>CM012456.1:8083016-10517896 GCA_003999625.1 Oryzias javanicus
ACTAAAGTGATAGGCCTTATTCTCAGTGAGCATTTGTCCCAAGCACTACCTTTAACTCCTTTGTGATTCATTGGATAGTAATATAATAGCTTATATTCAACAGCGATCTCTATTGTGTAAGACTTTTTCGCAATTTACGATTTTTCGCAAAACACATTTTTGACTCCCTGTGTCAAGTACTTTGACAAATCTTTGCAGTTTTCTACTCATATACTATTTGGACTACACAAATCCATGGTAATATCCGTTTTGCGTAGTTCCGTACGGTTTTTGCATGACACATTGCAAATCAAGACAGAATGAGATTGTAATGTTGCAAGCTGCAGCTCCTTGAAAGAAAGTTTCACATAATTTCCAAAACTTACAAGATTATTTCACTGTGTAAGATAAGTAAGCGCAACAACTTTCACAACGGTGCTCCCGTAGGTGGCGCTACTGTCAATTCTTGACGTTTTCTCTAATATCTCTGACAGTACTTTACCTATGCGGACTAAACTTGGCATGCACGTCGACGGAAGGTCTTTAACGCTTGCAAGCTGTAGGAAAATTCTTTAAGATTCGGTATTGCTTTCAGCAGATCAGAACGCAATTTCTTCAGGGAATTGCAAATCTAGTTGTCTGATTGCTGAAAGCAATCAGAGTATGTTATCCACCTTCTTTATTATATTTGTCTGATTGCTGAAAGCAATCAGAGTATGTTATCCTATAAATTTATTATTCTTACTTCTTCTATTTTCTTATTCCGTCAAAAGTTTGCCGTGTATTCCTCCTACGTTTAGCAGCTACAATGTTGAAAGTTATACAGTTTGTAGAGTTTGCTTGTGTGACCTGTGCTATTACTTTGTTTAGCCATTGGACTATGGTTGATTTTATATTAATATTTTTATGAATTATTTTTCCATTGACTTAACATTGTGAGCACCTTTAAATGGTTATACTCTTCAAAAGTACTAAAGATAATTTTATGAAACTTTCCAATATCATAGGGTATGGTAAACTACACATTCTATTAAAATTGTAGCTCAATCGACCTATACAGCGCCACCAGGTGGCCGTTTGAAAAATGTTTTTGTTTTTGGCCTCTATCTTGAATACCGTAAGTCAGAAATTTATGCTTTCTTTTTCTGTGTGTTCTTTGGATGCTAATGAACGTTTTTCAAATTGGGACTATGGACTTCCGCCTAACTAGATTTTTCGCTATTTGCGATTTTTTGTAAAACACGTTTTTGGCTCCCTATTCAACATAGTTTAACTAAACTCGACAAAAATTGGTACATACCCTATTTAGACGACCCCGAATTCAATGGTACCACTCAATTGGCCAAATTCCTTACCGTTTTTGAGATACTCGCAATGCTAATGAGGTGTGGTCCCAGATTTTAACATGCTCTAGATCCTACAAAGATAGTCAAAACCTCACAAGTTTTAAAATATCCCTTCATCCTCTAGTGATAAAGCAGTATGAAAAGTTTTATGAAATATTTCAATAGGTGGCGCTATAATTAGGAAATTGTGTTTAAGCCTCTATCTCAAAAACTACTCAACCTAGCTAAATAAAATTCAACACATATGTTGAAAGAGGGGACTTGTATAACATACTAGATAAAGGACTCTGCTGCGCCACCTGGTGGTGACTTAAGAAGGATAAGCTAACTTTGGATGGGTCCTGTTATCTTCCAAATAATTGCATGTATCATATGCAACACTTGTATTTTGTTAAGTTGATCAAGGAGATGTTGGTTTAGAATTTCGTACCATTTGGGTTTACGGTTGATTTTATATGAATTTTTAAAAATATGTTTTCCCCCTATCAAAATCATGGGAGAAACTTTAAATCCCTATTATCTTGAAAGTAGTTGATCAACTGGTATGAAACTTTGTAAGTAGATACTTCAGACCAATATTTTAAATGCTCAATCACTGTTGGCTCTATTGCGCCACCAGGTGGTCAGTTGGATTACTAAAGTGTTATAGGCCTTATTCTCCAAGTGCATTTGTTTAGGCCCTACCTTTTACTGCTTTGTGATTCATTGGATAGTAAAATAATAGCTCATATTCATCAAATCTCTATTGTGTAGGCTTTTTCGCAATTTAAGATTTTTCGCAAAACACTTTTTTGACTCCCTTTGTCACGTACTTTGACGAATCTTTGCAGTTTTTCACACATACCCTATTTGGACTACCACAAATCCATTGGTAATATCTGTTTTCAACAGTTCCGTACAGTTTTTGAGTAACACGTTATGCAAATTAGACAAGCTGAGATTGTAATGTTTGCAACGCTGCAGCTCCTTAAGAGTTTCACATAACTTCACCAAACTTACAAGACTTTTCCACAGTGTAAGATGAGTAAGTCAACAACTTTCACAGCGTGCTCCTTAGTTGGCGCTACAAACGTATTCCTGTCGTTTCCTGTGATTCTTCAAAAGTATTGACCTACGTGGACGAAACTTGGCGTGCACGTGGGACGGAAGGTCTTTAATGCTTGCGGCTGCAGAATGTTTCAGATCGGTATTGCTTTCAGCAATCAGACGCAATTTCTTCAGGGAATTGCAAATCTAGTTGTCTGATTGCTGAAAGCAATCAGAGTATGTTATCCTAATTCTTTATTATATTTTATTATTATTCTTCTTCCTTCTTCTTCTTATTTTATATTTTTATTCCGTCACTTTTTGGATCGTCACTCCTCCTACAGTATTAAGATATTAAAATGCTTTCAATAGTAGTTTATAAAGCTTGACTCTGAGAAGTGTGCTATTACTTTTGGTATGTGTCAGAATTATGAATGATTTTATATGAATATTTTTATGAATTATTTTTCCCATAGACTTTGCATTGTGAGCACCTTTAAATGCTCATATCTTGAAAAATACTAAAGATATTTTAATGAAACCTTCCAATATCATAGGGTATAGTAAACTACACGTTCTATTAAAATTGTCCAATGCTGCTCTATTAGCGCCACCGGCGCGTCGTTTAGTAAATGTCAATTCGTTTTTGGCCTCTTTATCTCGAATACCGTAAGTCGGAATTTTTGTGCTTCTTTTTCTGTGTGTTCCTGGATGCTAATGAACGTTTTTCAAATTGGGACCATGGACTTCCGTCTAAACTAGATTTTTCGCAATTTGCGATTTCGTAAAAACACGTCTTTTGGCTCCCTATTCAACATAGTTTAACCAAACTCACAAAAATTGGTATACACCCTATTTAGACTACCCGAATTCAATGGTAACCACTCAATTTGCGAAATTCCTACCGTTTTCGAAATTAAATCGTAATGCTAATTGAAGGTGGGGTTTTTTATGGTCATAGATTTTTAACATGCTTTTAAATCCTACAAAGAACAGTCAAAACTTCAACAAGTTTTGAAATATAACTGGCATTCCTAACAGTGATAAAGAAGTATTGAAAAGTTTTATGAAAATATTCCAATAGGTGGCGCTATAATTAGGAAATTGTGCTTTAAGCCCTCTATCTCAAAAACCGTACTCAACCTAGCTACATAAAATTCAACGATAGGTTTGTAGGACGGAACTTGTATAACATACTAGAAAAAGGCTGCTGCTGCGCCACCGAGTGGTGACTTAAGAGGAAAGCTAACCTTGGAGGGTCCTGTTATCTTCCAAATAGTTGCAGGTTTCAACATGCAACCACTTGTATTTTGTTAGGTTGATCAAGGAGGTGTTTGGTTTAAAATTTTGTACCATTTGGGTTTATGGTTGATTTTATATGAATTAAAAAAAAAAAAATCCCCCTATCAAAATACATGGGACCTTACATCCCTATTAACTTGAAAAGTAGTTGATCAACTGGTATGAAACTTTGTAAGTAGTTACTTCAGACCAATCTTAAAATGCTCAATCAATTTGGTCCTATTGCGCCACCAGGTGGTCAGTTTAAAAACTAAAGTTTATAGCCATTATTCTCCAAGTGCATTAGTCTTAAGCACTACCTTTTACTGCTTTGTGATTCATTGGATAGTAATATAATAGCTATATATTCATCAGCGATCTCTATTATGTAAACTTTTTCGCAATTTACGATTTTTCACAAAACACTTTTTTGACTCCCAGTGTCACATGCTTTGATGAATCTTTACAGTTTTCTGCACATACCCTATTTGGACTACCACAAATCCAATGGTGATATGCGTTTTGCGTAGTTCCGTACGGTTTTTGCATAACATGTTATGCAAATAAGACAGGCTGAGATTGTAATGTTTGCAACGCTGCAGCTCCTTGAAAGTTTCACATAACTTCACCAAACTTTTAAAACTTATTTCACTGTGTAAGATAAGTAAGCGCAACAACTTTCACAACGGTGCACCCGTAGGTGGCGCTACTGTCAATTCCTGACGTTTCTTCTAATATCTCCAAAAGTGCTTGACCTACGCGGACGAAAATTGGCGTGCTCATCGAACGGAAGGTCTTGAACACTTGCGGCTGCAGGATGTTTTAGATCGGTATTGCTTTCAGCAATCAGACGCAATTTCTTCAAGGAATTGCAAATCTAGTTTATTCTTATTATTCTATTTTATTCCGTCACTTTTTTAAAGTGCTTCTAGTCCTAGAGTTTTAAAGATATTAAAATGATTTCAAAAGTAGTTTGTAAAGCTCCACTGGGAGCAGAGTGCTATTACTTTTCGTAATGATTGGAGTTATGAATGATTTTATATTAATATTTTTATGAATTATTTTTCCCATTGACTTAACATGGGGAGCACTTTTAAATGCTTATATCTTCAAAAATACTAAAGATAATTTCATGAAACTTTCCAATATTGTAGCCTATAGTAAACTACACGTTCTATTATAATTGTAGCTCAATCCTGCTCTATAGCGCCACCAGGCGGTCGTTTTAGTAAGCATTTCGTTTTTGGCCTCTATCTCGAATACCGTAAGTCAGAAATTTGTGCTTTCTTTTTCTGTGTGTTCCTTGGATGATAATGAACGTTTTTCAAATTGACACCAAGGACTTCCGTTTACTTAGATTTTTTTCGCAATTTTGCGATTTTTTCGTAAAAAACGTTTTTGGCTCCCTATTCAACAATAGTTAGTTTGACCAAACTTGACAAAGTTAGGTACATTACCCTATTTGGACTTACCCCGAATTCAATGGACCCACTCAATTGGCCAAATCTTACCATTTCGTACCAATAATCGTAAGCTTAATTTTTAAGAGTGGGGTGTGGTTCCCAAGATTTTAATCATGCTCAGATCCTACAAGGATTGAACAAACTTAAACAAAATATGAATATTAACTTCATCCTACGAATTATATAAATACACACTCACCTTAAAATATTTTGAATATTTCACTAGGGTGGGCGCTTATAATTAAGGGAAATGTTTGTTTTAAAAAGGCTGTATCTCAAAAACTACTTAACTAGCTAAATCAAATTTAGCATATAGTTAAGTAAGAGGTGTGTTGTATAAACATACTAGAAATACAGCATTGCTGCGCCACCTAGTGGTGACTTAAGAAGGATAAGCTAACTTTGGTGGGTCCTCATTTCTTGTAGATAATTGCCAGATATCAACATCCAACCACTTGTAAGTTTGTTAGCTTGATCAAGGAGGATGTTTGGTTTTTAAAATTTCGTACCATTTGGTTACGGTTGCTTTCTCGATATGAATTTTTAAATATTTTTTCCCCTATACATGGGACAAACTTGAAATCCCCATTGATAGTCCACAGGATTCTGTGACAAGAGCAATGCTTTGCCATCTAGTGGAAATAAAAAAAAACCATGGCACACAGTTGCATTGAAAGCACCTTTATATGCTGATATCTAAAAAATGCTGAAAATACTTTCATGAAACTTCCTCCAGTATCATAGGGTATAGTAAACTACAAGTTCTATTAAAAATTACAGGTCAATGCTCCTCTATAGCGCACCAGGCGTCGTTTGAAAAAACATTCGTTTTTGGCCTCTATCTCTAATACCGTAAATCAGAATTTTGTGCTTTCTTTTTCTGTGTGTTCCTTGGATGCTAATGGACGAAAAACACTTTTTTGACTCCCTGTGTCACATACTTTGACTAATCTTTACAGTTTTCTGCACATACCCTATTTGGGCTACCACAAATCCAATGATAATATCCGTTTTTCATTGTTCTGTACGGTTTTTGCGTAACACGTCATGCAAATTAGACAGGCTGAGATTGTAATGTTTGCAACGCTGCAGCTCCTTGAAAGTTTCACATAACTTCACCAAACTTTCAAAACTTCTTCCACAGTGTAAGATGAGTCAGCGCAACAACTTTCAGAACGGTGCTCCCGTAGGTGGCGCTGCAGCCAATTCCTGACGTTTCCTCTGTTATCTCCAAGAGTACTTGACCTACGCGGACGAAAATTGGCGTGTGCGTCGAACAGAAGGTCTCAAACGTTTGCAACTGTACAATGCTTCAGATCGGTATTGCTTTCAGCAATCAGACGCAATTTCTTCAGGGAATTGCAAATCTAGTTATATTTTATTATTTTTATATTTTATTCCGTCAAAATTTTAAAGTGCTTCTTGTCCTACAGTTTTAAAGATATTTAAAAAATTCCAAAAGTAGTTTGTGACGTTCCATTGGGATCGGTGTGCTATTACTTTTTGTAGTGATCGGAATTATGAATGATTTTATATTAATATTTTTATGAGTTTTTTTTGAATGGGAAGTCAATGGGAAGCATTTTTGAATGCTAATAGCTCAAAAAGTACTAAAGATATTTGTACAAGACTTTCTGACATATAATGTTCCCAAAAGTTCTATAAGCTGTAAAAACTTTGGTACAATAGCGCCACCATGTGGTCAATATTAGTTAAAAACGCGTTTTGGGTTGGCATTTGCATGCCGTGTGACGAAAAATTTTTCTGTCTTTTCCCAGAGGTTCCTTGGATGCTCAAAAAAAAAGTTGCCTCAAGGACCGCCCACTTCCGTCTACTTAGATTTTTCACAATTTTCGATTTTTTGTAAAACACGTTTTTGGCTCCCTATTCAACATAGTTTGACCAAACTCGACAGAAATTGGTATATACCCTATTTGGACTACCCCGAATTCAATGGTACCACTCAATTGACGAAATTCCTTACCGTTTTTGAGATAATCGCAATGCTAATGAAGTGGGTGTGGTCAGAGATTTTTAACATGCTCTAAATCCTACAAAGATAGTCAAAACTTCACAAGTTTTACAACATAGCTTCATCCTACAGTGATAAAGAAGTATGAAAAGTTTCATGAAAATATTCCAATAGGTGGCGCTATAATTAAGGAAATGGTGTTTAAGGGCTCTATCTCAAAAACTCCTAAACTTAGCTGCATAAAAATCAGCACATATGTTGTCAGAGGGAACCTGTATTACATACTAGAAAAAGGGCTCTGCTGCGCCACCTAGTGGTGACTTATGAATGACAAGCTAAAATTGGAAATGGTGTCTTATCTTCCAAATATTTGTAGATATGAACATGCAACCACTTGTAGTTTGTTAAGCTGTCCATAAAGATGTTTGGCCGAAGATTTCGTACCATTTGGAGTCACGGTTGATTTTATATGATTTTTTAAAAATGTTTGCTTCCCCTATCAAAATACATGAGACCTATTAAAAAACCCTATTATCTTGAAAAGTAGTTGATCAACTGGTATGAAACTTTGTAGGTAGATACTTCAGACCAATCTTTAAATGCTCAATCAATTTTGGCTCTATTGCGCCACCAGGTGGTCAGTTGGATTACTAAAGTGGATAGGAGTTATTCTGCATGAGCATTTGTCCAAAGCACTACCTTTAACTCCTTTGTGATTCATTGGATAGTAATATAATAGCGTATATTCATCAGCGATCTCTATTGTGTAAGACTTTTTCGCAATTTACGAATTTTCGCAAAACACATTTTTGACTCCCTGTGTCACGTACTTTGACAAATCTTTGCAGTTTTCTGCTCATACACTGCTTGGACTACCCCAAATCCAATGCTAATATCCGTTTTGCGTAGTTCCGTACGGTTTTTGCATGACACGTTATGCAAATAAGACAGAATGAGACTGTAATGTTTGCAACGCTGCAGCTCCTTGAAAGTTTCACATAACTTCACCAAACTTTCAAAACTTCTTCCACAGTGTAAGATAAGTAAGCGCAACAACTTTCACAACAGTGCTCCCGTAGGTGGCGCTACAGCCAATTCCTGACGTTTCCTCTAATGTCTCCAAAAGTCCTTGACCTATGCGCACGAAACTCGGTGCGTGCGTCGTAAGGAATGTCTTTAACGCTTGCAGCTAGAAGATATTTCAGATCGGTATTGCTTTCAGCAATCAGACGCAATTTCTTCAGGGAATTGCAAATCTAGTTATATTTTATTCTTTTTCTTATTATTCTATTTTATTCCGTCACTTTTTTAAAATGCTTCTAGTCCTAGAGTTTTTAAGATATTAAAATGATTTCAAAAGTAGTTTGTAAAGCTCCATTGGGAGCAGAGTGCTATTACTTTTTGTAGTGATTGGAGTTATGAATGATTTTATATTAATATTTTTATGAGCTTTTTTTTGAATGGGAAGTCAATGGGAAGCACTTTTGAAAGCTTATAACTCAAAAAGTACTAGAGATATTTATACAAGACTTTCTGAAGTATAAGTTCATGAGATTCTCTATACGTTACAAGAATTTTGTCTCAATAGCGCCACCAGGTGGTCAGTAGTAGTACAAAACGCGTTTTGGGCTAGCGTTCGCACGCCGTGTGACGAAAAATTTTTCTTTCTTTTCTCATGGGTTCCTTAGATGCTAGAAAAAGTTTTTGCCTCAAGGACCAACCACTTCCGTCTACTTAGATTTTTCGCAATTTGCGATTTTTCGTAAAACACGTTTTTTGCTCCCTATTCAACATAGTTTCACTAAACTCGACAAAAATTGGTACATACCCTATTTAGACTACCCCGAAATCAATGATACCACTTAACTTGCGATATTCCTTACCGTTTTTGAGATAATCGTCATGCTAATGAGGTGGGTGTGGTCACAGATTTTTAACATGCTCTAAATCCTACAAAGATAGTCCAAACTTCACAAGTTTTAAAATATAGCTTCATCCTACAGTGATAAAGAAGTATGAAAAATTTCATAAAAATATTCCAATAGGTGGCGCTATAATTTAGGAAATGGTGTTTAAAGCCTCTATCTCAAAAACTCCTCAACCTAGCTGCATAAAAATCAGCACATATGTTGTCAGAGGGAACCTGTATAACATACTAGAAAAAGGGCTCTTCTGCGCCACCTAGTGGTGACTTATGAAGGATAAGCTAAAATTGTATGGGTCCTCTTATCTTCTTCATATTTGTAGATATGAACATGCAACCACTGTAGTTTGTTAAGCTGTCCATAGAGATGTTTGGCCGAAAATTTCGTACCATTTGGAGTCACAGATGATTTTTTTTATGAATTTTTAAAAATGTTTGCTTCCCCTATCTAAATACATGAGACGAATTTAAGAACCCTATTATCTTGAAAAGCAGTGGATCAACTGGTATGAAACTTTGTAGGTAGATACTTCAGACCAGTCTTTAAATGCTCAATCAATTTTGGCTCTATTGCGCCACCAGGTGGTCAGTTGGAGCACTAAAGTGTATAGGCCTTATTCTCCAAGAGTATTTGTCTTAAGCCCTACCTTTTACTGCTTGTGATTCATTGGATAGTAAAATAATAGTCTATATTCATCAGCGATCTCTATTGTGTAAGACTTTTTCGCAATTTACGATTTTTCGCAAAACACTTTTTTGACTCCATGTGTCACATACTTTGATGAATCTTTGCAGTTTTCTACACATACCCTATTTGGGCTACCATAAATCCAATGGTGATATCCGTTTTGCGTAGTTCCGTACGGTTTTTGCGTAACACGTTATGCAAATTAGACAAGCTGAGATTATAATGTTTGCAACGCAGCAGCACTTTAACAGTTTCACATAACTTCACCAAACTTTCAAAACTTCTTCCACAGTGTAAGATGAGCAAGCGCAACAACTTTCACAACGGTGCTCCCGTAGGTGGCGCTGCAGCCAATTCCTTTTGTTTCCTCTAATATCTCCAAAAGTACTTGACCTACGTGGACGAAACTTGGCGTGCATGTCGGACGGAAGGTCTTTAACGCTTGCAGCTCTAGGATGTTTTAGATCGGTATTGCTTTCAGCAATCAGACGCAATTTCTTCAGGGAATTGCAAATCTAGTTTAAATTTCTGCTTCAACTAAATCACTTAAATTAAATCTCTTAAAAATGTATTTTTCTACAAGCAAAATGCAGTTTTCCCTAAATTTTAAATTATATCCCAAGCAATAGTTTGGATTAAAATATTAAAATGGTTGCCTGTCAGCAGAAAAATAGGACTTTTGACCCTCTGAATTAGGGGTGTGTAAATCAACTCAAAGTGGCCCAAATCCAAAAACACACTTAGGTCGCAGCCGAACGGAAAATCATTGAACACGCTAAAACTAAATTTTAATTGTCTTTTTAAATTTGTTATTTTTTTTAACATAATTATGAACTAGATATATAGCATTACCTGTGATAATGCTATTGTGAATGATGGAAGCTGAATTTGGCCACTGAAGATGCTAGTGCTGATAGCTAAAAATGCTGAAATTGATAGCTAAAAAATGCTGAAGCTGATAGCTAGCTAAGCTCTTGGCATGAACGATGCTGCATTGTTTAAAAAAAATAAAAAATTTCAAGTACTACCCTACTGGATGTGATTTTATTTCAATAGGCATGAAAAAAATGTAAAAATAAAATCTCATCTTACAATATTAGCCAAATTAGACAAAAAAAAAAAAAAACCCAGCTAGCATTTAGCTGAAATATTAGCTAAACGATCTGGAGAGCTGAATAGAATTGCCCGTAGGGCGACTTTGACACATGTGCTTTAAGGACATTATGAACAAATATAATTTGGCATTTCTTCCCCCTGTTCAAGTTGTGTCTGCTACATTAATATATGTCCTTACTTTTAAATCAATAATCTAGTAAACTCAATTTACTTTTAGTGGTCTCTAAAATATTAATAGAACTAATTTTTATATGCTTTTGAAATCAGCAACAAAATGCAAAGTTCCTCTTTATAGTAACTCATAATCGTATTGTTTAATTTATTAGTCATTTAACTCCGGCAGCCTGGAAACACAAAGGATTGAAATGTTAAATCTGAGGAGAACCTGAAAAATTACAGTGGACACATCTGTGATGACTAAAGAAAACTTCCCCTATCACTACAAAAATAAAAAGTATCTTTTATAATGTTTTTCTGTTGTCAAAAGTGCATAAATAAAACATCCGATTAAATTAGACTTTTTTTGTTTTTAAGCACACAAGCACCACCTCTACAACTTGTTTAAAAATCTTAGAATATATTCAATGCGAAAATAGAGCAGATACGCAGCAGCAACCTCTCATTACATTAAATTAATTGCTGAATTAATATAAAATTCATGAAAATTGGCAACAAACGACAAAAAGCAAAATGGAAATGTTTCTGAAATGCAGAAATAGATTGCAGGGCAATAAAAGTCAATATGAATTTATTTAATGTAGCCCATTTTAGATTTAACTCACATGGTTGGGAACATTTTTTATGCTGCATTTTATGCAGTTTTCACGTCTATGTATTTGTTTAAAGCTTTGCTGCCTTTGAATGTGTCATTCCAACAAGCCTGACCTTGCAATGGGAGCTCCTGCTGCTCAGTAAGGGTCCGATGATGCGGGCGGTGTCGCTGATCCCTTGTGGAAAAGAGCTCTCCAGGTAGAGGTAGTGTCCAGACGGGTCTCTGAGGGTGTGGTCGTTGGACGGCCCGGTTCCAACCGTCGGGGTGCTTCCCGCCTTTATCAGCCAGTCAAAGTCATCCTCCCGGCACTGGCGCCAGGAGCAGAGGTCAAACTCAAAGTTGCAGCGTCCACTGAAGCCCTCTGAATAATTAGAATACACAAACAATCAGATGAGGCTATTCAGGGATGATAAACTTGACTGCGAGAGGGTCTCACTGCAGATGTAGGGGTCTTCATCTGAATTGTCCCCACAGTGGTTGATGAAGTCGCACAAGTTGTCCTGAGGGATACAGTGACCGTTCTCACAGGCGTACTGCTCTGGTGAGCAGGGCTGGTTTGAGGGAAGAGGAGGGGAGCAGTTCTGGAAGCGGACGTCGTCTATTACCACATCCCCCATGTAGCTGATCCCTCGCTTTGCTCGAAATATCACCTGAAGGGAAGCAAAAAAAATCAAATTTCCTAAATCCAAACAAATCTGTACAACTTCTGCACTGATATTTTGTCTTGGACAATAAATCCTTTAAACAGACAAACCTGAAAGTTGTTTTGTAACCCCAAAAACACCACCCCTTGTTTCCATTTGTTGCCTTGGTTACCGGTCTGAGACCAAACCAAATCGGAGATGTTTCTGTGCCTCACTAAAACCTGAATACAAGAGAAAATCGTTGAGATTTGTGTCAAAAGATGCACCGGGTGAAAACGTCTTCCACTCCCACCTGCAGGGAACCCACGGTGAACCCGCTCATGTGGTACCAGAAGATCAGGGTGCACAGAGGCCCTGTGGAAGAGATGACCGGCGTCTGGAGGTCGGTGCTTTGACCGTACGCACCGTTGGAGCTGTCTGCATACATATACCAGCCCTCAGAGCTGTTGCTATTTGTGAAACAGAGAGAAAAAAAGAAAATGTTATTGACTTCCAAGGTCTCAAACTGAGCCAAGAGATAATTACTCGGTAATTGACTCATTAGCTTTCTTCAGTTTCATTTTCTGACAGGTGAAGTGTTTTTGCTCACCGTCTACCAGAGATTTAGAGGGAATTTTCTATTTTTTTTTTAGTTAAAGCAACAGAAACGTGTTTAAAAATCAGCTTTTAGACTTAAATGCAAATTGTTTCATTTTGTTTTTATTACAACTTACAATTCAGGAGGAGTTTATCCAACCAAACTAGCTTAAAATCTAGCTTCTAATTGCTTGCTTTACAACTGGACAGGACAATGAAAAAAAAAACAAATAAATAAATGTGTTATCTACATATGTTGAGCACATTAGGCCTAATTTAATATCTACATTTTTTCTTCTAATGAATTGATAAGTTCAGTCTTCATATTTCACTGTAATTGAGGATATTGGACACAAAGACTTCTTTAAGGAGAACTAAGATTCAAAATGTTGTGCAGAACTTTCCAATCTATACCAAGAGAAACTGTTGATGCCTGAAGCAGCCAGATAAGATGCTGAGCAAACGTCTTTGCATGAAACACAAGCAATTCAAAAATTCAAATCATGTTCCGACTGCCAGTAATGCAAATGTGTACCTCTGTGGAGAACATTTTTTAACCTGAATATCCCCCAACTGCTGCATACTCCTGAATTCAATCTTTTTAGTATCTATAGAAGACGTTTATGGTTTTTCAATCAAACCAAATCTCTGGGAATTGTAGTTTTTGATGGATTTCAAAATGTTATATAAGCCTTGAAGGTTTTATAAAAGGTGTGGTTCATCATAATCATGAAAATTCACATTATACACAACTATTAGGATGTGCCAATTGGTATTTTTGAGGTTTTAAGTGAATTGAATTAGCGTGACGCTTGCAACATTTGCAAAAAAATATAACAATATGTCAATATATCCTGTAATTTAATACATTTGAATTTGCTTTCCACAGACCACACACTTTTATTTTCATTAATAGATGCTTAAACTTATATTTCTAGTGGTTTCAGCAATCTTGCTTTTAAAACGTTCAGCTTGCTCGGGACATTACTGGTTGAACTATTGTTCATAAACTTTATGGTTTTTGAAATATTGAACAAAATATGCCCAAACAGGAAATTAACAAAAATTATTTAAATTCTTCAAAAACATTGAGCACTTTGAAACCACTGTTTACAGTAATTTTACATGAATTTAGCGTTAAGCTGTTAAATTAGCATTATGCTAACTCATTGTGTAATTTGGCATCTATTGAGGTTTTTTTTTATGCTAATTTGGAATTTATCTAATACTTTAGCAACATGCTAACGCATTTGGCTAATATAGTATCCACTAAAGGTTTTTAAGCTTATTTGGAAATTAGCCGACGTTTAATCAGCATGCTAAGGATGTTGGCTAATTTGTTATCTACTTGTGTTTTTTTAGACCACTTTTAAGTTTACCTAATATTTTAGCAACAGGCTGATGCTTTTGACTTAGTCTTCTGAGGAATTTTGGGCTATTTTAGAGTTGAGCTGGTATTTTAGCAATGTGCTAGCTATTTAGGCTAATTTGGCATCTAATAAGGGTTTTTTGGACTAAATTGGAGTTTAGCTTAATATTTAAGCAACACTCTACGTTGTTTTTTTGTTTTTTTTGCTAAATTGGCATGTATTGAGGATTTTTAAGCAAACTTACAACAAATTTTTAAAAAATTTAGGCCAACTTCAGCCCTCTTTCTTAGTCACTTAACAAAATTTCAAGTCTTTTTGCAAATTTAGCATTTTGCAAATATTTTTTTTGCATTTCCAGCAAATCCCTTCAGCAAATTGGTGTAAATTACTTTACCATCTTCAGCAAACCAGATTCAGCAAAAAGCAGTCACACTAGCATAACTGCAGGCAATGCAACTTTTCTAGTATTTTCATTCATACATCCTCTTTTAAATAGTTGAATTTGGATAATATTAGCTCATCCTGCTCAATTGATTTCACTTCCTACCAAAGCTTGTTATAAAAAGAAACTCTATAAATAATGAAGACAATCAAAAATTAAGATTAAGCTGACTGATTGATCCAATTGTTGATTAAAATGTTTATGTATGAACATTTTCTCAGAGGATTTGCTTTCTATAGAAAAAAACCAGTCATTTTTAACTTTTGAGTTTAATAGCTATCAGCACACCCAACAGTAATTGCCGCAATGGTTTTCTTATTCCTCGAGCTTCTCTGCCTGTTTGTGTCTCTATTATTATTTTTTTTTTGAAAGATCTGGCTCCCATTCGTTTCAGCTAGACAACCCCCCCCCCCCCCCCCCCCCCGATTTTACTGCTCTGTACAAATAAGGTGCTGTGCGAATCAGACGAAGAAGCTCCAGGCACATAATGGGGTAGAGAAGAAGATAATGTCTGCAATTTGACACGAGGGAAGAAATTACTTAAATTGCAGTGATCACAGGCTGCTGCTATTGTCTGCTCCATTAAATGAAGCCAAGATATGACAGTCAGATCAGCGTGACAATGGCTTATCCCATTCTGGAAAATGTCATAGTTTTGTTTTTCTTGCCTAAAGTGAAAAACACAACAATAAAGACAGCTTGAATTCATAATTGTTTTTCCCCATAATTCCTTGTTCTCTTCTCTTTTTTTAACATTGAATTTTTTGTAGATTAGAGCAAAATTATAAAGCAAACTGAAAGTTTTAGTCTATTTTTTTCTAATAGTTAGCTATTCATATCTCCCATTAGGCACCCCCCCCAGGACACAGGTGGGCAGTGGGGATGTGCCAGATTGGAGACTTTTTTTTTTAAGGAACAGTAGGACATATGAAACGAAGAAGAGGGCCCGGAGCGAGCGTGGTGAGAGAAGCCAGCGCCGGGCTCGAAGCAAACGCAGCAGGAGAAGCTCGTACAAGGCCCGACGCCAGTGCGGTGGTAGAAACCAGCACCAGGCCAACAGCAGAGGAGTGTGACAGTAAACTCTACCCAACGCTAGAGGCTCTCAGCTCATATCTGTTGGCTCAGCTGTTGGACTGGACAAGTTTAAAAAAAAAAGGGGAGTGTGGCGGGAAAAGCCAGTGCAGTGGTGACAGCGGAAAAGCACTGTGGCAGAAGCCAGTGCCGGGCCGACGGTGAAGGAGAGCTGGCCCGACAACGGAGGAGCGCTGCAGGAGAAGCCAGGACTGGGCAGATAGTGGAAAAGCAAGGCGAGAAAGCCAGTATCGGGCTGACACCAAAGGAGAACAGCAGGAGAAGCCAGTGCCGGGCCGACAGTGGATGAGCGCGGCAGAAATAGCCAGTGCCGGGCCGACAGCAGAGGAGTGTGATGGCAGAAGCCAGTGCCGGGCCAACACTGAAGGAGAGCCGGGCCGACAACGGAGGAGTGCTGCGGGAGAAGCCAGCACCGGGCAGACAGTGGAAAACAAGGCAAGAAAGCCAGTACCGGGCTGACACTGAAGGAGCACTGCGGGAGAAGCCAGTGCTGGGCCGATAGCAGAGGAGTGCCTTCGTGCAGAGTGAAGCAGTTCTGGGTGGAGATCGGCACGGAACACAGAGGGGTGTGGTTTTGACTCTTCTGTCTTTAAACTAAGTACCCCTCTGTTGCCTTTTTACATTGTTTTTAATTGACCCAGGAGGGGTTGCTTTAGTCGCCAGAGCTGTTTTTGAATTGCATTTGCTTATTTATTGTTTCATTAACTGTGCCTTTTTTTTTTCTTTAAGTGGGTTTTATTGAGCTTGGGGCTTTAGTCCTACAAACTGCTTGGATATTTTATCTGTTTTCTGGTAGATTAGCTTGTGATGATACTATAAACTCTTCTTTTCTCCCTTTTGAACTGTGGTCCCGAGAGTTCTATCCCCTCTCAAATCCAAATCACAGAAACCTGCGTTGCTACACATGCACTCACAGGGTGTGGTCAACGGCTGGACGATGGTTCTGCTCGCCATAATGGATGGTTTTCCCTTGATTTTCCGCCCAGTGAAAGGCATGGTTTAAGACCAAAGCATAGATGACGATTTTCCAGCCACACGTGTTCCCACCTTCAAAATCACACCTTTCACTCACTGAGGAAACAAAGAGTAAACTAAATACAGCAGAAAACACGATAATGATAAACTTAAGAATAGTGCTAAATGTGTTACCACAGTTGGTTTCATCTGATCCATCAGAGCAGTCATGTTTGAAGTCACACACTTGACTCAGAGGAACACACTCCCTGTAGATGCCACACACAAACTCCCCTTCGGAGCAGCTGTGGGGCAGGACCGTCGGGGCGGGGGTAGTGGCGGCTGGGATGATCACGGAGGGCAGTTTTCCTACCAGGAAATTAATTAAACGTTCAAATTGAAAAAGTAGAAACTACCTTTTCCAAAAACATTCAAGCGTTGGTTTACCGTCATGGAGTTCACAGTCGAGGAAGGAAAGGTCGTCAATGGCAATGTCTCCATTAAAATCATCTCCAACTGTTCCTATAATCAAAATCTGAAAGTATAAAAAGAAATAATACTTTTTGTGTATTCGTTTTCTATCAGTTTAGTGCTCCCACTGCTAAAACGGATCATTTTTCATCTGAATTTCCTGCTTATTTCCCAGCGTTCTCATCAATTTCTCTGTCGGCATCTTTCATTTTCTTAAGTCAGACAGTAAAAAAAAATTCTGTCAGTCAAATCCGACTGATTGAAGACCAGCTACGACGGAATATTCATCATCAATCTTTATCTCTGAGCAGAGAAGCTTCTGAAAAGACTTTAATCTCACAATAAATACAGACTGCACAAACACTACTGCTACACTGTTGTGTTCAGCGAGCGCTTGAATCTATATGTCAATCTATATTTATGATGACCTGCAAAGGCTGATAATGAAGAGGCAACACCTTGACTTTCTGCTTAAAGCACATTTACAGAAGAAAGTAACTGGAGCTACATGAAGGTGAGAATATCAGGGAAACTTTAGGAGTTTTTTATTACATAAATAAAAGGTAAAAACTTGATTTTCAAAGATTTAAAAATGTAAATTTTTTTCTAGCTATTTTAATACTCGTTAATACGACGGAGTATTAGGGTCACCTAAAAAAAAAAAAAGTAATATTACAAGTTTTTTTTCTCGTAGATATACGACTTTAAATCTCGTAAATTTAGGAGTTTAGTAATATTACAAGTTTTTTCTCGTAGATATACGACTTTAAATCTCGTAAATTTATGAGTTTTAATCTCGTAGATTTATGACTTTTTTCTCATAACTTTATTAAAATCGAGGGGAGTTTACATTCCAGCGAATTTATGCCGTGAACTGAAGCAGACCAACCAAACTGTGAAAAGCGTCTTGGATTTCATCAGGTAAACTGAATGTTTAAAATATTTCAAATATTTGGAAGTTCCTTTATTTGATTTACAGTTTAATAATGTTTTATTCGTTGATGCTGCTTGCAGGATCTCTGCAGATCCCGTTTATGAAGCGGTCCATATCCTCCAGCTGTCCACTTCAGTCATTTCTTCCTCTGACAGACCAGATCTCCTCCAACTCTGTGATGCTTCCGTCTGAAGAGGACTAGTTTTTGGAATTTTCAATGTTCTTGTGCTAACGTGACAGACTATTGTCATTTCTCAATGTTGTTTTGTGTCGAGACGGGACGTTTCATTTGGGGAAGGAGGCGTCCGGAGCTCTGTTTACATTCTCTTTTGGTTTCTGAACATGACAGAGACGTGACGTAAGGTGGAGAAAGGAAATGAAAGATGTAATAAAGTGACGATCCTGATGAACGTGTATTTCTGAGCTCTTTATTTTACATATGAAACTCCGCACTGTTGTGTATTGAAGTTAGCTGTTTACGAACTGCATTACCCAGAAGGCCAAGCGACTGGTCACATGTTTGGTGCACGGCAAGTGGTAAGCAGCAGATGAGCACTAGTCATGCACAGTGCAGCAGTATGAAGAGACTGTTAATAAAAAGTCTGTTTAACACAATAATAGCGCCTCTTTTGCTTACTTGAAGATACGCAAGACAACACACGCACTACCGAACCCGAACCCGGAAATAATTTGATTTTGAATCGCCAAAAGGTTCAGAATTTCTTTGTTTTTAACACCGATCTGGACATAATCTACACCAGATTCTCCACGTCTTTCATCTTCAAGCACGGCTCTGATAAACAGACAACTTTGGTTCTTTTCTCATTAAATTACGACTTTTAATCTCGAAGATTTACGACTTTAAATCCCGTAGATTTACACGTTTTTTCTCATAAATTTACGACTTTAAAAGTTGTACATTTAACCTATGAGTTTTAAAGTCATAAATATACGACTTTATTCTCATAATTTAGCAGTTACGACTTTTTTCTCGTAAATTTACGAGATTTAAAGCCGTATATCTACGAGATTAAAAGTCGTAATATTACTTTTTTTTTTTTTTCGGTGACCCTAATACTCCGTCGTACTTTAGGATTAGTAGTTTAGTTTCTTTGATCTTTTATTCAAATTGCAATTTGACAAAAATGTAAAAAAAAAAGATCAATCCTCATATAGTGCTTTACTACTGAAGCTCCAAAGCGCTGCACAGTCATATTTCTATTCCCATCCATCAGGAGCAATTTGGGGTTCAGCTTCTTCCCCCAAGGACACTCCGACACATGGGTGGGAACCGAACCGGCGGTTTTCCCACCGGAGGTCGGCCGCTCAACCTCTGCACCAATAAACAGTTAAAGCATCTTCATCAAATTCAAGATTCCACTCATATTTGGTCAAAATAATGGTGTGTTGTGATGGTGACATTAAACTACATGGAATTGTAAATGTATATTTCAATGATTATATATATATATATATATATATTATATATATATAATTATAAATAATACAGTTCATTCACTAAAATCCAATGTATAACATGGATGTAAAGACACTCAAAACTATTTTAGGCTACTTTATGATTAAAAATGTTTTTTTTTTAATTATTATTTTGTTTTTTTATTTACAATATACTACTTATCTTTAACCCTGAATCACTAATGGGATCAAATGGAGACACTATTTTTAATTTATTTTATTATTTTTTTAGTTTTATTACTTATTTATTTATTTCTTATTATTGTTTTGTGATTTAGTTTTTGGCCCCTGCAAATGTTTGATACCTAAAAAGAAAAAAAAAATTGTCCAATTTTTTTAAAGCTCAGAAGAATATTGTTTGTTATGTTCTGCAAAGTTAAAAAGATGTATTACTATTTCAAATTCTGCTGATGTGAGGACCAGCTCTCAATGCCAAAATATTGAATAGATTCAGTCGACTCAACAGTTTTCAAATCAAATTTCTGTTCTTTCTGACCTTTTTATTTTTGATGTGACGAGTGATTTATGTCTACAGAAAGCTGAACTTTCTCAATCAAATTTCTAAATTCCTGCACAAAAACAAAATAATAGCAGGTTTTTTCCTGAAAAAATATCTACTTTAAAGGAAAAAAATAAGATTACTATTACTAAAATCAATTTTTGTTTTTAAATCCTGCACTAACTTTAAACTAATTTAACTGTAGTTTTTGTGCACATTTATATGGTCTTTTTTTTATATATCTAGATATTGATTTGATATTTTCAAACACAAAATAAAACAGTTAGAAATAAAAAAACATAAAGTGCTTAAAAAGTATTAATTTTTACTCCCAATCCTGCCTTATTTTATGCCTTTTTACACTTTAACATTGATTGTTATTACCATAACACAAAAGAATTAAAGAAAAAAATACTTAATTACAAGAAAAAGTATGTAAGTACCTAAATAAAGTAAGGATTTCTTACCTTGTCCCATTGGGGTTCTAAAAATTCTAATAAATACATTTCTAAAATTTTAAATTTGTATTTATTTTAATTATTTTGATATATTCCTCCACATTATTCCACAACCTCACCTTCCAGACAGAATTTCACATAATATTTGTGTTGTTCTTAAAACTAGAGATGATGAGATTAAAAGAAAAATCAGCCAAATTGTAAATAACTGTTAAAAAAATAGCGGAGTCATGAATGTAATTGATACTAATGTGGTATTTAAAATGTGTTAAAATTGTAAATTTTCCGTCCTTGTTTTGTCCAAATACCTGGAAGGGTTTGTCGCTCTGGAGATACAAAGTCTCCCTGTGCCACAGGTTTCCCTGATGTCCGTATTTTTCCCAGAGCGTCTCCCCGAGGCCTGTCGCCGTGGTCCTCAGATGCACAGCCAGGCTGAACACCTGCAGGCCAAACATGTGGTAGTGGAAGCGGAAGACGCATTTCTTCTGAGGTGAAGACGGGTCTTCGTCAGGCGGGTGGGTGGGCTGAAACACCTGACTCAGCAGCACAGCTGTGTCCTTGAACTCCTGGGGTAAGGAGGACTCTATGTAGAGGTAGTGACCGTCACTGGTGCCCAGTGTGTGGTCCCTCAGGGGGCCCGTGTTCAAGGTTGGAGTGGGGCCACTGATACCGGCCCAGTCAAAGACGTCTCCTCCACTCTGCTCCTGTTCCCAACTGCACAGCCCTTTTTCAAAGTCACACTGCAGCTCTGGAGCTGTGGGGCGACGAGAATCAAACACTTTTTCTCCTGAAATATTCATATTTCACCTTTTTTTTTATTATAAGTGTTAAAAACGTTGACACTTACAGCACCCCTCTTCGTCTGATCCGTCCCCACAGTCATCTAAAAGGTCACAAAGCCGCAGACGCTCCACACAAGCCCTCGTGTGCACGCAGTGAAAGTGCGTGTCGGCGGGACACTCTGCGGCTGCAGGGGGCAGCGAGCAGTTGTCAAAGCTGACGTCGTCCAGGGCAGAGATCCCATCGAACACTCCAAGACTGATTTTGGCCAGGCCGATCTGGAAGGGCTGCGTGATGCGTCCCAGCTGCACGGTGACCTGGTTCCAGCGCCTGCCTTGGTCATACAGCGTTGTCCAGATGACGTGGTGGCTTTGAGCTCCCTCAAATCGAAGGTACATGTCAGCCGCTCCAACAGAAATACCTGAGTTATAATGCCTGAGGGGACATTAGACAGACAATATTAGTCAGTAATATTTTACGGTAGGACAGAAAAATATAAATATAATGCAAAATATTAGTTTTGTAAGCAAAAAAATTTTTTTGCATCTGTTTGGACTTAGCATACCGTTGCAGTTTCTCAAGTGGCCACTAGAGGCTGGTTTCAGAATGAAATGATGAACTCAAGTGATAAAAAGTTTAATTTTGCAACAAAACCAAGGGAAGTATGTCTTCTAAAACCTTTTTACTTTATTTTTACATACCTTTTTTTTCTATTTTTTTTTTTTTGCAATGAATACTAAAATAATTGTTTCATTAAGAGACATTAAATAATCATTTGTTGAGGAGTAAATGTTTGCATCTGAATGTTATGTTCTATATAAGTGATTTACACAGAGCAGCATGTTTCTCTATTTAAAGCTCTGAACAGTCACTATGTTTGATTTATTGAAAGGATATAGTATCATCCAATTTGTATGTCCATCTTACACACCCACAATTTAAAACTACAACAGCTTGAAACTAAATACACACACAATCGTTTGTTACGCACACACAAAACCACATTTAGGCACAAATCAGATGTGAGATGTCTCCAAGATTCGTCTGTAAGTGATGCATTTAAATGCTGCTAGAATGCTGGGTCATCGGAGTTTTCTTATCAGCCAGTTTGAACTCAGATTTTTAAATATTTTTTGGTGAAAACTTGACATTTTGTTAAACAGATATGCTCAATAATTTACATAAAAAGTCCAAATTTGCTTTTTAAAACGCTAAAGTTTTTCATCAATCTATCTTAGTCTGAAGCAGATAATAAAAAAACTCTGATGACCCAGCATTCTAGCAGCATTTAAACACATCTTGAAGACATGAAGTCTTGCATCAGATTTGTGCTTAAATACAGTTTTGTGTGTGCATAACAAGAAATGTGTGCGCACTTTTAAAGATCTGTGTGTGTGATTTGTGCGTGAAGCAAGTTTCAAGCTGTTGTAATTTTAAACTGTGCATTTGTAAATTCTATTTTGTATTTAGGAATTTTTATGAATGTGAATACACAATTGCAAGTACACAAAGTTTGGCACAAAATGCATTGTATGGCTTACAAATCAAGAATTACACAGGCACAAATCCAAAGTTATACACATAAATAAAGAATTTCAAACACACACATCAGATTATACTAAATTCTCTCCATATAACTTTGATAGATACGTAATTCTTCTATTCATTTACTAAGACAGCCATATCCCTTTCAGGGTTACGAGGTAACTGGATGCTGGCTACTGAAGACGGGGTACACTCTGGACTACACGCCAGTCGACACAGGGCATAGACATGTCTAATGTCAAAATGACTATTCTAATTTATTTGTCTTCTGAAAATCAACCATTTACTCAAGTAAATTTAAGTTAAAAAGCGTTTGTTTATCTTCAAATCTGGATTGCAACATCCCTGATTACCTGTGTTAAGCATTACTGTAAGACAAATCAAATTAAACTTTATTTATAAAAAAGTGTTTTTCATGCCTTCCAGCTCAAAGTGCTTTACAATTAAAAACTGACAAAAAAAAGCAAAAATATACTTTTTAAAATGATCCTCCCTCTCTCATTAATTCCCACATATACACCCCATGACGCCCCACACAATGCTTACAGGCACATCACAAAAAAAACCTCTTAGTATAAAGACATAATGAACATTTCTTTCACTTCATTCCAAGATCACAAACATATGCTGCCCATATTTTGCTTTCAGTGTGTGTGCAAGTGTGTGTGTGTGTTAAGACATTGGAAACATGTGTGTTAGCTCGTTTTGTTTTACCCTCCAGGACACTGTGACTAAAAATGATCAGTTAACATGCAAAGATCTGTAACGTTAATTATAAACTCAACTGTATGTGCAGAAGCAGAAACAAAAAACTAAAGGGCATCATTTAAATTCAACAAAGTAAAACTGAAACCAAAAAAGTAGAGGTGAGGAACAGATCTAAACACAGAGATCAATTTGAGCTTTTATGTAACGTTTTTCAGAGAAATAAGTTGGACTCACCAGAATGTCAAAGTGCAGCCAGAAGCTGTTTGCTGGAACCAGGGCCCCATGAGAAGAGCTTTTGGGTGAAGACTGCTGCTGTTTCTCAGTATAACCATGAAATGGCCTGCAGGTCAACACATGGAACTCAACAAACTGTCAACAATTTTCTTACAAACTCTTTCTGTGATCAGCCAGTGAAACAAAATCTAAAGTATTTATTTTTGTATTCATAGTTAAAAAAATGCATTAATGTAAAACATAAAGCAAAAAAAACATATAAACACAGTTGATCTAAAATGTCAAAATTGTCCAAATTGACTTTAAAGTTTTGAGTAAATAAAGTTATTAGTCTGTTTAGCTATAGGACCAGAACAATATATTTTGGTGGTCAAACCGAAATATTATTTAAATTGTGTATAATTTAATCTAAGCACAGTTTTATTTTTACTACATATCAATGTAAATACTCACGTTGGTTCTTTTAAACCATGTAGAAAAATTAAAGACAATTTTAATGAAAGCCAACTCACAGATGATCATTTTTTTTCTGAAAGGATCTTCCCTTAATAACAGAACTGAAAGATTTTAAACCTGAAGCACTATCGCCGGGCAATTTTCCCATAAGCAATATCACCAATTTTCACCATCCAGGACTGGGTGGACCAAAGGCTGAGTCTCCAGTATAATTACTTTTGGGGAAGATTTTTTTTTTCCCTAAATATCAAATTTTTCAGTAATTTTCTAGCATGTTTTTAGGATCTTCCTATGCTTTTATTTTCCATTTTGCTGCATAAACCGCAGTTGAAAATAAAAGAAAACTGCTCTAATCATTCATGTGTTGTTATATTTTGATCTATTTTTTTATAAGAAATGCTTTTTATTGGGTATATTAAGTGGGGTAAAAATTAGCCGGTAAAGGGATAGAGTACTTTTTGTAGCGAAAGTGTTCTAGGGTTAAACAGAAAAATTTAAAATATAATAAAAAAATGAATGCATAGAATCAGATAAAGTCAGTGTGTTAAGGGTTTAGTTAATAATCTGATGGTACAAAAAAATCTGCTCGGTTAGAGGATCTTCTAACCCTTTAACAAAATTAAAATATATATATATTAAAAATGCTCTATGGTTTTTATGGCTAAGTAATGCAAACAATCAATTTTTTTAAAAAACAGTTTTTTTTAAAATAAGGGTAATTTAGATAATTAAATTCTAGCCAGTTCCATAAAGACATCATTTCACGTCATTTGCAGGTGTCTTTGCAGTTTCAAATTCCAACTTAACAAGATTTCCACAATGATGATTAAAAAAACAACAGATGGAGCTTGAATAGTGTCACCCAGGAACAAGATTGTGAGTTAAATCTCTGCCTTAAGCAATCTCCACGGGCAGCAAGACTTCCAAAATAGTGAGAAAGTGGCTCCGGTTGCATAATTTATGTTTTGTGTGTGTTATTCACATATAACGCTTATCTCTCAGACACACACATGGTGATTTTGCTCGTCGAGAAGCTGATTTAAGCTGCAGATATGAGGTTCTTATCTTTCTTTTCAGTTGTTTTTTGCTAGACTCTGGATAAGAACGTATTTGTCTCGGAGCGGGATTTGGGGTACGTTTGTTTTCTGCACCTTCAGTTGTGTTGGTTGTGTGGTCAGCTAGCGGCGGGTGGCTGTAGTAGTCTGGGGGCACATCTGCAGAGAAGCCCCTGACCCAGTCAAAGCCGTCTCCAAGGGTAAGCTCATACCAGCCACATGGACCAGTCTCAAAGTCACACCTTGAAGCTGAGTAAAACAAAAAAAAGAAATTCATGAGGTTTCGTTAGCTAAAAAATAATTATAAATGTGCTTTAAGCCAACATTTGTACTATAAATAAATTTTTTTAAACAATTTTGGATTTTTTTTATTGCAAACTAAGAAGGCAGAGGTTCTTCTCTGAATGAAGTCATCTAATGAAGAGTGTACGGAGAGAAAATAATCTCACCCCCATTTGTGCGTAATTTTGAATTTGTGTGAGTTGATTTGTAACTCGTACAATAAACTTTGTGTACTTGCAATTCTGTGTTCACATTTACAAAAATTACAAAATGAAAATGATACAAAATAGAGCTTACACACAAACAACTTAAAATTACAACAGCTTGAAACTACACAAACCAATCTTTAAAAAGTACGCACAAATCGCTTGTTATACCCACACACAAAAGTACATTTACAAACAAGTCTGATTTGAGGCTGTTTTCATGTATCCAATATTCACCTGTGAGTGATGCGTTTAAATGCTCCTAGAATGCTGGGTCATTAAAGTTTTCTTATCAGACGCTTTGAACTTAGACTGTGAATATTATCTGGTGAAAACTTGGCATTTTCCCACTTTCGTAACCCTTCCGCTCTCCTAAGCTTGTTTACATTAAAAGTGGGGTCATCTGGACCTGTCCACCTTTGTCATGGAAGAAATCGCATGACAAAATGTGGTTGGAGTCATCTGGACCCCAAGGAGAGCGGAAGGGTTTTAAACAGATATGACCCCATAATTAATATATAAAAGTCTAAATGTGTATTTTAAAACACTCAACACTAAAATTTTTTCTTTTCTTTTCTCTCTTTTTTCTTTTCTCATCACTCCCTGTGGCTGCACTTTCTCCGCAGCGTCTTCAACATTGAGCTCCATGTGAGGATTGTGGACTTTGGTTTGTTTTTATGTTATGAGTTTTTGTCATGTTCTGTTCTTCCCCGTCAGTCTCACCAAGTTCAGGTTAAATCATCCACAGCTGTCTTCATTTAGTTAATCAACCTCAGTGTGTTTAAGTGTCTGGTTTTCAGTTCACTCTTTTCAGGTTATCTGTTCTGTTCAGTTGCCATTTTTGTGTCTCCATGGGATTTTGCGATGTTTTTGGTTAATTTATTAAATGTTTTAAGTTCCTCCAAAATCCTGATTCTTTCTCCTTCCAGTTCGCCAAAGATTTTTTTTATCTAATTCTGCAATGTTCAGAACAATTCCCAGAAAGTATCCAAAAGCTCTTCCAGTTAAGAGAAAATAAATATACACTAAGAGGTACAAACATTTATGTCAAACCACATGTTAGAACAAACATTAAACTCCACTGCATCTCCACAAGGGGGGTGCAGTTATGGAATAATAGTAGGGCAGATATTAAAAGTTGTCAAACTTTACATAAATTAAAAATATTAATCAAATGTAATAAAATTAATAAATATGAAGACAATGGTAAAGATATTTTGAATTTTATATGAATATTAGTATATATAAATGTCGTGATTGTTTTCGCTGTTCATTAATGAAATTTAATCTATTTTTTGTTCATGTAGCTCAATATAGTCAATGAGAAATTGTATATTTAATTTAGGCTGGGAAAAAAAAAAAAAGATCAAAGGGGCTTGGAGTTGATAAGCTATTAGCTTCATCCAAAGCCCTTTTTCGAACTATGAACATCTCTTGTTGCTTTCAAGATTGATTGTGAGAGAAATTGCTTTGTTTACTTTGTTTCTTGTTTGTTTGTTTGTTTTGCTCTTTTCATTTCTTTCTTTCTGTAAAAAAATAATAAAAAAAAACATTGCTGTAACCAAGACATTCCATGCATTGGTTTCTCAGAGCAGAGACCTTGGGAAAATAATGAAAGGTAACATCAAAATGCTCTTTCATTGATTTACAATCCTTTACAGCTCCGGTCAAATGCGAACGGCGGCTCATTTGACTGCAGTCAATGTGAAGATACCATTTTCTCTTCTCCAGCACCTGAAATAGACACGCTAGCAGGACCAGATGAGGGGTTTAGTGCATGTGCAGCAGAGCTGTTGTGATGTAAAGAAGATCATTAATTAAAACAGAGTCTGTCTGTGACAGTTTGATTGACAGCGATTTAAAAGGAGAAATACTCTGAAACGCAAAAACAAAATGATTTCTTTTTACATTTGTTCTCTTTCATAAGAAAAATGCCACACATACATGTTAAAAACTCAAAAAACATTGTTTTCATCAGCTGGAGACTTTTAAGATTTGTTTGTATGTAATTAGTTGTAATTCATTTGCTGTAGTTTCAAGTTGCACATGTATAGATAGTATTTTTTTTCTAATTTTTGTACATGTGAATTCACAATTCCGAAAACACAATAATTTATGCACAAAATGGATTGTATGAGTTACAGATCAAGAAATACTCACACATAAAATCAAAAGTTACGCACAAATCAAGAATTACGCGCACACATAAATTGGGTTGAGTCTATTTTCACTCCATAAATATCTGCATACTGTCTTTTTCACAACTTAAATTGAAACCATGAGATTGAAGATTTAATCAGGCTGCCAGATAAACCAATCAACTTATTCAGTCAAAATAACAAGTGATATACAATAAAGAGTGCGTTTGGGATCAAAGCGCTTACGGCAGCTGGCTTCATCCTCCCCGTGGGTGCAGTGTGGGGTGAAGTCACAGACTTTTTTCTGCTCAATACAAACTCCATCATCGCAGGCAAACCATGAGGGCGGGCAGGGCGGTGGGGGTGTCACGACTCCTTTTACTACACACAAAATGACACATGATAAGTAAAACAACAGGTGCTGTAGTAATCAGATAGAAGAGGATCAGATGACATTAAAGTGAGTCGTGATGGGTTGAAAAGTGAAAATCAATGTATTTTGTTAAAAAAAAAAACAATAAAGTGTGTAAAAAGAAGAAATTAAAGATTTTTTTTTAATTTATTGATCTACTTTCTCCAGCTGCTTTTCATGATACACTCTTTATAGATCCGTGCTATCATAGAATCACATCTAACAACAACATATGCACTTCTGAATCAAATCAAACATTCATTGGACTGTTTGGAAGCTGTAGATCCTGCGTACACTGTTTTGTTGTTTTATAGTCATTTTAAAGAAAGAAGTTAAACTAAACCAATTGGGAATATTCTTAATTTCATGTACCAGGAGGGGAAAATTCAGTTATTTGTGTCTCATTTTGGTGTCTTAAAAAGTATAAGTTGCCCAAATAGGGACATCAGGGGGTGCGCAGGAAAGCTGCTCTATATTGGCTCATTTATTGGAGAAATGCAGAAAAACAAGCTTCTCAAAAACGACGTTCGATTGATCAGCGTGTGACATTGTGCTTGATAACGATCTCTACAGAAGTGCATGTGGAGCGACGTGTTTGGAGGTTGAACAGAATCTATTAAACAGCCTGAACTGCCATTTTATTTTATGGACAGAAAGAAGGAAAATAAATCATTATTGGATAAATTATTCATGTTATAAAAGTGCCTCAAATTGTTGTGACAACTCTGCTGCTTGATTGACCTTTGATATATCAGTGTCAGACTCTCTCAGGTGCTGACAGCTCTGCATTTAGAGCAAGGACGTGAATAATTTTAATAATCCGGTTATTCTGTTATCAGTCATCCTAAGAGGTTTGATGCTTGAGCTCCCATTTATCACTATTCGAACAAGTTCCTGCAGCTCTGTTTATGTGTGCTGATATTTCAAAATGTCAACTATTCTGCACGGTGAGATGTTATTAAGGAAGCAGTACCGAGAGGCACGCAGCCAGGACTGAAAGATAGGTCATCAATGGCCAAGAACTCAGAGGATTCACTGTCAGCAGATAGTTCCCCTCCAATTGCCACCTGGTAGAAAAATGGAAAAAGTCAAGAGCCATAACAGAGAGCACAGTTTTTAATTTATTTTTCTTATCAACTGAAAGTCTATTGGCGATCCAGAACTCCTCCCCCTGAGCTCAGGACTCTTAGATGAGCTGGATGACACGGAATTCATGGAAAAAAAAACACTTTTTTTTCAAAATGGCTGCTTTTCTCAAGAGGATCTGGCCACGTAACAACATGGCCCAAGATGGCGACAGAGCATCATTAGTTCAACCAAAAACACTTGAACCGGGTTATGGTTACGATTAGTAATCTTCTGATATAGATACCCCAATTCAGCTTCAATCTAATGATAAGTTTAATCCTGTGTATGGGCGCCATCTTGCCTGCAACCAGGTCCCTCTTGCTTTTCTATTGCTTTCAACTCCATAGCAACCATTTTATTTTTTGGTTCTTTGGAGGTGACAAACATTTCTATATTTTTTAGAAGGATCGGCAAATGTAAACTTTTGGATTTCCTAAGCAACTTATATTTTTTGCTAACCAGGCCCACAGTCCTAATATGTCCATATCATATGTTATATCGTTTTCTTCAGCTCGAGCCAACAATTTTTTTTTTTTGATGTTCAGAATATTCCGGTAAAAAAAAATTAGCCCGCAACAGGGAACTGTTTTTAAATTTGCCACAGTAATTACTCTAATTTCCAATTTTTGCCACAGTTGCCAAAGTTCTAGGTCCTGTCGGCCATCCCATAACAATTTTCTCCATAGCAACCATTTTATTTTTCGGTCTCCTGATGGTGACAAACATTTTTATGTCATTTTTATAGGAATCTGCAATAATAAACTTTTTGATTTCCTGAGCAACGGATGTATTTTGCTAACCACTTCCACATTCCTAATATATTTATATTGTACGTCACATAGTTCCTTTCAGCTTTAGCCAATTATTTATATTTTTTACATTTTCACAATACTCCGGTATAAGGTGGGCGAGAAACAGGTAATTGTCACTTTTGAAAGTTCGCCACACTAATCCAAACACTTTTTTTTACCCAAGTAGCTTCTCAACTCCAGGAGTTATCTATAGATAAAAATTTGTAAAAGGTACTACAGGGGATTTTTTTCTTTAATTTAAAATGGTGGCCTTTTTCTGAGGTCAAAGGTCAAGGAAACTTCGATTGTAGTTGTCAACTTAACCTTGGTGGCATGTGTGGAAAATTTTTGAAGATCACTCAAGGAAAGTTTTCTTTTTCCAAAAACATGGAAAATTGCCAAATTTCATACATTTGCCACAACATGGCAGCCAAGTTGTTGATGCATTTTGGTTTTGTTAGTGGAATTTGAAATATTTATTTGAACCTATTAAGAAATTTTGGGCCCTTTAATTTTTTTTAATGGTTTCTTCTGCTGTGATGTCATCACTTCTTTTTTATTTTATTTTATTTTATTTTATTTTATTTTATTTTATTTTATTTTATTTTATTTTATTTTATTTTATTTTATTTTATTTTATTTTATTTTATTTTATTTTATGTGAGTGGTGCTCACTATGCCCAAAAATCATTTTTACCGGTAAGTTTAATAAGTGGTGGTGGCAAAATTTTGGCTGAAACTCACAGTAAGAATGAAGAATTGTGAAATCAATGTCATCTTTGTTGTCCAGGACATCTTAAAAACAGTTACTTAAATTGACAAAAAAATCACCAAAAATCCTAATCTCTCACATCCAGGATGACATAAGGATAAAACTGCTGCCACACTGTTCAAAGTCCTACAGATTAAAACACTTGATATTTATTTCACAACTTGCCATAGATAATCTGGAGTTACATTAGGAATTTTGTGAAGGTGGCTGTGAACATTTTTAAGGGATTAATTTCAATCTGAAATTTTCAGTAAAAAATTTCAGTATCATGTTTCTTTGGAATTAAATATGTTTTCTTTTAACATTAAAGTCAATTTGGCATGATTTATAAGATGATGCTCCTACTGCTTCAGTGTTTGGTTTTGTCTGTCCTTAAAACAGGAAGTCGTTTACTCAAGACTAATGTCAGGAGGGGACCACCATGTGACCACATCACACAACCTCAAAAATAGACTCACAGCAGGCGGAGAAGGTGAGGAAGTACAGTGCCCTGAAATTTGGAAGAGTTTCACCGAACTCCAGATGGTCTTAAAGTCTCAAAGGTGTAGTTGTGTCAGGGCCTTCATCCTGCATGTAAATAGCTTCTGCGGAGAAGCTCATCCTGCAGTGATTTACTTAAGCTTCCAGGAACTACTCATTACATATTTCTTAACCAATCAGTAATTTATTTAATTTAATGCAGTAATTTATTATAAAAATAAAGAAATGTTTAATGTTTTCACATTATTATTGTAATGGTGCCAAAATGGAGAAAGAGATTTTTTTTTAATTTCCTGGAAAAAATTTAAAAAAAAAACTCAGTTCAAAAAACTGAGTTTAAACAGATCTGATATTATTGCTTTTTAGACGTTTAATCTAAAAACACAAGTTCTATTTTCCTGTTTTAACCACAATAGATTCTGCTAAATCATTACAGACCTGAAAACTGTTGCTGCTGCTTAATTCAAATCCCGTCTGCAGCCACGTTTCTGCCTGACGATGAGCAGAGAGTCTCCAGATTTCTGTCATCCGAGCCCCTGAACCGTGTTGAATCGAGACTTGAAGACGTCCCCGAACATAATGGTAGAAATGAATCTGGGGAAATAAAACAATTTCAATTTTGTTGAATTAAACAAATCTGCAATTTCAGTTGGATGAATTACCTGGCAGCTTTTAGTCGGTAGGAAGACAAGACTGCTAAGAGTTGCAGAGGTTGTGGCTCCTTTAACAGGTAAAAGAGTCAGAAAATATCCTGAGGAGATAAAATGAACATTTAAAAATCTATTTTCTTGTATTGTCCACTTGTTAGAGAGTGAGCTGCACTGACCTGACTTGTTTACGTGGTCCCTATTAAGTCCTGGGGATTCATTTGATCTGGTCCATTCAGAGACGCTGTTTAAGTTTTGAATAAAGTTGCAAAAACCGTCTTCAAAATCACACCTTGTATAAGTGGAGCCTGTGAAAAAAACAACAAAAACATTTATGTTTTTATTTTAGTCAGTTGATCTGGACATACATTTTAAAATTTCCCAATTTGTCTAAGTGTTTACCATTTTCTATCTCTTTTTGTTGTTTTTACACATTTCTTTTATTATATATATATATATATATATATATATATATATATATATATATATATATATATATAATATATATATATTTCTGGAAAATGTTGAATTAAAGTCACTTCTATTTTACCAACATGGATATTTTTTTTACCTTAAATGACAGACATCTAACGAGCCGGGGTGGGATTATACAAGTTCGCTTCCTCCCACTCCCTGTCATCTCTTGATAGATTGTATTGCACATAAATTCACTTTTTTTTTTATTGCTTAAAAGAAACTATTTCTAATTATAATCTAATCTAATTTCTAATCTAATCTAAAACTTTGACTAAATGATAACTCTGCATCAGCGCGCATGCATCATTAACTTTTTTTTTTTAAATAGTATCCATTTTGTTTCATTTAACCAAGAGAGTCAAAGCCAACGTGTTTTATTAATCACCAATAACTTTACTGAACTGAAATCTGAGTAACAAACTACTGCAATTTGTTACTCTGTTAAAGAGAAAAGTAATGAAATTACTGTAATTTGTTACTCTATAATGAATTACCCCAACTGTGCGTAGAACAAATAAGCTTTCTTTTCTGGCAACCCCAGCAGAAGATATTACTATTTTTATCCTAATGTTTTAAGGCAAACTCCTGTCTATGAAAGTGCATAATGGTTTACCTACAATCTCATATAACGTGACAACTGTGAAAGAAAAGCTGTCAAAAATAGCATTTTTATGACACTGTTTATGGTTGTCATGAGAGTTAATATGACACAAAGAACATAATTTGGCAACTTAAATCCACATTTACTCTCATTTCAAAAAGAAAAGAGGAATAAATGTTTCTCTGTGACTCAAAAAATCTTAAAATAAAATTGTATTTATTTGCTTTATAGCAGCCTGTAAACTTAAAAAGTTCAAATAAAGTTATTTTCAAACAAATTTATGCTTTAAACTTACAGTTTCTTTTGTCGTTGCTGTCCTCACAGTAATCTGTGAAGTCATACACCTGAGCGACACACAATCCCTCGCTGCAGGTGAACTCCCCGTCTGAACGGGAGGCGACGGTCGACGGCTTCAACTCCAACGCGAGGGCCAACGTCAGCCACAGACAGAAGCAAAGAAATCCCATCAGGAAATGTGTCTTGATGCTCTGCTCCTGCTTAAAATCCAGATTTTCAGTGGTGCTTCATGTTTTTCTTACTATCTGCAGCTTACATAAGTGTGACTGATCCGATGCCTGCTTGAGTTGCTGAAGGAGGTTAAAGTGCAATAAATGTTTTTTATGGATGTTGCTCAATAAAGTGCCTTTGCCAGGTTATGTTTCTATGTTTGAATGGAGTCATGTGATCATTCCAGGTGAGCTCCAACTGCTTTTTCTCTGAAATAGGTTTGAAATTTGAATTAAATTCCCCTGGGATGAGAATTAAACATTTTATTCTGTGACTTCATCCAACGAAAGTACAAAAACACTTTTTACTGTCAATGTTAGGAAAAATAAATCTTCAACATATAGATGTTTAATTGTGTTTTCATTAAAGTGACAGTAAAATCTTCTTAAATTTAATCTTAAAATCAAAGGATTTGTATTTGAGTAAGACGTTTTTCTCTATGGAGTCTCAAAAGAGCCAGAATGAAATAAATATGTGCACCATTAAATAAATAAATAAATGCGGCATTAAATAAATAAATGCGGTATTTTAATATTTTAATGCCACATTTATTCCAACATTTATTTCAACATTTATTTATTTATTCCAACATTTATTTATTTATTTATTTCATATTAAATATATTTATTTCAATTTGGCTCTTTTAACCCACAAGGGACAATGAAATAAATAAATATGTCATGAAATACTTAAATGTGCTCTTTTAATATTTTAATGCCATATTTATTTCAACATTTATTTATTTATTTCAACATTTACTTATTTATTTATTTAATGGTGTATATATTTATTTCATTTTGGCTCTTTCGAGACTCCATATTTCTCTGTGGATTAGTTAAAATAAAAGCTTTACACTTATTTTATAAATTTAAAAAATGTAAATGCATTAAAAATGTCAATTATTTTAACTAATAGTTATTTCCATCTTGGAAAATCATTAAGTTATTATTGGATTTCAAATTGAATGATAATTCACATTATCTTCAAATCATGAATACTTGATTTACCTAATTAATTAAACCAATCAGTAGATTCAATATTCTGTGTTTACTTACTACTTTATTTAACTGCAAGCCTCAATAATTGACAGACTTAAGACAAAAGCAGAATTTTAATCTCAATTTTAAAGTGTTCAGGATTTTTCAACAAAATAAATAACCAATGCAAAGAAATCTTCGAATGTACAAACATCACAAAATCCTTAGTAGTAATAAAATAATAAAAATGTAACTGTACACATGAAAATACTTCCAGTTGTTTATTTTATTCGTTAACAGATGCGGAAACTAAGCTGGTCATCTGACATAATTCACTGATTTGACACTCTAGGAATAGAAGAAAATGTTGTCATTTTACCCACTGTCTATTAATAAAAATGACATTATACGATTTCTTATCTGACACCTGATAAATTCTTAGAATCTTTTAAGATTCTTCTCACCTTTAGAGGTGTAACAGAGTTGATTAAAATGGCACAAATTTATCAAGAAAGCTGAACAATGATGACTTCATTCACCAAGTCATTTGCACTTCTTTCAAAAGTTTCATTAAAGGTGTTTTTTGCAGAAGACTGATCAGAGATTTCCCCGCCTTCTGTTCCCGCTGCATCATTAAAAGTGATTGGGTTGTGTCTTTGACACATGAGCAGCAGACACATTCTGTCAGGTGATCTGCTGTTTCACTGCTTTTCAAAGACACACCGACTGATTGCTCTCAGGAGAACTTAGAAACGAGACAGAAAAAAAAAAAAAATCACACTCCATTTGTCTTCATAGTGACTTTTCTCTGACCTTGTCACTTTCAACACTTTCTTAATTAAGACATATTGAGAGGCTTCTTCTCGTGTTGCAGCTTGAAAGCAACCGATCTGTTTTCACAATCTCATTCAGGCGATGGCGCTTGCACAGCACACAACTGCTAATCTTCCTCCAGCTGAATCGAGTGATTCACTGCTGAGTGAACTGATCAGAGCAGCCAGGGTTTAACCTGAACGCTTTACCAGCAGGAGATGCTTCAGTGTCCATTTCCAGCGCGGACAGCATGAAAAATAAGATCATGCAGAGTTATGTGATGGGAGTGTGTGAACATGAGCCAGCAAAGTGAAGAGAACAGAGCTTAACATCATGGCTCCAGGCAAGTTTCTTACATTATTTTTAACAAGAGATAAAAATCAAACCAACAGGAAACTTTTATGTTTTTCCTAAGTGGTATAATTTTAAAATAACTCTATCTGACAATCTTTATTTTTTTTTCAGAACTAATAATTTTACCATTATTTTTTTCATAAGACCAAAATTAATTAAATTTGACAGCTAAATCATGCTATTTATGCCTCAAAATTGACTTCATGTGCTGTTTAATGTGAATAGATCAAAAATATATTCTGATATTCTCAAACAAATTGGTTTACTTCAAAATTAAATTGCCTCCGCTCTCCTTATCCATCTATTTTCTCTGCATCATATTGTTTCTTTTATCTCTCCCTCCCTGCTAAAGCAAATTCCTCAAATCCTACGCAGAGTCTGTTCTATTAAACCCACACAACATGATCAAATTTACATTTAATGTTTGCTGATTAGCCAAATCTTTCAGGTTTGTTTGATTACATGTTTATTTGTTTCAGACTGTAGGAAAACAGAAACAGTTGTTAGTTTATCAGTTGTTATGTGATCGAGTCGTGGTCCTTTAGTGCCATCTACTGTTTTATATTTTACCTGTTTTGAACAGTAAAAAAATATATAAAATGTAGGCATGTAATGATGCATTCATTAATCGATTCGTATTCTTATGATCCAACCAGATTGATTTGAATTAATTAATTAAATCAAATCATATTAATCTATAGCCTTTCACTGAAATATAATTTCAAAATTAGATACATCTGTATACAAAATACAATATGGATTGAGACATGGTAGATTTATTTTACTTTAACAAAAAAACAACCAAGTAGCAACAATAAATGATCAGTCCATCATTACACTGTGTGGAAACACAGAAATTTTTCCAAAGACGTGACCATACAGTGGGATATATTGTTCTAATAATGTTTTGTTTGTATCACTTTGATGTGGCGAAAAACAAGGTTATGAAAGTAAAAATTTGAAAGAATGTCATCAATTTTTCTTTACTTGTTTGTTTGTACACACATTTAATATACATTTAAATCTTGCAAGAAACATGAGGAATTTGGAAAACTTCACCTGCACTGTTCAGTACCAGATATTTATCTCTGAGTCACACTGGTTGTAGTTTTGGCTAAAGATGTCCTGGATCGATTTTAGGTCAGGTGAATCGGATTAAATCAGATTATTCAGAATAAACCAATAAAAACTGGGTTGGATTGGAAGCGACAAATAAAGATATTAAACAAATTGTTGCTAAAACAAACATTGAATTCTTAATATTTGTGTTCTTACAAGAAGTGTTTCTACTTAAGTAAAACTTAAACAGATAAGATAAAATTGTTTAAATTAATCATTCTGACAGAAAAAAACATGAAATTACATTAAAAAAAAGTCAAATATTGTCTAAAAAATAACACTGAAATGCATATGAATATGAATATGTTTTAATAGGGTCTTTTTTTTTGTCTATTTACTTATTAACTCTAAAAACATTGGTATTTTGCCTGTACTACCCCTTTCCCTTGATCATCAGTACTTTACTGTAATTGTCATTGCACATTATACAAAAACTTTAGTGCAGTAATCTTTGGAGTCTCGAAAGAGCCAAAATGAAATAAATATATACAGACAATGAAATAAATAAATGTGTCATGAAATACTTAAATGTGCTCTTTTAATATTTTAATGCCACATTTATTTCAACATTTATTTATTTAATGCCAAATTTATTTATCTATTTCATATTAAATTAATTTATTTCAATTTGGCTCTTTCAACCTACAAGGGACAATGAAATAAATAAATATGTCATGAAATACTTAAATGTGCTCTTTTAATATTTTAATGCCACATTTATTTCAACATTTATTTATTTATTTCAACATTTATTTATTTAATGCCACATTTTTTTTAATTATTTAATGGTGTATATATTTATTTCATTTTGGCTCTTTCGCGACTCCAGAGTCATCTTCCATTTTCACAAATAAATAAATGAAAGGACATTAATTATATCAATGTCTGTAATTTTTTTCTACTCATATTTATTCCCTTACCTTCAATGAGCATTTGATTTCCATATATGCCATTTTCAAAGCCTCCTTTTATTCATAATTTTTAGTTTTTTATTTTATTTGTTCTTTTTGTTTTACATTTATTTTTGAAAATATTTTATTTCATTTTATTATAATAAATTTCGAACCAAATCCTGGTCTTTAACTCTTATGAAACTTTTTTTTTAAAACTAGTGTGAAACTCCATTGTTTATCAGGGTTTCGTTGCGTTTTTATTTCGCGCCTGGTCATTATCCTACGTCATTATCCTGCGACGAAGTAATTTGTAAACACTTCTCCGGCATCAAGATAGCCAACTGGAGCGGTAACGAAGAGCTTTTACTGCCGAAGCTGTTTCTATTTTTAAACCAACTGAGGATATCAAATGATGTTATAAAAGCTCATCGGTACTTTTCACGTTTACACCAGACGGCCTTTATAAAGCAGATTTAGTGGCGGGGAGCGGCTTCAGTCGAGCAAGCTAACTCCGATGTTTTGATCGAGATTTGGTTTTTTTAAAGTCCAGGGTGACCATGGTGCGTTGTTTGGTGAGTCTTTGTGCCAGAGAGGTGGTCAGAAACCACAGTTCGTCTCCCAGCTGGCTCGGATGGGTTCCCAGAGAGCTGTACCGACCACTGCTGGAGGCCGCCTTCGCCAGCGGCAGACCGCTGGCTGTCGGGGAGCTGGCGCAGTTGTGGCCCGAACGCACGCTGCGCGTTGGAGGACCAAAGACAAAGGAGAGCTTTTCACCGAACCGTCTGTGCGTCCAGGCCCTGCTGCTCGCAGTAGTCAGAGGTCTGGGTGATCGGAGGTCAGGAAGATTTGTTAACGTTTTGATTTTTCATTGTACCTTATAAATCCACTCAATATATTTGTATTGTGATCCTGACCAGGTGTGCCCTGCAAGTTCTGGACCTGTGCGGACTTCATGGTGATGAAGGAGGAACAGGGGACTCGATGGGAGGCTGGTCTCTGACTGTAGCCGTCTGCACCATGGTCGTTCAGGCCAAAGCTGGAGTCAAGAGGACACAGAAGAAGGACGGAGACAGAGAGAGGAAGCGATTCTCAGCTCTCGAAAGAGAAATGGACTTGAAACGAGAGCGAGCGCAAAAGAAGGGGGCTGTGGAACCAAACAGTGGGGGGACTGGATTTTCAGGTTCAGTGAGTGAACAGGACTTAACTAAAGGAGTCAGGAGGAGAATGGAGATAGAGAGGAAGAAAAGGACAGGTTTAGAAGACATTAACATAGAGGAAAAAGAGGACAGTTGTGATGTGTTGGTGCACATCCGAGCTGACCTTTTCGTCAACGCCCGATCTTGGGAACGTGTTCGAGTGGCCCTGACCACATCGGGGCCCCTAAAGCTTCAGTGCAGATACCTCCGGGTGGAGGAGATTTCGGTGTCGAGCATCAGGACCCTCTTGAGCCTCCTGCCCCGTCTGGGTCTTCTGGGCGTCGACATTCGCTACAGCAGCCTTGGGGTGACAGGTTTGGCGGAACTGCTGGCTCTTCTCTCCTCCTTTCCCTCGCTGAACTCCCTGCGTCTGCATTACTGTAACCTAGACTTCAGAAGAGATCAGGTTGGACAGGAGGATGCTTTGAGGAGCCTTTCGCAAGGGCTGGCAAGCTTGCAGGAGCTGCGACGGCTCAGTCTGACTGCTTTGCGGCTGCCTGGACAGCTACGTGTTTTACTCAGGTATGCCCAATCTCTTCTCAAACTTCCTTAATTATTAAAGTTTTTTCCTGTAGCCAAGTAATAATGGTGTGAAGTATAATATAGTTAATTAACATTTATGGATCTATAAAACCTACAAACGGTTGTTTAGTTTTGTCAGTTGTGTTTGAATATATTTATTTTGACTTATCAACAGCTTTTTTACTAATTTTTGACAATATTTAATAACGGTATCCCTCCCCTTTTCCTTCAGCTCTTTGCCTCAGCCTCTCGAGATTCTGGAGTTGCCATATTTGAGCCTCAGTCCATCAGACTTGGCCTACCTGTTCTGCAGCCACCACGCCTCTGCGCTGCAGCAGCTGGATTTGAGTGAAAACCGCCTGGATGACAGCACCCTGCCCTCCGTTCGAAGGCTCCTCTCCCAGGCCTCCAGCAGCCTACAGCATCTGTCTCTAAGTGGCTGCGGCCTGACCGACAGTCTGCTCGGACTCCTGCTGCCTTCCTTCGGGTGCTGCCGGGCTCTCAAGAGCTTGGCTTTGGCCCTAAACCCGCTGTCCATGGCAGGCCTCCTGGACCTGGTCCGGATGGCAGCGAGACTCCCGAACTTACGCCAGTTGCTCTACCCAAACCCCCTGGAGGACTACCAGCCGGGCCTCCCCGATCTGCCGTCTAGCGCTCAGCTGCTGGACTGGCCTCTGGATGAAAGTACAGACATCAACATGACCAGCAGCCAACTGAACAAGGTGCTGTTAGACAGCGGACGCACCGACCTGATCCTCACCTGTGACCTACTCAATTATGATAAAGACTTGGTGGCTTAAAGCTAAAAATGGATTTGCTTCTTACTTAATTCTATTAACTCAATTTTTGTGCCTTTTTATTCATAGAAATTGTAAATTTTTCGATTTTTTTATTTTTTTTTTTTTTTTCACAAAAGGATCTGTGTTCGTCCTCACGCTGTTCGTTGACCTCAGTGGAGGCCTGACACCAGTTTGAGTCGGGTGTAATGGAGCACGTGCGTCTGTAACATTCAGGGCAGTGGGACAGGAGGATCAGTAACGGTAGCTGCTGCATTAACCACTATAGAACATGCCTCCACCTGCCTTCTGAACTGGGTTAAACAAACACCGTTCAGAGGTGGTGGAGACAAAATCTGCACGTGTTTCCAAAATGAAACTGATGCTCGTCAAGGTGACTCTTCAAAAAGATCAGGTTCAATTGCTTAAATTGAATTACATTTTATCTGTGGGTTTTGTTATCTGACACTAAAAAAAGGATTAGTGTTTACAATATGTACCATTAGGTACAAATACAAAGCTAAAGTTTCTCCTAAGTCCAGTTAGCATATGAATTTAAACCTGAAAGCTTAAACTAGTAGTTTAAGAAAAAATGTAATGAATTGATCAATCAAAAGATTTTATGTTTTTATGAGAATTTTCTTGTTTTCCTTTTTTTTGTGCCTCTTTCCTTACATTTTTTAGATTTTTTTTTTACTTTATTCACTTGGAGACAAAGAATCAGAAAAATCCAAAAGATTTGTTGTTACATGGATTGTGATGGAATATCAAACGTTCTAATCATAAATACAATATTTACTGTTTTTTGTAGTATTGTATACAAAATGGATGCTGAATTAAAAAAAAGACATCGAGTCTGAGTCCCGTCTGTCCTGGTTGGAGATGTGAAACTTGATTATTCTGCAAATCCGTCTGACATGAAGAACCAGTTTATAAGAATAGTGACAAAAATAATCACATTTTTATTAATAACATCAAATGAACATAAACAAAACTAGTTATGTTAAAATAATTAGTAAAGGAAAAGTTGAAAGTACTTTTTTTTATTGATAACGGTTTTAGATTTTTTTTATTCAAGGTAAATTTACATATTTTTTTCAAATTTTCAATATTTTTTCAAATTTTTAAGGGTTCGGAAAAAGAAAACTTCAGAATAAAGTTTAATCTGAATGACTGTGTAGAAAAATGAAACAAAAAAGATGTGATATATTGGATACATTTATTTTTAGTGTTTCCTAATAATTCGTACAACTGTATTTGTAACTTAATACATATAAAATAACAGTAAATTACCAATAAACTACAGAACAACATAACACATTTTATTTAAAACTTTTACACAAATACATTATTATAAAAGTAAAAATATTTTTATAAACATTTGTACATGTGTTTATTTTTATATTTTACACATCAAATGATTTGTATAAAGTGTCATAAAAAAAGTTGAATTTGGTTCTTTATTGTTCAGTTTTCTTCATGTGTGTCATTAAGTCAAGAAATATAAAAATCTCTGCTTTAAATTCAGATGAAACTGGTGCAGAAAAGCAGCTTAGAAAGATTTTAAACGGCGTCATTCATCAAACTCTCCAGCTTTTCCTCCTCTCCAGAGCGGGGTTCGGTTAAACTTTTTGTAAAATACAACAGCTCTATTTTTCCTGATTCTCGCGCTAAAGCTATTCCCGAATAGATGTTTTGTTGGCCCGAGTCCCCGAACACGGACGCAGCTGTCACCCTATCAGAGAAGAAAACACAGGAAATCAAAAACTGAGACTCAGGAGGAAAATGCTCTCGTTCTTGGACTCACCTATCATCAGTCATTCTCTCTGTGATCACGGGCTGCGCCTCGTTTTTTAACAGATCCCAAATGTGAAGGTTTGACGCCGCATCCAGAACGCAGAATACTGTGGGTCTGGTCTGAGCCCACTGCACTGACACCGCCGGTTCTCCGGCTGTGCTGCCGCTCCACTCTGCCGCGGGACGCTCCCGGCTGACCGTGTGCATCCTAATGCTGCCGTCACCACAACCCACCTGGAGAGGAGAAAACACAACTTCTAGAACAGATGATCCCCAGGAAAAAGACTCTTTTTAAGGCTAAAATACATCAGGAAAAAGGAGTTAAAGATGATGAAAATTGTGTTTTTAACATGTTCTTGAAGCATTTTTCTGATAAAAGAAAAAATTCGGCTGAAAATTGCTTTTCTGAGTATTTTTTTTTTTAATTCAAAATGTTGAAAATTAAAAGCAAACAACAAATGCAGTTTTAAAAAGATCGTTTTCATTAAACAGAAAATCTGTTGGGCCATATATGTTATTGTTTTCCTTATCCAGGCTGGCACTGGTAATGTTAGGTAGGGGATGGGAGGGGCTGCAAGCTAGTGGGGGGAAATGATGGGAAGGGGGTGCGGGGTTGCTCTGTGCCAACAGTCCAAAAAACAACAAAGATGCAAATTTGTCATAAACTCCTGCCACTCTGCAGAAACTATGTCCTAAAAATGACAATTTTTAAAATTTAGTCTGAATAATCGTAACTAAAAGACGACTGGGAACACTTTGAAAATAGTTAAAAGATGATTTGAGTGGGTTTAAAAAATCTCATAACAGTTTATATCAAGTGAAACTAACTGACATCTGGTTGAAAAAGTAACTTTTTTTTACATATAAAGTACTGCAAATATTGAATTGAACTTTATTAATATCCCAGGGGGATAAATTTATCTTTTAATATAAATAAATATAATTAACTAAATATTAAATATATATTAAATATAAATAATATAATTTAAATATATTCAGTCAGCAACCAACAGTGCAAGTTCTCCTACTAAAAAGACAACAGAGGTCTGTAATTTTAATCATAGGTATGCCTCAACTGTGAGAGACAAAGTTTAATAAAAACCAGAAACTCAAATTGTTGGATTTTTTAAAGATTTTATTTGTAAATTATGTTGGAAAATAAGTATTTGGTCAATAACCAAAGTTCTACTCGATACTTTCTTATATAGTATCTAACGTGTCTAACGTTTTCTGTAGATTTTCCACAAACTGTTACAGGTATTTTGGTCCATTCCTCCATGCAGATCTCCTCTAGAGCAGTGACGTTTTGGGACTTTCAACTCCCTCCAAAGATTTTCTATGTTTTTGCGATCTTGAGTCTGGCTAGGCCACTCCAGGACTTTTGAAATGCTTCTTATGAAGCCACTTCTTCGTTACCCGGCAGTGTGTTTGGGATCATGCTGAAAGATCCAGCCACGTTTCATCTTCAATGCTAATAGAAGGAGGTTTTCACTCTAAATCTGACCGCACATGACCCCATTCATTCTGTCCTTCATACTGATCAGTCATCCTGCTGAAAAACAGCCTCAAAGCATGATGGTTCCACCCCCGTGCTTTACAGTAGGTATGGTGTTATTTGGATGTAACTCAGCGTTTTTTCTCCTCCAAACATTAGAGTTCTTACTAAAAACTTCTATTTTGGTTTCATCTGACCACAAGACATTCTCCCAATCGTCTTCTGGATCATCCAAATACTCTCTAGTAAACTTTAGAAGGGGGTGACACGTCTTCCACTGCAGGATTTGTTGTGTGTTAGTGACGGTAGCCTTTGTTACTTTGGTCCCAGCTCTCTGCAGGTCATTCACCAGGTCCCCCGTGTGGTTCTTTCACCGTTCCTGTGATCATTTTGACCCCATATTTCCTAATAATCGTTGATTTCTTGACATCAAGCTGCTTAGCGATTGCAGATTCAGTCTTCTCAGCCTGATGCAGGTCAATAATGTTGTTTCTGGTGTCCTTAGACAGCTCTTTGGTGGAGTTTGGGGTGTGACTGTTTGAGGTTGTGGGCAGGTGTCTTTTACATAGAAAACCAGTTCAAACAGGTGTCATTAATACAGTTAAGGAGTGGAGGGCAGAGGATCCTCTTACAGAAGAGGTCTCGCTTGTTTGTAGGCGATCAAATACTTATTTTCCACCGTAACTTGCAAAGAAATTCTTTAAAAATCAGACAATGTGATTTTCTGGATTTTTTTTTTCTCATTTTTGTCTCAACTTGCACAGTTGATGGCTGACTGAATTCTTTTTTGCCGCTCTATATATATATATATAAGTTTAAGTTTAAGTTTATTTATTTATATAGCGCTTTTAAATGACCATTGGCCATTAAAAATCCAAAGAACAATAAAAACAACAGTTAAAAAGGTTAAAAAAAAGTATAAATAGATTACATAAAAGCATAAAAACACCAGATAAAACAATAAAACAGTAAAACACACCAACAGAATATATATATTATATACATTTTTTAAATAAATTTATTCTCAAGTCCTCCTACCAGGAAACAGTTGGGTCTGAAGGGCGAGAAGTGGATGGAGCAGACGTCAACAGGTCGCTCTTCAACCTCCTGAAACCTGTAAAACTTGGGGGATGCCTTCAACCCATAACTTGTTCCGTGGCTGACCAGACCCTGGGAAGAAATTTAAATGAGGAGACTTGGATAGATGTGTAAGCTCAATCATTAAACTAAACTTAAAGAAGAATTCTCACCAGATTTGTGCCAAGAAAGAAATGATTAGAGTCTGTTGGGAGGAATTTTAGGAGAAGTGCCTGTGAGGGTTCTCTTTTTACGGCGTTGTGCTGCGATGACCTGAGAGATGCAGGTGAAAGAAGGCAAGTCAGCCAAAAATAAACCATAAAAGTGGAACATGGTGCTTCATTCTATTCCTGCTGCAGCATCAGACCGCAGTTATGTTCTCATGACACGTTGAGGTGACAAAAAGAGGGCCAGCTGTGCCCCCCGGTGTGCAAAGGCGGATATTTGGAGTCCAGTAGCCGGTGGCGCCAAAAGCTGTTTATGCATCTCACCTCTTAGAAGTCTGGATGGCTGAGCTGTGAAGCAGCTTTACTTTGCCCCCGGGCCGGAGACCTGCGAACAGGACAAACGAAAGCGGGTAACGGCGGAGGCACGAGGGGTGAGAAAGATGAGAACGCGAGGAAAGAGGAGGAGGAGGCTTCAAAACGTGACCTAGATCTGTCGGAGAGCCCGCTTCACTGCCTTTAGGGAGCTCCATCACCACCTACAGGACACAAACGGAAAACATCCACGTGCTTGAAGAGTGCAGAAAAAAGTCCAACAGTGACGAATAATAATGAGAATTTAAAAGAACAACTTCAAAAAAATGTACAAAGTGTTATTTGTTGACCCTATATTTGTTCCTTGCTAAACCTAGATTAAATAGAACAAAAAATGTTATTTAAAATACAAATTAGTATTCTACAATCTTATTGAAAACCTCTGCTCTCCACATTATCTGGTTAGATCCTAAATGCCTACACACAGAGAAAAATCTTCCTTCAAATTATTAATTTATATACACAAATTAGTATTTTGTGGGCACAATTTATCATTAAATGCTCACAAATGTGTCTTTTTTTTCCAAATGTTAGCATTTTGAGAACACAAATTAGTTTTTGTTGACACAAATTAGCATTTAGTTGACATAATTTCGAGATTTGTTTGCACAAAATGCACACAAATTAGAATTTTGTGGTCATAAATTAACATTAGGGCACATAAATTGTTTTTTTTTGTGAACAAATTTGTGTTTAGTTGTCACAAATTACTATTTTGTGCACAAACATTTGTGATTTATTGACCATTAGGTGTAGACAAATGTGTGTTGTGGGGGCACAAATTAACTTTTTTTTTGTCACAAATTAGCAAACAAAGTAGTAGTTTGCTGTCAAAAATTTGAATTTAGTGCGCACAAATCAGAATTTGGGGGACACAAATGAACATTTTGTATGCACAAAATACTCAAAAATAAGTACTTTACTGTCACAAATTAGCATTTTGTCCACAAAAATGTGGGTTTTGCGGCACAAATTAGCATTTTGTCTGTACAAAATACACACGACATAGTATTTTGTTGACACAAATTAGAATTAGTGCACATAATTTTCTTTTTTTGAGCACAAATAATAACTTATTGCACACAGATTTGTGTTTTGTTGGTAAAAATCAACATTTTGAGCATAGAAATGTGTGTTGTGGGGACTCAAGTTAGCATTTTGTTGACACAATTAGAACACAAAGCAGTATTTCGCTTTAAAATAGTGCACACAACTTAGTATTTATGGGGAACAAATTAGAATTTTGCTTGTACAAAATAGACACGAATTAGTATTTTGGGGCACAAATGACTATTTAGTGCACACAAATTAGCATTTTGTTAGCACAAAATGCACACACATTAGTATTTTGTTGTCATAAATAGTATGTAGTGCACATAAATTGGTATTTTTTTTGGCACAAATTAGTATTTTATTTGCAAAAATGCACAGAAAGTAGTACTTTAATGTCACAAATTAGCATTTACTGCACACACATTAGTATTTTGTGGGCAGAAATGAGTAGTAAGAACCAAAACTATGCATTTATACTAAAATGTGCACATAAAATGCTAATTTGTGTGAACAAAATACTAAGTTGTAAGTACAAAATGTATTATTTAGAGGAAACAATTTAAATAGATTTTTTGAATATCATGTCCTAGGCTTGGTAGTTTTTTTATTTGGATTTTTAATTTATATATTGTCAATTTTTAATATTTTTGGTTCAGTGTCTTTGGTTTCAGTAAAGCTGCTTATAAAAACATAGAAATAAAATAGATTTTTGAGTTTAAAAAAAACAAAATTTCGTTCAAAATAAAACAAATTTAGAGGTTGTGGGTGAATATAAAATACATTTGACATCTTGATATCAATTATTTATTGGATTTGTTTATCTAAATATTTCATCTTTGTTTAACAGTGTCCTGTTAGCTTTTGAAAACCAACATTTTCGGTCAAATATGATGGGTTTTTCATATTTGGAGTTCATACAAGTTAAATTTTTTTCAAACTTGCATTGAAACTGAAGCCATTGAATTCTTTATATTTTATACAGAGTGACTGTACGGATTCTGCAGCAGTTCAGACTGGCTGTCAGACTTCGTCTGTCAGGGCAAATAGTTACTGAAAAGCAGCGTAGTGATCATCCATCCAGCTCGTTGTGCTGCTGTCAGGCTGAAGGAAAGTGAAACACGTCTGAGAGGGGCTTGAATGATTGACAGTGACATGCCTGTAAGGGATACTGTGTCTAAAAATATTTCAACCATGAGTGCTTGTGCAGAACAGACAGTGACGACTCCAAGAAAAACTGAGATGTATCTTTCCTATGACCTTTACTTACATTCTTGTTTTTATTGAGTTTTTTAGTTTATCTTACCCAGAAATTTAACACCCCACTTTCATCCAAAGAGGCAAGTTGGAACGTCAATCCTGAAGACTCTGGTTATATAAATAAAAAAACAGTTACCACAAAAACATCCATTTAAAAAAAAAAAAAAAAGAAAAAGTTTGTATACCGTCATCAGGTGGTAAAAAAGGCGTTGCTCCAGCCACGATGGAGGGAACGACCTCAACAGAGGTCACAGGTGAGAGGTGACCTGTCCCGGCCATGACTGCATCTGTGATGACGAAAAGGATTTCAGCTACTTATCTGAAGCTAAAAGTACTCTTTCAGGCACCAAAGATGTTTAGCAGCAAAGCTCACCAGTGGAGAAGGTGGGCTGCCTGATGGTCCACTCGTTCTCTCCTATCTTTAAGCTGTAATGATTACTGGCGTGCTCCCTCAGGTCCCACAACACCACCGAGCCGACTGACGTCCCCGCAAACACCAGGATGGCCTTTCCAGGACTGAAGCAGCAACACTCTACCTGAAACAATAAAAAAGACACTTATTTTTCCTGTTTTCTGGCTTTAGAACACTTTCGCTATAAAAAGTTACACTGTCACTTTTAAAATATTTTTTATCCGATATGATATACCCAATAAAAAGTATTTCTCATAAAAAATAGATCAAAATATGACAACAGGTGATAATTTAGAGTAGTTTTCTTTTATTTTCCACTGTGGTTTATGGAAAAAAAAAATGAAAAAAAACCATAGAAAGATCCTAAAAACATGATTGAAAATGACTGAAAAATTCTGAATTAAAAATATAATTAAATAAAATACTGAAAATGGTGAAAATCACCTGGCGATAGTGCTTTAAGTTTACACGTTACTGGTATTTTTGGGCAGATTTTCTTATTTTCTTTCACATTGTAATCATTTAAAACCTTTTTTTCCCACATTTACGCTACTAGAAAGGTCATTGTCATCTGCATAAAAAGTAATCTGGACAATAATTATATATTTTTGCTTAAGAAATGCATTATCAGTTTCCTCTGGATTATTTATTTTACTACATTTCTATTGGAGCTGTGAACGTTAACGCCTAATCAAAAAGAATTAACGTGTTAATATTCATTAATGCAAATTAATTACACAGCAAAGAAATAGTCCTTTGCTTTCCCTCCGCAATTTAGGCTTCCACAACGTGCATCAAAACACTTCATCAGGATTTTTAACGCTTATACCAAGGTTATTTACAAAATAAATAAATATTCAATCAGTTTTTACTACTGTATTCTTGCTATTTTTTTCTTCTAGATTACTTTTTTGCAAAAAGTGGACCATTTGCTTCATGGTCCGGCACGTTGTCATGGTAACACACCAAGTCGCTGAGTCTCGACTGCAGCGATACATATTTTGAGACAGGTTAAATAAACTATCAGTTCAGAGGGAAAGTTTACCTCTTACCGCTTGTTTTTGTCCAGATAATGAGGCAAAAGTTGTTTTATTAAAGCCGCATGCGCTATTTGACAGTAACTTTTTTTTTTTTTTTTTTAGGTGTGAAGTTTTGTTTCTTCAGTCAGTATCTTTGTTTTCTTGTAGTAACACTGCAGACATTAAAGCCCAAATTTAAACTTCTGGATTAAACTTAATAAATTTAAAATTTCAGGCTATAAAAATGAAGGAAAAATCCTCTCTCTTGCTTGTTTTTATCAAATTTACCTAGTAAAACATTGTGATTAAAAGTGGTTAATCATAACACAAAAGTGAAATTAATTTTTTTAAAAATTTAATTAAAAAGTTGATTAAAAGTTTAAATATGAAATTAATAATGATTAAGATAGTTAAATTAAATATATAATAATGATTATATAATAATAATTAAATATAATTCAATATAATAAATAAATATAAACATTCTAAATGTACAGTTTTGTGTGTGATTTCATATCGTGGTTAGTTGCTTATAATAAGTGGTCGGCAAATGCAGTAAAAAAATAAAAATAAAAAATAATAATCACGATTAATTTTATTCCAGGTTTCTGCTTCCCGGCCCTAATATTTATATATGAATCCAGCAGGAGTGTTAATCAGAAATTGTCTGAAATGCTTCAACATGACTTTTATTTAGGTTTTATAATGTTCGGGGAAGCTTCACCTCAGATTCGTAGAGAAGAACCTTCTGAGGTCTGGACGGCTCCCAGATGTTCCAGATGCAGACGATGGTGTTGCTGTCCAGTCGCACGGCGCTTGGTTTAGCTATGGGCATGTGGACTGACAGCATGGTGTGTCTCTGAACTTGAGAAAAGTGCACCAAGCTAACTTGTCGGCCTGCAAATATCAAAACGATAAAGCGATTATCGAACGATGCAGGAGTCTGAACTGCCTCAGTAAAATCCATTAGAAGGTGTACCGTAAAGAAAAGGTAACTTGGTGTTGATCTGCAGGCTTCCATCACTGAACGACAGCGAGTCTGGTTGAGTCTTTAGCTTCATTTGGGACTTCCTCTCGGCTTGATCCTCTTCCAATAGGACGAGCATGACCTTGATTAAGACACGAAACAAAGTCAACATAGATGAAATAAATCTTAATCTGAAAAGTCAAAAGTCATTTGTAAACCTGTGAGGCTGACTGCAGAAAGGACGTCAGACGCTGAGAATCAAAGCTTAAATCACTCCTTCTTTCTTGAGCTCCTTGAGTTATATCTGGATCTGCCAACATACAAAAAAAAAAAAAAAAAACCTTAACGCTCATGCACATCAAAGATCAGGGATTTATCCTCTCGTTTCTTCACCTCCACAGGCTCCACTGTGCTGCGACGGATGCTGTGTCCACTTCTCACACATCTCTATTTCATCCGTCTGGATGTCCCGCTCCGCATTGTCCTCATTGCACTGAGTGTACGCCTAACAGGAAAACAAATTATTCTTAACTGAGATGCAAAAAAAAAAAAAAAACTACAGTTCCTGTATATTAAAATAACGAACCTGTTTGGTGTTTGTATTTCCAAAGTTTCTGATGTAAAGCTCGTATTCACTGACTGGCGGAAGGTCCAAGAGGGAGACCGTCACGGAGAAATCCAGATCAATGAGACGGAGTAAGTCTGCGCTGCGTTTCCTGCAGTTAGAAATATTTTTATCTCAATCAAATCCCTTTATTTTCCCTTTTTTTTTTATTTGAGTGAACCTACATTTGTTTAACTGTATCTTTCTTGCTCACTTCACGCCGCTTTGCAGCCACAAAGTCGATGAATTTTCCGCGTTGGGACGCTTTCATCTGGTTCTCTTCAGAGTCTGTACAAAGCAGCAAACACACTGTTTAACGACAAAAAAACTGGAATAAACGGGATTGGTTTTAGTTAGTTTGAAACCTTTGTTCCACTTTGGCTTGTCTTCAGGCTCTTTGCTCTCAGTTTGTCTGTACTGGACGGTTCCAGCTCTCTTGTTCTCTTCAGCCATGGCTCTCTGAATCTCCTCGATTTCTTTTCGTTCTCGAAGCGTTAGCTTTTCGGTTTCTTCTGGTTTGAGTGGTTCCTTCTCCTCCTCGGGTTCGTCTGCACTCTCGTCAAAATCCTCCTCGTACTCCTGAGAGTGGAAAAACCAAGAGGATTATATGGCAAATATAAAAGAGAATCAGGATTTCCAAACTTCTAAATACTCACCAGTTTCTTAGAACATAAAGTGATTTAAGCATGCAAAAAATAAGCAAATAATTTCCTTTTTTGTTATTTGTAAAAGCACAAAATGTGGTTTTCCTTTATGTTTTCATATCATTACCTCAAAATCATCTTCATAGTATTCTTCTGCCAAAGCCTCCTCGTCAACCTGAAAGTATAAGAAAAATTAAAGAAAAAGTTACAAAAAGTGCAATAATTTATGCAAGAATATAAAAAAAAATCTACACTGTAAAGTTTAAAATAAAACGGCTAAAAAACATTAAAACTAAAATACCCAGCTTGTAGAAATTATCAATGTATTTGTTTTTGTTTGTTTGTTCTTATAAACTAAATTTTATTTGTTTTATATTATTTGTTAGTTTTGTGGAGAATAATTTCTGGATTTAGCTATTTTGCAACTTGAGTTTTTCTTAACAGTTTGTTTTAATTTTTTTTATTAAATCTTTAAGTTTTTATGCATTTTCTGATAACAATCATGTGGTTAAAACTGTTATTCTTATTTCTATTATTTCAAAAATTGATTAATTTTGTTTCAAAACAGGAAAATGCTTCAATTTCACATTGCTATTTTTACAAAAAAATTTTTTTTGGGCTTTAGTTAAGCAGTAAAATGATGTTCCATTGGTGTTGTACAGGCTAAAAATCACAGACAGAAAAGAAGGTACAAAATTTAAAAAAAATCATCTCTTCCAAAATAAAAGCTCATTCTAAAATTAAAGGAAAAAAACAAATTCTAAGGAAAATAAAAGGATTTAAGCCAAACTTCTTACGGGCTCTTTTATGTCGTCCTCATCTTTTACTTCTGCAGCCCACTGATCAGTCAGCATGTTGTCTTCCTAGATTTGCAAAAGTTGTAGCAGGAACAAATAAAAAAGGGATCAAATGCTTAACAAAAATTTAAAAAATTGATCAATCAGCACAAACCTCTGGCTCTGTCGTTTTCTTTGCACGTTTGTCAGCTGATGATTTCTTGGAGCTGTCTGTGTAAACATTTTCTTCCTCTCTGTGTCTTCTGTCTCTGTGTTTTCTCCTGTCTTCCTCTTGTCTTCTCTCTTTGTGTTTCTCTCTTTCTCCTCGCTCTCTATCACTTTGGGAAAACTTGACCTCCCGATGTTCCTTAGACTCACTTTCATGCTTTTGTTTCTCGTCCTGCGTGGCAAAAAGTCCCCACAAGAGGGCGAATGCGGCCATTATTAGACAGAAAAACATACATTTTATTTGTTTTAATACTCTACCTCTCTGTGCTTCCTTTCTCTCTCCTCTTTGCGTTTTCTGTGTTCTTCTTTATACGCTGAAATCAAAAAGGTGTGACTTTATCACCCAAATATGAAAAGAAATGTTCATTTGTTTACACACCTCTTTCCTCTCTGTGTTTTCTGTGTTCCTCCTTATAATCTGAAAACAAAAAAAATAAATATAAATTTTCCAAAGACACTCCTTTTAATAAATGGCTCACCTCTTTCTTCTTTTCTTTCTGAATGTCTTCGGCCTTCGTGTCTCTCTTGACTGTCTCTATGCTTCGTCTTGCCTTCGTGGTCATTTCTGTGGCGACCGTCCCTCTCCTCTCTGCGTTGGTTATCGGTGTGGTCCCTTTTCCTCTCCCCACTTTCCTCATATCGTCTCCTCTCTTTCCTTCTCTCTCTGTCCCGTTCCTCCAGTTTTCTGTCTTTTTCTCCATCTTGTCTTATCCTCTCCCCGTCCTCATCTCTGCCCCGAACTTTCTCTTTCTCCCAATCCCTGTGCCTTCGTTCCCTGTCGCTGTCCGGCTGCCTCCTCCTCTCTCTATCTCTCTCGTCTCCTCTGTTTCCATCTCTGTGTCGTGAGCTCTCCTTTCTTCGTTCAGCATGCATCTCCCTTTCCCTGGTCAGGTGTCTCTCCTGCCTGGACTCCTCTGGGTCTCTGTGACGCCTCTCTGTGGACTCTCCACCGCGTCGCTTCCTCTCACTGTCCTCTTTCCTTTTGACATAGCGATCATCTTGGTCTCTGTGCTCACTAGTCTCCTAAATAAGATAATACAAACCGATTGAGTCACCACACATCAGTACTTTTGTTGTTTTTCTATTCTCTCAGCAATTTACCTTGATATGTCTCCTTAAATCAGCAGGTTTCCACGTGTCTTCTTTGGTTATTTTCTAAACAAATAAAAAAAGATTATTCAGTCAACAGAAACACCACTTTTAAGATCTAAACAAACGCTTCTTCACCTTGATAAAAACGTAAAAACAATAAAAATGAAACATATGAATCGTAGCTTGAGTAAAATCCACGTACCTTCTCGCTGTGCATTCTTTAAATCCCTTTTTCTATCGTTTTTCAGTGTTTGAACGTCCTAAAATTAGCCGCTACTTCTGAAGAGACGCCATGTTGGAAAATAGTTACTGCGCCTGCGCACTTTGCGGAAACCATGGAGAACGCATCAGGTTTGCTTGACAACAGACAGTTTCAATCGAACGAAGAACAATCGCTGAAATCAACAGGGGTTGTCATGGCAGCGTTGAAGCCATTTACACATAAAGTTGTTCAGATTTTTGTATTAGCACCCAACCCTTTTGTATATTTAAATGTACAATTTTATTATTATTATTTTATTTTTTTTTTTTTTATGAATTTTAAATTGTTCAGGGGCGATCGATGTATCTGTGCTCCTAAGGCTAAAATTCCATGTTTTTTTTTTGGAAGTGTCACAGGCTATGGCAGCTAAAACAAATAAAGGAGAACTGCTAACACATTGTTTCAAATTAAAAGTATATCATCATGCATTGTTTTAAAATAAATTGATTATAAAAGATACCAAAACCCAATTAGATGTGTTATAAAAACGTATTTTTATACTGATTTTTGTAACATTTCTGCAGACGTCGTCTATAAAATGACAAGTTAAGCAGATATGTTCAATATTTTCTTCTATTTTGATTTTTTATTTAACTGTGGTGCGCTGCATCATTCATTTTGACCACTTTACAATAAATAAATAAATAAATAACTACTCGACCTGATCTTTAGGGGTCAATTCAATTTAACAAAAAATGCTCTTGTAACTCACCTCATATTTAGCCTAAATTTTGTGTGCAGAATGCATAATTACTTTAGTTTGGCCCAACACAGTGCACGCTTTGATCATCTGTCTCAGCTGATTTGTTTTGTTTGTCAGTGATAATTTTGTATCTCCTGACTTATTTGCATCTCCCATTCCGTTTGCATAAAAGTCTTTGCATATCTCTGAGCAGAGGCTTGACTTTATTAGGTTGTGTAAAAAAAAAAAAATCTTAAAAAGAGGAATAGTAGTTGAACCAAAAATCATGTTTTTTGGCAAAAAAAAATAAGATAAAATATTTTTTAATGGCGTTAAATTAAAGTTGTAAAAAACTTGCAAGACCAATGAGATATTTTTTAACTAAATGTTAATTTAAAAGGGGAAATTATTACAAAAATAAAAATATGTAACTGTAGTTAGTGTTGATGACCACCAGGTGGCGACATAAATCAGCTGCTGGCGCGCTGGGAGTTCTAGGAAAAGATGATTCCCACCCTGTGCAGGCAGGGCGACTGTTCCTGCTCACCGCTCCGCCTCACAGACCTGTTTTCTCAATGAATATCAGCCTGGAGCGGCTGTCCGTATCGGGAACTCGAGCGGCAGATGACGGTGGACCCCTCGGAATGCGATGGGCAGGTGCGCGTGTGAGCCGCCGTGACAGCAGCAGCAGCAGGCTCCCCGCGTACGGCGCTCCGCACATGGGAGCCGTGTAGCTCGACACCGCGTTTTGACACTTTTCACCGGGGAGGCACCGAGACATGTCGAGAGACAGCATGACAGCCGTAAGAGGAGCCCAGTCGCAGAGCGCGAGCCCCGCTGCGCCCAAAGAGAACGGACGGGCGAGCGCCGCGCAGCCCAACTTTCCCCCGCCGTCTCCGGTGAGCGCACCCGACGATGCGCCCCTGTCCTCCACCGGAGAGCTGACTCAGACGTGGGTTCACTTCGCCAAAACATTCGTGCTCATTTTCCCCGTTTATGCCCTGGGGTACTTTGAATTCAGCTTCAGCTGGCTGCTGATTGGACTGCTGATCTTTTTCTGGTGGAGGAGAAACACAGGCGGGAAGCTGAGCCGGCTGAGCCGAGCTTTGGCTTTCTTTGACCAGGAGGAACCAACTGCAAAGCAGGGGCTTACGACCTCTGATCTACCACCCTGGGTAAGACAAACTCAATCATTTTTTTTGTGTCTTATGAACAATCAGCTGACCGCATCAGGTGATGCAGCATTAAGCTGCAAAGCCCCAACGAGGCAGCTGTCCCCCAGAAGTGACAGTCTAAATACAGAAGGGTACAATGGTAAACCAGACACCACGCTGGGAGGGAAACATAATGCCTGCAGGGTCTCTGTTATTTTGGGATTCAGATTCTCCCCAGAAGAAATTCTATTTCTGCATGCTTTATTGCAGGAAAATGTGGAGCTGAGGCCCACACTTGTTTACAGTAGTATTTACACATAATTAATTATAATGACATAATAAGTACTTTCAAATCATCAAACATGCACATAATAGATTATATCACAATAATAAACTGTGAAAGTGTACTTTATCTACATTTTAAAACATTTTTATTATGTTCATGTGCTTATTTACTTTGTTGTTTACTTGTTTACAATGTTTACAGGCCTCAAATTAAGCAAACATGAAATTAAACACACACATAATAGATTATAAAAGAATAATAAGCTGTAGAGATGAGCGATTTATTGGTATCGAAGGATATTTGCACAATTTGAGTTGATCTGTTTCAGTCTAAATTTTCAACTTCATGTATGAAATGCACACTTGTTCCTAATAGATCCGTAACACTTATGGTTTACACTTATGTCAGTGAATGATCTGAATGTTTTGAGATCTATTTTCAAAGTTTTAAAATGATCTTTTTGCTGAAAATATCAAGTACTCTGTGATTGAAAAGTCAAAAACAAGTTGGCTTTTGTTTCTAATAAAGAAACAAAAATGATATCTCAACTGTGTGCTATTGTAGACACTTAAATATCAGTATTGGCACAAATTGGCAATCAGCTACAGTTGCATAGGAAATATCAGTTATCCAGAAAAAATGATATTGGCTTATCTCTAATACACTGTAAATATTTTTATTGAATTTTTAAAATGTTTTTGTGCTTATTTACTTTGTTATTGACATGTTTAGGCTTCAATTTCATCAAAAAGCACAATAATACTTTGTTCAATTAATTTTGATAACATATTTGGTTAAAATATTCTGTTGTATATTCTTAATTACTTTGTTATTTACATTTATTTCTGTTGAAAATGTTTCAATATGCTGCCCTCTTTGAGGTTTATGTAAATACTGCCAGAACTAATTTCAATATTTTTCAAAAATGATGCTCCTTTTACTTCCAGAGCATAAATTGGTGGTGCTGTGCATCATTCAGGTCCAGTAAGCTTTATGTCTCCTTGGAGACAATAGTTTCACAGTCCAGAAGTGTGACTGAAAGCTGACTCATCACTTTTCCATTTAGTTTTTCAGTGAAAATTGGACTGAAAGTTGTTCAAATCAAGCTACAAGTTGTTTCTATTTTGCCTTTTTTATTATATAGATACAAATATACTAGAATTTAAAAATAAAATTATGTATACATTCGAGTAAAATCCTAATAATTGTGTTTTACATGTTCTTGTGGCATTTTTTTTGTGTCTGTGGACATTTATTAGGAAAATTTGGCAAAAAAATTGCATATCTTAGTATTTCTTTATTGAAATTGCAGTAAAAAACAATCAAAGAATAAAAAAAGCTTTTAGAAAGAGAGATTATTTGTGGGTCACAGCCTCCCAGCTCCACTCCATTCTGATACATCCACTTGTAAACGACTAGATCCATGTTTCTCGTCTTTTTTGCATCTCACGACTGGATAGCTCCGATATTGCTCACCATTTTTGTTGAACCGGTAATGTTAGATTAAAGTAATGAGGGGTTGTGACCCAAACTGATGGGTGACGGGAAGTGGGGGTGGGTTTAACTAAATTATGAATTAAAACTATGTACTAGAAAATATATATATTTTTTTTTATTAATTTGGGCTAAAAACTGCATAATCATAAAAGCTATTATTATTAAGTATCTCTTAACCCATTATAATGCTTTTCCTCCAATACCAAATACTTGCACATTGCACAATAGAAATTCATGGTTTTTTTTGTGTTAAATATTTTTCTTACAAGTCGAGTGGCAACACTTTTTAAATAGTCCAAAAGAAGTTTGGAGTGGATCTTTAAGGTGTGTTTCAGGTAATATATCCATTCACTTTTTTTGTCACGTTTTGCAAGTTTCATAAAGTGGAATGAGTTAAATAAGCAGAACACGTAAAGAAAAACACTGAAGATAACTTCTTTTTTTTTTAAAAACATGGCAAAAACGATATTTTCTTGATCAGTTTGGTTTTCTTTCAGGGGTAGAAGTTTAACATCTCTTGATTCCGTGTTTGAAGCTGCGCCTTATCTCCACATTTGATGCTCCTTTGATGTTTGACTTTTCTTTTGTCTTTGAAAGAGACTCGTGAGAGTTCGCTGACTGCACCACAGGGAGCAGAGATGTGGAAGTGAATTGCTTTGCCAATGACAGAACTCTTTCCTTAATGAAGCCAGACATAAATTTATTGTAGAAGAAGGCAGTACATGTTTTTTTTTTTAAGAAATTGGTACAAAATTGAGAGTTTTTCCCTCATTAAAGCCTTTTTAGGGCACCACAGTGTCCCGTGGGTCCAGCTTAACTCACTCAGTTGATTGCTAAGCATGAAAATACATCCTAAATGAGCCGCTCGGCTCCACACAAATCAAAGTTTTATATGGAGTCCCTGACCCTGTCCGCTCCCTGCAGGATGCATCGCTGCAGCCTCATGTAGAAAACAGTTTGAAGCATATTCTGCTGACTGGTATCTTACCGTGCACAGAGACTATTAAATGTGGGTGGTGGACTTAAGGGGAATAGAGCAGCCCACTTAAAGGGGTGGGACAATGTTAAACATTAAAACTACTTTGGCTTCCAGCATTATAAAGGTGCAGCTTCTGCTCATCAAAACTGAGACATCTGATCACACTAGGGCTGCCACGATTAGTCGACTAATCGACTATTAAAATAGTCGACAACTAATTTAATAGTCGATTAGTCGTTACTTTATAATATATGGAGTCAGGCTGTAAAGTTGAAAGTTATAATGACATTCTGCTAGCTTTTTAGACTATTTTGGCATTTATTAAGGGTTTTCAGGCTATTTTGGAGTTTAGCTAATATTTTAGCTTAACGCTAGCTATTTTGGCTAATTTAGGCTTTTTCAGTTTTTTAGGCTAATTTGGAATTAAGATAATATTTCAGCTACATATTAGCTCTTTTGGCTAATTTAGGATTTTTTTCGTTTTTTTAGGCTAATTTCAAGTTTAGCTAATATTTCAGCTACATATTCGCTTGCTAATTCTAAATGTTTACAGTTTTTTAGACTAATTTGGAGTTTTTCTATTATTCCAGCTACATGCTACCTATTTTGGCTAGTTTGGTATTTTTACAGTTTTTTAGGGCTTATTTGGAGTTTAGCTAATATTTCAGCTACATGTTAGCTATTTTGGCTAATTTGGAATTTTTAGAGTTTTTTAGGCTAATTTGGAGTTTTGCTATTACTTCAGCTACATGCTAGCTATTTTGGCTAATTCGGAATTTGTACAGTTTTTTAGACTAATTTGGAGTTTAGGTAATATTTCAGCTATATGCTAGCGATTTTAGCTTATTTAGGATTTTTTAGTTTTAAAGCTAATCATATTTCAGATTTTCTTTACATCCACTTTGTCCATGATCCGATTAGTCGACTAATCGGAAAAATTAATCGATGATTAGTCGACTATTAAAATAATCGTTTGTGGCAGCACTAGATCACACCTTCCCAGCATGCACCAGACTGGCAGACAGGTATATTGAAATGGCTTCAAATTTGGACTCATTACAGTTCGTCCACGTACCGTTGGAGCAAACCTCGCCACAGATGGAGTTGCTTTCATAATATGCTGAAGCGCCTTCTCTTTGTATTGCTCATTTATGTCCCTGGCTCAATTTGTTGAGTGAGCTGGTGGCTCTCGGGTGCAGAAGCCCTTTATTAAAACATAAAAGTCTCTGGCTTTGCTTCATGCAGCTTTTATTTGCAGTGCCCCTCTAAAGTCCACACACCTATAAATAAATATAAGAATAGCTAAAGGTGACCGAAAGTTCCAATCAGTAGTTTTCTAGTTTAATCATGGGCCGATTTGGACTCAAAGTCTCCTTTTTTAAACACATAGTGAATGCCAAATAAACAACAGACGGTTAGAGGCTGCAGAAATGGAAGTTGTAATGACCAAATCCTATGAAAATCATATTTTTGGGGGTTTCTAACATCTTAAGAGCCTTTTTTTCATAATGAAGTATATAAAGAAAATTAAGATAAAAAACTTTGTGAGTATTTCATTAATTGTGGTGAATCAGGAGCAGACGAAATAAGCTGTTTGAAAAACTTGCACAAACTACCATCGACGCTCCATACATGCAGACAAATCGATCCATTATCGTCTTTGTTTTCCTCGTTTGAACTGGCATCCATCTCAGAAGTTATGGCTGCATAGCTCCAATATTACTCGCCATTTTTGGTGTACCGCTAATGTTAGGTTGGGTTTGTGAAGTGTTGTAAGCGAGAGTGTGTAAAGAACAGGATGATGGGAAATTAATCCGTACCAAGAGTCCCACCCAGAAGTCAGACGCAAGTTTCTGATGAACTCCAGCTTGGAGCTAGAATTGAGACTTTAATTTTGTATTTGTAGCTTACATTTTGTACCTCTAAGTTACTTTTGTAACTTGCATACATTTTAAAAAAATACAAGTTTCAAGTTTCAGGATACAGGTGTCACAAATGGGCAGATGGCTGGTTCCACTTCCAGCAGGTTTATTAGTTCAGACAGGAAGTAAGCACAGCCAAAAGTCCAGAAAGCTAAATCAGGGTCAGACAGGCAGAGGTCAATCACATCAACTAAAAAGAGACGAGTTATCAGAGTCCAGGCGAGGGTCAGGGCAGGCAGCGGCCAATCAGAGATGAAGCAGGGTCAGGTACACAGAAGATCAGGTCCAGACACAAACAATACATGTGAATGTCTGGGCAGTGCTCAAATGTCATGTGAGTGATTGCAAATCAGACACAGCTGAGCAGCATCTAGGACAGGGGTCTGCAACCTGCAACTCCAGAGCCACATGTGGCTCTTTTATCTATCCATAGTGGCTCTCTGGCTGAAGAAAAAAATGGAGATTAGCTATTATTTTAGCAACATAATACGTTTTTGGCTAATTTGTTTTCTCGTGGGGTTTTTAGGATAATTTAGAGTTTTAGCTTCCATTTGGGCAACATGCTAACGTTTTTGACTCATTTAGTTTACTGAGGAATTTTATGCTAATTTGGAGTTTAGCTAATATTTTAGTAAAATGCTGATGTTTTTAGCTAATTTGTTATCTACTGATTTTTTTAGGATAATTTAGAATTTAGCTTCTATTTTAGCAGCGGGCTAACATTTTTGACTAAGTTAGTTTTTCTGAGGAATTTTTGGCTATTTTGGAGTTCAGCTAGTAATTAAGCAACAAGATAGCTTTTTTTTTGGCAGATTTGGCCTCTAATTAGCCTTTTATGCTAATTTGGAGTTTAGCTAATATTTTAGCAATATGCTATTATTTTTAGCTAATTTGTTATCTACTGGAGGTTTTAGGATAATTTTGATTTTAGCTTTTATTTCAGCGACGTGCTAAAATTTTTGGCTGATTAATTTACAGAGAAATGTTATGCTAATTTGAAGTTCAGCTAGTAATTAAGCAATGAGTTTGCTATTTTGCTACTAAAGTTAAAAATGTTCAAAAAATTCCTTTTTGAGAGATGCTAGTTTCTTTTTATATATATTTTTTTCCTTTTATTCGTGCCAAAAGTAGACATTATTCACATTCATACAAAAAAAAAGAAGGTTATGAATACAAATCCATATTTCTTAAAGGCTAACGTAAGTCAATGCGGCTCCTTCTAGGTTTTGATCAGTAGAAAACAACCCCAAATGGCTCTTTTACTCTTAAAGGTTGCCGACCCCTGATCTAGGAACAGGGGTTGCTGGGAGATGTAGTGCAGTCAGTATTCTGGAGATGGAAGAGACAGAGTGCTGACTCCTGACTACAGGTACAAAATAAAGCCTACAAAACATTTTTCCCCATATTTGGCATATATGGAAGAATCCATCAATGGCCACTTTTGACCAACCAATCATGTGTCTAGAATCTCCATCCAATCATGGCGAGTGGATGGTAGGGCTCTGTACTGTGTTTTAAAATGTGTGCAAGTTACTAAACTTACACTATAACACTCAAAGTATTGATTCACCCATCCAAATGATCAGAATCAGGTGTTCTAATCACTTGGTCTGGCCACAGGTGTATAAAATCCAGCACTCAGGTATACAGACTGTTTTTGCCAACATTTGTGAAAGTATGTTGCACTCTCGGGAGCTCAGTGAATTCCAGCAAAGTTGAAGCTACAATAGCTACAAAAAGTGGACCGACACCATATTGAACTCAATGGTTTATGAATGGGATGGCACTTCAGTTTATATGAGTCAATGCAGGTGAGCCAATACTTTTATTAATATACTGTAGCTTACAAGTACAAAAGCTACAGGTGCAAAACTAAAGTCTTAAATCTAGCTCCATACTCCCGCTGCTCTGCAAAAACTATGTCTTAGGAAACATTTTAGCTTAAAAATAGCATATTTATAATTAAAATAGACCAAAAGATGATTGGAGAGGGACTTTAAATGTTTCCAAACACTTTGTCCTATTTTAGTGTATTTTATTCATTGTTACTCTTGCTGGCTGTATTAAAACAAACATTTGTAGGGAAAATGACAGAAACTGTCCTATTGGTCTTTCTGATCTCATTTTCATGTTCCCATGGTTATGAATCATCACAAAGGGATGTATTCGTGTCTTGTCAGTAAATCTCAGTCTGTGCTTGTAGGTGCTACCGACTTGAAATCTGATTGGCTCAACCCACTGAGGTACAGCCACTCCCATTGACCACCTCTGTGTTCATTTTCCAGCTGGTTTTCTCTTCCATCACGTCATCGGATTTTGTGTATTTGTGCATTGATTGAATCTTTTTCTTATAGTTGTCAGAAGCGCAAGTGTGCATTAAATGTCAAACAGTGCTCAGACGTATTTATGTTGCTTATCTCTCCTGTCACACTTCAGTTACTCTGTGCTTGCTGTTGTTTTCGAACAAGGTTAAAGAATGAGGCGAGCACAGAGAGCTGCATAAGCATTGAGAGTCGAGTGGAGCGCAGCAGCACTTTATTACAGCCCATCGCATTCACTTCTAAAAAGATTTATGTCATTCTTCAGGTAATATAACACGGCCAGATCAGAGTTTGTTCAAACACTTAGAGGATAAACTTGACTGTAAAAAAAAAAATTCTAACAGTTAATCTGTCACTTTGGCTGAAATTGTCCGTTCGCCGTCATCCTGCTCTTGTCACCGCTTCTGACATAAATGCTGCAGAGGCACTTTAGCCGGCTGATGAAAAGGAGTGCAGGCTCTTGTTGCTCTTGTGTCATGTTCCAGCCAAGCAATCCCAGTCAGCTGGATTGCTTCATCTTTCTTTTCGAATTCCAACATCCAGTTTCAAAGAGTCTCTATTAGTTATTTACTATTCAGGGGAATTTTGATCTTACTTCTAGTTTTCTTTAACTTGGCGCTAAAGTAATACTTGATTTAATTGAAGCGTAAAAAATTGATTAGTACTTAAGTTTTTGTAACAATTACTGAATCATTTGACATTTTTTTTTTATATATTTGGAAAGAGGGTCTTGTGTCTTCTCCTGCCTTTAACTCCCATAATGTTGGATTATTTAGAGGCCTCAAATATTTAAACTTGAAAAGTTAAAAATACATTTTTATAAATCCACTTTGCTCTGGTTAAGAACCATGGCCTCAGACTTAGCAGTGCTGACCCTCATCCCGGCTGCAAACCACCCCGATACATGGTGGAGGCTCGATAAAGCTAAAAGGACAACATCATCTGCAAAGAGTAGAAAGGGAATCCTGTAGTCTCCAAACCAGATCCCCTCCGGCCCTGGCAGCCTCAAGAAATTTGGTCCATAAAGACTATGAACATGACCATAACCGAACATGAACATCACCGAAAGAGCAATGTCCCGGCCGAAATAAGCTTCCATGCGCTCCATTAGAGATAGAGCGAGAAGCTCGGTCACCCAGAAAGAGCTTAGAGTTTACATCGAGAGGAGCCAGTTGAGGTGGCTCGGAGATCTGGTCCAGATGCTTCTGCTTCCTGTTCCGGGCATGTCCCACTAGGTGGTTCCCAGGCCAGACCTCTCGGCTGGCCTGGGAACGCCTCAGAGTCCCACCAGAGGAGCTGGAGGAAGTGACCTGGGAAAGGGAAGGGAAGTCTGTGTAACTTTGCTTAGACGGAGACTCAGTCTCGGATGTGCGGAAGAAGATGAATAAATAGATTTTTATGAATCATTCTTATCAGGATCCTTTCAAAATGTATGGACTTTTATAGTCCAATAAACAACCCCACCCTATATAGGAAGAACTGTTAATTTCAAAACAAAATATGATACTCATAAAATTCCTTCCAGTGCAGCTGTCATGAAAATATGTTTATTTACTCTTTAAAAGGTCGACCGCTTGACATTAGAGTGAGTAAAGGTTGCTTCTTGTGTAATCAGTGGTTGACTGACTTAACTCTTGTTTTGTTATGAAACCTAACTCCAGGTTGCTCCTCAGGTGGAAGCAAAAACAGGATCCAGAATTAAAAAAAAACATCATAATCTACCCTTTAGGCTGTTCTGAAGAAACATAACAGTTTCAGGATGTCAGATTTTGAAAACAACTTCTCTATAAGTTTTTTCTTTCAAAATTAATTGTAATAGAACTATTTTTAAACAAACATACATTAAAACTTTTATAAAGAAAGTAGTTGGAAGTTTTTCCTACACGCGCTTTTGATACTTTTTCACATTCAGCGGTGTGATCCACCTAAAGCTGCTCCTCTGGAGTGTTTTGGCGTCAAGGTCATCACACTGCGGCATTAAGGGTGATACAAAAACACTGCTAGAATCCACAAATCTTCCATTCCATTAATTATTCAGCCAAAACTTCCTATAACCACAGTTTGCTTCTCTGTGGTACGGCTTTTAGACCATGTGAATGTTTGCATAGTCAAAAGAAATGTTGTTCTCACCTGCAGAATGTGTTTGAAACACAGCCTGCCATTCAGACTTTTACTTCCTTAACTTACTGGCCTCTTTATGCAACAATTTATGATCACTTCTCCTTCTTTTAAAATGGCTGCAAATAAAGATGAAGTTGTGGTTTTGTTCCCTGTTAGTTTCTGTAAAGCTTATTAATGTTATTCCAAAGAATGCCCCTAATAAGCTTGGAAAGTATAAAAAAACAATTTTGACATCAAGTAAAATATAACGTTATTTTTCAAGACAAAAAGAGTAAAATAATAAGAAGAATTAGTTTTAGAAATTTTTTTTTTGTTTGTTTTTTTGTTTTCTTCTTTTATTTTAGCTTTTACAAGTTTTAATCCAATAAAAAACATTTTATTGACCAATCAAAGTTCACTGGCCTCATGGTAAATCCCTGAAGGAACAAAAGGAAAGAAATTTACATTTTGAAGAAATATTCTTGAAGCAACACGCAGGGAAAAACCCAAATGATGATTAATGCAGTAAGGAGCGTTAAATGGCCTGCAGGCGCTGCCTGCCCCGACCCTCGCCGGCCCCATGTGACCCGCCCTCACACGCTGAGCGACTGCGACGCGTGGCTTATCCTCCCACTCTTTCAGCCAGCCTTGTCAAAGCTGCATGTGACAACCTGATGAAAAAATAATTCTAAATGAAACTTTTTGGTGGTTTTATCTCCATAGCAACCATTTTATTTGTCGTTCACCTGGCGGTGACGAACACACCTATGTCCTTTTTAGAAAAATCTGGAAAAGTGAACTTTTGGATTTCCTTGGCAACAGAGTTTTTTTTTTTTTTGACCACACTAACATAAACTTGTAACGGGGATTTATATTTATCTATTCGATTTCCTCAGTATTCTGGTTAATAAGGTTTTATGAGCACGCCACATTTACGTGCAAGTGCAACTTCTAACTTTAGCATTTAGATTGACATTCTCAGTGATTTTTGAAGAGTTAGGATCATAATCCCAAGGATTTTACATTTGAAGTTGGTACTAAAGGTGTTTCTCTTTTTAAATTCAAGATGGCGGCCTCTAACCCAAGGTTAAAGGTCAACGAAACTTTAGTCATGGTTGTAGACTTTAGGCTATGTCCGAATTCCTTTACTGCTCACTAAATAGTGCGTTCGCCATTTTGTAGTTCTCTCTGAATCAAAATCAAATGCCCTAGAAATTTCCCAGAAGTCTTTGCGAAAAACTAGCGTGTGTCGATGCTCGATGCTTCACATCGGTGAAAATAGACAACAAAACATTGCGGTTGAACAATTTTTACTAAAAAAAAAAGTTTAAATGTACCTTTTTGATAAACAGTTTTCATCATCACAGCACAGTGTAACATTGGTGACGTCATATCCCTCGTGACGTTTATCCACAAAATAAAAAGGTAGTCAGCAAGGTGTCCGAATTGCTTTTAAAATCCAGGGCACTATAGAGTCCTGCACTGTATAGTGTCTTTAGTAGTTTGGGATAAGGGTGAGAGTTCAGACACGTGTGTAAGATTTTGTAACGATCGCTCCAACAAATGTTCTTTTCCAATTTTGCAGACGAAAAAATGTGAAAATCAGCTATTTTAAAAAGTTGCTGCAGAGACATAGATCCTGTTGCTATACCATAATAATGTACATTTTTGATTTGAAATACCTTATTTTGAGCATCAATAGATTTTTGATCCATTTTTTTTGTGGTTTCCCTGCTGTGATGATGTCATCATTTTCTTTGTGTAGGGGGGTTGTGCATTGTCATAATGTCATTATCAGATATTAGTTACGTGCAAATTTTTGTGGCTTTTTGATTGTTTTTTACTCCAAAAAAATCACAAAAATAACCCATAAAAATCTTTATTAACATGGAAATGTTCCGACTTGATCCAAAGGACCCTAAAAAGTAAAAAGATTGTTATTTTTCTGTGTTTTTTTCCTATTTTAGGTCCATTTTCCTGATGTTGAGCGGGTGGAGTGGTTAAACAAGGTAAAATACAAAATCCAAATTTTCCTTCCCTCCTTTCACTTTCCCTTTTTTTTATTTTAAAGACTTGCTCTAATTTGATGCCCATTTCCCAGCTGCTTACTCTCCTCCTTCCACTGGGATCACCACACTGCAGCACATTTGTCTTTAGCATGCAGCCTTGTGTCTGCAGCAGTGTGAAACGCAGTAACCCTCGTATGTCCCCATGGCAACAGCCAGGATGTGCATTCAGAGTCACTCGTGCGCATATGTTCAAACGGCGGAGGATAGGAGAAAAATAAAAAATGCATGCGTTTCTGTCTATGTTTGATAAGAATCAGTCTGACTGAATGTTCTTTAAATAGAACCACGTTCTGAATATTTTAGACGCGCCATTCATGCTCACAATGTATGAAGCGATTGGGACGTTAAAACATTTGAGTGTACACATTCCTAACTTTCTCGTAGACGGTGAAACAGATGTGGCCGTACATCAGCCAGTTCGTGGAAAAGCTGTTCCGTGAGACCATCGAGCCGGCGGTGAAAGAGTCCCACGCCCACCTCAGCACCTTTTGCTTTAGCAAGATAGATATAGGCGACAAGGTGAGCGCGCCGGGTTTCCGCTAAAATGTGATCATGTGTTGTTCCAGGAGGGACAGCAGCAGCAGCAGCAGCAGCAGCAGGTGGCATGGGACAGCTGGAAAAGGGGCGGGGCTTGAACACAGTATACAGTGTACACTGACACACATTCTTGTTGCACAAATAGTTTCCACGAGCGGTTCGGGACAGAGATTGACCTCTCAGGGTTGGGAGGGGGTGGTAGAAGTGACCATGATGTTTCTGTCTGTTTTCTTTAGCCTCTCAGGATCAATGGGGTCAAAGTTTACACGGAAAATGTGGATAAGCGGCAAATCATCATGGACCTCCAGATCAGGTGAGCTTTAGTACTTTATCACGGTGTTTTCCTCATCTTGTAAGATTTTGACCTCAGTTACTCAATTATAATGTGAATTACAACACACAATCCCTGATTAACTGAAATAACTTATGAGTTTTCCTCCAAAGTCTCACCATATATATTTGTCAACATTTCTCGTCAAAAAACACAGATTTTACTTGGCATAAGGCAAAATGACTGAAATGTAAGGTTTTATTCAGAAAATTCTATTTTAAATATAAGAAATTTGATCCTAAAATATGCAAAAAAAAAGGAAGAAAACAAAACGATTTGCAATAAGCAAATAAATCTATTTACATCTTCTTTTGTTGGCTACGGAAGCCAAAAACGGCCTGTTCTACTTTTTTTTTTATCGTTTTCTCATTATAATGAAATCCAATATCTTGTTATGACGAGATAGTGAAGATCTTCTCTCTCTTTCCCAAGACTTAACCTGTTTATTAGTGGATCTAGGCTCTTTATTAACATAAACGTCTTAATTCTTTCTCATCCACCAGCCCCCTCCCTTTATTTCACTTGAACAAACAGGTTGATTGACACGGAAACCCAGTGTTCACTGAGCTCCGGACATCAAAAACAAAGCAATTCATCAGAGATAATGTCGAACACCAGAACTTATACATGTAAAACTTATCGATTTAAAAGTGCCGACATTTTGTAATAATTACAAAAGCATTGCAGCAGACTGAGATGGGCTGAGTGGCTGTTTGGGTCCGCTAAGGTCGGGAGCTCAGTGAACACATCACGCGGAGACTGTCGTCAGCCCGGGTTCTATCAATCAACCTGTTTATTCAGGGAAATAAAGGGAGGGGGCTGGTGCATGAGATGGAATTAAGGCGCTTAAGTCGTGTAGATCCACTAACAAACAAAAAAAAAAAATAGACTAAATAACTTTTGTGGAGCATTTTCTTCTGCTGTTTTTGTCGTTGACCACAAAATAAAGAGAATTAAAAGTTTAAGTTAAAATTCTCAATATTTTGGATTTGTTTTTCTTTTATAGTGAAGTAAAGTTGTTAGATATAAGAAATAAATATGAAATAATATTCATATTTTCAGATATAAACACCTTTAGTATCAATTAACAACTTACTTTTCTAGAATGGCTTTTAAGTATTTTTACTCTTTTTATTTAATTCTTCTATTTTTATGTATTTTATTGTCCTTTGTAAGTTTATGGTGTTGTTTTTTAAATATTTTCATTCTTAATCACTTAATTAGATATTATTAACCTCTTTTTTATTGAAAAGCACGTTGGCACCCAGCTAGTGTTGTAAAGGGTTATCTAAATAAATAAAGATTTATACATTTATAGTGATATTTAGAGATTCTATCTGAATTTTCTTTAATTTATTAGTGATAAAATATTATTTTGAGATTATCTTGATCTATTTAGATAAAAGCAGATTTACTTCTGCTATAAATCCAGTTTTTCTCCCCCTTTTTCCTCAAAGCGTAGTTTTAAATCATGTAAAAGTTAGTTTTTAATTTGAAATATTTAAAACTTGGAAAACTTAGAACCTAATTCAGTCATTTTTGTCTCTCAGTTTTGTTGGCAACACGGAGATTGATGTGGACATCAAGCGCTACTACTGCAAAGCTGGCATCAAAAGCATCCAGGTGAGTGTAATCCATAGTGTTTGATTTATTTCACATCTCTGTGGAGTCACTTTCTCTTGGCTTGGGGCAGATTTAGACTCTGAGGTATTAGACACTAAAATGAAAGTGGAACTTGAGGTACGATTCAGTCCCGTTTTGCTGTAAGTTGTGAGTTTTCCTTTCCGGGCGAACAGCCAAATTCTCTTTTGTAGAGATTACAGTTAGAACAGAAAATTAATGATGTAGAAACAAGGGAGAGTCCCTTTATCCTTTTGTTAAATGTACTTAGAAGAAGCGACACTAATTATTCTTTTGGAAATATAAAATCCATTTTCATAGATTTAGTCTTTTATATTGTTTTTTGTGACACATTTTAGTGGGTCTAAAGTTAGAAACAGGGGTAAAAATAAGCCAGAAGAGTTCAAATTCAGCCTTTTTGGTAGCAACAGAGATCAATCTTTCACTGCTGATCAGTTCAGAAAAAAAATCCTTGTAAATCACACGCTGCACTATGTTGAAGTCACTTCCCTTTAATGAATGGATTCATTACCAAAAAATCAATTTGTTTGTTTCTCGTTTACTGACGTGAAGCTTCCCTCTGCTTTTAAGCCATTGATGCTCGGCAAGGCAGTTTTGTCAATGCTTTGATAAAAGCGTCCCAGCAGATAAATGAGACGTGTAATGTAGCAGCGACTTGAGAAACTGAATATTTGCGTAAATTATTATTTTTTTATTCAATTAAGTGGATTTCCGAGCTTCTGATCCTTCATAGTCCCAAAAAAAAATAACTTTTAGCACCTGTGATGTCCACGTGACTGAACAAAGAGCCTCCAGCGCTATAATCCCAGCGATTGTTCAATCGTGTTGTGGAGAAAGTTCCAGGATGACACTGCCGGGGGTGAACCCAAGCAGTTATTGAGTTTCCAACCTGCCACATGTTTCAGCTTAAACAGCTTCACCGCTGAATGTCAAGGGCTAGCGGGCTGCGAGCTCTCTATAGCTGTCAGTTTGTGGCTCTCATTGTGTTCATCTTGTGTTTCCATAGATCCACGGCGTGTTGAGAGTGGTGATGGAACCGTTGCTAGGAGAGATGCCTCTTATTGGAGCGCTGTCTCTGTTTTTCCTCAAGAAGCCAGTAAGTGCAGATTCTTAGATTAGGACCTTGAATAACTCAGATCAACACAATAAAAGATTAGGATCTTAAATTTATCGGGGAACCGAAGTCTGGATGAAAGCAGAAGGTATAAAGAAAGGATGAAACATGAAAAAAACAACAACAAAAAAACAGGGGCGGAGCCAAGGGGGAGAAAGGGGGGCACTTGGCCCCTAATTTTTGAGTCAGTATTAGTTGTATTATTGACAAAGATTAAGTATATTTAGACTGATTTGCTTGAAGTGAACCAAAGTTTATTTATCTGGAACAAATTTTCAGTCCAATCGGACTCTGATCCATGACCAGGTACCGCTCTTTGACCCGTCTTTTGAGGTGGTCTCGGTTAATTTCCATTCAAACTGGTTCCACCGAGCGGTCCAGTCCGGTATTATGGTACGGTCCAGTTAATTCTGGTGACCGTTTCCACTCAGTTACGCCTCACTTCCATTAATTGGTTTGTTTTCACAACGCATGCGTGTTGTAGGCCGCTAGCGTGTCACTGCATCATTGTAGTGCAACAGCCAGAAAAGCAAACAACAATGGAGGTCATCCAGCCGCTATTTATTGCTTTACTTTTTGTATAATAAAAAGGATAATAACAGGAATTTAATGTTGAAGATTGCGGACAGCTAAGATGAATACAGCCGTTGGAAATGTTAGCTTAAATGGGCGCTATAATGGTGCTTTCAAATATCGTTCTCACTTTCTGCCAATCAGCGGGTGACTACTGTGACTCCGCCCCTACCGTTCTACCTTTCTATAGACCTACAACCAAAGGGGAGGTACGGTTCAGTACTGTTTAATGAGTCTATTTTATGATGGAAACGCTCAAAATACCGGACCAGACCGCTCAGTGGAAACGAGGCTCTTGAGATTCTTTACTCTGAATACGAGCCATTCTTGGAGTAGAACAACTGGACCAAAACGACCACTGCAAAGCCTCTGTGGTCACGTGATGTAAGGGAAGGGGTGAGCCACGATTGTCGTTTTATCATACAGGAAAAAGGGTCAGACTGCTAATTTTTTTAGAATGTTTATATTTAAAATGCATTTTAGATGCGTTTCTGTATCTCATTATGCGACACATGACTGTGACATCATCATAAAAGCTACCTTGTAGTTCCTTAAAGGGTAACTAAATCCTAAATCAACTTTTTTTAGCTGTTGACGTCTATAAGTGGGACTTTAAAAGTGCTATCTATTGGTTGTTGCCACATTTTTGACAAATTAAAATAAACTTGTTTAATTCATGAAAATATAGTCAAAAACCACCGATGTGCTGCCCTCTTTAGGTTGAAACGAGGTATTGCAGTTGAATTTTCTGATTGGTCAACTGGTGTAAGTCTCAGAAGTCTGACATCATCACGCTCTGAGCTCCAGTATAAAAGCCCCGCCCATCTATGATTCTGTTATGGTCGGTTATTAGCAACAGAATGCAGCTGTTTCAATGAGATATGCTGGCATCAGCTGCAAAAATCGTCCTAACTCCCTCATTTTTAAACCGATTTTCACAAAGCATGGCTCCAATTAAAGCTTAGAAAATGATTGATGTTATAGTATATATGCATTTTTATTATTTCTAATAACTAAGCCATAAATAGTGCAAGAACTGTACCTTCTAGTGTTACGGTTAACACAGTGCTGTCAAATGAACAGATTTTGTCTTTGAGCTTGTAAATGTAATATACATCAATGGTCTTGAGCGAGCAGCTCGAAACATTTCGGTTCTGGACCATGAGTTCCAGACTCGGGAGAAGGGAGAGGCGGGAAATCTCAACCTCCACAGAAAGTTCTGTGACTGAACTTGCATCAGATTGCCCGATCCCTCTCTTCAAGTTTTTTAATTGAACATAATAACAAACCAGTCTCCATAGAATACATTACATAAAGAAAGGTGGTCGGAGGAATTTGGACTCATTAAAATAACTTTTAACATGATGCACATTGGTTCTCCTGTGTTTTCCCAACAATTTACATGTCACAAACACTTATCAGCGTAGCTTCATAGGTCTTGCATCCTCAATAACTGTCTTGCAGCATGCATCCGCCATACTTAAAGTAGCAGTAAAAAGTGTTTTATCTAACTTTAATACAGATGTTCAAAACTGGTCAGTGAAATGTAAGTTTGAATCGGTGAAATACCCTGACTAGGACTGCAAAGTACAGGACTTCTATAATTTCTGTCTCTAGTTGCTTTGCTCCGCCCTCATAAATCCTGGCCAATGACTGAAGAGATCTTTAATCACGTGGTTTTGTTTACAAGCTTTGTTCTGGGAAAGTCAGCTTGACGGCAGTCTGAATACAGACCAAGCGCAAAATTAATCGGAACCAATACAGACGAAGGATTTTTCCAGTCTGAATCATAGACAGTACATAGAGAGAACTGGACCGGTCATCCCCTCCCCCCTCACATCTCAAAGAGAAAGTACCTGCCAAAATCCCGTAAACTTCTATAGAAAAATAAGCAGCTAAACCTCAGTCTTTCTGTTTGTCAGAATATCCAATTTTGCTCTGATGTTTCTTTTTAACTTGTTCTTGCTAAGCCTGGTTTCATTCATAATATATTTTCTTCATTGCTAGTTATTCAAGTTATAAACTAGCTAATCAGTTGCCTCAGTAAGAGCATGTGGTGCCCGCTGGCGCCATCTCAAACGTTCAAGGCGTTTGATCGACAGATTCTCAGACCAATCACTGCAAATGTCGTCTGGTCCCAAAATGGTGAAATCAGGCAATATCGGAACCGCAGAAAAACGGCGACTGAATTGACGTCATTTCGTTGGAACAGAGGTAACAGGCTTGTCATGTCCATCTTTTATTGTGCCAATGGTCTAACTACACCCTAAGAAAAGAGGTTTCTTTAACCTTTATATTGGGGTTTGGTCAAAATTGACCTATTTTCACAAAATTGACCCAATTTTGTGAAAATAGGTCAATTTCAAACACAATATAAGGGTTAAGCTTTGCAAAATTAACAAAAGCGATTTTTTTAATGACATAAAAAGCAATAATAGTGATAAAACTGTTAAACAATATGTGTTTTTGATCTTTTCCCATTTAAATTGTTCAAGCTCCGCCCCTGGTTCTGGTGATTTCTGTTTAAAAGCTTTTTCACTGCTTTAAAAGCTTACATTAATGTCTATTTTCCTAAATTATTGCACCTCAAAAGCAATATTCCATGCCAATATAAATTTATATATTTCATGTTAATCTTTTTTTCTGTTGAAAACTCTAATTGAGCGTTCTAATTAGATGACTGATGCTTTATGACTCTTTGGTGTGTCCGACAATTTGCAGCTGCTATTTTCAGCGTCATTTCACTTAATTTCCATTAATTACGAATGCTCTTACAATAATACTCTCACTTGACATGATTTGCACCCGGACATGCTTTCCAGAGAGCGTTCCACTGAGCCACTGCCGCAATGTTTTACATTGTTTGACTGATTTAACAAATGGACTCAGTGGAAACACAGCAGGGCTTCAAATAGCTGCAGATCAACTAGTTAGGCAGATTTTGCCACTAGAGGCATTTAGTAAAGCTAAAGAAAAAAAAATGGAGCAAGCTGTAGGGGAAAAAAAGCAGCTTTGAGCTGTAATTCTTTTCAATCTTCTGTAGCTGCAGAACAAGACCTTGGTTTATTGGAAGAAAATTAACCACAAAAGCTATTTTTATGGAGAAAAGCAATCCTGGAGCCAAAACAAGTCAGTAAAGCTAAACAGTAAGTGTCAGAGGGCCACATCTGGCCCAAAAAGGACCAATGAGACACAAAGGACTGAAAGTAAAATGATGCAACGCTTTCTGCAGGGAGTTCTCTATAGAGATTTTATTGCTGCGGCTGGATGATATAACAGTTTATGCAATGGAATGAAGCTGCAGTCAAAGATCTGTCATAAGTAGCCATAATACAGAAAAGATAATCACATTTCATTAAAAAAAATGCAAAAATTATCTTTTTTTTTTTGCAGTGACACATCAGGCATCAGACTGCAGCATTTCTTTAGGATTTACATCTTTGGAAGTGAAGAATAGTTTATTTAATATACAAAAACAGTAACAGAAAGTCAGAAATAAATCCCTCAGTGGGTTGTTATATGGATTAAATGAAGCTTAGCAGCTGAGATCTTGAAGGCGCGCATCTATTCTATGTGAACAGAATTGTTGTTTGTATACTTAGTTGTTTAAATAAATTATTTTAGCTTTGATTTTAACTTTAGACGGAAAAAAATCTGGATTCAACTTTATTTAAGCTCGAGGAGCTGATGTTTGAATAGGAATTTGCAAAATCTTCGTGGAAAAATCAATATTTCGTTTCGTTTTTATTTAAAGTTTGCTTGTCTTATTTACTTTTACTTTAGAAATAACTACTTTGAGGAAGGGACTTTTTACCCTTGTTATCTGGGACAACGAGTGTCTCCAACAGAGGCCAAAAACTGTTGACCTAAGACTCACAGTCACTAGAAATACAGTTTAGGGGTTTACGGTTGGCTGTACAGAGAGAGGTATTGATTTGACTCTGATAGAGAAGAAATAAACAAATGTTGCTTAAATCCAGCGAAAGACGCTGAACAATAATATTAAAAAAAAGTGAAAAAAAAACAATGAATCGTGTCATTTAGTAAACATTTAAAAATAATTGAGCATTTATTTGGAGTGGACTCCTGAACCTTAAAACAACAGGCCGTGATAGCCAGTCCTGCAGTGCCCCCCTCCTCCCCGCAGAGCTTCGTCCTTGTGCTGCTGCAGTGTAAGCAGGCCGGGCTGAGATAAAGGCTGAGAAAGGCTCATTAAAAAAACACATCTCCTTGAGCGTGCAGGCAGAAACAGATCAAAGCCTCCCGAGACGCTGGATCTTCCTGCACGTCTCCCCCTTCCACTCACGCTATTCACACCTCTCCCCGACCATCCTCCACTCCTGTCCCCCTTTTCAGATTTGATGCTGCCTGATCGTGGACAGAAACAAAAGTCCTTCAGCTGACTGTATAATCCTTAACTTTAATGAGAGCTGCAGTTTTAATTAATATATCTATAATCAGGAGCTTTTGCATTAGTGTCTGTTGACATGTATTGATTCATAAACTGCAGCTAATTTCAAACCAGCTACCTAGTTTGTTTGTTGACAGTTTAAAAGGTTTCGAAAATACCTAAAAGCCAACACTCCGATGAACTTTTGAGCTATTTTAAAAATGTTCCCAGTGGTCTTTTAATTACAATTAAGTAATTTTTAGCCTAAAAAAAAACCAACTTGCTTTTTTTTTTTGTTAAGAACGGCAGTAGTCTCCCCATAACTGAGAGCTCTCTGTTTACATACTCTCTTACTACCTTACAGCCCCTCAAAAACCCCAACATAAGCTTTTTCTATCTGCATTTTTTTCGTTTGAACAAAGGCATACAGAGAAATGCTGTTTTAATCTTAATTTTCTTTAGATTTGTCCTCCATTATCTGAAAAACGGCAGAAGAATACGCTAAAAAACACAATTTTTACTCGAGTTAACCTCAAATTTTCCTGAAATTCTTAAAACTTGTCTTCGTCTATGTTCATGCAGCTCCATATTAACTCAGCTGGAGTTTTTCCACTGACCTCCACACGTTATGTTCCCCTGAAACCAGTGCTGTGTTTCCTTGAAAGGTGCTGTTTGGTTTGTGGCGGTGTTAACTTTCCCCACAGCTTGACATCCTCATAATTTAAGCCAAATATTTGGACTGAAGATTAATGTTTGTTTTCCTGATCATAATGCAAAGACTTTGCTTTTAAATCAACTGTAGTGTGTGTGCCCAAGAAATGTGTCTAATATTTAATGTGGGAACACTCCAAATCATCGCAGTAAATCAACTCTCAGGCTTTTGGAGAAAGTTCGGCCCATGAAGTTCCTCACTTCCTCGTCAGCGGTGAAGATTTACAATAGCGAGACGCGGAGCTGCTGAGCTCAGCTCCAAAAGCCACGCCCCCTCAGAGGAGAGTTTGGAAACTGAAGCTTCAGATCGACATGAAAAATGGCTTTTTAAGACATTTATGTTATGGTTAAAAGCGTCATTATCATAATTAAAACACTACTGGGAAAGTATTTTTTTTAAATTAAAAAAATAGTCATTTGGAGACTTTAAGGTATCAATGATATTTCATTATGTATAATAAAATTAAAGAGAATAGTCTCCTTTGATCTGTATGTGCGTAATTCTTGATTGCTACCTCACATAATACATTTTGTGTGTAACTTTGTAGTTGTGCGATTGTGTATTCGCATGTACAAAACTTACAAAAAGTTACATCATAACTCACAATTTACACTTTTACTACTTTAAATTACAGCATCTTAAAATGAACTACACATACAAATATTTAAAAAGTATGCATACATTATCTTATACACACAGAAAAAACGCATTTATACACAAATTAAATCTTAAACTCTTTTCACGTCTCCAAAGATTCATATGTTAACGATGCATTTAAATGCTGCTAGAATGCTGGGTCATCAGAGTTTTTATTAGCCGCTTTGAACTTAGACTGTAAATAATATCTGGTGAAAACTTGACATTTTCACACTTTCTTAAACAAATTTTCCCCGATAATTAATAAAAAAAATTTTTTTTTTAAAACACTCAACACAAGATCATTTAGATTGATTGTTGTTTTTTTCAGTTTGCGATTAATTAGTTAATTATTTTTGATCAATTCCCGGCCATACTTTTTTATATTAATTATTGGGGCATATCGGTTTAAGAAAGTTGGAAAGTATCAAGTTTTCACCAGATATTATTCACAATCTAAGCTCAAAGCGACAGATAAGAAAACTCTGATGACCCAACATTCTGGAAGCATTTAAACGCATCATTTACACACAAATCCTGAGAGATGTAAAGAGTCTCACATCAAAGCAATTTGTCCGTACTTTTTAAAGATTTGTTTGTTTGTTTTAAGTTGTTATTTAAAGTTGTACGTGTGTACATTTTATTTTGTAATTTTTGTACATGTTGATGCCCAATTGTAAGTACATAATGTTACGTACAAAATGTATTGTATGAGTTACAGATCAAGTATTACGCACACACACTAATCGATTGAGACTATTTTCTCTCCATACAGAATCCACCATAGAGATCTGAGATTACCGCGTTTAAATATCTCTCACTCTTTAACAATGGACCAGTGAGCTGCAGCCTTAAGACGCGCCGCTTTCTTACTTTAACAAATGAACAAAAGAACGCCTCGTCTTTTGGGTATTGTAAAGCCCGCTGAGTTATTTTATTGTGAAACAAATTTGTAATATTGGAGCTTGTGAAATATTTGGACCTCAATAAAACTTTATGGATGATTTAAAAACAGCGTTTTTTGGTCTACCGGCAGCAACTAATCAATAAATCCATTGATGTAGTGTATACGCTGTAATTGGTTTGCGGCTATGTGGGAGGCAGACCGCTGCTATTAATCAGCTGGGAATGTTCGGCCAAAAATTACGTTTTGGATGTAACCGAGAGTAAGAAGCAGCATGTTTCTGTTCATTTGAAGTCATTTGTGCTTTGATAGTTTTACATTTGATCATTTTCTCTTTTCTGCTCAGCTGCTGGACATAAACTGGACCGGCCTCACCAACATACTAGACATTCCTGGACTCAAGTAAGTCACCAAATCCATCTTTGTTTTAATCATCTCATTTAGAAAAATGCATATTTAATCAGACTTTACTTCACAATGAAAGCAATGCCTCTTATACTGTTTTGTTTAATGTTTTGCCTTTTGTAATTTTACATAATTTGCCCTTTTTTAACGTTGAATGTTTGAAAAATTCCGTAAACTGAACGTAACAGGTCAGACGGAGGTTTTTTTTTGTTTCCACATTCCTGTTTGCTTCGGTCAGTAAACATTGCATAACCTTTTCCTTCATTTGTTGACTGGATAAGAGCTTGAAATTCCAGCGAATTTCCCTTTCGTCATTTGGAAATGTTTTTCACACTTTCTAGCATCATAATGAAATTTATTTTGTTTGAGTGCAGCTTCACATTATGTAGCAGGGTCAAGAATATATTTTTGAGTCTTTTTATTCATCTCTCAGCAGGGATTTCTTTAGCTTATGGATGTTGCATGTTTGACTGATACCATAAAAGCAGAAATTCGAAGCTGCGGGGATTTAAAATAAAGCTTTCATGTTTTGTTATAAGCTGTAATCAGATTACATGCCTCTCAACTCATTAGCTAATTATATAAAAAGGTTGTCTTTCACAATTTTTTCAGCTTATTGTTTCTCCGCTCCACGTCTAATCCATCCATTTTTAGTCTTTTGGGGTTGCTGGAGCCTATCCCTGCAACCGTTGGGCAAAGGCGGGTTGCACCCCGGACAGGTCGAAAGTTAACAAACCCTGATGTCATCCAAAAATGACTTAAAGAATGCAACAGACCCTGTTTATCTAGAAAAACTTTGCTATAAAATCTACATAAGCAGTGGAGTGACTCACCTTCCTGTCAAACGGTGGAATTTTATCTAATTACCTAAGAAGGTTAAGACTGCAGATGCATTTGAAAAGGGGAATTCATTACATTTTGTAAATAGCTGCAAATGACAGCCAACAGGAAGTGCTTAGAAATTACCCTTTTCTGTCAAAATAAAGCTAAATTTATTTAAAATTATAAGTGAACGTTCATGAAAACAATACATAGCCAACATAAAGTTATGAATTTAATTATTTTAAATAATTTTTTACAATTTGGCATTAAAAAAGAATGTTGTTCATTACTAAGAAACATGCATTCACATAATAATCCTAAAAAATCCACATAATAATGGGTTTTTGAAAGCATCTCACAGTTAGTTTTCAGATGTAATTATGCCATCTTGTAATATCTTATTTAGCTTTTTTTAGTCATTTTTATAATAATGCTAATTAGTTCCATTTCAAAAAGAAATTATTTCGATCCCAAATATTTGTCATTTTATTTTGGAATTGTTAAATATATTTTTGTTCTCGTAAATAAATGTCAATTTAAAATGAAAACTTTATTAACAAAGACAGTTTATGATAAATTAAACACATCTGAGTGTTAAAATTACCGCATAGCCTTTCCTGTCGTTTCCTGCAATAAATCACAAATTCCAAATTGGCCTTTCTTTCAATAAGGAGTAAAATTAACAGCTTTCCTGTTGAAATCTGGATTATTTGTGAGGACCTAATGCATGACTCCATTGATTAAGCAATAAACATGCTTTACAGCCAAAGAGACTATGTTTACCTGCTAATTGTTGTGCTAGAAACAATAACAAGATAGTGAGGGGAAATTACAAAAAAAAAAAAAAATTACTGGAAACCTAAAAATTATGTGGCATATATGCCGGTAATCATTCCCTCCACTCCTTTCGGTCTGTTTCCCTGAACACACACATGTTTACGCATGCAAATATCCACACAGGAACAGGAGCACGCTATAGCAATGACCCCAATGGTACTGCAGGAATCCCAAAAACTTTCCTCTAGTGGATTTTTTTCCACTGTTGCACTAAAATAAATTATCAGACAAGTAATCGTTTGGTTTCTTCTGAAAATAACTAAAACTAAATGTGTTTTATGTACTTCTAACTTTTTTTTTTTTTAAAAAAAACCTCATAAAATGTTAAATTTAAGGGATAAAACTCGATGCACTAAGAAGGCATACCTATTCAAATAAAAAAATTAGTTTTATTTATTTTATTTTTTTGTCGTAAAATCGTCTTTTAATTATGATTATGTCATTTTTTGCCTAAATCAAAAAGCTTATGCCATTTTTTTTAAGGTGCAATTTTTGCAGCGCAGCAGAAGTTCATCACAGATTTGTGTTTGAGTTGAGGCCGTTTGAGCGAAAGTAACCCCACGTTGATATCCCAGCATTCTATCACTACTCACACTTAGTCCCCTGTACAGTGTCTTTACCATTTCGTAGTGCTGTCTGGATCTACAACTCCAAAATTAAGTGACCAAAAAATTTCCCAGAAGTCTTTAGGTGCGAATATAAACCACAATGTATTGCATTTGAATAATTTTTGCAAAAAAAGTAAATGTAAATGTAATTTTTTTATAAACCATCAACATTTTTATCATCAAAACACAGTGGATTCGTAAATAGATGTTTTAAAATACTTGTATTAATTAGATTTTTTACTTCATAAAATCAGTGACGTCATGTAAAAAAAAAAAAGGACAAACAAACAGTATTGAGTGTTGTCTGAATTGCTTTTAAAATCCAGTGCATTTGATAGTCCTGCACTATATAGTTTTAAGTAGTCAAATGTTTGGGTGAGAATTCAAAAATAGCCATTATCTCTCCCACTAGCTTACGAACCCTCACAACCACATTATATTAGCCAAAAAAAAAAAAAGAAAAGAAAAAGCGGCGAGCAATATCAGAGCTCTCCAGGTGTACAGTTTTCAGCCAAATGGCAGCTCAGACGAGCAAAACAAAGACGCTATTGGATCTCTTCGTCTGAAAGTTGATGCATCAGAATGAACCGGAGCAGGGGAGTTTGGCCCGCCCACGGCAGTTGAAAAACCCAAGCTTTTTCAAATCTACTCCTGATCCATCATGATTTGAATAAAGAAATACTCAGAAATTCTGCTTTTATCTTAAATTCTTTTATATTTATCATCCGTAATGAGAAAAATGCTACAAGAACATGTTAAAATCACAGAAAACACCATTTGGATTGAAGTGGGTCTTTGATGTTAAGTTTTCACCAAAGTTCATCCAAAACCAGGAAACTTTCAAACATTTGTAAGTATTTTATATTAATTTACACTCACAAATCTGTGGGGCTGAAATTATTCAATTACAAAAAAATCTTTAGAATGTGTCATGATTCTGTGCTTAGGTTTTGTCATGTTCTGTTTTCCCTGTCAGTCTCACCACGTTCAGGTTAATCATCCACAGCTGTCTTCATTTAGTTAATCAACCTCAGTGTATTTAAATGTCTGGTTTTCAGTTCTCATTGTCAGGTCATCTGCTCTTTTACATTCTGTCACCTCATTGGTTTGTGCTCCTGTTTTTGTCATGTTTAAGTTATTTTAGTAAATGTTTATGTTTCTGCCACCAAGTCTGGTCTCCTGCATTTGGGTCCTCCTCCACCATCCCTGACAGAATGGACATTTTTATTACAAATATAGTTTTTAAAAGAAATTCAATTAATTATTATTATAGGGTAATGTTACTGTAACCTGGTTTTTATTATTCTAATAATTTTACTACTTAATGATTGTGTTACTTCTGATTTTTTATTTATGTTAAGACGGAGTATTTGAGCCACTAAAATAGAGTTTTTTTTCTCAATTATTAGATCAAAATTTCCAAGTTTTAATCTTGTAGTTTGAGTTTTTCTTGTAAAATACAAGATAAAAAGTAGTAAATTTGCAAGAAAAAGTCGTATATTAAGCCAATAACTTATAACGTTATAAATATACAAATTTATTCTCTTAAATTTACGAAATTTAAAATCAAATTAAAAAAAAAAAAAAGGGTTTGTGAACTGGTCCTAATACTCAATCATACTGTCTTCTTTGACTTAAATTGTTTTATTCTCAGAAGGGTTTGCCTTTTGCCAGCCCACAGCTGAAAATACAATTATTTTCTTAATCTGTCTTGCCTGTATTAATAGAGGTTACATAAATAAATTCAATTTTAAAGACTAAATGGAAATATATAAAGTTGTTTTATACATAGACATAAATAACATATATTTCTAACTTGCTACCGAGAAGTCTCTACATACTTCTAATGAAGTTTTACCAGAAAATAATATATTTTACAGTATTTGGAACCGGCTTACATAGTTTTTTGCCTTGTGGACAGGTGGGATCATTTTGATCTCCTAGGCAGATACTAGTAGATCCCCGTGTATTACTTTTTTTGCACAATCTTTGGTGATCAATAATTTTGTCATACACATATTTTTAGCATCTATTTAATCACTTTCACATATACAGAGATCATCCATGTGTGCGAGTTTTTATAAGCATCTTCTGACCTGCTTAGTTGTTGCTTATGCTTAATTGGTTATTTTTTGCTGGTGCAAACTTCCTTTAAAGATGAGACAGCATCTCTGACATGTCATGATTAATGGCTTCTTGTGCTGCAATAACACCCATCTGTATCCAATGGGCAGATGGAGATAAAGCACACAGTGATTCATTTTCATTATAATTCAATTTCCAAAACACCAATTGCAATTTTCCAGGGCAGCCATTTATGTATTCAGCGGTAGTCGCGTTACTTTTTCCTCACTGTTGCTGTCTTTTTGCTGAATAATTAGTGGATCAGACAGTAAGAGCAGCCAGCAGCAAACAGCAACAGCCTCCAAACTGCAACAGTTTTTCTGCTTCACTGAGTAGAAAGTAGGGGATGCTATTTATAACATAAAGGTGAACTTTTTACAGTCTTTTTCAATAATTAATTGCTTCCATTCATCCTTGTCTGCTTGTGTTCTACTACCGCGTTCTCTTGTTTTTGCAGCGGCTTCTCTGACAGCCTCATTCAAGACATCATCTGCAGCTACCTGGTGTTACCCAACCGCGTCACCGTGCCACTGGTCAGCGAAACGGAACTGGCCAAGCTCCGCTTCCCGGTGCCGAAGGTGCACTTGCAGTTTTGAATGGGAATAATGAGCTTCCGTTCTATGCTTTCTGCAGAAGCAGCCGGGGGAACACACGGTTGCAACATCAAAGCCTGTTATAGTGTTAAAATCTCCTAGGGTGGCATGCTGAGGTGTACTTTCTCACATCTTTTCCTTAAAAAAAAAACATCTCCTGTGCTGAAACTTTATAAAAGAAGGCACTACAGCAAAAAGAAAGGATTAAAACATTGTGGGTTAAGGACGTGTCACTTAAACTCATATCCATGGTAACAAGAAAATAAATGATACACCGTTTAGACTACATTCTTCAGTATTTTGGCCAATTTTAAAAAGTCAGTTCTACTTGATATGCATTAAAAGAAGAGTTTTCCTTATTACTTTTTAAGTGTATTCCACAAGTTTTTGCATTTCTTGTTTACAAAAGTTGTTTATAATGACGTATGAATGACATCGACTCCCCATTAGTTTAGTTTTTATTTAAAATTGAATGAGAATTATTCAAAAAAAAAAGTTTTTGGTTTAAAACAAAAATATGAGTGATGACAAATAAATATGATATGAATAAATCCTTGGAACATTTTATGCAGTGTATTGGAAGTTTGCCTGTTTTTATTTAAAGTTTTTTTTACATTTTGTTGACTTTGTCTTTGCTTTTTGTTTGGATATATACAATTCTCTGGTAACACTTTATAATAACATTCCTTAATAAGCTTTATTAAAAGATTAACAAACACTATTATTGTGTTTATAGGGTGTTAGTTGGACATTTATTAGCACAAAAAGCCAAATAAGGTTGATTAAAATTCTTAGTAAGAGTGATTAACATCTAAAATTAGATCATTGTCCACAAAGGCCATATTAATAAACTATTTATAAACTTAACAAATGTATTAACTATCTTTGTCAACATTATTTTGATTTTTTTGCAGCATCTGATCTAAACTGTAACCAGTTTTCTTTTATGAATCCTTGTTATAAAAATATTAATTTGTTTGATCTAAATTTTTGTAATTTTTGATGACGACATATACCCCTCAGAATTTAGGTTCTTGTACAGTTTTATTTTTATTTTTAGATAAACTGAAGAAATATTCTTAAAAAGAGGAGCTGGGGTTGTTTGAAAAAAACATGGATTTCAAATATTGCCACAAAAATGTTTTAATTTAACTGGAGCAAACTGTAAAGTGGTGAAAAACAAACTGCTAAGGGTTAAAACTCAAAATCAACTCAAGTAAAAATGATTGAATCAGATTAATCTGACTCTTTTCAGACACATCAGTGACCTTTAAATGTATAACAGTCATAAATACCAAGCTAAGATTATATTTTAAAAAAAAGGGTTTAATGCTGAAAAAGTTGGAACACTTGGAAAAGAATGAAAACAGAGTTTTTGAGGATTTTTGACGTTTTATTGTTATTTTTCTCATGATGTCTGACTATTTGAAGAAAATTGCGATTAAAAAAAACTTTTTAAGTGTTTATTTTTAAAATTCTTGCCAGGACTTGACAAAAAGTCCTTTAAAATTAATTATTTTAAATCAGAAAATTTGATTTTCTGGGTCTTTTTCCTCATTTTGTCTCTCATAGTTGAGGTATACCTATGATAAAAAAAAAAATTACATTCTTCTCTCATCTTTTTAAGTAGAATAACTTGCACTGTTGATGGTTGACTAAATACTTTTTTTGCCCCACTGTGAGTCAAAGTTCATCCTCTGTTCTGCATGTTTCTACAGGGAGTCCTGAGGATTCACTTTCTAGAAGCTCAGGATCTAGAAGGGAAAGACAAATTTCTTGGCGGTCTGATCATGGGCAAATCTGACCCCTATGGCGTCCTGCAGATCGGCAACCAGCTGTTTCAGAGCAAGACTGTCAAACAGACTCTCAATCCTAAGTGGAACGAAGTCTACGAGGTGAGGAGTAGTGAGCAGAAGGAACTCTATTGTCTCTCGATATTTTTCTATTGTTTTATTTTTCATTTGTTTTTACTTTCTGAATGTGTTTTAAGCTTTTGGATAATACCTTTACATATCATTGTGTTCATTAGGCTTTGGTGTACGAGCACTCCGGCGAACACCTTGAAATCGAGCTGTTTGATGAAGATCCGGACAAAGATGATTTCCTGGGGAGGTGAGTTTCTCTTATTTCCTGTCCTGCATGGATCTTATCGCCTCTGCCAGGAAAAAAAAAAAAAAAAAATTTGTTGCACCTCAGCAGTGTGATTGACAGAGAAGAATCAGTTAAGAGCTGCATGTGCCACATTGCAGGAAGGCTATTAACCCTGTTGGTGTTGCAGATTTTCTAGCCCAAGGCAATAACACAATGCAATACACAGCAGCAAATCGCTGTCAAGTAGTAGTCTCTCAGCTGCGGCTTAAAAAAGTCTGACTGTTCTCGTTCACTTCATTCCACCAATTATTTGCCACTTTTTGCAGCCTCATGATCGATTTGGCCGAGCTGCACAAACAGGAGAGGGTCGATGAGGTAACGCTTTTGTTTTTATGTGTTCAGTAAAGACGTTTAAACATGAAATTATTGGTTTGCAGGAGTAATGAGATGTGAGACTGTTTGGCAAAGCATAAGCTGGAGGCAGTTAGACCTGTCCAAAAAAATAAAAGGCCAATTCCAGCAGCTAAATGCTGTAAGGCTCACAGAGGAGGGTGCTGGCTTTGCATTTTAGTCGTTCCATGTATTTTTCCTTTAGTTGAGCTCCAGTAAATAGAAGTGCTCTAAAACATATTTCTGTACTGTACCTGTGGAGAGAAAATAGGCTCAGCCCGATTTATGCGGAACATTGGATTTGGCATTTCTGTTTAAGAAAGTGAGAAAATTTCAAGTTTTCACCGGATAATATTGACAATCTAAGTTCAAAGCAGCTTAAAAGAAATCTCTGATGATCCAGCATTCTAGTAGCATTTAAATGCATCATTTACTGACAAATCTTGGACAATTGAAAAGAATCTCACTTCAGATTTGTGCGTAAATGTGGTTTTATATGTGTGTGTGTGACAAGTGACTTGTGAGAATTTTTTGGCAAGTGTAGTTAATTTCAAGCTGTTATAATTTTAAATCAAGAATTATGACACATAAATCCAAAGTTATGTGCATAAATCAAGAAATACGTCGTACAAATCCAAAGTTATGCAAACAAATCTAGAATTACGACGCAGGAATCAAAAGTTATGCGCATACATCAAGAATTACGACACACAAAACTAAAGTTATGCGGACAAATCTAGAATTACGATGCACAAATCCAAAGTTACACACAAATCAAGAATTACACGCGCAGAAGTCCAAGGTTATGCGCACAAATCAAGAATTATCACACAAATTCACAGTTATGCACACAAATCTAGAATTACGTATACACAAGTCAAATGTTACGCCCAAATCCAAGATTATGCACAAATCCAAAGTTATGTACAAATCCAAAGTTAGACACAAATCGAGAATTACGCATGCAGAAATCCAAAGTTATGCACCCAAATCAAGAATTACGTATACACAGGTCAAAAGTTACGCACAAATCCAAAGTTACGGACAATTCCAAAGTTCCACACATATCTAAAGTTATGCACACAATCAAGAATTGCGCGCACACAAATCCAAATTTATGCAAACAAATCAATACTTACGACGTAGGAATCAAAAGTTATGTGCATAAATTACGAATTACGACACACAAAACCAAAGTTATGCGCACAAATCTAGAATTACGATGCACAAATCCAAAGTTACACACAAATTAAGAATTACATCGGCGCAGAATTCCAATAGTTATGCGCACAAATCAAGAAATTCATGTATACAAAAAGTCAACAAGTGTTACGCACAAATCCAAAGTTGACGAACAAGAATCCAAAGTTATGTACAAACCAAAGTTAGACACAAATTGAGAATTACGCATGCAGATCAAGAATTACGTATACATAAGTTAAAAGTTACGCACAATTCCAAAGTTCCACACATATCTGAAGTTATGTACAAATCCAAAGTTATGCACACAAATCAAGAATTACGTTTATACAAGTCAAAAGTTACACACAGATCTAAAATTATGTACACAATCAAGAATTACGCACGTAGAAATCCAAAGTTATGCACACAAATCAAGAATTACGTAGGCACAAGTCCAAAGTTGCACACAAATCTAATGTCATGCACAAATCCAAAGTAATGCATAAATCAAGAATTACACACGCACAAATCAAGGCGAGTCTATTTTCTCTCCATATATCTCTGACTTTAAAAGCAAAAATGTTAATAAAATAAAGTTTTTCCAATACATTTGTGTGGTTTAGATTTGGTAATAGATGCTACAGACTGCATGAAACTTCCTCATACTTGTGTCCTCCCCACAGTGGTTTGAATTAGAAGAAGCTCCTACAGGGAAACTCCACTTAAAGCTGGAGTGGCTGTCACTGTTCTCCTCTCCTGAAAAACTGGACCAGGTAGAAAAAAAAGTCAAAAGATTTAGCACCGTCATCATTGTTCCGGTGTTAACGCATCTGCTGCTGTTAATCAGGTGCTGCGAAGCGTGCGCGCGGACCGGAGTCTGGCCAACGAGGGCCTGTCATCGGCTCTGCTGGTGGTGTATCTGGACTCAGCCAAGAACCTGCCAGTATGTTTGTTCTTTTGCTAAAATATGAGACTGCAAACAAACATTAACTGAACCTATTACAGTCTAATGGCAAATTTGTTTGAACAAAAGCGATTCTCCAGAAGTATTGCATAATTATCTTGCAGGAATTAACAACTGGGTCATACTGCTTTTAGCTGTGACCTGCTGTTTAAATAGACTGTGGCAGTCTTTGATTGGAAGCAGACCTCAACTGTTTTAGAAATGTGTCAAAGTCCTTTTTTTTTCTAAATATGTCTATTAGGAACCAGAAACTAAGCTTGGGTTTAAGAAAAAAAGCAATATTGATTCATAAAATCCAAGATTTTCCTTTATAATTCTTGAATTGTTTAGAAAACGGTACTTTTTTTAAAAATAGTTTTTAATGTTAGAACTCCTAATTTGTTTACTTGACATCCGTTTTGTAAAAAATATTTAATAGTGAAACTAAATTTGTTTAAAAGTATAAAATTTAAAAAAACAACACATTTCGGTTTAGTGTTTTGTTAGTGAAACTCAACTTTCCAATTATCATTTATATTTATTTATACAGTGAAAATCAGCAATCTACAATGGAGTATTAGTGCCAGTTTACAAACAAACAAACAAAAATGTTAGTTACAACTTTAACTCAAGTAAATTTATGAGAAAAAAAGTCATAACTGTCAAATTATGCGAATAAAGTTGTACATTTATTACTTTAAAAGTCATAGCTAAACTTATGACTCTTTTTACTCGTAAATGTACGCCTCTTTAAAATTAAAAAAAGAGACGAATGCCCTAAAAATTCAGAAAAAAAGGAATGAATTTATTCAACAAAATGAATATCAAAACAAATTCAAATTGGATTTTTACAAAAATACAAAAACACCTACTGTAACAGTAAAATCTGTCTAACACAAGAGGCCTTCAGCTCATATCTGTTAGCTCGGCTTTTGTTTGATGGAGTATTAGGGCCACTTTACAAACAAAAAATATATATATTTTTTTTTTATTATGACTTTGAATCTCTTAGAATTTCAAGAAAAAAGTCGTAACTGTTAAATTATGCGGATAATCTATTTATGACTTTAAAAAGTCATAGCCTGAATTTATGACTTCTTTTCTCACAAAAAGATGTGGTTTAAAGTCGTAAATTTATTACTTTAAATTTAGTAAATTTGTGGCACAAAAATCATAAATTTGCAAGAAAAAGTGATAAATGAAGGAGAAAAATCACAGAAGGTCTGTTATATTGGAACTGGGCTCAAAGATGAAAGACGAGGACCATGTTGTGAAGCAATATTTCCAGATAGGTTTCAAAAACAAAGACATTTTTAACCTTTTGGCGACTCAAAAAAAATATGAAAATACATTTAAAAAAATATATATATTTTTTTGTTTCTTTCTGGGATTCGGTTTCGCAAATGCGGCGTTTCAAATGTTCAATTTCAATTGGGTTATATATGTTCACTTCTCTAAAAGAACCGTCAACACAAAACAACAAAGAGGAAAGAAAATAGTCTCTTACATTAGCATAGGAACATTGAAAAGAACTTTTTAAATGTACGAGATTTAAAATCCTAAATATACATAAAATTTACAAATTAAAAAATTACATTTTTTATTTTAAACTTGTCGTAAATAAAAAAAAAAAATAAAAACAATTACTTTTTTTTTTCTTTTTTTGGTGGCCCTAATAGTCCGTCCCAGCAATCACATCTTTCTTGTGCCACCTTAAATTTTAAAGGCATATTTGTTTCTCTGGAAATTTAAAAAAAAATGTAGTCTTATCATACATCATGCATCATTTCTCTCAGGACAAGATTTTAGATTCTTATCTAGAGTAAAAAAAAAAAATGTTTTTGTATTAATAGACGTTCTACCCTGTTTCCCACCCCTCTTTTGTCTTTGCCGAAGTGCGTCTTCTCGGGCAGCTTTGGCTGCGGAAACTTGAGTGAGAGGAGAGCGTCTGGCCTGGTCTTTTATGAGAACAATACGTCTGAGTGTAGAAGTGTACTTGTAAGTCCACCATTGTTTCTGCATCAGCAGCGTGCAGTGATGTGGGCTGAAAATTAACAGCAAAGGTCTCATTAATGAGCTAACATGAAGCAGATGCTTTAAAAAATGCAGAATGCAGCCATATATTTGATTAATTCTTTAATACATGAGTTGATTTTATAGATCTTTGTGTAAGACATTAGCAGAGGTTTTGTTGCTGTTAGAGCCAGTGTGGAGTTGTACTAAAAAGTTTAATGATGTCACACAAGGGAGTAACAACAATCATCCTCGCGGGGTAATAGTCTTTATTCACTTTTACGTCCACTTTTCTGCATTTTGTCTCTTTAACCATGCTAACCCACTCCAACTAACTATGGATGTGCTTCTCTTCCCCACTTCTCTTGTGGCTTAAAGAGCAACTTGTCAGATTTCAGCTATGATGGGCTGAAGCAAGTCTCAGTCTTTAAGGCCTTGAAGGTAACGTGAGAACTTGGTCTGCATGCACAGATCACAGCCTCGTGTCTCACCTACGCTGGCTCTCCAGTGCACCATCAACTTATTGTGCTGGTTTATTGGCCATGTGAAATGTGCATGAGGGTGTGTTATGCCGTGGTTGTGCTGTGCACTCCTTTTCTCTTGAGTGATGTATTGTTTTCACAGCCCGTACCCCTTGCATGCAGACGTTTGATATTGCTCTTGGAAGTGTTTTTATGATTGCTCAAGCCCTACCCGGAGCCATTTGCCTTCTAAGTATTGAAAGATTGTGAGAAGATTTTATTTTTTGCAGAGAAACTTTCATGTACCACAAGATAGTTGCTCCAATTCCAAGTGGGGTTCCGCAGGGCTCAATCCTAGGGCCCCTACTTTTTTTTTTTAATATCTAATCCCTTTTCCAAATTTTCAGGATGCGTTTCTGTTTCATTCGTATGCAAATATGTGCAGGAAAAAGTAAAAACACAACCTTGACGGTTCCTCAGTCGTGCCTTTTTCTCCCACACATCCACTCCTTATCAAATGCATATTAACTTAACAGTATCAACCCCAGTCAAGTCTACATTTCTACCTCTTGGAAAGTACTCTGAAACTTTGTTTAGTGCAAACTGATAGAAAAAACATACTTTTTTCAGCATGCACATGTGCATTGTATGTACTTCTGCTGTTATAGTTAACATGTTCACTTCCATGTGGGGTTCCTCAAGGATCAATCCTAGAACCTCTACATTTTTTTTTTTTTAATATACATCCCCTTTTCTAAATTTAATCTCGCTGTGTCATTGTGCCGGAAAAAGTAAAAAATACAGTCTCTTAAAAATAAAATTGGGGCCTGGATGGTTCCCCAGTTGCAACCTTGCTCCCACAAATCCACTTCTTGCCAAATGCATTTTAAATTAGCAGTCACCAGTCAAGCCTGCATTTCTACCTCTTGGAAAATAAAGTAGCCTTACTCAAACTGCAAACTGATTGAGAATAATACATTTTGCAGCATGGACATGTGCATACTGTATGTACTACTGTAGTTATAGTAAACATGTTCGGCAGTCATTAGTGTAATTTGCTGAGGAGACTATTTTTTTTTTTTTTTTTTTCGTTTCTTGGAAAGAGGCTCTTTCTAACTTCCAGCAAGCACCCTTCGGGGAAGTGTCTTCTATTGTTGTGATAATTCATAGAATGAAGGAGGAGTGACACTCCTTAAAGTCTGTGCATGTTATTGTTTGTGTCAGGGAGAAGAAAAGAGACACATTGCGTCATCATCCTTACGTCTTTATCTGATCTGTATGGTGCAGCAGGAGTTCAGATTCCTCACATAGTTTAGTTTCTGATCCTTAAAGTGGTTTAATTGTGCAGCTGTTTTTAAAAAATGTCTGCCATCATGTACAGATATTTGAAATGAACATATTTAAGCATTTTTTCTACCTTTTGGCATCAGAATATGTCCTTCATTTTCTGACTTAATTAACCAATTACTCAAAACACTTTTTTAATTGATTAAATCCTAACAATAAGTTTTATTTTTCCTTGTTGTTTGGGAAAAAGATCAGTTTCTCGCTTACAAAGAAATCCTGCCAGAGCACATTTTTAGATTTGATGTATTTACTTCCCCTTTAAAACTCTAACAGGATACATTTGGATGCAGCAGCGTCAAGCTATTTTTAGATCTGAAACTTTAATATTTAACATAGCCATCAAGTATTACAATCTAGTATTGAAATATAAATTAGGTTATTTGAATAGTGCTATATCGAGCTTTACTGTTGTTTTGTGGTATCCAAAAAAAAGATGCATTAAAATAATTATTATTTATTGTCAAACTTTAAAACAATAGGCCAGAAAAATTAGGATTTTTTTTTATGATACCATTAATAAGGAATTTGAAAGTATAATCTAGCAAATGAATGGTTAAAAAAAAAAAAAAAAAAAGATCTTTCAGTTTCTTTTTTGGTTTTACTTGGAAATGATGAAGTCATGCGTCTACAACAGAAATAACAACAATTGTGGTTTAAAGAAATGTAACGTATTCAGCTCCATGAGCCAGGCCAAACTTTTTGACTTGTGGGTCAAAAGAGGCTCTAAAATTTGACAGAAGGGCCAGACCGGGACCAGATGTGTGGGGTGGTTTGGTAATCCACCTCATAAGGAAAAAAAATAACATCAAATCTGGATGAGAACATGTTTTAATTTAGACTAAAACTAAAGTAGAAGACCTTATTTCAAAACTGGAACTTTAGGTCTCATTAAAGTTCCATTTGCACTAATGGTTTGATGTTCGTCAATGAAAATCATTTAGAAAGTAAAATAAAATCGAGAAATGCTGCCTTCATGTTGGAATGATCGGAAAAGAGGACTGTCTGACTCGAAAAAAAAAAAAAAAAAAAAAAAAAACTTAAAAAACACCACAGAAATTCAGAATAATTTTCTGCACCTAAACCAAGGATGTCAATGGCACTTTTCCAGTTTTGTGTGTGGAGCGCTGAGTCGGACTCTACCTTCAATAGCCCCAAGTTAAAATGAGTTTTAGGCCCCTGACCTAAACAAAGGTCAAAGTATGTATAGTGCGCCATCTATAGGGAAACACCACAATTATAGGGAAATTAAAGCAAAAAAGGATTATTATTATACTTTATTTCCATTTGGGGGGCCAGATTAAATAGTTTAAGTGCCGTAGTTTCCCCACCCTTTAAGGTAGACTGTGACACAGCAAAGATTTATAAAAGCCTTAACAGCTTTATATAATTAAAAAATGCAAAGTGCTGGAAATCTTGACAATTCAATTACAGAACCAATGGAGTAATAAACTTTAAATGCCGAAGATTTAGAATTGTAGATAATAAAAACGCACTCACTTCGAAGCCTTTCAGTTTTTATGTTTTTTTTTTCAAAGCTTTTTCTCAGAAAACAGTGTCATTTTTACATTATAGTTTGCATAAATAGTAAAAAAAAAAAAAATCCAAGTTTTAGTATACTTTTTTTTCTTTTTTAAAAAAGTAGGATTATATTTTTAATAGTCTGAAAACCACCACCTAAGAAAGTCTGCAAACATTTTAGTATCAGGGGTGGGCAAACTTTTACATTTGTGGTCCACTAAGGATTCAAAAATTAGACAGAAGTGCTGCACCAGGAGCAAACGTTTGTGTTTTGGTAATCCAAAATCAAATAATCAAGTAATCAAAGTGAAAGAAATATGGAATTTTGACAAAAGCATGCAAATTTTGACTAGAATTTAATACACTTTAAAGCAGAACATTTTGGAAGTTCTTTTTCCTTGCCTTTTACTCGTGAAAAAATGGTTTGATGTCCTTCAGAGAAAAACACGGTAACACTTTATAATAAGATTCATTAACAAGCTTTATTAACACATTAGCAAACATTATTACTGTGTTTATAGGGTCTTAGTAAGACATTTATTAGTACAATAAGCCACATAATGTTTATTAACATAGTTAGTAAGATTTATTAACATCTAAAGTGAGACCCTTGTCTACAAATGTCATATCAATAAACTGCTTACAAGCTTAATAAATATAGTAACTATCATTGTCAACATAATATTGAGAGTTTTGCAGCACCTCATCTAAAGTGTTACCAAAAACACAAACTAATTGTTGGAATGATTGGAAAAGAGTCAGAAGTTACACATGAACTTCAAAAAAAACAACAAATATTTAAGAAAAAAAAGCCACATGAATGCAGAATAACTGTCTGAACCTAGACGGAGGTCAGTGTTTCTGTATTGCACCATCTATGAAGAGACACCTGAAATAATGAGACACAATAATTATCATTATCAATATAATTTATTCTAGTTTGAAGGGCCAGATTAATAGTTTAATGGGCTTCATATGACCCACCTTTGCTTTAGATGTAACATTTTGCCTTGAAAAAGTTTTTTAAATAAGAACAACTGGAAATTCTGTTTGTAAATTGTTAATTTTTAATAAAAGAAATACATTTACATTTTTTATTTTTATTTAATTTTATTTTATTATTCTTAACCATCAAAATTCAAGCATGCTTAAATGTAGCCAGCAGAGGAGACGGTGGGTCTTCTCCGCCTGCAGCCCTGCTTGTCTGAACATCCAATGATCTTCTCTGGTGTTTGAGCAACAAACTCTTTCAATGATTTGTGTCTAATTAAGTCGACAAAAGTGTGTTGAGTGACTGTTATTGAGCTGTGTGCCACAGCGAGCGCGATCCCTTAACACCTCTATTTCTGACTGTCTCCTAGTCGGCCAAGAAGAACATCAGCGAACCCAGTCCTTATGTCCAGTTCACAGTCGGACACAAAACAATCGAGAGTAAGGTGAGTGTTTGTTCTGCTTTTTCAATACAGTTTGAACAAAAAGAAACCAGTTTATTTTGAAATCATCTGTTTAATCAAACTTGTATCCCATTTATTTCTCAACACATCGCAGTATCGCAAATCATTATAGAAAACAAATAATGGGGCTGTAAGACACAATAACTGCTAACTGACTTTTTAAGTTATGAAGTTTGTCCACCAGCTAGGCCTCATGGGAAATTTGCTTTTGGAATTCATAACAGAAGTCAATAAATGGAAACAGCTTCATTGTTGATCATCGTTTCAATGAAATGTGGTCGGCATGAAAAATTTCAACCTGTCAGGATGAATGTAGACAAACTAATTGATATTAAATTGAAAAAAGGTGAAGAAGCTATAGTCTTTATTTATAATAGGTTTCTTTGTATTAAAGAAAAAATAAGGAAAATATGGAAAATTATAGGGAGTAATTAGAAAAGAAATAAATAGGATAAAGGGGACAGAAAAATAAGATCAAATATAATAGAAAAGTGAAATATCTAGTTCATAAACAAACAAAAAAAGAAGGTTCATCTGAAATGTCTTTTTGGAAACAATTACAAATATTTTTTTTTAAATGATGGTTTCAACATTTATGTAATATAACGTTTTTGGGGGGTTAAAAACTGCATAATCATAATTAAAAGACCACTGGGAATGGCTTTTTACATTTATTTATTTGTGTAACAATTTTATTTGTTTTGCAAAATCTTCTTTTAACACATAGAAAAACAACACCTATCATTAAATGACACAGCATTATATATTTATGTTCTGGAGTCATCTGAGAGAGTTTGTCTGTCTGTTTACCAAAATGCGGCAGAGCTTTAACGCGGAGGAAAGCACAGATCCGTTCCCCGACATATTAAAAACGATATCTCACTGCAGACGGGAGCATGACAACATCGCCACCAGACTGGTGAAATTCTGCTGCAAAAATGTCCTCAATTAAATTGCTCTGCTGGAGACACAAAACAGTTCAGTTTTTGTTGAAAGAACATAGATTTTTTTTTTTTTTTTTTACTTTCTTAATCAAAGCTGCAGAAAGGCTGCTCTCCTGAGAAACCTTTTCTTCATCTTTTGTCCTTGATTTGATTAAAATGTTGGTTGTTTGCCACGTCGAACTCGCCAAGTACTAAAAAAAAAACAATAAAAACTGTAACAAATTTTGTTCATAAAGGTTCGCTACAAGACGAAGGAGCCCTTGTGGGAAGACTGTTTCTCGTTCCTCGTCCACAATCCTAAAAGGCAGGAGCTGGAGGTGGAGGTATAGCAACAAGTTTTTACACTGTTAATGCAATCAAAGCATCCAGCTTGTTTGAAAACTGCTTTTTTTCCTGCACAGGTAAAAGATGGAAAGCATAAATGCACTCTTGGAAACTTGACCGTGCCTTTGAGCTCATTGCTGTCGGAGGAGGACATGACGCTGACTCAGTGCTTTCCTCTCAAGAACTCTGGGCCCAGCTCCACCGTCAAGCTCAAGATGGCTCTAAGGGTAAAAAACGACTTTATAGCTTCCTGTTTACGTGCATCATTGATGCTATAAACCTGCAGATTTATACTGGCAGGCTTTATAGTGAGCTTTGTGGATGGACTCGGAATTGGCCCGTATACATTCACATTACATGTGCGGCTCCTCGGGTCATTTTACACTGAAAACGTTCATTCTGATTTGAAAAATGCAGATCAGATCTCATTTTCTAGCATGACTCACTAATGATTGTTGCTGCACTTAGGGTTGCTTAAGATGGGAGTGGTACTTGAGAGCTGTTCAAGGCCCTTGTGATCATTTTTTTTATTATGTCCTCCATTGCTCATAGCACTTAAACCAAACATTTGGCTTAGATTGACAACTTCTCATCTTTACATTCAAAGCTCAATAAAAAATGCTTGTGTAGCGAAAACTAGGCATTGTGAGCTTCTTAAAGTGTTGTATATTACCCTGAGAGACAAAACTATTGTTGAAGAATATATTTGATCTGGTGAAGCCTAAAAACACTCGACCAGGGGTCTGCAATCTTTAACGCTTAAAGAGCCATTTGGGTCAATTTCTCACAGTAGGAGCCACACATCCTTTAGAAAAATAAGATTTGTATTTATGTTATTGTTATTTTTATGACAAATATAAATTAACTATTATATTTTTGCAAAAATAAAACAAACTTAAAGAGAAAGTAGATTTTTTTTCCCTCCAAACATAGCAGAGGTTAACAAGACTTCCTTTCAAAATAAAAGACTTCCTGTATCAAATAGGATCATCTCGATGGAGGAAATCCTGTGATAGGTAGTGTAATGTCAGGAATAATTAAAAAAAAAGTTCATTTTTAAACATTTGTGGTGCTTCTTAGCTAGGAATTCATAAATCTTGCTATCTAAAATGAAAACACAACTAATTAACTGTATTTTTTACCATTAGACACACTTGAAACACTGGAATTTTTCAAAATGTTTAGTTCTCGATTATCAAACTAATGGCATGGAGGCTCACAGAGCGATACGTAATTTTACTTTTTTTAAACTTTACTTTTTAGTTACTTTTTTAAACTAAAAGATTTGGATTTTTCTTTAAACAGAGAGCCACAATGGAGGGGCAGAAGAGCCAGACGCACGAGACAGTGATTTGCATTGGCCCTCATGGCACAGAGATTAAATGCATTTCCTAAAATGGATTCCCTGCTGATCTCATAAAGCAGTAAAATGCACTAATAAAACACCCAAGATGGAAGAAATTCAACAAAACATTCTAATAGATGTCATAAATCACAACTTCCTTTACATGCTTAAATATTAAAAGGTCTTTTATTTAGGATTATGCCGTTTTTTGCCCAAAATAAAAAAAGTTGTGCCATTTTCTGGGCTTTCTGTACAATAGATTTTGCAGAGTGGCAGTATTTCATTAAAAATTCACCTCTGAGTTGTGGGAGAGACCGTGGGAGCAACCCCGCCCCCACTTCCCCTTGCTGAGAGCTCTAAATTCCCTGCTAGCTTACTTAAAAACCTAACATTAACCAATATTGGAAGACGGTAGTCCCGTTGTCGTCTACAAGTGGATGTATCAGAGAAAAATCATCACAAATGTATTTTTTTTCACATATTTTTGTTTGTCTGCTTGGTATTCACAAAATTTGGAGAAAGGCTTTCTCAGAAATGCAATTTTGAGCTCAATTTTCTTAATAGATGTATTTTATAGTCAGAAAATTGCCCAAAATGTGTCATTAACTCTTTAACACCTGAGGCGTCGTCTGTGATGCCAAACACAACATTTTTAACGTACTTTAACTTGTCAACCGTTAACATGATCAACAACATTCCAGTACATTCTGAAGAAGAAAAGCGGCTCGTTCTTCTTCAGAATCTACTGGAATGCTGTTGATCATGTTAACGGTTGAATCAAACTGAATCAAAGAATATAAATACTGGCGCTCCAGTGTTAAAGGGATAAAAAGCTATGTATTTGTACTTATTTTTTGAAATAGCATCTCTAATACTGATGCCGTCCTCCTCAGATTCTATGTCTGGAGAAGAACGTGTTCTCAGACCTTCCCTCGTCGGTCCAAGTCAGGAAGTCGAGCATCCCTCAGCCCGCCGCCGCCTCTTCGCTGAGACCGTCGGTCTCCGACTCGCGGCTCCCGACATCGCCTCAGCACCCCACGAAGAGCTCCACCTTCACACTCCACCACGAGGATGGCGAGCCTTACTCAGCCAGCCCCTGCTGCAGCACCTCAAACCTGAGCACTTGTATTTCTGTCTCCCAAAAGCACCTGCCTCACAAGGAGTCCACCCCCAGCCTGGCCTCTGACATCTCGCTGCCCATCGCCACCCTCGAGCTTCAGCAGAGACTCCGGCAACTCCAGAAGTAAACGCCTTACCCAAATTGTACTTGTCTGTTTTGATTTGCACGTTCGGCATTGAGTGGACTCTCTGTGGGGTGTTTACAGTGGCTCAACTTCTGGCCAGTTCCCCCTGGGAGAGGTCCAGCTGACCGTTCGGCACAGCTCTCAGAGGAACAAGCTGATTGTGGTGGTGCACGCCTGCCGGTACGATCCAAACTGGAACAATCCTCTAAATCTGATCACTTCTGTTAGTCAACAGTCAAGATAATTAATGAAAGAGAACAGTTCAACTTTATATTTGTCATATGGTTGTTTTTAAATCTTGAAAATTAGTCAATAACTCCAAGTTTTCCAGAAAAAAATCTGCTGCATTTTCTGGACTCTAACCCCAGCTTTTTTCCTAGGTTTTGAACCAAGAGGCTTATAAAAAAAAAGTGCAGCTATTCTGTGTATTTTTCTTCCACCACTAGGGGTGCTCTAACCGCAATTAGATTAAAAAATAAAAATCAATGCAAAGAATAGCGTATGCTACTTTTTGTTTAGATCAAAATATTGCTCATTAAGGCTTATATTCTAAAACAAAACATCTTTAAATTTTAAACATGCAGTTTTTGATTATTTACATGTCTTAAGATCAAATCTAGAAAAACTGAGTGAAAAGAATCCTTAAAATAGTGCTGAAAATACCAAATCTATTTGGAGTACCCCTTAAAATGCAAATTTTCTTGTCCCTCTGCCCTTATGGCCTAAAAAAAAGTTGAAATTAAATTAAAAATTATTTTTTGGTTTTAATTGTTTTATTGAAACTAACTGTGGGTACATTTACATTATTCAAATAATAATTGTTATCTGTAAAACAGGGAACTGCTGTCCCCACTTTTCCTAGCAATTTATGATCCCTTTCGCTTGCCGTACTATATACACTGCTCACAAAAATTAAAGAAACCCTTTTTTTTATTGGTCAGTATGAGGAGATTCCTTAACCTACAGAAGTTGTACAAGTTGTCCAACTTCTCCAGGATGGAACATCCACACGTGCTGCAGCAAGAAGGTTTAATGTGTCTCCCAGCACAATCTCCAGAACATGGAGGAGATTTCAGGAGACTGATGGTTATTCTGGGAGAGCTGGACAGGACCGTAGAAGGTCCTCAACCCCTCAGCAGGACCCATACCTGCTCCTTTGTGCAAGGAGGAACAGGCAGAGCACTGCTCGTGTCCTACAGAATGACCTCCAGAGGGCCACTGGTGTGAATGTCTCTACCCAAACAATCAGGAACAGACTTCATGAAGGTGGTCTGAGGGCCCCACGTCCTAGTGGGCCCTGTGCTCACTGCCCAGCACCGTGGAGCTCCACTGGCATTTGCTCAAGAACACCAGAATTGGCAAGTCCGCCACTGGCACCCTGTACTTTTCACAGACCAGAGCAGGTTCACCCTGAGCACCTGTGATAGACGTGAAAGAGTCTGGAGAAGACGAGGAGAACGTTCTGCTGCCTGCAACGTGGTTCAACATGACAGGTTTGGTGGTGGGTCAGTGATGGTCTGGGGAGGCATATCCATGGAGGGACGCACAGACCTCTACTGCCTAGGAAATGATTCTCTGACTGCCATAAGGTATCCAGATGAAATCCTTGAACCCATTGTCAGACCCTACGCTGGTGCAGTAGGTCCTGGTTTCCTCCTAATGCACCACAATGTCCGGCCTCACGTGGCAAGAGTATGCAGGCAGTACCTGGAGGATGAAGGAATTGAAACAGTTGAATGGCCTTCACCATCCCCTGACTTAAACCCAATAGAACATCTCTGGGACATTGTGTTTGGGTCCATTAGGCGCCGCCAGGTTGCTCCTCAGACTGTACAACAGCTCAGGGATGCCCTCACACAGATCTGGGAGGAAATGCCACAAGACACCATTCGTCTCATTAGGAGCATGCCGCGACGTTGTCAAGCATGCATACAAGCTTGTGGGGGACACACAAGATACTGAAAAGCATTTTTATGAAAAGAAATTAAGTTTTGGAGAAAATGGACTAGCCTGCCACATTTTCATTTCACTCTGATTTGATGGTGTCTACACAATTGAGCCTCTGTAGACTGAAAACTTTTATTTCCATTAAAAGACTTGATATCCTTTTGTTCCTAAGACACTTCCCTGTCGTTATTGGTATAGATATCCAACTTCATAGACGGTTGTTTATTGTGTGTTTGGTCAACATCTGAGTCTACAGGAATGATCATGTATAGTGCTTTAACAACATTGTTTTGTGTTTCCTCAGTAACTTGATAGCCTTCACCAAAGATGGCTCCGATCCCTTCATACGTCTGTATCTGCTGCCTGACAAGAGCCGGACGGGGAGGAGAAGGACGAGCACCATGAAGAAGACTCTGAACCCTGTTTACGATCAAACGTGGGTTGCAACCTTCACGCAAACTCACACCTGCTGTTGTTGTTCCAAAGATGAAATAAAGTCATAAATATGTCTAAGTTTATTCTTTAGAAAAATAATGCAAAAAAACATGTTTTTTCTTAGGTTTGAATTCAGCGTTTCTATGGTGGAGCTCCACAGGAGAACTCTGGATGTAGCAGTTAAGAATGGAGGGAGCATACTGTCCAAACACAAAGGCCTTCTGGGAAAGGTGAACTTAAACTCTGATTTTAAGAAAATAAATGTAAGAAGGACTCAAATCTAGTGTAACAACACTGTAAGTTTTCAGAACCAAAAACTGATAAATTTAGGATTTTATTAAAAAAAAAAAAATCAGAGATTTTTCAATATTAAAAATATTCTGTATACTTGTCAAAAGACTTCCAAAAAGGAATATGGTTTATAAACAGTCCTGAACTAAAAAAAAAAAAAAAAAAAAAAAAGAAGGGGCAAGATGAAAAGAAATGGATATTGCACAAACTGGCAATGGAACAAATCAGCATCATATCAAAAATTCTAAGGGAAAAAAAAATGTACTAATTGTTTGCAAAGTTTTATTAATTTGTGACATTTTATAATGTAAAACCATAGTTTGACTTTACAGAAGGGAAGTTAAGGAAGAAATAAAAGATTGAAAGCTGCGAATTCAAATTTTTATTCTTAAAAAACCTTTGTGTTATGTTTCCATCATGCTTTTAGCTCCTCAATTTCATCATTTTTTTCCTCCTTTCTGCCCCAAATTTTAGGTGTTGGTCGATTTAAGTGGGGACGACATATTAAAGGGATGCACACAGTGGTAAGCTGCTCTCCTCTTGCACTTGTTAAAGTCGATTCTGTAGCATTTCACCTCACTGTTGTTTGCTGTTGCAGGTATAACCTCAGTGAAGACGGTTTATCGTCTGAACTCAGAAGAAGCAGTCAAGAGGCCGTCCTTTCATAAGGAAATCTCCTCTCTGCTGTAAAATACCATGAAATGACAGGAAATAGCTCCTGCTGTTGTGTTTATTTATGTTTTTATGTAGTTAACTGGAATAATTTCAGCATGTAAGGCAATTTTTAAGACATTTCCAGTTAACTTGAGTTCTTTTTTGTCAAGATTGGAAAATATTTTACCCCCTACCTGTCTTCTCTTTCTGTTTTCAGTGTTTTAATTATTATTAGATACACAATAAAAATAATTTTACAGAGATTTTAGTGGCATTATATTTCCAAAAATTTGGATTTTTAAAGTAAAATCTGCTGAAATTCTTACTTATTTTTGCCCTGTTTGGCAAAATGTGAAAAATAAAATAGTTATGTTATGAAATCTAACCAAAGGAACAGAAAGGGAGGCTGAAGTAGCAGTCTTTGTTTGTTGTTGTCAGTTAGTGTTGTTTTGTTTACCTCTTCTTGTTCTTTATTCTAGGTTGAAAACATTGGATGCACAAACTGTATGCAAATGATAAATTGTTTGCTCTGTATATTTCAGGAGATTTGTGCAATATCGGTGGGAAAAAAAAAAAAAGTTTTAGGGCTATGAACAAATGTTGTACATTACAAACGCTGCAAAAGGGTTTGCTTGTGCAAAGATCGTGTCAAGTTGAAGAAAGTGAGTGACGACAAAAATTGATTTTTGAGAAAGCCGAGAATGCATTTGTCTTTGCTTGTACATGTTTTGCTATGTTATTATAACTGTTTGAAATTTTTAAAACATTTCTTGTTATCTATCCCGTGCCTTAAAAATCCACACTGTTCTTTCTTTTTTTTTTTTTTTTGCCTTCTTTAAAATTATTATTTTGAATGATATGATGCCCTGTGGCTTTTGAATAAATCGTTTACTCTTGTGAAGCCTGCAGTGATTTTTTTTCCCCCACTTTTTTCTAAAAAATAAAACAAAAAGTTAAGTGAAGTTTCCTCCAAAATGATCTGATTTTCTCAAAAAACAATGCAGTATCTGGCAGCAAATTGAAGAGGAACAACATATCTTTAGCACTTTGTCGCCATCGTGTGGCTTTAGAGGAAATTGCAAGCTCCCCATAGATGAGTACCGCCTGGGGGCGAGGCTTGTGGAATTGAAACAATGACGTCATTACGCAAAAACGAATCCAAATTTGCGCGGGGTTTGCTGCAGTAATGGTCGGCTGTCATTTCGCGGTTGTCAATTCTGAAGACGGATTTTAAAGAGGTAAAAATGATATTTATAGATTTAGGCAATAGTATGAAAACATTTTAAGACATTTAAAGATGTGTGCTTATAACTAATTTAGTAGACGCTAAAGTCAAGGAAGGAGACGGCCATGTTTGTTTTCGACTTCTGTCGCTAAAACTACCGCTAACTGTGTTTTTGTTTTGCTAGAAATCTTCCATTCGGGGATCAGTCATGTCTAAACGAGAGGCGTTTTTAGAAGCCGCTGGCAAAGAAAATGTGGACGACTTCCTTCACTTTATTGAGCTCCACGTAAGTAAACTGAAGCTGTTTGAAGCACTCACGTTATTTGAAAAGAGTTTTGTTGTGATGTTTTTGGATTCTACGGAATCCCTTAAGGAACAAAGAAGCAAACGAAAAAAAGGAGTAAATACAAGTATTGGTTTTGGTTTATTAGTGCGATTGCATTAATTTAAGTCGCTTTTGTGCCGAGTTACTTGTTAGACTTTTTATTGGACTTTTTAAGTCTTGAATTTCAAAGTAAAAAGAATTAACAAACTGTGACGCTTTAACGTGTAATCTAGCAGATTCTTTTTAGTTTTAAAATCACTGCCTCTGCTATGACTGTATTTGGGTTTATAATTAAAATACTGATTTCTAAAAATCAAAATTGGAGCATTAAATAAGAAAAAAATGGATTAAGTCTAATAAAAATAAAACTGGAATTCATAGGTGTTTAATGAAAAGTTTACTTTTTTGTTAGCTTTATATTTTTTTAATAATTTAGTTTTGATACTGTTTTTTTAATTAATTAGTAAGTATTCAACATTGATTTAGATTTTGACATAAAATATATTAAATACGTTTATTTATTCGTTTTTGATAGATTTTAATAGTATTGGAGACTTGATCATGTTTGTATGTATCTGTAAAATTGTCAGAATAAAATAAATAACCATCAAATACTTCTGGCCAGAGAGACACAGCTGAGCCTTTTGACGTTGAGGAGGTGGTCCAGGAGATGCCCAGTCACCAGAGAGAGGCTTTGTGGGAGAGGCTGGACTCTCTCCTTCAGAACATCCTGAAGGAGTTACCTCCACAACACTCGGAGGAGCAGGGCATGGAGCAAGACTTGGCTCCAGTGCGAGTGAGTTCTCATCAACAGGGAATTTACTCCATGATGTTTGTGCCTCCAGTTGTTTAAAAGAAACTTTAACTTGTTTATAACGTTAAATGTCTTTGGTGGGACATTTCCATCTAACCGTTAAAGATGAGTCCAACAACTTCTCTTTCAGAAACGTGCCAGTTCTGTTGTGGATGCAGTGACACTGGTAGCTGCAAGGTCTGTAAAGACGTTACAGGACGGAGATACCTATAATGAACTGCTCAAAACTGCTCACAGTCTTCATGGTAAGGTTTATTTTAATACAAAAGTACACATTTCTTGTTTTATTTAACCCTTTTCTTTTAATGTTTATTTTGCCGTTATTGGAGATGCACTGTGGATTTAAATCAGCACTAATTAGGTTTACACAAATGAACCAGAAGATAGTCTTACACGCACCAAACATGAACAGTTCCTCCTTCTCATTGATTGTTGAACAAATTTCATTTTTATGCTCATAAAATTGTACTTACCTGGTTGCATAATTAACTTTTCCACCTTATTTTAAGCTAAATTGGTGATTTTCTTCTCCCTAATGCTCTGTCACCCTCTGGATTATGAATTTTAGCCTCACTCTAAAATACAAATTTGTTTTTTTTCTTTGTGTTTTCACTCTTAAATTTTAATCTATAGAATTTTCTGATTTTGTGTTAAATGCGTCCTGTTTGCAGCTAGATGGCACAGTTGTCTTATCTTTGGCTAAAAGCATCATTGGTCCTTTAGCTTCTTTACAAGTTTCATAGCAGGATAGGTTTTTGAACCTTGACCTTTAACCCACTCTTAATAAACTCTGAGAAAAAAAATGTTAAAAATGACCCCATAGCAGTGAAAGTTTGAATTTTCTAAACTTGGTTTTTGGCTTATTGATCTATTTAAAACATCCTGAACATCTGAATTTGACACTAGTTGCACTAGTAAACGGCTAAAAACAGTGTAAGCGTTTGAGTGAATCTCCTGCTCTGCTTGGATTCTTTCCTCAGAACTCCTGGAGTTGCTTCCTACCTTAGAGGCTCCTCTGCAGCTCCACATCCAGACTCTGTACGAGGCCTGGTGGAAGAAGGGCCTGCAGGACAAAGAGAAGTTTGGTCGCGCTGCTTTCCTCATCTCTCTGCAGAAAAGCCTCACTGCAAAAAAGCCAGTCAGTATCAACTCTCCGGAAACTCTGCATCCTCTGGATTATGAAGTTGCTTCATCATTTTTGTTCTTCGTTTACCAGGGGATTGAAATCCAGAGAGTGTGGAGCCTCCATGATGTGCTTCTGAGTCTGGATCCCACGTCAGATGACAACAAGCAGATTAAAGAGCTGCTGCTTCAGTGCTTTCAGCGTCCTGCTTACATTCGAAGCGACGATGTGAGTCCGTTGATGTTTAGTCACTTTGTTTTCTGTGATTCACAGCTCGTCATTATTGGGGCTGTAGCTTTGAGCTGTCAGACTGATGACGGGGGCTTCGTCAACAGGGAAAGCGATTCCTGGTGTTTCTTTTCAGCTGGAACCTGGACTTCATCTGGGCTATTCATGGCACCATCAAAAACGAGCTGGAGTTTTGTAACAAGTAAGACAAACGTTTGATTCTCCTGAAATCGGATTTACGCTCAAGTGTTTACTTGGTAATTATTGTGTTCAGGATCCTGACCGCTCATATCACAGAGATCTACTTCAGAGCGTGGAAGAAGGCCAGTGGGGATTTCCTGGAGAAGATTGAAAGCGTGTGCATACAGGATTTAATGCAGAACGCCATTCTTCTGCGTAGAACGTCACCTGTTTATGGAAAAGTTCGAGAGGTAGGAAGCCGATTATGTTTTTTGGGGAATTTTGTAAGCCGACTATGATGCTTTCTCATTCAGATTGTGAGCTATTTTCACACAAAGAAGCGCTCTCCCAACGTGGACAAGATGCTCCATGACCTCTACAAGCCAATACTCTGGAAAGCTCTCAACGTATGCATGCATTGATGTCGCATTATTTTGCGGTATTTTTGCAAAAGATTCACATTTTTTTGTTGTTTTTTTTTCAGGCTGCCAATTTTGAGGTGCGAGCGAACGCCACCTTTCTTTTCACCGAAGCTTTTCCGGTCCACGACCCCGAACAAAGCAAAGAGAACATAGACATGAGCATTCAGAAGCAGCTGGACACTGCAATGGTGAGACATTACTTTTTTTTACTATTTTAAGAAAAATAGAATTCAAAAAATGTCATCCTTTCTCAGGGCCTGCTGGATGACCCTCACCCCACCGTGCGCTCCAGTGCTACTTTAGGCGTTTGTAAAATCCTGGCCAAGTACTGGGAGCTCCTGCCTCCAGCGATCATCACAGATTTCCTGAAGAAGTTGGTGATGGAGCTCGCCGCCGACAGCAGCTCCCCGGACGTCCGCTGCTCCGTATTTAAGGTGGGAAACATCCCAAGCAAAGCAGGTAGTCTTTAGGTAAATTCAAAAGTAGACAAAAATGAGTTTTAGGTTCCAAAATGTACAATTTTGTATGTGATTTTATATTCTGATTATTTGCAGATAATACAAAGTTGGCAAATACTGTAACAAAAAAATAATTGCAATACATTTTTTTCCAAGTTTGCAATTAATTCGTTATTTTTTTAAATCGATTCCTGGCTCTAATTAAAACGAATCCATTACCACTTTTACAGAAGGCGTTAGTTGGTAATGTGGAAAAGGCCATAAGTTTAGTTTGGAAATAAAATTTTATAGTTTAAATCTGTGGACGAAAATCTACAATATTTAACTTTTTATCAAGATTTAAGTGAAATCCATGCATTCTAATTTAAAGTCGGCATTGACGAAATAATAAATATTTCTCCAAATTATGTTAATTTAAAATTGTAGGGCCAAACTGAAGGGCAAAAATGTACTAAAATGCAATAATTCTATTTTGTTTGTTTTTTAGTGTCTGCCTCTAGTGCTGGATAATCCTCTCAGTCATCCTCTTTTGGAAAAACTTCTGCCCACTTCCAAGTACAGCCTCCATGACAACTCTGAAAAAGTCCGCATTGCTTTCCTCGACATGCTCATCAAGGTTAAAGCTGTTCGTGCCGCCAAGGTACTTTTGTCTCGCTTTCAATGACCGAAATATGATAGGATGATTGAAAAGCTCTTTTTTTTTAGTTTTTCTTTTGACATTACAGTGAATAGATACAAAAATCCTGTGATTAGAAGCTGGAAAACATTAAAAACCTCTTTCCGCTTATCCAGTTCTGGGACGTGTGCAGCATGGACCATCTGATGGCCCGCCTGGCCACAGACTCCCAGTCCGTATCCAAACGGATCGTGGACTTGCTCTTTAAGTCCTTTTTCCCCGTCAACGAATCGGAGAAAGAGTGGTGCAGCAGGTGCATCACCCTCATCCAGATGAACCCCATGGCTGCCAGGAAGTTCTACCAGTTCGCCCACAAACACACAGCTCCCACTAACATAAGTAAGAACCTCCAGAGTAGACGGTGTGTTTGTCATTTAAAGTCTGTTCTCCATCTGGTGCGTCTTTCTTTCTTTCAGTAAAGCTGATGCTGGTCATTCGCCGTTCTCTGAACAGCTGCATTCAGGTCAACTGTGACATGATGGACATCAATGACAGCAACAAGGAGAACAGCATAGTAAGACCTGGAGTCAGCTAAATAAAATATACTCGTTTTTATTCTTGTTTTGAATTTGTTGCCTCGTAAAAACTCCTTAATCACATAATGAGTTTGTCTACCTCCAACATATTATAAAAAGAAGTTTTACACTTATCATAAATCTATGTGGATTTGTAGTATTAAGTTGTAAAAAAAAAAAAAATACAATTTACCCAGAAATAGATTAATTTAAAATATGAGGAATAGCATAAAAAAACAGATTCTGTAAATTAAATGTTTTATTTTTCTATGATTACAAATTAATTTCCACTAGTGACCAGATTTTTAAATGTCCACAACGACTTCCGTTACCCAAACAAAGTTCATGTACGTCTGTGGAGGTGATTTTCCTGTTTTAGCCTCCCAATGGGCTCAGTTTTGTTTTTTAGATGCTCCCATCATAAATTTATGGAGAGAAAACAGTCTCATTCGATTTTGTGTGCCACATTCTTGATTTGTTACTCATAAAATACTTACAATTGTGTATTCACACGTACAAAAATAGCAAAAACAAAAACAATCTACGCATACAAATTTTTAAAAGTCTCAAATCATATCAAATGTGCATAAATGTGGTTTTGTGTGTTAGGGAGAGAAAATAGACTCACCCGATTTGTATGTTCATAATTCTTGATTTTTAACTCCTACAATACATTTTGTGTTTATGTACAAAAAATACAATTTACAGATGCACAACTTAAAATTGAAACTAATCAAATCCTTAAAAAAAGTACCCACAAATTGCTTGTTACGCACAAATCTGTTGTGAGAGTCTTTTCACGTCTCTAAGAGTTGAGACGGTGATGCGTTTGAATTCTGCTGGAATGCTGGGTCATTAAAATGTTCTTATCAGCCACTTTGAACTTAAATTATAGATAATATATGGTGAAGACTTGACATTTTCCCGCTTTCTTAAACAGATATGCCCCTATAATTAATATGTAAACGTTTAAATATGCATTTTTAAAACACTCAACATTAAAGTTTCTCTATTCTCGTTACTCCACCCAGGGAATGGATTCGTAATTTTTGTACTTATGCACAAAATGTATTTTATAAGTTACAAATCAAGAATTACACTCAAAAAAATACAAAGTTGCACATAAATCAAGAATTACGCACTCACAAATCAGGGTGAGTCTATTTTCTTTCCATACAAGTCTCAAATTAGAATTGTGTATTAATGTGATTTTGTGTTGTGTGTATCAAGCAATCTTTGCGTAGTTTTTAAAGATTTGTATGTGTAGTTAGTTTTAAGCTGTGTTTAAATTGTATTCTGTAATTTTTAAACATGTGAATACACAATTGCACAAAATGTATTGTATGATTTATAAATTAAGAGTTACGCACACAAATCCAAAGTTAAACACAAAAATGAAGACAGAAGTTACAAATCAGGAATTATGCTCACAAAAAAAAATCAAATGAGACTATTTTATTTCCATAAAAAAAAAATCAAATGAGACTATTTTATTTCCATATAAATACAGTGCAGTCCAATCCATTGCTTTGTACGTTTATTTTATTTTTCAAAAACAGGGGGAAAAAATTGTTAAAATTGCTTTGTATAATTTAATTACCTAATTAAAGAAAACTAACTACAAAGTGAAATCAAAATGACAAAAAACTAAATAGCAGTTAACAAAATAAGCAGCCCAATCTTTCCTCTCCTCAGCAGCGATTGTAGTCGACTGGGAACCTTTCACCCAAATGTTGCTAATTAACAAATAAAAAATTGAAACATACAAAGCTAAAAAGTCAACTAGGAAACTTCATAAAAAAGGATACATTATTTTTCAAGTGGATTCAAGTGGGAAAAAAACACATTCAAAGCTCCAGACTTTGACAGTTTCAACCTTTCTTTGAAGCTGTGTGGCCAAATTACCAGGGTGACTTAAAGATCTGACGTGTGTTTTTTTTTTTTTAAGCTTAAGTTTGTTAAAAGTTGGCATAAATGCCATCTTATTTGCAGTTAAATTAGTGTTTAGTTATGAAAAAAAAAAATTGTTCTTCCACCTGTGTTGTGAAACAGCTGGAGGTAATACTGATTTATTGAAATTAGACTAAAAGTTCTTTAGAAGTGGAAAGGTTTTCACAATCTTTAGTGTGCGTTTGTGATGATAAACTAAGTACGTTTTTCTTTTGCAGGCTCCTCCTGTTCATTTAGGTCAGGATATGGCTCTTGTGGCGGGGCTGCTGGAAGTGGTGGTCATCCTCTGGAAAAGTGTTGAGAAGGCACTGAAACACAACGAAGAGGCGTACAAGTACACGTCTGCCAAGTTTGGGAATGTTATGTCCAAGTATTTCCAGGCCTTTGAGGTATTTCCTCTGCAGTGGTTTGTTGGTTTTGTTTTAGTGTTAAATGAGATGATCAGACGTGGCTGTTTTTCAGGACGAGCGAGCCGCCGCTCCTCTGATAAAACTGGCGTCATTTCTGCCTCCAGCTGCAGTTCCAACATTTAGGTGAGCCTCAGATAAATAATGTTTTTTATTGAGATTTGTCCGCCCCAAAACTGGAAGGTCGTGAGTTCTACCTCCCTGCTTGACACTCGTATTAAAGGGTTGGAACCACCAAATGGTTCCAGAGAGCGGCTGAATCTGCAGCTCACCACTCCCCCAAGGGACGGGTTAAATGCCGGGAAGGAATCTCAGACATTGAGCTGTTTGACTTTTTCTTCTTGTTTTGTCGTCCCAGCTGTGGAGTCCTGTCAAGACTCAGGAAGATGGACTCAGGAGCTTCTCCGGGTCAGTACAGCCAGCTGCTGGACTGCATCTGCAGCTGGGGACAGGCTGCTGACATCCTTGAGCTGATCACTGATTGGCTCAGTGCATCTCTTCCCAAGCAAGCGGTCAGTCACTAAAGTCTTTATCCAGCTTTGATTTTGACAGAAGAGTAAAATATTTCCTACATCAGGGCAAGGAGACTTCCCGAAGAAAGGTTCGTATTCAAGAAAGTGTGGAGGCCAAACCGGACCTGGCTCTAGCGTACCTGGAGGACCTTTTCAGCCACACGGCAACACGAGATAAAGTCCTCGCTCTTGGGGAGAAACCTCTGAAGCAGCTCCACACAGTGCTAGGCAACTGGAAGGTACCAACAATGGATCTCCTATATCACGTGTGTCAAAGTCAAGGCCCTGGGGCCGGATCCGGCCCTCTGGGTGATAATATCCGGCCCTCCAGATCATTTTATTTTATTGTTATTGATGGCTCAATGTTATTTTGCGTTTATTTCCAACTTGTAAAATTTTGACAAAATATATTTTTATGATGAGTAAAATATTGAAAGTTATTTAAGGTTTAAGCTGATTTATTCTGGAATAATATTTCTGTCTTTTTATTATACATATTAATGTTAAAATGTTACAGCTTTAAAGTTTTAAAAATTGGCGTTCTGCTAGCTTTTTGGACTATTTTGGCATTTGCTAAGATTTTTTACTCTGTTTTGGAGTTTAGCTAATATGTCAGCTACATGCTAGCTGTTTAGTTAATTTAGGCTTCTTTTTTTTAGTTTTTTTAGTCCATTTTGGTGTTTATCTGATATTTCAGCTACATGCTAGCTGTTTTGACAATAATTTTTGTTTCAGTTTTTAGGCTAATTTGGAGTTTAGCTAATATTTCAGATACATGCTAGCTGTTTTGGCTAATTTAGGCTTCTTTTTGTTTTTCAGGCTGCTTTGGAGTAAGGCTAATATTTACAGTTAATATTAGTTAATACAGCTAAAATTACGTTACAGTTTTTGGCTAATTTTGGCTTTTTAATTTTTTTTAAGCTATTTCAAAGTTTAGCTATTTTTTTGTTTGTTTTTTTTTTTTAGCTAATTTGGCATTATATTATCTGGAGTAATATTTCTGTCTTTTTATTATACGTATTAATGTTAAAAAGTTACAGCTTTAAAGTTTTAAAAATTGGCGTTCTGCTAGCTTTTTGGACTATTTTGGCATTTACTAAGACTTTTTAGTTTATTTTGGTGTTTATCTGATATTTCAGCTACATGCTAGCTGTTTTGACAATTATTTTTTTTCTCAGTTTTTAGGCTAATTTGGAGTTTAGCTAATATTTCAGATACATGCTAGCTGTTTTGGCTAATTTAGGCTTCTTTTTGTTTTTCAAGCTGCTTTAGAGTAAGGCTAATATTTACAGTTAATATTAGTTAATACAGCTAATATTACAGTTACAGTTTTTGGCTAATTTAGGCTTTTTAATTTTTTTAAGCTATTTCAAAGTTTAGCTATTTTTTTGTGGTTTTTTTTAGGCTAATTTGGCATTTAGTTAATATTTCAGCTGGCTATCAGCTTCAGTGTTTTTACCGATCAATTTCAACATCTTCAGCTGTCAACAATAGTATCAAATTCCACTTACAGCATTCACACTAGCTTTATCGCAGGTAATGTTATATATCTAGTTCATAATTATGTTAAAAAGTAACAGTTTCAAAGTGTTAAAAATGTATTTTTAGAGTGTTCAATAAATATTTATCTTGTTTGGCCCGCAACTTAAGGTGTATTTTGGATTTTGGCCCCTTGTAGGATTAAATTTGACAACTTATTCTATATGTTGAGCCTTGTTTTTCCTCTTGTGTTGTCTTCTGTGTTTTGTCCATGCAGTCGGTGTTGCACAGTCACCTCAGTTCCACCGCAGAAACCCAGGAATGTCCCAGCATGGAGACGGCACTGAAAGCGTTCATATTCCACGGTCGGCTTGGTGCTCATTTACAACATAATGTATGTCTGAAAATATTTTATTTTATATGCACATTTATTGAATCAGCGCCACCTTAATAATGCATACGAAATGTTTTAGCACCTTCCTTCCACTGCATGAACAAGTTTTGTTTTTATTTTACTCAAAGCTCCAGACAGTAAATATTTCAACCGTTCTTTGAAGCTGTGCGACTAAATTTACCAGCGTGACTTGGAGTTCTTCCACTGCGTTGTTTTTATTTACTCTTGTTATTTCTCAGCTGTGCGACTAGCAGGAGAGGGAGTTTGAGGAATGTTTCCCAGGTGAGGAGAAAAGTGAGAGAAGATAGCGAGCGCTGTCAACCTTCATCTCAGCAGCAGGGGAGAACAACAGCATGCAGACTGTCGGCTCATGTCGGCTCAAAACCAAAACAAAAAAACTTTTCTATTTTCTTGTTTTGTTTTTCAGAAGAAAATCTTTTCTGCGATAAAACTGCTTAAAATGTTCTTATAATAAACCATCTGATTTTGGTTTGTGACAAAGATTTTGTTCCTTAATGAGGAAACAATTAAAACTAATGATCATATTGGGAAACAAATGATATCCAAACTTAGTCATTGAACAATATTTTAAAAAAATAATTTGCATCTTATGATAAGCCATTCATTTAACAGTTCAATTTATATCATAATTGGTCGTTGACAATTTAAATCACAGTCGATATTGGTTCCTTTTTAACAATCTGGTTCATTTTCCTTAAATTTATCAAATTTAGGCAAAAATTCCACCTCCGTGATCAACTCCAGTTGGACTGTAGGAATATAAATGTATTAATCTTAGTCCGGTCCAATCCGTTTTAGTTTTTAACTGCATAAAATAAATAAATGAAATAAATGTATTTAATCAAAGATTTTTTACTTTTTCAGGAATCTTTCCAAAATATGTTTTTAGGGTCTGTTTTGACCCGGTTCTATAAAATAACTTTATAAAGCAAAAACTAGAGCCAAAATTTAACTCATTAGTGGATTTTAGTCTCCTCCTCTCCCAATCGTGAGCTTCAGGGGATGCTCATTTGTCCAGTATAGTTGCAAAATAAAGAGACTTTGGCCCTCAAAGGCTTCTCTCTGATTTAGCTTGTTAAAACTTTTGGAAGATTTTAATTATTTCTATTGTTTTGTTTTTTATACAATATGTTTGGATTAAAGTTCACAAACTATAGAAAGTATGTATTTTTACATGTATGCGTCAAAAATGACCCACACCACAATAGAGTTAATAATTTGTAAATTAAAAAATAGATCAAACAAATTCATTTCAGAGATGTATTCGAAACCCCTCAGTAAAATTCAAGCAACACAATTATCTTTGTTTTATTTATACGATCATTTTTTTTTTTGTTTTTATTGAAATCTAGAGGCATACCTGTTTTTTTTAAGGCTCAGAGACCCACGAAAAATATAGAACATACATTTCTATGGATAAGGAAGCGAGATAACCAAGAGATGGCAAAAAAACTGGATGATTTTAAAGCCGATTTAAGACATGAGTCAGAACCGACATGAATGGTAACAGCAAGCTAACACAAGAGAAAGGTTAATTGTTTAGTTGTCACACAAACAATTTTGTCCAATAATATATATAACAATTGACTAAAAGAAAATGTAGACCTCGTTGCTACAAAGCAGCTTCTTTATTTGAAATAATTTGTTTTAGCAACCAAAGTGAAAACTTTCTATTTGTGCTTCAAGTCATTAGCATTTAAGTCTCTTAATTTGTGCGTTTGCAAAAGAAAATCTACAGATTTATAAATAACAAATACAATCTTGCAAAAAAAAAGAGCGAATTGTTATCTGGTTTCCTGTCTTCAACACCTTCTGGAGCAGTTTCTACTTCACACATTTCACCAGCTGACTGCTTTAACGGCCAGTTTCTTCCTGGCCAGGAGCCTGTTCCTTCTGCCTCGCTGTGAGAAAAGTTATTGTAGAAAAAGAAACCGAAGGCTTCGCTTTATTTCCTAGCTGACAGAAGGCCGGGACTACCTGCTCTCCCTGGAGCATGTGGCCGCCTGGGTCGCAGACGGGGTGCTGCCCTTTTTGACTCAACCGACCGGCAGCGAGCAGGAGGATTCTGACGGGCCACAGTTACTGGCTGCACAAATAATTGAGGTAAAATCTTGTTTTTTTTTTTTATTTAAACACAGGTTTTTGTGTCGCTTTCCACCAGATTTATCCAGAAAATAAACCACATGAGGCTGTGTTTGTGTTACATAGAGGTGTGGTTTGGTAAATAGAATGTGTCATAAGAGCCGCCGCGTCTTTATCCTCAGAATCTCAGCAGCAGGAGGCCTGTCGCTTTAATAAACGCCTGTTCGCTCTCCGTCTACGACAGTCGGAAGCCTTTGCAATCCGAGGACACGCCTGTGCAGCTGCAGGTTTTTTTTTTCCATAAAGAAAGAGGGAAATGCGGATAAATGATGTTGCATTTTAACAAGCTTATTTATGCAGATCACAGTCAAACCGTGATGTGATTTCCCAACAGGCAGACTCAATCAGATGGTTTTGTTCTCACAACTTGGAAATCTGGCTGCTTTCAAAACAGCACATATTCCCTGGAGATCAAACTGTTTTTTAGGATACAGAATCTTGTCTTTTTAACTTTCTCCTTCCAAATCGTGCATTTCCGTTGAGTGAATTAAGACTGCCAATCGATTGCACACTCACCGCGTACAAAACTCCCTCTTTTATTCTAAATCTGCTTTATTTTTCTGCTAGGGTCAGGAATCGATAAAAAAAAATTCGCAAATTTAGAAAAAAATAATTGCGATTATTCTCTTTTTTTATTATTATTTTTTAGTTACAGTATTTGCCAGCCACTTATTATCTCATAATCTGAAATCACATGTAAAATTGTACATTTAAAACATTAATTTTTAACTTTTTGGAACCTTAGTTTATGTTTATATTTGAATTTTCTGTATTTTTCAATTTAAAATACTACCTGCTTGTTTATTTGGTATCATTTTAATCAGCACAACATCTCCTATGTAACACCACCTTTATTTAGTCTTTTTTTTCATTATTTTATTTACACACCAATCATGCAAAAACAGATAATTCCATCTGGAAAATCATTTTGGTTTGGAAACCCCTAAAATGTTTAACAATTTGATTTTACAACATAGAATGAAAGTTTTAGTTGTAATTTTATAAAAACAACAACAATAAACTTTGTCAACAAACTAACCAACATGTTTTTGAATGAAAATACAAAAATATCCAGGCTAAAGTCACACCAGGCTGCCCCAAAATGTCTCACTGCTATTTGACATTTTTCCTGAAATTTTTTTTTTTTCCACATAAATTTTCTTTATAATGTTTGTGAAAAATAATAAAACAATTTTTTGGCGGAGAAGTTTGATCCAGCTGTATTTTCCAAAGCTATTGTGGAAAATTCATGTCGGTCCACATCCCAAAATAAAATAATGGTTGGTTTCCTTGGATTTCTAATAGCAGACAGTTCCATTTGGCTCCGCCCCCCATAGCGGATGACTGCTGCTGCAATACAGCCATCAGACTTTCATTCTCTGCCTTATTAATTAAAAATAAAAAACTACAAATAAATGCCAAATTATCTCTTTAATATAATAAAATCTCAATCACAGAATGTCAAAAAATAGTTTAAGTCTATTTTAGACGAAGTTTTATTATGCTGATCTCACAGCTGCACGGCAGGACGCCTGAGAGCGTTAATACACAAAAAAAAATTAATTGTGTTCTATTAATTGCGAGCATTAACGTACCAGCATATACAGCCCTCGTTTTTACTACTTTTTAAAATTTTCAGCACTGAAAATGAGTATTTGAACGTGAAATATCCTTCTAACCTCTCACTTTTTTTTTTTTTTTCTCCAGAGCTTCTTAACTGTGTGTTGTGATGTCATCCTGGTGGATTTGGGTGATGAGAAGTTCTACAGTGAAATCCTCCACCTGTGCTCCATCGTCCTCCTCTCAGGTGAGGCTTTGAACAATCCGGTGAAGCATTCTGCTTCAGTACAAGTTAAAAAAAAAAAAAAAACAACTCTTTCCATGTGCAGATGGAGGCTACCGATGCATCCCTGCTGTGCTGCTGATTTTAAAAGAGGTAGCAAACAGTAAAGTACCCGAGGACAACGACCAGGATCAGGAAAACGAGGAGGACACCACTGCTGTCATTCTGGGCGTGGTGGCCAATATTTTCCAGAAGATAATCGAAGTTTTGGCAAAGAGGCTTCGAAAGGATCCAGAGGGGGGAAAACAGGCATGTTTGTGCTTTCATGCTCCCTTTTGGCCGAATAAACATGTATTTTCAAGCTTGATGTTCTTTGTGTCTCCTGGTTTAGCTGTGTTTGTCAGTGGTCGCTGGTATGAGAGACTTCCTCCAAGTGGCTCAGACGTGGGACAGGGAACCTCTCAGCGGAGTCCTCTCGACAATCTTTGCCATCATCATCGTGGAGAAGAGACGTATACTCCAAAAGGTTTAGGATAACACAAAAATCCTGCTAAAATAATGCTAGAAATATCTCTTCTAAGGATTTGTATTTTTGTCAGATTGCTCATCCTGAGGAAGTGGTCGCCCCTCAGTCAGTGGAGGAGATGCCTCCTTTGTCCAGCACATTGCTGTCGGTCATTCTAAAGTCTCCCCAGATTACAAAGTATGGCCTTAAAAACATTCATTAAAAGTATTTCATAAATGCTGAGAGACTTCCTTTCTTCTCTTAGGTCATTTCTGACAGAGGTCGGCTCATCTTTGGACTCCGAGGCCATAAGCAGCCTCCCCGAACTGGCTGCCGTCCTGCATGTTTTAGCAGTTATTAAGGGGGGTGAGTTGTGCCACCAGAATATTTAAGATCAAACTTCTGTAAAAAGTAAGAATAAATCAGTTGTATTTGTTCATCTTTAGCCAAAGGTTCTGAAGCTGGGCTGAAAAGTGCAGCAGTTTCCATCCAGCAGCAGATCCACAAACACGCCATCTCTGATGAAGACAGTACGGAAATCCAGAGGTAAGAAACAGATTGTTTTTTTTTTTTACTATTTTTAATTCCTCTATGACTAATTTCCATCTGTTTTTCTTGCTGCAGGGCCATCTATGACTCGTCAGTGAAAACGTTGAATGAGATCCTGCATTTGTAACTTCAATTTGTCGCCATGGTGATCAGGAGGATATTTTTCTCATCAGTGTTTTTTCACATTTGTGCTGTAATCAGTTGCAAAAAAATCACATGAACTGGAGGGAAAATAAGCATATAATGTTCCAGTTTCCCTAAATTGACTTTTAAAAAAACAAATATTTACAATATATATTAAAGCTTTTGTATTTCCTTTTGACTAGAGTCTTTTCTTTGTTTACACCTCTTCTCGTGCACACATTTACTCTGATAATGATTAAAATTGTGACTTTAGCAGGCGGAATCATAGTTTTTTACTTAACAATTCTAATTTGGATGTTTTTTTTTATATATAAATTAAAGATTTTTTTCAATATATCTAGTTTGTATGCTATGTAAGAGGAATGGCTTTTAAACCCTCTATGTCACATGTGTCAAAGTCAAGGCCCGGGGGCCGGATCCGGCCCTCAGGGTAATTATGCCCAGCCCATCAGATCATTTTATATAATTATTATTAATGACCCGATCTTGTAACATCCCAATTTTTATAGAATATATATTTTTTGAAAAATAAAATAATGAAAGTTATTTAAGATTTTGGCTGATTTATTCTGTAATAATATTCCTGTTTTAATTCAAATTTATGTTAAAAAAAAGTTACGTTTTAGACATTTTAACTTAAATAGAATTAATTTTTTTTTTTTTTTTTTTAAATGTTTGTCCTGTTTTGCCTGCAACCGACTGTGTATCTTGGGTTTTGGACCCCCGTACGATTTGAGTTTGACACCCCCGCTCTATGAAAAAATACTTATATGAGCTAAATTATTCAAATTTTATTGATTTTGAGTGTTTAAGTTTAATTAATTTATATAGGGCCTTAAAATAACCCGGTCAAACAGGGTGCAGTACATTAAAAGTTCAAAAAACAGCTAAAAATTTTTAAAAAGAATAAAGGATGAAAGTATAAATAAGTTACATAAAAACACAAGATAAAAGCAAAGGTTTAGTTACCATAAATTGTTCATTTATAATATTTATATCACATATTATATTTTAAGTATTGATTGTTCAATAATTAAGCTCGAATCATCTTTAATATCATTGCTGCACTAGGACAATTCAATTATCTTGCATGTAGCAGGTATAGTGATCAGTTGATTGATTTTTTTTTTTTTTCTTTTTGAGATTTCTTTTGACGTGGTGCGTTCACGCCCCCTGGTAAAAACCATTCAGGACGCTCTCCTCATCTCATGTGTCTGTTTGACGTCAGTAACTTGGGCGGGGCTCCTCCGTGAGGCTGGTTGCTGTTTGTGGTGCTGAAACAACGCCGGTGTTGTTTTACCCCCCCTTCTCATACCTAAAATAACAATAATGCATCTGTAAGCCCCCCTCGAACCGAACAGCAGACCCCCGCGTGCGCCCCGAACACGCCGTTTTAGCTAGCGATGGATTCGGGTTTGGCTTAAAGAGGAGCGGCATGGATTCGCGGTGGTGTCCCGTCTTCTACACTGCATTGGCTGCCAGCCTCTGCTCCTCGTCTGTCCTCGCCGACAGAAAATTCGGTAAGTAAATATTACATTTATTATTTTCTATTATTTGTTGTTATTCTAATGTGGTTCGGGGTCGTTTCCGCCTCTGTCCATGGTGCTGAATCTTTCAAACTGTGGTGCGTGGAGGGATTAAAACATTTAGTACTTGGACAAAAGTTTAAATAAATCCAACATTAATTTAAATATTTAGTTTAAAGCAGCTGAAAGTTGAGATTTTCTTTGGTTAAAAAAAAAAAAAAAAATCCATCTGGAAAAGTTACGTAATCTTTCAGGCTCTTGCGCACAAAATGTTTCTTCCAAGACTTTCTTAATTTTTTTTAAAAAATCTTTATTGCTTTCTAAAACAGTTACAATGTCATACCTGTAAAGCGGCATTTCAAATAGTTGGTTCCACCTGTAATGTTTTACATGAAGGAAAACACTGTTTGACAAAAGGAAATCCACCTCACAGCTTTAATCTGCCACCTGAAATCTGATTTCCCTGTGAATGTAGCACTTCTTTAGTCACCTTCTGGTCCACGATCCGCAGCCAGAACACTACAGTGCAAACTTTATTATGAGCCAGAGGCAAATATAGATTTCCGGCTGACTGATGATTCATACAGTCACCGAGCTGCACACCGTTCTGTATATTTAGAACCGAGGAATATTCCATTCCTTTCTTTTAATAGTTATCGTTTTCTGCTCTCAAGTTTACATATTAGTCCTCAGAAAAAGATCAATCCGAGTGTGTGTTCTCATTTCTCTAATATTCTTAAATATGAAGGCAGCACAGACGAAGAAATTATTTTTGTTTGTTGTTTTAATCCCAGAAGTTATCATTTGAAAGCTTTAACTCTTATTGTTCTGACTCAATAAAGGTGTGTATGTGAAAAAATCCTGCTGTAGACATTTATTCTGGTTCAAAGTTAGATGAGGTTCAAAGGTCAGCAGTTGCAGTGTCTCATTTGAAAACGTTTTAGCAAATGTCCAGTCTGTCACTCGTCTGACTTGTCGCACCTCAAAGTAAAGATTGGGGGTACTTAAACTGATTTAAGCATCTGAGGTGTCGTGATTCTTGGTACAAGCCTTTACAAGCACTTTGGGTGCCAACACGGCCACTGCTGGCCGACTATTTACGTTATTGGACCGTTTTCTGCAAACGCTACAGATCAGGGGTGTCAAACTGCAGCGCTTACAAGCCACTGACCTGCTTCGTTTCCAACTGCTTCCCTCCTTGCAGCATCTTACTGGCAGAACACCTGATCCAGATCATTTGAATTACTCCGGCTAGGAGCTAACTGAATAAAACAAGCAGGATATCAAATATTAGAGCTTGAAACCCAGGAGGATCAAAGCAATACTTGATATTAATAGTGTCTAAATTTAGAGGCTATAAAACAAATATATGTTTGTGCTCTAATTTTTCCACTATAGTGAACTTAGAGAGACAATAAAATAAAAATAGCAGATATGTCACTTGTATGTTGGTGGCTTATTTGATGTCTTGGTTTAAAACACAGATAAGGTGTCATAATAATGAAACCATTAGATTGTGATAGTTAAGTATGTGTCTTCCTGTGGATCAGGGGTGTCAAACTCAGTTGCACAGTGGGCCAAAACCTAAAACAGGATAAACATTTATTGAACACTCTGAAACTAAGTTTTTTAATCTATAAAAATGTAACTTTTTAACATAACTATGAACTAGATATATAGCATTACCTGTGTGAATGCTGTAAGCGGAATTTGGCCGCTGAAAATGCTAGTGCTGATAGCTGAAGATGATGAAATTGATAGATAAAATCACTGAAGATAACGGCTGAAAACGCTGAAGCTGATAGCCTGCTAAAATATTAGGTAAATGCTAAACTTAGGATAGCCAAAACAGTTAGCATGTAGCTGAAAAAATAGCAAAACTTCAAAATAGTCTAAAAAAAAATAGCCAAAATAGTTCAAAAGCTAGCAGAATGCCAATTTCTAAAACTTTAAAACCATAACTTTTTAACATAATTATGAGTAATAAAAATGCAGGAATATTATTCCAGAATAAATCAACATAAACCTTAAATAACTTTCAATATTTAACTCTATATAAAAATATATTTTGTCAAAATTATGCAAGAAAAAGAGTTGGGAAGGAAAAGTAATCATCCAAACTCAGAAATGTCTCAACCAGCAGCTCTTCATAAAAGGTAAATACGCAACTGGAAATGTGACTTTTGTGGTGTCAATAAATCTATATAACATTTAATATTGCAGTGTGATAAATAACAGAGGGGCATTTTCATACAACAATTACTCAAGATAAACTAGGATTTATAAAGCATATTGCATGATCAAGTTTTACAATTTTTATTTTTAAAAAAAGACAAAGTTTAAGTTAGAATTTAGATGCAGGAATGAATGTATGATGTATAAATATATAAACTATAATATAGAACCTGAGAGTCCTGATTCCCCCTCCAGACCAAGTGGTGGCAGTATGCGCACCAACCAACCGATGGCCAACCACTCCCTAAAGAAGGGACTTTTGAGACCATTTCTAAAAAATTTAACATACTTGTTGTGAGTAATTTCAAAGTAAAATACTAAAAAGTAGGCACTACACAAAAGTCACACTTTATTCTTCGAAAGTGGAAAAATATATTTTCTTGTTTGAGAATAATTCTGTTAGATTGAGTTGTCTTACGATCCCCATCCAAAAAAAGGAATCTTATGTCAATAAATTAACTATTTATTTTAAATTCAACTGTACTTTAAGGAAACAGGAGAGCTGATTTGTTCAGAAATTCTTTTAACATCAAACAGGTATTGTGTTTGCTGAGTTTTATCTTACCAGTTTTCCATAAAGAATGAATGAGTCATATTAATAAAGGCAACCAGAAAAACCAGCCTTTTCACATTTCAATTAAACCCGGCCTTGAAAAGATACTGCGTCACTTTTGATGACGACATTCTGTTGTCGTCCTGAGGCAGCCGTCATCTCTCCCTGAGAAGTGGAGAGAAGCTGCAGGTAAATCAGAAATCTATGATGAATAATTCAGAGAATCTGGACTCTTCTGATCCCCTTTAGCTAACTTCAAAAAGTAAAAAAGACTCAACACGGAACGAACATCATCGTTAGATTTGAATCCTCACAGTAGCCTGTCGTTGCATTCTTTTTCTTTTCTGGGAAACGCATTTTGTTAAAGATTGGCAGCCATCCCTGTAAGCCGTTATTTAAAGGTTACTGTGAAGCTAAGACCTTGTTTGAACTAAGGCTGGAAAAACGTCATTTGAATAATGATTATATTGAATATAGAGTAGTGTCTAGCCAATGGAAAATGTGCTGAAATTGATTTTGTTGCGCATCAACACTCCAGTGCTTTTTCCCTCAGTATTGCTGTGGAGATTGTTAACATTCTGTTCAGCGTCTCTTTTCTGTTTGCTGAGGTTTAGCAGTGCTTGGAATCCCAATACCGACGCCCGAAAATCCCACAGCTTGTTAAAGAGAGAGCCAGGCTCCAGCTGCAAGGTCACGTTTTGTTTTGCAACTTTAACAAGAAGCACTGCGGAAATATGAATCCACTAAAAACCCAAGTTGTTTGTGAAATTTTAGATTTTGCCAAAAAATAAAAATATATATATATGTATCAGTTAATGAAAACACACAGATCAGACTGAGCCTAGAGTGTAAGCTTTCACTGCTAAATATTGATAAGTTTGATCACCACAAGCTTTAAAGGATTCTGTCTCAGCTTATTGAAGATAAAAACAGGCCTCTGGTTCACAAATATGTAAGCATAACTGGACGTTTTGATGGTCGAGATATAATATGACAAGGCTGCTTATCTCTAGTAAGCAGTCCAAGAAGAGATTGTGCTCCTGGATCTTTTCATTACAGCTGGCTAAGAGTCATTTCCTAATATAGAGACAGACAAGTTGGAAATGGTTGGTGTACCTCTTAACTCCATCCATTTTGCCTCAGGCCTCTGTCACAGACCAGATACCAGAATTGACGGGTTATTTCAAATAAATACTTCTCTAAAGCAACTGAAAGGAGCTGCAGTAGAAGGAAATGTATTTTACTGCAGTGCGGTTGAATCTTTTCTCACTTGGCAAAGCAAAACAGATTCAATAATAATAATAATAACCAAATTTTGTTTAAGCACACTTATATGAAAAATTATTTAGGGGGAATCCTCATTTTAATTATTACTTTGGGAGCTTAATTTTTTGTTTTTTATTTATTTCAAGCTATTTTAGTGATTAAAATAAAGGAAAATGACAATACAAGTACATAGATACTTCAAATCTAATTAGAATATGAATTCATGTTTGTTGCCCAAACTGCTTACATCAAAACCAAAACTGGTTGATTGAATAATTAATAGTTTTAGTCTTCACTTGGAGAGATTGTTCGTTAGCCTTTTCCACATTTAAAACAACTTGTTGTTTCACGTCAGAATGGTTTCTTTATTTTAATTTTATTTTTTTGAGACGAGGTAAAAAACCCTTTAGAGTGACCGAATAGGCCTTTAAAATAGAACTGATCGAGATTCCAAACTTTACTCAGAACAGTAAACTATAAGCTTTACAAAGAAATTATGATTCACAGCAAAAACAGGCCTCTAGAAATACGTAAAAAATGATACAAAAAAGCATTTTTTTTTTGAAAAGCCAAAAATCTGCAGATTTTTAAGACAAAATACTCCTATTATTAAAAAAAAAAAAAACAGGTCACCAAGATATATTTTCTTTACCCTTTAAGTTCCTGACTAACTAATTAAGAGTTCATTTTAATAAAGTATTAGTACCCCAAGGCAATAAAAAATAGAAAAAAATATTGTTTTTTTAAAAGACTTTTTTTCTTGATGGGTTTGCAAACGGGTTAAACTAAGATTAATTTCCTATTCTTGCAAGACAGAAATGAGACTTTTTTTTTCACTGTCTATATCTTTAGTCCATCTTCTCTGTCTACTGAATAATTTTATTGAACATATATTCATGTCTATGTACTAACAAGCAATCTCTTCTGCATGTCCTTTTAAAACGACGCTAGCAACTGTTGATTAGGACTTTTCTGATGACCAAATCCAACAGCAAATCCAAAGTTTTAAGCATAAAGCGATTTGAAACATCATAAAAGCAAATACAAAGCTATCATCAAAGAAGGGTGGACATTCAGCGGATATTGCTTAGTAGACATTGAACTTTTATATTAAGGCGGGGCTGCAAATGGCCCACGGGCCGCCAGTTTAAGACCCCTGATGTAGCCCATCGAAAATTTTTTTCTGCTTTTCTGAGTCCAAAGAGGGAATGTCGGAAAGTCTTTTTGTATCTCAACGAACATTGGAAATGTATTTTCTTGATTTTACCTCTTTGTATATTCACTTACTGCTAAACTTAGCTTGTTAGTGATTTGCTTTTAGCTAATGACATCCCAAATGTCCACTTTCGAATCGAATTAATTCAAATCAAATCACTGTTTATTATACTACTATCTTTTTTTTTTTTTTATAACTCCATCTTTCTTTACTCAAACCTGTCTATCTTGGAGCTTTTCAGTTAAAAAAGAAAACAGTACACATACTACTTTTCTTTGGAAATTTATATTTTTTTAATCAAAATCTAATTTGTAAAAACTCTGATTTTTTTACCAAACGGTAACTAAACTGCTGCCTAATCAAGATATATGTGCCAAACTGACTTAACCCCTGTCAGTAAAGGTCACAGTGCATTTTCCCTCTCCTCCTCCTGGGACGTCTGACTCATCCCGCCTGATCTAATGAGGAGTCCAGCTTCAGACGGCTTACACTGAGTTCAGACTTTTGTAAATTTTAAAGGTATCCTCGTCCAAAGTGTCAATAAAAGCTTTTACTGAGCCGTGACCTATTGACAGATTTCACAGAGCAGCTCTTCCTCGCATGGCATTGTGGGACAGCTGAACAAGCATTTGGTGTCTGATTTACAAAAGCCTGTTTGTGTCAACATCTGCTACATCCAGATAAATTGATCAGGTTTTGTGCTATCTTGTAGTGTTAGATGACGCATCCAATTTCTATTATGAGCAGGAAATGGTTTTAAAGCACGTTTTTATTAGTCAGATTCTCAGTGGGAAGAGAAAGCCGACTTTGAAGTCATGTTTTTGATGCTGTCAAGGCTGTTGTGACAGCAGGCAGTGCACTCAGTTTCCTTTAACAGATGCTCAGAAAAGTGCGTTGGAAGCAGAGGAAAAAGAAACAAAAAAACGGTGTCAAACTGTTGCGTATCTCACAGGGATCTTTCCTTCTTTGGTTCAAGGAGATTCCAGAAGATCTGGGTCAAGGAGGAGGAGCTCCAAGCACATTTTTAGGGGGAAAATGTTTTTTTTTAACACCTTGAGTGTTATTTGTACTCATCGATGACGTTAAGTTTTCAAGAGGAGTGAGTGAATCGATGCTCTGATGAATAGTCTGTGCTGGGGAACAATGGGTTTGGATCAATAGTTGTAAAAGAGGTGGTCAGAAGGTGATGTCCTGTGACTTATTGGCTTATCTGAATGATACTTATGTTAATATTATTCTCAAACAAACTGTTTTGATTTAATGCATCCCTAATAAGTAACAGACTTTTCTTGTCTATACATTTTTACTTTTTTGAGTAAAATATTAAAGAAAATAATTGTTTCCAGAAGTGTTTACTTTCACCATAGTCATCATGAAGGTGACATTCTAGACAAAAAAATATTTTGAAACCAGACATTGAGTGTCTATTTGTTTTATGGAGGTAGACAAATGACCAAACTGACCAACCCCCAATTTTTAAAATTTTTTTTATGAAAGCTGTTGCCGTGGTCGTAAATGCAGATGGTGGCAGTCGGGCGGCAGTCAGGCAGCAGTCGGGCGGCAGTCAGGCAGCAGTCGGGCGGCAGTCAGGCAGCAGTCGGGTGGCAGTCGGGCGGCAGTCGGGCGGCAGTCAGGCAGCAGTCAGGCAGCAGTCGGGCAGCAGTCGGGCGGCAGTCAGGCGGCAGTCAGGCGGCAGTCAGGCAGCAGTCGGGTGGCAGTCGGGCGGCAGTCAGGCAGCAGTCGGGCGGCAGTCAGGCAGCAGTCGGGTGGCAGTCAGGCGGCAGTCAGGCAGCAGTCAGCAGGCCATCTGGTTGGCAGAATGGCCCACAATTTTTATACCCGCGGGCTAACAGGTGGTCAGTGGAACTTGAAATGGATAGCTGCCATCCAGAGACGTTTACACATCATCCGGTCAGACCTGCTGCCGGCCGGAGATTCCACCTGTCACTTGATTTCATAACATCACCTGACTGCCTCTATGCAACCTCGAAATATGCCAGGGCGGCCAATGTCAAAAAAATCGTTGCGTCACCGTTTCATTTGAACTTTTTCTTAACTTTCTGCGCGCCGTGTACAAATGTGACCACTGCCACCTGCTGGATTTGCTGAAAAACTTGCATTTGGGTTGCAGCGTGGTGGCATTCTGTGACATGTGACCATAGTCTTAAAAAACTTGATTGATTGGTTTATTTTGAACAAATACAATAATTGTATTTTTTCTCCTAATTATAAATGGACACGTTTGCACTCATACTTGCAGTATACACACATTAAAGCCATCAAATGCAATGACTGTTAAATAGAGTTGCTTGCCTTTTGAAGCACCCTTCAACCTGGAAGTTTGATTGTCAGAAACCAGTCGGTGTGTCGGCTGTTTGCATTTTATCATCACCATTTACAAGTCTGACCTACATGGTTTTATGCTGGAGTTGTTTTTGGCTTTCATACCATCCACTGGTTCCTTAGCTAAACTACATTTGATATGGTGTTTAAAATGAACAGTTTTGTTTGGATTGGAACGTAGTGGATTATATTTTAGAGCAAATGTATTTAATTTATTTTAGCCTAATTTTAATTTCCGGGTTATATTTGCTGTGAATTGTTGCTTTGCAGGTTAAATAATTGAATGTATTTAGCTGAGATTTTTAAATCTGGAGCAAGCAGTTTTAAAGCGTGACACGCGATCACCGCTTTGCTGCACAGTACTGGTCTTTTCTCACATACAGTAGTGAGAAAAAAAAGAAAAAAAAGCGTTTCTTTGTCGCCTCTGCTTCGTCCTGAGATTCATCACCTTTTGACACGTGTGAAATCATCTTTGGAAAAAGAGGAGCAGATGAAGAAGGCAGGGCAGCTCTTTTTCACCCTTTCCCTGCCTCTCCAGAGTTCAAAATAAATGGTGTTTGGAAACGGGTCAGTCTGAAGGTCACCTCCATCTTGGCGGAGCCAAGTTTTGTAATGAGGACAACAACACAGTAATGAGGATTCAGAAAGCTGCAGCTTGGGCACAGGAGTTAATCAATACTATCTCGGCTGTGATTAAAGAAATAATGTGCCTGTTTTGTCGTTTGGAGCTGCTGATTTATACTCCACTCCGCTTTTAGTGCAGCAAGAGGGAAATGCTTGAGGAAAAAGGGAGAAAAGGTCCTGAGAGTCGATGAAATTTGTATTTTTTTTTTTAGAACACCACTTTTTGTTTGGCTTTGTGGCCATAAATTCAAATCGGGGTAGATACGGAACAGCTTAAACTGCAAAATGTGTGTAAATAGCACAAATAAAATTAAACATCGTGGTACCTTTCACTTCCTTTTTTCGTCTTGTGAGAAATTCCCATTTTCTGAAGCTGAGATTGATAAACTTTTATTCTCGAGGTTTGAGCTCCTAAAAGCACCAGAGAGTAAACGCTTAAGTTCCTCTGATTCTGTACTTCAACGCTCACTCCCACCTCAAATAAAGGGAGAAAATCAAATGTCTGAATTACTCAGCGCAGGTCAGAGAAAAGGTCAAGATAGTCTATTTCTGAGTCCTGCATTGCCCACAGTGCTGCTGCCATCTTTAATTCATGGCCGCCGTCTGGGCTGTCGCCTGCAGCCGGCAGAATTCTGAAAGACTTGTGTTTGATTATAGTGCTGCAGGTGTCGAGTGGGCTCGTGTCAGGTCTGTTCTGCTGCTAATCCTACATTAAGGTGGATGATTTTTTTTGCTTGTTTTTTGCCCCAAAAATATGTTTTTTTTCTTATTCTGCTAAAGTTTTTCATAAAATAGGTGGGGACAAAGGTAAAATGTAAACATTCTGAAAAATTGAAGATTTTATATTGTTTGTTCTGCCCAGCCCAGCAAACAGATGAGAGCTGAAGATCTCTTGTGTTAAACAAAACAGAGATATTTTGCTCCGGACGCATCAAGGGTCTATTTGTATAAACCCCTCATGTATTTGAGGCTAAACTTCTTTTTTCTTTTTTTTTTTAAAATTGTTTTTACATACTATTTTTTATTTGTCAAAACAAAAGATATTTTATTAAGTTGTTGTAATATTTCATTTCATACAAACAATTAAATTAAAACTTTCAATATTAGGCTTCTTTTTTATATTTCTTTTTCTCTGTTTAAAGCTGTATGACTGTGGAAGCAGAGTATTAGTGATCATCCAAATAATTATATATGCTTGTAAATATTATGAAGTCTTATAAATGTAAGCAAGGCCCTCCTATTATCTTTTTATGTATTATGTGAAGACACACAATGTCTCAAAACGATATGCACAACTTATAACATTAGAACAAAGTTTCCACAACTGTCAACTTGGAGTTGATTGCAAACTTTTATTAATTTTGTTTTTGGTCTGAATGACAGAGAATCCAACATTTTTAGAGAGAATTTTAACATTATTATTGTTATTTTTTCCATCTAAGCTCATAAATGCTTGTTTTTGTTTACTCATTCCTACATGTTCTTATTTTTAATTTTTGCTTTTTCATTATTTAGTTTTCTAATCTGGATTATAAAGCCAAATTAGATGTTTAGTTTTTAGCTTTTGTGCATTTAAATTCTACAAATGTTTGAAAGAAGAATATTGTCCTGCTTACCATATAATTACTTCTAGCATTGTCTAATTAGCAAATTCTCAAAATAATAGATAAATAATAGATATATTTTAAATAAAAGGGAAAATGAATGTTAGTGTTCTGTTATTTAAGAAAAATCTGGGTTTCATGTCTTATTCTAGTCCAAATTATAACTCTAATTTATTTAACATTTCACACATTTTGCTTTATACGTGCATATATTTATAAATTGCTTTTTTAATCATTTTTGTTGTGTTTTTTTTTAGCTGTTTTTAACTGAATAAATTTACTTTAACAATCATAAGGAGATAACATCTCATATTAAGACAGAATAAAAACAAAATAGTAAAATATCATTTTCATTTTATCAAAACATTATTAGAGTAAAATTAGGTTATTTATTTTGATGATAAATAATGTATGAATTCTAAAATTATGTCACCAACAGCTTCCTCTGTTAATTTTGCATAAACATCTGTGCTAACACCAGATTCCTCTTAAATAAATGACAAGTATATGAAGAGCTTAAATTGAGATCAGCTGCAAACGTGTGACATTCAGCTTTTGATGTGAACAGCCCTGCAGGAGCAAAAGAGCTTGAAGCCTTTTTCTTTAATTTTAGCAAAAAAAAAAAAAAAAGTAGAGCCTTAGTGACACAAGCTGTTTACATTTGCAGACACGGTGTTAAGCTAATGCTAATTTGCTTGGAGGTGATGTTATCCGCTGTTTCTGCTCCAGCTGCACTCCCCCGTCCAAGTCCCCCTGCACTTTTATTGGTGTTGTCAACCGACGCAATGCTTTAAAATGGCTTTTTTGGCTGGTGGTGGAGGTGTGCGCCATTAGAAATGAGTCAGGCGTCCTTGGAAGTGGATTGTATTTATGGTAAAAGATCCGCCGTTGGCCCCAGAGGGTGAATGAAATATGTCTTCATCTGCAGCGGGCTCTGGGAGGGGCCCGCCACCCTGCCGCTCCTTGGCCTCTCAGACGCTGCAGATGGTGCGGGTGGCACTGACCGGCTACATGTGACACAGAAAGTGGCACATAGACCTCTTGGCTTTCGAATCGTTGGGACATATTTAACGTTTCAGGCAAGGTCAGCCAGGCAGGTTGTTCAGACCTGAATCCATGCTGGGAACCATTATTAAAAACATGGCAGCATGCGGGTAGGTGGTAAAAAGTGGGATCAATATGCTGGAATTATTTTCCAGTTAAAAGATCCAAGTCGCTGAAGCGTAACTGCTTTATTTTTTCCAAAATGGCCTTTAAGAATTTCTCCCCCTCCTTCATGATTAAATGTCCCTGAGGAGAGATCTTCGCGCCGTTTTATCCCTGACACGCTGTGAGATTTTAGCTGAAGGTTAAGAGTGCTCCAGTGTGGAGCCTTGCTGCTGCTGCTGCCCTCGGTTGCAGTTTAAAGTGGTAAAGCAAGCAGGGGAGCGCTATGAGGAGGAGTTGAAGAAAGATGTGAGCCGCTGGGATGTAATCAACATTCTGCACGCATTCATTGAAGAGTTTCTTCTCATTTCCTGTCGCGGGGAGCTGTATGCGTTTCTGCCGCAGTCACAGCGCTGATGAGGAGCTGTCAAGTGACTCACAGCTTCCACCCAACTGATCCATCTGGATTTTCCCTGTATTTGCAAAGTGGGTCAAACAGCATCTATTTTCGGAGGTGAACCTCCTGCCCATTTGGAGCACCTGCAGATCTCTCCCACTCAGTGAGGCTGCTGAAATGTATTTTTGTCATTGATTTATCCCATTATTACTGACCTGACCATCACTTTAAAGTCAAGAAATGACTTACAAGCATGACTATATTAATTTTACATTGCTAAGGCTCCTCTCTCCCGTCTTTTTGAAGGAAAAAAACATCTAATTTTTCTGGAAATCCTAAATCTGTTTGATATTATTTTGTGAACAATTTCCAAATAACTATTTAGTTACTTGACACAAAAACATTTTAAAAATCACAACAATAACCCTCTCTGAGGAGGCATTGCAGATGAGCAACAGCTAAATGCTAGCTAGCATAATGCTAGCTATTTCTAGTTTTTTAGCTTTATTTTGTTTTGAAAAATAAAACTGACGTTCATATCATATTCAAATCTTTAGTGGACACTTATCACGCAAAGCCAATGTTACAAATCTGCAACATCTCAGAACTTATTACATGTGAAATTCTCTCTAAAAAAATAAATCAGAATTGTATTTTACTCCCCCATAGGACAGTTTTACCCACATATCACAATTTTTTCTGTTACTGAAACTGGATTTGCCTTTGAGAGGGTTAGAAAAGCAAAATGATGAAACAAAACATCACATTTTAGAAAATAAAAAGAAAAAAATACAATTAAAAAAATGTTTTAGGGAAAAAAAAAGCGTAAGAAATTTTAAAAAATGAAATTCAGTGAGACACTAGAAAAGATTAATGCATATCACGGATTGGATGACATTTGTTATCCGTCTCAACAAGAAGTTATTTGGTTATGGTAAATTTATTTAAGGTTTTGGCCACACCCACTGCATAAGTTTGGTGACTGCTCAAACGTCCTTCTGCCTTCCCTTTTCTTCAAAACTCAAATATAATCACTGGTTTCTCATAATATCTATCTTTTTCTGGTTACTTTTTTTGCTTATTTTACATTTCATTTTGATTCCTAAACATTACTTTTATTTTCCGAAATGTTAATTTTTTTACATTTTGGCTCCTTGAATTTTGTTTTGATTTCTAAAATATTATGAAAAATGTGCCCTATTTTTTGGGAGAATTTGCTTTTTTTGTGGGTGCGTCTTATACTCTGGTTCGCCTTATATTTCCAATTTTAATAAATAATGACTACTTGTGATATGGTAGTGAAGCTTGCGTTTATTATTTGCCTTTTAACAACTAAACGTTTGTTCTTGTTTCTGTATTTTGTTAATTTTCTCTCAAAACGTCTATTTATATTCTATAGCAACTTATATATCATTTTTTCTTCTTTATTATGCATCATTTTATTGCTGCAACTTATAGTCTAAAAAATACTATATTTGTCATTGAGATCTTGAATATGTTTTTGCGCTGAGTTATTTGTTGATGTGATTTGCACTTCAGGGCCACCGTAGTCTAGTGGCGGAAAAAGCAGCAAGATCCCTTTTCCATTAATTAAAGATAACTTAATTAATTTAAATAAAAATGAAGTTGCTTTCAGTTTCTTAAAGGTTTCCAAAATGTTGAGGATCAGGTTTTTGAAGGTTTGGCTTTGGAGTTAATTATAAACTGTAATTTTATTTATTTATTTAGGCTTTTACATCTCCCCACCCAACATTATTTATATAGCACTTAACACAGTTAGGACAAAGTGTTCTAAAGCTAAATCCCAGTAAAAATGACAAAATGCTAAAACAAAAACAAACTAATTTAATTAATTATAAAAAAAAATGTTAAAAGTAAAATAAAAAAATATCAGTTTAAACCAATGGTTTCTTATGTTGTGAGATTCATTTATGTATCCTCAGTGTGGTTGACATGGCAACGTAACCTCAGGTCTCCACGGGATTTAACAAGAATATTATATTAGCGAAATTTGTTTGCTGAAAGTCAAATGTTGCGATGCAGCTGCTCCTTTTATAAAATAAAAAATCTCTCCTCAAACACAAAGGCGACCCTCTTTTCTCCTATTTTGCAGCTTTCTTCATCTTCTCCCATCACACTCTTCTGCCTTTCGCAGCTCCCACTGTGATTGCATTTAAATTAAAAGGTGCCATTTTAATAATCCAAAGAAAGGCTGTGGTATTATCAGCGCTATCTGGCTGCCTGTGACGCACTCGGGCGCACGCACGTGCACGCACACTCAATTCCTGACCAACTATGCTTGAATGGGTCATTTGTTGAAAGTCATAATTAATATTGAGAGCTGACAAGGCTTTCCAGAGAACCATTGAATTAAGCGGGGAAGTGATGAGAAGGTAACATTGAAAGGGTTGACACTAATTGCAGAGGGCAGAGATGCACAGTCAAGAGGGACCGTGTGAATCCCCGACCCCCGCTTCAAATGAGATCTTCACAAAAGTTTGGGCTCCTCATTGTACTCAACTTCCAGCTAAATTTAAATGTCCTGATCATTTAATAGCTGTTGGATAAAGATTATTGCTTCTGCTGGCAATTCATGCTGACTGAGAACTTAAAAGTGGGACAAACTTATTTTCTCTAGAAAGGATGTAGAACTTTTCATAAAAGCTTATAAAACTGTCTGCTATTAACATAGTTAAAAACATACTTCATATTTTGATTATTAAACTATTTTAATACCTTAAAACAGGAAATAATCTGTTTGCTTCAAATACAGCACACTTAAATCTTCTTTTATTTGTAATATTTGCTGGATTTAGATCTTTAATCATAACTAGCAGGGAAAAAATAAAAATGTGCTTTTTCTTTAATTTTAATGGACTAATTTAGCAATTTCAACTTTAATAGAATTTTTTTTTCCTTTAAAATAATTAATTTTGGATTGAATTTCCATCAGATATCACTTTAAATATTTAAGAATTAATAATCTGAACAGCTTTTAAAAAATCAGTCAAATCTTTAGGATGTTGTAGCATTCTTTTTGTGCTTCTAACCCTAGAACTTAACCATTTTTAAAAAAATCTTTGAATTCCAACCTGAATGTTCCATGTTTATAATTTAAGCTAAAAATGTCAGAAGAGTAGAAAATCAGTGTGAAAATAAATAAATAAATTAATGAAACATCAGAAATATAGAAAAGCCAGCAGGTCAACGAGAACATCTGTCATTTCCAAGCAATTTCCTATTAAGTTAGAAAGTTTCCTGAAGGACTTCAGCTTTTTTTTCCTCTTGCTTTAATGCTTTTATTTCATTGCAATAACAATTTTAAAAGGATTAAGGATTCCAACGCACCTCTTTGCCTCCTCTTTATGCATATGACACACCGCAGCTCCTTCTCTTAGCATTATATGCTTGAGATTTTTAAGAGGCTGAACTAGAAGCAATAAATATTGAGTGAAAATTTAAATGTTTTACATGAAGAAATCATTTTGACAGGAGAAATGAGAAGTAACATTCAAATAGACTGCAGGACTTTAGACTTCACTTTGTTAAAATTTTAAAATCAAAGTTGTCCTTTAATAAATTGATTTGTGTGAAAAGAATCAACATAATTCAAAATTTTGGTGAAACATAAATTATTTACCTTTTTTTTCAGAAGTGAGAAGAAATGTCTTTGAGAGGTTTTTGACAAACAAAGCAAATGTATTTGTTGTATTTGCATTTGTTCTGAATTCATTGTTTTTATGCTTTTCTTAGCATATAAACATTGCAGGACACATGGTGAACTAGTATGAATGAGAATTGAACCAAATGAGTGTGATGTCACCCATAGAAAACGCCTCACTTCCTGTTCCAGCGAAATGAAGGCTATGTCTGAATTCCCTCCCTACTCTCTGACTATAAAAAAAAAAATACTATCTTTACCAATTTTCTGGCCTTGTGATTCCTGAAGAGATCTTTAGTCATGCGGCTTTGTTTACAAGCTTTGGTCCAAAACAGAAAAGGCAGTTTGACGGAAGTCTGAATAAAGATTAAGAGTTTTTCCTTACCGAGAGGGAGGGTCTAAGAGCAGGGATATCCAGTTTATTTAGTCTGTTTAGTCTTTAGATATTTTTTCATGTTTCTTGACTATTTTCTGCATCTGTAAAATTACCTACATGAAGCCCAATGAGGCAAATTTCTTTGTGATTTTGGGCTATATAAATAAAATTGAATTGAATTAAAAGATCAAGCGGAAGGTTCAGGACTCGATCTGGACCAAATTAAGCTGACTCAGTCCAGACAAACAGACTTTTCCAGTCTGAATACACCTTAAGTCTTGTTTTGAAAGTTGGATGCAGGGCCAGCTGGCGCCACTTTCTTTTAGCATCTTGCACTACAGAAAAGATAGAAAAAAATGAAGTAGGATTAGCAATGACATGTAAAACAAAAAGTATCAGAGCAAGATTAGCTGTTCTAACAAATATGACGGAGTATTTGCTGTTTATCTATTCTAGAAGTCTATTTTGGCTCCTTGGAGGTGGTGAGTACTTCCTGTTTGGAACGCGAGGGGGGAGGGGTCGCTCAGTCCTGTTCTCATAAACAGTCAATGGTTCCAATTCCTTGTGGAAAACATATTCTCATATTTTTCAGCTTTTTAAAAAAGGTTATTTTATTGATGAATACAAAGAACAATGTTGCTGGTTTTGGAAGATCCAGGTGACTTTCAGTTCAGGACATTCTGCTTTTGCTCCACAGAGTCGAATGACCTCCTGTTTCTGCAATGATGCTTCACTCTGCATCATTAAATAACCATTTTGCTGACATATTGAAGCCATTACCTCCAAAAAGAATAACGCCCTGAAACGTCCCCTCAGCTCCACAACAAAATTACTTTTCATTGTGTCTGTATAATTAGGTTTCCGCAGTCTGTAGAAAAACGGAACAGTCGTCATGCAGAACCAGCACGGACGCTTCAAAACTTTCTCTCTCAGCCACACCTGTCCTGATTATGTTATTTCTGTGTCAATCGATTAAGAGACTCGCCTCTCCGATCTCTCCTCATTATAAAGGAAGTCTGACAGCGCTCTCCTCCTACTCGGCCCGCTCCTTATTGACCGTCACGAGCGGCTCGTTTCTGTCCATCAAGGCCACTGAGCCAAAAGCGCCACTCCTCACGAGGAGGAGGAATAATGAAGATAAAAAACCTCAGCTGTTTGTAGTTCCGACTAACAGCTCTTCGTGGCTGTTTTATAGTTCCCTTTTCTTTCAAATTTTTCTAAAATGTTTAAATGTGCGGAATCACCTGGTCCGATCTTCCAGCAGAACAAAAAGTCCTCAGTGGTTCACCGCTAATCCCCCGAGTGAGATATGAAGGCAGGGAACAGTCGGTTATAATGTTCCTGCCATCTGTTCATTTATTAGTCTGGAACAGCCTTTCTTAGTCCAAGCGTTAAAGTTCATTAATATTCATGCAACATTCATATATGGAAACGTTGCCCATGGACTGGAGCTATTAGCGACTGCGTAAGAAGAAGTTTCACTAATTGGTGATTGATGGCTCAGCCATTAGCAGCGAGGCCCACAGCCAGAGTTAATGTACTACTGAGCTGTACTCTCACGGACTGACGACGTCTTGAAGAAATAGCGACATTTAGCTAATTTTGTGCTGCATTTTCTTACTTTTTCACAACTGGCCTGACATTACTGTGACAAGTGCAGCTGTAATTGGTTCTCCTCTCTCTTTTTTTTTTTTTTTTGTCTGACCTCCAGGGTGTCTGTTTCAAGATGAGCTCTGCGCGCCCTACGAGTTCTGCGTCAATGGTGAGTCTCACTGAGAAAATCCATGTCCTCCCGTTTCTCCTCATGACATATTGTAAATGTTCATTTACAGCCTCCGTTATTCAGCAAATGATGGTTAAGCTATTGGGGGAATTAGATGTAGACAGATCTATTTCTTGAATATGTTGCTCTTTTAGGGCTGTGTCAAACATCCACTACTTACATATTACACATATGAAAATTGGTCACACATGAATTCACCAGAAAAAGGTGAGAAAAGTTTTTGGTCTTTTAAATGAATTTTTTTGCATTGTGAATAAACCACATCAAAATTACAGAAGAAGTCGGAATAAACCTGAACTTCATTGAATTTCTTACTTTTGACATTTAGAACAGTATTCCCCAAACTTTTTGTGGCTGCGGACAGGTATGGTGGCAGTGTAATGACGAAGAAATAGTATACTTAAATATAACGCTAATTTATTAATATTAATAATAACACCAGTGGAACATCAAGCTACAGTAACCTTCTTGTTAAAGCCAATTACGGTTATAAATATTATGATAGTATAAGTAGGATTTCTGGAAGGCTAATGTTTTTTTTTTTTGTTTTGAATTTGTATCCTGTTCTTCCATCTGTTCTTCAATTTCCCGTATTCTTTTGCAAAAAAACGTTTCACATTTAACTTCTCTTGCGTCGCATGCCGCCGGCTTACTCTTAGCACTCAGTTGACTGAAATGTAACTGAGAAAATCTTGTCGATATTCAAAACAAAGGGATTTTTCAAAATAAAAGATTGCTCAAACCTTGTCATTTTGCTCCCCTGACCAAACTTTTGATTGAAGATGTAGCTGAGAGAATCTGGTTGCTTTTCAAAATAAAATATATTTAAAAATTAAAGGATGTCTGGGCAAAAAAAAAAAAAAAAAATCCGGTAAAATTAATCATTTATTTTGTGGCCGAGTGTCAATTGAGCTACTGTGGTCTACTGGACCACAACCAGGTCGTTAAGGACCACTGATTCAGAACACTAGGTAGAGATCACATAGCATCAGCACCATGGACAGCACCCGCTGCGGGCCCTCACGATGCTTTGCAACAGTTGGATTCTCCTGGTTCGCACCAATTCTAAGTCAGCTGCTGGGCGTCAGTGAAAGCAATGTTGGGAGAGCCGTGAGAAGGGGCCGGGTTCCAGACACCGACCCGCGAGCGACTCGATCCCACGCCCGGACGAGCCAGACAGGGAGTGGAGGGGTTGCACTGTTTACATGCAATTCATTTTGGATTCGTGCCTCAATTATGTAATTTTAATGTGATATGTGCACTGTATATACGATTTAAAAGTTGTACATTGGCGGTACATGCGTAAAAGGTCAGTAAGACACACGTGGAACCGTCATGGAAAGCCACAAATTTGTGTATGTATCTCGCAAAAACCACATACAATGGACTTACATAATAATCGCGTATAATACACGTAAACTGCAGAATCATCAACTGACGGCAGAACCGAATTTACGTGAAGACCAGTCAGCCAAGACTTCCGGTACATCTACACACATCGACGAATGGCTAACGCAAGAAACAAGTACATCACGCATGTATCACGAAAGGCGGAAATTAGATAAGTGGATATTACACAAATTATACATAGTGGCTGTGTGACACGACCTTCAAAGCTAATAGGACAAACTAGATGGTTCTTTTTCTTTTGCTCCCCAGTTTCTCTGATTATGTGCCTTGAATTGTATTTTACTAAATTTTAAGATAAATAATCCAAAACAAATATAAATTATTTCACTTTGTTTCAATGTGGACTGAATCTTTTTGGCTTTTCTTACTTTTCATCTTTTCAAATTTGAATTTCTTTCATGTTGGTTCCATTCTATTGGATCTACCAAATCCAAAGTATTGATCATAACTCTTTTCACCTTCCATTGCTTTCCATGACAAGGAACCCATTTGGGCCCATTTGCAAAATACTGTAACACATTGGATCTGCTTTGGTGCAACTTTCTGTATCATGGAACAAAAACTCTCTCATGTCTCTCATGTCTCTTCGCCTCTGCGCCATGTTACAAAAGTAAGAAAAGAGGTCAGCTATGGTGTTATGGGGTTTTTATCACTTCAAAGGCAAATCTGAATCTTTGAAGTCTCTTCCATACAAATCTGCTTTCATACACTTCCATTTATCCATTTGCACCTCTAATTCACGGACTTGCGCTGTTTTTAAAGATTGTGATGCCAACATTTGCCCACAGTTTATATTGTTATGCAGAGTTCTTCCAGCCTGCTGAGAATTTACAAACTTTCAGATGAAAAAAGTAAAAAAATCTCACATTTGTGGTTTGAGTTTGAGCATGGAATTACAGAAATCCATCAAATCCATTATTAAAAATGTAAAGATTACGTTGATCAAAGTATTTTAAAATAAATGCATGAAAAACATTAATAAATATCTGCCACACAATATACAAAGAAACTAAATATTTTGCCAAAATTCAGAATAAAAAAAACCTTTTCAACTTCAGGAGTCAAGATGTGGAGCAATTAAAACAAAGAATCAAAGAAACCAAATAACCTTAAAAAAGTAGTTAAAAATTACTATAAAAGCACAATTAATGAATCATGTTGTTTAATTTTAGAAATCCAGATTTATAGATAGCTAAATTAAAATGTCTGGAGGTACCAAAAAGTTAAAGAACTGTGTAGTATTATTTAAATCTAAATTTTGTGTTGTAATTTAACTTCTTTAAACATAAATTAATAGTACTATGCTAATCTTTACTACCTATATTAAATTAAAAAAAACACAAATGTGTCAGACTAAATAAAACAAATGATATCAATCAATCAAGTGGAGCGTGTTCTCATGCATATGTCATTGTTTTCCACGAGCCGCAAATAATCACATCCCATCTTGTCATGAAAGAGGGATTTGCCTGTCTCCCCGGTTGCCGTGACAACGCGTCACCTGATGAATCCGAGGGAAATGTCAGGCTCGTTCACCGGCGTGGCATTCAAGCGAGATGACAAAGTGGGCGGTGATTGTGAGGGGTATTGATAATTCATTGATATTGAGGATCGTCTTTATCACAGAGACACTGAGAAAAGGTTAATGGATTCTCCCTCAGTTTTACATTTCAGCCGGTGATGATACAGTTACACGTGTATTTGGGAGAGCACTGCAGGCTGAGATAAAGACATAAAATATGTTTATGTTCTTTTTAGACTGTTTAAAGTGTACTCTAAAGTCCATATGAAAGGTAAAATGAGTTGAAGTTGAGCTTAAAATAGGATAATGGGTAATAAGAAAGGCAGTGTTATAATACATAAAAAAATAAAGCAATTGGGGATCCCAAAATTAAATACTTTGCCATATGTGACACATCAAATTAAATTGTAAGAATTTATTAAAGTCCACAAAAATAATAATAAAAAACATTTGTTATAGAACCTCGTAGAAGATTGTTTCGGTCTATCCATGGTTTTATTTCAGCATAAAAAAAAACTGTCAGTGTTAAGAGATATTTCTTAGTAATTTTAACATATTTTGCTCCTTAAACTATAATTTTAAAATTCATCTTCACAGCTCTTTTAGTGAAAATATAACTACTTTTACTTCTAAAAAATCTTTAAAATGATTAGTACAGGGGCATTTAGTAAAAAAAGATGCATTTTTTTAAATATTTTTTTTGTGCAAATATGAACCTTCCCATCTTAAATGGCTGTAAGATTTTTAGAAGTAAAACTAGTTTTATTTTCAGTTAACAATTTAGAAAATGTACTTTTTTAAATTGTCATTTTTTGAGGAAAATGTGGTAATTTCATAAGGAAATATCTTTAGGTTTTTAATCAATTTTCCAATAATGGTCTTTCTATTGCAAAACATTACAAATAGAAAAAACAAATATTAAGTTCATTAGCAAAATAAATATTGTTTACAGATCAAACCATCCCTACACTAATCATCATAAACTGGAGTAGTAATCAGACATAATGTTCATCCAGATGTTTCCACATCTACTTCATTTTGATCTGAATAATAGATAATCATACAATGAATTGTATCAAAGCAAATCTGTTTAGAACTAAAAAGACAGATGTTGTGTTTTCAACTCTAAAAATAAAACTTTCCAAAAATGTTGCCATTTGTCTTACAGGCATTTTAATAATGTATTTAATCTAAAGATGTTATAAAGGGTTTATTTAGATCTGCTGTGTATCAGAGAAATAAACTCAGTCATTTTCTCTTATTTCCATATTAACCCTGTTTCAGTGGAGCAATGGAATAAGAAAGCAGCTCATAAAAGAGTTCTAGAGAAACTACTTTGCACATTCAGGAAGCGTACAGAAATGGTTCTATTAGAAGGAAATTGCTGACAGATAAATATCTAAAAGCAGGAAAATCTGACTTAATTTGCATGATAAGGTTATAAATTAGGTCAAGTTTTCCTCTTCTTTTATTTTAAACTCCTTTAGTACCTTAAAATGTTTGGTGCAAACCCTTAATTAAATGTAAAATAATTACATTTACAAGCTTTACAATGCCTAAAGTCTTTCTGTGGACTCCTGAAAACTAGCAGCTTCACCACAGACAGAGGATTGGTGGGAGCAAGTGCCACTTTTTCTCTCCGCCGCGTCCCTGAAGGAGTAACCTGGTTTATTCTGGGCTTGGCCTGCCGTTTTCTTCTGTTGCCATGCAGGATGGCGAGGGCCAGGATGGGGCTTGGGGGCGGAGCTTCTTTGACCTGCCTGCTTGAAATTCAGTATTAAAGCCCAAGTTTCCAACTCTAAATATGAAATGTGGCAAAAAAAAGCTGTCAGCAACTATTAAACAAACAACCAAGCAGAAAAACAGACAAAAAACCCCAATTTTTTTTTGTTATTTAACTTTATAAATCAACTCTATTCCTCAAATTTTGTGCTTACTCTCTAAATCTTTAGGGGAATTCTGTCGTCTTTTTCTCTCCTGTAATTACCTGAAAAAGCATTTATAATTTTAAGCAGCTCTCCAGAGTCTATACCTTTACTGGTTTAATAAGCAAAAGGCTTAAGTACACTGGATAAGTGCTGCATGCTTCCCTCGGGGCACTGGTTGTTTCCTATTAAAAGTCTTAACTAAGAGTGTTGTATTGATCGCTGGTTATATTGCCTGCTCTTGGCTTTTGTGTCACACATTGTGCCTCAAACAAACTAAAAAGAATAAAAAGTAGATGCATAGCATTACCAGCCATAATGCTATTGTGAATGCTGTAAGCTGAATTGGCTGCTGAAGATGCCAGTGTTGATAGCTGAAGATGCTGAAATTAATCGCTAAGAACGCTTAGCTGAGAGCTAAAAATGCTGAAGTTGATAGCTGAAAACACTGAAGCTGAGAGCCAGCTAAAATATTAGCTAAAACTCCAAATAAGCCAAGAAAAGTGTTTTAAAAAAGTTAGCCAAAACAGCTAGCATGCAGCTAAACTAAAAAATAATCTAAACAATTGAATAAAGCCTAAATTTGCCAAAACGGCTAGCATGTAGCTGAAATATTAACCAAACTCCAAAACAACCTAAAAGACAAAAAAAAAGCCTAAATTAGCCAAAAAAGTTAGCATGTACTTGAAATATGAGCTATACTCCAAATCAACCTAAAAAAACAAAAAAAAGCCAAAACAGCTATCATGTAGCTGAAATTTTTGCTAAACTACCTAAAAAACTAAATGCCTAAATTAGCCAAAACACCTAGCATGTAGCTGAAATATTAGCCAATTTCTAAAACAACCTATAAAACTAAAAAAAAGCCCAAATTAGCCGAAAGAGCATGAAAAAAGATAAAGTCCAAAATAGTCTAAAAAACTGAAAAAAATGTCTAAATTTGCCAAACCAGCAAGCATCTAGCAGAAATATTAGCCAAACTTCAAAAACAACCTTTAAAACAAAACAAAAAAGGCCTAAATTAGCTAAAAAAAAAAAAAAGTTAGCATGTGGCTGAAATGCTTTACAACATTCACACAATAAAAGATTTATGTGGGAAAACACTTTGCAGAAATAAGAGGCACAATAATCAAAGAGGAAATGCTGAGTAAATAAAGATACTATAATTGAAAGATGTAAAATCCAACTCATTTGTAGTCCAAACTAGTCAGCAGCCTGCTTCTCTGTTTTATCTTTATTAATTCCTCCATTTACATGTGCATGCATAAATACAATTACCATTTCAAAGGCACAGCTGACATGTTCTAAAGGCCAGAATAATCCGTAAACACTTCATTAATCATATCCTGATCACTTTTGCACCTTTCTTCATTAGCAGGCTGCATCTGGCCGGTCTCGCCGCGTTGATTTGAGCCGATCCATTTTCATAAGTTGCTCGGCTAATACACCTGTTCCAATGCATCTTAATTTGTCTCCTGGGTCCGTCTGCATCGCTCTTGGATGTACAGTCTTTTAGAAACGCTTTGCTGACTGTCAAGCTTTTATTCTTGGCTCCCGTTATCCCAGAGCATTAGCTTTCACAGTTTAAACAGCTTTAGCGCAGCCAGGTGTCGCTCTATCCGTCACAGTGGGAGGAGAGACGGCGTCTGGATCTGGAGCCTCTTTAAAGCTGAAAATCTTCTTTATTCCTGTCGACATGATGCTTAACCAGACACTGATTTTTTTAGGGGACAATGTCATGGAGTTTTAAGGTTTCATAAACTCCAGGAAGGTAAATTGATCATCAGAAAATAATTTTGCATTTTATAAACATTTTCCTCCATCTCTAAAAATAAGAAAACTTTTATTCTCTGACCTCTCAGTCTCAGCATCTCTTATTGCCTCTGTATTGCAAGTATTCATGAAGATTTATTAAAGTGCTCTGTAATCCATCACTCTTGTTTCTCCGGATGGCTCAGCACCTCATCTTGATAAATCAATCAACTGTTATGTGTCTCGGTCCGTCTGGTTGCTAAGGGGAAAGTCCCTGGCAACAGAGAGGGAATTGTCACGGGCCATCTCCATGGAAACCGCAGTGGGAGGAACATTTAGCAATGTTTTCGGTCACGTTATGTCACCAGGCTTTTCTTACATCATTTAAGTTATGACCCTGGGGATTTTTTTTCTTCTTAAACTAATTTTTTTTCAGTTAATTATCAGCAAAAATGTAATTATTGTGGTATCATTTTTGTCAAAATGAACAATCACAACAACGCTGACATCATTCGATGTGCACACCGCTGTGATGAAGAGTGTCTGTGGGCGGGAAGCTCTGTTCGAGATCCAAAAATAACTGCTGTGTATTGTACTCTGTTGTCAGAGTTAATTCTTCACCTGCCCCAAGCTTTTTTCTTGTGTGGAGCTGTCATTTAAGACGAGAGGAGTTAAATATATATATATATATATATATATATTTATATAGTTTAGTCTCTTTTTGGGATATAATACAGGAGAAATATTTGGAAATGACAACTTTGAATGTGAAAAATATTATCTAGAAATATTTCTTTTGGTGGGATTGACTCTATGCTGCAAAGTGTTACATCACCAATTTGATTTTTATTTAAATCACATAAACCCTTGGATCTATACCCATTTATTTCACATCTTTCTGACAGAAAAATGCGGCATGTAACGCACATTAGCATTTGTGTACATTGTGGTTCCAGACATGTAAGTGAGCATCCCTTGTATTGATGTCTGCTGTCACTGTCTGATATCTTGGGGCTAATTAATGGGAGGCTGCGGTGCATGACCAAGTGTTGATTCACATCATTACATCCCATCTAATCGCTCTGGCGTCCCCTACGCTGACTCTCACGTGGCTGCACACACGGTGGTTCACAAGCGGATTCAATCTGCAGGATTCATCTCCCGAGATCATCCTTAAAGCGTAATTTCATTTAGTGAGTTTAACCAACAAGACGCTTGAGAAACTGATGGAAACTGACAACTCGGTTCATTTATATTCCAGGCGGTACGCTTTGCGCGCCCGCTTTCTGACCTCCCGAGTCTCGGCATCCTTCAGAGGTCCGGCACCGCCATTGAATTACGGGGCTGATGGGGAGTCTGCGGTGTGGGTTGCCAAGCAACTCAGACAGGAGGCTTGCTAATAGGGGGGGGGTCTCTGATAAAGTCATTTGTGCTATGAATGTCTGCTTATCTCAGCGCTGTCAGAGGGAAAAATGTCAGCTTAGAAAAAAAAAAAAAAAAAAAAGATTCACAAAACACTGCAGGTGGTTTACACCATTATTTAATCTGAGGAAGAAGTTATTTTACACCAGAGGAGCAACAATATCAGGGTAGTTTTTGTGAGATTCTCTGATAACCTGCTGTTTTTTTGTTTTCTTTTAATCCCTTTTAGATGGAGTATTCGGAAGGTGCCAGCAGCTGGCAGGTGCAGACCTGCACACGTACGATATTTCCGCCTCGGCTCTGCAGCGCCTCAGGATCATCCTACAAAAACTGGCTCAAAGAGGTGCAAACCGACTGTCTGTCTCTGCCCGGGTGTCTTTCTGTTCCGATCAGCATCAGCTGTGCGCAGGGCTTCCAGCAAATGCCATTGTGTGAGGCAAGCCAAATAAACCAAGCTGTCTCTTTGGCTGGCACAGCACACCAGCGCAGAGCTAGAACAGGTCATTTGACTCCGATTGGGCTATTGTTTTGCCATCATCGCCTCACTCCAGCAGTCAGTCTTATTGGCTTAGGCACTAGTTGGGCTTTTAGAGCTAATTTCTTGTTGGAGTAACAGTAATGTGTGCACTGCAGTCACATTAGACAGTCTTTTCTGCTCAGTTGATGACGATAATATCCCTGTATAACAGCAAGTGACAATTTCAGGCTACTAGAACGTGTTTACTGTAGAAAATTATTATGTGGTTTCATAAAAATTACATTATAGATAAAAATATTTATTTTGGTCTCAGAACTGCAGAAAAATTAAGTTTATGAGGATATCAAATACTAGGATTTTCTATAGTTATGCTATTTTTATACAAAAAATGATCACCAAAAAATAAAAAATATATCACTTTTAGGTTTTGAATTGCTAAGAACATTTGAGACCTCTACATAATGTTCTACATCATCAGGGCTATCACTGTTATCATGTGGTTTATCTGTGCTGGACATGTGTAATTTTCTTTTTTTTTTTTTAGATCAGAAAAAAAATGAGTGTTTTTATGGTTTAGCAACAATCTTTCCACAAATCAACCAGCTGTAATATCACTTTTTTCCACCAGGGGGCACAAGACACCTTCAACTCACACTGTGACCACACACATTAAACCCCCAAAAATAATTGACTTAGCAGGCCACTCTGAGTTTAATGTCTTTTAACAGGCGTGAACCAGAGCTGAAAATCCTTGTGAGTGTGCAGAAATTAAAAGAAAATAATAAAATATTTTTTAATGAATATAAAAACACCATTTATCTCAATGAGCGTTTAAACAAACAAATGAGAGTTTTTGTCTTTTTAATTTGTTTTATGGGGATGTCACATGTTTCTGTTTTAGGTCATCTCTAGATGAGTGACATCATCACTCTCAACCTTTTCATTCTTTACTGTCTTGGAGTTTCACATACACAGACAGCCTGTTATCAGTGAACAAATCCACAGAGCTCTGTGGAATCTCATTTTTATCAGACCACGAAAGTGTCATCTGACATGAGGGGCCGTGACCATTAAAAAAATCTTTAACAGAGGCCAGATTCACTGGAGTCCATTGTGGTGTAACCTAAATTCAAAAGCTGAATAAAATAAAAGGAGCGACATCAATGAAATCGATTTACAATCTTCTTTATCTTGCATCGGGGCAGGTGGAAATCACACAGACTCCGCTCGACGCACAACACCGCTGTCACTCAGATCGATACAAACTGACTCTTGTACAAAAGGGCTCGACTTGTCTGAATGTGTTCTTGCTCGGAGAGAACGTCGTTCGCCGACACGTTTTCAGGATGATACATGTGAAAGAACGTCACATTTATCCACATCAACAGGTCACGTTTTTACAAAGTTTGGGGGAAAAAATGAGTGCAGGAATCATGTGAATTTATAAAAATAAATTTAGTTAATAAGACATTAAACAACATAGGAATATAAGCAGAAATTAGAAAGGAAATCTTAATTTATTTCTACTTTTAAGAGAAAACAAAGCAACAGAATTCAAATTAATTAATTCTTAAACTGTAAGTGTTGCAACAATAAATAGAATTATAAACAGTAATAAAGAATCAATTCCACAGGGACGGCATTAAGAGGTAATTTGGACACCATTTCTACTTTAAAAAATAAAATGAAAGATAAATCAACTTAAAAAAACATAGCTTTTTACTTTTTAAATAACATTCTACAGTAAAATCTAAAAGGTGATCTGAAAAGGAATAGAATCTGATGTAATAACTGTTATATAAAATCATGTCTTTTACATAATATCACATCTTGATGTATTTACTCGATGAAACTCAAATATTAATTGAGAATATTAAACATGTTTTTTGACGTATAGTTGTACTATAATGTTAAAGAACCCATTTTTTTCTTTATTTTTCCCCCTTTTTTTTAAAACTATTCACAAATATGTTCCCTTTCAGGTTTTATAATCAAACATTTATCCTTTACTGTGTAAAAATAAACTTTTAGCTCAATTCCTGAGCTTACGTAACTCAATTTGGCATCGCTGACATTTAGTTACTTTGAACACATTCAAACACAATTTTGGTGAATTTGTGTTTCATTAGCGATTGATGTTGCATTAATTATCATTCTGACTAAATTTGTGGCATCTTTAATAAATCAGTCAAATCCTTTAAAAATTTGTCCTGGTTAAAAGTTGTGGTAATCAAATTCTGTAGAGTTTTAGTCATTTTAATTAATTTGTTTTCACATTTAATGATCATTTCATCTATTTGACAACAAAGCAGCAGCTTTTTTTATTTTTTATTTCCTTTTCATTTTGCTAAAGGTTACCTTTGGTCCCGCTAATTACCTGTTATGATTGTCTTTATGTACTCAATACTTTTTAGTTCGTTTACTTTCATAGCAACAGTTACTAGGAAGTGGGTGGGGCTAAGCGCAGAGAATTTTGCCAGAAAGTTGTGGTTAATGAACCACGTTCACCTACAGTAAACTGCAGTCGATTGTCCGCCTGTCCCGGGTGCACGCCGAGTAACAGACGATGGAGAACGTCTAGGTATGATGATGCATTGTGACATTTGCATTAGCTCCATTGACAGGAGTTGTCAGTCCAGGAGAATCATTGACCATAAAGTGACTTGATGTTTCCAGCGGAGTTACTGAAACGGCGTGTTATTTATGGTCCTACATTTGCTCGTTGCACAAAAGTGCTCGCTGTGAAAGACGAACTGACAAACTCTTCCACCCTATTCTGATTTATCTGTTTTTTTTTTTTTTTTTTTTTTTAGCAATCCTACTGCAGCGAACTAGCACTAACCTGCATGCATACATAGAAAAATGAAGCTGCTGTAAAATATATTTCTAAAGTGAGGCTCCTGTTAGTTTTTTTTAAGGAAGAAAATGCTAAAGGACAAATTGTAGCTATGATAAATCAGCATTATTTTTTTATTTTTATTGTGAGATACTGTAAACATTTTGTGTCCTTGTCTCATTTTAAGCATTAAGATTAAACACATTTTTAAATATAATAAAAAAGTAAGTAATTTGCATTTAAATGCACCTTGTACATCACATGCGTCAAAGTCAAGGCCTGGGGAATGGATCCGCCCGCCCCCCCGGCCTCCAGATCATTTTATTTATTGTTTTTTATTGGTCTGATGTTATCTTTGTTTATTTTTAACTTGTATAATTTTGACAGAGTCTATTTTTATGGAGGGTAAAACATTAAAAGTTATTCAAGGTTTAAGTTGATTTATTCTGGAATATTATTCCTGCCTTTTTATTATTCAGAATTATGTTAAAAGTTACAGTTTTAAAGTTTAAAAAATTGGCATTTTGCTAGCTTTTTTGACTATTTTGGCATGTACTAAGATTTTTTAGGTTAAATTGAAGTTAAGCTATTTTTTTCAGCTACATGCTAGCTGTTTTGGCTAACCTAAGGATGTTTTTTTTAATTTAATTTAAAGTTTTTTAGGCTAATTTGGCCTCTAGCTGGCTATCAGCGTTAGCATTTTCAGCCATTAGCATCAATAATTCCCGCTATTAACTTCTGCGTTTTCAGCTATTAACTTTAGCATTTTCAGCTATCAACATTAGCATCTTCAGCAGCAAATTCAGTTTACAAGATTCACATGAGCATTATCGCAGGTAATGCTATATATCTAGTTCACAATTATGTTTAAAAGTTTTGGTTTTAAAAATTTAGTTTCAGAATGTTCAATAAATGTTTATCCTGTTCGGCGACCTACGGCGTTTTTTGGATTTTGGCCTTTTGCGCGATTGAGTTTGACAACAAATAAATGTTATAAAATTAGCAACTCTTCGCTACGAGTACAAATACATGTTTGCATATATTCATATTTTAGCTTTACAAGTGCACTATTAGTTTAATTTGTGTGTCAAACTCAGAGTGACACATTTCATTTTTACTAATTAGATAGAAGTTGCCGCTGAATTATTCAGGCTTTTTCTCCATTAATGCTTTTAAAACCAGTTGGTGGACACAAGTAAAGGAAAAGGGGAAAATCTGCATTTCAAAACAACCAGATGAAACAAGAAGACATGTAGACAGGATCTCATCTAATAGGCTTTGAATATTTAGGAGACCCCCCCCCCAATCTCTCTGCTTCTCTCTCGTTCACACGGAAAATATCGGCGGCCTGGAGAAATATCTCGTCTGTTTGAAAGCTATCAGACTAATGGCGAAGGCTTTAATTAACCGAGGCACTTGCCTGAGACAGGATGTTACTTTAAGAGGCAGAAAGTGGCAGGGTTTGATGATGATGCCTGCAGTTTCTCTGGACTTGCAGATGAATCTGCACGATGTTTAACTCCTTAGTGCCGGAATAATCAGATGAGATCTTGATTGAGAGGAATCCAGCCAGAAAGGCCCCGCCTCCTTGACTTTTTGATTTGTAGAATGGCTCGTTTTAACCCCGTAATTTGCATCGACACACCTTCTCCCTCAAGTGCGCCCGAACCCCGTATGGAAATGAGTGTCTCCACCCCCCACCCCCCCACGAGACGGAGGGGAAAGAGGTGTCACAGTCGGTGAAGGCAGCCTCATCCTGTATGTGGCGCCGCCGCACGTTCGCTCTGAAACCGTTTAAGCAGCTGCAGTAAACTGCAGGTAGCATATGGATCGCTCAGGGATGACAACAGACCTTCGTTCCCCATCGCCGGTGATGATAGCACAAATGATCATCACCACGGTAACATATAGCCAGTAACACCCCACATTGGGTAAGCCAGGGGTAGTTAACAGTTATTGTTGTATGGATGGATGGCTGAGCTGCGTTCCAGAACAGTGAGAGCATACGCTGTCTTTGTGCTCCATTCAGCGCTGCCAAAAATGAATGGAGGCATCTGTAGCTACTCTGCATTGTTCAGATCCTCATCTGGTGCTTATGAATATCGAGGAGAGATTCTGGCGTCTGTGGATGAGAAACCGGGCTAATGAAGATATTCTGCTTTCATGTTTGCTAAAATTCCCTCCAAGTCTGCTTGTTTGTTGACATAAACACGCCCATATCATGACAAGTGGCTCCTTCAGATGAATCCTGAAAATGTTAAGGGGTGAACCAAGTCATTGGCCAACCCTTTTGATATGTCTATTATGACGGGAATGCTTTCTGAACTTCAAATGCCTTTTGAGTCGATGGGAGTGGGCAGATTTCGCTGTCTTTTGTTTCCTTTGCTTGGATGGCTCCATCTGGTCCTGGCATCACTGTACTTTGCCCCCGCCCAGGAGTTATGCACCTCAACTATGTGTTGGCAATTAGCAGTGTTGTTGGCATTGTGTCAGGCCATACTGTGAAGCCTCCCCAGGCGTGTTTACTGACTGCTGTTTGTGTGTGTCCAGACCTGTCCCCGCTCCATAGGTCTGCAGAGTAATTTTAGCCCTCCGCATTCTTTAAATAAAACCCTACATTGTGTTTGTTGCTGCTGTGTGTACTTCTGTCCCTCTGGGTTCAAAATAGATTCATTTAATAACAAAAAGAAAGAAAGAAAGCAATAGTTGCGCATGGAGTTGGTGTGGTCATGGTCTGGGATTTCACGTTTTTGTTTTTTTTTTTATTTTTGTTACAAGTTCAAGACTTGTCCCCCTGCACTTGGGGAATCAATATATCGCTTTGTACTAGATAAAGTATTTTTGGCTAAAATGTGGAAATCCAACATGTTAGTGGCTAAAAACTAGGCATGTAAACGTTAATACGTTAACGCACCCAAAATAGTCACAAAAAAAAAAAAATAATAATAATGATGACATGCAAATATATATTAACTAGAGCTAGAAATTTTAAAAAATTAATTGAAACCTAGGAAAAAAATAATTGTGATTAATTCTACCCTTATGGAGACAATTCTTCTTTGTGTTTTTGTTACATTTTCTTAATTTACTTTTATGTTATGCCCAATTACCCCCTGGAAAAAAGGGGCGTAACACTGAGTCAACACTTTATCAATTGATACATTTCAGATGCTAAAAATGAAGGGAAACATTTTCTCTTTGGCCTTTTTTTGTACAAAAGTCGCTTAAAATATACCTCGTAAAACTGTTATTAATCGCGATCAAACACAACACAAAAGTGTCATTAATAAGATTATTTTATAACAAGAAAAATATACGTATAATATTCAAGAAAACTAGAATTACTAACATAATAAAGGATCTTTTTCTTTTTAATTAGCCTTATTTTATTCATTTTTAGATACTGGTTGCCTATCTGAAATATTGAAATAAGACAAGCACACATCAAACTTCTTAGAGATAAGTTAATAAATGCAGTATTCAGTTTTTTCAGTCACTGTGAGTTAACTTGAGTCGTATTAGAAAGTAAAGCGAGCCATGATGAGAGCTTCAGAATGCTACTGCTGTAGTGAATCCTATTTGTGAAATCTCATCCCTGCTGGATATCTCATAGTTTGTGGTAAAAGGTGTTTTAGAAAAGCAAAACCTTCCCCAGAGCAGTCTGAGGCCACAGAGCATGGTCAGCATGATTGCACTGTAGTGCAAAAGGTTTATTAAGAAGTGGCTGGAAGAGTTTATTGTGGAAGAACTTAACAGACGTGTGGGGTTTGACCTCCACCTTTGGGGTAAAATAGAACAGATTCTAAGAAAGTCCTTGTCCTTTAACATCAGAAACCCAGAAACTGCTCAATAAAAATCTCACTGTATAGAGAAACAACACAATCTGCTTTAAGATCTATCCCTAAAAACAATATTTGCTGACTAATTTTATTTTGCTTTTTGTCGTGTTTCAGGTTTGAAATGGGAAGACGATACCACTCAAAAGGCTATCTCTAGGGAGCTTTCCAAGTTGAGGAATGTCCCCTTTCACCACCAGAGCAATTCTCCGAGTCTCCTGGACGTTTACAGCAACTCTAGAGACAGGAAGCTGAAGTCGGATCAAACGGAACTCAACAGAAACCTGCAAAAGTACCTCACTGGGTTTCTGCAGCCACTGGACCATCAACCAGAAGTCCAACAGGAGGGACCAAAAGTTCAGGTGAAGTAAAAGCATGACGTGGTGTATTATTTAAGTAGTAAAGCAGACCCAAACCATAGAATAGACAGTTGATGTCACAGTGCTGCTGACATAAAAGAAATCCATGCAACAAGTAAGAATTAAAGCAAAAAATAGGTGAAAATATGTGAGGGCCAACCAACTGGCCTAACACTTACATTAGAGGCTTTTTTGCTTGGAATTATTTTTTTATTTCTTCACATATAACAGAAATGCATCTAAAAACACTTTTACCAAAATTTCTGTGAATTTTACATTTGAAGACCAGAGATAAAATGGAAAAAAAAAAAATCCATCTGTTTTAAAAAACATAAACTTTCGTCCACATTAAATCTGAGCTGAAATGAAATGTTAAGGCCATGTCACACCCACTAAGTACATTTTGCAGACATTGCATGGATGAAAATTGGTCATCTGTGAATGAAATTGTTGTCTTTTAGATGAAATTTTCACAAGTGAATCACGGAAACCACAGAAGACGTATGAATATACCACACGAAAACATGTAAATCCACGCTTCATTGAATTTCTTCACTTTGACATTCAAAGCAGTGGGAAAAATTCACATTGTGTTAGCACCCGTCGTGGGCTTTTGGAGTGCTTTGTTTTAATGAAAGAGTCAGATTCCTCTGGTACACACCAGTTCTAAATCATCCGCCAGGGGGGGACCCCCGCCAAACCAGGGACCCACAATGTGCGGGAGTCACACAATATGCAAATTATGTAATTTTAGATAGATAGATAGATAGATAGATAGATAGATAGATAGATAGATAGATAGATAGATAGATAGATAGATAGATAGATAGATAGATAGATAGATAGATAGATAGATAGATAGATAGATAGATAGATAGATAGATAGATATTTGCATGAAAACTTTGCTAAACATACGTGGACATAAAGGTGAACGGTTGTGGAAAACCATAAAATTGCAAATGGATCTTGCAAAAACAACGCACAATTGCACAAGATTTATGTCATAACTGCGCTTAAACTGTGAAAATATGCATGAACTGCGTAATTCTCAACCGACCAAAAATGTTGAACAGCTTTTAACTGAATTTAGGCCAAGAAGTCACACGACAAATTCAAGAAACACGGATGAATTCTGTATATTACGAAAGACCGAAATTTCACATGTGGCGATTGTGCAGTGACATGCCTTTTATATATATTCTTCGTTATTAAATGTTTTCTGTAAATTTCTAAATTTAAATCATGTGTACTTGGTTGTGAAGTTGAGCTTCTTCCACCTAAGACAGCTGGCAAAGGTCAGACCCAGTCTGTCCTATCAGCAGTTTGAAACGGTGATCCGCGCCTTTGTCCCCACCAGGCTGGATTACTGTAATTCATTATATTTGGGGGTTAGCACCTCAGCCATAGCTCGACTCCAGCTAGGGCAAAACCGGGCTGCTCGTCTTTTAACTAAGCAGAAATACGATCACATCTCCCCGGTTTTAGCTTCACTTCACTGGTTGCCTGTTCATTTTAGAATTCATTTTAAGATTCTTTTATTTGTTTTTAAATCCTTACGTGGCTTGGCACTGGTTTACCTCTCTGAGCTGCTGCAGCCTTCCTCCCGTCCTCAAAGATCAGCTGATCAGCTGTTATTAAAAGTCCCAAAAAGTTCAAACTCTTTTTTACTTTGGCTTTTCAGACACAGTGAAGAGGTTTCCTCTCTCTACATTTCAATTTGTTCTCTTCTATGTAATGCTTGTGGTGTGTTTTGTTTAATCAACATTGTTTTATGAGCATTCTCTTGTACACTTTTAATCTAAATCTTTTTTTTTTAATCTTATTGTTTAAATGATTTTATTCTGAAATTGTACGGCACTTTGGGTCTTTGGGACAAATTAAGTGCTTTATAAATAAAGTTTATTATTATGATACAATCAAGATAAGTTAGTAGGCCAATGTCTCATAGCAGGGTTCCACCACAGTGGAACAATGGCTAATAACGCAATTTAGCCAATCATAGTCAAGACATTTTAAATACAATTTTTAAAAATGTGTTGCAGTGTCAGATATTACTGATTTAATGAGAAGAACCTGATAGAACTTTGAATGTGGACCGCATTTGACTCAAGGGCCACACTTTGGACAAGCCTGTTCTACAGCCTAAATCAGAATGAGAACATTTTGACATTAGTAGGCTTAAATCAAATTTGTTTTATGTTCTATTTCTATGTGGCTTGTATGCAAAAGGGAGAAAAGCATATGATTTTGCTAATTAGTGAAAGGACCTCTTCCTATTGCTTTTAAAGGAAAAAGTCATTATCTGTCTCTTCGCTTTTATTCCCGCGTCGCTTTTGTTTCTTTCTTTCTTTCTGTCGTCTCTCTCACTCTCTCCCACAGCGCCGGGACCCTTTATACACAAAGGTCCTCCATCACCTCTTTACATTATTCAGGGCTCATATTTAGGGGCGGACCCCCCGTTTTTGTGCCTGGACCCCTCATAGCCGGGCAGCTTCCTGCTGCCGTGTCATTGCAGTCATAATGCAAAGTTGAAGAGTTCAGGACCTTCCTTATTGATGAAATGGGGTCCTTTGTTGTGTTGGGTGATGGAAGGAGGCAAACATGGTTAGCATGAATGGCGGAGCACCTCTGTCTTGCTGTGCTAATGCCATTATGGCCTCTCAGTGTGGCGGGATGGAAAGACTGACATTTTCTCTATATACGTTTGAAGGGCAAAAAATGGCACCCAGGGAGAGAGCCGGTATTAGTGCTGCAGTGACAAGGATAAAAACTCTATTCAGTGGGTATACTGTACGCTGTGAGCGTGGGCTCTTATTACTCAGATGAGAAGAATGATTCCTCGTCCTCATAGAGAGACGAAAGGGAAAAATCCCACTGTTTCCCGCCCCTATCAGCCCCGAATGAACGGCTGAAAAGCTCCTAAATGCCTTCATGCAGCAGCGCATTGTGATACAAATATTTTATTCAATGTGTGTGAAATATAGACTGCCAAACTTTGAAATTAAGTGACTGATATACTTTTTTTTTTCTCCAGATAAGGACTTGCTGCTCTGATGGGGGGGGTTGCTTTTAAAGTTTGTTGTGTGTTGTGGAAATGCATGAAATTACTCTTTGAGTGACACTATCTCATCTAGGATTTCCATAATGCAATTTCCAAGGGCAGTTGTCTTTGATCTAGGATTCCTATTCATATCCTGTCCTGTCTCATGGAGAGAAGGTTGCCTCTCTCTTCATTCAAAAGCCTGTCACAACAATGGTGACCCGATACGGCCCATTTGATGTTCACGTGGAGCAAAAGGCCATTTCATAGCCCAGGCGATTTATCGTGTGAATGCTGCCACTTCAGCTCTCTAAAAATGTACAAAACCTGGCTGATGCTGATGTTTCTGGAGTTTTTTGTGTAAAAAAAATGTTTCATAAATGAGATTTAAATGTGTTTTCAAGGCTGCATGGTATTAGTGCATGTAAACACGCTTTTTAAGGGTTTTTTCTTATTTTATATAGTCTGGAGTCTTTTTAAGAGTCTTTCATTTTTATTCTGCTCAGCTTGATTACCATAAAGTTCTATATTTATTTAATATATATTATTACAGATAATGCACAATTATCCACAGTGAACCTGAAACTGTCCAAAAAAATTTAGCAAAAATTTAAATCATAGACTTTTTATGTTTTATGATGCATCAAATTCTTAAAGACAAAATAAGAATGCATAAATCTGAAAGGATAAATTCAAAATAATGTCAAAAAATGACTAAAATACCAGGCGGAGTTCCAGTAAACGAAATAATTTAACTCTTGTTAAGTTTGTTTTGATCTAAAAATATTTAAAAGCTAAAACTTTTTTTTTTTTTTTTTTTTTTTTTTTTAAGAAACCTATACTAATGTCATTCCTACGTCATAAGCTGCTTAATAGCAAATTCAGCGATGAGTTTCAAGACTAATAAAAGTTAAGAAATGTCAAATTTAATGCAAAACAAAACACTTTGACAAGATTTTAGCTGGTTTAAATTAAACTTTTTGATGCAATTTTTCCATTTCTGAATTATACAAACAACTTTGTTGTGTTTTTTATATATATATATATATAGCTTGTGGAAAAAAAACAGATACAAAAAAATGTCTTAAGATGATGGTTCAACTTGCAGTGGTTGACCTATTAAGAATTATTAATTGGTGCAAATTTGGCATCTTTTACATTACAGGATGAAGACATGGTGTCGGTTGCTCTGTCTGCTCCCAGTCGGCCAAAACCTAAGCAGGGCTGGAAAGAAACCACCATCTACAGCCTTCAAAAAGGAGCCGGCCAGCCTCCAGTCTCCAAAGTCATCACCAAGAGTGGAGAGGGCAGACACCCAAAGCTCAGCTCGACCTTCTCCATCCAGGACCCACACAGCAGCAAGCACATCTCCAACCATCTGGAGCAGCTTTTTACCGGGACATCCGGCGCACAGCAGGGTGGCGGCGAGGCCGTGTGGCCCAAAGGGAAGCTTCAGTACCTCGGGTATCTGAGGCCGTCTCAAAGCGATCAGGCGGAGCCACAAGCTTCGGCTTTTGGCTCCAAAACATCAAAACTGGATCTCGATGGACTGCTTTTCAAGGCTGGATCTGACCGACTCGCAGCAAAGAAGCCTCTTGATGGCACGAATGGTGAGGCTTTCTTTATATATATGAATACAAAACATTTCTGTTAATTAAATGTTCCTTTTTCTAGAGAGACTCGTCTCGAATGCAGTAAACCAGCTGGGGAGGCACCACTTCAACATGGAGGACTTGTTAGGAAAAGACCTGCACCAGTTGGCTGAAGTCATCACCGGAGCACTGCAGGAGGTGGATGAGGAGCGGCCGGAGCTTGGGGCTCGGCCAGCACCAGGAGCCAGTGCCTCCAGGGGGGAGATGGAGGCTAACCACCAGCCACTGATGGCAAAGCTTCTGAATCCTGACCAGGACCTGAAATCAGAGAAAGGACAAGATCCAAACCAGAAAAACACACTTGGAATGAAACAAGGTTGGTTCTAATGTTGGTAGGAATGGGAATAACAGTTGGCGGCACTCAGAATAGTTGTATTTTGTACAAAAAGATTTAAAGAGCTAACCATTATGAATTTATAAAGGCTCTGAAGCATGATTGCCCTAACAAATGATCAGACAAAAAGTTGCCAAGGGCATTTTTCTCTGAACACAAAAGAGAATCTTGTTTTTTTACACAATCTGCTCTCAAACTTGTGTTTGTTTACAGGCCAACAAACGGGCGGCTCAGACAAAGAGTCCACTGACAAGGTGAATTTAAAATAATACTGCTCAAACAGTGAATGGTTTATTGAAGAGCGAGACATGTTGTATTTTTTTTTACAATTGTGTGCCACTTAAAGTCCCACTCCATTCATCCTTTGATCGATTATAAAAGGGATCTTTTAATTACGACGATGACGTTTTTGACCCAAAATCTTTTTTTAAGTGTTGTTTTCTAGGACGTAGTTTCTGCTGAAATTCACCTCTAAGTTGTGGTTGAAACTGCTGGCACGGAGTATGCCTGCACTGACTTCCCATCATCCCTTTGTTTACACTCTGTCCTGCTGACTTACAGCCTCTCACAATATTGGAGCTATCCTGTAGTAAACGTTTCTAGCTAGACGCCAGCTTAGACTAAAACGAAGACATACAATTTTACACTATTGTAATAAACAAATAATCCGAAGTACAATTTTAACCCCTTAATGCCCAAATTCTTTCCAGCTATGAAAAAAAAATCACTGAAATTTTTCCTTTTAAAGGGCTCATACAATGAAAAATCTACTTTTTGAACTTTTAAGTGTATTATACTGTTCATTCCTCATTATAAAGAACTGTACAAAAACTTTGCTCTCGACAGGAACCCCTCCATACCCACAAAAGCGAGTGGGTCCATGTAGGCCTGTATGTGGGCCTACGTCAATATTTTCAAAAAATTACCCCTTCATTTTTTCCTGGGTGACACTCCGACTCTAGGATGACGTCATGAAGTGAGTGGAACTCTCAGGCGGTGCCTCAGATTGAGGCGTTTTAATTTTGGGTACAAAAAGAGTTAGCAAAAATAACTGATATTTAATAAAATATGAATTTTTCAGTGTTCCAAAGGTAATATATGATCATCTATATTTATATAGTTTACTCTGAATGACTTGAGAAAATCATAGTATAGCTCCTTTAAGTAATTTTGGAGCCAAAGTGGTTTGTCACACGTATGTTATATGCTCTCCATCATGAAAAAAACGTCAAAAGAACACACCAAAAAAAAAGGTTTTCATTCGAGGGGTTCTTTAAATAACTCACTATTAAAAGCTGTTTACGCCAATTTGTGGTTAAATTGCTTTAAGTTTGAAAATAATCACAAAATTAAAAAAAAAAAATTGCTCAAAAATGAATTACTGTGCATAAACTCCTTAATGATTTTCATAGATTAAAGACTTTTTGTGCATCATTAACCAAATTTTGGAATACTTTTAAGCGCCGCACAATATTTGTATTTTTTCAAACTGTTCTTTAAACTGATCAAAAAAAGAGAGAGTAACATTTTTTCTCTTGATCCAAAGCAGCACGGACTCTTCTTTTCTAAGCTGCTGGACTACCTGAACATGGAGCCCTTCGGTGACGCTCCAGGGCTCGACCGCGTTTCCTCAGGCCTCGTCCACAAGACTGCCGGACTGGAGAACGTCCAGAGTCGGACGACGCAGGGCCTAGCTCCCGTCCCGAACCGCTCCGAGGAAAAGACCCTGACCGTTCCTGCCAAGGAGGGGTCCGTCCTGCGGTTGATGGGGGGAGCAGAAATGCCCGATGCGCAGGTGGACTCCGAGATGGAGAGGTGGATGCAGGCGGATCAGGCGCCGGTGGAGAGGAAGAAGCCGGTCGAGCCGCAGAAAGCAGACATGAAGATTAAAACCCAGCTGGTTCACGTGGGGGTGAAGGAGTTCTCCAGCAGAGGGAAGGACAGACACTTTGGCTACATAATTACCGGCTCAGAGTAAGTAATGAAGAACCGTGTAATGATGATACAATAAATTATATAGTTCTTTACTAAACCAAATATAATATTGAAAATATTTAAATCTAAAAGGAAGCAGAACGCCAAAACAGCATCATTAACAATCATTTGTCATTTTTGTTGTTATAAATAAAGAAGTAAAAACTCTAATTTGTAGGATTTTTGTTGTTTTGTTAAAAGATTAAACTAGTTAAATTGGTAAAGTTACTGGGAACTTTATAAAACGTTGAAGCACATTAATTGAAAAAAGTAAAAATTGAATTAGTTCAAAATCTTTTGACTCAATTTATGATGGTTCAGTGGCACTAAGGCTTTCCTGGGAAGAGGTCATATGATATATTATGGTCAAAATCTCAAATAAATTCTAGTTTAACTGTGTAACGCTGTAGCTGTCGCACAATAACGGACGCTCTTTGAGTCACCAAAACTTTTCAACCGTTTATGCAATTCATGTAATTTCTAACATTATGGGGGAAATCAGTTTTGCAGCATCTGATGTCAGTAAAATGTTGCATAATGATGCAAAACCACTTTTCTCCTTGTCAGAATTAGCTGATTTAAATAAAGCGCATAAACCCTCTACTACTGTAAAGTTTATGCTAACTTCACTGCTGTAAAGTGTAAAGCTGCTTTTCTGCGTTTTAAAATATTTTGGAATTACGTTAATTGCATAAGCAGTTGAAGAGTTACGGTAATTCAAAGAATGTCATCACTAAAGCTGAAACTGGTGATAAAGGGTTGAAAACATATAAATCCAGTACAAGTAATGTACATTCTTTTGAACTCATCTTTGCATAAGGCCTAAAAAGAAACTTGCTAACATTTTTTATAGATGAGACATTCACTTTAAAGCAGAGGGTTTAAAGTGATGGAGTTTTGGATACTGAATAATATATATATATTAAAAAAAAACATGGGGCACGGTCAACAAATAAACAGTACTTCTTTAATTACGAAAACATAAATAAAAAATAATATTTGAAAAAAAAAATTACAAAATATTGACAAGGAACAAGGAAATATAAGTGTTATATTTCACAGAGATAGGTAATGACAAAAAAGAACAGTTGTTGTGATTAAAAAAACCAAAATCAGAATAAAAACCCAACACAAGGGATATAGACTGTGCACATTTGAAACCGTAAATGCAGCAATATTTTGTTTACCTGAATTTCATATGTAGCAAATTATGATTTAAGCCTTGAACGTTCAGAAAATTGTTAGAAAACGTTTTTTTTGTCTTAAAAAGTGAAAAAGAACTGAAATGTTTTGAAATTTTTTAAAAGATGTCTAAAAATGCCTTAAAGAAAAATGGTGAATACAAATTGAAACAAAAAATGTAGAATATTGAAATAGAAATAATTAATTTCTTAACTAAATAAAATGACTGAAAGGAAAATATATATATTTTTAATAGAGTAGGTAAAATATTTGTCAGTTTGGATTTTAAATGAGTAATTGAATTAAGTTTAACAAGGTTGTTGATGATAGTAGATTTATGATTTATTCAGTATAAAAAGTTCTACGTTAGAGTCCTTGGTTGCCTTGGTTTCTGTCTTTATGTCAGAATAAAAGCAGGCCCTTCTCCTATTATTAATGTTTTTTGAAGTATGGTATAGTGTAGTTCATGGCAGCTTTATGTAACGGTTCAGGGCAGACTGCTGTTTCCATATTCATCGCATACCTTAAAACCAAGCACATGTCAGCTTTGCTCATTTACTTGAAATTGCCTTTAAAAGGCACGCTTTCTGTCAAAGCCACCTACATGTTCCGGTCTTTATGGAACGGACGCTGCGGGTTGAGGCCTCGCGTGCGTGCGCCGCGCGCCTCATTATAATAGCGGCATTGTAATAGCAGATGATAAATTCTTCAGCGTGTGGGTATTACAGCTTTAATGATGATACTTTGTGGGAAAGCGTGGAGTTTTCTGCCTCTCTTCTCCCCTCTTGCTCGCCTGAGCAAAGATAAATTCCTATCAACTGCGTGTTCGCCCCTGGCGCTTTTTAAAATCCCTTTATGGCGTTATCAGGTCTAGTGTCGGTGGCTTGTCCTTCACCTGTACGGAGCCTCATAAAGGTCCGATACGAGTACAGGTGTCCCCCGAATATCAGATTATCGCTCCTTATGGAGCGGTATGCACAGGTAAAAAGAAATGGGTCACCTTTCCAAGTGAAATGTCTTCACCTCATCTTCCCCGTCTGTCCTAGTGGACACCTTCAGCCGGCCTGCAGCGCCTCTCTGCATTTGCAGCAGACCTCATGATTGCACAGTTGTTATCCCCAGCTGCTTCACACCCTGCAGTGAAGCTACACAAACCTGCTTATCTGACAGCTCCTGACATTGTGGTGGTGGTGGTGGTGGTGGTATTGTGGGGGAGGCTGAGAAGTGGAAGTGGGGGGTGCGTGGTGGAAAAGGGGGGGGTGGGTATGGATCGAGGAGAAGGAGACAGAGAGAAACCCAAGGGAAAAGTGTTAGCATCAACAAGCAAGTCACTCTTGGAGCTCTCCAGTTGCTAGAATTACCGCAGAGGGATGCAGTCGTGTTTGGAATTGCTTCGGTGAAGCTTTAACTTTCAAAACCTCTCTAAAAGTAGCAAGGAAGAAAAAAAGAAAAAAGGAAAAAAGAAACCTCCCACTCTCAAAGGTGGAGTGAATCAGCCACTCATGCACAGTACACTTCCCCATGTTTGTTTGTTCTACTAGAAGACTCCTTAAATGTGGTGTCGCAACAACATTTTTCATTCTGTTATGCGCGCTTGTGTTTCTTTAAGTGCTGAGCGTAAGAAAACTAAGCACATTTGTTTTTTATTTATTTGACGAATTTCAAAGTAAAACCCAAACTTGGTGATGTCACGTCGATGTGATTTCCAGGTTAAGCTGTCAGCAAAAACGCGGCTTTTGGAGTATGCCCGGCGTGGATTGCCTTCTCATTTCTTACGTTCAATCTGCTGGCCGGCAGATTGCCTTTGTTTGGTCTATTTCCTTGGCGATTTACTCTCTGAGTGAGAAAGCAGTCGCAGACTGAGCTGAGATGAGGCATGGCTTTATCAGACCACCATTACACTTCACCCCCATTCCATTTGCACCTTATTATGCTCATCGCACAGTGAGGGCGCGTGCGTGCCTGTGTGTTTGTGTACTTGGCGGTATCGTGTTTTGCTTTTGAGGCTTTGTGCACGGCGAAAAAGAGACGGTCGAAGCAGAAGAAGAAGAAGAAAGATGAGAGAATGAAAGGGAAGGGAAGGAGCGTCCATATGATGCAGCCATTACACCTCATGCAGGTTCCATTTGCACCTTATTGTTTGTCTCATTGCTGGAAAAAAAGCAGGTGATTTACCAAGCCTGGAGAGGCAGCTGATCCCTTTTCCCTTGGCACAGTGGCTTTGTGTGTTTGTTTGTGTTTGAGTGTCTGTCTTCAATGTGCAAATTCGACCAGTACATCTACCCAGACAACCGTAGCTTTTGCTTGTGTGCAATGACCCATTTGCAACAATGAACAGTGGCAGCATCTCCCTTAAAATAAAATAAAGAAAAGTTGCATTTTTTATGTATTTTGCATGCATAGGGCTCAGCCAGAGGCCTCAAAATCTCACTCTACAATGTTTGTTTTCCCCAGCTCCCTCACCAACGACCAGGGTTTGGAACTGATGGAGCGGCTAACCCAGAGACTGAACCTCCATGCTTCAGATCTCACTCAGCTCTCGTAAGTAGAGATAAAAAACTTCCCACCCTGTTGCAAAAACAACTTACTTTGTGGAAATGAGCAAAAAAAAAAACCAACCGGCTGCATGTAAATATTAACTCCAACAGTGGCGGACCTAACCATTTGGGGGCCTAGGCGGAAAATAAAATGGGGCCCTTTTTTTTTTTTTATCCTTACCTAGATTGAAACTCCAATAAATGTCTTCAGTGGTCAATTAGTTGACATAATCAATGTCAGGAATTCAAACATTTTAATAAGCATTTAATTATTGACATTACTTAAAGGGGTAATACCATGCTTTTCCTAATTTTTTCAGAGTAAACTATATCCATATAAATGATACTGTTCAAATCAGTTCTCCCAATTTGTTTTTCGCTGTCCTCACCAGGAAATAGATTGCTCCCTTTCTTCGGTTTTCCCAATTTCCGTCAGTCTGTTTGCGCCATTCTCGCATACGTTCAGGATCCAACCCAACAGAATCCTTACCAGAAGTTTCTTCACTTGGTTTGAAACCAAATCAAACGAGCGTTTCTTGGCCATCGCTAAACTGACTCACAACACAGACAGCCGGCGTCTGGACGACTGTGTGCAAGCCGGGGGCGGGGGGCTCGTGAAGCTAGTTGATCACCGCTAGTTTTGCTGAGAAAGGGTTTGGGTTAGCCTGTGGGCCGAGCAGACTCTTCCTAGAGGGGGCGGTTCTCAACTTGTGATGTAAGCATGTGAGGACCCGCTCGTTTTCGTGGGTATGGGAGGGGCTGCCGCTGAGAGCAGGTTTTTAGAGGAAATTCTTGAACAGATCACAATACCGCTTTGGGGTTCTTTATAGTAAGGACTGAACAGTAGAAGATGCTTGAAAGATCAAAAAGCAGATTTTTCATAAATGGCCCCTTTAAACATTGCAAACCTCTCAACCTTGAACAGAAAATATGCAAAATACAGCGATTTTGAGAAAAAAAAGTAAATAATTAGGATCAAACGTTTTAATTCCATCTATGGATCAGATTAGTGGACACATTTATTTTATTATCAGTAGGCTATGCATATAAAGGCTATACATTAGATTTACATCTACAAAGGCTACACGACTTTTTTATCAGCAAGCTATACATCCAATGCCTCACCTGCCTCACTTGCAGGTGAGGGAAGTGACTGCTGTCTAAGCAGTGCTTCACCTGCCACCCCTGACCTTACATCAATGGTAGAAACAATTTCCAAAACCATTTTTAGTCGGAAAACTGATTTCCCTGCTTGCTAACTTACTGTTGACCGGAATATTCCATTGCTGAAGAGAGATGGGGTAGGATGAAACGCTGAGTTTTAGTTTTATCCCATTTCAGTCATTTTTTTAATGTGTTTTTTATTACAGAATTAAATAATAATGAATATAAAAAGTATTTTAGGCATGTTTAATACATTTTTATTTAGTTTTTAGGCAACAGCCTACCTTTTCCTAATGGTGAGTCCGCCCCTGTACTCTTATGATGATGGAGTTTTTTGGTGTTTTTAACTTGGTCCTTTGTCATAATAAGATAATTAAACTTAAAATTGCATCTCTTAGCTTTTCTTTATTCAAATTATTTTGAATCAAGAGCAGATGGAAAAACTAATTTTGAAAAAGATTGTATTTGTGATGTAGAAAATTCATTGAACAGGCCACAAGCTCCATATTCCTATCTTTCAGCAATCGGAAAGGGAAGGGGGGCGGGGTTGCTCCACACCGTCAGTCCTGTGCACATATTAGAGGTGAATTTCTTATGGACTACTGCCACTCTGCAGAAACTATGTCCTTGAAAATTATACAGTTTTTTTTTCTTGGCTAAAAACAAATCATAATTAAAAGATAACTGGGAATGCTTTAAAATAGATCAAATGATGATCGAAGTGGGTCTTTAAAGTGTCTGACACTGTAAAATGCTTTTGCCCCTGCAAGGATTACCTCTGCAAAAACTCTCTACAGGAGCCAGTTGTTGTTTTTCTGACCTTTTCATGTGTTTGCCTTCATGCAGTGAGAATAATCGGGCTTAATTACACCCAGACACATACTGATGCCTGCTCTGTATTCAAAACTGTTTCTTAACGCTGTTGTTGCAACAGACCCCGTCAAAAGATGGAGCACTTCGTCTACGATAAAGATTCTTGGAGGCAAACACAGAGAAGTGGAGGCAGCAGAGCTGGAATCAGAGAAAACGTCCAGCAGGAGGTGGTTAATATATTAATGAGCAGGCGAACTGTCCTTGAACCCAGACTGTTTGGTGCTTGTACCGTGTTCCTGCTGTACATTTGGTGTCAGACCATGTATGAGGCAGAGGAGATGTGTTCGCCTTAGATCTGACAAGCCTTTTGAAACGCTCCTTAAGGAGAAGGGAAGTCGGGGTGGTTTCTTAACGCCCCCAGCATACGAATACCAAAGCCGGACCACTGCAGCGTGTCGCCGTACTCGGCTCACATCAGAATTTCATAGGTGTTGCAACAGTTTACAACACAATGACCTCCACATTCATGTTCCCACCCAGGCATTTCTGATGCGCGCACTTAATTATGATGAGCACTAATTGAGTAAATTTGGTTGTTACACCCGTCACTCACACTCAGCTCCTGATGCATGTTAATGCCAACTATCATTCACAGCGGAAGTGGTGAAAGGTCACTTTTATCTGCATATTTTTCACATTGATGCTTTTATTTTGGTCACAACGTGGTTCTGAATATCAAAATTAAAAGAACTTCCATAAATTATAGAATACTACTTTTATTTACATTTTAAAAGATGAAAATTTATTTCAAAGATCAATTATTGCGAATAGATTTGTAAATAGATATAATAAAGCAGGGGTGTCAAACTCAATTGCAGAGGGGGCCAAAATCCAAAACCTTTGGATAAACATTGATTGAACAAACTAAAACTACATTTTTAAAACTTTAATAACAGAATATGAATAAAAACAGGTAGAAATATTATTCCAGAATAAATAAACTTAAACCTAAAATAATTTTAAATATTTCACTCTCCTTAAAAATATATTATGTCAAAATTTTACAAATTAAAAATAAAGCGCAAGATAACATTGGGCTATTAATAACAATAAAATAAAATGATTTGGCGGGTCGGACATAATTACCTGGTGGACTGGATCCAGCCAGTGGCCTTAACTTTAACACATGTAATGCTGATGCTTAAACCTCATTTTCACTGAGCGGTCCAATCCGGTCTGATCCAGTACTATGTCCAGTCAAGCATTTTATTTGTTATCACGTCACAAGTGTGGTGTAGACCGCTAGCTTGTCATTGCATCATTGTAGTGCAACAAAAATGGTACATTGTGTAAAACAGGAATTTAATGTTGTTTGACATAAGATTCCAAAACTGGATTGCTTATACACAATGGAAACATTAGCTTTAATGAGAGGTATATTGGCGCTGTCTAATGTCGTCATCGCTTTCTATCAATCTACGGGTGGCTACAGTGGCTCCGCCCCAACTGTTCCACTCCACTTTTCAATTTACCTCAATGGGGGCTCCCAAGAGGTACTTTTTATACTGTTTAATGGTTCCATTTTACACTCAAAATTCCAAGACCCCTCAGTGGAAACGAGGCTCTAAAGACTCCAAGCATCTTTTGGTCTATTTTAAAAGTATTTCTAGTTGTCTTTCAATTATAATTATCCTATTGAACCAAAAATATTCAAACTTGTGTCGTTTTGTAGGACATAGTTTCAGAAGAGCGGCAGTAGTTCATTAAAAATTCACTTCTGAGTTGTGGGCGGGTCAGTAGGCATGGAGATACCCCAACCCCTTCTCTTCCACGTTGCTGACAACTCTCTATTTATACACTTTCCTGTTAGTTTACAGCCCCTCACACCTCCAATCTAACATTACCGGCATATATGGATCTACTCTAAGGCCCAATCCACTTCCTCCTTTTTCCCTACCTCTACATTTAGCCTAGTTATTTAAAAATAGCCTCTCAGATTTAAAATAACCGCCGGTTAGCTAGCATTAGCGTTGAGCTCCCAGCGCTCGAAAATACATAACAGTGGTTTTAGAACTGTAAAAAGGTCATACTACAACAAAAAGTCATTACTTACATTTAAATGAAAACTTCTGCGCTACAGAGCGCGCCTATGCGAAAAAATATGCCTCTCCTCCGTGGAACCCCCTTACGGGGGAGGGGTCCGTAGCCTTCCCCTACGAGGGTATATTTCAGACCCCACTTGCACTTCACAAGTCACTTCAAATGGAGGTGAAGGGAGAAAGGAATAATTCAGATTGGGCCTAAACGTGGAATGGAGCAAAGCAGGACCGCATATTTTCTATGTCACATTTTTGCTTCTGTTCAAACTGCATTTTTTTTTTTTTTTTTCGTCTGCTCCAACAATATCTAGAATAAAGAATACTCGTAAAACACAGTTTTAGGCCAATTCCAAATTCTTCCCTCCACCTCTCCAATTATAGTGACATTTGGAGTGAAAGGGCTGTCCGAAGTAGTTCTATTGAGGGGCTAACCCTCGCGGCGGAGGGATATTCTTCTACGTTTTTCTGTGTTTCTTAATTTACCATTTTTCTTGAACCAAATTTTTAGACATTTTTGAGGACATTTAAAAACACTTAAAAACAAAAAAAAAATTCAAACAATTTTCAAGGGTGTCCCACGGAGGAGAAGCACATTTCTTCATGTGGGTGACCTCTGACTTTTGGTTTTAGTATGACCTTTTAAAAGTTATGAAACTGATGTTGTTATGATTTTTTTCCGAGTGCTGGCAGCTCCGTGCTAACGTAGCTCACTGGCGACTATTGATGATGTCATTAAGTGGGAGTGACAGCCGAATTTGAAGACACTATTTTTACATAGGTATGTGTTTAGAGGGCTAAATGTACGGATTGGGTGAAGACGTAGGGGAAAATTTTCTTGATACATGTCCTCTATTATAAGAAAAATTCCCCAAGAACATGTCTAAAACATCAAAAATGCGGCTTTCATCAGAGTGGGTCTTTAATTTGGTCTCTTTTAAAGATTCCACAATGTCTTTGCACCTTGCTTTTACTTTATACCAATTAAGAAATGTGAAAAAAAACAGTCGTCTTTGTCTGGTTTGCTTTCCTCCATTCTTTTCATATTAACAAAATAATGGAAACACTTTCATGTAGGAGTAAAAACATGGCCAGGCTTTTTATGAGCCTCAACAGGTGAGTGCTTGAAAGCCTTTTTTTTTTTTCCTGAATATGAGTTGGCTGGAGAATGAGAGCTGGGCCAGAGCACGCCGTTCTACTATGGGAGGGTCTCTCTTTCCGCCGCTCCGATAACTGAAGAGAAGAGGCCCTCGAATGTGAGCAGGCGGAGAGGACTTGAGAGGAGGACTTTGAAGGTTTTTGTTTCTTAATGCCGTTAAGATTTGCAGACCCCAAACGCTATTATAATGGAGCTGGTCGGTGTGGTAACAAGCACGAAAACAGAAATTGAAATTCTGGTCCAAGATGATGATGGGTGGAGGAAAATGTATGCGAGTTTTAGATGACGTAAGTGTTTTACTCATCAATGACATTAGGGGGAGTGGGAAACACACTTACAAGTACGTCTGTGCAACAGGACACACACACGCCCCCCCTTAGTAAAATCCCACCAGTCTGCACACACATTCTCCTTATGACCCGAATATGAAGTCACACGTCCGATAACTCAGGAGACAGTGTGGAGTCCTCCTGATAACTTATCTATCTTAACTTCATCTTCCCACTGTGGCAGTGTTCCTCCCTCAGTGTATTTGAATTGCATTTGGGTGGCCTGTGAGAAAGAAAAAAAGGAAAGTAAAAAAATCAGTCAGTATCACGTCATCATGCAATTTGAGATGGCATTGAATTTAACTCCACAGGCGTGCCCCCTCGGCCAGATAGAAAGGAGGTGGGGGTAAAGATTGTGGAAACATTGACATTTTCAAGAGCAAACAGAGCCCAGGTGAAGCAACGAGAGAAGGGCTGATTTCTCTCTGAGCTGTGCGTGCTTGCATGCGCATCAGCATGTGTATGATCATGCTCATAAATGCATGGGGTGCAAGCTCTCCAGCATCTGCTGTCTGCATTCTGATTTTGTCCGTGTGACACGAAGGAGTAATTGGCTCCTGTGTTACTTCTGGCTCGGCAGCTGCTGCCGTGTCTAAAGCAGGGTAACTGATGGTGACCGGACTCCATCACAGTTACCAGCACGTTGAACTGTCAACGTAATATGATCTCATTCTTACACCGTTGTCATCCTCTTATTCTCAAATATCCCTTAAAGTTTTCTTCAATCATCTCTTGATCTATTTTAAAAGGGTTCCCAGTGATCTTTTAATTACGATTAAACCGTTTTTAGCTAAAATCGAAAAAGTGTGTCGTTTTCTAAGACCTATTTTCTGCAGAGCGGCAAGAGATCATTAGAAATTCACCTTTGAGTTGTGGATGGGACTGTTGGTGCAGTCCTATATATTACTGGGAGCTGTTTACACGCTCTCCCTCTAGCTTACAGCCCCTCACATCCTCAACGTAACATTAGCGGTGCAACAAAAATGGCGAGCAATTTTGGAGCCTGAAATACAAAGTTCACCATCAAATCCCTCTATGCAAAAGGTATATTACAGATCACAAAGACAATTAACAAAGCAAAACTAATAATTAAAAAAACAACATTACAGTTTAGAGACCAAAACAAAATTCACAAAAAAATTCAAAGTAAATTAAAAGGAAATGTTTTTTTTTTCCCAGAAAGTGTTCCTCAAATTTCCAGATATCAAAACAAAAAGTAAAAAAAACAACTTTTGTTTGATATTGTTTTTGTTTCTGAAATGTGGTTTTGATTTCTAAAATGAAAGCATTTTTTATTCTCATTTTTTTTTTTTTGCTTGTTTAATTGCTGAGATCTTTAAAATGTTTTGGCATTGTGTAATTTGTGGGTAAGTTTTGCACTTCAGGGCCACCGTAGCTATCCAGCCGTACAGTTTTGAGCCAGATTCAGCTTGAACAATGAAAACAAAGACTGTTTTTTTTAGTGGGTGCATCAGAATGGAGCAGACCAGGGAGGTGTGGCCTAACCCGGGTACTTTACGTCACAAATAACCATTTTTTTTTTTTATTGAAAATGTTTTGTCTGCTTCTGATTTACAGTATTTTAAATCAAGAAATAAATCAGAAATACAATTTTGTGCTAATTTTTCATCTGAAAAATTGCACAAAAACATAAAAAATAGGATTTTCATTGAATTTCTCTCTTTTGGTTCTTATCATGTACTTTTTTTATTTGTAAAAAGATGTAAGTTTCAGGCAAATATAATATTCTAATGTCAGTTGTTTTCGTGATTCATAAATTATTCCGATTGTTAAAAGAAGTGGTTCTATGTGCCTATACACGTTTCTATTCTTATGTTTTAATTTGATATAAAAACATAGTTCTTGACATGAGTTGGGGTACTTTTTTTTACACATGGCTACACAGTTATGTTTCCCCCTTGGCCATGGAGAGGTTTTCTAACTAAGTCTGCTTGGGTTGTTAGATTTTATTTCACCGCCAGCCTCACGGACCTTCAATATTTATTCTCCTCTAGGGAGATGAATCCGTTACCGACTCCTGACCAGACGGAGGAGAATGAGCGGAGGATGTGCAGACAGGTTACTGTCAGTAAAAAAAAAGAAAGAAAACCTGCAGCTCAGACAGTGACTGAAATTTGGGCAAATTCAAAACGAAAACTGAAAAATAGGACAGAAATAAAATCCATTGATATAATTTTTATTCTTCTATCGGTTTTATTTATTGATTCCCACTTTTCGATTTGGTAGTAGGAATAAAGTCAAGCATGGATCTTTAAGCTGCAGAGTAATATGTGTATTAAAAGTGCATATTTTTGCAGGAGTTGAGTTGCTTTTTACTGCATCTTATTATTGAGTCATTGAATAAATAATGAAGTCTACATCAGCAGAAGTTTTTATTTGAATAAAAAAAATACAGCTTGATTTGCAACCTAATATATTTTTAAGTATTTTAACCCTTTGCTCTATCTCCTTTCTGTTCCTGCCTCTTTTTTATGCTAAATTAATCTGATTTAGATTTAAATTAAAGAGGCAGATTATCAAGTGAGGTGCCCTAGAAAAACTAATTTGATTACTTTTAACTAATAAAAACCTATGTAGAGCTTTGCATGTCCACATAAAGTGATTTTATGTTATATTTTGGATTTAGAGACCATAGGAAGAGGATACCATGAAACATGCCCCAACTAGCTAGTATCCCATTAATTTATCCTCCTTTAGGCATTTTCTTACAATTGTGGATGCTCAGGTGTGTATTACATCAACCTTGATCTGTTAAACCAAACCTTTCCATTTTGTTCACTTCTAATCTCTCATTCCCTTCAATGATTAAGAAAATAAAGACCTTAGTGTCTTCCTTTATGTCTTTACTGAACTCCTCCTGGGTTTCAGTTGCCGACCTTGCTTGGGTTTAAAAAAGTTAATCTAGTTTCTCACTGATGTATACAATTTTCTTTCTTTTTTTATAATAAGTATGCTGCAGAAATCTAGATGGCACCGGTTATTTGCAGTGGATTATGGTGCTGGAAATTGTGTAACACCTGGTACATTGCAAAAAGAAGAAGCTTAAAAACAGAAAAAGAACACTAATCTTAAGGTAAAAATCACTAGAAAGTGGTAAAATTACCTTTCCAAGCAGAAAGTAATTTTTACCTTACAAGAAAGCTGATATGAAAAATCAAGTTTGACACAAACCTTTAAAAAAAGGGAAAAATAAGATAAAAAAGTTAACTGATACATAGAATAACTCCAATTCAAAGTTATGCAGCCCAGTAATAACTATTTTCTTGTTTGTTCTAAGCAAATGGTTTATATTTTTGTACTTGATTGTTGTTCATTTTGATTAGAGTGACAAAAAACTGGTGTAAGACGTGGAAATAGAGCAAAATGTGAACAAAATTAGAATAATAGTTGTCACATCCATCTTCTAATTTTTAAATTAGAACAAAAAAAAAAACGAGAACACAAGTTATCCCATCTGGCTGCATAGTGGCGCAGTGGTTAGTGCTCTTGTCTCATAGCATGAAGGCCCTGGTACATATCCTGGGTGGGGGTCCTGAGACAGAAACACATATAAACAAAATTACAGTAAAATTTGACATTTTGGTGTCTCAGATTTACTATTTAGATTGTTGGAAGTATGGAGCGAATTAACGTAGTTTTTAGATTTCCTTATCGCTAAGTCCTAGCTCTTATGAGACATACTCGATTTTGAGAAAAGCTTTGAAAGGGTGAGAGAAAAAAAATAAAAATGAATGTCTCAAAACAAGATTTTAAATCTTTAAAAGTATCAAATAGTTTCTAAAACCTAAGTACAAACTCACTTTTAGAGTGCTTTCAATAAAAAAAGAAAAATGAATGAAAAAATACCTCTCTGTAGCTAATTTCAATTTTAACTATAAAAACCTAAAAATGTGTGTTTGACACGGGACTCTTTATTTCTTCCTCAGCGTTCTGGGCCCTGCACTTACATTCAGAGTCGGCCCAAACCAGAGGAATGTGACCACTGCAGACGTGGTTCAACTTGCAGGTAAACGCAGCCTACGCCGTAACACAATGACCTCACTGACGCGCATCTGCTCATCATCACGCTGCAGGCTGTCCTTTCGCTGTCCATTCTTCAGTAAAGGACAGATTAGCCTCGGCAGATACAGTCGACATGCTGGCGTTCATCATGTTCTGACAAACCCCCGTCTCTAAGAAGATTATCAGCGCAGTGAGATGATAGATGACCATCAGTTACAGGCATGATGAGCCTAACCTGCACACAATTTGCTCCCGCACAAAAGCACTCACACATGCTTTTTTTTGTATGTTCGTCTATGTATGCATATGTGCTTTGATATAGTTACCTTCAGTATTGCATTGCCTCTGTGTGTACCTACAGTTCATGTGTGTGAGAAGCGTGCGTGTGTGCGGGTGTGTGTTGGACGCGTATCAGTGTCCTTCATTTGGTCCGAAATGACTTTGAGAAGAACAGCAATACTCCCGACAGTCAATATCATCCAATATCACCCCAGTGGAATCAACATGGTGGTGTTGTTATTGGCAGAAATGTGTTTCTGCTCGAGGTTTTTTTTTTTTTTTTTTTGAGTGGCGACAATTTTTGGCATTGGCTCGTTTTCCATTCGGGAGGGGCTGGACAACGGGGGATGATGCAGGTTTAGTGGCTTTGAGTCACCAATGTTTAGCATTTATGTTGCCACTTATTGCTCAGTTTTACACTTTTTTAAAATACAATCTAGACGTTGATATTCTATTATATTATCTACCTATTTTTCTCTTTTCTCATCTCCATTTTTTTTTCCTCTTGCGTTTAGTGTGCCTGACACTGAGGTTGTGTGTGGTGAGAGCTAATGACGGGCATGAGCAGGGCTGAAATGTCAGACCAAATGTTATGTCAACATGATCATGAGCCTGACCAACGCTGATGAATTATGAATTCAGCTCACCAGAATGGCAATTAATGAGAACGGAGGAAAGGAATTTTTCCAAGGACATTCCTATATAAAATATATCTGTTTTAATATGCGAAAGAATGTTTTTTTTTTTTTTTTGCATATGTCGTGAAAATACTCAGGAATATTTATTTTACTCATAACTTTAAACACATATTTTACATTAAAAAAAATACATCAACATTCAAACCAGAGCTTTATCACTTTTTGATATTTTTGATTATATGAATATTTAATAACTGATTTTATGACTGGATTTAATCAAGATGCAATCTTAATTCATAAAAATCAATTTTCCTTTAACACCATTTTTGCATCATTGGGAGTTATTAATACAACCATTAACGATTTAATTTGTTCGTGATTCAATTTTGATCAATTTAACACCATAATTACAGGGAAATTTTTTTATTTAACATTTTTTTCCAACAGGACGAAGCCCATTAATAGGCCAATTTGGACACTAAAATCACAAATATACCAAATGAATAAACAGAGAGTTGTATTTATTCAAACTTTCACAAACCTTTGATATATGTTGTAAAAGACAAGATTTAAAAGTGCAAGAGTCAGTAGTGAGAAAGGCAAGGTGAGGACAGGAAGAGATGTTGGCAATCTGAAGATAAAAGTGAATTTTAATGCAGATATATGCTCCTTTTGGGTTATTTCAGTCTAGATCTCCCATGAGTACCAAGGATGTTTCTATATTTTATGAAACGCCAAGGGAGCCAAAGTCTGACCAGTTTTGTGAGGCGATGCTTGTTCTGAACCAACTAGTTTTGAGTTTGGGAGAGAGATCTCCATCACCGATGGTTTGAATTTGTGTCCTTTTAAAGGATTCACTCAGAAGCCTCATAAAGAATCTTGTCAGAATGTCTGTCACAGCTGTGACCGTATTTAGTTTTGTTTTCTCTTTTTTTTTTTCTATCAGAGTGGGACATCTGTATTTTTTCTGGAGCTTTGTCTGTCTAATTGTTTACGAGTGTGGCTCTGAAAAGGTGAGGCTCTCATTGGACCATGGTGATGATGGAGGCAGCACTGTGTGGACCTCCAGCCCACCAGAAGAGTGCTTTGCTGCAACCTGTCTGCACTGCAGCTTGGCGCTCTTCGCCATTGGATATGTAGACCGTGTTGCACTTTGTAGTTCTTTAAAGTTTTTTGTTTTAGGCTGATTTTGATATTAATTTAAACTTGGTGCAAAAATTACTTTTATGTCATGCCTCTTTAGGTCCCCTAAACATAAAAAGGAACATAACAAATTTCTACACGGCGCAGAGCTTAAATTGGGGGCTCGTCCGGGATCTGTTAACCATTAGGATCCATTTATTTTGTTGGTATTTGTTGCCTGTATTTGGAGACAAAGTTTAGTTGACAGCTTTTTTTTTGTGGTTTACAGTATGATGTTTAAAGTCCATGACTTATTGAAATTAATTTTGTAAAAGGGTTTAATTGAGCAGGGAGGGCTTCAACCCTCTGGAAAGCCACAGTGTTCCCCTTAATGAGATAAAGGAGGAAATCGGGGTTTATCTTCCAAACATGTTGTTCCTGTGATATGGTAAATAAGCAATGGAAAATAAATAGAATTATAGTTATAAATCTTGAAGCTTCTTTGACCTGAGATAACTCCTAACTCTAGAACATAACAAGAACTAAACTTTGAAGCCGGTTAAAAAACAATTCCGGCTTCTTACGATAAAAAGAAACTACATTTAACTGACTGCAAAATGTCAAAGTTGAGGCAATATTAAATAAGTTGCAATGCATAAACAGTCTGGTTCAAGTGTAGTGTGAAAACTAAACTAACACCCACATGCAGCGGCCACCTGGGTAATCCAAGCTGACCTTTTGTCTAATGTGTGACTGTGCATAAAAATGGTGCCTTTCTAATGAACTCATCAAAACCCCTGCTGCATTCTGCTCTCACCCTGCTGTAGAGAGCCTGCATGAACCTGTGCGGCTCTTATGGAACCTGACAAACAAAAGCATTAAAGGAATAAAAATAGAAGAAAATAACACCAAAGTAGATGTTTTTAGTAATAGTTTTCCTTTATCCCCTGATAAAATACGGTTCGCTTGAAATCTAATTAGATTGGATGAATTTGTTAAAGGTGAAATTATTGATTTTGTCTATAAAAGGAGCCATTTTCAAAACAATGAGTGGATAATGCTCTAGAAAGAGAAGAATAAAAGAAACAGATTTTTATTTCACACTTCTTTCTAAATTGCAGTTGATTTTGCTCACTTTACATGCTACTTCTTGTAAAATATTATAATCTCCAATTGCCATCAAATATGTTCACAGGTTTAAATATACACTCCTATTATTGTTTGAGCTTTTCATGATTTTGAGGAAACTTTCTATGTGACAAATACAATCTTTTTCAGATTGCATCTTTGCGTCTGCTCCTGATTCACAACAATTTGAATCAAGAAATACTCTGAAATGTAATTTTAAGCTTAATTTTCCTAATATAAGTCCCTAATTATCAGAAAAATGTCACAGGAACATGTTAAAAACGCCAACATTTTCATCAAAGTTGGTCTTTAATTAATTGGTTTTATCAGTGTTGTGATATTTTTTTACAAAGCCAATCACGAGTGATCTTTTTTGAAGGCCACACCCCTTCCACTGAAGGTGTTAATCAAACATTCGAGGTGGGGGCCACCACATGCCTTAAGTGAAGCATCTGATTGGTCAGTTTATAACTTGAATAACTTGCTATAAATAAAAAAAAATAAATAAATAAGGATTGGAAAGAAGATGTTCAGAAGAAGGAATCAGACAAACTTGCCACCTGTTCAAGGACTACAAATGAAAAAAATACCTTTTGGTCTCTGTCACATTAATATTTATAAAATTATATTTACTGACACAACTTTGACTATGTAGATGCTTGCAAATCTAACAAATATTGCATTAAGCTGATCAAAATATCAGCCATTAACAAATAACGCTATGTATTATTTATGCTAATTATTGGTCAATGCGCTTCTATTAGTTGAATGAATTCAAGTAATTTCAAGTAGTACGATTCACCTTTTATTTATTTATAATTATAATATTTATTTGTTATTTGTAGGTGTCATGGACTAATAGTCATGAAATGTTGGGTTGCTTCAAGTTCAGAGGTGTTAACCATCCGCCGCCGCCACCTTAACTGTACTCTCCAGGGTTTGAAAGACATTTAGATTGCTCTGCTACATCGGGCTGTCTATCTAACTGCCCATCAGTTCTATTTGATGTGTTCAATGCCCCATTAAAAAGAATAGACAAAGAGACTCGGTTGAAAGGCATGGACAGTATAGAGGAGATTTGATAACTCATTGAAAAGCATCTTTTGGGCAGCAGGTTCTTAGCGGCTGCGCGGTGAAAGGCCTGCTGGGAGGTCTGACTGTATTAGTGGAGGTAGAGGCTCTTGTGTTCTGCTCAACTGGAAAACCTCAGGACAAAGACAGGCGCTGCCTAATCCCTGCTCGGCTGCAAAACAAAAGAGAAAGCTGCTGCTTTATCAAAACTACAAGGCTTTCTGTGTGTGTCTGTGTTTGTGCGTGCGCTCGTGTTTAGGCACTTCTTTCTTTCTTTTTTTTTTTTTTTTTTTTTTACAGCTGTGTTCATAGTGTGCCAGGAAAATGATTTATTCAATATTTGATGAAGTGGCAGCCAAACTGTTAAAATCAATGTTGGAATGTGTTGTTTAGAACTCTCCTTTTTCCGCCATCTGGCTTCTTCTCAGTGATTTCTAAACATGTAAATCACCTTCAGTCGGAGAAAAATAGATCTGCCAGAACTGCTTTTGCTCACTGTGAAGTGACGTTTTGTAGCTGATGATGGATTTGATCCACTTACACGTCTGGGCTCTTTACAGTGAGTAGGTGGATTTATGAGTGGGAAGTGTCTTCTTGCCTAAAGAAAAAGTATTTTAAAATGTACTGTAGCTCATACAATTTTATTTATATTAACGCGCACACTTCCACACTCGTGTGCGTGCTAAGAGTGGCTGCAGGTGGGCGGAGCTGGTCGGGGACACTCCTATTGTCTTGGCTGTCACGGCTGGGCGACCTCAAAGCCCCTCCGAGGCCTCAAAGGCCCCAGAGGTTAGGCAGCAGCAATGAGTCTGCAGGCTCCCAGGCCGTGAGAACCCTGGCCTCGGTCAATGAGCGCTGGGATCCCAGAGACCCTGGGAGCACCTCACCGGGCCATCTGGAGCAGAAAGCGAAGACCCTGACACACGGCTGTCAGCCAGAGGAGACGAGCAGACACGTGAACATGTTTCCGCCTCCGTCTGTCTGTCTGTCTGTCTCGGTGATGTGACAGGAAACAAACAAAAAAAAGCATCAAAAGAGTATTTTTGTTTTTACAGCTCATTCTACAATATTTGCTTTGTTAGTTCTAAAATACTTTCAATATAAATTTTTTATTTCCTTTGTGTTTTTTTTACAAACTACCATAGTTTTTGACCATAGCTTGCTCTGGAATATCGCAGCAGCCATAAAATGCTTTAAAAAGTCGAATAAATCATTTATATGCCCCACTGGAATCGCTAGAAGTCCAATTCACCAAATACGGGAGCAAAAACAGACATTTCATCTTGAAAGAAAAATCATAATAGCGAAATAGATCATTACTTGCTAGCGTAATACAGCGATGCTTATTTAGCTTCATGATACGTAAGAGGAATCTAACGTCGCCTATTAGTACAAAATAAAAACATTTACTTAGATAGTCATAGCATAAATAACATCAACTAAACTGTATTTCATTTTAAATCACTAAATATGATTAATTCTTTATTTTCTGTGTCGCTTTAGAACGATTCCGCCGAATGAACAGTGCTTCCTCTGCTCTGCTGTCACTGGCAAATACTGATACACACACCACAGTGCCCTCTAGTGGTTGTTGCTATTTATTTAAGAAAAAAAATAAATAAAATAAAACACAAGAAATGCGACTTATACTCCAAAACATATGGTACTGTCTTTCTGGGTTTTTTTTTGGTTTAATTTCTTCGTGTTTGACATAAAACTGTATTGTTAGCTTTGACCTGAACACATTCTTTGATTTACCAACCGACTGTTAAATCAATGTGAAAGAGGTGATTCTGACGCAGAGAAAACAGATTTTTATTTTAGCTTTGCACTTTATAAAAAAAAGTCACTTTTCTCCATGAGCCGATCAGCTGCAAAGTGTCGTGTATCAGCTCAAAGCTGCTTTTCTACATCTCAAAATCTGGTGGAATTAACGTTAAATGTGTAAGCAGTAGTCGAAAGAATAGAGCTAAAGCTCTCGTGTTAAAGGCCACCCCCAATGAAAATTGTGTTTAGTGTAGCCTTTTTCACATGATGGAGGACATTTATGAAAAAGTTTATGAATAAAACTGAATATTTCTTCATTCAAATTAGGTTGAATCAGGAGCCATTTGAAAAAACTTGTAGATATTATGTGCAAACTTAAGCTAACGGGAGAGAATGTAAACTAATGGATAATGGGGAAATTAGCACTAGCTTATACCTTACGCCAACAACTCATTTCTAATGAACTACTGCCAGTTTGCAGAATTTCTGTCTCCAAAAACGATAGATTTTTAAAAAAAATAATAGCTAAAAAATAATCATAATTAAAATAAGCACCAGGAACACTTTTACAATAGATCAAAAGATGATCAGAATGGGAATTTTAAGGGTTAAAAAAAATGTCTTGTGAATGTTATTAGTTTTTAGAGCAAAAAAACACATTTCTGTAAAATGCTAAAAGGATTTTACCACACACAGTCCATTTACCTGATGACATTAACTAGTGGGATCCTACCGGGGTTTATATGTATGAAGATGCTGGCCAGGTTCTTCCCCAACATCACGTTAAATAACTTCAGAATAGCCTAAATGCTGTATATTTGAAAAACTTTAAAAACAAACCACTTAAACACTTTGTGGGCAGACAGGAAACTCGTTAAATTGTTGTTTTGCTTTGCAGACGCGAGTGAACCAACCCATATGTAACTGCTTCCTCTTTCATGTCACTCAGCTTTTTCTGTCTCTCTGTGATGCGCGCAGAGGCACACTCCATCACTCGCATGCACCTTCCAAACACTCACCCCTGCAGGCAGTTGAAAAGTGGAAACACAGAGCTGGGACTGCACATTGGTGCTAGCTACCATTTGAGTGGTGAGTGGTAGTCTTTTCCAGCTGAGCAGATTAGCATAGATCTCCCACGCAGACAGAGTTGACCTTCACTCTGGCAAACACTTGTCAAAATGCCAACAATAATTACCTGCTCTCTTCGCAAACAGTGCTGTGTTTTATCCACCTGCATCTCAGGCATGGAGGATGGATCTGTGGTGCTAAAACTGCCTACTTTTGGACTCGCTTTTCTTTTGTAGTTGGAAGCTAAAGCGATTCCTTTCAAAATAAAAAATGTTTGATAGTGTGATATTTACCCGTCAGGAGTAAAAACACTGCCAGAAAGTTAATAAAGGATGCTCTATAAAGCTACGTACGCACCGGGCATGTGTGGTGCGTTCAAGAACGTGCTAAACAGGCGTTCTTGAAAGGTCCGAGTTCTTCCCCTACCCCTCCGGCTTCTCCCCACCTTTCCAACTGATGGGGCGGTTTAAGGTAAAGGGGTGTCCGAAATAGGTTTTTTAAGGGAAGTGACTTTGAGTTCTGTATCCCTGTGTGTTGGAGAAGCGTTTTTTTTTTTTTATCTACAAGGGTCTTCTATAAATCACTGAAGTTTACATTTAAATGTAAGTCATTACTTTTTGTTTTGGCATGACCTTTTTGAAGTTGTAAAACCACTGTTGATATGTATTCATGAGCGCTAGCAGCTCTATGCTAACGGAGCTGACTGGCGACTATTGACGTCGTCATCGAGTGGGAGTAACGTCCGAATTTTAAGACACTGTTTTTCCAGGGGAAAAAATCCAGTTTCGGCCTTAGTATGGGGTGTTCGTTTAGGTTTGTCGCCACCCGATTCTAGCGCATTTACTAATAGATGGAAGAGGCTTGGTGCGAAATGTCAAAGCAGGGCAAATCTTGTTCCAGGCTTTTTCTTTCACAGCTCTATTCCAATACACAAAAGACTGTGTCATAAAATTCCAGTTAGCCACGGAACACGATGATTAATTTTTCTTTTGTGGTCGGTTTTCTGCCGGTGGGGAATTCCGTGTTTTGAAAAGGACGTTAAATCAGAGTCCCTGATTGGTCTAAGTTAGGGGTGGGCAAACTTTTTGACTCGTGGGCCACCACGAGTTCTAAAATCTGACAGATGAGCTGGATGAGTTGAGTATGAGAAAGACAAAAACATGGAATCTGGATAAAAAAAGGTGCTTTTTGTTATTTAAAAACTGTGTTTTTTTGTTCCTATTTTAATGCCAATTGCACCAATTGGTTGATGTCTTTCAGGGAAAAACACTGTGTTTGTTATGTTGGAATGATCGGAAAAATGACCGACTCAAAAAACACCCATGAACCAGAGAAAAACAAACCTTTCAATCATGAGTTAAAAATTATTTTTTTTGCACCTAAACACAAGTCAATTTATTTATTGAGATACACCAAAATCACAAGGAAATATAAAACATTACTATAATGATAAATATAATTTATTTCAGTGTTTGGGGGGGCAGATTAAATGGTTTGTTAGTAGTTTGCCCACCCCTGGTCTAAGTTCAACTAGTTTAACTTGTTGCACGTTTTCAAATTGACTTAAAAACTTGGGTTAACTCAAGACTTCTGAGCGAAGAAGCCCAAGAGTTTTATTGGACATGGTTACTCAGACTTACCCAGTGTCGACGCAGCATAAGTGTTTTTTTAGCTGTGCTTCCATCCAGACATACAAGACTGGCACCAGCAAGAAACCAGACAAACGCTTTTAATTTTTCCCTTTTTTCTCTCCATCCAATCAAACGTGTTGGATACCCCATTGTCTGTGCTTAAACCCCAACATCTGTATCAATCTGCAGACTAAAACCCTCCTCACCATCTTCCTCCTTTCCCATCCCTTCCTCTCTCCTCCTCATCGCCGGCTGCCCTCTCCGGTTGAGTGCTTGAATGTGCTCAGTTCGGTGATCAAAGTCTTCCTCAGTCTCTTCTCCTCCATTGCCCCTGGCTCTGTGAGTGAGTGTGTGAAAAAAAAAAAAAAAGAACCTGTATATGTGTGAGTGGCTGTATGTGTTCACCATTCAGCCACAAGCAAAGCTCTCAGTCGTCAAATCTTGTCTCACGATCTTCTTTAAGCTTCAGTGGTACCTGTGCAGGCTTTCCTGCATCGTCTGCTAAGGGCTAAAATACTTACCTTTATGTTTACATATATTTAAACTTTAATTGATACCACTCCAAAATGGTTAATGAATTCATCCCTCTCCATGCTTAAAATATCAATTAAAAAGCGATGCCATATTGAATGACTTTAATGTGCATAGCATGCAATAGGTTATCTACTTTTGTGCGTGTGTGTGTTTGCTGCGGGGGGAAGCAGTGTTGTGACTCACAGTAAACTGCAAAACATTAAGCTTTTGTTTAAGCAAAAACTGCTTCTACTAGCGTGGTAAACTTCTTTTTAATTACAAGGTCACAATGTTTTTTTTTATTTTTTTCTCTCCCGCATCTTCTTCTGCCTCCAGAAAGAAAAATATCTCACATTTTCAAAGACATTTTTTCTCTTTTTTTTCTAAGTGCTCTTGCAGGGCATCATTGTATATGTAAATCAGTTTTTAATATTTCGATTTTTTATCCTTGATCTATGACCAGCGAAAGCTTTTTGTCCCTATTGACAATAGTTGTTCATTTTAGGTGTCGTTTGCAATCTATTATTCTGACTCTTTCCAATAGATTTGTTTTATTTTATTTATCCTTGCAGCTCTTTATGATCTTCCCGCTCTTTCTTTCTCCTTTGCTTTAGATTAGCCCCTCACTGAAGGTGCGAGGTCAGGGCTGCACTGCTCCTGTAAACATATTTACTGTGTCAACACTGCTGTTGCGAGGCAGCTGAAGACAGTAACAGGTGCCTGTCAACAGCCGGTCTGATCTCCAGTGCATTAAAGGATCTTTGCTGTAGACGAGGATTAGTGTCGCCTGGCATTGTTTATTTGCTAATTCCATCTCCAAGGTGTTTGTGGAAAATAGGCATGAATAATTGAAAGCGTTTTCTGGTGGACGAAACGAAGCTATCAGCGTACGGAGGGAGATTAATGAGTAGGGGGGGGTGAAACGCAGCGCAAATTGTAACAACGGCGCAACCTTTCGCAGACACCCGCAGAGACCCAGAGTTCGTAAACAAAAATTGAATATGCATTGTTTCCGAGGTGGATAAAAGCTTTGAAACGGGAAGCAGACATGGATCTGGAGGGAAACGGAGCAATATGTTTAAAAGTGAATCGTGTCAAAGCCTTAAGCTGCTTTTTCTACCTGTGAGCTTTTAATATTTTTAAAGCTAATCGATATGTTGTCTATCCTTAAATCCCTATTTGATGGAAGAAAAACAAGTTTGAAATTAATTCTGTCTGAACAATGTCTTATTCCATTTTGCCTCACGTTGTGGAATGAGTTCAAGAGATGAGCCTCTTTTAATTCTTTTGATAGAATTTATTTGTCTGCCTTTCTGAGGATAAACAAAGTTTATCTCTACTTTTCTACATCTTCACACAACAACATTTAAACAACAGCTTAAACAGAACACTCTAATTAAAAATAAAAAAAATATTTGGAGTCATGGCCATTTTGTTATTTTATTTTTTAAAAAATTGTATTATTTATTGGCATAAAATACCAAATTAAAGTAAAATCATTACATTTTCATGCAAAAAAGTGGGAGTGGCTAAAACCAATAGTGATCTTCTAGCAAACAAATTATGACATTCATATTAGCTTCGTGTCCCTTAGCTCTTTTATCAGATATTAGCCAAACATCGGAGGTAAAACAGTGCTCTGAATTAAAAATGACACCATCTCTGAGCCTGGTTTCACTCTAATTTGAAAAATGCAAAAATCTGGACAAGTGGCTTCAACACTCTGCAAGGAGGCGAGGAAGCGGGAACGATGTGCAAAGCAGAATCTGCTCCGCGCAGCTCGAGAATCCCCTGCAGCTGACATTTGTGTAGCTGAGGACCGCAGTGGTCCCAAGCTGTTTCTGTTTGAGCCATTGGCTCAATCCACGCTCATGCCTGGAGCGGGACTTCTTGGAGCCGAGGCAAAAGCGGTGTCTCCGCGACTGTGATGGGACTTTAATTAGGAAGAAATTATGTTGTATTTGGAGCTCCTAGTGCCTTCAAAAGCATAAATACAAGCTGTTATGCAAGTTAAGCAAAAGCAGAAAAAAAATACAGTGTCATGGTCAGCTAAAGCTGTAGCTTTAGGTTATGAAATGACAAGATAAAAGCTTTTACATTTGCTGTTGAGTTTGAGATGGTGGTTCCGACGTTTTCAGTGGAAAGACTTCCTGACTGGAGTACAGCTGGAGAGGTTTTCTGTTTTCCAGGAGCTGAAGACACAAAAGCAGTGCGAGAGTTGAGCAGAAAATCCAACCTGCATTTCAGTCTTGCCACAACCAGCAGTCTCTTTGCTTCATCTGATCCCTCCAACCTCCATCTCTATATTCCTTTGTCTCTTCATCTTCAATGCCTGCACCCGCAGTGAAACCCACTCAGAGTGAGAGTCTGTGTGCCGTTGCCCCTCATACCTGGAACAGCAGGTACTCGTACATCCTGTTTGTGCAACGGTTTGTACACTCGATAGGTGCGACCTCATGAAGCAGCAGTTACAAACAGTTACAATAATGAGCCTCTTTCTATCTCCTGCTATGAATAAACTCCAGAGACAGAAATAGTCACAATTCTTGTTCATTATTTTAAGTTTAGGTGCAGTTTTCACCATCTATTCATTGCAGCATATCATAGAAAGGGTTTTCATTTCGCTATTTTTAAAAACTTTGCTCAAAAATCTGCCCACAGCGGTCACTTCAGACAGATCTGTAGAAAGATACAAGTTACACCATATTTTTACAAGATTGCTAACATTATTTTAATCCCGAATGCCAAAATTCTTTGTGATATGACGGGATTTCCACTTTATATGATTAGATTTTTTGCAGATCTCACTAGTCTCAATGATGCAATGATTCTGCACTACATTTTAATAGGTTTCTATGGAATTGAAATTATGTGAATCTCAGGATTTGAATCTGGGTCTGTGATCAAATAAAGATGTATAAAAAAAGATGAGATACTGTAGTATTTTTTTTCTGCGGTATTGCATCAGCTGGCTGGTATCTCACATTCTCTTTTTAAAATGTAAAGCACGACTGTAACAAAGATGGATGACAGCTTAGGTCCTGTGACCTTTTGGGTAGTGTTGAGTTGATTTGAGGCCAGTTTTTTTTTTAACTGTATTTCTAGCCAGGCAACCTAGCCTGATGGTATTTTAAACATGCTCCATACAGCAATCAAAGAGAGATGTCAATCAAAATACAACACTTGAAATGTTCCACAAAATGTATGGATATCATGGGTTATTAACTATTTTTGGATAGGTTAGCAGTTATTTCTTCTATAAAGTTGGGCCAATTGACGCTGGAATAATGCTGTGCAAAGAAACTTTATCTCAATTACTTCAAATATGACTTTTATCTTCTTTATAACCCAAAAAACGAGGTCCCAAATTCATGAGTTTCCTCCATAGGGTGGAGGTAGGGAGCAGGGGTGGGCAAACTACGGCCCGGGGGCTACATGCGGCCCCCTAAGCTACTTAATCTGGCCCTCCAAATTAAATACATTGAATCAAAAATCCTAATTATTGTTTTATTTTCATTGTATTTCTGGTTCCTTCTCATGAATGGTGGTGTTTCTTTGGCATTCGTGTGTGACTTTTGAGTCAGAAGGTGATTTTTCGGATTTCTTTGAGTTCGCATTTTCCTCTGAAGAACATCAACCCATTGGGTCACCAAAAAGAGAACAAAAATCAAAATTTAGAAATTAAAATTCCCAAATTTTCTGTTTTTAAATGAACATATGTGAATTTTAATCCAAATTAAAGCAAGTTTTTCTCTAAATTCCATAGTATCTTTTTAGTTTATGAGGTCCATTACCAAATCACTCCATCCATCTGCTCCTTGTCCGGCCCTTATGCCAAATTTTAGAACCCTTTCTGGCCCACAAATCAAAAAGTTTGCCCACCCCTATGCTGGAGGGACTAGATCTCTCGGCTGGCCTTGGAACGCCTTGGAGTCCCCCCCAGAGGAGCAGGGGGAAGTGACCAGGGAGAGGGAAGTCTGGGCATTTTTGCTTAGACTGCTGCCCCCGCGACCCGGTCCCAGATGAGTGGAAGAAGATTTTTTTTTTCTCAGTGAATCCTTAGAGAGGACTGCAATGTTTCTTTCCACGTGTTAATGCATGGCACTGAAAGAAAAACTCTTTTTATGGTGGTAATTTACAGCTGGGTTAAACAATGCCACGTTTTATGATGGTGAAAAGGCTGTAGCAGGTAAGCAAAAGGTAATTCAGGAGAGAAATGTGGTACTAAGCCAATAAAAAAAAGAGTTACAGATCACAGTTCCCATTTGTTTTGAGGAAGGCTTCTGTGTTGCAAAGCCTTCCATGTGGACATGCACCATCTTGAAGGCAAAAAAAAGACTTGAATGGGTGACTCACATGAAATATCAAGGTTGTAGACTGAGAGGTTAGCCCATATAGCAAAAATGTTAATGCCCAGCTGTTTTTCTATGGGTATGCTGCATACAACACCAGGGTAAAGTTGGTGTCATTTGAATTTTTCTTTTTTTTCCAAGCCGCCTCAAATCCCCTACTTTGCAAAGGGCCGGTTCATGTGATTCGTGAATGCTCTCTGTGAGCAGCCTAAATGTTAGAGATGGGGAAAAAGGTCTGTATAATACGCTTAATACATGCCAACAACTGTATTTCTATAACTGTATGTTCTATTTTATTGACGTCTCTTGAGGTAGCAGTACGACCCTAAAGGGAACTGTAAAACATATTTGCGTTACTCTTGCGTTATCCACTCCAACTATATTTTTATCTATTGCAAAATTGTTCCTAGTAGTCTTTTAATTATATTTATGCCGTTTTAAGCCCAAATCAAAAAGCTTGTGTCATTTTTTAAGACATTTTTTTTGCAGGAGATAATTATAAATTCAATTTGTGAGACTGTTGGTGCGGAATTTAGTTGTGTTAATTTCCGAGCATTTCTTTGTTTACACTCTCCCGCTAGCTTGAAGATCCTCACAAGCCCAAGTTAACAAATTGCATAGTAAAAAAAAAGAAAAGGCAAGCAATATTAGAGTTTTCCAGCCATACAGTTTAATGGATCTCTTTGTCTTAAAGTGAATGCATCACAATTGTAGCGGAGAAGGGTGATTTCAGTCTGCCCATGGCAGTTCCTGCGTCACAAACTTGAGCTTTTTTAAGCATCCGGTCCAATCATCTGATCCAACTCAAGTTAAATAAAGAAATACTCAGAAGTTTAATCTTAAATTATTTTATACATGTCCTTCATAATGAGAAAATGCCACAAGAACATGTTAGAATCACTTAAAACACTGTTTTTATTGGAGTCTTTATTGGTCTTATATTGAAGTTGATTAGTCTTTAAAGGGTAACCAAACCCTAAATCAACTTTTTTTTGGCTGTTGACCTCTATAAATGGAGCTTTAAAAGTGGTGTCTGTTGACCATTGCCAAATTTTTGACAAATTAAAATAAACTTGTTTAATTCTTCAAAATATAGTCAAAAACTGTCTGTGTGCTGCCCTCTACAGGTTGAAGGGAGGTATTACATTTGACTTTTGTGATTGGTCAAACCGTTTAGGTCCCACGTCATGATCTGCAGCTCCAGTAATGGTAACAGTCCTGTTTCTCATCACCATCCCTCTTACTGGATTTTCAAATTTCATCTGTAGGCGGAGTTGGCTTCCAACTTCCCTGTTTGGTGACCCTTTAAGATGCGTCCACTCCTGTCTATGGATGTCACCCCAATGACCCACAGCACCCTACGGGTCAACCCCCTGTTTGGACGCATATGATTGAGGCTTTTTTTTTTTCATTTTTTCACTTTATTGACAAATATTGCACATACAGAATGTACAATACGTGCCAAAAACATTTTCACATTTGCCACAAACATGAAAAAAATAAAAAAATCTCCTTTTCAGTTTGACACGATTCTGGCTTCAGCGTTGTCTCTGGATCTCTGTCAAATCCCTGCATACATAAGCATCATGTTTAACATGATCTTAACATGAACACTGGAGTTTGCTGTTACAGAACTGTCTGTGACTTTGTTGCTTGAACAAGATGTAACCTTAGAAAAAATGTTCTGCAGCTCAGTACTTATTCCAGATATCAACCCTTTTATTATTTCTGATTATGCATTGGCTTTAATACTGTCCCAGATCTCTTTAAGAAGGACCACATCCGTCATTTCAACAAACCAATGAATTAACACAAGCTTTCTCTTTATTAAATTCAAGAATAAATAACCTCGTTTCTGTCAAATGTTAAAACAACTTTTTAATGACTGCGGTAGAGGGAAACCGAACAAATCTGAAGAGATAATTATCAATACAATACAAGACACCGGTCATCGCTTTGTGCGATTCAGCCTCAAATAAAGATGTTTTTCTTTCAATATTTTTAAAACTGGACTGAGATGGAAACCTAATAGTATTCTTCAACACAGATGCAGGAAAGATCAAGGCTGAGTCACCCACAGATGCAGAAACACTCCCGGTACGGGGGGAGAATATACATACAGAAGAAACGCACATTGTTTTTGTTGGGTACATCTGTTAATGGACTAACAAAACTGCATGAGTGTATCAAAGAGCCAGCTGATGACACTTAAAGTGCTCCAAACCACAAAGGCTAGATAGAAATCAAAGAGATGTCCATACATCTGCGCAATGTAGCCTTTCCAGGTGTGTTTATATCTGCGTATGGATCTGTATAACGTCTGAATATTCTTGTCTAATCTAATTTGCCTTTGTTTTATGTTGTGTTTTTTTTTTTTTTGTCTCCTAATGGTATATTCATGCTAAATTGGTATACTCTGCCTGTGGTTCTGTGAGCTGCAAGTACAGAGAAACAAAGCGAGCCAGGGAGCTTCAAAGCGGGTGGGTGACATTTTAGGCTTTCAATCTTCAAAGCAATCTCACTTGCTTTTGTACATATATATATATATACACACACACTATATATAAAATATCTAACAGGCCATTGGTAGAGGACCCGAGCTTGGAGGAGAAACCATCTGCAGGGGATGAAAAGCAATTTAATTATCATTATATGGTTAATTTGATTATTATATATATATATTTCATTGACAATAGTCTGAAAAACAGCAGAATTCACCAAACAATTTCATTATCACTTTAACAAAGTCTTCTCACGCATTTTGAAATATATTTACTAACATTTTTTCTATCTTTTCTTGCACAGAATACCCAAAACATAACAATACCTCTCCTCCACTGATTTTTTTTTTTTTTTTGTATTGGAGCTGAATTGATCACTGACCCATTGAGCCCTCTTTCCCAATGAGAATCTCCAGATGGGGGGTAGATATGAAATCCAGCCTGTCCTCTCATTTTCGTCCGCCTCATGTCTTCGGCTTCCTTTCTTCTCGTCCGGGTTCCTCTCTATAATTCATGTCCAGGTGCAGCTCCAGCGGTTGAAAGAGAAACGAAGGCAGATGTCCAATTTGCACTTTCTTTGTGGTTCTCTCCATACATGTTTGTACATGTGCAAACATCTTTCACCATAAATGCGGTGTCTCTGTTCTTTAGAATGGAAAGCAATTAAAGCAAGTCACGGCCATGGCTAACTCCTGGCTGCCGCTTCAGGGATGTGGATGTTGCGATGGGGTTACGGGGGTGACTGAAGCATCTCAATGACGAAATGAGATATTTACTGAAAATGTATTAAGTAATTAAAAAAAATGGTTGTTTTTATGAAAATATGGTTGAAATGTTTTCATGAAACAGAGCAAATAGTGAAGTTGTGCTTTCATAGTTCCAGTAAAGCTTGTCATACGAGATACATAAACCGCTCATTAACTGTGATAATGACCTGCTGGAGGATTTGAATACTGACCAGTCATTGTAATGCAGAACGGAGCAAGTTAGAGTACTGCCAATTTTACAAGCTCTTTTGAGATTTTTTTTTTTTTTTTTGCAGCTGTTGATGGGAATTCTCAGAATCTGATGACAGCATTAATAAACTTTTTAGATTACTCGCATTATTAAAAATCTTCTTCATTATGAATTTTTAAACAAACCAAAACAATGTTATCCCACCAATGTTAATAAAGCATACACTATATTACCAAAAATATTGGCTCACTTGCCTTGACTAACATATGAACTGAAGTGCCGTCCCCCATAAAATTAAATATAATGTTGGTCCACCTTTTAGAACTATTACTGCTTCAACTTTTCTGGGAACAACAAGTTGAGGAGTTTATTTCTAGGAATTTTGGACCATTTTTCTAAAAAGTGCTTTGGTCAGTTCACACACCGATGATGGGTTCAGGTCTGTGCAGGTCAGTCCAGTTCATCCACACCAGTCTCTGTCATCCATGTCTTTATGGGCTTTGCTTTGTCAGTCATGTTGGAAGAAGAAGCTGTTCCCACAAGAACATGGAATTGTCCAAAATGTTTTGCCACCACATTCCACCCTCAACACAATGCAGTCTGAAATGCACAGTTCTCCTGGAACCCTCCAAAACCATTCCAGTTGGGATAATCTGAAGGTCACGTGAAGTTTGGAGCTCTGTAGCAATCAATTGTGCAGAAAGTCTTTGGGCTTCAGCATCCGCTGACCTCTCTCCGTCAGTTTACGTGGCGACCACTTGGTAGCTGAGCTGCTGTTGTTCCCAAACTCTTCCATTTTGATATGATAGAGCCAGTTGACAGTTGACCGTGGAATATTTAGGAGATTTCACGACTAGATTTGTTGCACAGGTGGCATCCAGGCTGGAATTCACTGAGCTCCAATACTTTTGGTAAGTTAGTGGAAATCCAAATGTATAAATCTAAACATATTGTATTTTTAAGAGCATAAGTTTTCAAACTATGAGAGTGTAGGTCACAGATGCCAAAAAAATGCATAATAAATAAGAAAACATCCTATATAAGTCGCACTGGAGTATACGTTGCTTTTTTGGGAGAAATGTACTTAATGATATACAGGACCAAGAACTGTAACACATCACTGTGGCGTTAGCTTCACGAAGCATCGCAGGAATTGAAAAAGTGTCTTGTAAATTGGCGCAGCACATGAACAACTATTCCGATAAGAACACGCTTAACTATTTTTATCACCATAAATCTATTGTATTCTTCATCCTGTGTGTTACTTTCTATCCATTCTGCCGAGGACGGAACGTCTTCCTCTTTTTTTGCAAATTCTGATTTACGCAACTACAGTGCCCTCTAGTGGTAGTTAGTGGTAAAGTAACCTTTTTTTATTTTTTTTAAATCACATATAAGTCACACCAGAGTATGTCGCATCCTCAGCTAAACTATTAAAAAAAAACACTCAAAAATATACCTTAATTGTTGAGTTTAGGAAGTGCTATCCAAGCAGTAATTGTCAAGTACATTCAGAGCAGTTACAAAAAAATAGAATTACTTGTTCAAAGATAATATATAAATAAAAATACAGCTATTTTAATTATAGTAAATATTTATTAATGGAATTATAAACATAATTAGTTGTTATGTATTATTTCAGATTCTAAATATTTTAGTTGTAAATTATTGTGTGAAAAAGCCAAGTTCTGGTTTAGCCATTCAAGAGTTTTGATATTATCAGCCAGGTTATGTCACTGAAAATTAAAGACAATAACTGTAAGACTTATAGTACTGTTTATTCTACCTTTTTTTCATTGTTCTTGTTTTTCTTTTTAAAAAAAGATCAATAACTGAACCCCCTGATAATGTAATTCTAGAGGCAAGGCTTTGTCAGTAGCTACACTGTTGAGCTCCCAGTAAAAACCACGACATAAAGAACAAATGGAGGTTATTTCCAATTGTTACGCTTGATTTTAAATAAATCTGCAAAAAGTACAGCAAAATGGACAAAATGGATTGGATGTGTGTGAGAATAAATACATGGGGATTGTGTTTCAGGTTAAACAAGGTTAAAAAACACAGCAAAAGAGTCATTTCAATTTACTGAGGAGAGTAAATGTAACTCGGATGATGTTTGACTCTAGATACGCACAAGTAAGAATAAAACTAAAAAAAAATGTAGACACTAATAAAAAAAAATCTGATATGTTACGTTAATATTTTGATTTTTATTGTATGACAAAATCTTCATTTCAAAACATTTAAAAACAATTAATTTTCATTTAAGCAAACATATCAACTTTAATTACCTCATTTTTGAAAGATATGTTAACAAACCTGTTTTACCATATTTTATAGCAATTAAGAAACATGTCTTTTTTTTTTTAACAAACCTTAATTTATGAAAAAATTAAGGTTAGCTTACATCGCTCAAATATATGTTTCTTACGGCATTTCTTTTTATCAGTAGCATTAAAGCACACATTAATGGATCAGAACACAACATGCACTTCACGACAGCAATATCCTAAAGGTTTTAGCTGGCAGCTGGATCTTCTCTGTGTGAAATTGCTTGTTCGATCCTGCCTGTCTGAGGAGGCCATTCAAAAGAGGTTGTTGCTAATCCTTCTTTAAGTTGAACGGCGGCCTGTTGTACAGTCAGTTGGAAAAAAAAAAAAAAAGAATAAATAGGTTGTATGAAAGGAAAAGACAATGAATTATGGATAAGTTTTAAAAGGGATATTGCTCTCTGCCCTCCTCAATGTTTTTCATTTCTTCACTCCCGCCCTTCCCCATTTTCGTCTCTCTCTGTGTCCTCTGCCTCCCATTAAATCGATATGGGCTGCCTGTCATGGGTCAGTGGCCTGTATGCGTGAGGCAGGGTTGCTACAGAGGAGTGCCGTGTTCCCCAGGGCTCTCTGTGGAGGTGATAACTTGGACCTTAAACCACTCCTTAACAGTGTTTCTGTTTAACTCCATCTGTCACCTTAGACATATAAATATAGATACATACAATGTGTGTGCAACAAATATCTTCTCGTGTGTTTATAAAACTGCATCTATTCATTAGAAGGAGAAAGTCGATTTCAGACAAATTGCACCAGAAATATGTTTTCAGCTGTTTGCCTTTGCACAGCATTTCTTCTATTTTTCTTTCTACGGTATATACCTCTTTGGGGGAAGTCTCAGTTTTCACTATTTCACATAAAAATTAAGCGTTAGTCCTGACTTTATTATGGCAGTTCACATTTATACTGATTTTGTTTTATTAGTTAAAAAAAAAGTTCATATAAATGTAGAATAAACATTATTTACATAGTAATAATTCTTTTTAAAAATTTTATAAATGTCAAAATTCTCATCCAGGAAGAAGATTTATGAAGGAATAACGTGATATTTTTTTAAATTAGAAACTTTTTGGTCACAGAATACTTATTTCCGCTTACATTTTTTTTGAAGAACAAATACTTAAAAGGGACTTTATGAGATATTTAATCTTTTTAATTAGGCTAAATGTTTCAAACCATTACTTACTTTGATGTGTTTTTAAAGATCAGGCTTTGTCTAGCTAGTTTAATTCAAACATTTTATCTTTTAATAACTTAAAAATTGTTTTGAAACTAAGCGATCACTTGTGATTTATATTGATGAAGACTTTTATTATTTGGTTATGAGAAGGAAGATATACAAAAAAAACAAGAATACAATGTCTTGTATTCTAAATATCCTCTTTTTAAAGTATTTTGAGGTATTTAAAAGCGTTCTCAGTGTTTTGTAAGTATAATTCTGCCATTTATCTGTAAAATTTTACCAATTTCAAGGACATAGTTGCCTGAATTGTGGGCGGAGCTTTGGTGTGGATCAACCCCAACCTCCTTGTTGCTAAGATCTTGGAACAGGGAGCTCGTGGCTTGCCCCGCTGTCTTTTCTACGTCACAAACACAATGTTTTTCAAACAGCATGTTTTTATCTGCTCCTGATTTACAAGGATTTGCATGAAAAATACTCAGAAATACAACTTTGAGCTTGATTTTCTAAATACATGCCCCCTATCATGAGAAAAGTGCGACAGGTTATAAATACAAACAAAAAAACAACTTGTTTTGTCTTTTAATTTGTAGCTGAAATCATCATTTTTTTTTTTTAATACTGTAAATATTGCAGCTGTATATTATCAACATAACATTGCTATTGTGGCTAATAATTTACTACTTTGGTTTAAAAAAAATCTTTAAAGAGAACCGTTTTTCTTTCATTTTACTTTTCAGAAATGTATTTCTTTATCTGTTTTTCTGTCACAAAAAAAAGCAAAGAGACAAACAAATAAATGCCTGATTTTAGAAAACGTCTGACATTCAGCAAATGTTACATAAACCCGAGGCATCATATCATCTTGTGTCTTATTTCCTGCTATTTACAACACAAAATCATCTCATAACCAGAGATAGAGCACCCAAAAAGTTGATTTTTCTGTCAGATTTAGAGTCAGAATGCAGCCTTTGTGTTTCTCAGTGGTGTTTGTATCTAGCCACAGGCTTCCTCACACTCCAAGTCCAATTACCTGTGCTAAAGCCACATCTGAAACGGGGGATTACAACATATTATTCTAGCACAAACAAAAGCCTCGCTGCCCTCCAACCTGCAGGCAGCCAAACACAAGCAGCTGAGGAAGGTGTGAGAGGTGTTGCATTAGCACCTGTGCGCCCAAACAGCAGATTTCTGACCTTTTGTCAGCAACAGATATTCTACCAAGAAAACTCTTTCACCCCCCCTGTTGATTCTTCTATTGTCCTCGAGGCTTCTGTCTTTCTTCTGAGCATTTATTCCACCCCCAGTCGCTCATTCCATCCTCCGTTTCTCATCTGAGATCACAAAGCTGCTGGTTTCCCCCTCATTGTTTAACAGCAGTGTCTTTTGTAGGGAAAATTTGATTCAGTGATATATTGCAATATTCAATTCGGGGATACTTGTATTGATTTAAAATGCTGACAAGACAATATTTAACTAATTATTTGTGAGCGTCCTTCTAATCCTTATTTTTGTTTTCTGCCAAAACCCCAACCGCTTTTTGGCAGCACAGCAAACTTTGAGCATTTTTACACCAGAACAACAAGATCTTACGAAAACCAGCTTGTGTTAAATTTTCTGTTTCATACGTTCAGTCAGCCGTGCGGTTTTTATTAGGGCTGGGTTGATAAAATCAATTTAAATCCATCAAAGCTTAAAAGATAAATAATCACTCAAAAAAATATAAATAGATAGCAGAAGTCTGCTAGCTTGATGCTAACATTTAATGGAATTTCCCATAGAACGGCTAATGCTAACACTGCTGACTAAATGAACACAGGCTTGAATTTCCCAAACTCTTTTTAGGAAACGTTTTTTTTTTTTAAAGTAACCGTTTAACACCGTTTTTTGCTCCTTCTTTGCTTATACTTCAGGAAAAAAGTGCCATAGCTCAAGCTCCACCTAGTGGCCAAATTGAAACGTCCTCTAGGAGAAGCAGAATGTTTACAATGTGAACGTTTTTGTTAGAGATTCTCCTAAACCATATAAACTTTATGCTATGAACAATCTGATTATTTCACTAATACTTTTCACAGGATTTGCATCACATTAATATGAATAATATGAATAATTTTATATGTTCTAAATAAACTTATAAAACATGTAAACTCAAAATGTAATTTAATTAAACTGAATTGAGTTGAAAGAATTTTTAAAAAATCGAGAATCGAATCTGGAAACCATTATCGATACCCAGCCCTAGTTTTTCTTCTTATAAGACATGAACTACTTAGTATGACTTTGTTTTTTTCTAAGTCATACTCTTTAAAAAAATAAATAAATTAGAAAAATTGTTCTGGTATAGTCTTGGAATATATTGCAATATGTATTGTGAGATGCGATATGAATCGTATCACCAGATTCTTTCCCCTAGTCTTCATGTTTGCTATATTTTTTTGATGCAAAGCTTGCTATTAAAGCTGCTCGAGGGGGGCCCTGTTTTCCCCAGAGGATGTTTTCCACTCTGAAACACCTTCACAAAGAATTATCTAATTCCCCAGCAACATTTTCATACTCGCCTTTTTTTGTGATGTTGCTATGACATGTTCTGCAGCTACCATGCCTGTTCAAATTGCAGTGCCTCAACGTCTTCAGCACATTTCCTTAAAGTCACCTGCCAGGGGCTCTAATTAGACTGATAAGCAGTGCAACTGGAATCAGCTCTTCCTGGTAATCAGCCCCACGGAGTCGAGGCAGACTGCTAAATGAGGGGGAGATGAGCCATGCAGCCCAACAGGTGTCCTTAAAAAGACGGGGAGGCGTGCTTACACGGGCCTGTCTTTCTCCTTCTGACTACTTAGAGTTCAGCCACAGGAGGAGCAGAGACAAGCTCGGAAAATATTTAGGAAATTCATCTTCCAAAGAGGAGAAAGAAGAAGAAAAAAACTTGTGTCAATGTTTCTGTGGTGCATAGATTTAATCATCATGCTGTGAATCTAAACTGCTGCCTCGCTTTTAAAAGCAATTGTTAAAGGAGCCCTGCAGTAACATGATCAATTCAGAATAGACGAGTCAAAGTTTGTGTTTTTGATTTTCCAATTGCACCGTATCCTGAGCCCATTTCGAGGGTTTTTTTTCTCTCTTTGGAGACACAGCTGTTCCTGCTTTCAGCATATAATAATGATTATCTCACTTTGTCTCGAAGCAAAAATAATCATAAAAAGAGTCCACCAGACAGGCTGAATGCAAAATGATATCTGTGCTAATAAAATCTCAAAAGAGAAATGTCATATTTCTCATTTTGACACCTGCAGGAGGCTGTGGCGTTACACTTTCATTTGCTGCACCCACCGTTCCCAGCTGCACGCCGGTGAGCAACGCGGCCAGATTAACACCGCGACCCGAGGAGCTTTACAGAGCGGCAGACTGATGGGACGCGGCTCGCTTTATCCACCCTCAGAGGGAAGATGTCCACTAACATCTGTAGACGGGGTGGGAGGGATTTGCCGCGACAAATGTTTGCCTTCAATTCCGTCGAGTAAAGCAAACAAAAAGCAGCGCTTCAACAAAACAATCTATTGTTTTTTAATATTTAGTACATGTTTCAATCAATATTGCCACCTTTAATTTGACGACTTTCCAAAGTTAAGCAGAAAAGTCCTTGAACGGAAGCAAAAGTTAACTAACTTTCTATTTATCCCTGCAAAGTAACACTCATGAAACCAGGGTCTGAGCGGCACAATGACACATTTCAGAAGTTTGTGATTAATGCATGATTATAGGATGGCAAATAAATGAACGCCCTTTGGAGCATTATTTCTCCTTTGTGGACTTAATGTTTTCAGATATTACTGTAATTGAACTCATTACGGTGTTATCACGCAGAGCCAGACGGGCTGTTTGTCTGCGCCGTTCACACATCACTCCTTTAAACGCATCGTTTTCAGGCCTTATGAAGATGAGAACGTCATTTTGTAACTCCATCTTGAATATAATCATCATAATGATCTTCCAAAGTGTTGTTAAATGCTAGTTGGCCCTAAAAAGATCAAATTAATTATATGACGACGTTGTGAATTCATATACGGTTGGATATATATACCACAGACAAAGACTTTTAAAGCAGGGGTGTCCAACTCGATCGCACAGGGAACCAAAATAAAAAATACACCTTAGGTCGCGATTCGAACAGGATAAACATTTATTGAACTAGATATTAAAACTTTAAATAAGTAAAAATATATTGTTAGAATTATGCAAGTGAGAAATAAGTGCAAGATAACATCGGGCCATTAATAACAATAAAATTAAATGATCTGGAGGGCCAGATCCGGCCCCCGGGCCTTGACTTTGACACATGCATTTTAAAACATTAAAGGAGCCCATAAATCTAAACCTAGATCTCCACAATTTAAGTTTCCTGCCTGTTTAGTGGTTGTTCTGCTGCAAAGCTGAGAAATAGGGTATGAAATGTGCAACATTTAGCATTAAAACAGTTTGTTTTGTCACTTGCTATATTAGACCAGCTCACTGGAGCAAAGATCTGTGTTGTTTCTTGGTGCAGAAGTCACTACTTTAATGCAGAAGCAGTCGACGAACATTATTTTTTCGTTTCTTTTATTTTGAAAAGGCATCCTCCAGAGCTCCGCGTGAAGTTGTTCAACCGCGTGAAGTATTTAATGTGTCACAGTCGTGGTAGTAATTAACCTACATTACAAACATAAAATAATTTCTTTGAACGTGTGCATAAACTCCATGTGTATTTAAAGATTTGTTGAAGATAAATCTTGTTTTTCAGATCAAATGCACTTGATTAGGATCGTGCAAACCCCCCCCATCCATCTGCCCCTACTAACTCTACCCCATCCGCTCCCTCGTATTCCTGACTTGATTGATGGCGTTTATGATTCCTAATGACAGTCGGAACAAATCTACGGTAATGAGGTCACATTGGTTTTTTTTTTTTCCTTTCTCTGAAATCACCCTTCACAGCTTCGTACAGTCAAACTGCCACAGTGGGTCTGCGCTGGTCAACCAGCATCAAACTGATCCAACCGTCCTGCAGCATCAGTCGCTGGAGCTCATATCCTCCTCTCTCATGTTTATTCATTTTTTTTTTATTTTTTTATCTTGTATATCTACAGAAATGTTTGCTCTCTTTTATGAGTTACAAAAAGCTGAAATGTATACACGCTCGCATGAACATCCAAATATGTTTTTTCACAGAGCAGGATGTCTGCACCAACACATAATTTTGATTCGCTCAGGCCATTAGCTTGTGGAGAGTGAATCAGGGATGAAAAGTGCGCTTCTGTCTGCGTATATATGTGTAGTAGTTGTACTCACGTGTGTGCTGTCCTGTGTGTCAGCTCACACCCGGTGTGTGTGTGTGTGTGTGCGTGGGCTCAGTGATGTGGTTAGTAATGTGGAGACCTGCAGGAGACGGTCCATGGAGAAAGGCTGCAGGATAATTGCTACAACAGTGACAGGTAGGGCTTCCTCTGTCAGAGTCCCCTCAGTGGGGAAGCAGAGACAGAATGTGTGCACGGATGCAACTGTGTTTGTGTCAGCTTCACTATCCCTTCTTTCTATGAGCATTTTTCTAGTAGGCTTGCCAAACAGTTATATCTATAAAGCTGAATTGAATCATTTCAAAGGGAATTTGAACCCTCTTAGTTATAAATTTGAATTTAAAGCATCACACCAAATAGTAATGAACTCTGCAGATGTTACAGATTTATAGAGGAATTATTCAAACTTCTGTTTAGATCAGCACCGTTTCTTCTGATGTTTGTCGTTGACTAATCCATAAATCTATCCGATCTTTTGGAGCGATTGTCAGATCCGATTTGGCCTGCATATGTCACACATCTGCAGATTGTCATCTCTGAAAGGGGGAGCGTAAACGACGGGAGCGCGGCGCGGTGACATCCTCCCCACATCTGGAGGTGTCTGCCACCGAACCCCTCGCCAAAGCGCCGCTTCTGTTCCCTGGTCTCCTGCAGTCCGTGAAGAATTGGTGTCAGCACCTATCAGAGGCAAAAATGCCTTTTCCACACAGAGTGTCAGAGCAGCCACAATCTATTAATCAACAATCCGGCAAAGAAACAGATATTATTTATGTGTGTGCGGGCAGTGTTTGTGTGCTGTGTGGGTTCAAGAACAGCAGGTGAGGACTGGCGTAGGTGGATTATTCATCCAGCTTTTGAAAGGGGTTTCTAATAAGGGAGGAAGCAATTATAAATGTCATGTGTGTTCTGACTGAAAAGCGAAGGTGCATATAAAGCATTTGAGGACCTAAAGCGCATGCTGATTGAGTTCACTCACAAGAGCCGCAACCCGCACTAGTTCCTGGTTTTCGAACCATATTTCTTTCTTTTTACATGTCTTGTAAACAGAAATAAAAGGTTTTGCGATTTTTGTTCCTCGTGCGTGGATTTAGGCAGCAGTTGGTTTGTTGGGGAGCGCTGTTGTCTTATCCACAGGAACCGATCGATCAGGATGAATAAACAGCAAGTCAGCCAGAAACCCTGATGTTAACAGCATGGTTCTACCATGTGACGTGTCAGAGGCTTTTATGATTGGCACTGCTGATTGCAAAATGTCCCTGGCATATGCTTAAGTTCTCTTTAGGAACATTTGGCTCTGCAAAAAAAATCCCTTCAGGTGCTAAGTTGCATTTATTGTACTTTTATATATAAAATGCTGCAGAACATGGAACTCAATACATAAAGTGGTGTTTTGATCACATTAAAGCTACAAACCAAATCCCCTCAGTAACAAACCAAATAACCAAATGCTAAATATACTTTATTTGGTTGTCTGTCTTAATCAAACAGGTAATAATCAGCACCTAATATACTGATTTAATGAGTTTAAAGCAATTACAGAATAAAAGCTAAAAGTCAAAAAACAAAAAAGCTACAGGCTATGAGGAACACTGAGAAAAATACAATTAAAATGGATCCATTTATCTATTTCCTGTTATTTTATTTTTTTCCTGATTGAGTAGGAGTATCAACAGTTCTATTAACTGGGGCTCATTTTGTTGTTTGAAATGGAAAATTGTTTAGGTTTTATTAACTTAACTAGTCCAGGTAATGGAACAGTTGATCAGAGTGCTAACTCCATTAAAAAAAAAGGCAAATCTGCAATTTTTTAGGCATTTACATCATCTCATTTCTGTCTTGTTGGAAGTTCTTGTCTTCCAGTGGTAACACATGGACCGACCATGACGAGTTCAGCATAAATATGAAGAAGAAGAGCTGGTTAATTCACAATTTATTTCTAATTAATTTGATAATTAAATGAAAATACTGTATCAGATTCACATTTTTTAGCAATATTTCTCATAGAATGTATTCTTTTATTATGATTCTTACTTTTTAATATGAATTTAAAGATTGATTTCAACAACAATTTGATTCATATTGTAACTTGTGGTTGCCTATATGGTTGAACTATCTGATTCAATCAATCCAGGACATCTTTAGCCAAACATTTCCACCTATGTGACTCAGAAATAGTAATCTGGTACCAAATTGTGAAGTTGAGGTTTTCCAGATTCCTTGTATTTCTTACAAGAAAATCAAGAGTAAATGATATATGTGCACAAACAAAAATGAATGGCAAAATTATTAACTTTTTAGCATCATAAAGTTCAGCCCACTGTTGTTTTTCCACATCAAAAGAATACAAACGTAATAATATTAAAGTACTCTACCACACTGATGGTCATGTCTTTGTTTCCACACATTAGACTGTAATGATGGATTGATCATTTTTGGTCGTTTTTACATCATAGTAAAGACGATCTTAAATCCAAATGACATTTTCTAAGATCAATTATAATCAATCTATTTCATTTTAAAACAAGTTTATAGTAATTTACTTTAGGTCAGTTTGATTAACAGCTGTCCAAAGAACAAATTGATCTGGAATATAAATTAAATAATTTAGTTGATGAATTGTTACACCTCTACTTTTCACTTTTTAATTAATTTTTATTCTTTATATTTACTCTTTTACTTCTTATTTCCACGTGTTTGCCTATGTCTATTTGTTTATTGCATTTTTGCAATGCACCAAGGAAAGATGGTAATTTCATCTGTGCTGTTTGTTAAACTATATTGCCCATTTGACAACATAAAAGAGGAAAAAAATCTTTAAACCTAAATCTTGTTGCAAAAATCAGATTATAATTTATTTGTATTTTTTAGACAATCATTGAAATACTCTTGTATCCACTTTAATATTTTACTAAGTTTAAATGTTTGAGGTAGTGCATCTGTTTTAGTTCTATCAAACTCAGAGGTCATTAAATTGACTTTCATTGGGAAAAACAACCCAAAAGACGAATTCATTAATCTTAATAACAATTTCTGCCACATGACATAAACTTCAAGACATTTTACTTAATCAATGACATCATATAAAAAAAATCAGCTTTTATAGGCTAAATTCTTTTCTCCAATTCTGAACGATAATGTTACATTGTCAAAGCATTTAATTTCTAATTTCCTCTATATGTTAAACTTCTGAAGTTTAACTTATTTGACTTCAACTGTATATCTGACGAGAAAAGTGTGTTCATGTCCTGAAATAGCTAAGATTTAACTTTGTTTTACTCTGCAGAAAACACGTGTTTTGTTGCTGATCGATCAGCTGCCAATACTGAGATTCATTTGGTTGTTAAAGACTTTAAACTGATTAGATGCACTCAAGGCACTCAGCAACCCTCCTCTTTATCCTTTGTCCATTTTTTATTTTGTTAGATGTCTGAATTATCCAAAAACATAATGTGACTAATTTATAGCGAATGGCAGATTAAAATGAAGAGCAACTTTTGGAAAAACCTGTTGTAAAACAAGTAGGTAATAAAACTTGAATGCATACATTTTTTTTTTTTTGAGGCTGATGTTATTCCGACGTCTTTACATGCAACGGTGATGAAAGTGATGGAAATTTATATTATCCAGATATTAGCTTTATATTAACATTTTTTTTCATGCTTTAAGAGGCTCAATATGTTAGAATTAAATGTATTCAATGATAAAGATAACTGCTTCTGGTTTAGACACTATAATCCTTTGTTTCAATTTTGTTTCTATTAGTCTTGTTTTTCTGCAAGTTTTGTCAAATAAATCACCAAAACAATTAGTTAGTCATAGTAATCCAACAAAACATAGACCTCATCTGGGAATTTTCTTTTTTTTTTCTTGGCTGATGTCATTTGCACAAATGTATAAATGGCCAAGATGCACATTGCTGCCTTGCCTGTACACATTTTAAATGTGTCCGAGGCTGGATTTTATTGTTTTGTTAACTTTAATTTGAATTTAAAGTTAAAATTAAAGTTGTAGTGAGCCTTGATGTGTGATGTGAAATGTGACTCATCCCCTTGGGGAGTGGTGAGCTGCAGACACAGCTGTTCTCAGGAACCATTTGGTGGTTTAACTCTAACAGTAATGGCAACCCAAACCCCTTTTTCCTAGACGTATGTATTTAGAAAATTACTTGCAAATACTAACAATTTTTTTATTTTTTTTTCTCTTTTAGCACAATTTAACATATAAAAAGCGATAAATCTGATTTCAAATGTTTTCTTTTCATTTTTTATCTTCTATATGAGTCGGAGATATTAATTTTTGCAAAAGCGATGACTATATCTGTGCACCAAATTCCATTTAGATAAAAATCAGTCGGTAGATGCCACGTCTGAAGGGCTTATTCTATGTGTTTACATCATACATGTAATAAATATGCTCCTTCTCTAACGTCTAGGTAACATCTCTTCATACTCTGAGCTATAAAAGAATATTACTGTTTTGTTCCCCGCCTTAGATTTTGACTGAAAAATTGGCTGCCGTGCATCATATCTGTCAGCGAGATCAGCTCCTTCTCCTCCCCCCTCTGCAATCGCTGCCTCTGATAGGTCGAGACAGCCGTCATATGTGCAAGGGGGGGAAAGTGATGAGCAAAATGGCAACTTTAATATCGGTGTGATTGCCTTCTGATAAGGCTAACGGCTGTAGAGCGGCGTCAGCCCTCCTCCGCAATAAACGCCTTCATTTTGTTTGGTTGGAGTGAAGGATGGAGTGATGGAAGTGGTAGAGGGCCTGAGGAACAGAAGAGAGAGGAAGCAGATAGGTGGAATGGATTGGGATGTTATTGAATATTAAAAGATCAATCAGAGGATAATATGCCTTTTTTTTCAACCACTACCTGAGTTTGGTTGAAGGGCGTCGTTCAAAAAGGAAACGGGTGATGCTGAATTTAAACTATAGTAAGATTTGATTGAAACTTTATATCTACAAAGATTATTTCTGCTGCAACTTAAATGTCACATAAAAACTAAACTTAAAATGCAATTTTTCTTTTTTTTTTTTAATTCTATATTGCTCTTCATTAACATTCACATCAAGGAAACGCAGCCATACTCTCAATCATCCTTTACTTCCTTGATTGAAATGGCCTTTTCCTTTTCTTCAACAAATCCCTGAAGAGTTTCTGAAGTATTCTTCTGCTCCTCAGCCTAACAGCAACATTGATTAGGGTTTAAATTAAAGCTACGCTCTGCACTTCCAGCACTCTGCGGAACAGTTGTGTGTTTTTAAAAGTTTGTGAATTACTTCACCAGAAACTCAAATAAATTAAATTTATCAAAGAAAATCTTTGATTATTTATTATTTTTGTCTGTTGTTGGAGCCATGTATTGGCTGAAGGGTGTGTTTGATTTTTGTTTTATTTTATTTCTTTTTTTTTTATTATTTACTTTTTAGATTTTTATTACTTATTTATTTAAAACGCATCAAAAAAGGACTGCACTGCACACAATTTGATTGTAAAATGTTCAATAGTTATTGAATTGAACTTAAAAAATAAATGAAAAAAAAGAACACTATAGTATAAATATAATTTCAGTTTGTGTGTGGTGAAAATAAGTATTTGCAGCCAAAAACATGCTTATATTGCAGAATATTTATTTATTTTTATCACTTTTTTGTAACTTTCAAACTCTATATGGAGGCAGAAAGAACTGTTATTTATTCAAAAACCTTTTTTTGAGCCTCAGGTATAGAAAATAGAAACTTCAAATGTGCAGCAGAAGCAAAAAAATAAATAAAAAGTTGAATTCTGACATTTTAGAAACTCAAAAGTTGAGAATTATTTCTCAGTTTGAAACTATTGTAGAAAAAAACCACATTGATTGAGAATAAACTTCCTTCAAGTCAATTTTTTTTATTCTTTCAGATAAAATATGTTTCTTTTTCCTTTCAATTCACCTAAATCGTATTTCTGAAGCGAATGGATCAAACTGGCACAGGGGATCAGATCTCACCAGTAAAAATTAGACTAGATAGCCTCAGACAGTGCCTATTAAAACGGATGGAGGAGCTGCTCTGAAATGAGACCTGACATCTCTTTTCCACAGCCTGTCAGGAGTATTTGGTCTCTAATTTGAAACCTATAAAAACCGAATGTGTAGGTCTTTGAGAAGAAAAAGAGAGACCGAGTCAAGCTCCTGTGGGAGGTTAATTGAAGAGGTGACCGAGAAGAAATGCTGTAGGCTGTTATCTGTACAACCTGTGAGAGGACAAGCAATCTATCGCAACTGCACCCAAAACCATCTCGTCACCAGCTAATGAGCTTGGCAAGTACAATGTATTTACATTTAAAGTGCTTGTTGTGGGACTGTCCTTTCCTTTCCTTTCCTTTAGGCTGATTGGACGTTTTACCTTTGTCTCCCAGCTGACCTTCAGGCATCTTTAGCTTCTTCGTGAGATGGTTCATGTCAGACTGTCGATCAAACCTGAGCTCCTGATGATGGGTTTTGATTCCCTGGCTAAGCTTTGGTGGTTTGACTGGTGATGTGCTGTGACCCTCGAAGGGTCCTCATTAGGACCAAAGGTGTTGTATGACCTTTAAGCAGCTTCTTCCACCACCTACGCCCTCACCCAGCTGGGCCCAATTACCTCGCTCATTACCCCCTCCTAAACAGCGCCAGACCTGAGCAGGTTCTGGTCGCGTGCGACTAAATGCTGGGGTACGAGCACTTCAGTTTAGAGCCATTTACTCCTCACTTTCCCTTTAATAGCGACATGTCGGTGTGCAAAATGTCTTTTAATCTGATCAAAGATCAGATTAGAATTGAATTGTGTGCAGAAATGTATCCGTTTACATCTGTCACACGTTTGATCGAAATAAATCATTTTGACATGCGCAGAACTATCTAAAATACTGGAAACAGCCATAGAAGAAGAAGTTCCGTCGCAAGCAAACAAAGCTACAGCATGAAGCGAGATTATCTTTTAAGCCTTCTTTTATTATTATTTTTAATTGACAGTTTGCACATGAGTTTCTAAATACCTGCGGACAGTGCATTTACTCTTGGCCAAGGATCCAGGAGAAGGATTTAGGTTGGGTTAATGTGAGCTAACAGCGTTTAGCCTTGGTCATCCAGTGAATTATGGCCACACTTAAATACATGGGAATGACATCAGCCTTTTTTTTTGTCTGGACACAATTGGTAACGCAAATTCACGTGTTTGCACAGTTTCTCAGGATTGTACAAAAGCTACGTTTTCCGTATTTACACACCGATCCACATCTCTCCTGGGAGACATGGCCTTCTGAAGTCCGGCATCTCACTTGCGCACATTCGTCGGATGGACTGTGGTTCAAAGCCTCCTCTGGAGCGCACACCGAAACAAAGCACCCTCTGTTCACAGACACCAAGCTACATGTCCAGCCGGTCTGTCCCGTTTGCGCTCCAAAGCCTCCTCAGAAGCGCCACACCATCAATACATCTGTAAAACTCAGCTCAGTTAATCGAAATATATTGTTAATATGCACCACGATTGCATCAAAATGCACCTATCTCGTTTAGAAGGATATTTTGATCCGAATGCGTCTGATCGGGTCTTCTGATTGCGTTTTTATTCTGATCCGGCGTTTATTCTGATTACTTGTCTCCATGCAAACACAGCTAGTGTTCTTCAGAGTCTGGCAGCTCGCTCCAAAGCCTCCTCTGGAGCGCACACCGAAACAAAGCACCCTCCCCTGTTCACAGACACCAAGCTACATGTCCAGCCGGTCTGTTCAGAGAAACGGTTCGCTTGCGTGGAGGAGCCGGCCTGTCCCGTTTGCGCTCCAAAGCCTCCTCAGAAGCACCACACCATCAATACATCTGTAAAACTCAGCTCAGTTAATCGAAATATATTGTTTATATGCACCACGATTGCATCAAAATGCACGTAAAATCTCATTAGAAAAATATATTTATCAATCGTCTGATCGGGTCTTCTGATTGCGTTTTTATTCTGATCAGGCGTTTATTACGATTACTTGTGTACATGTAAACACAGCTAGTGTTCTTCAGAGTCTGACCAAAGCCTCCTCTGGAGCACGACGTAATAAGCAGCACAGTAAGTACCCTCAATCAGAATAAATTGTTTACATGCTTGATCATACAGATCAACAACCGACATAACCCACCTATCTCGGTCGGAACCGAATGAATCTGATTGGGTCAGAGTATTCCGAATAGTGTGCTTACATGAAGCCTTTTGATTCTGATCAGGCTTACTTATGTCCATGCAAACGGAGCTTTTCGTCATCCTTTCTTCACCTCTCTGGAGATTTTAAATCCCAATTCTCCCAATCTTAAACTTTTTAACTTTCATTTTGCTCCCTTTAGACACCCCTGGGTGACACCCGAAATAGAAGTTGTCCTTTTTGCTGGCGTGTTGATGGGATGATAGGATGATCAATGTTTGCAGGATCCTTAATAACCAGAAAGAGAAAAGGCGACAGACGAAGAGCCAGGGAGATGGATGATTATACTAAAAGTAGCGTAGTTAATTAGATAGAATTTTGCATGCATTGTGGACTGAGTGGAATCATTGGGGTAGATTAAAATACTAATTAAACAGGCCCACCGCCGAATTTGGAGTGTGAGGTGGGGTTCAGCTCTTCAGGGTCATTTGCATAGCCTTCATCTTGGGAGATGGGATTTAAAGGACCTGCTCTCCCTTCAACTCTTCTTTTTTTTTTCCTTTTCTACATTACCAATCACATTCAGATGCAAACAGACTTAATTAAAATGATCTTTTTTTTCCTCCTTTTCAGTCTATAAATTGGTGTAATCTATTAAGGCCGCTTTGATTTTTGTTTGGCAAAATGAATGTTTCCATTAAAGTAAGGAAGGCAGGATAAGCACAGTGAGGAGGAAAAAAGTCGGCAACACTGTGATCTTCAGTGATGGATATTCAGCATCAGCCCACTTTTACTTTGATTTGCATGACAATATCCTTTGTGAACAAAGCATTGGAAATAGGATGCCATATTTGATTAGATCAGAAGATTTGAGGATCTGATGTGGGTGTTGTATTAATTACCAGAAGAACAAAGGCTGGAGCTTAAGTATTGTGTGCCGTGAATGTACAGGAACTGTATCTGCTAATCTTACGTAAGTCAGAGCCCTTGTGCTCAATAACAAGTGCATTCAAAGTGATATATTTTGGATTATTCACTGATTATTAAGCAGGTTTTGTAATGACAGTCTGTCCTCTACTTTTGTAAAGTGCTTACTTTCAAACTCCCTATTCAGACACTTATGGGTAAAATTAGACTTTTTCTAAAGGCTCAATTTAAAGTTATCTAACACGGCAGGAATTAGCATCCAGGGGTTTTATAACTTTATTCTTAGTTAAACTTACAACTATTTAACATTATTTTATTCTAGCCATAAAATAATTGCAAAAATCATCTTACGCAATACACCTACCACTCGCATTAGCAAATAGTTTTAAAAGATTTTGTAATTAATTTAATGCAATATTCATAATTGTTGCAGCACTTTTCTCCAAATCTAGCAGCTACTATGTTGACTTCAACGATTTGACAGCCCAGTAATGAAGAATTACATTAAGTAACCTTTTTTTAGGCCAACTTAGGTGCTTCATAGATAATTACCTTTTTACATAAAAGGTAAATTGGGTTTTATAGCAAAAAAATTTAGAGTTAACCCCTTTTCACCTATTGATTCAAAAATGCATCTGTCACAAACGGGCAGACAGCTGGAGGCAAGACTGGAGGCAAGCACAGCTTAAAGTCCGCAGAGCTAAATCAGAGTCTGACAGGCCGAGGTCAATCACGAGCATCTTAGAAGAGACTCGAGTTGCCAGAGTTCAGGCAATCAGAGCTAAAGAAGGGTCAGAAACAGAAGTTCAGGTCCAAATAGAAATGCTTGGTAATACAGGAATTGTGGCACAAACAATACTTCACACTGAGTGAGGATCAGTATCATGATTTGCAAAAGAGAGTCAGCTGAGCGGCATCCGGGTAATGTGAGCAGGGGTTGCTGGGAAATGTAGTGGGTCAGGACTCCAAACTTACCTTAATTTAGCATCTACTTTAAAGTAAAAACATTCGAATTTTTTTTTCATACCTGCAAATAAAGTCAGTCTGGCTGTCTTTTTTTGTAAGCCAAAAAAAAGTAAGTTATTTTTAAGAAAATACAAGATTTATTTTTAAATTATTAGGTCAGAGAAAACTATTGAGGCACTACACATATAAAACATATAAACATATAAACAATACATTTCGATTAACTGAGCTGAGTTTTACAGATGTATTGATGGTGTGGCGCTTCTGAGGAGGCTTTGGAGAGCAAACGGGACAGGCCGGCAGCTCCACGCAACCGTTTCTCTGAACAGAGAAATTGAGGCGCTCCAAAAGGGTTCACATTCTTTCCTTGAATCTGTAAATGATAATAAAATACCTTTGGCACCGTAAAGAACACATTATTTTTTTAAATATGAGTTATTTTCGTGAGCTCGTTTTCCTATTCAGAAGTAATACGGCTCGATCTCTGAGGGTCCGCCTTTCTCTCCTGGTGGGTGCCGCCCATTTCATGACGTTAACCAAGAGCCGACCTCAGCAACAACATCCAAACTTTTGTGAAGGTGCACAGAAGTGTGTTAGCCTGGGGCGGTTTTGGCAGTGCAGACTCTTCCTGGAATGGGCTGTTCTCACTTAGTGATGTCACAATGTGAGGATCTGATCATTTTTGTGGATTGGGAGGGGCTAGTGCTCAGACCACAGGGTTTTAGAGAAATGCGTGAATGGAGCAAAATACTGCTTTGGGGTTGTTTTTTATGATGAATTAACATTATAATAGACTTAAAAGCTAAAAAAAAAGTTGATTTTGCATGATATAGGCCCGGTAAAATTGCTATTCTAGAATAGAATTTGTGTTTTGTTATCAGAAGGTCTTCTAACAATTTCTTCTTAGATCGCTTACAGTTCTCAAACATCCATACTAGCTCGTGTGTGGACTTAAAAGTGCAAAAATTAGCATGCAAAGTTGTCTTTATTGTCTGTTCAGAATAAAGTAGTGACAGAATATGAAAAGATGAGTATACGTGGGATGCACACTTTCTCTGAGCAGTCTGACATCTGACTCAGATCCGCTGCATCCTTCTCAGTTTCACTGACCTCTTGTTCTGCCTCAGGAGCAGATGAGTCTGCTGCCTTGTCATCCATTGTTCATCCGTTCCTCACACCTCCTCTGCTTTTGTCTCCCATTGCAGTCCAGCAGAAGCTGCAGCTGGAGAAGGAGACGGGCCTGAAGATAGTGGAGGCCGGAGTGAGCGATGTAAGTAAAGCCTCAAACATCCTCTAGAGTGGGCGTGATCATGTTCATCTTATATGGGCAGATAAAACAGTGTGAATTCAGCTTCTCTTAGCATCTGCGTCACACCTGCAGCTTCAGCTGTGAAGCCAAACAGCAATCTTTTGCAGCAAACACATTTCTCAGTGTGCCAAGGTGATTGCCGTCCCTCCGATTCATTTCCTTGAGGCGTCTCGGAGCTGTTATCGCCATTCCAAATGAAAAACAAGACAAAAGCACGAAGAGCTTTATGAAACTTAAAGTAAGTGTTGTTCGCTGCCTTTGAGCCACAATAAAGGGATTATCTCGAGTGCTTGTCACTTGTCAGACGCCACGGTGACATATTCATTGGAAAAAATTAAGAGACGACGAGGAGAAGAAGTGCTCTCCGTATGATCCAGATGAAAGGAGAGTAAATGTGTATTTATTCAACAGTGATAAATATTCATATGTATCAAAGGTGAGGATCTAATCAAGCACCCATTCAGGCGTTGTAGCCCTCCGTGCTTGCCTGGTAACAGAGTTCCCCTATGGAAATGAGACAGGCAGCCACAGACCCTTGAGCTGCCCTGATCCTGAGGCATGCTGGGAGCTAAGTGGATATGGCCTGTGCACTGCAGGACAGTTGCCAGTAGCAACAACCATCACACACGGCACAGACAAGATCATTTCGCCGCATTAGTGCCATCCATGCTGTCTCCTTTTTGACGTCAGAGCTTTTCTTCACCCACCTGCCTCCCACTACTTTATACATTTTGTGCACAGCTTCTCTCTTATTATTCCATTTTGTATTTTTTCCACATATTTTTCTCAAAATTTCACATTTTCCTTTGTCATATTTGTTCAATTTCTTCCCCTCCCCGGCTTCCTTTCATTTGATTTTACATTCTTAGAGTGCTTAGCTAGCTCTGGAACGGGGCTGTGTTTGTCATATTGGGCCTATTTGTAGATAATTAGCTGCAATAATAGCCTCACTGCAGGAGATAGGTTGAGGGAGGCTATGGTTAGAAAAGTGGGAGGGAGAGGAGGAAGAATCCTTCTTCCACCTCATGGGGAGAAAATCTGCACCAGACTGTGTTTGCAGAGATGCATGTAGAGGAAGTGCAGCATTTACTGTTCTGCAAATATCAAGCTGGCGGAGGACAAATTGTGAAAGTCGCTCGTAAAGTGTTTTACGAACAACAGCTCTAATGTGAATGTGTTGATCTCACCAGTTTGTATCGCAGAAGCAGAGAGTTTAAGGGTAAGTTGGGGAAAAATAGTAGCTTTTGACAGAAGAGCTTGTAAAGTGGGCTCTTCAAATGCATTAGTTTAAAAGGTGTTAAACCAGGAGCTTGCTTTCAGTAAATTTGCACTAAATTGACCGCATTTATGAGTGAATTCATGATGCGAGAAAGAATTTAGAATAGAAACGTGCTTGCTCTTTCAATTTACGGGGAATTAATCAGCAGAAAGTTCTGAATTTTTTTTTTCGCTTACATTTGTAGAGAAAAAAAAAAAAGGTGGGCTTGTGGCATTAAGTCCTATCACTAGCGGCCTCACTCTCCTTGGTTTTATTTAAGGGGTGACAAATGACAGAACAGCTTAGGAAGATGTCCAGATAGCGCAAACGTCAATACTGGTGGACACGGATGAGGATAAGCAAATGTCAAAGTGGGGAGGAGGAGACTTTAGTCAATAAGCTGAGAAGTAGCTACCATGTAATATATATTGCCTGGGTTTTCAAAGAAGAGAGAACACGTTTTATATTTTAAAGCATGTGTTGGACATAGGCTGTTTTATTTAAAATTCAAGTAGCTGTACTGTTTACATTCACACTGAGCTAAAAAAAAATATGTCGTAAATCTGTTATTATCAGGCTGCTCTCAGTGTGGGATGTAGACCCAGGAAGTTGATGCTGCACGCCGACTTCCATAACTTAATTGTTCCTCAAAAGCCGTGTGACTGTTCCTGTGGCTTCCTACTCTGAGTCACTGCGGATTTGAGGCCAGCATGTTGTTTGTGTGGGCAACGTCAATCATTTTCTGTTTTTTTTAAAGATTTTCCACGGTCATATTGTAGGTTTTGATTATTGTGTGAATACTTCAAAGCGTTCACACTATAGTGATTCCCCTACGCCACTCCATACATTTTTTTGGTACTTTAAAACTAATCATATTTTCAGCAATCATGATATCAAAACACTCAGCTCGTTCAGAACATTAGCCTACTGCTTGTACTTTTGGCATTCATAAACTTTATAGTTTTTGAAATATTAAGCTGAATATGCCCCAAAGGAAATAAATGAGAAATTTTTCAAATTCTTTAATGTGCACTGTGAAACTTCTGGATATATTTTCAGCTAGAAACACCATTCAAACTTTAAAATGTTCAGGAACTACTGGGTTTTTTAAGGTAATTTGACATTTAGCTTTTATTTTAGCAAAGCTATCTGTTTTGAGCTAATTTAGGCATTTTTCCAGTTCTTTAGGCTAATTTTGAGTTTGGCTAATATTCTAGCATTATGCTAGCTGTTTTGACATTTTTTCCAGATTTTTTTTTTGTTTGTTTTGTTTTGGTTTTTTGGGTGGCTAATTTGGCATTTCACTAATATTTTAGCAAGCTTTTAGCTTCAGCATTTTCAGTTATGAGCTTTAACATGTTTAGCTATTAGTTTCAGCATGTTTAGCTATCAGCTTCAACATGTCTAGCAATCAGTTTTTACATTTTTACATATCAGTTTCAGCATTTTTAGCTCTCAGCTCTATCATCTTCTCCATCCACATTCAACTTTCAGCATTCACACTAGCAAATATTGCAGGTAATCCCATATATCTACTTAATATTAGCATCCTGCTTCGGAAAAGAAAAAAAAAAAAGCAAAAATTGACCTTTAAATTTTCCTTAATGTTTGTGGGACGTTTAAGCTCTTCTGAACGTAAACATTTCTCTTAATTAAATTCTTAATGATCTCCCACTCACTCTGTAAATACCACATGGGTTCGGAGAGGCTTTCCTCCAGAATTATAAATGTAATTATAAGAAAATGGCAGCTGCAAAGCTGCCCGTTTGTACCATTTTGTGTTTGCCAATATGCCCTAATAAAGCAGAAAGATTTCATTTTAGCATCCATTTTCCCTGCATGGGATGTTTCCCTTGTGATTAAGTTGGTAGTTAAATTGAAATCCAATGACATTTTGACAGTGGTCTTATGCTCAGGATAACTCCAGCAAACTGCGTCTGTGAAGTAGCACTCATTAAGCACGGAAATCCCACGGCTACATGTCAACTGATTATTCAACCACTAAATGTAAATCATATATGGCAGACGGGAAGTCTCGGCACAGTGCATGTGTGAGTTGCTTATGCATTTTGCATGCACAATTGTGTAATATATACTGTGTGTGGTATCAATGTTTGTCCTTGACTGTTAGAAATACTCAATTTATTAATATATATATATATATGTATGAGTTTTTGCACCCTCATGTGACTTATTCATTCGTACTAAGATTTTTATCTTTCTCTTGCTTCTGTTTGAAATTATATTTCAGGAGAAATAAAAATCTCTCTGATGTGAAGAACACTGAAGGCCACAGTGTTATGAATGCTGAAAGCTCGCGTTATCCTCCTAATCAAACGACAAAATGCAGAGGCACGGGCGCTGAATTCATTTCAGAAATAAGGTCACATGTAATGATGACCCCCTTTACCATGAATCTGGAAGGTTTCTGTGCAATATTTTGTTTCACTATTATTGCAACTTAAAAAAGAAAAACTATTTTTTAATAGGAGTGATTGTACAATAGAAATGAATAATAGCATATTCTAAAAAGGATTTAACTGCAAAAAGTTTATTTAATTAACCTTTTACTTGTTATCTTTGTGTTAGAATAAGGATAGGGAGATGATAGAAAAAGATTAAGTGAAACAAGCTAAATAAAAGCAAAAAGCATAAAAAAGTTTAGGCAGCTAACTTGAATAATGTAGGCGATACGAAATGATTTAAAAAAAAACTGCTGTTATAATTCACTACAACCATTTAAAACACCTGAATGAAAAATTTGAAAGGTTAGAGAAAAGTAAAATATGAAAATATCATGAATATTATAGTAAAGTCTTCAAATGAAATGGACATTAAACACCTGAAGCTGTCATTCAACCTATTGGTAAAAGATTTTGCTGCCTTAACGTACAAAAATGTTAATGGTAACAGATATGTTTAATCGGAATGCAGCTATTTATAATGCAGAAATGAAAAGGAATTATACTATTCTATTCTTTTTTTTAAAAAAAAAAAAGCCTCTTTCTAAAATAAATGCTTCTGCAAAAGCTGTTTAGGCTTTTGTTTTAACTAAAATATATTAAAGACAGACTTCAATCAAGTTTTGATCAAATTACAATATGTTCCACGTGGTTCTTTAATTATGATTGTATCAAATGTTTATTTTCAAGGAGATAGTTTCTGTAGAGCGGCAGTAGTTTATTACCGAGTTGTTTGCCGGACCGTTGGCGTCAAGCACCATCCACCCCCCTTCCTGTCGCCAATAACTGAGAGCTGTAAGGTATCACGTGCAGTCTCTGATATTTCAAAAATGTTTGCGTTTCATTTCATTTTCTACATCCTAAATATGTGTAATTGCTTTTACTAGTTCTGTTTTTTTTTTTTTAATTTGCTGATAGTAAATATTTTTTTTAATGTAAGATCTGAATTTTTATCTTATTTGAGATATTTTAAAAGCGTTCCTAGTGGTCTTTTATTGCAGTTGTTAAGCAAAATAATAATAATTTTTAAAAACTGTTTTTTTTTCTAGGACATATATATTCCACTCTGTAGAAACTATAATTTACACCCCTGAATTGTGGGCAGGACTGTTGTTGACATCATCCATCAGTGTGCATGCTTTCCTGCGAGCTTATAGACGAAGAAAAATCAAGACGTTAAGGGATCTATTTGTCTACAATTAGATGGATCAGAATGAAACGTCTGCCTAACGTATTTGCAACATAATAAATACAACCTCTCTCAAATTGCATTTTTCCATGTGCTCCTACATAGCAATTTGATTGAAAAAATACTCAAAAATATAATTTTATGCTTTATTTTCCTCAAATTTGGCCTACATTATGAGCAAAATGCCACAAGAACTTGTTCAAAACACCAAAAAAAGTCTTTAAAGCAAAATGTATTAGTTTATTTTTTTTTTAAACTGATACAACTCTCAACTTCTGCTTCATGAAAGACTTCCAATTTGTAGTTACGATAGACACACCTTTTGTAGTGTCTTCTCGTTTTACCTGCTTTGACTCAAAATGGTGTTCCTTTTATGTCAAAATTACAATAGAATCAAAAGTAAAGAACAAAAACTACATTTGTACCACCATCCCTAATGCACTCAGTGGGATCCAGCATCTCCAGCCCCAGAGATGATCACGCTCAATTTACATTTTCTTTTGACAGAAGACTTTGTCACATGAATATTTATTTCCATTTTATATGTTTTTTTTTTATTTTTTATACCAGAGCATTTTTGGTGTCTTTAATCTAACAAAGCCTGAACATTGTAGTATATTGCACTTGTGCAACCAGCAGTGACTGCAATCTAACCAAGCAAATGGGACAAATCATTTCAGCTGAAACTTCAAAGGCAAACTAAACAGACCGTTTCCTAGCAGAGAGAAAATGTACTCTGGCAGGAATATATGTGACAGCAAGTTTATCCGGTATTAGTTTTGCTTCTGTACATGTTTTCCCAACTTTTTTTTAACCACAAGAAGCGGAAGATAAGAAACAATCATGCTAATTTTTACGTTTCGTATTTTTCTTCAGGCATTCGGAGCCTTAGAGGAAATTTGGCAGCTTTTCTTGCATACAAATGACGAGCTCTGCTGGGTTTTGAGTTGTTTAGTTACTGTGTGCATTTATGCACTGTGTATTTCTATGAGCCAATCAATGGGCACACTGGTCCTCAGCCGTCCCTTTCATATTGATAACCTATACAATCCTCCTCAAACACGGCACTAAATGTAAACAATAAATGAGAGCCATCTATAAAAATTTCAGAAGCACGGGAGGCCAATCTGGCTGTTTTAAAAGTGGCTAAAATGCCATTACTGTGGCAGATCTGGATGTGAAATGTCATAGTGGAGCAGCCCCACTGAGAATGCAGCCTGGAGAAACGCTTCCTCTTTGGAGACTCCAGCTGCCTCCCACTGATGAAAGCCCGTCCAGCAGCTCCGTTTCTCAGCAACCTTTTACCATCACCTGACCTTTGGACTGAAGAAATGCCTTTGATAACATGCCATGCAGCTTGGTATTTGCCTTTCTCTATATATCATGACGTGCGCTCCCCCCACTTCTCTCCGGAGCGGCCGGACTTGTCTGTTTTTTAATGAGAGTCAGAATGTAAAGTGTTTACTCTCTTGCTTCTTTTATGTTCTGCTTTGTTAAAGGGAGATGCGGCCGCTGTGTTCGCTCGACGCTGGGATTTTTTTTTTACTTCGTTCTTTGAAGGGCAGTTTCTTTTTTTCTCTCCCCGTGTCCGCCTCTTACTTTTGGGAGAAGCTCAAGGCCAAGACGGCCTTGGAGGTATTATGTAGGTTTAGATCAAATTAAATCCAAAAAGATGTGGCGATGAAAGCTTTTACAATGTCATAAATAGTCCAATCGATCCACTGCTTCTCCAGACAGTTGTATCTTGTGCCCTCTGTGCTGTCTTAATATTGTTTAATAAAACTGCAGATTACAGCTCCATAATTGGCATATGTAGCAACCAGAACGCCCTGAACTTGTTATTGTCTCTTGTCCCTTGGTAAAATGCGGAGGATTTATGCAGCTTTCTTTTTTTTATTAAAATAGCACTTTACTAAGTTTTTCTGAGTTGCTATTTCTCTAGTTTTACTTCGTTTGCCTAGCACATCTACTGACAAATACACAAACATATGCAGGCTATAATAACTGGGAGTGTAACAGATGCAGATACATATAGAAACATTGATTGTGCATTGAGAGTAACAGCAGTTAAAGTTAAAAAAACAGGAAATTTAGGTAAAAATATAAAAATCAATCAGAGAAGTCAATCCGTCCAAAATATGTCGGTCTCTCCTCCTGTCTTCGCCGTCTGCAGCAGAAGAGACACAAACAAAACAACGTCCAATCACAAGCTTGCTTTTACCAATCATGGTTGAAAAGTGAAACACATCAAAGAAGGTGTTGAGCGCTAAATGTTTGATTTTTTTTCTTCAAACAATGCTTGAATAAAATAGAAATTCAAATTTTTTCCGACCCTTTTCAGAGACGTATAGAACAATACTGTCTTCAAATTCGGATGTTACTACCGCATCAGTAGTCGCTGTACATTGACACGTTTTTATACTATATTTTATACTATTTTTTTTATACTTTTAGTGTATGTTACACTTTTATACCTTGATATTAGCAAATTGATGTATACATTGTTATATTACCCACATGGAGCATCAAACCAGTTGAAACCAGTTAGGGGAACTTTTAAAAACCCTGAAAAACAAAGCCATAACTGACCTCGCTGGCAGGAATAGGAACACACTTACTGACCGCTCAAGATGTAGGTTTGGTGAAGACGAAGGCATTAAAGACCATTTGGTGGGGGCTTCTGTTGGCCTGAAGCCACACAAGGCCCACCTGGCCTACACGTCTTTGTTTTTGCATGACGGACTTTCCAACTTTTTTATTAAAAGGACAAAATTCAATTGCGTTTTGTGGTCACTTTCTTCCGGTGCTTCCTCACAACACCTGCGTTAGAGAAAAATGTTCCCCTTGCTGCTCATCCAGTGTGAAGTTTGTGGGCTAAACCAGCATTCTTGGATGAGCATCACAGTATGAACATAGCTTGAAAGACCTGAAATATCAGGTTTTATTTGTTTGAAGCAGTTATGTCAACAATATTTTGTTAAATGAAAAACTGCCACTTAGAAAAAAAGAAAATAATAAGTAAATATCTGTATTGTATCCATTTACAGCAGGTAAAAGAACCATGTATTGAGATGAGTGCGGGGTTATGACATGACAAGATAAAGTACATACCCCTAATAATTATTTTAAAAAGCTATTTTGCTTTTCGCAATATCCTTAAAACCATGCAATACTTTTTGAAGCACATGCCCTGACACTATGGAAATGAGTTGAGTGGCGTCTGGCAGCGGCAGCAGTGGGGTAGAGGTCCGGGTGCCTGGAATAGGCTGAGGTTACTGTGCCGGGGGAGCCTGCGGTGTCCACAGCTGGATAGCATGGCAAAGGTTTTAAATGTCAGAGTTAAAGGGGGGATGCGTTTGCCATTTGGCCTGACAAGCTGCATGCCAAGGGACCGGCAGCAGGATGCTGGAGCGGGGTGCTCCCGGTCCGCGCTGCACAGCCCTCACCTTCTGCCATTTATCATGTGGCTTTCTGCCTAGCACATCTGGCACCTTAGCGCTGACAGCAGCAGGAGAAACCCACGCTGCAGGCTAAGCAGCAGCCCATGCTAATCTTTTTAATATCAAAACAAAATCCAAGCAGAACTATTCCTTTGACAACTTATAGTAGTTTAAATGCCAGAAAACCTGTTGTTGTTAGAAAACGGCGATCGGCTTTTGGAGAGTAGAAAGCATCCACTCTGATTCAAAGTGTTTATCTTGATTTGTGATTGAGTCCTAACTGACATTTTAGCATACACCGCAGTCGGAATGTGTGGTAGCTGTAAAGCAGCACATTAATTATAGTTCAGAGGGTGCACAACACGGAAGCAGCTCTGCTCTCAGCAAATTAAACGCAATCAACTGTCATATCATCTTTTATTGACTTTAATTGACTGTAATTGTGAGTCCTGCTGTAAATCTCGATGCTTTCTGCATGGCAAGGTCAAGTGAACTGCTTGATGAGCTGTTATGGTTCTTAACATGGCGACCTTGAGTAAGGAGGAGTAGCGAGGATCTTGTCTTTCTTGAGGCAAGATGGAGAACTATTTGGATAACTTGTTTGACATAACTTGCTAGTTTGGTTTTTCTTTTAAGCAAAAAAAGGCTCTGTCAGGAGGAATCTGCAGCATGAAGAATTAATTGATAAAAATGAGGACACATATTGATTTTTCAAGACTTGTGTCATTTTATGGGATTTTTAAGAACATAAAAGTAGGACATTTCTTTTTCAGAATATTTCAATCCAATATTAAGAATGCAAGTAAATATTTATTTTTGTTGCAGAAAAATGTGCATCAATGTGAACTCGGACCATCATTAAAATGTTCATTTTCAACAAATTCTACTAGTTACATAGCAAATTTTTCTCACTTATAACAAGATAAAACATCTTAGCTAATGGCTAACACCATTAACCATCATTATCTTATTTGTTATAAATGTGACTGCACAGTGAAATCGAGAAACTATAACGGCAAAAAAATAAAATCTAAAGTGGATCTTAAAGCGTTTTGTGACTAAATGCTTCACACATAGCAGCCGCTTTCATATATGCCTGCAGACGTGTTTAAATGAACATGCAGCCATGTCAGGAGTTTGTTGTAAATGGTCAGATGCAGCCATCACAGGTGCATAGCTGCAAAAATAAGGTGAGAAGCATAGGATTAGTTAGGGGGCTTAAATAGTTTGAAGTCAAACGGATGTTAAAACAGAATAAAAAGTCAAACATTTTCTGCTATTTCTGCTTTTCTTTCTCTCATATCTGTCATCAGGAGATATGAAAGACAAAAGTCGTCTCTTTACAACTTTGGGATCAATCTCTGTAATTCTGTGTCATTTTCAGAGCCTTGTCTATACAGTAGCAGGATTAATTTTCATTGTTGGAAACAACAAAAGCCGATTGAATCTTAGGAAGCCAAGTCCTCAAATACATGCAATCACGTCTGTCACTATTCATTATATACATGAAAAAGACGGCATCACAGTTTCACTAAAAGCCATTCAGTGTAATTATGTTTGCGGGTGAAAATAGGCTAGATTGATTATATGCATTCACAATAATGAGCTGCTGATATATTATTACATTACAAAGCCATCAAAATCCTGACATAGATCATAATTAATTCTGCCCTCAGAAATTCTGATCAGCCACACTTTGTGTTGTTGTGAGAGGCTGGTGGTGCGAAGCAGCAGGAGATGTGAGCTGCAAACTGGCAGCCGAAACGGCCGTGGCTGCAGCCTCATTAAGGATTCACGGGGGTTTCTCTCCACAAGCCGTGCTGCTTGGTTTGGCTCGAGGGCAGACTACTCTTATAAAGCCGCTGGAGCCGCGAGACAAACAGACATGCAAGTGAGGCTGCGGCGCCGGCCAGGAAATGTCAGCTCAGTTCATGCAAAGAGCTGCTGTGCAGCACAAGGCCCCTGACACCCCTCCAACCCCCTCCAGCTGATTGGTGTGGCTTCATTAGCATGGGCTGCAGCTCCTCCGATTAGCAGTAATTATAGAAAGAAATCAGAGTGCTTGCTTCCAGTCCAGACACAGCCAGTGCCTGTCAAGTGTGATCGTCATGGAGTAGATCTACTCGCCCTGGCTGCATGCCACCCCTCCACCCGTTCAAGTCTGCAGTGGAGGTATGGGCCGATGTCGTCTGTGCCAAGTTACCCCCTCCCCAAAAAAAAAAAAAAAAAAAAATTCTCCAGGCGCACAAGCCTCTCCCTAAGGGCACACGCTGGGCCACCGTTGCCATGGCGACTACAGGGGGAAAATGTTTAATGAAGACACTGATGAGAATTTATGAGGCCGTGGCAGTGTGCATTTACAGGGAGATGACCCTTAGCCCATCACGCTCCGCCTCCTGTCGTTCTACATCTAAATCTTCACTTACGCAACTTGTAGCTGATGAAGGGTGCGTATGTTCGGGCAGGTGGCTTCAATATGCCGCCAGTCCTTTTGTCACCAAGGTGCAGCTGGAGACATGCTGGGTGCTGGTTGTCCAATCAACTCAATCCACTGTGATCAGAAGTGTTTATTGTTTTCATTTAATTTAGAGGAGTAATAATCCACCAATGTCCTGAGAGATACTATTACAGCACTCACAAATTTAATTTGAGGTGCTGCATACTTTAAAAATAATCAGATTTGGCATTTTTAGACAGGCAAATTTGGTGGACTTGTGACTATAAGAGGTAAAAGTTTGCCATTAGGTGTGACCAAATCTGAGGTTTCCCCCTCAGGGTGCTTGTTCTTGCTTCTTAGCCTCATTGGCTTGTCTGTGCTCTGTCAGGCAGGGAGCCTCCTAAACTAACAAGCACAGGGTCCCATTCACTGTGGCTGCAGTTGACACCATATTCAACAATAGTGTTGGACAGGACAGATTGGATACGGTGCTAATGCTACACAAATTCTGGGTGTTTTTAGCCGACGATCAACACATTTGCAGAAAAAGTTAAAATAATCCTGAAAATGTTTGACTATAGTTTAAAAACACTTCCACTTTGACACTTCAACACAAAATCTTCAACACACTATGCGTGAGCCGCTTTTCTCCTTCAGAATCTGCTGGAATGCCGTTGATTGTGTTAACGGTTAAAAGGTTACAGTAAATCAAAGAACATAAGCACTGGATCTCTGATGTTAAAGGGTTAATTATCTGAATAAAACTTTGTATTATTATATTTTATCCTCGCTAATAAAATGAAAGGTCTGTGTAATTGATGGAATTTATAACTTAAAGACAAACTCTGATGAAAATGTATTTTTCAACATAATCTTGTGCATTTTCTTACTGATTGTAGAGGATATATGTAAAGAAAAGTAAGCTCAAACTTGTATTTTTTAGTATTTCTTTTTTCAAATTGTTGTAAATTGGGAGCGGATGGAAAAATACAATTTGAAAAAGATTGTTATTGTGAAGGAGAAAATACAGTGGGCAGGCCACAAGCCTGTAAACAGAGAACTCTTGACTAAAAGGAAGGGAAGAGGGGGCGGGCTTGCGCTATACTAATGGTCCCACCCACATCTTGGAGATGAATTTCTAATGAACAACTGCTGCTTAAAAGAAATTATTATACTGGCTAAAAATAACATAATCATAATTAAAAGACTACTGGAAACACTTAAAATAGCTAAAAAAAAGATTGGAGTGAGACTATAAACCCTTGTGCTCTCTTATGGGGTCCAGATGACCCGACTGACCCTTTTATTAATGTGTGATCCCTCTCATGACAAAGGTGGAAAGAATTTTATGTCTGCCACGGACATCAGTGAAGATAAAAATTGCTCAAAAGAAATGTTCAGTGCGCTGTCTTGTGGGGTCCAGATGACCCCACCGTCAATGTAAACACGCATAGGCTGCCACAAGGGTAAAGCAATGTTTTCAACTATTTTTTTTTTTTTTTTTTTTTGAGGTCCACTTTTTCCTTGGGAAAAAAAATTCCCAAGGTACACCACCCAACCAAAATGTAATTAAAAGAAACGTATTGGGTAAAATTGAATAATCTGTTATAACCAATGTATTCTCACTCCCAATGTGTCATACATGGACGTATGCTTGGGGCCCCCTCCGCGATTGCCGCTTTTTAACTTTTGGTTGTCCCAAACTTGTCGTTTTTTGACATGCTGACCAATAAATCAGTTCATGGCCAACCTCCGAGGGGCTGCTTGGTACCGATCCACAGATAGGGAAAGAAATGCATACGCTGATCACAGGTCCCCAACCCTGGGTACCCGACAGCCAGCACATCAAAAAACGACAAGTTGTGGACTCCAAAAACATCAAAAAGTGACATGGGGGAGGCCCAAACAATACGTTCATATGAGACGAGTTGGGATGGTAACAGACAGATGATAGGATCAAAGTTTGAGTCCAATTTAACCCTTGTGCTAACCAAGGGATGTTTGCATTAAAAGTGGGGTCATCTGCTAACATTAGATAGCACAAGGGTAAACCTAGTTTAATTTTATCATTACTTTCACATCTCCTCTATTTATAATGCAAATGCAAACCATAATACTTCCTCCTCTGTGCTTCACTGTTGAGGAGAAGTTCTGCATTTTTTAGTTCTCTATATAACACACAAATCTAAACCTGCTATAAATATATAGATCGCCTGATCATGTTTGATGACTGACAAATCATTTCAGAACTCATAATGAAAATTGCTGAAATCTTGTGATGTGAAATCCACAGTCCAGTTCAGAAAAAAACTGATTTGAAATGTAGTCCACTTTACATCAAAATGATCTGAAATAACTCATCCCGCAGCAAAGTGAACACCAGATTCCTAAATGTGAAAGATTGAAATGAAACAGATTTCCCCTGTCACTCAAACAGGAGGTCTCTCATCAGTGGTATCTCCTCTGCAAGCCTTTATTTCAATTAGTTAAAGTCAAGATGTGATGAGGGTCCTTTTTTTCCCTTCTATCCGGGATGGTGACATTTTAAAAAGTGGCAGTAATTTACTTTTTAAAGCATTTATCTGATGTAACAATAAGAAACATGGTTTTTTGTGGATGCCGCAGAAAAGCTTTAAAATTTTAATCTCCCATCCATCCATTCTCTGAACCCGCTGAATCCTTTTCTGGTGTCACAGGGTTAAAAATTTTGATAACATTTTTATTCTTTAAATTTCCATCCACATGAGAAACAGCCTTGTCAATTCTAAAATACTTTCAGCAAAACTGTGTCACAGTTAAAATTCAATGCAGCGTGTCCAGCACTTTCAAGTATATTAGGACACGCCCCCCTGAACTCATGTCACTCTCTAAACGTCTCTATTTGTCTCTTTAGTGTAAACTTCAGTATCAGAGTTTCCCAGCACCGCTTCCCCAAGTCTCTAGTGGCAGGAGTTTTTTTTTTTTTTTTTTTACATTTTTTTTATTTCTGCCTTAGACTATCTGTGTTATTCCACAGCAGACCACGTATCCCTGCCTTCTACCATTCATGCGTGACTTGATGTATTGTGTCAGTGTTTCCCCCTGCCTCTCGAAATTAATTGCAGTCTTATCTCTCCCTGAGATTAAACAAAAACGTTTGCTGAAAGCACAATAGTCTTAAAGTAGTTTGTCTGTTCAAACAAAACAATTAAAACCTTTTATATGTCCTACTGTTTTTAACTGTTGACAAGATGGAAAAGATGTTAAAGGGGTTTTATTATTTCTGTTCATAAAATTAATTAATAATAATTAATTCTTCTGATTTAGTTCAAGCTTTGATTATCATAAGCTAATTTATCTGAGAATTTATACTTCAAAATATATATAAAAATAAAATTTAAAATAATTTTTAAAAAGTCTGTTTTGGCTTATTATGTTTGAATATATTTATGATGCTATTTTGACCTCATATGATTAAAAACAACATAACTTTTTCCTAATAGTAGAATAAACTATAAAGATATAAATAAAATATAATTTTAAATAACTCATCCAAACTTCCCCCTTTAGATGGACTTGAATGAACTTCTCCAGTTTTGGAAAGAAAGATTATTCTTTAGATTTAAAGCAACACATTAAATTCAGAGGAAATGCTCAAAGATTAGATATATCTCAGTATCTCTGAGCAGACACGTCTGTTAAATAATGATCTGAACTCGGAGTAGAACTTTTATTCTGGCGGGCTGACTTTCCTCTAACCTTTCAAATTGCTTTTTTGATTGACGCACAACACAAAAAATAAAAAGTAATGTAATATCAACATTTTAATGACTGTTTATCTGTTTCTAGAACAACAAATCAAGTAAATAAATCCCTAGTTTTATCTATATCAAATACTATCTTCCTTAAAAAAAGAAAACTTTTTTTGTTTTATGCAACATGTTCTACTAAATGTGACTCAGTCAATTAAAATTCTACGTAAAAACATCCAGAAAAACTGTTGTGCTAATGCTAAAACAGATTTGTGTTTACAGCTGGGCTTTTACAGGTTATTTTGCCAAATAGTCAAAATATGGAGATAGTTAACCATTGGTTAACAGTAAAAAAATAATAGATAATGATAACAACGATTGTTTAATACTTTTAATTTAAAAAAATCTGGTAATTACAATAAATGTGTTTGCTTGTTTGGTATCTAGTTTGTTAAAATGTGAAATAAAATCTTATTAACTTCATTTTCTAATAAATTACTTTATTATTCAGCAGTTTTGCACATTTATTACTAAACAAAATTACTGAAACTATCAGCAACTGGTGCCAAAACATCTCCAGACATACAATTTACAGTATCAATAAAAAGGGACAATCTACAACAGACAGTCTTGTTGAAGAAGGTGCTATTAAAACGATTGTTACAGGACTCAAATGTGAAACCATAGAGGTGAATACACTGAGGAGGTCATTAGCAGAAACAGCTGTGATGATTGGCAGCCGTAACCAGGTGTGATCAATTAATGCACAGAGCAGTAAAAAAAAAAAAAAAAAAATCTAGCATACAAAATATTAAAAAGTTTAAATCTAAATGTGTTAATAATTAAACACATTTACAAAATAGGTTATAATTAAATTGTTAAAAAAGGACAAATGCCTATAAACTGCATTCTGTTAAAAGCCCACCCAATGCAAATTGTGTTTTTAACATGTATTTGTGGCATTTTTCTCATGATGGAGGACATATATGAACAAATGTGAGCTTAAACTGTTTTCCTATGCATTACTTAATTCAAATATTTATGTATATATCAAAATAATGTTTTTATTAATTTGACTAAAGTGACATAATCACAATTTAAAAAAAAAACATTGGAAACCCGTTTACACTAGATCAAAACATGATCAGTGTGGATCTTTAACCCAAGATTCACACATTTAACCCTTTAAGGGCGAATGTGTCACCGGTGACACATTTTTACACGCGCTCTTTGAATTACCGTAATTCCTGAACGATTCGCTCTATTTTAAAAATTCCAACAGTTTCTGAAAGCTGAGACATTGCACTTTATTGTCAATATTGACTCATTACGGTAATCTCACCCGGAAGACCGCGGGGAGCGCTTCTGTTTACCGGCGAGAGGAGAGATGCAGAGTGCAGCGCGGTCGAAAATAGTTTGTATAACGGCGAAAAAAATAAGAAAAATGTCTGAAAAACAACCATCGTGGGAAATATGACTTTCATGAAGGTCCTGAGAAGACTTTGAGACCAAAGGAGCAACGGAAGGAGTCATTTTTGGCGAGAAAAGGTAACGTTTTTTGGAGCTGCATTTCCGTGTTATTTTCTGAAGGAAACAAACACTTACGAGCTAGTTTTTACTCAGAAACACAATCTGTGTGAGAGAAATGTCATTCTAATGTAAGTTAGCTTATTTTGTAATCATAAATTATAACTAATCTTATAAAATAAGCATAGAATTATGTTTGTTTAGGAAATAAATATCCCAATAAATGAAAACATTTTTTCTCCCAGTGTCCTGTGGGCTGGAGCTGATGATTCTGGAGGACCAAAGAGGAGAAAATATGAGGATTCTGGAGGTTCTGGTGATTTGGTCGGAGACTTAATCTGCTCACAACCACAACAGCCTTGGAAGACAGATGTAGAGCCTGATTATGGAGATCCTCATCCACTGAGATTCAACTCCAAACACATCCCAAGCGTCCAACCACCTCTAAATACAGAAAACCATCAGCAGGTGAAATCTTTTCCCACTGATGCTTCAAACTGTGCATCAAGAGCACTTCCTGGAAGTTTAGGACTTTAGACTGTCACTGACAGCATCACCAAGGCCTTTGAGGAGCCAAGGAGGACAGAACTGCCCTGTGTGACCAAAAACGCCTGTAGATATTTGAGATTTTATGCACTGTTTTTTTGTACTTTTAGAGAGAAACATACAGAAATGTTGTTGTAAATTGTTTTATATTGGATAAATTTAAACTTTTAGTAAACAAAATCTGTTGTTCATGTACATTTGCACTGTTTTTCTCATTAAAAACTCTAAAAATCATATTTCGATTTTGTGTTTTTTTACAATTTAAATTGGTCTAACACTACTATGAAATATAATAAATTGTAAAATGATGATAGATACTGAAAATTCAATGTCTTCTGTAAAAAAGGACAAAAGAACACATTTGTAGGACATTCTCTGATCCTTTCACAGTCAAAATTAGCAGAAAAGTCCAGGCGGACATTTTGAGGCTTAGGCCTTAAAGGGTTAAAGGCAAAAAAATGTTAATTTCTAAATATTAAACATGCTTTTAATGTTTTCAGTGCAGCATCTTTTCATAATTCTATATCAAATCAAATCAAATCAAATCAACTTTATTTATATAGCACTTTTCAAAAAAGATCATTTTTAACCAAAGTGCTTTACATAAAAAAAATAATAAAAAATGTTAAAAACAAATGCCCTCAAACCCCACCCACTATGATCTCCCACAAGTCATCAACCATAAGAAAAATAAACATTTATTTACATAAACCATTTTTATTAATATAATATGCTCTTTATGACTGCCATTTTGTCATGAACATCTTACTTCCTGTTTTTTTTTTTTTTTTACTTGACAGTAAGGTTTGCCACAAGGTTGTATCTGATACTCGTCCCATGTTTTCTATTAATTGCGCTTGAAACCATACACTGTAAAAAGTGAAACGTTTCAATTACCAAACGTTCTGTAATTTGTTACATTTAAAAATATTAGTTAATAACAAATTATTTTTTAAGTTGAGTAAATGTATTACAGAACTTTTGTTAATTGAGCCAATCTTTCACTTTTTACAGTGTAGATCTAGTTTTGTTTTATCCATAAAGCGGTGATGTCACATTGTAGCTTCATGTGAAGTGCACATGTGAGCAATTTTATGCGCTTTAAATGTAATCTTGTTGACAGGCATTGATGCTTTGAAATACTTGGCAGCACAAAAAAAGAGGTCTATTTGAACAAGTTCATCTGGTGGAACTATACTAGAATGACATCATATGTGTGCAGAAACACGCACGCATACAAGCTTAAAATGGTTCTATGACAAGCATGAGACCTGACAACTCAAATGACTCAATGAAACCCAGAAATATGGCTTTTTTGTTCTTTTAAATATCTTGTTTTTACACCTCCCACACATGCATACACTTAAAAAAAAGACCTTTAAAAACTCTACCGGCTGTCAAGTTTCTCCACCTTAACTGAGTCGTTGGACTAAAGTGAAACGAATTTTCTTTTTCTCTGCCACATAACTTACCCCTGTCAGGTGAAATCAAGTCGTAGAGCTGCAAATAATTATGCGGAAATCACAGCGTTGCATCGAGAATCCCAAAAGACGTTTTCTCTCAAACCAAAGTTTGTTGTTACATCTTCTGCACATGTGAGTTTTGTTTTTGTTTTTTTTTTATTATAAATATTATAAACGGAACATATAAATCAAACACTTAGAGGAGTTAAATCCCAGAAGAAGTGGGGCATTCATGCTTCTTACTCCATGTGTATCATTTCAATAAGAACACAAACAGCTGGAGGATCTGGGGGAGAAAATAACATGGCACCGAACGTATTTTGTTTTGTATGAATTTTGCTCCTCACAACAGTTCCAAGCTGATCCTGCGACGCCTTCCTAAATTGAGCCACAGCAACCGCCTGGCTCACATATTATTATGAATAATTTATTGCCCCCCATTTCAAAGAGCCAAGCAGAAAACCCAACTATTTTCAGTGTATCGTACATTGCTTAAGTCACAGGTGCAAAGCGCAGCTGTTGGTTCTTTGAGAAGAACTGCAAACAACATTAGCCTCTCGTTGATCTAATTATCGTGGGGTTAGTATATACTTTATTTGCTGGTGGGTCCCCAGACTTTTTCTTCTTTTTGCTAGCATAAAACAGTGTGGATCACCACGTAAAAATACAGGTGGAAATTCTCTGGTAATGCATGAATGAAGCAGTGTGGCAGGAAAAATAGCTAGTTTAAAATCTCACTAAAGTGAACCAGAGTTTGTTTCCCCCGATAATCTGGAACTGAGTTTTAGTCTGAATTCACCCAACCGGACTCTGGTCTGGGACCAGGAGCCGCTCCCTTTGGAGGGGGTCTCGGTTTGTTTCCAATCAAACTGTTCGCTCTGAATTTCTTCAGTCTGAATAGGCTCCATGCTCAGAGTGGAACAACTGGACCAAAACACCCATCATAGCCGGGCATTATGGGATGTAAACAGAGAGCTGCAGATCAACGTGGAGCATAGCAACTCATTGAAACGTGTTTGAATGGATGAAGGCTCATTAAAACAACATTTAACGTGACACTCGTTGCTTCTCACTGTTTTCTGGACAATCATAAACTTATCACTTATCAGTGTACCTATGTAGCTGATGTTTCCTTCACAACTGTTATAGCTTACGCTGATATAGACATTCAAAATTGATCAGTGAAATATAAACTTCAAATAAGTGAGGTATCCCGACAAGAATTGCAAAAGACTTCCATTATTTTTTCTCTTGTTGCTTTGCTCCACCCTTGTAATTCCTGGCCAATAACTGAAGCGATCTTTATTCACATGTTTTTTTTACAAGCTTTGATTCAAAACTGTTTCAGTCTGAATACAGACTGAATGCAAGGGTCAGCACTCGATCCGAACCAATTAAGCGGATTTGGTCCGAACCTACGGACTTTACCGGCTCCTTTTCAGATCCTCAGGGTTTGAGCTCTAAATGATCTTCAATCTAACCAATGTTTGAACTGTGGTGCAAGGCCAGATTAACCAGAGGCACCCTAGATCACATAAACAAATTTCAGATTGCCTCTGATCACAGCAGCTGTACTGAGAGTATCACGCCTGCTGCTGTAAACAAAACTCGTTTAATTTAATGGACTGTGCATTTCACCCACTGACTGTAGATGAGAACTGGACTGAGTGAATGTGAAAATGACTTACTTTCAACTCCAACGAAAGGAAGTTTGCAATACAGACGCCGCCATGCTGGAACCAGAGAACAGTCAGTAATTGATCCGAGTCGGACTTACTGTAGTCACTGTTTCTATGGCAACCACTATCACCAATCAGGAGGGAGCTTGTTGGAAGTCCACCACTTGAAAGCGAGCCGGAGAAAATCTGTCACTCAAACAATTAGAAAATTCAACTTCTTTATGCGGGTTTGTTGTTGTAGTTTATGTATTTCTTCTAGCAATTAGCCAGATAAATGAGATGAAATATTTCGTTAAAGCAAACAATTGGTAAAGAACTATAAATGGAAAAGTAGTGCATGAGTACAAAAATGATAATACTTCAGTAGAGTAAATACATGTCCCCCCCCTCAAAAAAAAGAATGAAACAAGAGTTAATCAGTTATTTCCTGCTTCTCAGGTAATGTTGATTGCATTTTATTTTTTAAAAAAGTTTATTTTTGTAAAACTATTTTAAACCCTTTAAAATTTACGTGAATATAACTATCTTTTAAAGATGAATCTTCAAAATTCCTCTTGAGAATGCTTGCCCAGGGTACAACAAAGTGCATTTCCAACTCTCCCCAGTTGATCTGTTACTGGACGTCTTCAAACCTCCAACAGTCACATTTTCCTTTTTGCTTCTGTTTTAGCTCAACTAAATCACATAAAAATCTACACTTTAAAAATGGCAAGAACAGGAAAAAGTCAAAGTAACTGTCAAATATGACAAAGTTTTACAAACTTTCTGAAGCTTGCTTGCACAAAATAAATCAAGAAAATCCTGAAAAAGAGTAGCTGTCCCCCTCTTTCATCATCCCACCAGCCAAGCAGGAGGTCCTGACAGAAATACAAGAAACTCGCACAGCTTCTTAGCACCATAAAATCAGTGGATGACAAGCTTGTCCCACTCCGTGGTGCCAGCATGTAATTTGAGCACATGACTTGGCAAAACCACCAAACGTCGTGCAAAGGAACAGCTTTTTTAAAAGAATATTTCTGTCATATCAGCCTTATAAACCTAAATAGTTTTGAGAAAATGACATTTTGCAAAATTTGAATCAGATCAAACTTTATTTATAAATCAATTTTCATACACGCTTTTAAATAATATGCTAAAATAATCCAAAAAAGTTTTTTTTTTTTTTAAGTCATTAAGAAAATAGATGGAATAAATATCTTAATTATCAATAAAAAGAGATTTATGAGGGAATTTTCCAGCCATTCTCAACTGTGAAGGTAAATTATGAAAACTTCCTCCCCCTCACTTCATCAGTGGATGTCATAGCACTGCCATCCCAGCTATACCACTTGATCCTGACATTTTTTTTCCTACCTCCTGCATCCCTCACTTCACCCGGCAGCACAGAGACGTTGCCGCACGCCTCCTTTCTGCAGGGCTTAAACGCGCACGCCACTTTTCTATCTTTCTCTTGCTGGAAATCAGAAATATGTCACGGAGGCGAACTCCGGAGCGCGGGGAGGACAGATAAGGCTCGCAGAACTCAACTGTTGGAGCATGTGTTGCCCCCAGGAACCGGAGGAACACAAAGGCCTTGACAGCGACGGTTGCACGTGACCATCGCAGGGACTTGAAAGTGACTGCTGGGTGGTTTTCGTGTGAACCCGATCGATCACACCAAACCTCCCCGGTGTGATAACCATTAGCGGTGAGGCATCGGTTGTGAGATTGAACTGTGCAGATGACGTGTGAAGCTACGTCGGTTTACGCAGAGTTTGAATAGAAAAGGAGAAAACATCCACAAAAAAAAAAAAAAAAAGTCTAGCCCTTATTATCTGATGCTTCCGTTTTTCTGACTGGATTCTCACAGGTGTGGGACCGGGCAATCTCCAAGGGAAAGAATGAAGCAGACTCTCTTTCTGTTAAAAAAAAAAAAAAAAAAAAAAAAAAGAGCCAGGCAGATATAATCACATGGTTGACTTCATGTCAGGACTGATTTTGTGAGGATTAAGCTCACGGGCTGCTATTTATTTCTCACTTGTAACAAAGCCCACTAACTGGCAGTCACGATAAAAGTCTCCTGCCATGCATTACTTCTGCATCCACCCAGTATTTGCACAGCAACAAGCCCTGAAAAAAAAAGAATTTGTTCTCGTGCACAGGCTGAATGAAAATTCCTCAGGATTCTCTCCGGCCTGACAGGCTAGGTGCGCTCTCTCTGGCAGTCACAGACACGATCCGGATTCGGAATCACTTCTCATATTTCGGGATGCAAAGTGTGCAAAACGGCTCGACATGACAAGTGCCACTCACGCTGCAGTGCATCTCGGCAGTCACAGACGATCCTGGAATCTCTTATTTCAGGTGCGTTTCAGAACCTGGTGTAGGATTTTTGGGTTGGTCGCTGGGCCGCCCTGTCAGCTCTGTTTTTTTTCAGAAAGCGGGGGTCCACGGACTCAGGCTGGACACCGAGCTCGTTTTTTTTTTTTTTTTTTTTTTTTTTTTTGTTCTCCCCTTCACATCGCCAACTCCAGCTGTCACACCGAGGGACAATAGGCAAGGGGGAGAAGTGGGGTGGGGGGTGCTCGCTGAATGGAAAAAATAAACTGGAGAGCTCCCGTCACACAAACCACCCCCCCTCTCTCTAAGACTCGTCATCTGCATTTGACAGGACCCCCGTTCTCCTCTCTTCACCGCCCCTTTTCTTTTGCTTTCTCCTTTTCTATCCCTGTGCTCCTCATAATCCCCCTTTCTCGCTCTTTCCCTGCTAAGTGCAGCTGTTGCTCTCCATTGGATCGTTTTTTTTTTTGTTTTTTTTTTCAGACTGATTGCTAATTAGGATAGCATTTTAGAGAGTTTTATCTTGAAAACTTGTAAAACTTGCAATTTTCCACCCCCTCTTTTCTTTAATCTAGCAGATCTGAGAGGGAAGCAGAGAAAAGACTTACCCAATTACACATAATTTACATTTTTTTTAATGCAGTCATTTAGTTTTCTAGTGTCGTCTGTCATTGTAGCGCCCATTTTTCTTTTCTTTTTTTTTTTTTTGGCTTTGAATACTTTGAAGAATAGATTCTTCTTCTAGAACTGAATCACAGGGAGCTCAGAGGGAGAAGGAGAGCCTGAGAAAACAGCAATTCACACACCAAATACAGAGACCCCTAGTAGCTCAACAAATGAGTGACTAGCCCTGTGTCCATTTATATCGGCCGCAAGCCTATTAGCCAGGCATTGCTCCTTGAACATTCACTGTCGACAACATGTGGAGGCATCGCTATAGCAACCAGTGGATATGACATGTGCAATGGACGGGGACTCCTGAGCTGCTGAATATAAGGAGGGGCTCAGCCTTAACTAAATGATCTGGGGAGAAAAAAAAAAAAAAAAACAGCCAACCCCACCACCCTCCCCATCTCTTTTCATTGGCACAGAGGAGCTGAAAGGACTCACTAGTGGGGCTTCTGCACATTCTTCCAAGGCTCGGAAAATCAGGCGGGCATATCCCACATTCTTCTCCCTTTTTTCTTATTCTCTCCGACCTTTTTTTTTTTTTTCTTCATCTACGAACTGAAGCAGCGCTCTTTTGTTGGCGCTGAGGGACGCATGGGACCCTCCAAAGGGGAACTTTTTTTTTTTTTTTTTTTGTGGTGAGGCGAGTGTGAGTGGGCGGCCGGGACGCTCAAACGCCTGTCGGAGCTGCGGCGAGCGCCAGTGCGCATCCACACGCATCCACTCTCATCCACGCTCTCTGGAATAGCTCCTCGCGACATGGATTTAGGTAAATATCTTCCGCTTTAAAAGATACGAGTTCTGCAGTTTGATGTTTAAAAAAAAATAGGGTGCTTTGCTGATTGTTTGGTTTTGGATATGCTTTATTTGGTTCTCTCTGTGCGTGACGGAGAGCAATTCTCCAAAAGCTGACGGAGCTTCGGAATCAAACGTGAGAACTTAAGCCGACGAGAAGGTCGGACGCTTTTGCATTGAGCACATCTGGAGACAAAGTTTGTGCAGGTTCATGCTGCGTGGCGCGGGGACTCCAAATGCCCAAATAAGAAAGTTGGATAATCATTTAATGCCTTAAAAAAAAAAAAAAAAAACAACAATTAACTTTTTTTTCTGCTTAATATTTAAACTTTTTTTTAATCATTGTATTAATCTCTTATAAATAAAAATAATCTCACATGTGGCTGTATATGTATTACAAAATATGAATATTAGGGTTTATTTTATTTTATTTCACTTGCAAAAAGATCCAAACATTTCATCCAATCAATTTTTATGAGCAAAAGATAAACTTTTTTTGTATTTATTTAAAAATGTTGTTGCTTGAGTACATTTATCAGCATATACAACCTTAGATATGATGCTAACACGTTTACCAAATAAAAACTTAGCTGTCAAAGTGTACTATAATTTGGAGTTACAGTCATACGCTGGTTTGTAGCGTCTCAGTTGTGTGTTAAAGCTCTGGTTAAAGGTTATTGTGATGTGTTTGAATGGACAGCCATTCGCCGGACTGCACCTCTCAGCCTGACCCTGCCTCTCATCATTTGAATAATCCAGAGCACCGACATCCATCTGGCCCCTCGTCTCCCCCCCAGATTGGCTAATTCACCAAACAAGAGGAGACATGAATAGAACTAGAGATTAAAAAAATAAAATAAAACCACAAAAACAAAAATAGAGATAAATATAATGTTTTATTGTTACTCCTTTTACATTTTTTAAAATCGATACATTCATTTTTTTTTTCATATGCAGTTACTGAAGAAATTTAACAATAACATGAACATATTTAAGATTAAAGCTAAAGATTATAGGAAAAAATATATATTTTTAAAATAATTCATAGTTAAAATTTGTAAAGTTAGTTCAATTATTTATTTATATTTTAAATATGATGTGAATTTTTTTTTTTTTTATGAAACCCTTGGCTTTGAAGGTAAATCTTAGCCTTAAATCATCTCTCTTCACTTCTTTTCCTCTGAAGTTCCTCTTGTTTCTTTCAATGTGATTACTGCCTTCAAACGCTCTTTTAAGCTCGCAGTGAATTCCAAGCCTGTTTGTTCCCCTCGGTGGAACGGCTTTTTATCCATTTTGTGGTGAAAATCTCTCCATAGTTGCCTCAGATAAAAGGGCATGTCTCTGATGAACTTGATTACTTGCCTTTTTTTTTATTTTATTATTTCTAAAAGCATTTGAAAATAGATTTTCGCTTTTGTAGTTGTTGTATTTCTGTTTGGTTTGGTCCATATCTGCCTTGAAAGTACGTGGAAACAGCGGATTTTCGTGTATTTCGGTCTGACAGAGACAGACACGTCTCCGGTTGGAAAGCATTCCCCCTGTGCATCAGGCCTCTTCAGACCTCTCACATGCATCCTAACCTCTTATTGCTTGATTGGAGCTTCATGCTGGAGGCACTGCACTCACAATCACCAGCAGCTATCTTGTTGCCCAACGCAGAAGTGGAACAAACCACACTCGAAGGCCTTGGCGGTCAAGAGCCACAAGGTCATCGCTTTTGGTGTAAAGAGATGCTGCCGTTCTTTATTTGGTTGAATGTTTGAACTTTTTATTTATTTTTTTCCTTACTTCCAAAGTTGTAGGTTTGATTCCCTCCACCCATCCATCATTCAATATCGCATGCAGACAATTAGGAGTCTGCTGATGAATGTGTGCGTGGTTATTGATACTGCCCTTTTGCAGATGTATAGCTATTAGAGGGCGTGCTTCTGGTGAAATTAGATCAGAATCGGAGGAGAACCGGCTTTCGTCAGAAACCCGATGTTTTCACGTCAATCCCAGAGACAGTGAGGATGATTTATGGGGAGAAAATAGTCTCCGTGCAAATTGCATCTCTCTGCTTTTGCAACCGTTTGACAGGATGTGTTTTGGATTTTGGAAAAATAAAATTACACTCGTGGCAGCAATTTGGGGATTTGTGATAAATCCATCTCAATTCTGATTGTGCTTTAGAATATTCTACATCAATGGAGCAAATAGAGTAAACATCCCATTTTTTTTTTTAATTTTCTTATCAAGCAACAATTTTACCTTTTTCTAAAATAAACGTTTGCATGAAAGAAGTTTGGCCTGTTTGTGTCTCCCACCCCCCTGGTAGCCATTAGCTGTGCAGCTTTTGGACAGGGTCTAATCCAGCCAAACTCGGGACCAGAGGAGCTAATTAAGCACAAGCTTTAAGTGTCCCAGACTCCTGCAGCTTCACAGTGCCAGCCTGCCTCATGGCAGCACTAAATGGGGGTTGTAAATATATCTGTAGTGGTGGTACATAGATGGAAGGGGCTAGAAATAAGAGACTAAATGGATGTGTTAGTGCAAGTGGGGCAGTTCACATAGTGTAGGTAGAAGAGGAAGCTTTACTGCATTCCATTTTTGACACGGAAGAGTTCCTCTCAGGTGAAAAACGAGTAAATCAAAAACGATGGTGTCAATCCTGACAGTGTGCTTTTCCTCTCTACTTGTGTGCCTCCTCCAGAGAGGCAGCCTGACCCAGATCCCCGTGGTGAAGGAGACCAGGGTGGAGTCGGGCCAGTTCCTGCTGCTCTCCATCCTCTGCGTGCTCTTCATCCTGGTGGCGGTGGCGGTGTCCGCCACCTTCTTCTGCGTGCGCCAGCGCTCACACCTCCACATGAAGGAGAAGCTGGCCAGCCTGGGGACTGACACCAGCACTGACGCCACTGCAACCTATCAGGTTAGACCAAACCCCTCACCGGGAGCCAATCAGAGGCCGGGACACAGAGCCTGTGCTCTGCCATTGGAGAAGCTCTTCTGTGATCATCCAGTTGGCAGATGAGTGTCTGTGCCTGAGCTGTTTTTAGTTTTTTCTCTCCTTTTTTGTACATTAAGTTAATTTTATTTGCAGTGAGCATACAGTTTAAAGAATGAACTCAATTTGATGACAGATTTCAATCCAAAGTTTGATGTTTTTTTGCATCTGCGTGTGAGGTGGGGAAGGAGTCAGCACCATGACCTATTCCCTCAGTTCCTCCTGGGCAGGGGGTAGCTGGGGCTTATTGATTTTTCCGGGTTGGGGCTCAGCTGTGCCCAGCGTGGCATTCTCAACACATTTATCTGCGTGTCGCCTTAACATTTTCAATATTTAATCAGGTTTTCACAGGGCTGTGATGCAAAAGCCAGAGGTGTCATCGGGATGGAAATCAGAACAGAAGCAGTCAGAAACAGGAAGTGTTCATAGTGGAACCTTCAGCTTGATGTGCTCCAGACCTGCTGAGACATAGAAAGATGGGTGTACAGATGGTATAGACTTTCCAGCTTGTTTTCACTCTTTTTACAACAGCTTTAAAAAAATAATAAAAATAAAAGGGGGCAACGGGGAACTAGTAATCCTACGACCTGTTCCCCCCTCCAGGCTCCTCTTCATTTCGGCTCTGGCTCTAACTGCATCCCTCTGCCTTCTTCGGGGACAATTTCTGGGCCCTGGCAGGCAGCGGCGCTTTGCAGAGATGCTGAGAAGTGGGATGAATTATGAGGTGGACCTGGATGGTGCCCTGAGGCCAAGGCCCTGGGCACCGCTTCATGGCTCTAATCATTAAAGTCTGATGGTGGAAAAAAAAAAAAAAAGAAAAAAGAAAAAAGCTGATCCAAGACTAGGGCTTAGGAGAGGAGGGAGGACTGTGCTCTAGAGGGAAATATCACTATGATTCATCATGAGATAGTGTGTGCTTTCACGAGACATTTTCTCTGGGATGCCCTGTCCTCGCTCAGATTAATTGAGTATGGAAATGAATTCAGGGAAGAAGACAGATTTGCCTCCCCAAATTAAACATGGCGAGGTTGAAAGATTGGAGGTTTAACATACAAATAAAGAGGAGACCACGCCCCTATTGTGCAGAAAAATTAAAAAAAGAAGTTGTAGTTTTTTCTTGTTTATGTTGCTTAGTCAGGAAAACTACGAGAAAGAAACTGCGTCATAAGTAGTGATTTAATCTGAATAGAAGATGTTTAAGCGTGAAACCTTTTTGATGGAGTATTTTTATGTCTCTGGATTCAGTCGTTTTAATTAGTTTTGCTTAAAAAAAGCAAAATTAGAGCTATTCTTTCAATTACAGGGCCTGCTTCCAAAATACTGGGGTTAATTTTTTGTGATATGTTTTTTTTACATTCGAATTCACAGTAAATCTCTGGAAAGAGTTACTGTGTGGGAGGAAAGTGTGGCATTTTTTCCTCTCAAAGTCATCTCTGCTTTCTTAACCATGTATTTTTGACATAATTAATATAATCTCCATAATCCACGAGGATAAGCCACTAATCTACAGAGAAAAAGACAGGATTTTCACAATAAGAACTCAACTCCTTACAGCTGAGGCTCAGCACTTAAAATACATCGGCTATTGTTGTGAGCACGAGGAGGAGATAAACACATGACAGCTCGCAAGGAGTGCGAGGAAACGCGGCGTTCGGGATTATCCGGGCCTTCACCGTCTCCGCGCTCTGTCATACCCAGGAGCTGTGTCGCCAGCGCATGGCAATCAGAACCTCCGAGCGAGTGGAGCGACCGGAGACCCTGCGGCACTCCCGCCTCAACAGCGTCTCGTCTCAGTTCAGCGATGGCCCCGCAGCCAGCCCGTCGACTCGCAGCAGCACCTCCTCCTGGTGTGAGGAGCCAGTGCCGTCCAACATGGACATCTCCACTGGTCACATGATCCTGGTAAGGACTCTGAAAAAAGCACCCAAGCAGTGATTCAGGGGTTGAAAATGATGGTAAAGTGTCTAAAAATGTGTTAAATCTTCATTTCTGGTACATCCACAATAACTTTCTCCAGAATAAAAATAATAGATTTATTTGTTTAGACATTTTAGTAACTTAAAATTACAAAATATTCAGTTATGAATTTGCCTTATTTTTCTCTATTTATCTGTCTCTTTTTTTTCAGCGCACTCTTACTTCATTTTTTTCCCCCAGAAGTCTCTTATCTTTGTTTGTTTCTTTCATCACTCTTCCCGCTGTTTTTCGCTTCCTGTTTTATCTTGACTCAGCTGCCTTCATTTTTTTCCCCCCCTTAACTTTTTTTTCCTTCCACTTTGTCATTTTCTTTCTTTATCACTCCTTTCCTCTCTGACACTTTTGTCTTTCTGTTTCTCTCAAAGCCACAGCTAAATAAGCCAGACATTGTTTTTGTTTTGTTTTTTTGAGAGCAGCACCCAAAGTGAAATATCATTAGCCAGATGAATGTAATCTGAGCATTTTTGAGATGTTGCTCTTTTTATTTTCCAGCCCATGTGTGTGTTTTTAATGAAAAAGCTTTAGGTTGCCAGCATTCCCACAAACACACAATGGATTGTTTTAATTTTGCACAACTTTCATTTGAAACAAGCTTGATAAAAGGAATGGATAGATGCCTGGCGGTGTTTCCATTAATGGAGAGAGCATTCATCACACCGCATGTCTGGCTTTTATACTGGGAGTCTATAATGAATGAGAGAGAATCTGAGTAATGCCTTGCATTGGTGGTAATAGATGGGTTTTGTTGCACTCGTCAAGGCTTGTTTGTGAAGCTCCTTTTGAAAACATTGACAATAGAAAAGCATTTAGCCGCACAAATAACAAAAGAGCCACGGTGAATCATTTCTAGGAGCCGTTGTTATTATTAGCCCTTGTTTCTTTGCGGCTACAATGCAGGAATTAGAATGTAGAAAGGTAAAACGCACTTCTGATGCATGGCGTGATTGACACAAAAAATGTCCTATAGGGGCTCTTCTTTAAAATTCCACAACCATCTCACGTGAAACCATGTGTGAGATTGCCTTGTTATCACTGATATCGGGCCCACACCCTCCCCATCTCAGCTCTCCTCTTTCCCCTCATATCCTCTCTCTGGCTCTTTTGAGCTGTAAAGAGGATGATGAATACCCAGTTTTCCAAAAGTACCGTTGCTGGGGGTCCTGTTTTTCTGAGGCCAATTCCCCTCTCACACACACACATTTTTTTTCACACGCACTGAGAGATTTTGGTGGTGTCAGGATAAATGAACTCGGATGCTGTGTCCTGCTGTGCAGGCCGTTTTAAGACTTAAGAAGTCTTGCATAATGATTTCCAACTTCAGAACTGAAACTGAATGCCTCTGTGCTGAGTCATCTGTTGTGATTTTTTTTCCCCTCCTTTTTTATAGCCTTGACAAAACCTCTGATGTGTTGTTAGGTTTTTTATTCTTTTTTATGCCGCACTGGGATGCTCTAACTACCCTTTTTATCTGCATTGAGAGGTTAAATGATCAGCTGCGGCATGGGAGCAGCATGTGGCTTCATTTCAGCACCATGGACAGCACACTCATTAGAAACAGGGTGAAAACATTAAATCAGTGACTAAAGTACTTTTTTATATAAACAAATTAATATAAAATAAGTAGCCTGGGGGTCCTGATCAGAGTTTTTGATCTTTTTGATGATTTATTTGCTCAACAGTAAAATAGATGGCCTCAATTGGTTGTTCTATTTCTTTCGTTTAGCTATTATTTGTCACAAAAATCACATTTTTACGCTATTATTCCTTTCCCCGACTCGCAGCTGCTCTCATATCATAAAGCTCTTCGCACAAACTGCCAACGGCGTTTGAATTTTACAGCCGACGCTGACGCGTTACCTGTTGTGTCTGTTTCTTCTGCCGGTGCCTTCATCCTGATTTCATCCAGCGCCCTTCTGCTGCCGCCGAGACTGCTTATGAGGGATTAGACATTGTTTCCCTGACAGTCAGGCCTCCCATCCCAGCCCTCTGATTGGCAGACATAATCCCCCCATTCACCAAGCCTTCGCTACTCTGTCTCTGGAATACACCATGGTCCGCTGCCTCCTCCCACCCCCTCTCCTTGGAAACGGGAGGGCTTGATAAGGGCCTGCTGGCTGCATTGCATTAAGCTATGAAAAATATGAATTTGGAATGCAATCGATTCAGGGCATCGCTTGAATAGAACGGGATGCAATTCAGAGTGGATATATCGAGTACATGGAGATGTAATATTGGTGGAGGAGGTGGGATGCTGTCAGGCTGGCATGCAGAGAGTACTTGTGCAGGGTGACAAGAGCATGGTGGTGACAGGCTCTGTCAAGTGGCCATAATGGCATTCTGTCATTTTCCTGGGAAGACAGCACTGTGTGTTCCTGTAGACAACACACAACTCCAGTTCTGAAAAACACATGCATCCCCACTATTAGGACTGACATTAACTTTTTTTATATAAATAATTGCATATGTTCCATGCATATTTTGAAAGATTCTTTCAAATAATTTTTTGATTCATTGTAAAAAATTTTTAAAAAAATTTAATTTTATTTAGGCTATTTTTAGTTTTCTAGGACATAGTTTCTACAGAGTGGCAGTAATTCATTAGGAATTTACCTCTAAGTTGTCAACAGAACCATTAATGTGGAGCAACCCCATCCCCACTTCCCCTCTCCAATGCTAAGAGCCAGCCAATTGTGTTTTCTGTCACAATTTTCTCTTTTCCAAACAGCATATTTGTTGTCTGCACCTAATTCACAGCAATTTGAATGAAGAAATACTCAGAAATGCTGTTTTTTAGCTTTTTTCCACCTCTAATACACGTCCTCCAACATCTGAAAAAGGCTACAAGAACATGTTTACTTCAAAGAGTAATTGCCTAACTAAGGAAAAGAGCACTAATCTGAGCCCAAAGCCAAACAGGGAGAAGCTGCATTCAGCTTCTATGCTCCACAGATCTGGAACAGACTTTCAGAAAGCATTAAATCAGCTGAAACACTGTTTATTTAAATCCAGGTAAACTCAGCTTCAAAAGTTTGTTGATTTATTTTTTTATGTAAAATACTTTGAATTGTCTTTTTACCTTAAATGTACTATACAAATAAACTTAGTAAAGTAAAATTAGTAAAATAATATATTAATTCAGTAACTTTAACTTAACAAGAAAATTTACAAGATATCAAAAAATTGAAAATTCTGATTATCCACATAGCCATTAAAAGCTATTTTTTTTACATAGAATTACTTAAAACTAAATGTTATACATCCCAATAATGAGTATTTTTTTGCTAGTTATAAGCACATTGATAGTATTTTTTAAGTTTTTAAGAAGTTAATTTTGATTACAGTGGCAAAAAACTAGTGTAATAAGTGGAAAATTCTTATTTTATAACAAAATGTGAATAAAATTAGAATTTGATCTTAGTACAAGTCAATTCTCATAAAATCAAAAAATTATTCTTCAAACAAAAATCTAAATTTTTTTTTTTTGTTTCCAAAGCAACAAATTCCACTTGTACTTTAAATAATATCCTTTAAATTCAACCAGAATGGGCAATTTGAGATTTTTTTATTTTGAATCATGTTTTTCTAAAATGATTTTGACTCCTTTTAATATTCATCTCCTGATTTCAAGATCCAAGACGAAAAATTTTTGAGAAAAGCTCGGAAACGACTTCAAACCTGGTAAAATATCTTGAATTTTTTAAAAGCATGGTTTGAAATCTTTACAAGTATCAATTAGCTTTCAGTGTTAAAAAACACCAGAAAACACTTTCATCAGAATTCCCCTTGAGTGCTTCTTTGCTCTCACTTTCACTTTTAAACCTCTACTTTTAACAATAAACAATTATTCCATTGTTTGTAGTGCTTCTAATGTTTTATAAGCCTCTTTGTGCTTTTTGCATTCATGCCAGAAAATTCTGAATTCATGATCCATCAAAGGTTAATTGCCCATTATCTGTTGGACAAGCGTGTTTGTGATTATCATCTTGGTTGTAATTGTATGTGACTTTAGAGAGCTTTGACTGTAAGAATGGAGCGTCACCTCTCTGCTCTGTCTACCTGTATACTGCTTTTAATATGGGATAAAAACCCTGCACATCCGGGTATCGCTGTCATTGTATTAGCCAGCTGATCCCTGACATCAGTTTATGAGTCTGTAATCTTCTGTCTCGCACAATAGTGGACTGAACCAATAAACCCCATCGGGAGGGTAGCCATGATACAGGAGAGGAGACGACTATAGGGGGGACTCGTCTTGGCAGCTCCAGACTCTAAGCTCCCTCAGACTTTTCCTGCTTGAGGAGAAGGCCGTTACTCCTCCCCCTTTTCTTCTTCCATCTTTGTCTCTCTGGCGAATTCAATTTTGTCTTCTCCAAACGTCGGCTTAAATGCAGACAATCTTATCAGTGCCTGTGCAAGCAGTGAGGAACGGGATTGAAACACCCCTGAAGTATTTCCAATGCAGACAAGTCTTCCAGGAGTCTTAACTGTGTATTTTCCCCCTGCTTTTTTTTTTTTTTTTTTTTTTTTTTTCTCAGTCTGACACACAAATGCACCAGCATTAGCACACCTTCCCCACCTCGATCCTCTGCAGCCTCACCCAGTCGTTCCGCTTCACTGCAGCTTGGGTTAATAATAATGCTCTGTGACAGTTGATCATAGCTTTAAACAGGAAGTTTTCTTATTTATGCAATTAAAAATAATAATTAGCTATCATTTTTTTTGTTTTCTATGAATAAATGTATCTTTTTCAAAGGTAAAATAGCATCTAAAAGCGTGGGGTTCAGATCAATGACTGAGGTGATGTGTGTTCCTCTGTTCCAGTCGTACATGGAGGACCACTTAAAGAACAAGAACCGTCTGGAGCGTGAGTGGGAGGCGCTGTGCTCCTACCAGGCAGAGCCCAGCGCCTGCAGCGTGGGTCAAGGCGAGCAGAACTCCAAAAGGAACCGCTCCGACGGCGTGGTTGCATGTGAGTCCATTAGGAAGCCTGTGCTTTTTTGGGATTTTTTTTTTTTTTTTTATTCCTGAGGGAACGTTCCCACCATTTCCTGAGACTGATACAAAGCTGGTCGAGGAGCTCCAACAGTTTCAGAAATGTATCTGTGAACACATGCTCCAAAAATGAACATAAAACCAGTCGGATAAACCTGCCAAAGAAACGCAGTGGAAAATATGTTCTCTGAATGAACAAATAATGACTATTGGCAGTCCAGCCAAGGAGCATCTCTTATATTCATCCTGTAGAAACTCTCTGATGTAAGAAGAGTCTCTGTCTTGCAATAGGCTTACATCTTCGGTGCTACTGACAAACAGAAACTAGTTTTTAGAACAGTTATTCCAGGTAAAAACCTCTGTCAAAGTTAGGACCTTCACTAAAAAAAAAAAATCTACTTTAAGTCATTTAATAATGCGAGACTTTCCATTTCATTACAATTTGCAAGCAATTATAACTTTACTAATGGAACTACATTGCAGTTTTTTCTTCTTTGATTGTCAGAACAAGATTTTCTGGATTTAATTTGGTACTAAAAGATCTGTTGGATCATTTTTGAAGTAAAAGTCAGTTCAAATTAGGGATTCACTTTCCTCACAATTTGGTTCAAACCTTGATTTTTAAACCTTGACTTGGTTTCATATATGATTGAAAAAACAACAAAAAAAATCTGAAATATTCTTGAATTTATTTGCTAATAAGTAAGTAAAAATGAAGAAAAGCCTTTCAATTGGCTCATATAAGCCTGATATTATGCAATAAAAACATGTTTACATATATTAAATGTTGCATAACATGTGTATTTGACAATTTCAATATATACATATGTGAACATATGCAGATGGGTTGCAAATATTCGCTTTCCCCAAAACATAGATTTCAGTTAAAAAAAAAAAAGAATTGTAATAGTTTGAATACTTTACTTTCATAAAGTCTACATTACGATAAAAGCACAATTACATATGTTTATTTGTGTTTAGAATTTTGTGATATTTTTCCGTGCATTTCAACCAGGATGTATCTTTATTAGAAAAGTTTGGAGAAAATTTGAAAATATATGTCAGGCAAAAGCTAAATATAATTGTCTAATAAAACAATTTAAATGCAAAACAAATTGATTTGATTAATAAAATGAAAGTTCTGTTTTGAAGAAACTTTTATCAAGCAAATTCAATGGAATCAATGGCGTTTCTTATTCAGAAAAGAGAACCCACTACAATGAAAATAGTTTTATCTAACATTTTTATGGCATTTCTCTCACGCTGGAGGACTTATAGAAAAGAATTTCAAATTAAAACTGCATTTTTGAGTTTTTCCTTATCCTAATTGTGTTGGATCTTGGATCAGATGAAAACTCGTCGTATGAAAAAGGCTCAGGTTTGTGATGTAGCAACTGCCATGGGCGGGCCAAAGTCTCCTTCCTCTGCTACAATTTTAAATCCTCCAATTGCAGACAAATTTATGTCTTCCTTCATTTTCCTCATCTGAGCTCCAATATTGCTTGCCAATTTAATTTTTTTTTTTTTGCTATGCTAATGTTAGCTTGGGGTTTGCAAGGAGCTGTAAGCTAACGGGAAAGCATATAAACAAAAGCATGCTGGGATAACAATGTAGGCTAACTTCCACACCAACAGCTCCGCCTACAACCAAAAGGCAGATTTAAAATAAAATTAAAAGACCACTGTGAACGATTTTACAATGGATAAAAATATAGTTGGTGTGGGACTTTAAGCAAGCGTCCTGCAATCCCTGTAATAGCCAATAGGGAGAAACTTGTCTAGTCCTTGTGGTATCCTGGGGGGTCCAGATGACCCCACTCTTACATTGATATGTTTTCCCTCCCATGACGACAGGATTTCATGTTTGTCATGGACACCAGTGACGAGGAAAAAAAAAAGTCTCCTTGAGTAGCACAAGAGCTAGATATACAAAAAACAGAACAAAACCAAAAAAAAAAAAAAACTTTGCCTCAACGGGGGTTACAATTCAAATGAAGGCCTAAAAACATCCTTCTATATTCATCTTTTTTAAACAGTTGTGGACAGATTTTAAAGGCTCAAGTACTATCTGCATTGAAATACTTTTACGATTTTTTAATTCCTCAGTTATTAGTACCAATCTGAATAAAAACTCCATCCACTGACAGCTATTTTCAGTTAATAACCAGTAATAATCTGAATTAAAACACTTTTAATTTTTTTTTTTAAATAGCTAATTAGATTTTTTACAGCTTAGTTATCAGCATCAATCTGAATCGAAACACTTATAAATTGTGAGTTGTCTTTTTTTTTTTTTTTATACCGCTGCTGAACCAATTTTCAGTTAGTATCAGTACTAAATTAAAAGACTTTTTAAGTTTTTATTTTTACAGTTGATTAGATTTTTACAGCTAAGTTATCAGTATCAATCTAAATAGGAACACTAATAAATTTTTGTGTTTTTTTTTTTTGTTTGGTTTCTTTTACAACTGATGAGCCTATTTCACATTAATTATTAATACTAATCTGAAATAAAACACTTTTAAATTAAGTCTGTTGATTTTTTTGTCACACCCACCATCAGTTAGCTTTGACCCTCTTAAAATTTCTTGCTTTTGATGCTTAAACTGACTTGTTTTCTTTGTTTTTATCGCACCTAGACGTGACTGTCAGACAAGGTTTAGGTTGTCGTAGTAAATAAATTAAAGTTAAAAAGACAAATAAAGCAAAAACAGTTAAACTAGGGTCAGATCCTCTGGAAACGTCTTGTCAATGTATTTTTGTTTTTACATTTTTAAGTTGTGTATTACTGGAGATTAATTGCCAAATCAGTTTAAAACTATAAAGTAATGACTTGTTTCTCTCTATTTACAGATGATCATTCCAGGATCACCCTAAAAGCAGAGAATAATCATGGAAACTCAGATTACATCAATGCAAGCCCAATAGTGAGTACCATTTGTTGTTGAATCATTTGTGGGGTTTTTTTAATCTAAACTAGAAGCCTCAGTGGTCTCAGTTTTCCATCATGAATAACAGCAACTACTCTGTTCTCGTGCACGTAAAAGGAGTTGCACACATTTAGTCTAATCAAATCTATTCTTCTGCAGAAAATGTTGGGTTTATGTGTGTGTGAGTGTGTGAGGGGAGTAGCAGCAGATGCAGTGGTGTGTGGATAAAAGGACAGCAATTACACCACAAATGGGACCCCTGTCTGAGTCCAACAAAACTGTGATAATTATGTCTGTCAGTGTGGCCTCTTCCCCCCTCATTAGCTGCAGGGGCAGTGCCCTACGAGTAAATACCCCGGCACTTTTGTTTTTTTTTTTCCCGGAGAATGTGAGGTCAGAGAGGCAGAAGGAAGGGCTGATGTTGCCCCCCGTGAAGCACAGGAGGACATCCGCACAGGAAAAAAGCCTGGATAATGGCAGAATGCTTGACCACGGATGATGTCCGAGATGTACAGCATCATTAGCGGGAGGAACGCTCGGAGGAATGCGCAGACCCAGAACGCGTTCCGATCCGTTTCTTTGTCCCCTTTCATTCCACGGCTCCTCCATTCCCCACCTGTTCTTCATGCTTCCATCTCTGACTATTTGTGATGAACTTGAGCCGCCATTTAGAAGCAGCGGATCAAAGCCCCACAGAGATGTTTCTCCAGGAACTGATACGACCTATTTTAGTATAAGCTATGTAAGAGCACTTTCTTTTTTCTTTACATTTAAATCATTTTTTTGGAGCCTTTCTTCTTCCAGCAATGGCAAAGGGAAGGACGGGCGAAGCACAGGAGGACTCTTTCATGTCTGTGCTTTAGTATTCATGCAGGGATGTCAGCAAACAGCTTCGGCATGTCTGCGTCCTTGAGATTGGCGCATTTGGCGTTTTCCTCTCATTTCTGAGGGGGAGATTTCCTTTCTTTTCTTTTGCTCAGGTGTGAAATTTCAACCAGGCGGGATGAATGGAAAACTGAGCGACTCAGTAATAACCAATCAAAGTGTTACAGGTTATTTTTTTTTCTCCCAGGTGTGCGCGAATTTTCTCAAAGGAAAAAAAAGGAAGCTAAATTTTTGGTTTGAGTTTTCTAATATTCCCAACCTGTCTACTATTTACTATCCATTATTCATAAATTCATTTTCAATAAATAGGGATTCTAAGAAACTTTTAGGACACATTCCATCCACTAAAATTATAATAAATGCTTCTTTTTGAAATTAAATCCTTATTTTTAATAGAAGCTGTAATTTTTGCTTTTAAAGTCCAAGGACCTAATCCTGTTGTTCAGGATATTAAACAAGAGGCTAGAAAATGATTTTGATAATATTAAAGCCACAAAGAAAAATGCTCTATAATTATTGTCTCTGAGTGATGCGGCTTTATTTAAGATAAACACCAAGATGTACAAAGAAAAAAAATGAGGCAATTTTAGGTGTTTTTAAGTTGTTTATCTGCATAGAAAGGTCAGTAAATGTTACAAAAGCCATTAAATGTGACCCATGAAGTTCACCATCACAATTACTGGCTATTATGAAAGAAAATAAAAGAGCTTTGCATTTAATGGGCTAAATCAAAGGTTTTAAATATTTATTTATTATCACTGAATTCCTGTTTGCATTGTTAGAATGTAATAAATTACCTTTCAACAACTGATAATCCACTCTAAATTAAGCCTCACAGTTGGATCTGTTGTGGTGTTGTTTGGTCTGGGGGGCAAAGATCGACATGTTTAAAAGGAGAAATCCTAGTGAAAATTGTTAATCAATTTGTCCACTATTCATTTTTCGATGAGTAACCAATACAAGCAGAACTAGCTCAGTGCCCCGCCCTAAAACGGAAAAGGTCACGAGTTCAAATCCATGGCTGAGTCATTTGACACTGAGCATTAAGGGGTTGGACTGAGGGGGTTAAACCACCAAATTGGTCCTCAGTGCGGCTGTGTCTGCAGCTCACCCCTCCCCAAGGAGATGGGTCAAATGCAGAGAACAAATTACACACACAACTAAAGTCTGGGAAACACTTTATAATCGCTATTTTATATATAACTAGTAAATAAATCATTAATAAACTGCTAGTTAATGAGTTATGACTTGCTAAATATATATATATAGCAATTTGTTAAGCATTTATAAATGTGCCTCATGGATGACCAACAGATAACTAATGAGCTGTTAGTTAGCTAGTTATATATGACTTGTTAAATATATGTTAATGATTTACAACTAAGGGTGTTATTAATTAATTTATTGATGAATGAATGTATTTTCCCACAATTCAACCATATTGATCTGTCTGAGGCAAAGTGTTAATCGATTCGACTTATACCATTATAAAATAGTTTCAAAATGAAATAAATTGATATTGAAAAATACCATTTGGTAGGTTTATTTTACTGTAAATGTGTCATCACATCAGTAAATTGTTACAGTTTAAAATGTGGAAACAAGGAAATTTATGAAGATCTGGGACCATATAGTGTGGTAGAATGGTCTAATAATGTTCCATTTGTATTATTTTGATGTGGAAAAACAACAACATGCTGAACTTCATAGAACTCATTTGAATGGATTTTTCATCAATTCTGGTTTAGTTGTTTGTTTGGCCACATATTTAATTCACACTTTATTATCTTATTTATTGAAAATGCTAGGGATCTAGAAAACTGTACCTGCAGTTTGGTAGCAGGTATTTATCTCTGAATCACACTGATGAAAGGTTGGGCTAAAGATGTCCTGGATCAATTTTAGGTCAGTGACTCGGATGATTCAAAATAAACTTAGATCCACCATGAATCACGACAACCACAAATTATGATATGAATCATATAATTATTAAAATGAATCAGTACACCCCTTGTATTTGTAATTTACTAAATATCAGTATTAAATTATATGTGTCACTGTTTTTTTAAGATGCAACTATTCCTCATTTACCAGCTGTTAGGATACGTCCAAGTAGCATAACTAATATTTAATAAATAAAAAGTTGTACTTTACAGATCAGGTGTTTAAAGCTTATTAACCATCTACCATCACCTGTTTAACTTTGTCAAAATGCTAATGGGTGGAGCAGAACTGTGTAAACGTCATGCCTAAACACTTTTTTTAATCTCTCAAAGAAAAAAATATTATTCTTGACCCAACAATGCTATGTTTCCTATCCGAGATAGAAAACATACAAGAAAAAGGGTCAGTTTTTCTTGTTTTACATATAATGTGTATCAGAAAATAAAATTGTTTGTTTGATGCATTATGTTTAACTTTGATTAATACGTGTCTTTGACTTGGTATACTTTTAGAAATCTTACAAAATTAGAAATTTTTCTTTTTTTTTACAAAATTTGACTTAATGAAACAAAAGGAAAGTCTCCTCAATTGATGGATATATCTTTATTGGTTCTTTCTTGCTCCATAAAGACAGAAAACAAAAATTTAGGAACTTTTCCAACTAGTTTTCTGAAAGGGAAATATGTTGGTCGTCATTGTTGTTGTGAACTGATCGAAGTTCTTCCCTTTTTATTTTGCTATTTTGTTTTGCCCAGTTGGCAATATTTGATCAAAGTCTTGTGTACCATCACTCAGTGTGTTACCAGACAGTGTGTTGTTTCACCCTTTACTCTAATCAGAGCCACAGAGATGACCACATCCTGAGCAACAAAGGGTTTGGAGCGCGAATGAGAGTGAATAAGAAAATCAAAGTGTTTCTTTTTCAATAGATCTCCTCTCTCTGGAGCCCAGATGGAGGCTTTGATGGAAGCAGGCAGAATGTTTACATCCTCCTCGTCTTCATCCATTCACCGTGTCACTCTCTGTTTCCTCTCTCACAGATGGACCACGACCCTCGTAACCCGACTTACATCGCCGCTCAGGGCCCACTTGCATCGACTGTGGCAGACTTCTGGCAGGTATGACTCATCCGCTGCCCGTCTTTCATCTTTCGACATTTTTTTTTTTTTTTTTGCGTCTGTAGTGATGAGAGCTTTGAAGAATGGAGAACAAAGCTACTGTCCTGGTGACTCAGAGGTGGGCATGTTTGGCTCTCAGTGCTGGAAAGGATTGTCCAGATTTAGGAGGATCAATAAAGTAATGAAGCAGATGAATGGGCGGCTCAGCTCGCAGATGTTTTTCATTTAGGTGGACTTTCCATTCATCATCAGCGGTTCCTGAAGACTTTTACTTGTAATCTACTAGTTTTCCTCAGGATCAAAGGGATCTTTATTAACTGTGCGTACAGATATGGATTCTCCGAATTGCACTGGAGTTTAAAAAAGTTATACTTCAGTCACAAATGGCGGATATAGGTTGTCTTCAGGTGGAAAAAGGGGCAAATCATTCATATACATTGTCTTTAAACGGTATGCTGTGGATGATAGGTCATAGCAAACACTTAAAAAGCACTTGTGACGGCGGTGTGTCATATAGGTTGTTCTTTTCTTTTAACCCACCGAAGCCTGCTAACGCTGTTCAAGTGATAACTTTGTTCAATGTGTGCAGCCTGACTGTTAGAAATGCGTTTGCATGGACAGCACTTACATATTACCTGCACACTTCCTGCATTCAGCAGTTTATCATAAGTATGTGTACCTTATATTATCCTGACAAATACTTCACGATATACGAACCACACGCACAACAAATTCCATTTTCTTGAAGTCCCTTAAAGTGGCTGTAGGAGCCAAAAAAAAACAATGCTACCTTTTGTCCAGTTGTAAACAAAAACTGTACGAGATAGATAACAGGTGAGGAATTTTCCACCTGGTTTTCACTGAGCCAAAACCGGTTCTTTAGCTTTATGGTCTTGGCCGGTCAACAGGCAAACAAACCGGACAGCTGTTGGATCACGTCCAGTTAGTCCCTTCTAAGAGGGAGGATTTGTTGGTCACCTGTCAGTCAAATTATCCTTTTTCTTGTTTGTGTAAAATGTTGAGATTTTATAAGAAAACTGGGATTTAAAATAATCCCTCCTCACACAGGTGGACAGTTGATTCTGTAATTAAGATAATATTCATATACAGGTGGAAAAAAAAAACCAAGATTCTTAACCAGGTTTTGTTTAGTCAGCTCAATTTTTCCCAGGTCATTATTGTAAATAAGAACAAGTTCTTAATATCTCACCTGGTTAAATAAAGGATTAATATTAATAATATTAATAACAATAACAATTCTGAAAAGGTGCGCCTTTTTAGATTTGAGAGAAAATGGACAGGCTTGGCTCTAGTGGTTACTTTAGGAATGGGTCGATTTTTTTTTTTTTAATGAGTTTTAAAGTGGAAGTTTTCATGTTTTTTTATTGTTCTTGCCAACTGGAAAATACGCAACAACAGTTTCATAACTTATAAAAGTTGTTAGTTACATTAAATTATACGCTGCTGTGCTTCAGAGCACACCCATGTGAAGAAATGAGTTTATCTTTGTACACCTTAGTGGCTGAGGGAAAGGCAGCCTTAAAGGATAACCAAACAGGGAAGTTGGAGGCTGACTCCACCCACTGCCAAAATTTGAAAATCCAGTCAGAGGGGTGTGGCTGGGGAACAGGACTGTTATGATTAATGGAGCTGCAGATCATGACGTCAGACTTCTGAAACTTACATGGTTTGACCAATCACAAAATTCAACTGTAATACCTCATTTCAACCTTCAGGGGGCAGGGTTTTTGACTATATTTTCAAGAATTAAACAAGTGTGTTTTAATTTGTCAAAAAAATTGGCAATGAAAGGCCAAAAAAATGAGATTTATGGTTTGGTTACCCATTAATGGCAGTTCTGTGAAGTTGTGCTTTTTCAGATTTGAGGAAAAATGGACAGACTCGCTCCTAGTGGTAACTTTGGGAATTTGTTGATATTTTTTTTTCTTTTTTTTTTTTTTAAGCGAGCTTAAAAGTAGAAGTTCACATTTTTTATTATTTATTATTCATCCCAACTTCTCTATGCATACAAGCTATTCCAAAATAAAGACAGAGAAGACATTTTTAATAAGAGGAAGCAAAGCTTTAGTTCTGTTCTTTCAAGTCCCACTTCAGTCATTTTTTTGAGCGATTTTAAAAGCATTCCGTGTGCTCTTTTAATTATGATTATGCAATTTTTTCTAGGACTTTGGCCAAATCCAAATTCTTCCCCTACCCCTCCGGCTTCTCCCTACCCTACCCCAATACTAATTCTTCAAATTCAGACATTACTGCCTCTTGATGATATCATTACTATTTGCCGGTACTTTACAGTAGCATGTAGCTGCTAGCGCTCAGAAAATACAGAACATCAGTTTTATAAATTTAAAAAGTCATCACTTACATTTAAATGTAAAGTTCTGTGCTACAGAGCACCTCCATGTGAAAATATTAGTTTCTCTTCAAACACCCTAGCAGCGAACGGATAGCCATCCGTAAATCCCTTCTCCTTCTCCTTAAAATAACAAGTTTGGACACCACTAAAGCTTCAAATGAAGGGGAAGGGATCAGTCAGAGGGGTAGGGGAAGAATTCAGATTCGGCCATACTTTCTGCAGAGCGGCTGTAGTTCATTAGAAGTTTGCATCTGTTTGTAGTGCTTGTGGTCCATCCAACATACTTTCTACGTTACAAATAAGATCGACATTTTTTTGTCTGCTTTTGATTTAAAATTTACTGAATAAAGAAATACTCAAAAATTATATTTTGAGCTTAATCTTCTTTATACATGTCAGAAAAATGTCACAACACCATGTTAAAAACACAATTTTCATTGTTTTAAGATGTTTGTGTCTGATAAAAATTCCCATTTTTGGCTCCTTTGCTGCCCTTTTTCATTGTCCGATCACACCCTCAGAAAGTCTGATGATATTGATCTCTCCGGGTTTGCTCCCAGGTGTATTCGTTCCCATCTCCATGCTTGTCATAGAAACCTCCCATCAATTATTGTGTTTTGTAAAACGTGCCAGCTTGTGCTAAAGCTTGACTTCAATGATGCATGGTTGCCAAATGGCATTCTTCTGCGCTAACAGGACAGCCCCACAGTAATTAGCGGACCCATCACCTCAATGTATCTCAAAGCAGGCGTGACCCGAGTGTAGAAATGTGAGGCATAGATTCTGCCCTGGCACTTCAAGCTAAACTGGAGGTTGTTTTTTTTTTTGTTTGTTTGTTTATTTCTTCTCAGTATTTGATTCTAAGTGAATCAAATACTTTTTCATTTATAGAGCAGTCATGACTTTAACTCTTAACCGAAGCGCATAATAAAAGAGCACAAAATTCAGCCTGACTGACAGGCTGAACATGGGTTTGTGGTTTAGCCCTTCATTATTCAATGTGGTCAGTCTTGGATTGTGGCAGGAGAGAAAAAAAAAAAACAAAAAACACCCCCTTTACCCCATTAAAAGTAAACAAACAAGGGGAAACACTGGCACTCACATGCAAATGGACTGTGCAGGGAGAAAATCTTTTTACTCTCTCCTATCTAATCCACGCCGGCCCCAGGCAGCGCTCTGAAAGGCGGCTCGACTCTAATCCTCCACTCCTCATTCCTCCATCCCCTCATCCTCTGCTCCTCCACCCATCTCCCCTCTATTACCACAGCTGTGCTGGGCCTTTGTGAGTATCCCCTCTTCCAATTCTCAGGAAAAACTTCTTGAAAACTATTTAATCACTTTTTCTTTCAGAAAAAAAAAAAAACAAAAAAAAAAAACAATCGGAAATGGAATGTGTGACTACACTTTTATCCCGCTAACTGCAAATATTTGCTAAATTATTCTAGACTAATTGGGTAATGTTACCTCACGTTATCACCTTGCCTAATCTCATCACATATTGGCACAGTTGGCACAGTTGGCGTGTAATGTGTCCACTGGGCTGGATCACAGAAGCTTGTGATTAGTGTATCGTCAAGGCCATTGTGTTTTTATAGCAATCATAAAACCTGCGTTTCCTCCTCATTTTCCTAATGGCTGCCGTGGGCCTGTACTTCTTCCCAAGGACACATTAGATTGCGATAAGATGAAATGGAGCAGCAGCGCAGTAGACGCTGTGATGTCGCCCAGACGACTGCAAGAGGGCAAAAACACGAGGTGCCCCCCTGCTGCTTCACCCAACGTTTATCATTTGTCACACACAGAGAGGTGACATTTATTCATACTTCCTGCGCCAAGATCAAGAAATCAATTTCACTCTAATGCAATTCCTCAGTGTAATATGCTGCACCGGTGGCTCAGTTCAGCTACACATTAGCGCTGTTTGATTGTAAAGCAGAAGTATGCGAGCGCGTTTGTTGTCTCCAGATGTGTTAGGCGGGTTTTCATGGCCTTTCTCTGTGTGCAGATGGTGTGGGAGAGCGGCTGCGTCGTCGTCGTCATGCTAACGCCGCTGTGTGAAAACGGAGTTAAGCAGTGTCACCACTACTGGCCTGATGAGGGATCGGACGTCTACCACATATATGAGGTACGTTCAGGGATAGGAAATGAAAAAATACGTTAGAGCTGTTTCTTTTTTTATCAGTTTTCTAAGGTTTTGACATTTTAATCCTTAAGCAGTTTTTTCGTGCTGATCATTTTTCAACCAGTTACAAACTTTGTTCATCAATGTCAAAAACATTTCATTTAATTTTGTTTTCCAACAGTTTTTCTCATAAAATAGGAGTTTAACTGTTAGAGTTTTTAAAAAATCCTCTTAAAGTATCCTAGTGCCAGTTTATTGAAACAGATACTTTTTTTATTTGCAGTTTAAAAAGCTGCAAAAGTATTTTAGCAAAACGTTACGTTTAACAATGCAACTTGGAATTAAAACTAAGAAAGTTATTTATTTATTTTTTTGTCTTTAGAACCGAAAAGCATCCCACATGATGTAAATATACTCATAGTCTCATAGTTCTAACCATAGAGTCAAAATATATCTTCAATTCTTTATCATTTATTTTATTTAATAACGATACATAACATCAAATTAATACAAAATGAAATTATAACAGTTAGTAAATGAAAACTAGTCAAAAGAAGAAATCTTATATTATCTGCCTCTATCCCTAAATCAACAAAAGGAAATCAAAGTACATCAAACAATGAAAATGATCTTTACGTGAATATTAAGCCCAGCCTAAACATATAAAAACATAAATACATAAACATTTATTTAAACAGTTATCTACACAAACCCTCATTTAATCCTATTTACCTTAACAAGGTTCAGTGGCATTAACTAGTTAAAGTTTTATGACATCTTTTTTCTACATGTTACCTATAATATTTCCTTAACATTTGACTTAAATAATCCTTTTAAAGGCAGAAATTGTTTTTGTATTCTTAGTTTCTTTATCTAGTTTATTCCTTATGTTAGGACCATACACTGAAACCGATCTCTCCAATACCTTTGTAATAAATCTTGAATTTCAGAATATTTCATGTCCTTTTAAGTCGATATGAATTTGTTTTTTAATTAATTTTGTATGTAAATTTAGGGGTTTTAAAAGTAGTGCCCCGAATTAAAAAAACAATAATAGAGCCAAATGTTCCAAAACAGTTTTATGAGCCTTTAATAATGCATTCATTGTGACCGGAAAACCCAGATCAAAATTTAAAAAAAAAAACAGCTTAACCTGATGTTGTGTTAAAAGGTGTTTTTTTTTTTTTATTGTATTATGATTATGACATTCTAGGCAAAATCTAAAAAAAAAAAGAAAAGTTGTCGTTTTCTAGGACAAAGTTTGTAGTTTATTTGAACTTCAAATTAAAGTTGAGGGCGGGACTGTTCATGTGGAAGTAAGCCTCAGCTGATATCCCATCATCCCCCGCTAGCTTACAGCACCTTACAACCCCAAGCTAACATTAGTAGTGCAACAAAAACAGCGAGCAATATTGAAGTTGTCCAGTCTTACAGTCTTGAGCAAGTTGCCAGCTCCGACAACGAAGATTAAGATTTTATAAATCTATTTGTCTGGTAGTGGATGCATCAGAATGGAGCCCATTTCATTAGCTGCATCATTCTGCATCATAGCTGCAGCATTTAGCCCAATTAAAATAAAAGATTTACAGTTTAATCTCAAATTATTTTCCATGAGTAAAATTATGCAAGAACATGTTAAAAAACACGACTTTTATTGGAGTGAGTCTTTCGTTTGTTTATGAATATTGTGCAAATGTTTGCATACATAGTGTTAATAAACTTTGGCACGTTTTGTGTGTTTTAGGTCAATTTAGTGTCCGAGCACATCTGGTGCGAGGACTTCCTGGTGAGGAGTTTTTACCTGAAAAACTTGCAGACCAATGAGACGCGTACCGTCACCCAGTTCCACTTCCTGTCCTGGATGGACCGTGGGATCCCCACCTCCGCTAGGACCTTGTTGGACTTCCGCAGGTAGAGAGGAGATCCTTTGGAAGCACTCAAATCTTCAAATCTGTGCTTGTTCTTGACCACCTGCCCTAATATTCTATGTTCTGTTAGCGGCTTTCTCCCCTTTTTTTGCCCGTCCTTCTTTTTGGTATCCTTGATTATGGTCGTTCTAATAAGGATTGCATTTCTGTGCTATCCCTTTCATCCTGGGCCGATCTCCCTCACTTCCCTCTAGCACATGTGATGCAGCAAATTAGCCCCGCACTGCCTGGCTTGGCTTTGGAAGAAAAGAAAAGAACAGAATAAAAAAATAGAAAAAAACACCTAATTCAAATAACCAATTAAATGAGAGCTGTTTCTGTAAAAACACAGGAGAGGGGCGGGGGGGGAGCTAGTGACTGAAAATCCTCGCTCTGTTTTCCATATAATGTGTTCTGGCAGAAGAGCAGCAGAAGCTCCTGTGGGAAAAGCCAGGAGGGATAGGAAAAGCCTTCCAAATGAGAATAGATGCATCTGATTTGTGGATGGAAGTCTGTCCCTCTGGTTTGTAATGCAGATGAAAGATAGCGTTATCAGAGCCGCTTGCTTTCCCCTGAACTAAATTGGACGTAGCTTGCAGTCAGGTGTTTATTCATCACCCCGGTATGTACCCGACGCTGTCCGCCGTGCTGTTGAGACCTCACATTAGGTTATTGGGCATCCCGAGCTCATCAAGCTCTCTGGTGAAGTCGGTACTTTGCGGTTGCCAGTGTCATTTTTGTGATGTTGCAGCTAGTAATATGAGCCCAGTTGCATAGTCACAAAAGTGATCATTGGAAACTGTGTCTCCTCAGCCAGGCCTGTGCACACACCGTCTCTTTCTCACCTCCCCCCGATTCTCTGTCTGCCCCTCCCCTCCTGTCACGCCTCCTTCCTCTGGCTTGCATGGGAACTCCGACAATCTGTATGATGGTTAAAGATGTGCTGTGCAAAAGAAAACATTGATGTCATGAGAATTAAATCAAAATATAGCAAAAAGTTGCATAAATAATCAGTCAGCAACTACATTTTAAGAAAATAAAGGAAATGATACATAAAAATGTTGTTCCACATCATCATGATTAGATATTTAGACAACACCAACCATGAGATAAGTAGCCATTTTGTTATTTTTGTAAAGGAAATCTAACACACACACACTCAAAAAAAAGCGGAAATTGAAAGAAAAGAGCTCTGAGTGTAGTCAGTTTCCATGGCAACGGCGGGGTGTGAAAAGGCTTGTTGGCCTTCACCGCGCCTGTGGTGTAAAACATTCATAATTGGCCCGGGTTAATGCGTCGGCGGTCGGCAATCACAACATCACACCATCACGTCCATCACCCACACGTCAAAAATGATTTACTGTCGCCGAGATGATGCTCCATTTATTTACGGCTTTTGAAATGCGCGATTGACAGGTGGGAGCATCCTTCTCAGATTTATGCTTCTTCCTCTGGTGATCTCAGTAACCTCAAAAGTAGAGTTTGCTCTGATTAGCATTGTGATTAAAAAGATCTCGCATTTGATTTTCACAGGAGCAAATAACGTCAACTTTTCCTTTTTTTCTTTTTCCAGAAAGGTTAACAAGTGCTACCGGGGTCGATCTTGCCCGATAATTGTTCACTGCAGGCAAGTACAACCGTTTGATCCCTGTGACAGTGGCTGACCCTGCTGAATCGGGACAGTGTTTGTGTGTTGGGAGCGGAGAGGTGTTTATTTAAACTCGCTCAGTTCATTTACTCTGGAGCTGCTGTTTACTCCACTGACTGTTTCGTATGTAAATGTAAGCTCCTCAGCCAGAGACCCCTCCATTTCCCATTTGGTTGAGTTAGTTAACCAGCCCTGATTGGTTTGCGTTAAACTCCAGGTATCTGTCTGACCACTTTTAATAGTCACATCCTGTTAAGTCATGCATGGGGGAAGTAAGCCTGCGCTCCCCCCTCTGAGGAACAGAGTTTCTCGCAGTGGATTAATGAAGCTGTGCTGCACAGGCAACTCTCCTGTTTTATTGGCCTCGCCTTTATTAGAGAGATGTCCACGCCTTGTTTGCAATTAACATGCAGAGCCGCTGAATGGCCGGCAGGCACAAAGGGAGGCTTTTCATAAGGCTATCTCTGGAGTAATAGAAAAGCAAGGCTCTCAAAAAGCTGTTCTTGAACTGCCCCGGGCCTCTCAACCTCTCCTCTGCTCCTGAGGTGCATGCATTTAAAAGCTTTTGTCCCCAGCGTGCCTTAGAAACTAGTCCCTTCCCTCCAATAGCCAAACAACTCTCCAGACCACACATGCACTTCTGTGTAACACGACAAACTCGCAGATCTGTTCCAATATTTTCACTGGAATGTTTGTGATTTCTGCTTTTTTTTATGCGACATGTACATTTGTATGCAAAGACTAATTTGTTTTTAAAGATACTTGACAGACTCGCAGCAAATGCAAATGTAAATGAGCAATTTGTCTCCTTGTAAGAGAAACACTCTGTGATTAAAGCAGCTCACGTCGCCACCTTAATGATCTCTGCCTCTCGGTCTCTGACTCTCTGCAGTGATGGAGCTGGCAGGAGTGGGACTTACATTCTGATTGACATGGTCCTCAATAGGATGGCTAAAGGTAACAATCAATGGCTTCCCTTTCACTCTTTCTGCTTGAAGTGTTGCCCTGGCAACACGAAAGCCTTCAATTTTCCACCGAGGGTCTTGGGGAGGCATTAGAGGGTGACTTCTCCGACGCCTGGAGAGGCAGCAAAGACGGAGGCGGACGTGGAGGAAGCTGGTAGAAGTGGGGAGAGCAGAACAAAGAGAGACGGGAAATTAAAAAAGAAACCTTTCCCCACGTTAGTTATTATCTATTTAAGCAACCTTCACGCCATATTGCCTGGCTGCAGCAGCTGCTGCATGAATTTAGATAGCACATGCATGGAAATTAAATGTTTAAAAGGAAAATACATTAAAAACTGTCTGTTTGCTGCACTGGCGTAAATCAATACTTAATATTTAATGTGAACATTGTGCTTATTTAATTTGATCATTGATTTTTTTTTGTCTCAATGGGAATCCTGTCGTTTTTTTTCTCATTTTACACAATTACATTTGAGCTGCAAACATTGTCATTGAAGGTTTATTTTATTTCTGCAGGTGCATATTTAGCCTAGCATCAGGGGGTCAGTGCAGAAAGCCACATAAAGGTTTATAGCCTATGAGATATAATATTTTGTTCACATTATTGCCACTTTATTCCTGCTTTATTTTTATATTTAAAAAAATACCTGTTAATATGAAGCAATCTGTATTTGCTAATGCTAATCTCATTAGCACTACTGCTAGCTTGCTTCAAACAGAAAGCGCACAGCTGGAAATTTTGTAAAAGGATGAAATGAAGAGGATTCCAAAACAAAAACATATTCAATAATATTTGAGGAAAAAAAAGGGAACATGGACTTTATGCAAACTCATTCACTACTTAATGCACTACACAGAGCATTCGCCATTTTGTTGGAGTCTCCGAATCTTTGGTTGTGCCCAAATTTCTTTAATCTTCTCTACACTGTGCACTATATAACGAGTTCAGCATTTTGGCTGCTATCTGAATCTACGGCTGTGTTCGAAGTCCTTCACTACTCACTATATTGTGGGTTCGCCATTTCGTAGAGCTATCCGAATCTACAATTCCACAATTAAAGGCCCTAAAAATGTCAAGATGTTCATCGATGCTCACTCAAATATAGACCACAATGCATTGCGTTTGAACATTTTTTATGAAATCGAAATGTATTTAAAAGCAATTTTTACGAAAACCATTAACATTTTCCTCATCAGAACACAGTGGATTCACAAAGATACGCTTTAAAATAATTATACTGATTAGATTTTCTCCTCGTGTCATACTTACCGTTTAAAAAAAAAAAAAAAGTAGTGAGCATGGTGTCCCAATAAAAACCAGGGTACTAGATAGTTTTTAGTTGTTAGGGTTTAGGGTGGGAATTAGAAAAAATCCCGAATCCAACAGCCAAAAAATTTCCCAAAAATTTGTGAATATAGACCACGATGCATTGCGATTGAACAATTTCTTATAAATAATCTTCGTAAAATGTTTACATTTATCACCTTTCATTTGAGGAAATGAGTGTAATTATATTTGACGTTTATTTATTTCTTTATTTTTTAAGTATTGAGCATGGTATCTCAATTACATTTAAAGTCAGAAACACTAGATAGTTCCCACTTTATAGTTTTTGTAGTAGCTATTGTGTTTGGAGGAAATTTGGATATATCCTACAATGTCAAAATTCAATATCCTAGACATTTCTTAGAAATAAAAGAAGGAACAGTAAAATTAAAAAGGAACAGTTTATATCGATGTTCACTAGATTGATGAAAAAAATGCATTTCTGCAATTGGTAACTTATTTCTTTTTTAATCAATTATCCTTTTTTTTTCATCAGAACACAGTGAATTCATTTGCAAAAGGTTCAAATATGTTAGGATTTTTACTTTGGTGTTTAAAAACAAACAAAAAGATGAACTAGTGAGTCCAAATTATGCTTAACTCTAGGGCACTGGATAGTCCTGCTCTACATTACTAGTGCAGTACTAGAGTAGTAGTAGTAATGGAATTTGGACATGGTCTATAATTTCAATATCCGGTGGTCTAAAAATTTCTGAGAAGTCCCTGCAAAAACCAGTGTGCATAGATGCTCATTAGATTAGCAAATTAAGACCACAATACATTGCATCAGAAAAATGTGTCATTAGAAAAAATGTATACAAATGTATATTCTATCATCAGATCAATGTTGATTTAAAAAAATAACAGGTTTCCAACTTTGCCAAATTGATTAATAAAAAAAGTTAAAAGTAGTTAGCATGTGTCCAAATTACATTAAAATCCAGACCATTAACTAGTCCTGGACTATGTATTATTTTAAGAGTTAGAGAGTAGGGAGGGATATAGCCGGAGACTTTTCCTCTTGGATGAAAAAATTCCAACTTTTGAGGCTTCTTAGCACAGAGCAGAGACACACAGTGGCCAAATGAAGGTACAACAGCTTTTCTACAACCTCATGTCAGCAATAAAAGCTCATAAGACACATGATTTTATAATTCATTTTAATCTAATCATTAATAGCATCATATAAATAATATATAAATGAAACTTCTGGAGACTTTTAGAAACTGGACAGGAAGTTGTAAGGAGTTTGTTGAAAGATCAGTTTATTGGAACTGTAACAGTTAATACTTTTTAAATGCTAAAGGATTATAAATAACTAATTGAAAAAGGGATTTTTGCAAATAAAAAAAATCTAAATCAGAGTAGTTTTGATATTTTGAACTGTGGCTAAAATGTATCAACTATTTTATAAATCAGTTGGTCAACAACCGATTTATTGGTTTAAAATAGGAACCAAGAAAGGCTGAGGAGTGAGTGGGTGACACGCTAACCTTTTCGGGTTAATCTCCGCATCATCAAAGCAGGAGTTGTAGCTTGAGAAAAACACTCAGTCAGCACGGATAACCAGTAAACTCTCGAATTCTTTTGAGTTATCCGAGTTCTGGACGTCCATTGTTGCGCCGTTCTCCATGGCTTAGCCTGCTCTTTGCCCTCTGACCTTTGGCCTTCACCCCGGCTCTCAGCGCGCCCTCCTCCTGCGACAGCGCCCCGTCAGAATGGGTTAAGGGGGACGGCCTCCTCTAACGCCGACTTCCCCGGCGCTCTCTGTAAAACAGTAATAAGGCTGACCCGTCCTGTTGGAGTTCAGCCGTCTCGGTGACGAATGTTCTGTTGTCCACGGTGATGAAAGCTTTCTTTTTAACCTTTTGTTTCCTGCAGCTGGAACCAAATGCACAAAATGTACATATGCTTACTCTCCAAAGCTTTTTTTCTCCCCCCTTTGGTCAGAGAGCTTCTCCTCTGCTTAACTTTGGATTCAAGCACATCTAAGACATGAAAGTCTTGTCGGGGAGCTGAAGTACCTATGAGTGCTAAGTCCAGCTGCGTTAAATCACGCTTTTTTTCTTTTTTTTTTTTTTAAGTCTTTCACCCACATCTCCTTCACATCCTTTCTCTGCCTCGCTTTCAAAAGCAACTTAAGCGTTCAGGGGTTTCTCTCTTCATCTCCCTTCCTCTGTGTCTTTTTCTCAAATGAGGGCCGAAGCAGGGCTGAGCCGTAAATCTTAAAGCAGAATACGATTTTTTCAGATTAACATGGCAGGTGTGCAGCCTGCTCGTTATAACAACTGTTGCATGGGTTAATCATCAAAATGGCTGCAGCAAATCAAATTAATAGTTGATTCTCAGATTCATGCATGCATGCAGGCACTCTCTCTCGTTGGACGTCATCTAAACCAATTTTAGAAAGCGACACTCACAGGCGCCAGAGTGCAGTGCTTTTGAATACATTATTGCAACCCCCACCACCACCACCCCACCCCAAAATATCTTTTTGCATATTTTATCAAGAAACAGGCCGTGGCTCCCATCCCAGCCTTTCCAGGGATGAATGTAATAATTTTCAATCGCTGTGCTGTTCCAAAGGGAACCCAGTATAAAGAGAGATTGACAGATGTGAGCTGGATTACTCCTCCGCTTTGAACTCAGTCCAATTTTCGGTCTGTTGCAGGTGCTAAAGAGATTGATATTGCCGCTACCCTGGAGCACTTGAGAGACCAGAGAGCTGGCATGGTCCAGACAAAGGTAAGGTCCCCAGCTTTGAGTGAGAAGTGGGGGTGGAGAAGGATTGGGGAAGGGGGAAGGGGCTGCAGTCATTCAGAGAGGCGATTGTCTACTCCATGCACTCAGGATTTGGGGAAATGATGGGATAACTGCATCAAGATAAGAGAAATACTTTAAGTGAACTCAAAATCTATGGTTTAAAATCCACAAAATTGTGTTTTTTTATTGTGTAAACAACATCACTAGCTGTGTTTCCACTACAAATACACGAAAAATTTATCAAAATTCTAAAAATGTTGCACATTTAAACTGTTAAATCATAATTATGAAAATACACACAAACCAGAGCTCATCATCATCTATCAAAGGAGATGTCGGCGTCTCATTCATGGAACAACTAAATATGTCTACGGATGAAACCATTTTGGGAAATGGTGGTTGGTGATTTTACAGAGGAGCTGTGGATCCAACAATTCTGTATGACACGCTCAACTTTTGATGAGTTGTATGACGTTGTGAGACCTGTAGTGCCGCCATCTAAGCGTGATATTTAGTTGTTGGTCACATAAGTCATTTAATTTGAAAAAAGTGCTTCCATTGGAGTTTTGCTAAATATGTCAATTTCAATATGCCTGAAAAACCACCTACTTAAAGCAGAAAAAGTTTTTCTGGTTGTTTTTCTAAATTGGCATGTTTTCATTATCCAAATTTATTATTGCAAATCTATTCTATGCAAAATTCCTAGTGAAGGGAAACGCAGGTACTGATAACTTGTTGTTTTGTTTAGATGTAGGATTTAACCTAGCATATTCTTTTTATTAAAAGATGTTTTTAAACATGTTTTTTTATTTCAGTCAGCACCAAAATTGACACTTGGTTAAGTACGGTGGCTCAGAAGTGCAAATCAGATCAACAAATCACTCGTCGCAAAAACATTTTAAAGAAAACAATTCAGTGACAATTTAAGAAAAGCAAAACAAGTTAAAAGGGAATAGTATTAGAAAACAAAACAAAATCCCAGAAACCAAAATGAAAAAAACAAAAATGAAAAGACATTTTGGGAAACAAAAGTAAACTTAATGAAATGTTTAAAAATATAAAATAAAATCAATAAGAAACAGAAAAGGTTGGCAGTATGGGACGTCGCTGATCTAGTATCACTTCAACCTTTAGTTAAAATGATGGTCAAACGTCATCATCCAATCAGCGACATCCCATAATTTTCAGCTTTCTCACAGTTTCTTTTTTTTTTACAAACTTACATCGAGTGGTTCGTTGTTGTTATTTGCCCTTCAGGGCCACCGTAGTTAACCCATTGATGTCTGAATTTAATTTTTGGCTATGAAAAGAAAAAATCGCTATCTTTGCTTTTATTGGGTTGTATCTCTGATTTTATCTTGTTTTTTACATTGTGAAGCACTTTGGGAGAAAATATAATATAAATAAAAATTTACTTAGATACAAAATTAAGCTAATTTTGGAGCAGAAGTGGTTTGATGGATATCTAGATCAAGGTGTCAAGGTTTCAATCAAATCTTTACTCTAAAACTCAAAAAAATCATATCAAAAAATAGATTTTCCTGATCTTTTAGACTACCCCTTATATCTAAATTCAATGAATCCATACTCCTGATTTAGTTTTAGCCTTAATCCGAGCAGGTCCTTCACCTCACATCATTTCAGAGCTGAGTGTGAGATGTGCTCCTTTCATTTCTTTTCATGCAATTAAGGAGAGTAATAATAATAATAAAGACGGCGAGCCTAATGCAGTGGTGGTTGATAATAATGATGTGAGCCGCTTGCTAACAGACTCCACTGTTCTTAGACGGTTCATTAAAGTTGCTTTCACAGCCGCACTCCGCTCAACTGAAAAAGCTTTTCAAGCACTCTCTGTTTCTTCTTCCCTGGCATGTCTAAGTGAAATTACATTGAAATATTGTTGATTTCACTCTGCCGTTTCAGGCAGGCCCTACACAGAAATGAGATTGTAACGAGGTATGAAATTTAGAGTCAAGATTCACAGAATGGGCAACCAATTATCTTTTTTTTTTATGTTTTGATCTGAAAGAACATTAAATCCCTCTTTGACAGACATCAACATGTAGTAATTACAGCACGTGGGTTTCGACATCTTTTTTTTCCTGATTGTGGGGCAGAGATTGGTCTCCCCCCAGTGGTTTAGATGTGAACAAATAAGAATCTTGAGACACAAATTTGAGAGTATGGCAGACGGATACATATTTTCTGGCTTCAGAAGACACGTAAAAATAGAAGCTTCAGATAATCTCCACTGCAAAGAAAAAGGCACAGCCACCAGTGACTCCTCTGTATTGATTTAGCCTTTCCTCAGGCCAGACTATGGCAGGCTGTGTGTTGACACATCTGAGGACTGTTCCCTCCAAACTCCTACGTAGCCTCTCTCTGTGAGAGGACCCTGTGGCCTGCAGCCTGGAAGGAAGAGAGGAATATATATAAAAAAAAGAAAGTCCAGGGGGGGCAAACATCAATCAACTCCTCTGGGGGGAAAAGTATGAGTTGGTTTCACAATCAAACACACAGAGCAAGAGCTGAGACAGTTTGACTCTAAAGCTCCATTTTAAGAAACACCTGGCTGGATCGATGCCGGCGCCGGCTGCTCCCGTTCGTCAGGTCGAAACCTCAGAGGGAGGCTCAGCTCCAATCTGTGGCCGGGTCCAGGCGGGGTCAGGAGATATGGAGGAGGAGGAGGCGGCAGCTGCCAATCACGCTGCTTGACCTGAAGGCTTGGACACATCCTAAAACTTTCTCTCCTTCCTTGTTTTCCTCACATCCTTTCCTCCCCCCCACTCCTTTCTCCTCCTCAGGAGCAGTTTGAGTTTGCGCTGACAGCCGTGGCTGAGGAGGTGAACGCCATCCTAAAAGCTCTTCCCCAGTGAAGGCAGCCCACCTTCCTCTCCTTCATCTTCCTCTGACGGATCCCGCTCCTCTCTCCATCCTCCCGTCTCTCTCTGCTAAAACTGTACACTGAATGTCGTGCCGGGTGTCTGCCCTGGATCCGTGTTCTCGCCGATGTCGGAGCGACACGCTCCGACTTCTCCGAGCATGAACCCACGGCGCTCCGATGTTGTTCCTGAAACTTACTGTTGCAGTACCGCTGACTTTCCGTGACGTCAGGTGATGATTTTTGTTCCAAAATGGTTTCATTGATGTGGAAAACAAATATTATCAAATTACAGTGAAGATGCAGCTGTCAAAAACAGCCAGACTCTGTTTTATGTTTCAATTTAAAAAAAAAAAATAGAGAAAAATCCTGTCATTTCCAATCATCGGTGAAACTACAGAAACATTTGTTTGCACTATAAAAGAAGTGATTATCAAACCGACCAATCAACTTGCACCGTGTACGCTGGGTGTGTAGATCCTGATCTTGTACAGATTCTGTCCTGTAGATGAAGTGACGTGCTGGGCTGGGGAACTCCTAAACGTTCTCCCCCTCTGTGATCTGAATCCACTGTGTCCGAGCTGCACATGTACAGATGTGTGTTCTTGTACTTGTATTGAGTCGCAGAAGAAGAAAAAAAAAGTCTCACCATCCATGAGTATCACAACATATCTTCCTCACTTATCGATTCCACACGTCTGGTTTGGCATCTTTTTGGAATATAAATGTGAAACTGAGATATCCTCTATATGAAATACTGTTCCTCTATATGAAATACTGTTCTCCTGTATCAATAGTAATAATATATTTATGAAGAACTTGCAACAGGATCACTGCTAAAATTGTCTGTCCCTCTGATATATCGTGATATTTTGTGCAAGATGACAGATTATTGGATCCATGTATAGAAAAATGAATGACTTTATGAATCCTACTATAGAGCTATCTAAAATACTATATACACTGAGAGCCTCGGTGAGAACTATATATTTTGTGTGAGAAGTAACATTCAGATTGATAATAAATCCGAACAGACTACAGCGCTTTGCCGTCTGGTGTGAAATGTTATTTCTTATGCTCCTGCAAACAGCAGAGAGATGAAATGTTTGGTTCAGGAGCTCAGCCTGCTGCAGAGAGAGTGACTGGGATGTGAAATGAAATCACTCTTGTGTTTCACCCACTGAGTTCGCCTCACAGTCCAGTCCCGAGTCCACTTTAGCTGGTGACAGCTGAAGGATGCATAAAAATTAGGGGGTGTGGGGAAAAATCTTTTTGGTGAAATATCGCAATATTTAATTTATACTTGTATCGATTTAAAATGCTGACAAAGTGATATTTAATTACCGTATTTTCTGGAGTATAAATCACATTTTTTGTCATAGTTTAGCCAGGGGCGCGACTTATACTCAGGAGCGACTCATTTGTGTGGGGTTTTTTTTAGACATAAATATATTTGTGATTTCTCTAGTGAACACCAGTTGTCCTTTAGTGGTTGTTTCCTCTAACAACCACTAGAGGGTGCTGCGTCTAAGTATTTGCTGCCGACAATGGCAGAAGAAGTGTCGTCCAAAACAAACATGGAAGAGAATCTGATAATTTCCTCTCAAACTTTGATTTTTATTTCTTATACAGATAAAAAGATTACTATTATTATATTTATTTCTTTATTTATTTTAGACACACTTGTCTTGGTGGATTTATTCTGTAACGTCAGACTTTTCTCCCCAAAGTGCGACTTATACTCCAGAGAGACTTATATATGGTTTTCTTCTTCTTGATTAGATAGTTTTTGCTCTTGCAACTTATACTCAGGAAAATACAGTAATTATTCGTGACCGTGCTTCAGCGTCTTAGTTTTGTTTTCAACCAAAACCCCTGACCACTAGTTGGCAGCACAGCACACTCTGTGCAGACTTTTGTGGTATATTATGATATAAATATCGTATTGTGAGATGTGTATCGCGATACGCATCATATTGCCAGATTCTTACCAATACACACCCCTAATAAAAAAAAAATGTATTTAATGTAATTTTTCTTCAACAATTGTTAATGATGAAAACTTTTTTTCCTATTGTACTGCTTTTCCTCTTTTATTGTTCAGTGTAAACATGCAGTGACAAATAGGGGTGCAACAATTCATTTTAGCAATGATTTGATTAATATTTGTGGTTTCGTTGATATTTTGAGCGATCCGATTCACCTAAATTCAATCTTCCAATAGTGTGGACTCAGAGAAAAATACCTTGTACTGAACAGTGCAGCTGAAGTTTTCCAGATTCCTTGTATTTCTTGAAAGATAATTAAGTGTAAATTAAATATGTGTACAAACAAGTAAGCAAGAATTAACGGCAAATCCATTCACATTTTAGTTTCATAAAATTTAGCCCACTTATTTTTTTCCACATCAAAATAATACAATAGTAGAACATTCTGCCACACTATAAGGTCACACGTCTTAGCAAAATTCAAATGATAAAAAAGGATTTTTTTCGCTGCCGTCACATTTGTATTGTTAACTGGGATGACACTTTTTTACGTTATAGTAAAATAAACCTATCATGTCTCAGTCCTAATACTATTTTCCATCATCAATATATTTGATTTATATCATTCTGAAAAGATTTTCTATTGGTCAATTCGATGAACATACTCAATTCTGATTGGTTGCTGGGTATGGATAAAAAGGTGTTATTGCTCACGTAAAAAAGAAGTTCCGGTCAATGTTCTGTATCACTGCGCAGGCTTTTTTAAAACAAACTTTTGCTTCATCATCTGGACAAACACAAGCGGTAAGAGGTGAACTTTCTCTCTGAACTGATGCTTTATTGAACCTATAGTGATGATTGGCATGTACATCGCTTTCTTTTGCCAGTGCAGAAGTGGTGGTGGCACGTGTTATGTTACAGTGACCACATTCCGCATCATGTAATAGTCAGCTTTTTGTGAAAAAGCCATCTAAACCAAAATAATAACATGAATCAAGTACTAAAAATTAATTGAATCATTTATTTTGTAAGTGACCATTGGGATAATGCCCTTTGAAGTGTGCATTATCAAAAAGGAACAGATTTTGCAGACGGCTTCCACAACATTCAATGTCTGATAATGCACATTTTGTCGAGAATTATCCCTTATATAACTGATGAAAGTTGATTTTAGTCCAACTTTTTCTTTCAAAGGAAGCTTAAATGTTTTTTTTGATTTTTTTTTTGTTTCATCCCAAATCTCTTGTGTATTATTCACATAAAGCCCCACTCCGATCATCTTAAGAGCTGTTTTAAAAGCGTTCCCAGTGGTCTTTTAATTATGATTATGCCGTTTTTAGCCAAAATTTAAAAAAAAAGTAATTTTTCTAGGTCATAGTTTCTGCAGACTAGAAATAGTTTATAAGAAATGTGCCTTCTAATTGTGGGCGGGACTATTGGCGTGGAGTAACCCCGCCCCCTTCTCCTCCCCGTTGCTAAAAGCTTGCCTTGTTTATCTTCTACGTCACGAATAATCTCATTTTCAAACATATTTTTTCGTCTGCTTCTGAGTCACAACAATTTGAATGAATAAATACTCAAAAAAGTCAATTTTGATCTTATTTTTTGTCCTCCATCCTCAGAAAAAGGCTACAGAACATGTTAAAAACACAATTTTCATTGGAGTGGGTCTTTAATTTAATTTTGTCAGTAACAAAAGACCTGAATTATTTTTCCAAACGTCCTTAACTAGCGTCAATCTGAAATTCTTGGAAATATTCTGGTTTTTTAACAGATTTTACCTTTAAATAGACTGTCAAGTGGATTAGTAGTTAATAATAAAATCTGGTTATGAGGCATCCTTTACTGGAACGAAAATAAACCATAAAACTGGATGAATGACAATTGTTGCACATAAAATATTTTTATCAGCAATTAAAAATGGCTAAACATCGACATTTGCTTATGGCTCAGAAACATGCGTGTGGGTTTCTGCATATTCATACATGTGCAGAGCGTTGACATGCCCCCCCCAGACACTTCTAATAGCCCAGACTGAAGCTTCATGCACTTCCTGAGGCTTCATTTGCATATGATTCACTGATGAGCTGCCACCACTAACCAGCAACACCAATGCAAAGCTCTATTAATATTCTCCCATTCAGGTTGTAAAGCACACAAACCTAATCAGCTTAGAAATTACTGTATGGAAACCATAATTACGCATGTTTAATTGCTTATCATCTGATGGGTACAAGTTTATTAGAAAATGTATTCATGGTAATTGCTTCCTGAGGTATCTGGTGAGCTACAATAGCATATGATATCCTGTCAGCTCTCATTTAGGAGGATTAATGCGTTTTGGAAAAGTCACAAAATTAGATGCCGTTTTGAATGCTTGGTTTACCTCAAAGGGCGTTTTAATTCAGAGGTTTCTAAATTACCGCTCGAGCTTGGATAGGTCTGTGGAGGGCGATTCGTTAAAATTACACACCGTCGTGAAGAGGTCCAGGAAGTTGCCTGCTTTATCGCGATGTCGTCGGGATGACCGAATTAAAAAAAATTCTCTACCAGAAAAATTTCAAATGTGGGATTGACTCCAAACGGCAAAATCACAAGCATGAAATGAAGAAGGAGGGTTTTTGAAGCTCAGTCGGTCCTGAAACAAGCAGATTAAAAACGCAGGGCAGGTCCCTTGGAGGGGCCTCCACATCGCCAAGAACGTCGAGTGGGCCTTTTCAGCCACGGGCCTCAGCGAGTCTTACAGCTCCTTCCCACTCTTTGATGATCTCTCTGTAGTTCATTGTGAAGGCAGTTGGCTCTCAGTCTGCCTAAGAAATGTGAGAACTTACAAGTATTATTGCATATTTATTCTTTTTTTAGGTAATTAATCATAAAATAATTATTTAAAAAGATTTTAGACTGCATTAAAACACTGTAAAAGAAAAAAACTGATCATTTTTTTGTTTTGTGCCTCAACAAATAATTCTATGATGTATATCCAATCACAAATTGTGTTGCCTCACCTTTATTAAATATTTAGAACACTTTAATGAATGAAGGCTTTCTGCTGTCAGGAGCAGCTGCTTAACTTTTGAAGGAACCCTCAGTTTTTGGCTCCAAGTTCTCGCGGTGCTTTAGCTGACAGAACTTGAAAAACCACCTGCAGATCATTAATCCTTGAATAACAACAACCAACATGATGACAAACATGTCATTTCCCTGTGGAGAGGAGATGGGGAAATCCTGGAGTGTTTGCTTGACGGGATCCTTTCCAGGATTTTTTTTTCCCAAAGAGAAATCCTTGTTTTTCTTAGCCGGTGTTGTTTGGGATGAATGGCGAGCAGATTGCAGAGGCTGTGCCTCTCATGTCTGTCCAAGGCCTTGATACCTTTGATCTTCTTAAGAAACAAACAAGCTTTTAAACTTGGCACTCCCGGCTAGTGTCTCTCCTCTTCTTCTTCTTCTTCTTTTTCTTTCTAGTCGTCAAAACGCTGATCCTGAGAAAATTGATCTCGCATAAATAGTTCCTGGTGTTGATCGCTGCCTTGTGGCTTAAACGTGGACTCCCACTATGCTGCACATTTTTGAATCTGAACTTAAAAAATAAAAGATCTAATTTACTGTTAGGCTGTTTTGTACTAAAACGTTGAGTCTTCCATCAATTTCTTTTTAAATATTCAAAATTAAGTAACTTTTCAAGAAAAAATAATTAAGCTCCACCTCTTTATCCTGTAAACCTTTCCAGTTTTTAACCTAACTCTCCAGGAAAGACTTAGTTTTTTAACTAGTAAATAATCTTACATCATAGGTAAGATTATTGTTGTCATTTTTTTTCTCTCGCTTACATTTCTCACACTAATAGTAATTTACGTCATTTTAAAAAGTCCATTATTATGATACCTATAATAGGATTGCTAAATAAAAAAATATTTTGAAAAATTGTTTTTAACTTACACATTTTTATTTTATTAGATGTAACTACAAAGTAATACAAGATTTCTTTTACAAGATGACATAAAACTATATTCCAATATCTGGATTATGTAATGTTTTCATTTACTCGCAACTACATTTCTTTTATTATGCTTTTTTTTGTCCATTAATCATGATTACATATGAATGTAAATCTTGATGTGATAACTAACCCCTGTGGCAGGGGGACAACCAGCCCCGGGATACTTTTTAGTTAACGGTATGAGTCAGCAATTACTTAAAGTTTAGTCAAAGGTTGAATATTACCGTCAAGTCACAGCGCCCTCTAGAGAGGCTGTAATTATCAATGAGTCAAAAATAAAATGTTCCTATACAATGTCAGGTAAATGTTATAAAATAATTAAATGAAAGTTCAAACATTTCCGCAAAAATATTAAATAAGTAGTGCTTTTTCCATTGTCTTCGAGAACTTTACGAATCATTCTCTCAAACACACATGAATTGATTTTCATCACGGAAATAAACATTGATGCAAAAAGTGACAAAACTACTCATTGCTTCGGTTTTTTGTCACATTTGTTCTGCAGGAACATTCTGTGTTGCACTCAACATGTGGAAGCGCACATGTTTCACCAGTACATTATGCAGAGGTTGTTGATTGTGTTGAGCAGGTTGTGTAACAATCCTTTTGCATTGTAATCTACCTATTTTAGCCTTTTCCAACACAGAGCCAACCTTCTATACCAGTTTGTTCCCAAAAAATTCCCATTTCTCGACTTAGTCTTAGATTGCTGCCAAAAAACAGTAATTTTATGACTTTCATTTATGTTTTTAATGTTTTTCAAATTTCTCAGTGCTCTTAAAGATTAAAAAATAGATAAATATAATCATTCATTGCACGACACAACCAACATAGGACACAGAACAAATTTCTTAATCATTAATTGGAGGCAAACATTTTGAAGTTATTTAAAAAGAAGACAAAGTCTTTAAAAGATGCAAAATTAACACAAAACTGCAAAATAAACTGCAAAATAAAAATAAAAAAATATGAGACACCATGAAAAACTGAAAATGGTAAGCAGGATGCACAGAACCTTAAAACATATTCATTTAAATGCTTACAAAATTGCAACTTTTGTTATTTGAGTTTTTTTCTGTGGATCAAGATTATTAAAGAAATAAATGTTCATGTTTCTATAATGACATAAAATTATAATAGGGAAAAGTTGATTTCAATTAAAGCAATGATTCAAAGAAGCAAAATGAAGGAAATTAGCATAATAAGATATAAACTGGATGTCAAAATGGCCTAAAATAGCAAAAATTAGAACAAATACGGGAAATAGATTATAAAATAGTTTTAAGTAAAATAATTCCAATTTTTGATATGAAAATGGCAAAAATTTAATCAAATTTGTAGTCTTTAATGTATCAAAGGTTTGTAAAACAATAAGGTTTTATTGTAAAACTTTCTGTTTAATATTTAAACCCGTGTCACAGGCTGTGATGCCTTCCTCTGACCTGATATTTTCCATACCATATGCATATTTGAACACGACTAAAACCTTCACGGACATTTACGTTGTTATTAAAATGTGAGTAAAGATTTCAGTTGGCGCACCTCGGTCCAGGTATAACAAGGTCACACTGGTGGTTTAAAGGATTAATGGTCTGCCCATGATATTTAAAGAGATTCTGCAAAAGGTCCTGAGTTAAAGGTGAGGAGTCATTATCAACATCTGTCTGAGCAGAAAAGCAAAAGACGAGCTGTGAGGAAAATCTTCACTCATTATCCTCCTTACTTCCTTTCTGTGTTTATTAATGGGAGCCGAACAGCCCCGGTGACATTTTACACAGTTTCATGGCCGTCCCATCATGCATCTTGGGGATACTTTGGCATTTGGCTGCAGTGTTTTTAATCAGTGTCTGCAGCGCTGACCAGCACGACTTCAATCCTGCTCACTGTCACTCATCATAAGCGAGTTTATCAGAACGCATCTAATCGCCACACTCCGCGGGGACCTTAACCATTTGCATACTAAGATTGCTTTCTTTTGCTCGGCTGAGAACGCTTCTATTTTGCATAATTATTAATGATAAAGAGACGGTGAACAAACGTGTCAGGAGGTATTAGCATCGAGCGTACAACTGGATGCTGAAGGATCCGATCCGTTCAGGAAAAACAAGACTGTCAGGGGAAGCACTTTTGCATGAAGAGAAGGGGTTAATTAAAGGTCCAAAGATGGAAACTGTAGACAAGAGTGACTCTGTTTGGAAGGAGGAACCCCATAGAGATGAAAAATTAAAAGTTGCCCAAAAATAACTAAAAACTGAGGGACGTTCTCAAAGGATATATAACATGCAATTACATCAAAGGAAGTGGCGCCAGGCAGAAGGAAACTCCACAGCATAAGATGTTTACATACAGCAGAGTCACTGTAGCCGCTCATTGCATTTCTGCTGTGTACCATTAAAGCAGCGGGGCCCATATTGTCTGTCATCTGTTGTCGGTAATTACCACTTTTTACACAGTCTTACCCTCAGTGGATAATGTTCAGTGTCTATATGAGAAGTGTTTCATCTGAACAGTTTAACTGTTTGCCACTTTATGTGAAACAGCTGCACTCTTTTTTTTTTTTTTTTTTTTTTTTACAGGACAGAAATAAATAAGTCCTGCAGACGATGACACTGTTGGGGGCTGAAACACCCCCCCTGTATTTTCTCCTAAACACAGGCCTGTGCACCCTCTGCGCCATCTGATATTAAAAATGCTTAAAGCGCTTATTTAAAGTCACGCCTGTGCACAATAAATGACTTTTTGTGTGTCTTAACGAAGCTTTTTCAAATCAAAACATGCTTGGATTAAAGCTAGAATTGGATAGTTTGATTGGAAAGAAGGATAAAATCTCAAATCATCTGCTTGCACCTGTCCTCCTTTTCAGCGGCTGTGAGACTTTCCAAACTCGGCAGGTCACATCAGTGAGAATAACCTCAGGGGTCGTCGCCGGTCTCAACTCTTGTATCTTTCAACAAATAACTGATAATGACCTTTGACCTCACTGCTTTGCATTTGAATGGACATCAGTATCCCACCCCCCACCCCCCCACTCTCTCTCTAAAGCAACCTCAGGACCGAACGAAAGGTCAGCCCTCAAAATCTAAACTTGATCTCTCTTTTTTTTTTTGTTTTTTTTTTAAATGATCCAGATGTGAGGATGGGGTTGGGGTTGAGGAAGGGGGGTACAAGCTTTGGGCTCATCTGCATCACAGATTAGGGTTCTTAGAGAAAAATCAACCATCCATGATTCATTACATGTTTCCTGCTGAGCTTTTTTTTTTTTTTTTTTTTTTTGAGATGGCAACCGTCCTAGCAACAGGATCCTAGCAACAGCAACAACTCTCCGTCGCAGCGGCGGCCTATCAGCAGCACCGATGTCTGATCAAAATTTAGCCAATGACTAGGGGGAAGCATGGGGGGAGCGTGATGATGTGTTTCCTCATGCAGCAGCTCAGGCTGGGAAATGTGAACTCCAGAAGTACAGAGCTGTGTTTGATCTGTACTTTTGGATTTAGGGCCGTTTAGAGACTCATGTCCACTGAATAATTTTGTTTCCGTGTGAGTTTTATTGTGATTTTAAAGACCCACTCTGATGAAAATTTTGTTTTTAATATCTTCTAGTGGCATTTTTATAATAATGAAGGACATTTATAAAGAAAATTGAACTTGATATGGTATTTCTGGGTATTTATTTGTTCAAACTATTGGAAAAAGATTAGTTATCCAGCCAGCAGGGCTTAGTGGGCCCCATATGGTTTAAAAGTGGGCAGAAAATGTGGGCCCCAACTGGGTTTGTCGGCAGTTTCGGTGGTGGGCCCACCTGTGTTTGCCCACATTGACTACTGGGCACTTAGTGGGTTAGCTCACTTTGCTAGCCAGTTTTCTCGGTGGACAGCGTAGAATCCTGGCAAATTAGCCAGCTCCGCTGTAGCGATCTCCGCTGTATCAAGCTAACAAGCTCCGCTGTAGCGAGTTAGCGAGTGAGCTTAGAAGCTCCAATGTAGATGCTAACAAGCTCTGCTGTTGTAAACTCCACTGTATTGCGCTCTGCTGTAGCAAGCTAGTGATTTCCGCTGTAGCTAGCTCCATTGTAGTGGGCTGGCAAGCTACACTGTAGCAAGCTCCACTGTAATGAGCTCCGCTGTAGCAATGTAGCAATTTCCACTGTATTGAGCTAGCAAGCTTTGCTGTAGCGAGCTCTGCAATATCGATTTCTACTGTAGCGAGTTCCTCTGTAGCAATTAAGCTCCATTGTAGTGAGCTATCGAGCTCCACTGTTGTGAGCTCCGCTGTAGCAAGCTAGCGTCCGCTGTCCATCGGGTGGCTGGCTAGCGTAGCAAGCCAACCCACTGAATCCCCACTTAAGTCAATGTGGGCAAACACAGTTGGGGCCACCACAGAAACTGCAGACAACCCATTCGGGGCCCCAGATTTCCTGCCCCAACCATGTGGGGCCCACCATGCCTTGCTTTGCTGGGTATTATGTTGAAATACCCTGGGGAGGCCAGACGCTCTCTGCTCCACTCCATTCTGATGCATCCACTTTCAGACAAGATCCATATACGTCTTCCTTTTCCTTGCTCTAATACTGCTCACCATTTTTGTTGCACCGGAAATGTTAGGGGACTGTAAGCTAGTGGTAGAGAGTGTAAACAGAAAGCTCTCAGCAATGGGGAGAGCAAAGTGATGGTGCCAACAATCCCTCCCACAAATCTAATTTCTAATAAACTATTGTCGCTGTGCAGAAATGTCCCAGGAAGTGACACAAGTTTTTTTTTTTTTTTTCTTTGCATAATCACAATTGAAAGTCCACCAAGACCGCTTTAAAATAGTAAAAAAAATTATAGGGGTGTGTTTTTACGTATGTACTTGGCTACTGTCTAAATGAGCATTACATGATGTTATGAACATAAATTGTTGGTGGTTTCATAGGATCTGAGACCCTGTCCTCACATAAGCTTATACATTTATGTTACAGCATAAACTATGGGTGCAAAAGTTGCATTTATTGATTAAACATTGAATCATTTCTGTTCAGTTCACATCATGTTTGTGGTTTTGAGCTCTAATCGGCTTTTCCAACAATTAACTTGCATCTGCATCTCGTGCTTTGCAGACACCTAATCAGGTTTTAAGGGTGCACTCCAATGAAAACTGGGTTTTAAAAATGTTCTCGTTGCATTTTTCTCACAATGGAGGACATGTATAAAAAAACAATTTAAGATTAAAACTGCATTTCTGAGAATTTCTCTATTCTAATTGCATTAGATCAGGAGCAGATAAAACCTGCAGTTTGGAAAAGCTCAGGTTTGTGACGCAGCAACTGCAATAGGGCCAAAGTCTCCCTGTTACTCTCCAATTTAAAATACTTTATTTGCAAACAAACAGATCCATTAACATTTTCATTTTTCTCATCCTAGCAGCAATCTGGCTCAAAACTGTACAGCTGGATAGATGCAATATTGCTCACCCTTCTTATTTATTTATCTAATCTATTATGCTTTACTAAACTTTTTTTTATTATTATTACCATAATATGGTTCTTAACATTCATTAAAAGTAATTAATGAATTTTAAGTCTAAGCGCAGATTATTTATCAAATAACAAAGATTAAGTTACTTTTGATTTTTATCAATATCTTTTTACATTATTATATTAATCACAATTCACCCTTACCTTCATTAAGACATACAATGAATTCTTATAAAAATAACTTCTAAAAGAAACTTAAAAAAAATATTTTACCCTGGAAAAAAATGAAAATAAAAGAGAGAACAATGTGGGTGATCTTATTCCAGAAGTGAACAAACATTTAACAAAGACAGCCAGGTTGAGTGAGGTGAAAACATGTGTGGACCAACCATTTAGTTTACATTCTTTGAACTCTAAATGTGCTGTTATGGTATAATTTTTCTTTTTGTGACAGAGAACAGAAATACATCTAAATACATTTTTACTAAAGTGATAGAAAACTATATATTTGAAGACCAAAAATAAAAAGTCTGTCTGATAAAAAACATAATTAAATTACATATTATTCCTAATAAACGCTCACTGTGAACATATACATTTAAATCAAAAGGAAAATAACTCATAGGTATTTTATTCCGAAGTACAAACCATTGTTCTCCTTGTTTGGCCCCTAGAGCTCTGAAGGTCAAGGAGCCGCAAGTTGTTTCTACTGGTTTACAGCGGCTTAGAACGTTACTCAGCCAATCACAATCAAGAAATCATAGTTCTTGGAAAATGCTGGGGGCTACGTAATGTGATGATTTTATGCGCCAGTAGACATTTGAACGCATTTGGCCCACGGGCCGGACTTGGGACATGCTCTCTTAGACCATGGCAGACAGTCTAAAGCAGGGCTGCTCATTCCTGGTCCTCGAGATCTACCACCCTGACTGTTTTCCAGATCTCCAAGCCCAGCCAGCTGTTGATTGGCTCAGTCAGATGTCTCCACAATCTGATTGAAAGAACACACCTGGTCCAGGTAATCAGCAGCAAACAGTACATGGAGAGCTGGAAAACAGGCAGGTTGGTAGATCTTGAGGACCAGGAATGAGCAGCCCTGGTCTAAAGTCATTGACTCTGTGTTTTATAGAAGAATAATTTGAAGTCTGGTGTCTTTACAGAAGTTTATTTTAACTAAATATGGGGTCCTAAAAACAGAAGCCCTCTTTAAAAGGGAGTTGAGTGTCCCACATTTCTGAACCAAAGAGATTGATGGAAACCAGGTAGAGGGGGCGATATTATCTCGATGAAATGAGGTCACAGGAAGTCTCTACTTTGTAAAATAAAAGTGACATTATTAATAGACTTTTGTCATAAAAGCAGATGTAGTTGTTTATTGGATTTAAATCAGATTTATATCTATGCCTGTTAGAATTACAGGCTGATTTTTTTTTTTTTTTTTTTTTTGCATATATTTACCACAATAAAAAGGTTATCTTATATTAGACTCCTCCTACATGCAAATACTTTAAAAACATTGAATTATTTTTTTTGTTCATCTGCTCCATTACGCCATTATTCAAAAAACACTTTGACCGTCATCCCATGTCAGATAAGCCTGATGTCGCCCTCAAAAGAGCATGATCTGTGCAGCCCCAAATGGCCTGACAATATTTTCTGTGATGATGCATTACACTGATGCCTTCCTCTCCATTTCGGAGCAATCTTTCTTTTTCCTGCCCACTTGCGCAGTCGGGGAAAGAAGAAAATCACAGATAGAGAGGTCAAAAACATCTATGCATCAATGACACATTCTGACTCGGATGGGTCTGCTTTTAAATTTACACATAGATTACACAAAAACTTTTAAATTTACACTTTTTTCAGGATGATACTACTCCAAAAACTGAAAATGCATGTAATAAACCCACATAGCTGTTTTTTTCTACGCCTAAAATGGGAAATTATAGATCAAACCAGTCTAATCTGTCAGATATGCAATTTGTTCCAATCTGGAAGCAAAAAGCACCAGTGAAAGTATTTAAACAGCACAATAAGTGTAACAAAAGCCCTCTCACTCTGCACATGAAATGTTATTTTAGAGTCAAAAAAATGATTTACATATTGTTTCTTTGAACCACTGCATGCATGTTTTACTGCAATCGGGTCCTGATTGCTCCCAGCGGGGAAGAGGCGTTTTTGTCATTTAAATAGCTCGGTGGATTGCTCCCTTTATATTTTTGTCCGAAGAGTTTGAATCTACACTTTCCTGGATTCAGAAAGGCGCTCTAATCAGCACACCGCCATTACTAGATAGTCTTCTCTGAAGAAAAAAAAAAAAAAATCAGATCATTTCAGCTCGACAACATTTAAGAGAAGCAGCTCCTGTAATGAAAGAAAAATACAACAGATACTTGCTTTTTGAGAAAGATTGGTCTTGTGTTGTTCCTTTAGCTTCAGGATTGCATTATGGGATGCTAAACTTGTCTTGATGCAATACCTTTAGGTGAAAAATCATAGAATAACATAGAATAATAACTTAATAGTGGCAGTAATTTGGGTAATGGATGATTTCTATTTATTTTTCACAGCTTGAATTTAGGACTTTTTAAATTCTTTTTTCATTCTTTTATTGTGTTTATTGACTCTATCAAACTTCCAGAGCAGCATAAAGTCCAAGTTTAATCAAAGGAGCTGTTAGGAGATAGCATGAAGATGGAAATAGGTCTCATTAAATTGACCTTTAAGGTTGTTTCCTGCAGGTTGGGAAGGTTTGACGCGATGCAGAAAGAAAACGGTTTAGATTGGCTGCTCAAAATAAGGAAGTAAAATATCAGCGCTTGTGAGTGCTTTTTTTTTTTTTAAAGTTTGTCACCTCTGGATAAACAGACCAAGAGGATAATAACAAAAAAGTTAGGTAAGTATGCCAGATTGCAGGGATCAGCAATCTAGGACACGTGGAGTAAAAGACAGTGGTATGCAGGCACCCAATCCGATGAAAATTATGGGTTTTTTTGTTTTTAAAGTGGCATTTTTCTTATAAAAGAGAAAAAATGTAACAAGAAATCATTTTGTTTTTGTATTTCTGAGTATTTCAAACTGGTGTGGACCAAACATCTCAGTGTGAACAGTCCGTTTCTTGTACCTTTTTTCTGGTCTAATTTTCTAATTATTATATTTTTTAATGGGTGGTGCAGGAATTAAAACTATTGTCTTGCAGGGAGAAAGTCCTGGTTCAAATCCCGGGTGGGTTCTTTCTGTGTGAGTTTGCATGTTCTTCCCATGCCTGCGTGGGTTTTCTCCTGGCATTTGAGCTTCCTCCCACAGTCCAAAAACACGTTTCATAGATTTAATTGGTGACTTTAAATTTTCCTACAGCCGTGAGTGTAAGTGTGAGTGGTTAGTTGTCTCTGTGAGGCCCTGCAATGGACTGAAAAACCTTACCGTACCTCTATCCAACAGTGGACGGGATAGGCTCCAGCAACTTCAGGGGACTGCAAGTTTGAGGTTAATGCTATGGTCACATCCAAAGGCAGCGGCAGGCTCTTCCAGACTTTATGCCACTGTCTCCGGCTGGCATCCGGAGACATTTACACATCGTCCAGTCAGAGCTGACAGCAAATCATACCATTGCCTTAAAATTTTTACTTTTTCCTAAAATTTCTGCTTCCACTGCACAACATGTAAAAATGCAACCACCTGCTGAATTCGCTGAAAAAGAGCGAAATTTTTTGATATGTGGTTCAGTGTGCATGCTCGTATACTATCTTCCTATGTCATGTGACGATATCTAAACTCGACTGCACGATAAAAAGTTTCTGTCACTTTTCTTAAGACCAACATTAAATTGTTTCTTTTCCGAGGATCCTTTTTATTCCAGGTATTCGCTTGGTACAATTTAAACTCTGATCTTTTATTGTACTGAGTTTAAGGAGCATATCTAAAGTTCATTATGGGCTCACTTCAAAGCTGCGGTTCACTAAAACTACATTATGCACTCCTGTTCCCCGCTGAGCTGCTGTATCCAGGGATTACGGCACGTTCAGAGTCTATATGAGAAAACAGCCTCCTGAAACAGAAAAACTTTCGGCTCCCTGCAGTGAAAGCTCCTGCGAGCTATCTCTTATATAAGAAACGCCCAGCAGTTGGGCTCATACACTCAAAAATTCAAAGCTTTTGTTTAAACTCACATATAGGCTTTTTTTATTAGACAAGGAACAATAAATAATTAAAATTAAATTAACAATTAATCATTTAAGAATCTAAAGATTTCATCTGAATGTGTGAAGAATGGCAAGAAAGGACCCAAAATGTGGGAGTTTTTCTAAAGATAAAATGCTTGGAAAGAGTTTTTTTTTTTGCAGGCGAAGGTGTGAATCCTCATGCATGTTAACTAACTAAAAAGGACTTTTGTTTTGATGCTTTCTCTCTCCTAATCTGCTGAGTGCACTATAAAAAAAATCTCACTCCAACTTAACTGCACCTAAATCCCTGTCTGACAGCTGTTCCAGAATAAAGCCCGTGCAGGTGGCTTTTTGTTTCCCCCCACGTGTTCGCTTTTTATCTCATCTCAGTGGCACGAGGAAGCCAAATCCGTTTTTTTTTTCTTTCTAATCCTTGTGCATCAAGCTTTTCTGACCCTAACATTTTTGTAATTATTTAAGTCTCAGGTGTATGAGGGGAAACCAGAACAGTTCAGTCTGTTCAGATCTGCCAATTTGCACAACCCCCCCATAAGATGGTGCAAAAATGATGATTTTGATGCATCATTCCACGTCTCTTGGAGGCTGAAGGTTTTCTTCTCTTTGGCGTTCTTTGTTGTTTTGTGTGAACATGTCTGCATCTTGATTCTCGATGCTGCTGCTCTTGAACGCAAACCACTTTGAATCCTGTCTGAACGGTTGTGCAAAATATATGTAACTGGATGCAAAACTGCAGCCTAAATACATGGACTTTGCTTATTTTTTTTCCTCAGTTGTTTGATAATGTGCAACAGAACCACAAAAAAGAACCACGTATTTGGACGCCACAGTTGAAGGCTAATAGTTGCCGTAACCGGGCTTTGGTTGTTTGCCTAAACTGCTATGAAGTTTGCAGCAAGTCTAGAGAGATTATGCAACAAATTTTACATCTTCTTTGACTAAACCTGATGAAAATAAATTTTTACTGCATTTCTGCTTCACATATTAACACCTGGGGGGTTGGACATCCACTGGAACCTAAGAAAGAAAGTGTATCTAAGAAAAAAATTTAAAAAAATAAGAAAAGTTTTTACTCTTTTTTTAGATTATTTTAAATTTCCCATATTATTCAACTTTTTCATCCAGTTAAACCATCCTGATAAGATATTCTCTCAGCCTCTAGATTATCACTTCTTGATCATTTGAGTATCATATTTCATAGTTATATGTTTATATATTTACTTAATTTTGTTTAAATTTTTTCTTTTAATTTAATTGTTGTATTTTAATACTTATATTTCATGTTTAGCTACATAGGACAAGTTATTCCAACTTTTTTTTACCTCTTTCCTTTTAAAAAATTTTATTCATTATTTACATTTTCTGACCAAAATTGATTAAGACATCTGGTTGCTAAACTATTGCTTGTAACAATAATATTAACTTATATTTTTTTGTTCCTATTGTTTGTAGAATGCAGAAATACTTAGCTTTAAAATCAAACTGTTTTGTGCTTCTGCATTTGTTGAGATGTTTTTAAATTCTGATGTCATTGCAAGATATGTTAAAAAGCTAATCAATTTTTAAATAAATTTCTGCTTTTCACATTTAGGATGTATTGAGATTGGAAAAGTCTGCTGGTCCAGATGGAGTCCTGAACCTTGCATTTGGTCTATGTGTATGCAGGCGGACATTTCTATTTCAAGATCTCTTCAGTCATTGGCCGGGAATTATGAGGGCGGGGCAAAGCAACAAGAGAAAGAATAACGTGTTTGACGTGAGATTTGTTGTTTTTTTTAGCAAAAAAATGCATTGCAGAATTTTTTAACCTCTCATTTACCTGTTTAATGTTTCAATAATTACATTTGATTTAATGTAATGATGGATGTATCTTAGTTCTTTTTTTCAGTTGCTTTATTCTCCACCCCTAAAGATGCAACAGCCTCTGCCTGACACATAGACTGATAAAGTGCCTCCAATCTTTGGGAGGTGAAAATCCTCAAAGTAAAAGTCACTCTGAAGATTTCACAGATGTTGCTTTTTTTATTTTTTATCAGGAGGACGGATGTGGAGTTTAAGTCATTGAAGGGAGATGGGCCACTGGCTTTGCACAGTTTAATTAAACCCTCAGAGACTGCTGGCTGCATGGGAATAAGGGCCAAATGAGTTGCTGGGTCATGTGTTTGCGTTCTGCTACATGAATAATACAAAACACTGCAGGCTCATTCAAGTAATCTCCAAGAATTGCTCCTTCCAGAGCTCTCCCCGCGTGACAGAAAAGTCCAGAACGTTTTGTCCCTGATCCCGCTCAGCCTATGCGCTCAGAACAACAGTAGGTGAAAATTCATAGCGTTGCAGGAAACGAGGACAAGTGACTCAGCGCATAAAGAGAGTGCACCTCGCATTTTGCAGCATAAATTTTATGACACGCTGGAACGGCAGCAATCTGTTCAAATAAAAGTCAGGATAACCCTTTAAACTGCATTAGGAGTCAGTGGGAGAGAACAAAAAGGAAGTATTTAGCCCATCTGAATAAATTACCTGCCAGATGTGTAATAATATTTTCAGGTGCAGCCATTCACTGTGGAATGACCAGCTGTTCCATCCCCTCCCAGCTGATTCTCCTCTGTTCTCAAAAACCCCTCTGCTTAAAAAAGTTTTACAGTTTGATGTCAATCTTTAAATCCCACTTTGATCACTTTTTAAATCTATTTTAAAAGCGGAATTTTCTATATGATTATGCCATATTTTGCCAAAATTTTCTAAAATTGTGTCATTTTCTACAACATTAGTTTATTAGAAATTTGGCTCTATGTATTTTCTGTGTTTTAAATCAGCTTCTTTTACAAACAACATTTTGTTCATCTGCCCCTAATTTACAAAAAAGCACACACAATGCAGTTTTTAGCTTAATTTTGTCTTCCATCCATGTTAAAAACATGATTTTCATCTGAGTGGATCTTTCACATAAATATGCTGAGAACAGCCGTCAAAGCCACAAATAAAGGGCAGTGTTTTTATTTGTTCTTTTATGTGTTATTGGTGCATTTTTAAAGGCATACTGATGGAACAAATATCAGTGTTTACTTAAACAAGCCTTTAGGGCTGCATTAGAAAGAATGATGGAGCTGAGGATGCCACAGCCGCTGCCGTCTGTTATTTCACTCATCCCTCAGCATCACATCTACTTTTTATTGCTTTGTGAACACCCCCACTTCGGAACTAAAATGAATTTTTAAAATATCTTTAAAAAAATGTAACGCTTCATTTCATTATATTCTTTAACCCCTCATAGACCAGGGAGGGGAAACTTTTTGCCACCACAAAGGGTTCTCAAATTTGACTGAAGGGTTGGGCCAAAAGCAGATCCGTGGAGTGTTTTTGATAATACTTTATAAAAGAAATAACATGGAATCTGGACAAAAATGTGCTTTAATTTTGTTTGAAAATTAATATTAAAACAGAACATTCTGGAGTTTTTATTTAATAATTTGTGGCTTTTGTTCTCATTTAAGCAACAGTTGCATCAATGGGTTGAAGTAACTTTCAGCACCATAACAAAGTGTTTGTAGAGCACAATTTATAAAGAGACACCAGGATTAAAGAGAAAATAAACATAATAAAAGATGATTAATATAATTTATTCCTGGTTGGTGGGCCAGATTAAAGGTCATTGTTTGCCTACTCCTGCGCTAGACAATAATGTATGCTGTATAATTATTGTTATTTGTTTTAAAGCATCTTTTAATGTTATTTATCAAATCTGTTATTTTTACAAGAGCTAGCAATGAAATGTTCCCCTTTATGGGATCAATAAAGTTTTATTCTGTTCTATCCATGTAGCTAATTAGCAACTTACCATTAAATCCACGACTACTTTGAATTTAACATCACTTTGAATGGGGAAAAAAAATGGAAGAGTAATTTTTTGTATTTTTGTAAATTAGGTCAATCATCACTAAAAAAAAAAAAAAAAAAAAAACAACGGAAACATTGGCTTCTGAAATGTGTAATCGCATGTGACTGCAGGATCATTTTTTCACTAAACAGATACTGATTTTTTAAAATATTCAGTTTAGTTTTTACGGTATTTCTATTTGTGTGTTTTCTTTTACCTCTGATTTATATTACATTTTAGTATTTTGTGTAGTTGTATTTCTTTTATAACATCAACCGGCCAGGGGACTCCAGATGGAGATTAGCCTGTGGCTAAAAATCTGTCATATTTAAATTTGATTTTAGATGTTTATTAATATGCACTTTCCCTTTCCTAAATAAATATTTCATCAATGTATTTATTTGTTTATTCAGTCATTTATAAATTTATAGCCATGATGGGGTTGAGCTAGGCGCAGTTCCATACATTACCACTAGGGGCTTACAACTTAATCATACTACCTAACTTTTTTATCATTGTCCAGCTCTTTTACATTTATAGCCTCACAAAAATGTAATATTAATACATTTTTCCTCAAATAAAACTGATTTACTTCTATGAGGTACTTTTTTTGTTGCATTAACAACCATAAACAACAAGATGATGAAAAGAAGATGACTCGTGTTACATTATTCTCCAAGCATTTATTAAGTGTCCATGAAAAGTGAACACCTTTTTCATCAATAGTCTGCATTTACACTCACAATGTATTTAGAAAAAACAATCAAACACAGATGAAATGAGGGGATTCAACTAAAATAGTCCAAATGAGAAAAAAGGAACAGCCTGTGATATTCTCAAACATTTTAAACCTTTTTTCAGTTCATTATTCTCTCTTTCTTTGTCTCCTATAAAGGAAGTATCCCCTGAATAGCCTGACCTTCACATACTCTCACATGCTTCACAGAATTAGCAGTGGAACTTTGTCTCAAACAAGGCTGTTCCTGCAATTCTCCTTCCACCTGGACCCTTTTGAAAAACTTCCTAAACACACAGTAAAACTTAGGAAAGTCCAATCATGAGAGATGAATTGGAACTCAAGGTTCCATTAATAATAAACACAGCCACAGCTGAACCGCTAAAGCGCACCTCGGACAAAATAAACCATTAAACTGAGGCCTCTGCAGGCGAGCATCTGGCTGATATAAGAATGTGGGAGTTAAGCTTTGCGTTGCTGCTGATTAACAAGTGGAGAAATAAAGCAGCAGTGAGGCTGTCAGGTCTCCAATAATTAGCAAAAAAAAAACACTAATGCCTCAAAGAACTCACGGCGATCAAACATCCTGTTCTGTACAAGTGAGAAGAGTTCAGAAAAAGGCACCAAATCCACTGAATCTGGGGAAAAGGCGTCCAGCTCGCTTCTTTTTGGATTCCGCCTCCTTTAACCAAAGCTTCTTCCTTTTGGTATCCACGTGTCCTTCAAAATAAAGCACAAAGATATTTCAGTATCTTTATAATAATCCGTATGCATTTCTGAGACGCCTTGTCTAATTAGCACGATTCAAATTGTCCCTAAAAACTTAACATATAAAACTTTATCAATGTTTTTACGCTGTAGTGCATCATCACTCCACTAGGGGCAGTAGAAAAACTTTTTCTACTCATTTCAAAATGGCTGCGTCCATGAAATCTTAAACATTTGAGCTAACTTTCAACAATTTATGGTTAGAAGAACTCAGTTTTCTAACAACTACGTGTTTTATTGAAGGAACGCAAAATGTGTCAATAATTAGTTATTTATAATAATGTTACACCATGTTAAAATGTGTGTATCGAATTTGAGGCCATGGGGAATTATTTTTTCAGGAACACACATGTTTAAGCTTTTGCAACTTTATTGTGAGCAAAAGCTTACAAAATCACCCAACGTATCATAATTGATATTACCAATATCTCGAAATTAGAATTGTGTGGCAATTTTTTTGATTGCTTTCATAAAAGCATTAAAAAAAAGCTTCTAAGTTCCCTAAAATTAGATTTTTTTTTCTTTTTTCGAGTCAATGTTTTAATATTACAACAGAGTATTAGGGCCAGTTCACTAAAACAATATATTATTTTTAAATTACGACTTTAAATCTCACAAATTTACAAGAAAAAGACTAATAATAAAGTCATATATTTATATTTTTAAAAGTCCTAGGCTAAATTTATGACTTTTTCTTGTAAATTTAGAGGAAAAAAATGTGACGTTACTGTTTTTTTTTTTCTGGTGGCTCTAATATTTTGGCGTGTTGAAATGGTGAAATTTACAGATCTAAATAATAGTCCATTTAAGAAGGAATAATGACAGTTTAGGATTCCAAAGTGGCAAAGTTTTTAATTTCCTAAATGCAAAATAAAATATTGTGATATCATCAAGGCATCAGAACCTCACTCTGAATTTTGTCAGCAAGAAGAAAGGAAACTTTTAAGTTTATAGACAACTGTCACTCAACATGTGAAGGCTTTAGCAATGGAAGATATATGCACCCACTCTGCAGTAAATAAGGGCCTGATGCGGCCCTCGTCTACATTTGGCACGGCCCCCCAAACCATCATCACAGACGCTTTTTATTTTCAATAGAACATGATTTTTTACTCCACCCTTCTGCAGTCAGAACTGTGACAGGAGAGCAAAGACTATTAATTGGTTTAATTTTTTAATGTTTTAGTGTTATTTTTTTCTGCGAAGATAACAGAAATAAATTATTTAAAATTTGGCTAAATATGGCTCTCTGGAAAGTCTGTAATTGCTTCACTTTTCTGTGACTCTAAAAATGACCAAACAAGGTCATTGTTTGGTTTTTAGTTTTTTGCTTTTCTTATTTCTTTGTTTTATACTTTATGGAAAACATAATTTCAGAAGCAATGATAGTCTTGCAGAACAGTGAATCATTTTTGCCTCTTCTTCTGTAACTGTAATCAACCTCTGCAATCAGATATGCGATCTTCAAATAAAATAATATAACTCTTGAGTTGTTCCTGTTTCAAAATTCAAATAAAAAACTGAAGTTTCCACTTGAAATTGTTCTATTTGATAGTATTTAGTAGTATTTGTGGTATTTTTGAAACAAATAGTTAAGAAAAAAGACAAGAGATTGAAGTTATTTTTTTTTTATGTTATGGATTTCTCTTATTAGCCTGATAGATATGTGTATTTTGTGCAGTTATTTAACATTTTGTTTTCCAAAACATAAATACATAGAGGAAGTTTTTTAAAGTACTTTTTACTAGAGTGAAAATGCAAATAACTGAAACGTCAAAGATCATCATCTACATCGGGGTTCCCAAACTTTTTTTTGTGAGGGCCACATAACTGTTTTCTTCTCTGATGTGGAGGTGAGATCGGTTTGAAAAAGTGTAACAATCACAGCCTAAACATAAAGATTTATGATGATCCAGAAAGCCACACATAGCCAAATTTTACATAATACTTTTCTGTAATCTTTACAGAAAAAAATGCCACTGAAACATTTTAAAAACTAGATATATAGCATTACCTTTAATAGATTAATAGTTAAAGATGCTTAAATTGATAACTAAAAACACTGAAGCTGATAGCTGAAAACACTTAGGTGCATAGCTGAAAACGCTAAAGCTGATAGCTAGCTAAAATATTAATGAAGTGCCAAATTAGCCAAAAAAGCTAAAAAAAAAAAAAAATCTAGCTAGCATAGTGGTAAAATATTACCTAAACTAGGCTAAAAACTGAAAACAGCCTAAATTAGCCAAAACAGCTAGCATATTACTGAAATTTGAGAAAAATCTCAAATTAGTCTAAAAACCTGGGAAAATTACGAATTCAGCCAAAACAGGGGGGCCGGGCTGAAATGTGGAGGAGGATTGGATCCGGCCCGCGTGCCGTAGTTTGATCTTCATCACATGCATGTTAACTGATGCCATTTTTGCTCTAATTTCAAACTTTAAGCCACAAAGAGCAGGTGTTTTTAAATAAGAAAACTTTCAGAGGGAGTTAGAGGACTGTGCCGTTCTCTCAGACAAAGAATCAAGGCCTTTGTTTGTGTCTCAGCAGGAAGTACACACGCTAAAATTAAAGCTTCCCTCCTAACGAAGCCGCCGCCGTAAAAACACTCTGCGAATGTGTGTTGCTGATAATTGCTCCGCTTTTGTGGCTGACTTCCTGACCCCGTGGAGGAAAACAGGGGGTGGACTCCGACCTCTGATGGTTACAGCGATGTAGAACAGAGCTGCTTAATGAACATATCTGCCCTCTGTGTTTACATCTGCCAATCAAAAGAGCCCCTCTTCCTTGGTCCTGCTTTGTGTGGCCATCACGCCTTGAAGTACACAGTTAGTTGCGCTCATTAAGGCTCTTTAAAAGCTTGCTGGTGATTAATCAGCATGCAGTGGCGGGTGGGCGGACCTCTTGTTAGGCCCAGGCTCAGCGGGCCGTGCTCCTCCTCTTCCTCAGACGGGTTTTGAGCGGAGTTCCTCAGGTAGCGCTGATGCAGTCCCATACCAGGAAGTGCGTTCTGTCTGCGGCGACGAAACTCCTCCTCCAGGGGGTCTTGGGCTGGGATGTCTGCGGGTGTGAGCAGAACAGGGTGGGAATGAATCACACCTAAGCTTTTTCTCTGTCTGGATGGATTGCCGGAGGTGTTCAACATTAAATCTATTTTTTTTCCTCTCCTTCTCCCCCCCCATGCAGCTCCTGTGAATTTCATCCTTCTGACAGGAGATGTGTGTTTGCAACAAAGAAAAACATATTGGCTTCTGATGCCCTTGGCAGTGTGAATACAATCAGACGGGAGAAAATAGATGCACACATCTATTACAGCGGGTTGAGCATGAGTCTAAAAGGTATATTGATGTAACCAACAAGAAACAACAAAAATGATATAAAACAAGTCCCCGAGGACACGCAGACGCCCCATTTTCTCCAAACACTATCTATATTTTTTATTCATATTTCATCTGTCCGACTTTATTGTGATTAGTCATGTAAATAAAATGAGATTTGGTTATTCTTTTCTCTAGGTAATTTACATTTATATTGAATTAGTGGCAGGCAGGGACTGGGGTGAGGGGGGTGTTATTATGCTGGGAGATTACAGGCAGATCTCATCGCCATTGTGTTGTGTAATTAAGGCAGCGGAGAGGAGGAGAAAGGAGGCCAGATGCTCGTTGTGCTGAAACTGGACGCATTTAGGGAAGGAGCCGCACCAGAATTTCAAAAATCCCCTGCAAGGTGTCCGATAGCTCTGCTTTGAACGCAGCCCAAATCACTAGAGGCTTTCACTGACGTCAGGGTAAACTGTGTGAGCATCCCAGCACCAAGACGACAGCCGATAGATGCATTCCCCACATTTTTGCTCTTTTTTTGATACGAATTAGTGTTGGTAGAAATCTCTGCCAGTTTCAAAATTGTGCCAGAACTTTTGAATTGTTTCAGAGATAAATACTTCATTTTTATGTGCAAGAACTTTGTGCAACAGTACTCAAAGTTATACAGTATAAAGATTTAGGATTTAAAGGATCAAAAAAATCAATCGATTACCAGAAGCAACAGCAGTATTAGTAAAAAAAAAAAAAAAAAGTCCCCTTAAGAAGACACTTTATTTTTATATTTAAAACAAAATCTTCCTGGTAGTGTTTTAATTATGACTGACGTTTTTAACCATAATCTCACAACCTAAATGTCTTAAAAAGCCATTTTTCATGTTGATCCAAAGCCTCTGTTTCCAAAGACTCCACTTAGGGGGCATGGCTTCTGGAGCTGAGCTGAGCAGCCCCGCCCCTGATCCCCCCCATCTAATTATGATAGCTCTGTGTCTCGCTCGGGTAAATCTTCACCACTGCTACATAAAAATGTCAATATGGGTACTGTCCAGCCGTATGGTTCTGATCCGGATGTCAGCTCAGATCTTCATGGACTTAACTTCCTCCAAAATCCTGATTCTTTCTCCTTCCAGTTCACCAAAGACTCTTTTAGCTCATTCTCCAATGTTTATTCACGTTGCTATGACCAATCCATTCAAACCATTGGTTTCACAGAGCAGAAAATAGTGAAAGCTAACACCAAAATTTTCTTTCATTGATTTACAATCCTTTCCAACTGCGGTCAAATGAGCCGCCGTTCACATTTCCGTGGTCACATGAGCTCCGTGGAGTCTGGTAAGAGATTTTCCAGCGTTCTCAGCCCTGCTACCATAAGTATTGTATGAAACTCACACCAAAAATCCAGTGACGGCTGATTTGACCACAGAAATGTGAACAGCGGCTCATTTGACTGCAGTCAATTGGAAGATACCATCTTCTCTTCTTCGGCACCTGAACTAGACACGCTAGCCGACCAGATGAGGGGTTTAGTGCATGTGCAACAGAGCTGTTGTGATATAAAGAAGACTCATTAATTCAAACAGAGTCTGTCTGTGACAGTTTGATTGACAGCGATTTAAAAGAAGAAATTCAAAAACAAAATGATTTCTTATTACATTTGTTCTCTTTCATAAGAAAAATGCCACAAATACATGTTAAAAGCTCAAAAACATGATTTTCATCAGAGGAGGACTTAAAAGATATAAAAATTGATCAGGAAGTAAATATTTTCTATTCTTGTTGTGCCTTTTTAAACACATGAAGCAAACAAAAAGCCGTCCAATCACAAGCTTGCTATTACCATTGGGTGAGGATGAACCACAGGAATATGTCTGCACTAAACATAAGATAGCCCTTCAAACAATGCCTGAATAAATTAATCATATAATTTTTTAACCAAAAAATTGTTAAAAAAAAACAAAATGTCATTTTTTTATGTTTCAAGCTGTTATGTCAAAGATATTTTTATAGCTTAAAAATGACCAGAAAGGGGTTGAAAAAAGACTTTCCCTGTTTTTCATCAAAATTAATATATGTATAGATTGTATCAATTTAATTAAAACAATTAGGCTGTATCACATTGTCGCTATCTAGAATTTTTTTTTATGTATTGAGATGCTTATCTAATCATGTGAGAGGGAATCATACATACCTCAAAGTAATGTTTTAATGGCTAGAATGCATAAATATGGGCTCCAAGTGGATCAGGAGCAACATACCTGTGAAGATCTGGAATAATCCAGGTCGTGTTGTCACAGGATTTGATTCATTTTAGTGATTTATCGTTGGTATGTACTGGATGTGGTTAAACAAAATTGTAAATTTCTGCTTCTGTGTTGGTCCTCTAGCTGGATCAGTTTTGGTTGCTGGGTTTCAGATAACAAGGATTTTATGTGTTGAAGAGTCTTCTGAGTTTTTCTGAATCTCCATGATGTTCTTCTCTTGTTTTCCTAGAATCGGTCCTGCAAGTTCTCCTTTTGCTAACTTTCACCAAAGTCCAGATGATATAAATACTGTTTCTTTCTGAATTCGTAGGCATGTTTTCTGCTTAGTTCTTTAATGTTCCGATTGATCTTAGCTTATGTTCTAGTTGGTCTAGTTGGTTTAACCAACTTAGTGGCCTTGTGGTAGAGTGTCCTCCTTAAGACTAAAAGGTTGTGGGTTCAAATCCATGGTCAAGTCAAACTAAAGACTCTAAAATAGGGATCCGATTCCTCCTTACTTGACACTTGGCATTAAAGGGTTGGATTGGGGAGTTGAACCATTAAAAGGGTCCTGAACGCAACTGGATCTGTAACTCAGTGCTCCCCCAGGGGATGGGTCAAATGTGAGGAACAAATTTCAACCACTTTAAACTTCACTTGACTTTGTTGTTGGAGTCAAACATGAGATACGAGTTCACTGATATAGACAAAGCAGAACTAAAAGGGTCAGGGTTGGTCCTTGATGGACTGTGAAATGGAATCTTCTGGAGAAGCTCCTCAAAAAAGTATACAAGAGAACATCCTGGACCATAGACCATTTCCCCTTCTATCATTAAAATCATCTTCAGTACATATACAGACTCCATGGATACTCAAAGAAGGAGGAGCTCTTTAAACCAGTTTTTAGTGGCATAAAATCAGACACCTACAATTCGGCCAAACACTTGTTGTTGACAAAGTACAACACATCCACAAAACCCAGGACTCCACCAGCCCATGATGTGACTTCCCTTTTAACCAGTATTCCCACTACACCAGTCACAGACACGATGAGGATAAGATCTAATCCTACCAGAAAGAATAAAACTGGTACCAGAACACATTAACTATCTTCAGGACACCCCAATTATTCTCAAATTTAATGGAAATTCTGGGGGCCAAAACATGACAGTGCTGGGATGTCCCTTAAGATCTAGAAATGTATAGAAGGAGTAGAGAGAGCAACCCTGAAATGCTTCTCGGGAACTACGTGTTTTCTCAGATACATGATGTCATGTCCACAAGATCATAAATCTAAGGCTTGAGGGGACCATAGAAACACACAGTAGATTCAGCTCTCGTTATCCAAAATAACAGGTGATATTTTTCCAAAGCACGCCTTTAATGTCAGTAAAAAGTATTGCTTTAGTGACAGTATTTGGAGTCTAAAGTTGACTCATATTTTAATGTAAATGGACAAATCACTAGTGCATTTGACTGAACAAAAGACGTGGCTTATTCTACTCCACTGTTAATTGGTGGGAAAGGTCCAATAAGTTGTTTCTTCACTGATATTACAGGGAAGCTTGGATTACAATGACCTTTTAGAAGCTTTCTTGCATATGAACTTGTGCCAGAAATATATAGCAGACAGAGGTATAGAAACGACAAAAAGTCCAGTGAATAGACTTTTGTTGAGTTTGCATGTGAAAAGGGTCTTACTTTGACCAGTGGGGTGCTTCTAGTAACATCAAACATGACTTTGATGCACTTCAACTGACAGTAAAGAAGTCTGCATTTAGCACATGGGGTTAAAATCAAAACCCAGGAAGTGGAAGAACTTCTCTTCAGCTATGAGTTATGAGAATATTACAGCAGAATGGCAAAAGCCATGCCTACAAACCTCATTGGCTGATCCCAGGAAAAAATGGGAGCAACAGAGGAGCATCATGGTCTTCACCTACATGTCAAGTAAAGTCAGAAGGATCTTCAACACACAAAATTTACTGTTAAGAAAAATCCAGAAACACACGGAGAAACTTTGAGACTCGGACCAATCGCTGCTTACTGATCATTTTTGGTTCCAACATGGTGTCGTCCGCAAAAAACGCAACTGAAATGACGTAATCTCGTTAGATCCAGAAATAAGTCATTTTCAATTAGTGACGTCACACTTACTATAGTCCAGTTTTTTAATACATTCAATGTTATTCCTTAATTCAGTTGCTTATATGCTTACTCAGCAATAGAAAATCTTTTAATTTTGTATTTATTTCAACTATTATTCCAATAATTTGACCTCACTGGAATGATCAAACTGAACAATAGCCGTCTTGAAAATGTCCCACTCGTTCCTTTCCTGTTTTCCTTCACCACCATGACATCACCTTGGTTGTGAATTGGCGCTTCATAAATAAACCAAATTGACTTCAACTGTATGCATCACTGAAAATCTACATAATAAATCTTTGCGCAGGACAACCTCAACCAGACATTTGATAAAACTGAATATTCAGTAAAGGAAACTTTGATTCAAAAACTCAGGGACACAGAGAGTTCAAAGACTGGATGTCTGGTAGCGCTAACATTCACTTAACTCTTTTAGTGTTTTGTTTCTCTTCATAAGTAGTTTTAGTATTAATTTTATTTGCATAAATTGGTGAAAAATACCAATCAAGGCATTGTTTCTCATTATTTTCTTAACTATTCATTTAACACATTAGATTTTTATTGTCACTCAAACAAATTATATTTTAAACTCTCAATGCTATTACAAAAAGAAGACTTTTCGGCTTCTCTATCCACTTGTGATCAAAGCGCTCCATACTTTCAGAGATTGTTTCAGGATGGCTGTGCTACAGCCTTAACGGAGACAAAGATATCGCCAGATTTCCATTCTCTTTGAATAGGTGTGTTATTACCGCAGGCCTTCTATTCTGATTCGAGTCCAATTTCTGTGTCACAAGTGCTTTACCACTGTGTTCAGACTGAACCTGGCCGGGTACTTTAAACCCAATCTAGTCATTTTCTTTTCTGTTAAGAATTCTCAAAATTTATAGGGATTTGTTGCGTTTTTACCACCAAACGATACTTTATAAACCATTCTGTTTGACTGAACACTTCAGAGATGACCCTGCAAGGAAAAAAACAGTTCTCTTTAGACAAAAGAAGAATTGGAGACTGTCAGAGGTAAAGCGTACGCAATTTGTGTGGATTAGGCTGAAATGTTCAGGCTCCTTTTCCCCTGAGAATCAATATTTACCTCCATTAGTAGCCCCGTCACCTGCCTGATAAGCCTGTAGAAGTTGAAAATTCCCCTATCAAACTGCATAAACTGTTAATTAATTTAAACAAAGAGCAGAGATGATATGATTTTTTTTTTCATGTTCAGTGAAGCAGCCTTTATTTTCAGGATCAAGGTCTTCATTTAAAAAAAAAAGCGAGGAGAGTTCCTGGATGCTTTCATTTGCAGCTATTGTCTTGAGAATGCCTGTCATTTATCTTCAGGCAAAAACAATGCGGCGAGGTTGTGTTTGAAACGCACCGTCTAGACTAGGAATACGAGCACCACTTCACACCTAAACACACAGGGACACCAAATCGATGTGTGACAGACGTGTGTAGCCTTACACGTAGCAGGCTGGAGCTTGAGGTGTCGGCTGAGGAAGCCTAAAATAAATCTTTGCTCTGAAGGGGGCTAACCCCGCATGACAACTACAACCAGATTATTTTTAAGAGTTCCCGGGTTAAAGATGTCTAGCATCGAGCTGACGTGACGTTAGTGCTGAGTTTTTGTTCAGGAATCACCTAAAGGCAACAACAGGCTTATCTCTGTGATCTTTTGAGCAACCGGTGCCTCTGTGGGGATGTGATAAACACACTTTGGATTTGACGGGCAAAGGATTTTATGGCTTACTGGGAAAAAAAAAGTCTAGTCAGTTGATATTGATACTAACATTCATTAATTCATGTTTTCTAAAGTTCTGACTGATGTTGTTTTCATGGCTGTTAGATGTCATGCCAAGATGGTTTTTGTTTGTCCTCCCAGATGTAATTTTTCTTTCTATTTCCATTCTAAAATCTTTTGTAAAGAAACAGCTCCATCTAGTGGACAGATTGTCAAATTTGCAGGTTTAGGGACGATTTATTATTTATTTGGAGGACGTTATATTTTTATTATTTTAAGTTATTTTTTATCTCAAAATTAACAAAATACTTAGAAAAAAATACAATTCCAAACTCCTTCTACAGGCATGACAGATGAATTAACCCACAGACACCTTTAAATAGCTAATTAAGAGTTTAGAAATATTTTATTTCCCTAAAAAACTAAGCAGTTTCTGAATATCTGTCTGAACAGATGCAAGCAGGAGTACCTTTAGGCTGTAATTAAAAAAAAATAGTTTTTTAAACTCAAAAAGAAAAAAAAAATCCCAACAAATTAGTTTTTGTAAGTAAAATGGATATTAGGGGTTTTGCTTATATCCTTTAAAAATATTTTGTCAAATGAAATTGAACAAATATTGAGAGTATTGATGTATTTTGTTGATTTTTAGGTTTAATATAAAAAAGGGGCAAATCTAACAATCAAAAGTCTTTAATAAATCTAAATGAGTAAAAATTCTGTTATTTCCAGATAAATAAAATAGAATTAAAGTTGGTTAGAAAAGTAAATTGTCATTTCAGATTAAAAAAAAAAAAAGGTTTTCGCTAATGTACTGAAGAGGTACCATAATATTTTTAAATACTCATTGGCCCTTTCCAGAGCTAATATCTTTATTAAAATTTAAAACTACAATCCCTGCACCAATATTTAATACCAAATTTTAGTGCAGGGGTATAAGAGCCATTTGAGCTTGTTTTCTAATAAAAACTTACTAAGCCATTTGTGAATTATCTTTCTTTTGTGGTATGAAACTAGCATTTTCTCAACATGTGAAATATTTTTTATGTTTGACAGAACCTCGTATGATTTCCTTTCAAAATAAGAGACGCCTTGTGCCAAAACGGATTACAACAGTGCAGCTCTGGACAGCATAAGATACTATGTGCTTCAAACTAATAAAGTATCAGATTTTTTACCAAAGTTTTGCTTAGTATTTCAAATTGGTGTAGCACAGAACAAACAAGACCTTTACAATGTTTATCTGTGAGATACACCTCAGCCATTAATTAATAAACTAGGATAAATTAAATACATTCTAATTTAGTGAACCTTACTTGAAAAAGAAATACTATTATTCTACTTTTCTTTAGCCAGAGAACCATTATGGAGGAGGTAAAGGGCCATAAGTGGCTCCGGAGGTTGCAGACCGCTGGTTTATAGTTAATGGTGTAACTTTTTAAATGTATATTTTATAAAAGGTAACAAATACAACCCATTGGTTCATCTAATGCAATAAAATCATATTAAGCATTTTTTTTTATTTTTTTAAGTTTGCAAAATGTAGTTGTTACTAATTTTAAGTTTTTGAGCCAGTACTAAATTTAAAATGGAATTTTAAAGCAATTTACCAACAGAGGGCGCTGTAACACCACAAATAGATACTACTGCTGCAGCAACACTTGTGCTCAATTTCTGTCTAGACTTCTACGAGTGGAGAAACTTAAAACTTTAACTTTTTTTTTTGCTTAAGACTGTGTAAATCCCACATGGAAATGGAAGCGTCCACATGGATAAGAGCTCCTGTGAAATTTAAAACCGAAATGTCCTTCACGTCGACTTCCACATTCAGAATTCAACCCTTAATCCTTTTTTCTCCCGAAAAAAAAAAAAAAAAAAAAAAAAAAATCACGATGTGGGCTGCTTGTGTAATCGAGCTTCCAGCACATACTCCATCCAAGCCAGTAACCATAACCCTGCAGGCCTGAGCAGACCCCCCCATGGTAAATATAAACAAACTATTTTAATGACTTTAAACATAACCCCGCGTGTGTTAGAGATGTCCTGCTTTCCCTCAGCTGAAAGGCAGGTTTGAAGGCAAACAAGGTTTACCTTGATAAAGTATCTGGAATGGGGGCGTTGCTGACATTTCCACAGAAAGACGCACCTTTTACAGCAAAACTATTTGGAGTATGAAAAGAGCTACTTCACTTCCCTAATCTCTTCTGTGAGGAGTTATTGTGATAAACACACAAACACAGCCTTTTATTTGTTTTCAAGTGTGCATGCTGAATGATGAGTCGCATTAGTTGTTTTAATGATGCGTGGCTGGCGCTGCATGAGTGCAAACAGGCATGATTCCGTTTTCGCTGCAACCGTGTGAAGCAGGCACAAGCAACCGGCCTTTACGCTGCAGGTGAGAGATTATTCGAAGCCCAAGAAACACAGGACACGGCGTGACGCTCGCAGGGTTTTCATCGTGTTTCCACAAACTTTATTGACTAAACCGGAAGTCCCCTGCATCCGTGTGTGTCGAGATGAAGATTCACAGTCTGAGTTCAAGTGAAACCATCAAACCAGGCACCATGCAGAAACAAAGTGAACACTCTTTTTCCAAACAAATGCAAAAGTAAGAAAATGCATGTTAAGATAATGTTTTAATAATGCATGTTACACACAAACAAAAGCACTCAGGTTAGCTGGGTGAAGTTCTTGTTAAAGACATTAAAAGTGAGGTGGTTAGGTCATTCTCTGGTTAAACTGGTCGAATGTAAAAGAGCAAAATGACACCAGGCTGTTCTTGCTAGAACCCCGAGGATAACATACAGCCTGGATGGAACAGAAGATCAGCATATACTCAACTCTGCATTTGGCAGCTAGGTGCAATTCAAAAATTGTTGGAAAAAAACAAAAACCCCAGCAATCTGGTCCCTACAAATAATAGAATAAATAAAAATACATAACATTCTGAAACTCAGTAGTTTAACTAAAATGAGGAAACGGCTCTTCGGGAAGAGCGTTCACCAATGAAACGCAGGTTTACGGCGGAGATAGGTGGTTTTCCAGAGGAGAAGTGTGTTTTGTTGGCGAGATTGTTACTTGTTATCCAGTCTGAGTTGCTGCTCCTTACCATTAATTGTTAGAGATTTTAACTGACCATCCTCTACCACTTCTACCCGCTCCACCCCGTTCTCCACAATCCTGTGAAAAAACAGAGTTTCACACCATTAAAATATCAAGATTGTAAAAGTAAATGTATGTGCTTTGGAGGTTATTCGTTACTTTTTTGTGGTAATTTTTCTGCCGTTGACGATTTTGGTGGACGTCGACATCGATCTGAAGTTCCCTCCTCCCATACCGCTACCGAATGAAGTGGAAGAGGAGAAGGAGGCAAATCCTCCTACGCCCATGTCTGAAAACGAGTTGAAACCTGAAGATGAATTAAAAAAAAAAAAAAAAAAAATGTCAGTTAAAATTCAAATCCAGCCAAGCCTCAGTGTTGGATAAATGACTGATAATTACATGTGATGAACAAACCTGTGTCGAACCCGTGGAAGTGAGGCCGAAACTCTGGGAAGCCCCCAAAACCGAAGAGAGAGCCGTTCATGCCTCTGCTGGCGGTACTGTGATGACCGTGGCGGGCCCCGAAGAAATCGTCATCACCTGTGGAGAGAAAAACAGATTTATTCTGATTTCTGCAGAACATCCACACTTTTTCAATTTAACAAAAAAAAGGTTTAGAGCAGGGGTGTCAACCTCAATGGCACAGGGGGGCAAAATCCAGAACACAGGATAAACATTTATTGAACAAGCTAAAAATACATTTTTAAAACTTTTAAAAACATAACAGGTAGGAATATAATTCCAGAATAAATCAATTTAAAATATATATATTTTAAATTATACAGGTTAGAAATAAGCATAAGATAACAACAACAGGCCATTTATAACAAATTAAAATAATCAGGAGGGCCAGATCCAGCCCCATTATTATTTACTGTTTTTATTTTAGTATGTGTGTGTTTTAAAACCTAAATGTCAAACTAGAAAAAAAATCTTGAGTCGATTTCTTTTTTTCTGGAACAATTACTCTTGTAAAATAATTAAATAAAAGTAAAAATAAACTGCTCAAGAGCCAGGAACCAGATCTTATCCTAAAGCCTGGTGGGCCACGCTCTAATTGCTCTGCCAAACTGGGTCACCCGGTAGGAGAGGGCCGGATCGCCGACTGCTACCGAAACAAAAGACTCGTCTTTTATGCTCCCAGAAAACAGGTTTTACTTAAACCTGCTGTATGGAAAAAAAAAACAGACCACATTTCTGTGTTTACATATATAAAGACACAGAAACAACAGAGCACATGGGACAGCATGGATACAATTTAAAGCATTATTTGCTCCATTTATCTATTAAGGAAGGACTGACGCTGCACCATCATTCCCACACGTCTGCCTCCACAGAGAGCTGCGTCACCGGACCTAGTGGGCCCTCTGCTGCGGATGAGTGACAGATCCACAGGACCAGCTGCTCTCAGAGCTGGACGGGACTCGAGAACATTTCTTAACAGCTTTCTCTGGCTGCCATCTTAAGAAACCAAAATGGCTCATGAAGTGCTAAAGTAAACCTGATATTTATAAATGCATCTTTAAACCGGCCACTAGAGCCCACTATAAACTGTTGAGTCAAACTTTATGCTGACTAAAGTGCAGCTTAATGACTGAAGTGATACGAGAACATTCCATGTAAACAACAACATCACAGAGCTGAAGTTTCTAAAGCACCAAAACTCCAGATTTTCACCACGTTTTACCTGCTCTGACACGGCGCACACACTCCCGCCGTTATTACATCTGCTTTTGTTTTAATACAGAAGCTATTTTTGAAAGCATTCCAGCTGAGTGATGTCGGCGAGCAAATCCATCCGCTGGCTGCCTCTGATCTCCTTATTTAGAGTTTCGGGAGGTGAGGTCCACATGCCTTCCAATCAGCCTTGTGCTGAACCCGAACACCTCGGGACTCAACACGTTTCTAGTCTTTTTCTGACATCTACAAACGCGGATGAAAGCCATTCGGCTGCAATAGGAAAGAATCCAACAGCCGCAGACATTTCAGCAAATCTTTATCACACTAGAATGGCAAAAAAGCAGATCAATTAAACCACAGAAATGCTTTCTCTGGAGTTATAGTTCAATAAATCCAAAACACATTTATTTTTAGTTAATTAAGACAATCTTTGCTCAACCTTTAATCTGTGTTTTTAAAGTTTCTTTAGAGGACAGGAGGGTGGGGAGGGGAGTTTGTATATATGAAGGTGTAAAAATTGTCTCATTCTAGTAATCTTTTGTTCAAAAGATTTAGACAAAAATAATCTTACTTTTTATTGTCACATATTATAAACCAGGGGTATTCAGCCTGAGGCTCTAGACCACATGCAGCTCTTTGTTTAAATGTTTTTAATTTTGATATGTAACATATTTCCCGGCAATAAGGCGCATCCAGCGAAACAAACCAGTCGGATGAGTCAGAATTTGTTCACAGTTGACTTGCACTAGCAGCCATGCTCCAACAATCCACCAAAGTGGAGCCGGTTACTAAAATAATTGTGCATTTTGTGGCACCAAATTGGCATGGATGAACCTGAAGATCCCCTCTGTCAGAAAAGCCCGTTAGCCACAAGAGTGTACGGTTGCTATCTTTACGAATGTTGCCATTTTGGATTTTTCTCAGAGCTACCATGCTTTTTTTTTTTTTTTGCACAAATGCACAATTTATCTACTGAAAAAACATCTACTTAATTGGCTCCTTTGCAACCGGTGTGGCTTCATAGTTTACCAGTGTCATACAAATAGAGCAAAACATAGAAAATCAATTTGAGATTAGTAAGCACAATCTGAATTCACATATACGGAGGATATGTGGAAAAAGAAATAAAAAATTAAATAAAAGGATTTTTAGTGTGATATATGCTTCGAAAAATATGGCAATTCAGTTTAGTAATTTCTGTCTGAAGTGCACCACAAACAGGAAAATAGTTTTTTGTTTATTTCTTAAAACAAGCGCTGACTTTCCACGACCTACTACCTTTGCTGCATTGAGATTATACTAAAGCTGTCTTTTATTTTCAAAGGATGTGAACTTTCTGTCCAAAGCTATATACTATATTGCATTTAGAAAAAAGAAAGTGCTATTTACTCCCTATGTTTTATTTACACCCCAAAAAAAAAAGTCAATTTATATCCTAATAATAACAATAAGAGAAATACAAAGGAACATCTTGTCTGTAAGACTTTGTGGTTCCTATTGAGTTGTGGTCAGTGAGAAATCGACCCAAATGGCTCTTTAAGTGTTTCAGGTTGCAGAGGAGTGTTATAAAGTCCTTGTTTATCACCCGGAACATGTGCTTTAACGTTTGGATGAAGGGATTCTGCAGGAACTCTGCACAGCATCTGCAGAGAGCATTTCTCTGGAACTAGAGTGTTTGACATTCAAAAGTTCTGGAGAAGCTGCTCAAGTGTTTCTCACATGACAACATTTATATCAACACACACAAGACGACAACAACAACAACCACAGCATGAACTTACCAAAAAGATCACCAAATGGATCTCTCCCACCAAAGAATTCCCTGAAAACATCCTCGGGATTCCGGAATGTGAAACCACCCCCGCGGAAGTGATCGCGGTGGCCCCCTCCTCCTCCTCCTATAAAGGTATGAAGAGAACCAGCCATGATGGGTAACAGAAAATGCAGCCACATCTTTTGAACTTGTTAGAAAATGGAGTAAAAATATGTTCCAGCATCAAAGGAGGCAGGAATTAAATATTGAAAATATTTTTATATTTATATTTTTATATTCTGTTCTTACCTCCTCCTGATAGGCCTTCTTTGCCGTAGAGGTCATACGTGTTTCGCTTACTTTCTAAAATGAAAAATTAAATTAAAATAAATAAAAACAGATAAACATTTTACACAGAAACACACAGATTGACATCCATGACTTCTAGACCGTTAAGACGAACATAAAACAAATATGTGTGATTAACTCTGAATGTTAAAAAACTGATTCCATCATTCATCAGAGGGACTTTTTAGTTATGGAAGAATATTGTATTGGATAAAAAAATAAATAAAAATAAAATAGGGGGGGGTTGTGCTAATTTTTTTTTTAAGAAATACAAAATCAAAACACTACAAGAAGGCTGGGCACTAACTTTATCTGCTCCTAAAAACAGTAAAATTAAAAAACAACAATGTGTTCATGCTATTGACATGATTTGTGTCCATTTTGTATTGGTCACAAAATCTTCATCCAATGACTTAATTATCATATATCATGGTCTGTTTTGAAATTTTTCAAAATGATGTTGGCTATAGTTTGTTTTCGAGATCATTTTTTTGGATTTTGATTTGACAATAATGATTACTTGTGATGTTTTTTGGGGATTATTATTATTATTATTGTGAGTTCCAAAGAAAAAGATATAGTTCGAATTGTAAAATACTTACATTACTCGACTGTTTCTCACATACAAGTTGATTTTGACCAAACAAATTCATGATGCTTTCCATTGGGTAATTATATGGTTTTTCAGAGCATTATGTAACTTAACTGTGATCCTTCAGGCGCTCTATTAGAATCTTTTGCCGTGAAGTAAAGTCGAACTTTGGCCCGCTTCGTCTTAAGCATTTTAACTAAAGCTCTGTGCACAGCGCACGTTGAACATCTCCACTCATTCTAACATGAGCCACGGAGCACCGAAATCCTTGTTTTTATTCGGTACCTGAGCCAACTTGGCACAGATTTTCGGTTCTGTTTCACCCTTGGTTAAAACTGAGTTGTGCATGTCTGAATTCAATGTAACAACAACCATGAGTTCAGATTTATCACAAGATGGTTCTCCCGAAATCTCGACATTTTTGGTGTGGTGTAGAGCTCCTCAAAGAGGCCTGATGTGGTGGAAAACAAAAGTAAGACATGTTTGCTCATAAATAATTATTTATCGTCTTGGCAGCATTTTAAATTGATACAAGAATCGATATTTTCCATACACCTCTAGTGACAAGCATAAACAAACGGAAACCGATCGCTTCAATGACACGGACACATTGTGGTTTTTTCTAGCTTTTAATTACGTAGCATCTTATAGTTTTCATGAACAGTTTAAGTTGGTGCCCAGTCTATTTGTAGTTCTTAAAAAAATTTGTCAAAAAAAAAAACTCACTTGTTTTTTATACTGAATACAATATGTTTTCAGTATACTAAATATATAACGAAGCTTACTTTTGTATCTTTTTTACATGTAAGATAAAAGGAGCAAAACAGAAATCCACATGGAAACAGCAAAAGTTTGATTAAGAACCAACTTCTAAAAAATTGTAAACAATTTCATGTTTGGTTAAAGTCTCAGTTTTTTCTTTTTACTTTACATAAAAACACTTAAACATCTGATTTCTAAGTCATGACACTGTATAATTCAGAGTAGGAACAATTTATCCTGACATTCTGCTTAACAGCATAATAGCTTTTCTCTCACAGTAGAGAAGATCTTACATAACATAATAGAGTTTTAATGGTGGTTTTAAAAAAAAAAAAAAAAAAGCATGTTTTCACTTCAGAGAAACATTTTCGTCTCTGTGAACCTTACCATCTGAGAGCACCTCATACGCCTCTGACAGCTCTTTGAACCTCCTCTCCGCCTCCTCCTTGTTGTCGGGGTTTTTGTCCGGGTGCCATTTTAATGCCAGTTTTCTGTAACTGTGGATATAGCAGGTTGTTAAAAATGTGGACAGACAAACAAAACGTTTTCTTACACAGCTCAGTAACACGTACACGCCCTCCTCTCAACACAGATAGTAAAAAAAAAACTGACAAGCCGTGCGGGCGTCACGTCCCATTGTGCTGAATCAGCTGTTTTCTTCTAAACTCAGCAGTAGAAACAAAAACGGAGGACAAGACAGGACACCAACAACCCCCCAGAGAAAAAAAGGCTGCACACAATCCTGGGATCGACTCCCTTATGGAGCCACAGAACACTCTTTGTGTCTTGTTGTCGACCACCGCTGCAAATTGTGTTACACAGCGGCCTTTGTTGAGCTTGTTAAGCGCCAACAAAAGCAAGATTTTATCTAACAATCTCCATTTACCATAAACTTCATCTAACTCAACATCGAAGTTCACAGATGCAATAAAAAAATTGCTGCACTTTATCAGTAAAGACTCAATAAACTTGATCATTCAAGCACCCTGGTGCTCTATAAAATATTCAGTAAATAAAGATTTGATCAAATCATGTATGAAGAATGACAATAAACTAAATTGTAATCAAAGCACAAAAAGCTGGCGTCAAACTTTTATTACAATGTATGAATTACAGAAGGATCAACTCAGCTTTTATCTGTCTGAGCTGGACTACCAACATAGTCAATATTCTTTTCGAAAACAGCTAAAATAGTTTTCTCGTTCCTTATCTTTTAAAATCCAATTTATTTGTTGCTTTACTGTGAAGGATTACTTCAGCACATTCCTTCTTTTAACTGATTTATTCTAAGCCTTAAAATCACAGGAAATGCCTACTTTTCTAGAATAAACAATTTAAGACTCTGGTGAGAAAATTTTTCTACAAATATGAACAGACTACAAAAAAAAAAAAAAAGGCGATTATTGAACAACAACAGAAAAGACTCAGGCAAAACTTACGCTTTCTTAATTTCCTCTGGCGTTGCATTTTTTGGAATTCCTAGTACCTGGTAGTATTCTCCCATAGTTCTTTTTGTAGGTGGACGTATTTCTGCAGAGGCCTTGCTTTCTGAGTTGCCTCTGTGGGGGAAATTAAAAAAAAAAAAAAAGTCCAGTTTGTGAATACATATGAGATAAAGGGATACTTTAATAAAAAAGAGGCAATGTTTCAAGGTTGAGTTAATCAAATATTTCATCAAAATTTCTCTAGATTTTAAAATACATGCATTAATTTCATGTCACTTCTCTCATCTCATTAGTATTAAAAACAGCTGCACTTATTTAAGCGCTTCATGTTTTTGGGGCGTTTTCTTATGATAGAGGACATATAGTAAGAAAATTAAGCTTAAAATTGCATTTCTAAGAGTTTCTTTATTCAAATTGTTGTAAATCAGGAGCAAAAAAAAGATACAGTGCATTTGTTACGTAGAAAAAATAAAAAAAGATGGGCGGGCCACTAGCTCCCTGCTTCGCTCCCACTTATAGACAACTAGATCCATATGCGTTAAAGTTTTACTCATCCAAGTTGGAATCTGGCTTTTGCCCAACGGTCCCACCCACCAACAAAAAGGTGACTATCTAATAAACTTCTGCTGCTCTATAGAAACTATGTCCTAGAAAACGACACATATTTTATTTTGACTAATAGATAAAAAGATGATCGGAATGGGACTTAAGATTAAACAAACTGATGATCCACACGTTGACTTTCAGAACACTTCAATAGAGTAGAGACGATCCAGAACTGATGAATCCGTCTGCCATTACAAGGCCGTTTAAACAAATACAAGTTCTGCTAAACACACCATGACTGAGCAGTTTTTTTACAGCCTGAAGTTGAAAAAAAAACAAAAAGTTAAATAGCTTTTTCTTTTCATTTTTGAAGTTAGCCATGAGACTGAGATGTTCTTTTCTTGCAACAAAGAGGTCCAATGAAGTTATGAAACCTCTGGAAAACAAGACACTACAAGCCTGAAATGAAGTGCCTGAAGCTGTTAATTTTTTTCCCTGCTTTTAGTGTCAAGTCAAGCTGAAAAACATTAATCCAAACCCAAGCGAGAAGATGAAGACACAAAACTACAGACATAAAGAGAATTCAACAATTTTCCCATTTAAAAAAAAGTGTCAATAGGAAAATAAGTCTAATTCATTCATTACAAATTACCCTAATTTCTGTAAGGCTATTACTTAAAAATACAAAATAAATTAGTTATATTGCATTTTCTAAAGATCAACATAAAATGTGAGAACATACCAACATTCTGGAAAATCTATAAAAACATTTTCAGACTACTTATATTTTATTTTTTAATCTCTTTTCACTGAAAACATTTTTTACTTTATGAATCAAACAGTGGTTGAAATAACACTGGAGTACGAGGCTGTCTTGGTGGGGGAGGCAATCACAGGAAGTTTGAGGTTTTCAGTTTCCCCTCCACAAAGACAAAAACAGTAGATAATTCTGCATCAAAGTATTGGTTTACTAAGATAAAACATCATGTTTTTTCTTCTGGGACTTCAAAAAAGGAGGACAGATTTCTGACACCAATCTTTACTGAAGCAAATAAAATTTAGATTATCTCAATAAATATTTGCTTTTTTCAAACAGTTGACAAATCAGAGATTTAAGGAAAACAATATTTTAAATTGGTAAGGAATTGTTTTTAACTTATTATTTGAAAGCAGTGAGCTAAACACGACTCCACTGTTTGTTTCCTATTTTTAACCTGTGGCCTTTAACGTTAGATTGTATTTGTGTTATGTTGGGGGGGCTTTGGCACAGGGTTGTACCGATGAGTGACCCCTGGTTGAAGCACGTTGCAGACATTTAAAGGGGTAGATCAGGTCTGGTTTGGTTTTAAACGAAAGCCCTTTACAGGTTGAGGCTTCCAAACTTTAGAAATTCTGTTAGAAAATGTAGCTTTCTTTATTTTGTCAGAATATAGGCTTTTCTTTCATGCAATTCCTCCAGCCAAACTTGATAAAAACTAAAATTTTAGCTTTTTTTTCCCCCATCAAAAACAGACCTGTGTTCACTACCATAAATAGCTGTTTTCTTTATTTTCATTTAACTCCAGTTTTGATTTGGGGAGCTGATATGTCATTTCAGCACACTACACAAAGAAACCACAGACGTTAAATAAAATTAAACCGTCCTAATCCAACTAAAATCCAGTTTAAACTCTTCCAAAACATCTCAGTTTGCTGTAGACTCATTCTCCTTGTGAAAATTGGTCATCCACTGCCACTTGAGTTTGCCAAATTCCACTTTTCCCATGATCTGTTTACCTAAACAATAGTGAGCTCTGTTCTACATCCTGAAATAAACCACCAACTAAACAAGTCATGTCTGGAGTTAAATCTGCTGCTGATTTTGTGTGTGCACATTTATGTGGGCTGGCATGCATGCAAACAAAAATAAAAACCTCTTCAAAGCATTCGTCAACCCTTGGATATGAAGGTAAGCTTAAAAAAAGGAGGGGATGTGAATGTTTTTGACAAAACTGGGCCATTTTCAGTTAGATATTTTAAAAAAAAATCATAAAAATAAAAATGAGGACTTCAAGAAAAAGTCCTCACACAATAACATTAATACTGTAAGTTGGTAATGCATTGAACTAAGAGATACGTCATTAAAATTGAGCAGTAAAACAGTTTATAAAAGTGGTGCTGCGCCAAATGAGTCTTCCCTTGAAGCTGCTGTTGCATAACAGAGGATGAGGGAGATTAAAAGTCAAATTCTTTCACTGGTAAATCACAAGAATTTCGTCTAGCTATGAACACAGAAAAGTTAAACCATTTAGGGTTCCACAGAATAATTTTTTTGGACTAAATTATTCCCAAGTTACATGTAATCTTTCAACATTACCACAGAATTACATTGATCAGTTGTTAGTCATGGTCTTTCTATGTGGAAACATTTTGGGTAAATTCCATTACCCCTACTTCTTGTCCAGTTAGTCCAATTTCTCAGGCTACTTTTGGCTCAAATTTATCATTTCTAATAGTACGAAGAATAAATTCTCCATGTATTTTCAGGAAGCTAGAGTTCAAGCTAAAGAACAGGGTCTTCAATGATCTATTCTGCAATATAAAGAGCAACACTCTCAGATAGTTGCCCTTATCACAGTGAAGTTGTATCATGTTACAGGTTAGAATATTCAGACCCAACATATCAACTTTCTTTCATGCTGTTTGTTAAGCCTGATTGCTTCACTTCACATCTATAGACAGCTGGAGCCACAGAATAAGCAGGAATTTTACTTTCAAAACATTGTTACTCTGCATGACATCAACTTAGAGGAACATTTTGTCCCATGTTTGACTGTCAGTGAAGCAATTAGTTTATTTTTTTTGTAGAGTGGCAAAAAAGGTCAAATGATTCAGTTTAGGAAAGTATAAAATACATATTTGTAAAAGAAAATAAGTCAGACCAGGCTCTATACTAAATGTAATGTCAGTTAGTTTAATTCATTTTTATATAATCTAATCAGAAACTGTCAAGGTAACACTGTTAACTCATTATCCTGGAACTTAAGTTATTTTCTTTCATTTAGGCACAGTTTAGCAAGTTAATATTTTGCAAAATTTTTAAGATTAACAAAAATTACTGGTGAAAACCATTTAAAAAGGATTAGCTCCATGCTTTACTTAAAAAAAAAAATTCTTGTTGCCCTGTTGACATAAACTCCTCAAATTATTATAAACAAGAAGCATTAAAACCTAAATTAAGACATTTCAATTACAAAAAACCTAAAAATGCACTATTTAAAGTAGTATTTTCTTTATAAATTTGTGGAAAGTAGCAGTTGAGAACCACTATTCACACCTAATTTTATGTATTTTTTTTTCTTAATTTCTAGTTATTAAAAATTAGGTTAAAGGTTACTTTAAAAAAAAAAAAAACAGTATGGCATAAAACACCTTTTTCAATCATATATTTTAATCCAAATAATAAAAATAAAACTTTCTGCCCAACTTATATCCATTCATGGGCTGAAATAAAACATTCACTTTTAACAAATGTAGTCCTGTAAAAACTCCCAGATGTAAAGAGGAAACTGAAATGTTCGTTTTATCTGCACTTTCTAAACTAGCATCAACAGGCCAATCAGAAGCGAGAAAACTTGTGAAAAACAACCAATCAAATGCGGAGAAACTTCCAGAAATTCTTAAAGCTAAATATACTTTTCTATTTTCTTTTAAAGGAAATAGTTTATAAAAATAAATTTTATAAAACAAAACCATATTAGAAAACATAAACAAAAATCACGGGGGGGTCTAAAGTTTAGTGTCGTTTAAATGCGCGAGCTTTATTAGCTAGCACGAGCGCTTACATAAGGATTTTTAGAGGACTATGGAAATATGAAAAATAATTAATAATTCGCCTAATACTTAAAAGTTGAAAGAGAATGGATTTTACATTTGAATTTATTAATATTATAGTTAGCTAGGAACTAATATGTTTATGTTTAAAGCCAAAGGATACGTTAAATTAGCTTAAATATCAGATATGGCTTTGGCGACAAGTGTACGGAAGGAAATAACTTCAATAACGTCAGTGACCCTATATGTTACCCAGAGGTTGTAGGCGTTAGTAAACCGCAGCATCACTGATCGAGTCTTTCCCCAAATAGGGGTCGTTTTCACCGCTAACGTCGCCAAATTGAAACTATTCACCGCCAAAAGGCGTTGGACTTTTCCTAGAGCCCCAAAACGCCGCTTACCCGTCAAGGAGGAAAGTGTACTCTGCGGTGGTCTGGTCTCCTCTGTGCTAACCACCGGCCGTGTCCCCCTTCTCCTCTCGCAGGGTTCGTTTCCAAATAACCACACCGGCTGGTTTCCCGATGCTGCTGTAGCTTCTCTTCTGGCCTTGCCCCCTGCTGTGAGTGCTGCTTTCAATGCTGTCGGAAATCGGAAACTCTGCTCAGTTCAAACGGCTGCGAACTAATCTTCCAGGAATTTTCCACCCACAGAAGTTTAGTGCTGATTCATTAGGCACTTGATTATCAGTGGTGAACATCTGCACAGGAGGAAAAAGGGGCATTTTGTGTGTGTCATTCAGGAAGTAATGGAACTTTGAATTTATCTGGAATAAGTGTTGGCAATTAACTTTCAATTAAAAGTGAAAGACTATTAACTTTAAGAAATCTGTATTATTATTATTACTTCAAATTAAAATCTCTCAAAAAATTTCTCTGAATTTGCTGATTTTAAAGCATTTTCAAAGGTGAAAATATTACATGAAATCACACAAACCACTTTACTTGAAGAAGAAATCAGATTACTGCGGGAACATTTTGAATTCCAAATAATTTCAGAAAAAAGATTAGGTTATTGGACAAAAACAAAACAAAAAAACAAATCGGTATACATACAAAACAGACTCATGATATGACAATATGGCTTACGGATTGTTCATAAAAAAACACATAATCTTTTGATTTAACAGATAAAAACAATCTTTATTGAATATACATATATTTCATTTCTAAGAAGAAATTGCAAAATTAAAATAATAATAATACGAAAAGACGATGGAAGAGAAATGAGATGATGGATGAAAAAGAAGACAACGATTGAAAAAGATGATGATGTATGAGAAGAAAGAAAAAGATGATGACAGATGGAAATGAAGACAACATATGAATAAGAAGATGACAAAAACAAGGGATGAAAAAGACAAAGATGCCAAACTAATACATTTTTTATCTCTAAGAGGAATCGATGTATGGGGTTGTGCAAAAAACATATTTTGGCACAAATGGAATCCCATAAATATAAAGTCAAAAACACTAAAAATATATATTTTTAATCTCTAAGGGGAAGTTGCAAAGTAAAAATAAGAAAAAGCCAACATATGAGAAAGAAGACGACAATGAAAGAGGAAAAAGTTTAAATTAGCAGATCAAAGACTTAAAGACTGTGGATGAAAAGCACGACTATGAGGAAGAATATGAAGAAGAAAATTTTAGGGAAAAAAAAGCAAAATAATATTCTCACTTTTTGTATTTTGCATAATCATTTTTTTAATACGTGAAAAAAGCGTTAATTGTTTTAATCTTAGAATACTTGCTTGAAAGTCATCTTTTTTTTTCCTTTTCCTTTCCCTCACATACCAAGGAAACAATAATTTATTTAAAACAACGCAATTTCAGCCTAGATATGGTTAAATTGAGTTAAACTATAGCAATCCAGGTATTTTATTTGTCCTCTAGAGATTTTACTTTTCAGGTATACATCTTTTATTGTACATTCTTAATGAGGGAAAAAACACATACTTATGAATGGTTAAACCATTTACAGGTTAGAATAGATTACTGTTCCATCAGCTATTCTATACGTCAACTTCAAATATACTTTCTTTGTTTTCATTGATTGAAATAAACCACGTTATACAGACTTTGTTAGAAAAGTGCTAAAATGTTTTTTTCTCTGAACTAGTGACTTTTACGAGTTACACTTGAATGCGCCACACGACAGGGTGTCGGAATCAATCGTTTGGCGAAGTGTCGTGAGTCACGTTGTCATGGTGACCCGCATCACAAACAAATATCCACAGGCGGAAGGGTCTTCAGAGAGCAGCAGTTCAGACAGCCTTAATAAATCAGGTGGATTTTGATAATAATAGAAACTGTTGTCACGCGCCGTAAAAGAGTGGCGCGTGCGCCCCCTATCGTCCAAAACCACAATGCAACCGGTAGATCAGGAAAAACCACATTGAGCTAGTTTTGTGCACAGTTCTTACGTTGAAACTGGTCCTATAACATTTCTTTTTTGGCTGAACTCTTCACAACCCAAAGAAGCCAGTGCAGGTCACTGCAATTTAGAGTTAAACAGAGAATGAAATCACAGGCTGGAATCAATTTAAAAGAAAAATGAAGGTCGTTTTTGCAGTAAGATCCTGCCAGAGAGCTTGCCAACTATGAAGGGCCCAAAGAAACTCACAGCTATTAGTTATTCCAGACATTATGGGCAGTCAGTATGTAATTTAGACTCATTGACCAGGAGGAATCAAAGATATAGAGACCATGGACAGGTCAATGTACACATCATAAAGTTAACGCCCATTGAAATGTGTCAGTAGAATGTGTTTATCTAGTCTAGTGTTTAATTTTGCCCCATCAGATTAGAAAGTGTAAAGAAAATTCCTCAACATTATAAGGCAAAAAGTTCGTACACTTCTCACAATAAGTTAGACATTATGAAAAATGTGTTTCACTTCATACATTTTCAGGATGGGGAGGCAATTGTATTAAGGAGATAGAGACACCTCTTTGTGTTTTTTTTTCATTTAATAGCCCCTACTTTTTGGGGCCTAAACCAAAATAATCTCTGAAAGATGAACCTTTTCAGTTTCAAATCAATTATTAGATTCTGATTTTACCATGAAATCATTCAACGTTCATAATTCAAACAGCCATAAACCTGCAACGTCGATTCAGGGACCTGAAGTGTCATCTAGTCGTTGTGCACCTTCAACTTATGCAGTCAAATTTTGCAGGTGTGTCTCGGCAGACTTGCATCAAGGTACAGAAATACTGGCAGAATTTGTGTGGAGCCAGACCACGACTAGTACCAGTAACTAAAGAGATAGTATAGCAAATTCCAGTTGCAGACCTGTTTACCAGACGAGTGGTACTATGGTTTCAAGAGAAACTACTCACAACTGACTCCACTGCTTTGACTTGAACGCCAGCCAATCATCGCAGGTGACTTCCCCGACACCACTGTGAACGTTTGCAGTATCCACAAGACCATGTCAGCGCATTACCCATTTGGTTATTGTAGATCAGAGGTCCAAATCTGGGCCTTGAGGGCCAGTGTCCTACATTTTTTCCAACCAAGCTACCATTGAAGCCCCTTATTGGATAAACACACCTGACCTGACCCAGGTGATCAGCAGCAGATACAGCAGGATTTCTGGAAAACCCTATAGACCTAGAGTTTGACGCCCCTTTTGTAGATGGTCCAGTCTTACCTCAAATCCATCACTGAACACATCGAGACATCACCAACTTTCTGTTCATGGATGATAGTGTTCCAGCTGGACTTCAGTGGGTCAAAGTGGCTAATGTGGTGAGGCCTACTGACCTCAACCCCCTAGAGCACGTCTGGGACCAGGTGAAGACTGGATGATAGTACCCCATCCCAGAGGGAACTGGATGTAGCACTTGCCGAAGAGTGGAATGCCTCAGAACATCATGAGGCTAGAGAGGAGTCAAGCTTTCATTCAATCAAATGGTCAATATTTTATATTTACTATAATTTTTGGGGTAACCAAATACGAAAAGCACTCAAGTAAAAAACAATTTTATTGTGAGTAGTGTACTTGAGTGCCACTAGATGGCGCTATCAGACAGTTCAAGTTTGGGTGTTGTATTTTCTGATTTGTCTAACCAATACCTGTTAATTACACGATTTAATAATCAACATTGCAGGCACATGCTAAAGTTTCCGATCAGGCTCTAGTGCTTATTGATGGTTCTTTTCCTCGCAGCAAGATAAACAAGCCTAAAAGCCTCAATTAGCCCTTAAAAACCCAAAGAGCAAACTAAAGCATACAATGCTCTGAAGATGATTCATAACGTCCTGCATTAACGTTGTCAGTTACAATCCATCACAGGGTAATAGTCTTTAATAAATCTCTGAGTAATTGAGATGAATCCCTCATTTCAATGACAAGTCTGGTTTTTAAGACCCAATTACTACTATGAGCTCTTTCTGGCCCGGCTGAGTGCGGGGTTCTCTGCAGCGGCACGAGAGCGAAGATAAGAGGCTGGCGAGATGGACTCGGTCCAAAAAAGCAGGAAAGATATCTTCCCCCTCCACGGCACGGCATCCGAGGGCAGCGTGATTTACGGTAAACGCACACAATCTTAATTTGCGCTCGGCCCGATAATGCATCTCAAGGCCAGAATAGTTCTGCTCAGTGTTTCTTAACTGGATGTTTCTTTAATTATATGTCAGAGGCCGTAAAACTGCAGCAGAGATTTCCCTGCAAAGCACCGTTTTATGCCTCGGTCATTACTGTAAATTACAAGCAACAAGAAAACTGGAAGACTAATGGACAGAAAATGAAAACAGAAAAGTGGGGATTTTATTTATCTCCATAAAGTCTTTGTTTTTTCACCCTGTTGGTAGTCCGACAGGCCTCATCAGTATGACACGTGTGCTAACCAGGACAGAGAGAGTGGAGACGACCTCCATTCATTACACAAAGGAAAGAGAAACAAATTTGTACAAATAACAAATCTAATCACAAAAGAAAGGCGGTTGTGACATGTACATATTCACAAAACCATGTTTATAAAGTCTTTTTTTTTTAGTCCATCAATATCAGTCTTTAACACCTTAAAAGATGTGTGCACACTTGCAGTAAAATAACACATGATGGTTGTTACTAATAGTATTTAAGAAATCCGTTAAACAGGAATTTAAACTACCTCTATATGTCAATAGATGATAGCTGGACATATAAGCTCCTTTGCCTACGCAGCCCTTGGCATACCACCAGGTGGTTTTAGAGTCTGACACCCTTTTGTTGCTATATTGCTTTTTTTGTTTGCTTTTTTTAATTTTTTTTTTTATCATACAATGCCACTAAATCTTTGGTGAAAAACAACTGTCCGTTCTTGTGAGGCAACACAAAAGTAGCAGTCTCTGTAAGAATCTAGTTCTGGAGGGATTCGGGGAAAAGGGAGATTAGAACCTTTACTGAAATGAATACATGTTCTGCGTCACAACTTTTCCGCCGCTGGCGTGCGGGTGAGTGTTTTCTCACCCCCCCCACACACGTTCCGTCTCACAAAAAGAGCCTCTTCTACGTTCGGATGTAAGCGCTCAGCTCAGCTCGAAGCCGGCGGACGACTCGATGGCGTACAGCAGCTTGCTCCTCATGGAGTGCTGGTCACAGAACTCGGGGAGCTTGAGCAGGTTCATGCAGGTGCTGGCGGTGGGGAGACGCTCAAGGTCGTTGCCGCCGTTGTGGATGCAGAAGGCCGGGTGTAGCTCCTGTCGGAAGGGGTTAAGGCGTTGATTAGCCATTTATAAACCGGCACATGTTAGAGTGACACCAACAGGTGTCGGCGATGATCTCAATTTCACAACCAAACCCCATTAAGCAATAAATGTCAGATTCCACACTGGGATAAATGTTAAAAGACAGACATTAAGATCTAAGCTAATATGGCAGCAGGATAAATTTAGGAAATCAGCTTGAAAGGTACTGGGGGGGTGGGGTGGCCAGCAGGTTGACCCTCAGATGAAATGTATGAAGGATTGTAATTTCATGTTGTCTATCTGGCATTTTTTTTTTTCTTTTTTTAAATCAAGGCCCGCCAGTGATGGGAGCCCCTCATCTTCAGATGGTGACACAGACCATTTCCATCATGAAAAAGGCGACTCCGCCCTGATTTCATCCCGCTATCCAACGCCGGCGCTTACGGCTCAGCGGCCATACTTATCCGATTAAATGGCTCTTCGGGGGCTTTGCCATAATGACCCCATTTTTCTGGCAATTACCGTATTAAACTATCGTTGCTTATTGAGAAAGTGTCATTACTTTGGCTATCATTCTGGAGGGGGGGAAAAAAAAGACAGTTTCCATCATCTTTTTTAAATAGCTTCTCCTGACAGAGCTATTTCTCCTCTAATGAATCTTGGGCCGTCTCACGACAGCTAATTAAAGCTTAGCTGGCTCGAACTGGAGACCGGGTCAGGGGCCATTCGCCCACAAATTACCACCCTTACAGGCCCAGCGACGGGCCAAAGTGGGAGGGGCGTCGCTTCCACACAGTCGCAAAAGTCAAATTGATAAAACCGAGAGAGAGACGCAGCCGAAGAACGTCCTTCCCTCGGCACTGCGGTTCAGCTATAGATTTTTATGAACCACTTACAGTAACAAGGATATTTAAGCAATCAAGTGATAAAAAGAAACTTTAATCGGAACGCCGGCTACTGTTTATCCCATCTCTAACTGCTCGAGTGTCCCACAAATCAAGGTGGCGAGGAAGTGGAATGGTTTCCAATTAGAAGATCATTTCAGAGGATAGTGAGCTTCAATAATTCACAAGCGTTTAAGGAGAAGTAGAAAGAAATTAGAAATTGCTGCTTTCTGCCACGTGACATAAAAGGGAGGAGGTGAAAAGTTCAACCTCCTACCAAGTATTGAATGGCAATATTTGTCCAGACGAGGAGTTCAGTCAAGCCCACACAAATTCACCTGCAGACAGAGGTTTTTTTTTTTTTTTTTTTCTTCAGCAGAGGGGGTCATGAACTATGAGACAACAGTGAATGGTCAGATAAGGCTGCCTTCTAATTGGGAACCAATCATTTTTGAGAGTTGCTATCAGTCTTCAGAGTATTTTCATTACTAAAGCATTAAGATAGAACTGTGTTATACACAAAAGGCAGATTCTGGAAGGATGTACAGTCTGCAGATTAAGTTCACAGAGCAGAAAGCTCCTGGGAAAGACTCACCTTAAAGCCAAGCAGTGGAGGTCGGGAGCAGCTGGTGACAAACCTCAAAAGTTTACGCTTTTCCTCTTCTGTGAATCCTTCCACCACTTCCCAGAAGATCTGGATGACTGGGTGACTGGCTGAATAACCGCCTACAAAAATTGTCATATAAAAAGATATATTTTAAAGTCTGGAATCAAAATTCCTCAACCTATATTTGTTCTGAATTTAGCCCATTAGACCCATTTTTTCTTAAAATGAAAATTATGTGAGATTTACCCAGGGGTGAACTTACAATTAGACAAAGGTAGGCGATCGCCTGGGGCCCCCAACACTCTCGGGGGCCCTTAATAAACACCTAATAAAAGCGTCTAAAATAAATATTTTGCTCAGTATCATTTAACTTTGTTGTAAAAAAAAAAAATTGCTGATATTGCATAAGACTGAAAATGGAAAAGTGTTTCATCCTCCCCCATCGCTCTGCAGCTATGGTATATTCCAGTTAACAGCAAGTGAAGAGACTTGCAAGTTAGCCAGCAGAGGCATTCTTGCTAAATTAGCTCTATAAGGCGGTTTTTATTCTGATTTTGCAAACAAACATTTCTTTACTTAATATAAATAAATTGCTTTATTACATATTTATTTAATTTGGGATATTTCTTACTGTTTCTTTATTTGAGTATTTTTGTTTGCCTTCTATGGTAAAATATGACATATTAGGGAGAAGACAGAAGGTTGTCATTTGTTCCTGGAAATGAGTGGTTAACAGATTAGCTCATTCAATAAATAAAATGTTTTTCCAAGTAATCTATATAAAATACATGTCTTAAACATTTAAATGTGATTCAAGCTTTTATTAGTTTTCTTATCAAAACATTATCCGTTACACTGATGTCCCCATGGGTCCTACTGGGTTAAGTTTGCTTAAAATCAAAATAGTTGGTTATAAGGGAACCAACTAACACTGAATCTCATTTTGCTAACCAGCTTGAAAATTAAGCATCAGCAAAGGGATTAATATCTGTAATTCATAGGAAATTGATGACACATATACTAATAAAACACTCTACATATTAAAAACCAATAAGAGATGAAAGTACTTTTAAAGATCCACTCTGGTGTGTTTTTAACATGTTCTTGTAGAATTTTACTGATAATGGAGAACGTATATTAAGAAAAATAAGTTAAAAGTTGCATTTCTGAGTTTTTCTTTATCACTGTGAATCAAGAGCAGACCAAAAAAAAAAATCTATTTGAAAAGAGCTTATTTGAGACAGGGAAAGTACAAGTTCCCTCTGCTGTATACAATGGGGAGAGGATGAGGGGGCGGAGTGGCTCCACACCAACATTCCCACCCATAATGCAAGGGCAAATTTCTGCAGACACTGTCCTAGAAAACACTTTTTTTTTTTTTTTTTTTTTTACAATTTTGGCTAAAACAACATAATGATAAGAAAAAGATCACTTGTAACGGTTTTAAAATAGATGAAAAAATTATCGCAGTGGGTCTTTAAGGCAAAATTGTTAAAAACCAAATTTCTAATAATCATTTAAAGTAAATCTAAGACAAAATAAAAACGCAAAAATCCACCAGATCCTCATCGGAACCCACCTGAATAGTTTGTGAAGTTTTTCAGATCATCAAGACTAATTGGTACATGAGCTCCAGATATCAGCACCTGGAAATATTATGCTTAGTTAGTTTCAATAGAAATGTTTTAACTTAAGAGTTTTTCCCTGTGTTGCGCATGTTACCTGGATCTCCTGCTGATCAAACATCCGCAGCCACTCGAGGTTGACCACGTTGGCCAGACCCTGTCTGAAAGCCAGGCAGTGAGGTCGGATCTGTTTGTTCAGCCTGTAGTCCGCCACCAAATGGATGTAAGCTATCCGGTTCGCTGTAGTCACAGGAATGTCTTTGCCTCCTGGCTTTAGTTCAACCACCTGGATGAGAACGACAGTTTTAAGATCTATTTTGCTGCGCAGACAAAAAAAAATCATTAAGAACAAGTATAAAGCACATATGATGTTATGTTCACAAGCTAAACCTGAAATAATGATGTTTCTAGATGGATTTAAATCAATTATAAACTATTTTCTGTAGATTGTGCTCGTATGATTGGATTTAGTTAAATTTGAATAAAGTAGATTATAAGCACTCAAAAGAATAGTTTCTACCCAAACTGCTGATGTAAATTCTTCAAATACAGCCAACGTCACACAATGTGGCAATGTTAAACAACACATCAAATGGTTCTTTAATTAAAACAAAAACTGAAATGTTTGAATCTTCATTTTTTTTTCTGTCTTTAGAATTTTTTTTTTTTTACGAATTCTAGAAACCAGACAGAAAGTGAGTGGTCAAAACAGATGAATGATAACCTTTTTTTAAAAAAAAAAACTAGATATATAGCATTACTTTTGACAATGCTAATGTGAATGCTGTAAGCTGAATGCAGTCGCTGAAGATGCTCGAGCTGATAGCTGAAAATGCTTAAATTGATAATTAAAACTGGTGAAGCTGATAGCTGAAAACGCTGAAGCTGATAGCTTGATCAAATATTCGCTAAACTCCAAATTAGCCAAATAGACTGAAAAAAACCTAGAATATCCAACATAGTCAGCATTTAGCTGAAATATTAGCAACATTCCAAAATAGCCCCAAAAAACTGTCAAGTGTCTAATTTAGTCAAAGATGTTGACTTTGAATTATGATATTTAAAAAAACGTAAAGAGTTTCAAAAATAAAAATACAAGAGCCCACATTCTGCTGAATAGTCTTAAAGTTGAATGGTTTCATTTGATGCAAGTCTACTTGAGTTCTATTGTTTGTAGAGCTGAAAGTTTTTAAAGATATTTTGAATATTTTGATAGCTTAATGAGCTGAATATGTGAAGGGGTTGAAGAGCTACGGGTGGACAAAAAATTTACTGAAGAAAAATTGATCACTATAGTCTAAAATGTTCCACAGCATTCACACAACTAAAGATTAAAAGCCTGAATGAATCAGCACCTCGCTGACGCAGTCCTAAATACTCATCGATAAGCTTCACAAAAGGTTCTTAGTATCCCAGCAGTGAGTACAGACTCCAGCATAATATGACGTTTTGTTCTGGATTTTCCCTGAATGTTGTGTGCTCCACTCAGCGGCGGCTGACCACTTTCTGTGAATTCTTATTATGTGCTAATGTAAGAGAATTACCGCCGTTATCTTGCTTGCCCTGGCTATCTCAGAAGGGCAACTGCAGGGCAGTCTGCTCCCGGGTGTGCCTAATCTTTCACAAATTGTTTTCCCTATCGTGTTTGCGATTGCCTATTTTCAACCAGAAGAGGCAGATTGTGACTCAGGTGTTGTTTGAGAAGAGCTAATAAGACGCATTAAGGCCCTGAGCAAACAGGGGATCAGCGTAGAGTGCGGGTCTGAGAGCAGGTGTCTTAAAGCGGCGTTTCTCGACGTCGCTGTGAGTTTGGAGAGGTGGCGCGCTTAAGAGCTGCCGGTTGCTTTTGTCAGGCGTGAGGTCGGAGCACTTCTGGGAGGAAAATCAGGAAGGAACGGTCAACAGAGCAGCGCAACGTGCTTTATCACCGCTGAGCGGAGCATCAAGACGGAAATGAATCACTCACGCCACAGCGAAACACCAAACAGACACACATGAAAGTAGAAATGGAGGTGAAAAATAAACACGCATCAGGAGTCACCTGAGCTTCTCCCAGATCGTTGTTAACCACGGTGAAGTTGAGGCCGAGCTCCTCCACGTCGTCCTCGTAGCTCTTCAGGAAGAGCAGGTTACGGTACATCTCTGGATCCAGGGAGGCCAGGTGGTGGATGTCCACGTCCGCGCTGGTTCCCAGAAGCTTGGACAGGAAGAAACTGGCAAAGGGCAACTCCACCAGCATGTTCTCATACAGCGCCTGAAGAAAATGTGAGCATCATTAGAGGGCAGGTCCAGAAAACTAAAGTCTATTCTCTAACTTTTTACCTAAACCTTGAGGTCTGCAATTTTTAACACTAAAAGAGCTAATTAGTACCAACCTAAACCCATCGAGAAGCACTTCACAGTTGAGACAAATTTGCTTTGTTTACGCTTTTATGATCATTCATTTAAGAAGTTTAGCTTTTAAGTATTTATAACAATAGAATATAATTTTATGATACAAATTAAATCTTTTTTATTCTTGACATCAGCGCACAAAGTTTCTTTCAGAATAAGATACATCCTGTATCGCTTACGATTCAATTATGAAGCAATTATTAATGCATCCCAGATAGGCTTTTTTTTTTCTTTCTTTTTTTTTTTTTTTTTTTTAGAAATGTTTCTCTTTACTGCAAGACACTAAACCAATATTTCTTACTTTATGTTTTAAGTTTTACGAGAAAATAAAAATACTGACATGAAAAATATTTTCTTTGATAATCAAAAATCTTTCACGGTATCAAAAGAGATCCATTTTTCCTGAACTCAACAACCTTAAATAAAATAATATTACGTTTTATCATAAGACCAGCTATAATGAAACGCTCTTTAACTCACGTCCGCGTGACTTTTATCCAATTGACACTCAACACTATGAAAAGCCAAAATGCTTCCAAACGGTCACTTTAAGCGGAGTCAGGGCCAGTCGGATGACGAAATCTGGAATGTAAGCCATGTTTTTGAGCTCTTCAAAAATGTCAGAGTAAGAAACATTCCGCGTTTAGTTCCGCTTGTTACTTCTACTTTAGATCGTACACATTTTTAGATTATTGATTATTTAAAATTCATAAAATTATTCAGAATTGTTTATGGATCATAATTGATTAATCTAAAAATTGATTTTTTACGTTGGTTTGGAATCCAATTCTTGGAAAAAAAAAAAATCATGTTTATGCACTTAAAGAACTTTGACTGAACAGCAAACCGACACTGTTGTGCAGCAGATGATTAGAATATGCTTTAAGTTTATTATACTCCTTAAACCCCTCATTTACAAAAAATTTGCTCTTTCATCTCACATGTTAAAAATGTAAATATAAACGACAAAAAAAAAAATTAACTAAGACCAAAATTACAAAACGTACTACTCATTTAAATGCTAACGTTTTTCTTCGAAACCAAAAGAGCTACAGAGGAGAGACAAAAGCTTCAGGTTGCAGATCCCTGACCTAACAATCAATCAGTCAGTCGGTCAAAGACACAATAAAATGAAAGTCATATTTTTGGTGTTTTTAACATGTTCTTATGGCAAGCTTCCTGCTCCATTCTGATGGGCACAATAGCAGACAAATAGATCCATGGACGTCTATGTTTCTGGCTGAAAACTGTACTGCTGGGTAGCTCCAATATTGCTCACCATTTTCACTGTGGGAGAGCTTGTAAACTGAGAGCTCTCAGCAATGGGTAGGGCTTACTATACACCAACTGCCCACGACTCAGAAGTGAAATTCTACCTGGAGCTCCACAGAAATAATTTCTTAGAAAAACGACACAGAATTTTTGATTTTGCCAAACTCATAATCAAAACATCACTGGCAACGCTTTCCAAATGGCTCAAAAGACGATCGGAGTGGCTCTTTAAATAGACCACAACCTGGAAAAGCAGCGGCTGTAATGTTAATGAGCACATATATTAAAAAATCTGATCACAACATAAATAACAAAACATTAAATTTGCCCCACATCAAAAGTGATGTGACGATAAATCTGACCACATCAGGTTGGGATCAAAAACACAAACCACAATCCATCTTAAACACACAGGCCTCTTCTCAACTCCACTCAAACTTTACAAATGCCGACTCTCACCTTGACCCTAAATACCATTAAGAACCGCAGCCGGGCAGGTGACTCATAAACCCAAAGCTAATGTACTGGAATAGTTGGAAAAAGAGCCCATTGAAGACGTTAAGTTATGCAGGTCTTTATAAATGATAGCGCAAAAACCCTGACCGCATCAGCTAAATGGATTATAAATCCAGAGGATTTCCATAATGTATGCCTCTTAAACACACATGAATGCATAAATCACGGCTATTTTCTAAACACAGGTTAATTGCACAACTTCAAACATTGTCTATTTTTTATGCAAAATAATCCACTTAGCATTACTCTAGTGGCCGGTGCGAGTTCTCGACCATATGTGCCGCGCGGCCCCTTGAAACCTATCAATAACACTTGTGCCGGGAAGAGGCAGCAATAAGGATATGGAAAAAACCTGTAGCCTTATTTTTTCAACGCCACTTCCTTTATTTATGAGTGTTTATTGCCAGAAATTGTGCCAAAATGACTCGGGTTGGAAAGAATTAATTATCACAGCTCGGGCCTTTTAATATAAGTGAGTGCAGTGGCAAAGTAATTAAAGCAGATCGCGGCGCCATCAGGTGGAATAAATGCCAACAGCATAGCAGGTGCATTCTGTTAGCTGCCAAATAAATTTCTTAATTTACTACATTAAAAATCAATAAAATTATAACGCCTTTCAAACGCATCTCAATCGATCAGGAGTGCAACCTTCACACAACTCTTGAGGAAGATCAGTGAGAGGAGAAAGCTGATGATGAAGTGGAGAGGAGGGGGAGGAGAACTTCTTCACCTTTTACTCTTAATAATGTGCCAGTCGATCAGCTAATGAAAGAAATGAAGCTCGGAGGGGAATCACTCATGAGTCGAATCACTTCTTGATGAAAATAACTTTTTAATTTATGCTGAAACCGAAGAAGCAAAGCAACCTTTTCTCATGTTTTCCAATTTGCGTCCTAAATCTTTCAGCTTGTCAGCGGGGTGGACCAGCGCGGAAGAAGGATGATGGCCGGCCTCTATTCTGATGTTCAATCCTATTTCAGTGAGTACCCTGGACAAGCCACTCCTGCCTGTAATACATCACCTCCACAACAATGGCACGCCTCGGACATTAATTAAGAATATTAATCTCCTGTGTCCTTTGAGCTGCAATGTGCACACTGCAGCGGCGGTGATGCAATCTCAATCCATATAAACGGTTCCCTTTTATCCAGGCAATAATGGCACTAAACAAATATCAATACGCGTCTCAAATGGACACTCAAACGTCCATTTTATGGAGAAAGAGGAACTTAAGGAAGGGTTAATTGAAAGTCAAATTCAAATTAATTTCCCTGGGCCTAATTGCCCGTACCATTAGCCACAGAGAGCATGATGCCGCAGGGACAGCAACGTGGGGCTGCTGATTGATAATTTCTCACTTGCAGAGAAAAAGAGTTAAAACGCTTTGATAAATGGACTCAGCACTGCTTAGTGCTGAGTAAGAGAAGAGCCCGAGATGTTCCGGACTGTAAAACAGATCAAAATGCTATTACCACATGCTTTGAATGCTTATTTATGCCCTCTTCTTTGTAGGCCTGCTGATTTAATGCCGGCCAAATGCAATCACTACACAAACAAGAGGTAGGGAATCATCGACTAATGGAAGTCCTAATTGAGAGGCGTCCACTTGTCATGAGGTAATTCTTCTCTGGACCCAGATGATACACCCCAATAAGGAGGGCCTCTTGATAAACAACCCCCACCACATGCATTAAGGATGATTTAGAAATATAAGGCTCTAACAAATAGTCTCATCCGAGGAGGGAAAGGACAGACAAAACAGCCCATTAAGGACTGAGCTAATTAACCTTACTCTAAAATCTTTCTGGAAAAAAAAGATGGAGAATTTTACAGCATAAATAAAAATCTACTTTCCTTATTTTGACTGGAGGCTTACCTTTCCAAGGATCCTGCCCAGGAAATAGTAGTGTCTCGTGAAAGAGTCTCCAACCAGCATCTCCGCTGCGGGACTGGGATACAACAGTCCCTCGTTTGTTGTTTTGAAGAAGCCCTGGTTGGGGTTGAAGCCCGACTTAAGGAGCTCGTTGAGGAACTCCCGAAAGATGCCACCGCCATCGATGCCCGCCTCGTCCAGACCATGAGCGTTTAGCAGGTGGACACGAATCCTCTTCTTCAGGTCTGGTTCTGATAAAAAAAAAGCATAAAAAAGGAAAGTATTCATACAAAAGGTTCAAGAAAATGCTAATAATTCCAAAATAATTTGTTTATTTTGCTCTATAAAAGTTATTACACTCTGTATTTAATGATAGCTATATTTTATGTTAGTTTATGCAAACATTTAACATCAAGCTGTTTACAGAAAGATATAATGTAGATGCATTGATTTCTTACAATTTTTCACTTTAATTAAGCAAACAAAAATGCATCAAACAATTTAAATATTAAGGGAAAATAAAAAATAAATATGAAATGCCATAAAAAAGGTAGATAAAGAATAAGAAATGGCTTTAACAAGTGAGTACCCAAACAAAAATTTGTCTGACAAAAAAGGAATCTGAGAAATCTGACCTTGATTATCTCAAAGTTTGAGGAAAATTCTCTGTAGACTGGCAAGATTAAAACTCAACTTTTAGAAGGATGTGAATTCTACTAAATCATAAAAGTAACAGCATTTAAAAGACACGTCTACCCAAAAAGTCTTAGGGAGACTTCCCTTCACTTGTGAGGCCTTTTTTTCTTCCATTGCTCGCTCTGCTACACTTCGATTACCACAGAACCCGAACCCAAAGAGGACGGGCTTGTCGCGTTACAATAAAACAAAAATTTCTATGTGAGGCAACTCCGTTCGCTCTGTTCAATGCATCTCATTTCAACAATGGAGGAAATGGTTGTGCTGCAAAATTTTCATTTTTCAGCTTAAAAAAAAAAAAGCAGTAAAATCGAACATGCAGCTCAGACTCTAGGTTTGTTTTAGTTTTTTTTATCTTCTGTTAACTTTGTTAACTTGGCGGTTTGAATTAGGAGTGGTTTGGTTTTTCCTTACCAGGAGGGAGGGTCTAAGGGCAGGGAGGCAGGGATAACCAGTTTTATTTAGTCAGTTTAGTCTATCCATTTTTCATATTTTATGACTTATTTTCTGCATCTGTAAAATTATCGGCATGAAGCCCAATGAGGAACATTTTTTTGTGATATTGGGCGATATTAGTAAATTGAACTGAAATTAATTTATCAATCGGAGCTGCCACTAAAGAAGCAGATTTTAGCAATTTTTCATGCGTTAAGAATAAGTCAAATGTGGTGGGGAGAATCCAGAAGTTTTTCAAAATAAAACTTCCTTCAGAATCTGACTAAATGTTTTATTTTTTTCCTCAACAATCCTACAGACCAGTACCGGTCTGCGGCCTAGGAGGCTGGAGACCATTGATTAGACTTGAAAACCTTTGGGATTTAAAGCAGGAAAACAACCCAAAAAACACCAGAAAGTCCACTTTAACATCTGATTGAGAAGCTGGTGCCTGATCTTTGAAAAGTGGCAGCAAAACCCTCAAACATAATGGAATTCCTCCAGAGTGTTACAGAAAAACCTCACTGCAAACCATTTCTTTACGGGTAGATTTTGATGTTTTTTTCACCTCCTTATAAACATCTTCATTTAAAAATTAAAAAGTGCTCATCTTTGTCTAATTTTTAAATTATTTTATGCAAAAACTAAAAGAAATCCGTCCAGAAGACAAATGCTTTAAACTAAACCAGCGATATATCTGAAAACATCCAATAAAAGCTTTATAATACCTGAAACCACTGCTGTGTAAAATGAGCTGAATGCAGTTTATTGTGTTTTTAAGGAAATGTTTTTCAAGAAAGGCCAATCTCCTGTATTCAAATCAAACTCAATAAAAGGTCATTTTTCAAAACAGTTTATGTACCGTGATATATCAAAGCAGCTATAACTTATAGACACATATATGATATAGATCATGTCTTCAGCTCAGGTCTCCTACTACTCTTTTTAATCAGGTCGCTCCTACTGAAGTACCCTTTCAAATTTAAACACAAAAGAGGTGCCTTAAAATAATTGATTCAGCTTTTATGTGGTCCATTACAATAATCAGAACCACAATTATGCTTTACCTAAATTCAGAACTAAAAGAACCAGTTTGTTGCTTTTATTTTAAATACAAACTAAGAGCTAGATACTCAGAATTGCGATTTTATGGAGCCTAATAAGAGTTTCGATGGAAGCATCATTTACTGCGGTAAGCGTCCTCTCCTTCTCTGCAGCCATCGTAAAATAAAAGCAGGCAACAAGAACAGCTGTTGCTGTTTTTTGTATAACAAAGACTAAAACTATAATGCTAACAAAACAAAGCTTTTCCTGCAAGTACAGCAAATACCATTTTCTGGAGAGAGCTTATCATAAGCATCCTCATAGATGTAGTTTCGTCTGATGGTGACGTTGATGCCATCGGGGAACGGCCCGTCGCCCTGCACGTCCCGTTTGTCAGCAAAGATGAGCCTCTGGAAGATCTGATGGGCAGATGTGAGTGTGGTCACAGAGTCCCAGAAAACTGGGAATTAGTTCACTTTTAGGAGAAAGATATGTACTAACTTTTTTACACTACATGATAACAAAATGAGGCTTGCAAAAAATAGCCTGTGTGATTAATGTAATTTTTGGAACAAACTTTAAAGTGAAGCAATAAAAAAAAAAAAAAAGTCTTAATTTATGACTTTTGATAAAAGCACAATTGACATTTCAGTGGCAGTCTGTACCTTTACTCGCTCCTCAAAGGGAACAACAAATGGGAGTTCTGTTAGGATGGCCAAGTTCCTCTCCTCAGACACAGACAGCTGCGGAGGCTCCAGTCCAACTGCACAGAAGAAACAAAATCATCAAACATGGTTTTTCATTGAGTCAATTAAAGCATTTGGGGGCATGTTTGACATCCAAAAAGAGAAAAAAAGCTTGAAAACTATTAAAAATATTAATTTCATAAAAAATAAATTTTAAAGCTCAAGGCTCTCAAAAAACTCTAGCTGATAATCACTATATTGAATGAATCAACAGTCACTTAAATGTCTTTGTTTCTGTTTTGGTTTTTTTTAATCATTGCATTTGATTATTTCTGTAATGAGTTTGATAAACTTGTGTTTGTTTTTGTCTTGTATTTTCCACAATGTACGCTTGAAATAAACCAGATCAAAATCAATCAAAACATGTTTTTAAATTCAAATCTTTGTAAGTTTTTACATGTGTTTAGAAGTGTAAGATGTCTTGGCACATATGAAACAAAAAATAAATAAATAAAAAGCCTTTAGTCAAATTATTTTTTAATATATATTTTTAGTTTTGTAAAAGGCAAGTGTCTGTGTTTATATGGTAGAATATAAGTGGAAAACTGTGTTTTTAAAAGTACATTAAAAAGAGTCACTTTAATGCCCTGGCTTTTATAACAATACATGACTCCTACTATTGTTACTTTACTGCTTTTATTATTTGATAATTATTTTATTTAACTTTAATGTCTTTCTACCTTGTTTTAACCGTGTTTTTAGTGTTGCGATCTCTTATGTTTTTGGGTACAGCTCTTTGATTTAGGGTTTAAGTCTATGAAAAAATAATTAAATTATTATGTAAGTTTGTCATTTTTAGGGTAACAAAGTACAAATTAATTTAATGTTTCATATTGCAGTGAGTAAAAGCTACATCTTTTAATATCTGTTTCCATATATGTGAGACTAGATTTCAATTGCTTTGAAATATTATTGTAAATCTACAAACATTTAACTTAAAAACTTTACATCAAATAATAAGGGAAAATGCAGAAAGCACAATAAACATGCATCCTTTTTCTAAAAATAAGTTCTTCTGAGGATAAGCTGTAAAAAAAAACTATAGAAACTACATTAAGGAGAATTAACTTTACACTTGTAATAACTTCATATTTTCAACCTAAAGAAAATTTTATTGAAATAATAAAATAGTCCAAACGGTCTCACAAATTAAGAAAAAAGTGAGCAAAGCTTTTCCTATCATACACTCTTCTTTGACATCATTTTAGTTTGAAAAAAGATAGCTTGAAAAAAAAAAAAACAAAAGACAAACTTTCTTTACAAAATAAATTCTAAATCCTAACACAAGAGAAGTCTGTTTGCTGTCATTTTCTTACAGGTAATTTTCATTATTCAACACAAAAAATAAAAAATAAATAAATAAAAAGTGAAAGCCACGATGTCAATACGGTTTTAGATCAAGGTCAGCTACTGATAAAGTCTTGAAATGTCGATTTTTTTAGTAGAAGTTAAACTTGAATACATCAGGGGTTTCTTTGATCATTCCTCACTGTTCAGCTGTGATTAAAGGTCTGTCCAGTGTTTACAGACCTGCCTTCAAGGACGTATCAGACCATTTAATAACACCCTTTTAATTAACTCATCTGTGAGCTGCCCATCCACTTGTTTAGACTTCTCCATTAAATTGATGTTTATTTTGTATTAAACGCAGAATTCAGACCATTTAGTTGGTAAAAAAAAAATGCCACAATGGCTAAACCGCTCTCCATCCTTCTCTGTTCGACTGCAGCTCAATTATTCCGCTCAATTAGTCAACCTGATCTGCATTTCCCCATTAGGTTTCCATCTTTGAGGAGAAATATGGCCTCGGAATGGTCAATACGCGTCTCATTCATCAGCCTCCAACCTGTCCATTTAAGGAAATGAGAAAGGGCCAGACAAACACACGCACCAGATGTGGCTGAGTTCATCAGGTACATTCGCACTAATTGAATTTATCCTATACGGCCTCAAAGCAGCATTAGCTAGATCATACACACACTCTTATCAGCTTGTTTTCACACCACGCAGGAGCCAGCTCAAAGGAAGGACTGCAGTTTTCTTCAAGTCTCTAATTGGATCACAGGTCATTCATTTTGGTGAAATTACAAACGATCCTTGCAGCTATTCATAAATGTGAAATTCCATAAATAGATGTTTTATAGCAAATGTATAAAATCATCAATCAATGAGATTCAAAGATTGTTTACGCAGCAATTAACTTCTCCCTATTAGAAAATAAGGAGATGACTCCAAGCTCTTAAGAAGAATATCAATATTGATAACAGCTCCATAAAATATATTTTTAAAAACACAGAGAAGGTGACTTTGGATGGTTATTACTGTGATTTCCCGAGCTATGTGTCAAGTTGACAAGCATTATACGATTCTAAATTTGCATCCATTGCCAACTGCCAACGGAGCATCCCTGATCCGTCCGTGAAATACAGCGCCGTGGATGAGAGGTTCGGTACACAACGGTCTATTCTACTACAGAATTATGAGGATCAATATTGTTGATGGGGGATGAATGCAAAGATCGATATTTTTTAAGTGTTCCATTTGATCGTACGATTTGAATATGTGAATGCAAACAGTTTGGAGCGTGTGTTTATCACTTCCAAGCTTCCTTTAAATGGAAGTGCCTATGAATGATTTACACGCCAAGTTTTTTTGAGACCTGCAGTTTTTGATTTATTTATTTTAATTTTATAAATACTCATCTCCAGAGAGTCGACATTTAATTAGTTGGATAAAAGGCAACCCAGAGTGTCTGATTACAATCCACAATGGGAAGTAGTGCTGGGCGAAATGACGATACATATTGTGTGGGTGATAGAAAAAGTGTATATTGTGCCTTTTCTCGTCTACCCTTTCTATAGCTTTTATCTGTTTATTGAACTTTTGTGTAAAAATGTAAGAAACTTGCTGTTGTCTCATTTGACATTTTTGTCCAATTTTTTTCTGAGAATATCAGAAAATATACTTTATTTTCGTTATTATGATATAAAAATAAGTAAATCGTTAATATACGATTCTCCCCATATCACCCAGCACTAGTGTGAAGTAACAGGACTGATAAAAAATAGGGAATGCTATGTTAATTAATTTCAACACAGATTTAAAGGAAATCTGGGTGATTGTTGGAAAATTAAGTTGTGAGGTAAATATTATTTCTACTTCAAATAAAGTAAAAAAAAACATTGAGAGTTCGACTTTACCGTCAAGCGTTGACTGAAGAGGCCCAATCCGACCCATCCTTCTTGTCCTCCATACATGTCTTGCTGAAGAGACATACAGTTGTGTGACCTTAGGAGGAAAGAGGCCTCTTATAAAAATTGGAATCGTTTGACAGTCTTTGATATGATGAACTGTATTTAAAATAAATACAAATTTATTGTCCACAGTTAAAAACATTCAAGACAGGATGAACGTACAAAACTAGATGGTGTATAATCTTTTATTTAGATTAACATATTTATTCAAATTTAAGGTCTAAACATCAGTTTTGTTTTTGAAGTGTATTGTTTGGTTATTTCTAAATGTAACACCATTTTAAGATCTTTTCATATCCAAAAATACCCAATAAATAAGAAAATGAATATCAGCCAGCTCTTCCAGTTCAGGAGGTTTGCATTGGGGATAAACTTGAATCGAAGATCATTCGTGAAGGCTTGTATTACTTGGCAGCATGGCATCCTCAAGTAAAGACTCTATCTGTCCATCATTATCAAATAACTAAACTGCAGCTAACTAGATAGAAGTTCTGTCTTGTTTTTCTCAGAATTTGAGCTTTATTTATCAAATTTTACACTGATGTTGATGCTGCCTGGCCTTGTAGGAGATACTGACCAAAGCCAAAAGGAATTTAATAGTTTTAAAATGATTAACATCATTCATACAGGCAAACAGGAAAGGTTATAATCCACAAATAGATACACACCTTATCCGCTCGGATGTTGACCTCATCAGAAAGCCAGTGACCTCCTGGGCAGAAGGGTCGTCTGATGTCACGAGCTTTCACCATCTTCACCAGGTTAGTGATGACCTGCGTTGCAGACACATACACACATTACAATACCGTTATCACCTCTAAGCCGTTGACAAAAACTTAAATGAAACCTAATAGCAGAAAAATGTGGGACCCGTGGAGCATTTTGGGCTCACTAAGTGAAGTTCTTTTTTTCCTTTTAGGAAAGCAATTTGAGAATTTAGCCATTAGAGCACCATTTATGGAGAGTATAAAAGAGAAACGACCGGCACCAGCCCTCAATTTCCAGCGCTCTTAATTACAACATGGTTTGCTGACATCAGCCGTAGGACGGAGAATGCAAAGGCTTCAAGGTTCTGCAGGCAGCAGGTCTACAGGAGGCTCACAGCTACAAGAAAACCCATGATTTCTGTAGAGTTCAGCTTTCTTTTCCCACATAGATGGATAAAGGTTGGAAAAAAAAAAAGGTGAAATTTACTTCTATTCACGAAAAATGAGTTGGGATGCCGTTCCCCTTCAAATGCTCTCCGATCTCATCCAATCACGACGATCTCCTCTGTTGCTATGGAAAACTGGAGTTGGACAACTTTGAATAATCGCATGCATGTCAATGATGTGATACATCTGCCATAACAGTTACAGCCAGTCAATTTCCATAGAATGCATCAACTGGATTTCTTCCATTCGAAATGCTTTTCTCGGACGCGTGTCATTTTCATAAAGTGATAATCAATCCTGGCCAATCACCGGAGGCAACCATAGCTCGCAATAATGGCAAGTGCAAAATGCTGTAGAGGTGCATGGAGATGGGGTTGGAACAGACCTACCCCCTGACTCTGGGAATGAATAAGCATTCCTTAATTAGCCCATCGGGTTAAGTGCAAACCTTAATGGGCCTTTCCCAAACTCCAGCGTGACATCGTTCTCCAAACATGGCCAAGAAGAAAGTTCCATTAGCAATATTAATACAAGCTTAGTTGATCATTTTCATTCAATTAACTTCTTTCAATTAAATAGATAGCTGGACAATGGAGGTGATAAAAGATGGGGAGGGACGGCTGATGACACGAAGCAAACATTAGTGTGTTAGGGGTCACTGGCGTTAAACCGACTGTAAATCCCAACGTTCAATTTGGAAAATGCATTTCCCTTGCTCCCCACTTCTTTAATGGGTCGTTTCAGCTGACAAGAGGCCTTTGAGAAGATCTTTTATGAAAATTTCTCAACGTCCTTTTCACGCATTTGCCACCTTTCGCGTGTTTATTTTTAAACCACTCCTAGAGCCGAGGAACGAGCGGCTTAAATGTTTGTTCTTTGAAAGGGAAACAAAGAAGCAAAAGAAAAGAGTGGAAAATGTCAAATGAGAATGGGATTAAGTGAATGTTTTCTGCCTCATTTCCTCTGGGTAAATAACCAATGGGGTGACCTCTGCAGCTCTCCGTCTTGTCTTTGCCCGCTCACGCATGCATGCGCCGCTCCCACTAACACAGATAATCGTTGTACCACTCTGCCTCAATGAACAGGGAGACAACAGCACAATTAGGTCCAATGATAATGTGTTACAGACACCATTTAGTGTCAACACAAAAGAATACGACCCGTTTGTTGTTTATCAAAGAGGTTTAGGAAATTCACTACTTTCTAAATCGCCTTTTTGAATTTTATAACTAATTTTGGATGAAAAACAAAAATATCTGTAAATAAATGAGTTAATTAAATGTATTTTTACCAAGTTACGACAAATTTATAAACTAATTAGTTTTTCAGTAATTTATTGCATTTTATCAACTAGTTTTAATGCGACTCCTAATTTTTGTAATGATATAAGTTCCAGCGCTGTTGAGTTTAAATTACTTTTTATGTCAAAATTATTTTGATAACAAATAAAAAAGGTTAAAATGAAAAATATAAATTGGTGTTAAGGAGGGTTGTACTGAAAATCAAATCATATTGATAAATTGTGAATTAATATTAATTTCAATCATTTGTTTGGCAGTGATTTCCAGCCATAATGTAAAAATCCTCTCATTTTGAAAGGCTTTACAAATTTTTTTTTTCAGTGAAATCTTTTGACAAGGATGTCTTCTTTCTGTAATCTGAATTTTAAAAAAACACATGACAACAAAAAGACTAAAGATAAAAATTATTTTTATGATTGAAAAAAAAACACTTTTTTTTCTCTTTGAACATGCAGGTAAATTAAATGATGCAGAAATATAAAAACAAAACGTGCTTTTCTACCTTGAAGAGTTGCACCCATCGCTTCTGCTCAGCCTGGATCCGCTGCTGGACCTCATTGTTGGTCTTGACACCCACACTGCGGAAAGCAGCCATGTATTCCTCTCTGTGCTCCGTTTTGGTTTCGGGGTAGGCCAGCTAGATGATTCCCAGACACGCGTCTCTCAAACAGCGAGAAAGAGTCACCAGCTCTGACAGCGTGAAAGGCATCATGGATGATTGTACATGACCTGTACAGAAAAGGAATTGTTGAAGATATTTCCTGCTGCCTACAGTAAGAACTGTTTTATGTTTTTGCAGTAAATGATGATGTGCAGGATGAATGAGATCAGCAGATTTTACAGAAACCAGCCTTTTCAGCCAGAATCAGTAAAACAAAACTGGCTTTAAACAACTGTCTCTGGCCTGATGACTTGTGATCTGAATAAAACCCAATTGCCACCACAATTGTGGTGGAAACGGGCAAGACCTCGCCGGTTTTTTCTTTCTGGATTCAGCTGCCATTTTGGTTGGAGCTACCATGTTCTATGCAACCTTTTTCCTGTTTATTTTGGTGTAGGGCTGCCATGATTAGTTGATTAGAATTCAAAACTACAGTGCGCGCTTTCACACATGCACAGTAGTGCAAATCCAGGTCAGTGGTGATGTCACAGGAAGTTGTAGGAAGACTCGGGTACCATAACAACAATTAGCGGAGCGTGATACTGGTAAATATTTAAAAAATAAATAAATAAAAGACAAGTGTCTAATGCAACATCTGCAAGGCAGAGTGTGATGACGGTGAAGAGGGATTTTCATCTTGGTAAGTTAACATTAGCGCAAACAGAGAGCAAGATTAATAGCTAAATGTTTTATGTGCATCAATGCAACCTCTACCCCATCGGAGCAAAATGTCTCTGCTGAAGGGAACATCTGCTCTCAAAAGAGGTCAAGTCTTTCTGCAAGACATGTAGAAATGCTAACTTTCCTGGTTACAAGCAAGAGCATCGGTTATACAGAGAATTGTATCTTTTGTGTAAAAAAAAAAAAAAAAAAGTTCCTTTTTTTCCAGATGCTGACCTTATTTGAATTAAGTCTTGTTTTAATGCTAGCAACTAATTAAGGAAAGAAGCTGATTCATTAAAGGTTTATTACATTAATTGTCTTTATTTTAGTTGGCAAATAGCTTAAGCACTTCAAGTTTAAAAGTAATAATGGTTAATATGTGTGATTAACATCCAGTCTATGTTTAATCTGATTAGTAGACTGATCCAAAAATAATCAGTGATTAGTCGACTATTAACTCAATCGTTTGTGGCAGCCCTATTTTGGTGGTCAGGCAGTCCGAATGCAGGTTTGTGACTTTTATTTCGTAGAATTTGAGGGAAGTATGAGGCCTCAACTCTCCCTGAAGTTAGGATGCTACAATGGTGTTCCCAATTTTGTTTTTGCTCTGTTGTTTATTTTTTGAACCTTTTTTTTTAACTAAATTTTGCTGCCTGTATGACAAATCTCTCTGTTAAATCTAGACAAACTTCTAGAAAGGGGGGTATTACCATCCATTTCATGCCCAAAAAACTCGCTGTCGTGCACAGAGATGAGAGAGTGGCTGAACAGGGAGCTGAAGAGATAGAAGAGCGGGATGATGCGGTTGGAGTCCTCAAACGACATGGGGGACCCTCGAGAGATTAGCTGTAGCAAGGGCACCATGGAGCTAAAGGAACAAACACGAGCAAAATAAGAAAAGGCCGACATATGCAACACAAAATAAACCCCCCCGCCCCCGATGGCTCACCCTGTGATCATTTTGGTGGTCATGGAGGTTATCAGATGCCACAGATGCCGCAGGAACCGCGCATTGAAAGCTAAGCTGTACAGAAGTCTGCAAATAAAGAGAAAACACACAGATGAGAAAACATTTGTTTATGTTATATACGACACGCTGATCAACCAGAACCAAGACGAGGTGTGTTAAAGCCATTTTTCAATAAAAGAATCAATTGAAAGAGCAATAAAATGACTCTCAGCCAAACGGTCTGCAGGGCTCAGATTGTTAACTTCATCCTTTTTAAGTAGAGGACATAAAGAAAAACGAAAGGCAAAAATCCGTGACACCATTCCCCAACAGTTATTTCATAGAATTTCCCTGGCCTTTCTCTCCTTTTATATTTTGCGAGGGCCAAAAGAAGAGATTAAATGAGCCATTAAGCTTTATTTAGGCGAGGCACCTTCCATTAGTAAACTAGTTGCTGGTGCGGGTGCCCGGCGTGGGTCATAAACAGCCCTCATGCTTCCTGCTGGAGCCCCATTTAACTTAATGGCCAGGGGAGCGAGACAATGGAGGACAGCGGAGGAGGAGGAGAAAGAGGGGGCGGCGGCGGTCCTTGCCGTGACCCCTGAGCTTAAGCAAGAGTCCACACTCACGGCGAATTACATGATAACTCTGAGAAGGGCCCCGCATACCTTCTCTGCACTCAACAAGCGCTGGCACAAGGGTGTGAAGGTGGTCTTTGTTCAAGTGTGTGTTTGTTTGTCCTCAACTGCAGGGCTTTTCACACCGTACAAGTGACAATAATGTGGTAAAAAAGCTCAAAAACAAAATGAAGTGCCACAGAAAATGACAAAGAAGCAGCTATAAAGATGGCTGTCTTTATGGGGGAGCTTTGTGTGCATTTGAGACATTGTGTAAAAGGTTATATTTATTAATAATGACTGTCCACACTCGGATTTCTACTCCGACAATATGCCGAAAGCAACACTACAAAAAAACTTGAAGTGGAATGAACATTAACCTCCATACGGCCGGAAAAATAGTTTGTGACCATCTGTCGCGCCACGACGCTGTGGAGGAAAGCGCAGACTGCTGCTGTGGGCTTGTCATGTGGGTGTTTGATTGAAATGAGAAACAAAGCACTAAACGCCAGCTGACACTCTGATTTACGGCCCGAAAGAACCCGAACCCCATTTCAATCACAGAGCGAACCACTAATAAACAAAGTCGAGACGTCAAAGGGGGGTTACGGATGTGCATGTGATAAAAAGGTTTGATGAATAATGCTGGGATCATTTCATTTTGGATGTGATGAAAGAATCTCTGATCAGGAGTAAAAACCGGAACAAATCAGGTCAGATTTGATGACATGGAGCTCAAGAGGGATTACACCTTAACGTCAACGAGTTTTTGCGGAATTCTTTTTGAGACGTTGAGATTTCCTGACGCAAGAGGGAAAACAAGTAACATAAAGTAAATGAAGATCACTTTCATCAGCGTGGTTTTATAAGCGATGGAGCATCACAAGACGAAAAAACTGACAACAGATAATGAAACGAAACCAGTTCAGAGCAATTAGAAATAATGTTAGTCTCCGTTGTTTGTACTTAATATAAGCTAAAATAAAACCAGCAGGCCGCCTGAAGTTTCATTTTATATAACATTTATCAAAAAAGCAATGTGCTGGGCTGGGCACACGACTGGATGCCCTCTGCCTCTTTTTTGTGCAGTAGGAGCAGTAAATCAAGACAAGGATGCAATTTGCTCCCTTTAGCCTCTTGTAAAGCTATCCTGTCCACTCCCGCAGTGATTAATCTTTCCCTGTGAGCTAATTATTTTGTACAGATATCCAATAATGATAGGAGACGAAGGACAGGGCTTACACTAAGGAAATCTTCACAAGCACAAACTCCAACCAACTGTATAAGCTCAGCTATCCCACAGGGTGGAAATATCATCTAATAGGAATTGTTTTACATGCTAAACATCTCCAAAGCTCCACCAGTAATTAACTACATCAGCTTGACCTTCCACCAAGTTAAGTCGAGATCATCTCCTGTCCATCAATGCGCCGCCCCGCCTCCTCCCACACCACCTCTGACATTGGAGCCCTAATGTAATCAACCTGAGAAGGGGTAATTGCCTTCATCAAGAACCGACAGCTTCCCTGACATCCCCGCTTCCTCTGCCGGTTGTAAATGCCAGCGGGTGCAGAACACAGATAACCGCTTGTCTGTCGGCATCGCTTCACTCTTATTTACACTGTTGCTTACAGAGCAAAAGCACATAAAGACGGGTTTTCTCTCAATCGGGACAGAGCGTAAATAAGGTTAAACTTTCAACCAAATAAAAGATAAGAACGATTTGCACCACATTTATTTTCACGATTCATTTTGATCGAAGGAAGACTGTTAAAAAGTGTTTTTCCTACCTGACTTTGGGCACCATCAGACGGTGCTGCACCATGAGCGTGTGACAGATGGAGGCCATCATGGTGAAAACGTCCTCGCTGGCCGAATCCCTCCAGACCAAGTTCAGCAGGGCGTTCGTCTGTTGCTTCGTGTCCAGCTTGTGGATGCATTCCTCCGTTATCTGCTGCACCGAAATCCGGCTGTTATCCTGCAAGAGATGCAAAGCAGAGGTTTGAATAACTGCAGCAAGCAGATAAGATCACAGGAATGACAAGATAAGATTTATTATTATTAGAACACGATAAACCACAATCTAAACTTCATTTGCATCGAGTTCAACACACCTTATTTTAGATTTTGAAGTTTTCACAAAAACCTCAGAATCATCTTTAAAAGCATTTTTTTAACAAGAAGCTCCTCCTCCAATGTCTTTAATTATCAACCAGAATTTTGTTTAATGCAGGGGTTAATTTATCTTGTCATTTTAGACTGGTAGACAAATTTTAAATGTTTTGTTGTGGATCATAGGTTGTGAAATTTGTAAAACTGGGAATTTTATTTTTATTTCTCGAGAATATACTGTGAAGATTATCACACAGATGTGATTAATCTGACAAAAATGTGAGCTTTTATTTGTGTTGGCCACAGGTGAGCACGACTCTTGGTATTTGCAGTAAATAAGTTAAGAGTTCCAAATGAAAATGTAATACCTTTGGAGTCAAAGGTGTGTTTCTTTGCATCGTTTTATTCAGTTGTGTTTATTTCCGCAACTGTTTTCTGCTTTTTTGTATAGAATTTTTACAAAACATTTATATTGTAAACCAACAAGAAGTAGTGTGATCTTGTGCAGAAATTTAGAGCTACAAAAATAGAAAATCATCATTTTAAGTGCTTGGATAGCCTATCGCGCTGACTATACCTGCATGGTTGGTGGATGGATCTTGGTGTCGTCTTCATCCTCGGAGTCGCTGCTCACTTCAGGCCTGCTAGAGCTTTCTGACACCGGCAGCAGAGGCAGCAGCGTCTGCAGAGCTCGAAGGTAGAGCAGGAGGCCCTCCTCTGATAGCGAACCTGCCAACACACACACCCTGATTACCTCTCTCATGGTAAATCGTAGGTTTTACACAATTATGCCATTATACTTTTACACTTTCTTTTAAATAAAGTTTGATTTAATATAAAGACCTACTCTGATGAAAATCCTGTTTTGGGTATTTTTGTGGTATTTTTCTCATGATGGAGTACATATATTAAGAAAATTAATCTTATAAGTTGCATTTCTAAATATTTTTTATTCAAATCATTGTGAATTAGATGAAAAAAAAAATGCATGTTAAAAATATTGTATTTGTGATGTGGAAAATACACTGGATAAGCTACAAACTCAATTTTTTGTTCCACCGTTAATGTTGGGTTGGTGGTGTGAGGGCTGTGAACTAGTGTGTCAACAGAGAGTTTTTAGCAACAAAGAGGGAGAAGGGGGCAGGGTTGCTTCGTACCAACTAGGAGTGTAAAAAAATATCGGTTCAGTGACATATCACAATACTTTATTTGGTAATATCGATTTAAAATATTGCCAAGGCGATATTTATTATTTTAAAACCATTTTAAAACCGTCTTACTTTTGTTCTTCACTTAAATATTTCCTAAATTACCAATAGAAAAGCATAACGAGCTTCTTTGGCTAAAAGCAACTTGTTTATGTGAGGTACAGTTCAGGTGCTTAATGTACACAATTTCACTTTTGGAAAAATTTATTAATATTCAGATAATTCTAAAATCATAATTTAAAAAATAGTGAAATATGTTTTGGGATATGCATCATATCATGACACGAGTATCGCGATACGTATCGTATTGCCAGACTTTTGCCAAAATACCCCAACAGTCCTGCAGACAACTCAGATCTAAATTTCAAATGAGCTCCTGCCATTCTGCAGAAACTATGTCCTAGAAAATGAGTGTTTTTTTCTTACTTCGGCAAAAAAGTGCAAAATAATAATTAAAATACCACTGGGAATGTTTGAAAAAACATCACAAGATGATCAGAGAGCTAAAAGACAACATATGGAGTAAAAAGGAAATGCTGTAGATAAAGAAATCACACATAGGTTCTGAAATCTTCATGTAAAGCTTACCCAAACGATTTTCTCCTGCAAAAAGGACAAAATACAACAGCCAGGGAGCCTGGCTCTGCGCTGCAGAAGAAGATTCAACTGTTGCCTGCAGGGAGCTCAGGAAGGCCTCGAATGGGAATGAAAGACGGCAGTCCGAGAGCGCCGGGATAAAGAAGTGAAAGATCTGCTCGGTAAACGGGGCAGAAATAAACTCCTCAGTAAAAGCTGCAAATACAAATTGCCTGCAAAAAAGCAAAAACAAAAAAGCAAGTGAAGAAGACAGAAACAAGAAGGGATCAACAGGATGGGTTGTTTTAACTTTTCCCGGTGCATGAGTTCACCAATATTGCCTTTCCAAATAGAGCTGTTTTGTGTATCCAAGTCACACACATCTGGTGGTCCAAGTAAGATAATTAGCTGTTAGAACCAGTGTGTACACAAGTTCCTCTCACACCCGCCTTGCTTTTCTTCAAAGATGAATAGCCGCCCTCTTGTCGTTTGCTATTAAGAATGTCTCAAACTCAGAGCAAACAGACTGATCTTCCTTCTGCGCCGAGTCGGAGAGACTTTTATGACTCGTTGTAAATTGGTCTCAATTAATTCTTGTTTCCCCGCTGAACAGAGGGACAAAAAAAAGGAGTCGCAGTGTGTCAGTTAAGCTTAACGGATGTTTTTAGAAGAGTTCACTGAAGACAAAGAACGCTAGTTTCTCCACCTATTTACTGAACTTTAGTTCAGTTTACTGCAAGCACAGGAAAACTTGCAACTGTGCAGGTGAAAGTTTAAGCAAAAAGAATCCAGCAAAAATGTAAAAAAAATTAGATATTTGTAAAAATCTGCCAGTATTTTTTAAAAACCTAATAGAACTAAAAAAAATGTGGATTTTATTTAAACCCTTTTGCAGAATAGTATTTGTCCCATTAGTTTTTTTTGTAAATATCAATGCTTTACTTTAAATAACTAGAACTTATAAAAACAAAGTTAATTACTGGAAAAGATTACATATTTCTAACCATCTATGAGCTTAAACTATTTCACAATTTGGCTTATGAATTCACTCTCTGATTTAAAGCAAACTCCTATTGTACCACACAACATTTATCAGTTATAGATATATTTTTTAGTTATAATTTAACAAGTTCACAATAAGTGCAATGCTCTGAAGTAAAAAAAAAAAAAGAATTTGCATTATTTCTCTTCACATACCTTGCGCCTGTTGTGCAAGAGGAGTAAGTAAAGTGCAGAGGCTTAAGTGTGTGCTCCAACAATGTGCTTGCCAAAGGGACAGAGGGCGCATCGCTGTACTCCAGACTGGAGGGAAGCCTGTGATTCACCAGAATGTACAGCGATCTGTAGTATCCTGGATGAGAGACACATGGAGACATTAGGAAAATGTGAGTAATAGCAGGATAAATATAAATATAAATAAATATATTAACTTACCTTTCTGTACCATATAGTGCAAAATCTGCTCAAGTATCAAAGCTACATAGTTAGCATCTGGAATTACAGAAAGATATGTTTTCTCTGAAGAAAAGACTTCCAGCATGCGCATGGGAACTGCAACGTTTAAACTGTCGTCTGTGGAGTTTTGCAGAAGCCTTAAAAGAAGAAGTAAAAATGAATACATATTCTTTATATTATTATTGCATGTAACGCTCGATTATGTACTCCACCTGCAGCAGAAGCCCAAGATCCTCCTGATTTGAAACATACACGTCTGCTTCTGTGGGGTGATCAACAGCTTTACAAATGGACTGTTGTGTTTCACCAGGTTCTGGCATAACCATATCTTTAAGAAAAGAATACAGAATTCAGGATACATATCTGGGAGTGAAAGTAAAAGGGAAAGCATCTGTTTTCTGTTTCAAGAGAAATAAATAAAGATGCACTCTCACTAATCTGTGTGAATCCAGGTTCTGTCTGTAGAAAAATATCAATTGTCTTGAAAGAAGGCAGAGATCAGAACTGTCCAGAACATGCTGGGCTCCCCCTGCTTGGGTCTGGCTGACAAAACCATCAAACTGGGCCCTCTGAATGGCATACTGGTGGAAAGGTGAGCAAAAAAAAAGAATATAAACAAGTTTTATGAGAACCCCATTGCTCAATATAGTGGTTACCACATTTGTACAATAAATTGTTAACAAATTAAGAAACACACATTTTTCTCATGTCCTTATAATGTAGACCATTAATTATCCTAACTGTGACTGACAGAGGGAAAAAAAGTTTTTTCAATATATAAAAGGCACAATTAGTCAAAAATACCTGCTTGCCTAAAACTTAAAGTAGGATTTTGTCATTCATTTATGGACTGGTGGTTTATTGTATTTTTATTCTCGTGCACAAAACTGCAACATCACAACTTTGCTTTTCTGATCTTTGCAAAAACTACAAAAGCTTTAAAGAGGTGAGCATCTTTAGTCAATATTCTGTGGGCTCACATTAGGAGGGTTGACACACAACCTTTCTCTTCTACTAAACAGTTTTACGAGTAACATCTATTCTGGAAATAAATGACATACCTGTTGTTTCATGTCTTGATAGCCGCGTATGTAAGACTGAATGATGATGGCATTCTTCAGTCGTTTTCTTTCATCCTAACAGACACATAAATAGATAAATTCAACTTAATTGTCACAACTTTTTAGTTTAAAGTAAATTACAATTTAGTGTTGTGGTTAAAAGTTTCACTTTTACTTTTTCCAATCTTAAAGGTCAAACACACAAATTCAAGCAGAAAGAAGTCTGCAAGCATAACGACTATGCACACAATAGTAACATGCAAAGGAAAGCGCAAAAAGAGAAACTAAACATCTGAACATAGAAAAAATAAGAACAGCAAAACCCCAATAACATCAGATGTGTTTGATAAATATTTTCTACAAAAATTACACTCCACTTTACTTGAAAATATATGCAAAAATATTTTTCTTTAAAACAATAGCACTATCTGCACTTCAACAAGCCACACTTGGTTTGGAAGAGAATTTTATGCCAGATGCCCTTCCTGACACAACTCTGTATTTTATCTGGGCTGGGGACCGATACATGAAGAACCAGACTCAGGCCCCCCTCCCCTCTCATGTTACAAATAGTAAGTACCTGCTGGCTCAGAGAAGCCAAAATCCCATAGACTTCTATTGAGAAATAGACAGTCTCGCTCTGATACATTTTCCATAACATTTTGCTGATCCTGTTTTTTTCCATTATATATATATATTTTTATCGCGAGTTATATCCAAGCTTTAAACTGACCAATCAGACGCCTCGGTTAAAGCAGATGGTGCCTGCTGGCTCCCCACCCCAAACGTTTGATTAACAGACTCTCCTGGGCTGCTTTCAGGGGAAGAGGTGTGGACTCCAAACAAAAAAAGTGAAAATGTGACCCGGATCGACTCAGACCAATCACTGTCTTCTGTCTTCAAATGGCACCGCCCGTAATGCAGAAAAAAAGAGACTGAATGGGCTTCATTTTGCTGGAGCCGGAGGTAAAGCATTTTCTTTGGGTGACGTCACACTTGCTTCGTCCATCTTTATTCACAGCCAATGATTGCCTAAAGATATCGGATATCTGCACTAAAGAAAGCTTATTGCGCCCCCTGGGACACGAACCCAAGTTTTCCACGAGCAAGTTCTGCACTCACTGACAATACTCCATTTAAAGACCTACTATGATCAGCTTTTGAGCAACCTCGTCCCCCCTTCAGCTTTCTGTTTACACACTCTCCCACTAGCTTACAAGCCCTCAAATCCCCCAATCTGACATTACAGATGCAACAAAAACGGCAAGTAACACTGAAACTATCCAGCGGTACAGTTTTATGCCAGATGCCGGGTTGGACAAGGAAAATGAACACATACATGGCTCTAGTTGTCTACAAGTGCATCAGAATGAAGCAGAGCAGCATATTTTCTTTGTCGTGAATGCACTTTTTTTTTTGTCTGCTCCTGATTCATGAATTAAATACAGAAATTAAATTTGAAACTGATGTAAGAGATGTTCAGTGACATTACTTCTCTTTTTCTCCTTTCTTCTTGAGTTCTGTGCAACAAGGATGCTTTCTCCTCCTTAAAAAGAACAACAGAAGAAAATCAGAAGGGTATAACTAAAAGGAAGTTAGGATAATATTGTTACCTGTTGCAGACAACATTTACCTTTTTACTGGCTCCTCCAAGTGACACCTTGGGTCTTGTTTTGAAATCTCCCTCGAAGCTAAACATTTTCAGCTTTTTCCCATCGACTAATTCAAACTTTTTCCAACAATTCTGAAAGAGAAAATAAATCACCACTGGAGTCTGATCCACCTTCTCTGATGAAATGAAACGAAAATAACCAGACGGCTCGTGACTTGGCTCTAACTTCACACCCTCGAAATATAACACTGGTAACAGGATACATCGAGTGTCTAGACATCATCCAATAATAAATTTGATTTATGACAGACAATACAAACGGTTCACGTAGACTAAACACCTGAATGACAGTCTCAGTTTTGCTGCAACAATAGTTAGCTAGCCAGTTATCTCTGTTAGCTCGTGACTCAGCAGCTGGCAGAGGGTTAAATTGGATTTTTTGTGCTTTCAAACCTAAAGCAATAACAAACACATCCAAAGAAAAATATCTATTGACAACAAACGGCAACACAAACTCCAGCTCAAGGTTGTAATATGATTATGTTGACATTAGCAGAGCGGCTAACCAGTCGCCGGCTAAGCACTCACACAGAGGCTAACTTTACGATTCCGTTTATCAGTTACGCCATACAAAATTAACAACAATAACTCGATAGCGCACAGACCGTCAAGCTTTACCTTTAATTATATGCAGAATAAATGAAAAAAATGGCACTGAGAAGGTTATTCATGTGAATCCAAACGTCAAGTCTTCTTTTCCTTCTCTCTTGAAATCAACACAGTACAGAACTTCGCTTCTTCCGGTTCCTGTGTATTTCAGGAAGCTGATTGGTCAGGATGGGTGTCAATTTTGTTTTGGCTCCGCCTTTTTACTAGAGCCATTGAGAAGGTTCTCTCACTCATCTTTAGCCTCCGAAATGCTCCACAAAGAGCTGTGTGCTTTATAGAAAAACAAAAAACCTATTCATTTTTTAAAAATTACATTCAAACTTGAATAAAATGAATATTTTGACATAAAAAATATTTCTGTTTCACACAGATACAATGCAAAAGAACAGTCACTGTACTCATTTAAGCAAAATAACTGGTTTTAAATTAAATAGCGGATCACCAGTGCATCATTAACCTTTAAAATGTGTATTGCTTAGCAAAATCAACAACAGCAATATTAATAATAATAATAAGACATCTAAAATACTTTCCATAAACTTTATTTTTTTATTTTAAAATAATTGTTTTTCTTAGTCCAAACTGGTGTGTTTTCCTTTCTTTTTTTTTTTTTTTTTTTTTTTTTTTTACCAATATGTGAAAAGGTAAGGTGCTTTCTCACACAAACGTATGTTTGGAGCAGACTTAAGTTTTTTTGTTTGTTTTTCTTTTTCTTTTTAAGACAATTTTGCTTTCAAGTTTTTTTTTTTGGAAATGTGGAGAAAGATTTACCATTTCATCAGCAAGTATGGCAAAGAGCACTATTATTGAGGCAGCAACATCAGAGTTGTGACTTACAGGCTTTTCAGCATCACTGCCCTGCAGACGGATGTCAACAAAGTGTAATTTCAACCCTTAAATTGCTCCTGATATGCAAAGTTCTCATTACAGTTCAGTCATTAACAGCTAATGAAATAAACTAATCCTTAAATTATTTGATATGTCGTATTAAATGTGTGCTTAGCATCATCTTATAAAAAAAATAAAACCTTCCCATTTGAATGAAGATAATCTGATTAATACGATTGTTTTTTTTTGTTTTTTTTTTATCGATTTGTCATTCTAGGGAATTTTACTAACTTTAGATATTTTGCTTTATAAATACTTTCACAAACTAAAATTTACTGAAGAAAACCTCCAGCTCTTAAAATCATTAAAAAATGTCCTTAAACAGACCTTGATGTACATTATTGGGAAAACGTGTAAAAGAAAATCCTTAAACTTAAATTGATGAATTGACCTCTCAAAGAAAAATGCAATTTAAAGGACAATAAATATTGGCCGGTAAGTAAAAGCTAAATCTGTTTAATGAAAGAATCTTACCTTTGATTCTTAGACTTTCTGCTACAGAAAAGGTCTATTAAATACGGTGTACCTCAAGTCTCACAGTTGGCATCCCCTGCTTGACACTCAACATATGGGAATTTAAATCACTAAATGGTTCCTGAGCGTGGCTGTGTCTGCAGCTCATCGCTCCCCCAGGGAAATGAGTCAAATACAGAGAACAAATTTGCATTTATTAAATGAATGACAGCTAATAGAACTTTAACTTTTAACTTGGTGTGTTCTTTTGCCCGCATCTTTGTTATTCATCGTTTAGAGTTAATTTTCTCAACATATTCTATTTTCATTTATATTTGATACACAGAAGTAATTTTTTTAAGGGACATGTTGCTTTTTGTGCCTAATTTTTTTTTCTTCACATTTTAGATATACAAGCAGTTTTTTTCCTAACCAAAGAGGTTGATTTTCATTGGTCTATTCTTTGATATCAGCGCTAAAAAAATATACAATAGATCACATAGATACTTAGATTGTCATTCGAAAGATTAGGCTATTTATTTATTAGAGAAATATTTTTGTTTTTGTCAACATTTGTGTCTGCATAATTCTTTGATTTTGAAGCCTTGTTGGGTCATGTTTGTCTGCATGTTCACTTTGCAGTTCAAACATTGAGAATATTGTTTTAAAATATTACTGCTAGTTTTTGTTTTGTACACAGAATTTTTCCAGTTCATTTTTGAATCAAAATTAAGAAAATGTAATGGTAGAAAATTTGTAAAGTAATTTATTCCACAAGATTTTACCAGTCACTCTCTATATATATCATAACAAAATATGTCTTTAGGTTAGAAAAAAAAATTCAGAAACAAAAAAAAGATGGGATATCAGGCTCCTTAGAGTTTTTTATGTGAAAAAGGATGTCAGATCATTATTATATTTATTTTAAGTATGAGATACAAAATATGATTTTAAACGTATAAATATTATTTGAGTCATGTTTCTCAGTGTATTTGTTATTATTTTCCGTTATTTCATATTGCAAGTTCAGCTTTATGGACAATTGAAGTCTACAATGGATGCATTAAATGATTTCTGAAGGAGTCTGGGAGTTTAATAATAATAATGTTAGTGTGTGTAGCTGCATTTATTGTGTTAAAAGAGACAAAGTGGGTCCTTAAATTGCCTTTTCATAATGAACACATTTAGAGAAGGTAATTAATTTATAAACTCTTCCGATTTGTCACTTTGATTTGTATTTTAGTTAATTGTGGACGTAATTACGGCACGAATTAGCGGCTTTCAGCAAAGGGAAGGGTTTCAAGGTCCGGTTGCATTTCGGGCGCCCTATTAATTTTCTCTCTCCAAGATGTGATGAAAAGGAGCCATAAATCAGGGTGATCGCTGAGGGCCAATGGTAAATGGTTCCATATTTCACCACTGCTTTAATAGAAATATTCATGCCGGGCCCTTAATGAAATTAAACTCGTGATTGGGGACGTTGGGAGTCCAGTTGTTGGAGGAGTGGATCGCGGATGAGGCGCCCAAAAGCTTTTTGGATGATCCAAAAGTGTTTTTTTAAGAGGGAAACCTTCGATTTTTAGAGGTCAAGATGTTAATATATGTATATTTCTATTTATTATTGTTATTGTGTCAACTGATAAAAATAAAAATAAATGACTAAGTGAAGTGTGTTTGAAACATTTTAAATAAGTCTGGAGTGCGTAAAATGGATAAACTTTTGGAGTTTTGTCGCAGGCCAACATCAATCTCCCAGTTATCATTCTGTAATTGGTCATGATCATCAGGGGCCACAATTAAATGGCGATCCTTTACTTGAAAAGTACCAGCTGACTTGTTGATTTCCCCAGAGCAAATAAACGTCCCAGGAGCGCGCGTCGCTGATGAATTGACAAAAACTAATCAGCTTTATTGGTAGACAGGTTAAGGGCAACGGGGTGTCAATAATTCTCGTTCTGACCTCCTCTTCCATTAACTTTAAGTGGCTTATTAGAGCGGAGTCACCCGGAGCCAGGGGCCCATTACGTCTTTCTCCTCATCACATTTTTGGACTTTCAATTAGAATTGTTGGAGGCGAAGTTTTAACTTTTCGTAGGAGAGTTTGAAATAAATAAATGTGTTATTTTATACAAATTTAGTCTGGTGTTGCAAAATAATTCAATTAAATATTTATACTATTTTTGTGTTTATTTTGTTTGTTTCATTGAGATTAAAGTCACATTTACGCAAATTGTTTGCAACTTTTACTTTTTCTAAGGTTATCTTATGCGTTTGTTGTTTCTTTCTTGTTATTGGCTGAAAAAAAATATTTTTAATGCCTTTTTTTAATGTATTTATTTGTTACTTTTGGATACAGAGAAAACATTAATAAAATACAATGATTTTAATCACTTTTTCGTTGTTCGAAATTACATTGTGGAATTTGATCTAAAAATGTTTTAATAATATTTATAATTTCACATTTAAGTGTTGTGTTTTTTATTTAAACCAAAGCGGATTACCTTTGCACTCAACTCTTTGTCCTACATAGTCAGAAATAATATTTCTATGACCACATTGTGAACCAAAATGTGTTTTTATCTGGATCATGCTTTGATTTTCAAGCAGATTGAGTATTGCAGTCTCGTGCGTAACTGTGATCAGGACGGGGGCGTCTTGCGCACATGGCACAGCCCCCTATCAGGAGGCTGCACCAATCGCCTCCATCTGACCAGAATTAAGTGTCAAACTGAGCTCCTCTCTCACACTCCGGATCGCATCATAACTTTGGAGAGGTGGGAAAACCGCGCTGACATCTCTTTCCAGATCCACAGGCGCTGCGACAGGGACGCACAGCCGGTGACTCCATGGAGAAATCCAAGAACTTTCGCATTGACGCGATTTTAGCCGTCGATACACCAAAGATGCAGACGTCACCGCTCGCGCTTGTGACTTCCCTGTCTTCATCCTCATCTTCCCCCTCCATCCCGACCTCTGGGAGCGTGGCAGCGCCGGAGCTGAGCACCAGCGCCGACTCTTTACGCGCCGAGACGCCGTCTCCTCCGAGGATTTCCACCTGCGGGTTGATTCCTAAGCCAGGCTTCCTCAACAGCCCGCACGGTATGGTGGGACTACACCCGCAGAGCACCGCAGGGATCCCGGCTCAGGCTCTTTACGGACATCCCATGTACACCTACTCCGCTGCTGCGCTCACAGGCCAACACCCTGCGCTGTCATACTCCTACCCACACGGCTCACATCACCACCACAGCGATCCCATCAAATTAACAGCCAGCACTTTTCAGCTGGACCACTGGCTCCGCGTCTCCACAGCTGGGATGATGCTTCCAAAGATGTCTGACTTTAACTGTAAGTAACATAACAATTTTCCAATTTAACCTGAAAAAAGGCAGCTTCCCATTTGGTCAATCGAACAGTCATCTTCAGAATAAAGAGGCCGTCTGTCAGAGGGTTCTTTTTTTTGTGAGAGGAACTAAAATGGACAGATAATGGACAGAGGGGAAAGTGGCGCAGGAGTGTGAAAGCCACAGTCGACATGCGATCTGCTCTCCAAATACTGCCTTTTTTGTTTCTGCTCGTTTTAACAGATTTGTTCCAAAATCAAGGGGCAAATACCTGATCTATGGGGATATTCATAAAATCCCTGAAGACAAGAATACAGCATTATGTTATAAGATGAAGCAGCTTAAGAGCTTTAGGATCTTAAATGCTGATGCTTTTTTTGTGAACTTTGTTGGAAATTGTTTGTTTTTTGCAGCAGTTTAAGGATATTCTCATTTCTTTTGTGCAGCCCAGGCCCAGTCCAACCTTCTCGGGAAGTGCAGAAGACCGAGGACAGCCTTCACGAGTCAGCAGCTGCTGGAACTGGAGCATCAGTTCAAACTGAACAAGTATTTGTCCCGACCAAAGCGCTTTGAGGTGGCCACGTCCCTGATGCTGACAGAAACGCAGGTAAATGGAGAAAGATGGTCAACATATTCAACATCATACAGAATTAAAATGAACAAAATAATGTTAATTTTAAATTTTATCCATATGCATGTTTGAAAATATCAGCATCAACCAGTTGGAAGGTTTTTAGCTCTAGATTTTTTACTTTTTTGGTCAGATTTACGCGCATTTACGCACCAGCTCCGATTAAGGCTAAATGCAAAAAAGATAAAAAAAAAAAAAAGGGGGTAAATAAAAGTGGATTTAAGATACGGACTCATCAACTGAAAGACCCACCCTTCTCTTTCCCCAGGTCAAAATCTGGTTCCAGAACAGACGCATGAAGTGGAAGCGCAGCAAGAAGGCCAAAGAGCAGGCCGCCCAGGAGGCCGAGAAGCAAAAAGGAGCCAAGAGCGGCCAGGAAAAAACGGACGAACTCGATCAGTCGGACTATCACGCCAAGACAGACTCGAGGAACGGCAGGATACGAGACTTCAGGGACAGTGACGACGAGGAGGGCGACACCTTCCTCTACAACTCGTCAGACTGCTCTTCAGACGACGAGCGGAATCACAACAGCGATATCAGCCCGCAGCCGTGAAGCTGCACCAAACAAGAACTTTTCTTCTTTTTTTTTTTTGGTGGAAACACTTGCATGTAATTAACTTCTCTTCATTAGTCTAAAACATGTTTTTTGAAAGCAGGTTCTCTGTTTCCAGCATCCTGTTGCGCTCGGCTGTGATCTGTGAAGCTGCATGGCTCTGAAACTCACTCAGGATTTGCAGAATTTAGATTTTTTTTTTCTTTTTACATTTTATTTCATTTATATATTTTTGTGCTGCCAAATCTCCTGGTAAACCTCTTATTGTTTATTTTTCTAAAATGTATTTAAAAATGGAACTCTTACAGGTGCATGCATATTGTTTAGAGTTTCTATTGCTGTCAAAACATTGAAAAAATAAAGACTTTTCTATTAAAGGTGAGCAGCAGCTTATTGTGGCAGCATGCATGCATGAATCCAGGGACTGTATTCTTTCAAAGAAGATTAGTGCATCCATGCATGCATCTAAATTGATTTAGCTCCTGCATGCATGCAGCTAAATTATGAATCCAGGGACTGTGTTCCTTCAAAGAGGACAGGACAGTCCCTATAGATTCGTGATTTAGTGGCGCAAGCTCCAGCCGGCTGTTTTTTCCTCTGACAGCTCGGGTCATGGGAATCACTGTTAATAGCGCTGTCGGATCTGTGCAAACGTGCAGCGAGAGCAAACAGCAAGTAGGTAGCGAGACGCAGGAAACATTTCACACCCCACTAGCAATGGACTCGTATTAATAAAGCCCTTTAAAAGGCGTGTTCAGTGCGGTTGTGGCTGCAGGGTGAGGCCTGAAATCATTTTAAAGTCATGACCTGACAAAAAAGATGTTAAAACTCATCCAAAAGAATGTAAATTAATAAATAAAATATTATTTTTATGGTGAATTTTATATTTTCTTTGACAAAACTAGTGATTTATATTCCTAAATTAATTTTATTTGGCAAACTTTGACCAAACTCACCTCCGTTAGAGCGAAAAACTTGTTCCCTGAGTGATTTCCCTCCATTTGTGAAAGCTTACGGAAGGTTATCTGTGGCTGTTTGCTTTAGCAGGCTAAATTAAAGTTCAGGCTGGGGTCAGCAGGTAAAGCTCTGGAGGCGGTCTGACTCCTGACTGCAGACAAAAGCTTGTGTATGACCTGCACAGCGAGTCTATTGATCCCATTATCTCCACCTTACAGAGCAAATCTGTCTTTTCTCCATCATTTAATAAACACACCTGCTTCATATATATATATGAAACTGACATTTCCTCCTGCTGACCTTAAAGGCCAATTCCTGACCCCGAGTTACCCGCCCTGGATTAATTCAGACGGATGGAGATAATAATTAGGAGTCGGTATCAAATGTAACAGAGCGGCTCTGCTATGCTAGCCATGTGAGAAGATCCTGGCGTCAGGAAGCAAACACAGCAGAGTCCCCGCGCAGGTCGCTGCAGCAGAGTGTGCAAACATGAATGAGCAACACCGCAAGCCCTTTAATTCACACGGTTCACACTCACAATGGAAAGTGAGTGGAAAAATCAACAGAATGAAAAATCCATCAAACTGACACTGCTTCATTCCATGAATATGAACATTTATTGAGTCAAAAAATATTCAATGAAATGTACAAAGATCAGAATAGTTGAAAATCAATTTTATTTATTGATTTTTATATCAATTTAAGTAAAATAAGTAAGTAAAATGTCTTTTTTTAATATAAACAGGTTTTTACTCATTATAAGGAGTATTTTATCCATAAAAACCTCCTTCTGCTCCACATTATTACTGGTCTGTGTTTTACAGTTTGAGTTTGGCCTCTTTGGCCTCCATAGCTTTGGCGGCGACCTCGGCGCGCTCCGACAGCAGCGCTGCTTGCTCAGCTGGTCCCTGTGTCTGTGTATTCTTTAAGAGGAAGTGGCTGATAAAAAGCTTTAAGCCTTCCCGCAGCATTGCTAACTGGGGAATTCCTGAAATCCTGGTGAATAAGACAGAATGACATGTTTATTTTTCAAATTTACAATTCATGTCAGACAGTAAAAAAGATATTAGTTGCAAAAAATTGAGGAAAATTAGTTTTTTTTCAATCCAGGAACACATATACTTACATTATTTGTTTAATATATGTGAAAAAAAACCTCACCTTCCAAATATAGCGGCCAGATCTTCAAGATCGGTGTTATTTAGCAGTTTGGTCAACACCTGACGCAGAAAGCGGACGGTCGGCTTATCAAGCTCCCCAAACTCTATCACCTGCAAAGCGAACACAGAGGCTGTGATGAATGCTTTTTGTTCAGTTCATACAATCAAGTAAAAAAAAAAAAAAAAAAAGTGATGCCCACAGAGAAACATTTGGTACCTTTAAAATAGAGAGTGAGAGGCACTTCCTTTGAAAGAAGTGGGTCACCAGCTGGACCAGATTGTTAAAGGTGCTGCTGGAAAGGCTGGACAGGTCTCTGAACTTATCCCACAGACTGAACTGGAAAGTCATCTGTTGGAATATACAATTAAAATCACAAAAATCAACACTTTGAAAAATTTTTTAGCTGTTTTTGATCATAAAAGATTTAGTTGTTGCACCAAATTCTCCTTTTTTGGAAGGCAACCCTTTGACTTCCGGATTGAAGCACCAACAAAAAGTGCAATTCCATAAGTAACCACTAGAGATTTGGTGATTTCAATTTATTCTTGATGCAAAAAGATGCAACTTTTTAATAGATATATATCTTTAAAATGTGGATTAAAAACATTTTTTGCATCTGTGGCTAGATAACATTTTAATTAGTACTTCACAGATTCTTATTTAATTGTATATTTCAATTAGTTTTTGATCCAAGCTCCAAACCGCCAAAATGGGGGTGTAGTCTTTTAAATAACCATCTAATCATTGACTACTGTATTTTAGAAAGATCAGGGCTGCTACATTGACCAATTTATTTGTAATCTCTCAGACTTTGCTGTTACATCCACATAGATGTTCTTTCAAGACCAGTCCAATAAAAATAGTGTTTTTATAACATGTTCTTATGGCATTTTTACCATGATGGAGGACAAACATATATTTAAGAGTGTTTTTGTAAAAATACACGAGATGGCCACAAGTCCTCTGCTCTGCTCTATTCTGATGCATTGACTTGTAGATGATTAGATCCATGTACGTCTTTGTTTTCCTCGTCTGACCTGGCATCTGGCTCAAAGCTGTACAGCTGGATAGCTCTGATATTGCTTGTTAATTTTTTGTTGCACCAGTAATGTTAGGTTTGGGGTGTGAGGGACTGTAAGCTAGCAGGAGAGCTCTCAGCAAAACGGAAGAGGAAAGGGGGCGGGAGTGCTCGGGACAATGCCCTGCCTATAACTCAGAGACAAACTCCTAAGCTAATTTGCAATTATAATCTTAGTAAAAAATAAAAATAAATAAATAAAATAAAGTGCGTTACAGTCATGCAAGTGTAGAAATGTATGTGTGTAAATGTATATTTTGTATGGTTGTAAGTAAGTATATATGTGTACTTAAACTCAAAATAAGAAAAATAAGAAAAAACTACAGATTTCTGCAGAAACTATGTCATCAAAAACAAAGCAGGTTTTTTGATTTTGGCTAAAATAAAATAAGGCATAATCATAATAAAAAGACCACTGGGAATTCTTTGAAAATAGAACAAAAGAGGATTGGAATGGGACTTTAAAGGTAAAAAAACGCACACAAAAACAATCTGAGTCAGAGGGATTATTAAAATAAAATGGATTTGATTTTCCATTTTCATTTGAAGGTTTGCATTTCTGTAACTGGATTCATGATGGTCTTAACACAACAGACAGAAAAACTATTTTACATTCTGCTGGCATTCTGAGTAAAAAAGCAATCACAAAAAGAGGGAAAAACTTTAATTTTCAGTTGAAATACGGACAGAAAAGTTTTATTAAATGTGGTCAAAATATGTCAAACAATCCTGAAAACATTGTTTGTGTGTCTTTAAATTTTAATGTGTTTATATGGATGAGTAATGTGGGGTCTTATTATATGAGTTTGGTTTGTCTGTTTTATTTTAGTTTATTGTACTCTCTGACCATTACATTTTCCTTTCATTTTATTATTTTTTTAATAATTGTCTAGGCAAACTTTAACAAAAACGAAACTGCTTTGAATAAACTTATGTTAGGAGTTCAGTAATAGCATTTTCTGAAGTGTTAATAGAACATAACATTAAGTACAGTCTAGTTTGTGATCCATGATAGAAGTTTTTTTTACATATCTGATAAGATCAGGCTTTTATTATAAGGGAAAATCTACGTCTCCAAAATAACATCAGACACCTTAACCAGCTGACTTTCTCATCTAAACTCAGTTAGCATGTGAACAGCAAACGTTCCCAGCATCTCCAGCTCTTTGATGGAGACAATGGTTCCCAGTTTCTGATATGACATTGCAGCAGCGGTGTAGAAGGCGTAAAGTGTGCTCTCAACCTCATTGTTTGCAGTCACAGTTTGAGAAGAGAGGTGTCAGAGGCTCCCACACCACAGAGGTGATCCATGGGCCACACACAGAAACTAGGGGGGCTCGCGAGGTTCAACAAACACTTACAGATAATCTGACTTTGTCTTACACAGAAAAAAAGACTTTTAATCCTGTTTATTCTCAAACTGATGGATAAAAGTACCTGAAAGCGGCGATCGTGGGAGCAGAACTTCTCTCCCAGCACAGCGTAGAAGGCGTTGAAGTTTTTCTCTTGCAGACAGCAGTCCATCAGAACGTGGACTATCTCTCTTTCTTGTTTGTCCTTCAGTCCCATTCTTTAAAAGGAGAAATATTTGACAGAGTGTTTACACTCCGCTCGCAAATTACACCACCATCGTCTCCGGCGCTCAAACAAACCTCAACAGCTTCTCAAAAGCATCCAGATAGTCTTCGCTGGTCATAAGAACGCAAAAGATGTTTCTTCGGACCTCAGTGTTCATCCTCTGCTTCCTTGCCAACTCTAAAACTTTGGCACTAAACTAGAGAAGAGACAAATAGTAGAGTTAGAAAAGCCTTGTTTTTGCTTTTAGTTTAGCCATTTTTCCCACAAAACGTCTTGTATTGTAAAATAAAACAACTGTTTTTACAGATTCCTTTTGTGCTTTTTAATTAACTTCTTGGGAAAACAGTTTTTCTTGACCTTTAGTTGCTGTATTACTTAATGTTAGGATCTATTCTTTTTTTTAAGGAAATTTCTAAATCTAAACTTTTGCTCTGCTTCAATATTTTTTTATGTATTTAGTTTTAATTAATGTCATATATTAGTTTTAGGTTTTTTTCCCCTATTAAATAAATAGAACAAGCTCTAGCTTAAATATTTATGTAGATACTTTTATAAAATCTTGTTTTTTTTTTTTTACCTAGAAAAATGTCTCAGAAGTGAATTAATGCATTAATCCCCAGAAAAAATAATGTTTAAAGCTTTCCATCCATAAAGGTGGCTTAAACTGGGACCGTTTGCGGTCATTTTGTGTTAAATGAGGATTATTTCCATGGGTGGGGTGCTGTACCCGGCCTTCAGCAGAGGCGTGCTTGGTGGTTGGGTCTTCTTGCTTGCTGATCATGGGCGCTCCGCTCCAAGATGAACCAACGATCCACCAGCGGCCCACCTGCTCGGCGGCAAGCAGGTTCTCCAGGGAGACCCTCAGTTTCACGTCGCTGCCTCCTGAGCTCCGGTGGATCTGTGTGCCGCACATTTATAAAGAAAAAAAACCATAAACATGTTTTTACACGTGTAGAGCAAAATGTAGATTAAATGTGACAAGAAGAAGAAAGCTTATAACACACTGAATTAAATTGCCATGGTACACTGAGGCCACCTGGTGGCAACATTGAAAATTGCTGACAAACTCTGACAAACTGCTTTGTCACACACACACACCAGAGTTTTCTGCAGCTTCTTGAGTCTTTCTACAGGTTCAGGATCATAGCCAGGAATCTTCCGGATGTCATTATTCTTTAAAGCCAGCATCGTTTCCAGCATGAAACGCACCTGGAAAAAGGTACATACGTGTTATATTGTCTTCGAAAATAAACACAATGACATAAAAGTATTCAAAAACTAAAATTGTACTGGTTATACTTGTAGGAAGGAGTTAAATGAAAGGCTAACCCTAGTTTGGTCCTGAAACTTTGACTTTGTGTCATTGGCTTTCCGCTGAGCCTCAGAGATGAGCTCCTTCAGAGCCAAAGGGTCGTCCTTTCGCAGGGCGAAACCGACATTCTTCAGCACAAAAAGAATGAGTTCGATGTCCTTCTCCACAAACGATCCCAGCAGCAGTTTCAGGATGTCGAAGATGAGAGTGGAGTGTACCACCTGAAAGTTGTACAAGTGGGCGACGATGGCCACGAGGTTGTAGCACTCTTTCCCTTCGCTGGAGGTCTTGTAGACCTCATCAAACTTGCGCACAACTGTCTCCAGAAAATGAGCTCCCACCTGGAAAGAAATGAAATGTCAAACATCTGTAGGTAATACTAAAACATGAGCTAAGTAAGCTCACATACTTCTAATAAATCAAATAAGAAACCTCTTTTTTGACAAAATTCTTCTCTTTTTTTTTAAATAAAAAAAGCTAAGAATATGTCAAACCAAAGCTGACAATTCCGCATTTTTCAAGTTCAACCAAAAGGCAATTCCTCACCTCCAGCCCCACAGAATGATGGAGGATGCTGACAAGCAGCACATGCTCCATTACTAGTCGATCCGGCATCAGAGTTGGGGTAACACAGGCTGCAAGCAGCACCTCTGTCAGAGTGTCATTCATATCTTTCCTGCTGTAGCTCATAAACAGCTCATTTAACTGACTGCAGATGAAGCTCATGTTTGGCTCACTTAACCTGAAAACATAGAAACAATGTTGGGAAAAGCATAAAAAATGTGGCATATAAACTTAAACCTTTCTAATTACATAAATTTTAAAAATGAAATTTATGCTTCTAATATTATGCTTCTGTCGATGAAGGTTTCTGAGGAGTTCATCCAAACCTTTAAACAAAATGTCACCAAAGCTCATTTTCCTTACAAGCTACATGTTGTGAACAGAAAAATGAATGGTATTTGATAACTTCATAAATAGCTTACTGTATTAAACTTTATTTAAAATACAGTTAAGATTAGGATTTGGTTCAGATATAATCTCTCCAGGAAGAATTCAGATGGTAAACAGATTTGCCATTTGAAGATTAAAAGTTGACACAATAAAAATGGATATGCTTTTATAAACATATAGTAGAACTGTTACCTGTTTAAGAGGCCTTTGATATTCCGTCTGAGTTTTTCCAGCTCAGCTTTGCGTTTATCATCTCCAGTGTTACGCAGTTGAGGTGGAATGTACTTTCCTGGTGTTGTGGTGACCTTAACATTAGGAGAAGATTTATAATTTAATACATGTTCAGAATTTGGAGACAATTTTAAGCATCTGAACTTACAGCTTCAGACTTTAAGTTGGACGAAGCGTTTTCATCATCTTCATCCTCTGATTCTTCTACGTTTTCTTCGTCTTCAGCATCACTTTCAATCAGCTCCTCACTGTCTTCACTTATATCCTCCTCATCTCCCTCCATGTCATCCTCTTCATCATCCTCTTCATCATCATCATCATCATTATTCTCGCTCACTTCACTGGCCATCTCATCTTCATCTTCTTCTGACTGCTGCTGAGAGTCGCTGTCTTCAAGCTTTTCGAAGTTCTCTTTGGCCATGTCCACGTCATCCTCATCATCGTCATCCCGTCTGTACATTCCAGCAGCTGAAGAACCAGAGTCGAGGACACCCAGGATGTAATCCAGTCCATCATTCACGAAAGACTGTGGAAGAGTCTTTTTGTTTTTCCTCTTGTTCAGCCCAAGAGATCGCTCTAGTTTCTTTATTTCTCTGTCCTCTTGTTCGTTTGCCTCCATCAACGCCAAATTCCTTGATTCTTTCAGTCTGTTGACTTTTTTTCCTTTTTTGGAAGTGTCAGTTTTTTTAGATTTGTCTTTTTCCACAGAAGCAGCCTTTGGCACTTCATTCTTTTTGTCAATCTTTCTTTTCTGGTTTTCTGTCTTGGTTGTTGTGCTCTTGTCATCACTGGGGATTAAACAGGCGCTCTTCTTGCCTTCATAATGACTTTTCATTCGGGCTTTCTTCATTTTTCGCTTCTCTTTGCGTAGTTCTTTTCTGCTTTTCTTTTTCACGAATCTCAGCTCATGCCTGCTCTCGGATTCATCTGGAACACTTTGGCTTTTAACGAAATCATCCACGGTCGTCATGTACTTTTGTAGCACTGGATTCGCCTTCTTTTTCTTCATCTTCTGTTTAATTTTGCCTTTCATTATTACAAATGTTATTTATGTTGTAAATAAAAAAAACGACTCTCTTAAATAGAAAATTTGGCATTCACAGTTGTTATATTTTTTACTTTTTACCATCTATTTTCTTGTTACCTTAGATTCCACATGCGGGCGATGTTGTTGATATGACCTTTGGGCACGTGATTATCTGTTTCCGGGGCACGCCGGAAGCTCGTCGCCCGCTGGTGACGGAGTTTATTTGGGGGCGTTTTGTATTTGTAAAGGAGCGGCTTGTGCTTCGCTGTTAACTGTCAGGGCTGTTTATACCGAGGAAGGAGCAGCCGGAGTTTTTTTTTTAAAGTGTCGCCGCTCGCGCGAACTGTGATGTAGAGAGCGTGTCGCTTTTTTTTTTCGTATTTGCAATATGAAGAATGGAAGAAGACGATGTTACCATCAGAGAGCAGAATTTCCACAGCCAAGTTCGAGAGTATATCGTAAGTAACGGAGCTGCAAGCCATGGCTAGCTGGCTATAGCTAGCTGGCTAACGTATTTAGTCCTTTAGTCCTGACTTGTTCAAACAAGGCACTAAATAAACGTGATATTTGCAATCACACTACAAACCACAGATCAGTCTTTCTTGCTAGTTAGAAATGACACCGTTTGTTATTTGTATATTAAAAACATTTACAGAGTTTTAGTAAAACACTTGTTTCCATTGACGTTAGCTGCTGCTAGCTACTAGCACCTAAATACGGAGGTGGTTTAAAAAATTAAAAAACGACGTTTTTTAATTCAGACGTAATTTATGTGTCAAAAAATTCTAACGTTATCTTAAGTGAATCAAAAATTAATAAATTCGTTTTATTTATGTCGCTGTTTTTAAATGTTTAATACAAAAATCTCCCTATATGATATATTCTGTTATAGTAAGTAACCAGTGATTAAGCTATATGTTTTTTCTTTTTTTTATTGCTATGCCATTTTGTTTTGAAAACTTTAAGCAAAACAACCCAATAAATCCTTGTTTGTCTGGGATTTACACATTTAGACTCAAAAGGAAGAAATTTTTAATTTAATTTTTTAATTTTATGTTGCTGAATGAATGCATTGCTCATTCTGGTTATTAGTGTGAATCTATTTACAGTTCATTCCTGCACCTCTAGATTTCATTACATCAATACTTAGATAAATATTTTTGATCCAAGCTTAACCGGATACGCTTGTTTGAAGGGAAAAAGAGGCTGAGTTTAAAATAATAAGAAGGATTAGTCTGATCAATATTTGCTTTGAAAATGCCATCTCAATGTTTTGAAGGGGAAGAACTTCACTCCACAACCTTTTTAACATCAGATAACTTGTACAAATGTCTTTTTATACATATTTTTTTAATACGTTTGAAAGAAACAACTCATTTGGATTGATCAGATTAGTTTTGTTTTGTCGTTATTCAAGCAAAAGTAGCTTTTGTGTTAGTTTTTATGTATAATTTTATAATTATGTTACTGAGAATGTTATGTTTTTCAGTATAAATTATTAGATTAAACAAATAGGTTTTCAAAAGATAAAAGTAAATGGTTCAATGTTGTAAATCTAGTTACATTGTTGCAGTCTAAACTTTTTGTGTGATAATTTAAACATTTTTCTAACCATAACTTTTACACTCACTCATAAAATTTGTTGTCCTCCTTAAAAGTATTGTTAAAAAATTTAGTTCACAAAATATGTATATTTTCAAAAAGGTTTTATAAATACTTGGATTAACTACCTACTAATTCTTTGGCAATCTCAATATCCCAGGTTTGGCTTGCACATTTTGTCCTGAGTGTCTATAGCTGCGTCTAAGCCCTGTATCCCATATCAGCTCTCTTTACATAATCTCTGCGCACCAAGTTGTAATGTCAGTGTATCATCTAACATTAATGATTAAGTGAACTATCATAAGGATGGTTTTCTGTCTGATGTTACTTATGTGGCAGTGCTGAGTCAAAGCTGGTAAACATGTTTCTGTTACAAGATCTTACACTTGTTCTGGTGAATGTTAAATCTGGAAAATTGGGTTTTCCACAGAGGGCTTAGCTGTGAATATTTCTTAAAATGTTTCTTGGCAAGTTTTCTTGAGAATGCATAAAATACACTTTACTGAGAAAAATCGAATGAAATTTTACGCATGAAATTTTACGAATTGTCAGTAATTTCAAAAAAGCTCTTAAGACGTCTTTGTATGCTGTTATTTTACTTCACAATGTTGTTTCTTTCAATAAGAAAAATCTTAAATTTCTATTAGTTTCTAATGGGCAATTCTATTGAATTATTTCAGTGAATTAAGTGGGAAATGTCAATTATCTGCATGAACTTTCCAAAGGTTAAAACCTAAGACACATTCAGCTGGAGTTTATCTATTAAAAAGTTTTGAAAAACAGCGAGGAACATTTGCAAACTGTTTGTAAAATATTAAGTACGTGTATGGCGCTTTTCTACCTTCCTTGAGGCCCCATAGCGTTTTACAGTTCCATTCACGCACACATTCAGCTACCAAACACTGGCAGCTGAACTTCCACCAGAGGGAACTTGGGGTTCAGCGTATGGGCATGCAAGGTGGGAATTGAACCTGCAAACTTCTGATCCGGAGCTGACCTCCCTACCGCTGCACCACAGCCATCTTTGTTGATATCTTCCCATTATCAAGCATGTCTGTCTACATTTGTGACATTTTCATAGAAAACTGTGCTACTGCTGCATTGAGTGCTTTTCTTCATTCTGCTGTTACCTCTCCATCTTTCTGTTTTAGTTTATTAGTTTAAATCTCCAGATTCTGTGTTTTTGGGGATTCTGGACTCAATAAGCATCATTACAGTCTGTAGTTTCAGTTAAATACACAATTTTCTGTGAAGGGGGGCATAAAAGTTGTCATATGACACTTTGCATCACATCAAGACCAGTTGAGGAGGTTTGCCTGAAATGTATACGGTGTCGCCGAGTCATTTCATAATCAGAGCTCGGCCACGCTGAGTTATGCAGTGCTGACAGGGTGCAAAGTGCTGAACTGGGGGCTTCTAACATTAGTTACATGCTGTCTCACTATGGCGGTAGAGGAGGAGAAACGTGATCCTTCTGTCTATCCAGCTTGTTATGAATCTTTGGTTATCTAATTAGTCTTAAGTATACAGAGATAAACAATGATTTATTGCACCCTGTTAATTTGAAACACACAAGTGGGCTGTCCACCTTAAAGGGGCATAAAGAGGCAAAAAAAACATTTACTGTTTTTATTGCAAGTAAGAACTCTGAATGCTGAGAAAATGTATATTTTAGTGACATTTATCTTACTGTTGTGTCAAGGATCAGAGCTTGAGTAACAACTAAGTTACTTGAGAAGGGTTTTAGGGATTTGTCCAACAGTAAATAGCATCGAGGTGATGGTATTTGGGTATCATGTGAGAACCACTTGTGTTCGTGTTTTCTGTTATCATGTCAAGTGTGTTATTGAACTACTTTCATTAGGTGACCCTTTCAGTGCTTTGCTTTTGAAAGGTAATCTGACATTTAGCTTGAAGATTTTTTTTCTCTTTGGCAATTTTAAAGTAATTGATTTATTTTGAATAGAGTTAGTGTAATTTATTAGACAGTAATAATCAAACACATATCGATTGAAATGAATACACGTGTCTAAACTTTTACTGGTAGTATACTCTAATGCTGGTGAAACCAGCTGATTAATTGATTGAGAATAAATAAAGTTTTCTTCTGATAAAAGAAAAATCTTTACCTAGTTTTGGCCTTTATATAGCACACCAAAGATGCATTTGCAGTTTTGTCTATATCCAAGTCTAAGGTTGTTTTCTTATTATGTTGCCATTTAGTTGTGTCTCTCGTGTAGTTCATTTAGGCTAGTTTATTTAGGCTCTAAGTCAGCATATTTTCTTATATTTATTAGTATATTAAGTCTAAGATGTTTATTCTTTTTTATTAAGGATGTCTGTTTGACTTTACAAGAATGAGTGGAAATATGCTCATAGTCTCTTTATTTCAGTGTAATCTGTCTGGTAGTATTTATCAGGAGGAGGAGATTAATTTATAAATATGAACAAAAAAAAAACAGTTAAAAGAAATGAATTAAATAGGAAATAATGTACAAAAAATAATAAGATTGTATGACAAGAACCCGGCATGGGTTTTGGAATAAGATTAATGCATGTCAAGAACATATATGTACTAATTCCAGGTGATGTATGATTGCATTTATGAGTGTCTCTTAGTCCCAGTTTTCATTCTCTTTCAAAGGGAACAAAACTTGTTTTTTCTGTCAAAGTTGGAGGTATGTCATTCCACAATGGTGAACCCATATAGGACGTTTTCACAAAAATGTTGACTCGAGTTACTTTGCAACAGACCCTGACAGATTTCTGTTTAATAAACTCTTTCAGTTAGACCATGAAGGACAAGCAGATTTAAATAGTTTGAAACAGGAACAACTCAGAAGATTGTAGTCATCAAGAATGTGGGATAAGAAAAAGTCTGGGATTTTAATTCGAATGATTCAGCATAACAGAAGAAGCAGATAAAATATGATAGAATGCCAAAAATGCATTGCCACTTTATCTGTCATAGATGCTCTAAATATTTTAAATTACACAAATATTTTTAATGGATTCTCTGAAAATAATTTCAAGTCCGGTACCTCCATGAGGTATCTGAGTTGTTCAACACTGTGCAATGGTTCTTATTTTAAGCGCATTATTGATTAGCTAATTTGGCTCCAGAGATGTACCAAGTAGGGTTGTGATGTTGACAGCATTACAATGTCACGTTTCACCAAAATTTGCAGCAAATGCTTATTATTCTTCTCTGTAGTTGTTCCTTAAATGTCGTCTGCTTAAATTATTTTGGGTTTGACTGGATAAAAGAGCAATTCATTCAACTCTATGTGCAAACTCAACTAAGAAAGCTAGATAGTGTGTAATCTGAACTAAGAAGTTTACACATTGACATCATTAAAACTAAGCTTCATGCTGCAAGGCAGTTCTAAGCTAAAAGCATTTGGGATTCTGAGACTGGATTTGTACTTGGGACAAATGATGTAATCTGCTGTTACTGTGGAGTGGTGTTTTAGTTGAGAAATGTTATTGTTCATTGATGCCATCAAGAAAAGTGTAAATAAGGTGATACTTCATACAGCAAATATATATTTAAACATCTTCCAAGCACTGAGTTGTGCTTAATTTTGAATTAATATTTATATATAATTTTTATTATTACTTGGGTTTTATCATCTTTTAAAGATTTGCATCTAACTGGAATCCTGAGCTAATGATTAGATTATACAAATGTATATGCAACATTTTAGTTGATTTGAATATCTCAACTGTTTATCTGAGCCAGATGAATGACATTTTTTTTTGTAAAAATGCTTAGGAACCGCAGCTGTTGTGATTCATCTTGTTTTTTCTGTTTTCAGATTTGCTTCCTCCTGTTTGCTGTCCTCTACATTGTGTCCTACTGCATCATAACTAGATACAAGAGGAAGAGTGGTGAGTCTTCTCTGACACATATGACATCAGCTCAGTAAAATCAGGCCATAAGCGGAAGCATCTGCTATTTCACTATCAGTTATTTTTATCTTTTATAACATTTTGTGTTTAACTTAAGGAATAGTCCTGGTATAAAAGGTTAAGTTGTACAGAAGAGAGCAACGTCATTTCTAATAGAGTAATCTGCCCGAGTTAGCTCAGTAGCAAATGAACCGTATCCACCCTTCATTGCTTTCAGGGCTGGGTAACAAGAGTACACGCATAAAACAATTCTCTTATTGCTGACATGCTCTGTTTTGTGTTGTTGTAATCCCTTAATAAATCCTCAGGTTTTACAAGAACTCTCGGAGAGGTTCATGTTTTGTTCACTTCTGACAAAGACTTTTCTTCGTCCATTCAGCCTTTGAAAGAACTGTTACAAAGTCGCAGCACTCGTTTTCACTCTGGCTGGACTGGTTGCAATATTTTTGGCATTACAGCTCAATGCTATGTGAACAATGTCTTCTATGTTGTCATTTTCAGGTATGGAGCGCTTAACCCAAGTCAGTCATTCACAAAAAACAATTGAATAGCTTAAACCTCTAGTGTTTGAGATGATTAAGATTCTTTAAATGATCTGGAAAACCCTGTTATCATGTTTTATTGTTTTCTTATTTGTTTTCAATTATTTAAAAGGTTAAACATTTCTAGAAAATAAGTTTATGGTTTAAAATGGGACACACAAATTACAGTGTACACAAGAGCCTGGATATCGGAGCAAAGTTATTAATAAACACATCTTCTTTGCTACAGCATTTTGAACGTTTTTTTTTTTTTTACTTAACGGCTTAAGTCGTTATTTGGACAAAAACATATAAAAAACAAACAAGCTCAAGTAGAGTTTATTATCTAAAAAGTATTTTCTAATCATAATTTTGTTCAAGTTTTGTTTCTTTTTAAAGATTTCTTCCAAAAGTCTGTGCTTTTCCAGACAGATCTTAGAGGTCTGATTTCCCTGTTTCTTCTTTTCCAGATGAACATGAGGATGAAGATGCTGTTGTCAACAGAATCTCGTAAGTGACTTTTCTCATTTGTGGATCAAAAGCATCAAGTTGTCGACCGTTTTACTTCTGCAACACAGCCCCTCATCTGTATTTGAAATCAGTATTAAAGTTGATTTAATTTCATTCAGTTTCCTTTTTGTAAGTTGAAAGTGAATTATTGTTTTAATTTCCACATTTTAGGTTTTGGGTCTTTTATTTTTGTTTTCCTTGGATTTTACTTTTTATGTTGTTTACAAAAATTAACTAAAGAAATGTTAAAATAATGTTTCAAAAATACAGAAAAATAGATTTGGTTATTTATAGACTCATAAAGATTCAATTTATGAGTTTTTCATCCCTTTTATCCAAATTTTTTTTCTGGTAGCTGATTCTCTATAACATCTTTAACTTGGTTGCTTTTGATTTTCTGAAGAGCTAAAGGATCTGAAGAAGAAGTAGTTCTAATTCTGTAGCCTGATTGACATGCCTACTTGACTAATTTGTTAGTTTTCCAAAAAGCATCTTACTAACTGATGATTATTGTAATAATAGGAGATTTTATAAACACCAGTATTTTATCCCTGTTTTTTGTACCATCTTTAGTTTTGCTTTAACTTTTTTTAAAAAATCTTAATGGAGCCTATTGTCATTTGGTTTACATTTTTGACCGGTTGTGTGGTTTTACCCACTTCCTTTTCAGATTATACCTCTGTACCTTCACCCTGGCAGTATCTGGAGGAGCTGTGTTCCTGCTGCCTTTCTCAATCATCAGCAATGAGATCCTCCTCTCTTTTCCCAGAAACTATTATATTCAGTGGCTCAACGGATCTCTTATTCACGGTTAGTAGTTCATCTAGATGAGTGTGTGGGTGTGTTTTCAAAAAATAACAATGCAGAATGCTTCAGATGAATAACATCCCTTCTGAGTTAGATAAACTTAACTTAAACTTTTTTTTGGCTGTTTCTGTCACTAGCTGAAGTCTTAAAAGCGCTTTACAGTTTTTCTTTATTTATTGCAGGGTTTACGTTCTAAAAAAAAAAAAAAAAAAAAAATCTGTGACGTAAACTCATCACTGCACAATTTCTACACTTTTCCCAGACATACATTAACATTTTCACACTTTTCTCTCTCGCTTTAGCTCTCAAAGTTCAAACATAAGTCTAGTTTTATGGAATGAAAACAAAGAGCTGCTTGTAATTGAAGATCCATGTGAATTTGGCAAACAATGCATTCTGTACAGGAGACTGCAGATTGAGGAGATTGATTGACGAGATCTACAGTCTATCAGGATGCAGAACAGGCAAAATTGCACCCAAAACAATCTGAGATTGCAAAACTGCGAAAGGTGAACAGCGTTATAGTGAGGGAACACTCAAAGTTCATGTTCTTGAAATGATAAAACAAAAATTGTTTTGTTATCAATCTTTAACAAGAGATAAAAGATGAAATCATGACCCACCACTACCAAAGAAGTCGATTTAAGTTTGAAGCAACTGTTAGAAACAATCACATTTTTTTCTTTTTCTTGTATGAACATGTCTACTGATTTTTATCTGACAGTGATATGTTGAAACAACCACCAGGTGGCAGTAAAGTCCATAACTTCTTTTTCCTTTGAACATTCATATAAGTGTCTTGGTATATCTTAAGAAAAATGAAAAGAAAAAACAAAGGATACATTAAAGAAATGCTTTTATGATAATTGTTTATGTTTAAAAGATTGATGAATGTGAAACATTTCTACTCCTGCAGGTCTTTGGAACCTGGTGTCGTTGTTCTCCAACCTTTGCCTCTTTGTGTTGATGCCATTCGCCTATTTCTTTTTGGAATCTGAGGGATTTGCAGGATCAAAAAAGGTAAAATTCATACATTTTTTAATGAGAAAATCAAGTATTCTTAATGAAAGTTGCATTAGATTTTAAGTAAGTTTGCTGAATTTCATAACAAATTGTCAACAAACATCTTACAGCTTGTTGTTTACTTTACTCCACAATGGTTGGAGACACACCTGAATTTATTAAAATAGTATTATTATAAAAATGTAAACAAAAAAAACATGTTTTTTTTCTGTCCAGCTGTATAAACATGCAACATTTTTTTTGGTCAGCACCCAAAGCAGCAACAGGTGTCTCCAGCATTTGCCCTTTTCGTGACTCAAGCAACTGACTGTAACTGCCACCGCAGAAAGCTCATTAAGTTTGAATCTGGTCTTCGCCTAGTGCCACATCCTGACAAACTCTTTCAATAAGTCTATAGGCTGCAAACGCTTCAACACTGCTGCATCGGCCCCACTGATTTAAAGTCTGATTCCTTGTCACCCGCTTCCCAGCCCCCTAAAATAAAACTTCAAAAGCACAGGCTAATAATCGAGTTGTAAGGCTCAGCGAACTTCCTCGTTTAATTGATTACTCGACTCCCCCCCTTAAGGAAAAAAAAAAAAAAAAAAAAGAGGCTGGAGGCTTGTGTTCCAAAAGTCCATAAAGTCGCAGCAACATGACGGGACAATAGAGCCCTGCAAAATGGAGGGGAAAAGATTTACTTTTAATACACCTCTATCCTGTGTCACAGTTTGAACTCTCTCTGGTTTATGTCCCTCCTGGCAAAAGCACATAAAAATTAGTCTGTACTGTAGCGTACAGCCAGTTCTGTTTTTTTCTTTAGTCCGCCAATTTGTTTTAGTTGGATTTCTTGAGGCCTTGATGTGCAGGAAGCACAATCACTGTATTTTTTTCTGTTCTTTTATTCAAACCATTTCCTTCCATGAAAAGGAGGTACTGTTCAGTGTTCAGCAGCATATCCAGATATATATTAAGTGTATGTTAAAGAGGATAGAAAATATGGGAGGGATTGTCTCGTTCCACTTTAAGATCCGGCCTGCCTGTGGTGGAAATAATGTGACCGACACCAGAAGAAAGTTAACCGCAGATCCCAGCTTTTATAATGTGGCATTATCCTTTTATCCTATAACAGCATTAAACCACAACATCATAAGGTTTTATGTGGCATTTTAACCTCCTGGGCTAATGTTGAAGCTCCGCAAGATCCCTTTGAGTGCGGAAATGAAGCAAATGATGAATTTCATTACTAACGTTCCGAGTCAGCTTTTTCATGTGGCTGTGTTTACTTTTGACGATGCACTAAAAGACGCCAAGAGAATAAGGATGGAAATGTGGATGCTTTTTAAAATGTTTTTCTTTTTTAATGCTCAACTCTTTAGAGGTTCTGTCGCCGGCCTGATTGATTGTTTCACAAATTGTCCAAATTGTGGATGAATCAGGGGGACTTGGGGTCCTGATGTCAGATGTTATGATTTAGCTTTATTTGCTGCTGTAAAATGTCGAACTTTACAGCTGCGTTCTGCAGAAAAGCTGCATCTTTGACTGCCAGAGGTTGTCCAGTGTGTTGGGTTCTCATTTGCACACACTGTGATGTGGCTGTGTCTCATTATTTTGGAACTTAAATAATCAAAACACCACTTTTTTTTATTGGTAAAGGCCTAATATTGATGTTTAAGCCCGTGCTGGAGTTGTATGACAGATTTGTATGTTTGGATGTAGACTGAAAAGGCATTTTCTTGCTATTTTTATTTGAATCCATTTTCAAATTTGTTAAGTAATCCTAAATATTATTATTATTATTCAAAATGGGTTTTTTGATCTACAATGAATATTTTGAAGCCAATTTTTCATTTACTTGAACTTATTTTAAGCTGGGGGTCATTGTTAAGTTATTTTTTAACAGCGGAATCTGGTGAAAGACATCTAAATTGTTGCAGGCATGCTTTCGGTGGAAGCCAGTATTGAAATGTGTTTGATCCTAAAACGAGTTGGAACGAGTCTGACCCCATGACTGACCCAGCAAAGGGCCAACAGGTTTCATTTGGCTGTTAAAGAAACTCCTCATCAATCTCATCCTAAGCCCTAACTCGCCGATGATGAGAAGTGTGTTTATTGAGGAGGAGGAGGAGGAGGAGGAGGAGGAGTGAAGAGAAAACGTCTCGCCCAGCAAACCCGTTTGGTGTTACTAAGATACTCCTCTTTGTTGGAGCTCCACAATAGGGCCTCGGATATTTATTTCAAATCTCCTGAACATGCAGACATTTTTCCCAGGCCTTCTTTCTGGCAAAGCCAGTTGAGGAATATAAAGTGGTGTTTACATACCTTCCTTTAAGGTCACGGTGTCTCCCTAAAGCTGCCGGTTACAATGTTCGTAACCGCAGCAACATATTAGCTTGAGCTGGGAATTTGAAAAAGAACAAGTGAGGTTTCCCGTCCTCTCATGACTCAGTGTTTCTAAACGAAGTAAAAAAGTTGTGGAACTTGATCAATTCTGGACCAGTTCTTTACCGTTTTGGATCAGAGCATTTTGATTTGTAGCGTTTCGTTTGAAACTCTTGAACTAGCTTAGCGCGGTTTAAGTCGTCTGTTGACTGGAAGGTGTGTTTGATACTCACCTATTATTTATACAATGGAAATAAAAGTCCAAAAAGGTTTGTATTTGTTGATTCTTTGAGGACCTAATAACAACAGAAACTAATGCCAAAAAAAAAAAAAAAAGTAAATAATGTTTGGACGTGCGATGGTGATGCGTTTAAATAAGACTTTCTTTCTGACTCATCATATGCATTTTGGGTAATTAATAAAGGAAGCATTTCTGACTCTTTCTACAGTCATTTGTCTTGATTCTATTCTTTTTCCATTCTTCTGTGTCATTGGGACTTTATTAAGAAGTCTTGAGTCGTTTGAAGTTCATTGCACAGCTTTACAGGGGAATGTCCCTCTTTTCCTGCTTTCTGTCTTTGACACGGTCATTGCGCTGTGGCTGACTGGCTGAAGGATACACTAATAAGGTCTCTTAGCATCTGGCATGTCTTTAGCAAAGAGAGCAGTCTTTTTTTTTCGCCAGGGAGTGAAAAAAGGGCCCTGCCCCCTTCTACACTTATTACACTCTTTGCCCTTGTTGCACGCTTCCCTGACAGTTAGCAGAGGGATGGTGCGCGAGATGATTGCTGCCACCACCTGCTGACCTGCCAAGAATTGATGGCACCAGCTAGGAGAAAGCTCCCGCGCAGCTCTAAGCTTTTTCGTTGACTTTTTGCTGTGTGAAACTTTACAGATACTTTTTTTGCACTTTGACAGAACTGTTTGCTGTATTTGTTTTGTTTTTTTAACCTAAACACTGAAACGAACTCTGTAGCAAATGATTTTGACTCCAGAACAGGTTAGGTCTCAGTCAAACTCTTCTTGACAAATGGGTAAACCTGTACGGGGCGAGCAGGTAACCCACACTAAATATTATGGTTGTAGTGCGCTCTGTGAGCCTGTAGAGAAAAAATGTTCATGGACATTTTTTTTTCATTGCACATGCTGCAGAATGACCAATCATAGTAAGGACTTGAACTTAAAGGGTGAGCCGCAATCTCAGCCCTTACGCATCACCTGCACACCCTGTCCGTGCAGCATTTGTGTGCAGTCAGTAAGGGGCCATTACTAATGATTAGAGCAGGCATCTCCAACCCTCTGTCTTGTAAGATACTGCCATGATTGCTTTTCAGCTCGTATTACTTCAATAATTTCTGATTAGCTTGATTGACCAAGCATGGTTTCTGATTGACTGAACTCACCTGATCCGAGTGATTAGTACTGAAGCTTCAAAGCAAACAGGGCAGTAGCTCAGGGGGACAGAGTCAGAGACCCTGGACTAGAGTGTGGCGTAAAGTCACCATATGACACCATCACCCATATGTCATAAGTGCGTGTAATTTATATTACCAATACAATACACGATACACTTGCCACATGCACAACAATGGTACGTTCCATTTTCATGACGACCCTTAACCCTTGTGCTATCTTATGTGGTACAGATGAACCCAGCTTTAGCCCCAATCTGAATTCTTCCCTTCCCCTCCATTTGAAGGGACAGTTTAAGTGCAAGTGTGTACGGGATATTTATTTATTTTTTTAACCCTCCAAGCAGAGGGATACAAAGTCCTGGTTGGAAAACATGAAGGACAATGGCCCACGAGGCCTGGATTTGGACACCCCGATGTACATGTGTCTGGCTGCATTAGAATTAGGGGTGTAACGGATCACAAAGCTCACGGTTCGGATCGTGTCACGGTTTTAGGGTCACAATTCGGATCATTTTTTGGATCAGTAACAAGTGTAAAAAAAAAAAAAAAAAAGGAACAAGATAAAAGCTACAATCAAATGATCAATAAACATATCAACTACTTCACACACGATATGTATATATGCATCCATAACATCAAAACATTTGGTCATTGAGGCCTATTTATTTAAAACATAAAATATTTAAACTTTGAACACAAACAAAATGCTGGAACATGTAGTTTCTGATTACATTTACATGTCTTTAGACCAAATCTGCAAAAACTTAGGGAAAAGAATGCTTAAAAATACTGTTGAAAATTCCAAATCTATCTGGAGTACCCCTTAAAATACAATTTTTCTAATCCCACCCGTCTATGTCCAAATTATCATAAATAAAACATTTAAAATTGTTTTTTTGTATTAATTGTTTTATTTAAACTAACTGTGATAATATTTGAAATAATAATTGTTTTCTGTAAAATGTGGGACTTCCGTGCCCGCTTTTATTTATGTTTTTTGATCTCCTCACAATCGTCCCGAGACTGCACCGGCAAGACCATTACGGAGCACCTGTGCGGGACAGTTGCTGATCCTCATTGGGAGATTCTTTGAGTTCAGTAATGGGAAAACGTGTACCGATGCTTTTATTCAGCTCTTAAAATGAAATAAACCTGATATTTATCGATCCGCGTCCTTCATTGTGAAGTCAAGGAAAGTTTTTCACAGAAACTCCTCCCACACGAAGCTTCAGATGAAAAGACTTTAAGATAACCGTGCAGCAGCTACTTTATTGCTTGTCAAAACACAGAGGATTTACATGAATTTGACGCGAATTCCATGCGATGTGAACTGACAATTGATTTAAATTATTCGAGGTGTGTACATGCGCGGGAAGTGGGGGTTGGTGTGGTCCGCGGTACACACGTGTCCTGAACTCTGGTTTCTGATCCGTACAGACCATGGATTATCTGTGATCGGTTACGCCCCTAATCAGAATGGAGCGGAGCAAGGAGCTTGTAGCTTGTTGTAGTCTCTCATATTATTAGCTTTTTCCAAATACATTTTTTTTGTCTGCTCCTTCTTTACTGCGATTTGTATAAAGACGTACTCAGAAATAACATTTTAAATCCAATTTTCTTGATTTATGTCTTACATCATCAGCAAAATGCCACACGAATATGTTGGAAAAAAAAACCCAACAATTTCCATCGTGTTGGGCCTGTAAGATGCGGCCGTTCCTCTTTAGGACCTTCCCTGGGTCTGGACAACCCAAAAACTCGCAGCACCGGTACGGGTCAACCCCTTAACAGTTGCATATAACATGCTTTAAAAAGGAACATTTGTGAACCTTGCTTTCTACTATGCAGTCCTGATATTTGGTGCTTTTAGAGGTTTATTTAGGAATCTCTCTGTGTGTGTACAGAAATACAACATTTAAGGGTCTCTGCATCTTTTTAATCATAAACACCCAATGAAGAAATGAACCCCCCCCCCCCCCCAGAAAGAAAGTATAAAGGTGGATCAATTTAAATACACTCTCACCAATGAAATATTTGAAATAATCCTAGTTAAAATTGATTAAATAAATAAATAGAATGAAAATAAATTAAATTTAAACATGACCTGAAATCACCCCCACCCACCCCCGATTTATCAAATTATATTAGCTGTAGGTAAATAAGGACTTGTAAAAGTTGCTGCTTTAGTGTTTTTAATTTTTTGATAATGTCTCACCAAACTCTGCTGCTAACCTACTCTCTTACTCAATCTTGGTGTGAGGATCAGGGGATGCTGAATATTTCAGAGTGTCTATATTTAGAGGTAGTTACACATTTAGAAATGCAAGAATAGAAACTTTCAGCGGGCACTTTCAGTGCCAAGGCACAAGCCTTTTACTTTTACTTTTTTTTTCTGCTGTCTTCAGCATTTGACAGTTTCATCTTTGATCACTGATGACTCAGTAAACCCTGTTCTATTTATAACAAATCCATATCAGAAACAAAGCCCTATATTCTTATTCCTTTGTGGACTAATTGCAAGTATGCTCGACTATGAATTAGCAATTTCCTCCATGTCGCCTCTCAATTCAGCAAACCAGATCTGACGTAGCTGATTGTTTGGTCCAGCAGCGAGGCCTGACGCTGAAAGAGGTTATGAAAACTGTCTTTGCCCTAAATGATCTGAATGTGGAATGATTTGAGTCTTATAAATGATTGAGAGGCCTATCTAAAGGGAATATACCTTCAACATGGCATGGGCAGCTTGTTAAGGTGGACTGGTGTGCTTGAGCGGACACATGTCCCATCTGTCGAATCTGCGTGTTCTGAAGCATCCTTAAGAGAGCACATGTGGGATGTGGCTGAAGTCCCTGAAAGCATTCCTCTCTCACCTCTGGCACCTCTGGGGAGTGAGATCTGCTCAAACGTTGACTCCTCTCCTCTTTCACTCTCCCTCCGTTGTTCTTCATCTCTTTCTTCTGTCCTTTTTGTTTAATCTGCTGCACTGAGCATTTTTCCCACTAAATGATGCTGCAGAACAAAATGTTTTTTAAGTGTTTATCACCAAATCTATTGGTAAGGATATTTGAATAATGTTTGTTGACTTGGAGTCCATGCAAATATGCAGAAACTGCATCTTTTATGTTTGTATTGGTTGAGGGTTTTTTTTTTTTTTTTTTTTTTTTTTTTGGTAATTAGTCCAACTCATTCTTTCTAAATGATTTCCTGTCAGTCGACTGCAGTGCCAGTGTTGGCCACACTGGGGCGCTCTAAACCCTGCCCAGTTCACCTCTTTGTTGTGCTAGAAAATTCCTGCCTAAAGGCTTTTCCAGAAGCAGAAAGCATGTAAAGCTTAAAACCAACAAAGTGATGCTACTTTGCATTTTAACTGATGTGAATAAGCCTACTTATTTTAATGTTTTTTTTTAAGTACAGGTTAAATATAAACCTTTCCAAATACATTTGACTAATTTAACTGTCAATTGATTTTAAATTGCAATATGACTTGAAATGCAGCTGTTTGCAGTTGAACAAAAAATGTAAAATAAATATTTCCTTGATGAAGCCTTCTTTGAACATTTCCTCTGTTACTCAAAGAGGGACCCCCTTCATCTACTTGTTGGCAAATGCTGAACAGCAACCCCACAACCATTATGTTAGTTGGTAACAAATTGCTCACATGTACCCAATTTAAATGGCTCTCAAGAGGCAGAGAATGCTTGTTATCCCATGCCTGGTTGCCTACCTGACATGTGTATGAAAGAGCCTATCTATCTTACAGTGCTAGACAGCTCGGCTCTCCAGCAGGGAAGTAAGGATATGGAAACTGTGTGAACAGGTAGAGAAAGACTTTATTAACCACTCAGCAGTTTGTGACCCGGAAAACCCAAATTACCCCAAAACCCTCTTGTCTGTTGGGCCTGGGACATGACCGCGGTGCTAAGGGAGCTCCTAATCTGCACCATATGGGAGGTCTGCTCTTGATCGCAGACAGTAGCTGACCCAACCAGGCTTCGTGCTCCTGACAGCAGACCCTCGCACCCCTCCCTTTCTCATTTCACCTATGTCGCTTCCAGCCTTTACTCGCCGCATTTAATAGACCGTAATATGTCTATATAAAACCCCCGTTTACACAAAAATCCATGGGGCGCTTTAGTTAACGGCTCTACTACATATAAAGAGCCTCGTAAGCCAGTTTGTAGATGTATCAAATGTTGCAATAATAATGGCATGTTAATTCAATTTAAAGACTATTATTAGTATGTTTTTTTTCTCTTGATTTAATGGAAACTCAGGCTATTTAAACGTATTTGCTCTGGTAGAGCATAAATCCACGTTTCAGCCTTTAAAGCCTTTCTCCTAACTGTAGGTTTAGTGAATGTACGTTTGGTTTGCTTTATGTGTTAAAAGCCCCACTCCAACTATAAATATTTTTTGTTGTAAAAATTGTTGTTAAAAACGGCAAGGAATACCAGAACTATCCAGCCTGACAATTTTGAGCCAAATATCAGCTCAGACAAAAAAAATGATTACATTAATTCATCTACTTTGTCTTGAATGAATGAATGAAATTGTTTATTTCAAGCAATCAGGTAATGATACATGAAATAGACACAAATTACCAATCAATAACCTTCAAGTGGAGAATTTAGAACTGGAGGAGACGCGGGAGACTTTGGGGCCCCCCATGCCAGTTTCTGCGTCATAAACCCAAACTTTTTCTGACGAGTTTTTGTCTGATCCTGATCCAACACGATTCAAAAGGACATTTTCAGAAACGTAGTTTTAATCGTAGATTATTTTACATATGTCTTCTATCGTGAGAAAAATGCTTCAAGAAAATGTTAAAAACAACAAAAACAACGTTTTCATTGGAGTGTCTTTAAGCACTATCTAAATTATCAACAGCTTTGGTCCAAAAGTAAAAACAAAGACTCAACCTTGTTTTGATGTGGCGTGATTGATGTGATTCTTGATTCCCCCACATCCTTTTTCCACGACAAAGATCCATCATATAGTTAAAAATAATAATAATAATTAAAAAAAAAACTTCATTTTCTTAATTTTGCTCCTTTGAGTTCATATTTTCTACAAATATCTCCACCTCTGCTTGATAAATTGTCATAATGACCTGGAAAAAAGTTAATTACTGAATCTGAAGAACCTGTTTATCTGGGTTAAAAACTGTCGACCTATGTATAAACTTCCAAAAATTAACATGGCTTTTAAGTGTTGAATCTATTATGATATTGCCAAAAAATATACGCAAATTGAGCTTTTTAGTCAAATGTTTTTATTAAGGTTAAAAAGTAGGACATTGAATCAATATTGAAACAATTAAATTTGTATTTTCTCCTTTCAGGGCATTAGGGCACGTGTTTTGGAGACATTTGTGATGCTCTTCCTCTTAGCTTTGCTTATTCTGGGCATTGTGTGGGTGGCTTCAGCATTAATCGACAACGATGCAGCCAGTATGGAGTCGCTTTACGGTACGTGACTTGAAAACTTGAGCTTTGTTGTGTTCTGTGTTTTTTTTAATGCATAACATCAAAACTAAACTGACATTTTCTTGTGGTAAATTGAAAATTTTTGTGCTTTTATTTTTTGATTTAGTCCTTGTAACTGAAAATTCTGAAATCCTGAAACTAACATTTTAACTTTAAATTAAACTGTGGGGAGATGCTTACTTTTCCCATCTGAGAAATTACTGGATTATTCAATTTAATGAGAATAAAAAGCAGATTTTAAAAAAGGGAATTTAAGTTGCAAGTATAAGTTAAATAAAACTATAAAATTATGTATTTTTCTTTTAAGATCTGTGGGAGTTCTACCTGCCATACCTCTACTCTTGTATATCTCTTATGGGAGGGCTGCTATTATTAAGTAAGATCTCTCTTATATTTAAACAAAGCAGTAATATCTACGAAACACCTCATTAAAACTGAATCTTGCTGTTGTCTTTGTCCTGTGGAGTGTGCACTCCTGTAGGATTGTCGAGGATGTTCGCTGTAATGGGCCAGTTATTAGTGAAGCCAACAGTAAGTCATGGTTTATTTGTATTCTGTGGATGTTTGGTCATCAGCACTAAAGTTTTTTTTCCTGATAGTTTTTGATGAAAAGCTCAAAACTTTAGATCATAGTCAAGCCTGAGCCTTCTGTTCTCAAAGGTGATTCCATTAGCCGTTTAAATGAATGACAGGACTGCAAAACCATCACCAACTCATCCTCCCATCTGCCATCACTCTAGTCCCTCTTTGGGCCTAATTATAACCCATTTCATCTTTTTCTACTTTGCCCCCTCCCCTTTAGATCCTAGAAGACCTGGATGAGCAGATTTACTGCATCCATTTGCAAGAGGAAGCCCTTCAGAGGAGATTAAATGGTATGTCTGTGGGAGACGTGTTGGCACATTCTAGACAAGGGCAAGGGTTGACTGCGCTGTTGGGTGTGATGATGAAGGCCACACTGGAATCAATTAACATTGAAAAGTGGGCCTGACCCACTTGGACATAACATTCAGGAAAATGTTTGTGTGCTTTTGACATTGACCTTTACAAACACAAAGAGGATGTTGGGAAAAGCCAAAGCAAGCACCTCAGCACTGTCCATCTGTGGGATTTTCTATTTCTCCAAGACTTCATCAAACTCTCCAGGGCACTGTCACTGGGCTGCTGAGATGATTGCCTCATTTAAGGTCAGATCCAGAATTGTATCTTGCTTAGTGTGATGGAAATCTTATCATGTTTCTGTGAAAAGAGCCCCTCTTCACAAACCTTTGTGAGGCAAACACAAGAAATATGACGCTTTTATCACTTGTACACAAAGGGAAAGTTTAAAGAGCTGTAGGGTGGCGAGAATGTTTTTTTGGCCTGCATTTCCGTCTCATGTCCAGCCCCTCTGTGTTCCCCCAAATCCTTGTTTAACTGAGTGATCTTAAATACAGGAAGTCAGGTTCCAAAACGTACTTTTATATTACCTCAAGCACGCAACAAGGGCATAGATGTTAGTAAATGAAGAGCACAAGCGTCCTTTCAAACCAGGAAGGTAGAAGAGATCACTGTGTGATAGCACATGTTTTCGAATGCTATGCCTGCCTCTTCTATAGACTGTCACCAATGCGTACGCTTTCTTAGGGCTCATTCCACACTGCTTTGCTTTGAACTAACTGATAGAATAATTGTAATCTGTTCCTTATCATCTCCTGTACCGTTTGATCCTTACAAGTCACTGTGAGGTGCAAAAAAAGGTGGTCAACACAGCCGTGTGTGGACAGAGTCCAAGCTGCTTTATGTTTTCTTCTTAAAGGAGATGTGGAATTAGATGTGAAGGGATATTGTTGAGTGGAATGTTACTTATCAGATATGAATATTTTTAGGGACATCTTGCAAATACGTGCTGTTCAGGCTCATACGAGAAACTGAAAGATGGAGATTTGGTTCCTTTGATCTGAGAGCATTCCTCAGCCAACAGTTGAAACATGGCGGTTCAGAAACCATTCGTGGGTCACACTCCAGAGACAGTAAAAGTTGTCTTCTCGCTTCACCGATGTCCACTCTGCATCAGTTCTCTCTAACAGATTACCCTCCAACTCAATTTGCGTTTTGAGTCTCATCACTTGATGCGTTCAGTTTTATTTACGTGTTGGGGTTTTTTGTTGTTGTTCTTGTTCATGCCATCACAGGTTTTTCAGCGGTAGATTTACCTGTCTTTTTGCATTTTTGCCCTACTTTCTTTGATGTGAAACCTTTGTGAAGTCGTTTGTGCAATTTACGTAAAGTGTTGCAAATTTTTAAGGCAAGTTTATAGTTACTTATCAAAAAGTAGTGCCTGAGAGGCACACAATTGTCAATTGTGTCCACAATTGTGCGGTCTAGTTCATACTAATGTTAGCTGGTTTTGCTTGCGACTTTCCTCGATTACTGCGGTGAATGTTTGAGTGGCTTTTATGCTTTTCAAGCGTTCATTTTTAACACGAAAGACATCTTGCTAATACACTTGCTGCATCTGTGAACGTGTTTGGAAAAAATGAGGCAGAGGGGGGAGTTGTAACTAAACAGAAGCAGAAGGGGAAAAAAAACTGAAGCAAATCATCATATCTAGTGTAAGATATGAGATATAAGATATGTCTTTCCAGTAACTTGCCCTATTTGTCCGCTCTGTCTGTGTCTGTGTGTGAAGTTAGTAACTTTTTCAGTAAAGTTTTCATCATCATCATAATTAAAAAGATATTCTTCTAGGCAGTTTGCTCCGTCATTACATAATCTAAAGGTTTGCATGCAATTGGGTGTAAAATTCCAGTTGCAGATGATGTCATCCACTGGTGTCATATTAACCAGGGATTGGGGCAATTGCTGTCCGACTGCCATTTGATCAATGCGACCCCAGCATTTACTAATCGCTTCGAAGTATAAACTATAAAGTCACGGCCCCCGTTCACAGTGGATACGTGCTGTTTGCAGGGGAAAAATGGTCAACCCTTTACGGGACACGCAGATGGTTTGCACGAAAAATGGAGGTTGCAGACTGCTCAGTGAGCCGACAGAGCAACATGTTCATGAACATTTTTTTCTATGGTCATTCTGCAAGAGTAGAGTTTGTAGTGAACACTTATCCAGCCTGTAATATTAAAAATGATTTTAAACATTGACATTTCAAACAATAAAAAATGAGCTCAGTATGTTTTCCTGCTCCAGCATTACCGCAACAAAGTTGTGGTGCTCACTCACAAGACGAAAACACAACTAGAAGTTAATGAGCCAAAGACGAATAAGTGAACCGTAACCGTGAAGTGACGGCAGGTGAGTGAACATAAAGTAAATGTTCTGTGCTGACAAGTTATTCCAACCATTTTTACGTCAGGAGTCTGTACCCACTTTGGTTTCATGCTGCTAACGTGAACCAAAGATCTTCCAACTGATTATCTTTACTGAATCATGCATGATCATATGTGTTGTAGCAAAGTTGATTCCCCCAACCCTGTTGAAGTACATGGAGAAATAGTTACCGTTTGTTCAAATAAGGTAAAAAATGGATTAAAAATGCAACAAATCTTGAAAATAGCTTTAGTTTTGCTAAATTCTTAAGAAGTGTTTTATTGAAAGTTGTTACTGAATCAGTATCATGGTGAGAATCAATGTAAACAACATAGATTAATGAAATAATTCATTTGTGACTGGAAAAGTTTAAAATATTTATAATTATATGTATTGTAGTGTCTTTTGTAAATTAAAAAGTTGAATCAAGAAAAATGAGTATCCATTGTGTTGCAGCCCATGTATATTTAGACAGACTTCTTTAGAGCCTCATCTGCTGAAAACAGAGAGCTTGTCCAGATGCTATGCGGCACAATGACCTTGCCAGTGCCTCTGTTGTCTCAGCATGGTGCTTAGCATATTTGTGGATGACGTAATTTTTTGACTGGAGACGGTTGGACCGGATATGTTGAATTACTCTCAGCCTTTCTGTTTGCCAGAAATCTCACTCAGCATCTCTGCCTCGCTGTAACTCTTTAACTTGATGGAGCCAGCAGAGGGAGAAGAAGGATATATGCGAACTTCAGTCTGGAATGATGTCATTGAAGATTTCGGTTCTGTTTCACGTTTAATCCTAAAAAAAAAACTGATGATAGTCTTCTTTTTTTTTGTGTAGCGTTTAGAAATGTATTTCAACAATGATTCATGTTTCCTTATGACAGATGAAAGCATGTTAGGAGTTGGTGATGATTATGTGACTGAGCAGATTTGGCTTCCCTGAGGTGAAATGTACTATTGAGAGGTTAAAGGAAGCTATCGCATTCTCTGTGACATTTCCTGTGACCGCTTTGCTCCGAGGGTTCAAACTTTCCCCATCCAGACAGGGCACGTCATAATGACAGAGGACAGAAAAAAAGTCTGATCAAAGTGATCGGTTCTTCGCTCCTGTAACAAAGATGAAAGATGGTATTTTTATTGCACCCTGGTAACGCTGTAACACTGAACTAATTGGTTCTGATCTGCCAGTCACCCCGGGGGCTGCAAGTGGATACTTTTATTCCTTGGCTTCAGGGGCCCCAACGCTAGTGTGTCAAGCTGGAAGGAAAATGGAGTAAAAGAGATAAATTATCCTTAAATGAGGCGGCCTTGTGGTTTTCCTGGAGAATCCCTTGCTGTCTTCTCCAGCCCACTCAACCAGTTATGGCATGTGCGAGACAGCTTTGACAGAAGAGATTATTTTTACTTGTTTGAAAGCCTGTTGCTTTGTAGCAAGCAGGATTTCTCGATTTGATGTGATGTGTGTTAAAAACAATATGGGACAAGACGAAAACATGGAGAGGTAATTTTCTTTCCTTCATTTAGTCTAAGTGTCATGACGAACAATGTCCTACAGTAACTATTATTTCAAAGAGAACTCTAAATTCTAGTTTGTTTAAACAACATTTTATAATTCTAAGGAAAAAAAGTATAATATGGACTTATTTACTTTGGGTTAATAAGAGAAAACAAACATTTTTATTCTTAAACTTGTCAACATGTCAAAATCCTATCCGCTTGCTGACTCAGCATATTTTATGGCTTTATAGACCCACTCCAAATGAATATTGTGTTTTTGGTGTTCTTGTAGCATTTTAATCATGGTAGTGTACATATATAAAATATTTTAAGATTTAAAGCAGATAGAAACCAGCAGTTTGAAAAGCCAATTTTCGCACCTACAGTCCCGCCCACAACTCAGAGCCCAATTTCTAATGAGCTCCTGTTGCTCTGCAGGAAAAAATGTCTAAAAAAATTAAACACAGGCTTTTTGATTTTTGGCGAAAAACTGCATAATCATAATTAAAAGACCACTGGCAACGATTTTACAAAAGAAAAAAAAAAGTTGGAGTGCGACCTTAAACGGGACTTATAATGGGGGGGCTGTAGTGCAGAGGAAGTGTGATTGGAAGATTCCAGGTTTGGTTCCCTCCATTGACAAAACATAAAATCCCACATTGCTCCTTGTTGTTAGAGCTTGATGCTATTGTAACGCGCTTTATAAATATATTCCCTTTTCAATTTAAATTCTGCAAAAGAGTAATTTTCTCCATTTATAATGATGCTTTTTCTTAAATTTAATATCCTTTAGGCTGCAATTTGCTGAAATTTAGTCTGAACTTTTCTTTTGCTGCTAATTTTCTATATTTAAAGCACCTTTTTTCTTTATAGAACTGCATATATTTATTACCTTTATTTTTAATAACTTTTAATATGTTGTAAGTTCATTTTTTAAAGGTCAACACAGCTGTCTGAAAGCAGCTTTTTACAGTTCGGCCACACCTCATGTTGAGTTGTCTTATAAAGAGCTTTCATAAATCTTTTCATTGTTTTAAGTGGCAGCTCTCTTGTTATAGCCATGTTTCCTGTCAGTCAGGCTGAGGCAACAGCTTCTTATGCATGCTGGCTTTTGAACGCCACACTCATTTGAATATTTAACGTTTGTTTTTCAAATGCAAATGATTGATTCTGTTGTTGTCCTCCAGACTGATGTCCATTTATACCTTCTGCCAGTTTGTTTACCATTTTAAACCAAGAGCTTCATCAAGATACAAAGACTAAATATGAAGTTTTATACCATGATTTTTACATTTTTCATTTAAAGTAAAATTCGCAAAGCTTTCAATTTCTTCCTCTTTTGCAATTTTTTATCCCCTGAAAAGTTTGTTAAATAAACATTTTTGGGTGTGTTATATTTGACAGATATTGGTCAGACTGTTTTACTAAAGAAATAACTTCACCACCATTACCACTTCTAATGTGACTGCATTCTGGCACCCAAAAAGATAAAGAACTAATTTATCAATTTTTAGCATTTAAATTAAATGTTAACTTATATTTGACACATCTCTATCTTTGCAGGATCGTCCTCACACAGTTACGTCCGAGGAAGCTTTGCTCACCAACTCCACAAAGAATTGGACATTATTAGAAATCAGAGAAATAAATTGGGTAAGTGTTTGTGTTTTGTGTCAGGGCTAATGTATATTGTTTTAGGAGCTCGCACTTTAATGGAAATATATGCCAAAGATGTTGGCTTTTTACATAATGCTGACAGGCAGCCGCTCCCTCTTCATCTGCCTTAATTTCTTTATTTGGACTTGGATCAGAACTGCCTGATAATTTCCATCCATTTTAGGATATTATAAATGAGGCCTGAGCCTTTTGGGGAGCAGGGTGGGAGCACAAAGGCACTTAGGATATTGGACAACATGCAAACTTTATATTGTAGCGAGCCTTTTAGTGATGTCATTAATTTAGAAGGATGGTGCATATAAAGTGCACTTGGCAAACTTTGCAGGCGGGCCGGCTGGGTACACTGGGAGAATAAGGAGGACTAACAAGGTTGGAAGTAAAGAAAGAAAGTCAATATGGCAAAGACTAGAGGGCAGTCACATAGGCATTATGGAGGGGGGGGTTCTGGAAGACAAACCGATCAGCTGTTAGAATAAATTGAAATGTGTCATCTGGTTTGAAAGACGTATTTGTTTTTCTACCTTCACTTAAAACCACAATATAAATCACAGAATTAATTTCCTTTCATCCAACCTTCATGACTGTTTCTATTAATTAAAAGGATGATGAGTAAATTAAAGAGGAGGTTTTGAAGGTGCTTTACCTGGAGGTGGTTTTGTTGTGATAAGAGGTGAGATGTGTCGGTCACACAAATCCAACATTTGTTGAACCAAAACAAACGGTACAAACTATAAATAAAGCTTTGCAGTGTCAGCACTCATCTTTAATTAAAAGAGTTACATTTTTAACTACAATTGGAGATTGTTTTGTATCGGAGGAGTTTCATTCATCATTATTTTTTTGGTTGTTTTTTTCATGCATGTTACTTTTCTCAGAGAGAAGAAAGAAAGCATCGGGATGGGAGAAAAACTTGCTGTATCCCATGGTGATGTTGATCCTGCTCGCAGGAACGGTAAGTGCCCAGACTGACCTGCCATTAAGTTCGTATTGTTTGCGAATGGCGTACACAGTCTGGCTGATGGTGGCTTTAACTTAACGCCGTACCTTTAAACTCGCCGCTTTTTTCTCACAGAAGGGAAGGGTGGGGAAACGACTTTAATGTAATAGCTGTTTAAGACGCAGCGGAAAAAAGTAGCAACAACTGTGATTTTCAATAAATTACAGTGTGGGAATACAGTTTATGTGTTAAATAAGGCACCAAGGCCATGTGTGCGGCACGGCACGTGCACGCGTCCCCTTCTTCCCTACATTAGGGACTTTAGTTTGGAGTGCTTTACCGTCACAAAATGGTTATTATGCTTTACTATAGTCGTGACTCAGCAAAGCATCTGCAAATTCAATGAAATCGAGATGCCGGAAACTCTAGGGGATTGGGTCAATCTTTTTTGTAATTATGCTATGTGTAAACAAATCTTTGTCTTCCTTTGTGTCTGCAGACGATCTCTGTTATTATGGTGGCACTGAATATCCTCTACCTTCTAGTGGATGAGACTGCCATGCCCAAGGGATCCACAGTAAGCCTCCTTTCCAACTGCAGACCATTTTTAGCTCTTCCTGTCTTTTTCTCGCACGCGCACACACACACGGACACACACATATGTCGAGTGTAAACTGCAGAGGTGCTTGCCTATCAGACCTGTCATGTTCCTGGCAGACGCATAAATCAAATTCCGGATATGCTCAGGTGCATGCTGGAAGAAAAGGCTTGTTGAGATGATAATCGGGCTGGTTTTGTTTAGAAAGCTCATTCAAAGTCATTTCACTGTGTGCAGACTCAATGAGCTTGCTACGCGTCATGTGTCCACGGTGATTGAATGGGCTGCTTTGCCTCACTCCTGCAAGCATATAAGGCCAAGTGAGGGGCTTTAACAGTGAAGCAGGCTAAGTGTCTCATCTTTACCAAACATGCTGTTTTAAGCTCCCTGAATCTCATCCTAAAGGCAGTGACGGAGGTGTGTGTGAACTCCTGCATGAGCGTGCACGCTTGTGGTTGCATTCTTGTCTGGAAAGGGGCAACGTAAGATATCCCGTTTCTCCTACGTTTTATTTTGCGTCTGACAGTGCTGTCCTCCTCACTCCAGTTGTTTCATTGAGCAGAGATGTTTTGTTGAGGTATTGCGCATCCCAGATAATCCCCCAAATTATGCCTGTCGTGTTGCTTGACGCTGTCATCTCTCGTGATGTGTTGTATTCACTAAATGGTTTCTCGAGCTGGACGGATGCCACACGTATGATCTCACAGGAGTGGGGCATAGTCCTCTACTACAATCAATACTGATATAAAATCCATCTTTTGCTTTTTTATTCCATTTGCTTTTCAGCTTTCATGCTTCCCTCTAGCACAAAATTTCCCCCCTGTCCAGCTCAGTGTAAAGAAAGTAGTTTGTAAAAGAGGGTGTCTGACTTTGACGTGCGGACAGAACCCCAGCAGACCACAGACTGTGGGAAAGTCAAATGAGGCCCTGAAACATCGATTGTCATGGAAGGAGAGTACAAAGAAACAGCCCTGCCAGTGTTTGTCTTCCTCTCCAGCTAAGCGTCCTTCTACAGTTTTCATCGCCCTGACGAGTGTCCCGCCAGCTTCAGGGAGCAGGATAAGGAATGCAGACAGAAGAGGAGGAAGAGCAAACGACAAAGCCGTGCCGATTCTGTTAAACGACGCACAGGTTTACAGCTTTATGAACAAGCGCAGGCCGATACTATAAAAATGTTAATGCAGGCCAATCCCTTCGGTTCCCATCACACTTGACATTATATGTTGTAAAATGGCCAATTACCCCAGCTGATGGTGATTCCATCCCCGTCTTAAACACACGGAAACAAATTCCTCCTATTGGAATATTTTTAATTTTTAAACTTTTGTTTCAACGTTTGTTTATGGTCCTACTGTTGGGGGAAAAAAATCTTTAGACTCTAATCATCCAGTTAAGCATCATCCTAGTATAAATATGTATATCATTATCCTGTTAATAGACATCTTTTATGAAATGTAAAAAGGCAACACACATTTACGCTTAATTACTGCTCTGTCATGAATTTTGACATTTAATATGCAGAAGGAGGCCTGTAGACTTTGAGGTCTTGGTTATTTTAAGTGCATCACTTCCTATGGAAACAGAAGTTTTATTTCCAAACATTCTGGTTGTAATTTGAAATCCCAGTAGATCCTCTAAGGACATGTTATTATCAGATTCATCCACACTTCCTTTACAACAGGAAACTTCTAAAACTGAGGCTTTGAAAAAATGGTCGAACCAGCTTACAAAAAGTTTACAAAGTAGCTTTAATGATCAATTGCTTCTTCTTTATTCCTATAAATAAAATGTGCAACTTAGTTGCTTTTATGCTATTTATTTTCTACTTTGAGCAACAAAGTGATACGTTTGTTTTTCCAGGTGAGTCTGAAAGACCCACTCCTACGGAAAAATTGGTTTTCAACATGTTCTAGTTGCATTTTTCTCATGATGGAGGACATATTTAAGATTAAAACAGCAGTTCTGAGTATTTCTAATTTAAATTGGGAATAAATCAGGAGCTGATGAAAAATGTAGGTTAAAAAGCCTCTCTGTTGGAACATAGAAACTGCTTTGGACAGGTCATAAACTCCCTGCTTCGCTCCATTCTGATACATCCACTTGCAAACAGATCCATTATAAACTTCCTTTTCCTCGTCTGAGCTGGCACCTGGTTCTAAACTGTATGCTGGATAGATCCTGTTTTACCTGCTATTTTTGTTGCACCGCCAGCTAGTAGGAGACTTTATAAACAAAGGGTTGATGGGATATCAACAGAGGCTTACTTAGTTCTGTCCCCACAAATCAGAAATGAGTTTCTGACAAACTTCTGCCGCTCTACAGAAACTTCGTCCCAGTATACAACACTTTTTACAATTTTGTCTAAAAATAGCATAATTCTAATTAAAAACACCTAGGACACTTTTACAATAGATCTAATGATGATTGGAGTGGAACTTTAAACACGTATTCCTTTTGAAAGGGTGTCTAAAGCATGACAGAGAGTTAACTGTATGCTCCATTCACTTGTGTCTTTTTATTTCTAAATTAAAAAAATCAATTTAAACATTCAGTTTAATTAAATCTGACACATTTTATTTCTAAAGTCCAAATTATATCAAACCAAGCACATTTATAGTGACATTTACAGTTGTTTTAATCCCATTCAGTTTAAATAATTCAAGATAATGTCAGTACCTTACTGGCCACATCATTACATCAAGACTAAATTATCTTTAATGTATTTCAATAGTGACCAATAGATTACATCAAAGAAACTTTGGCTGAGTCTCCTGCGGAGGATATTGGGTAACTATGAAGGGCAAAAACTCTTTTGGATGCCTGAATGAAAACAAACCTCCAACAGAACCAGACTTTTGTCAAATCTGTTGTGATTGGTCAATGTTTTAAAAGTACAACAACAACAAAACAAAAGAAAATAAACATTGGGACATATTTTATTGAACTAACATAAATTCCCTTGAATGCGGTTGACTTATTTCCCATGATGCTGACTGTGTCGCTCATTTTTGGCTCATAGTGCATTTTAACATCATTATAACTAACATGTTAAAGTAATGGATCAATTTAATCCTCAATTAATCCCAGACATGGCAGTGTTAATGCATTGACATGTGATGTGACAAAGATGGAAACATGAGGATAATTTTAGCATCATCTGTTGATGCAAGAGTCTGTCTTCATTTTCGGTATTCAAGAATTTCAATGGAATCAACAGGAATATGTGCAAAAAGTGAAACTACATCATGATCAATTGTAAATATACTTCTGGCACCTCAACTGTACAATATTTAGTTTACTTTGCTACAACAAATGTAAGTCCCTGACCTTCCTGTCACGATTACCAAATAACTGGTATTTTAAGCCTTGCCTCCACTGAGTGCTCCAGTACGGTGTTTTGTGCGTTTCCATTGTAAAATGGACCCGTTAAACAGTACCTACTGGGGGCCCCCAGCGGTTGTAGGTCCATTGAACAGTGGAACAAATGACAACACGGGAAAGAAGTTTTCCAACCTTTGTTAGCATTTTACAGCAGTATTCATCTTAGCCGCCCATAATCTTCTTTCAAATAACCTTAAATTCCTTTGTATGCCCGTAGTAGAGCTGCTGGATGACCTCCATTGTTGTTGCTTTTCTAGTTGTTGCACTACAATGACATGATCGGTCTACACCACAGATCCGCCTTGAAAACAAACCGCTCAGTGGAAGCGAGGCTTAACTCAGTGGAAACCCTCACCAGAATTAACTGGACCATACCATACCACCCCTTACTGTACCAGACTGGACCTCTCAGTGGAAACATGGCTTTAAATGTCCCATTATCTTAATTTAGGCATAAACCAGCCAACGGAATTTATTTATTCTCATGTTCTATTACAAAACACTAAAACTCCTAATCACAATATAAAATGAACTCATTTTTTTATTCTATTGAATAATTTGTTTTCAAGAACAACACTGCATTTTTGTACCAAAACCTGTTTTATACTCGCAATAAGTTTTCAGGGATGTTTGTTTTAGTTTTTGTTTGCAACAAAAAAAAAAAGAAACATCAACTTTCTTCCAGAGTTCTGTTGAACTCCCTCTTTAGAGTTTCAGATTAAGTGCCAAATGTGACAAAAGTCAGAATTTGTCATTTGACAAAACACGTCAAACAGATTTACGCCTTTTCATGATTTACTCCATCTCTGGGTTTAGAAAGAGAAAGGAGGGTTTAGGGGGTGGAGAGAATCTAGTTTATGTACTTGTGCATTTGTTTTGTTGTTTTTCCTCCTGTGTGTGTTGTTGGCATGCTGTCAGCCTGTACACCCCTGTTAGTAATGTGCTGTTTTTGTTTGAACACCTGTTCACATATAGAATGATCAACAGTGATTTCCAAAGAGCCTCTTTCATCTCTTTCCATTCATTACTTAGTCCATTTAATTCTGTCTTCAAGTGGGAAAAATTCTTTGTCGGATGTCTGTAGTTGCAGCTGCACACAACACTGACGTTTCTTTTCATATTTATTGTGACTTTTCTTTTAAAATTATGATTAATGTTTAAGGATTTGTAATGATAAATCCCATTTATATCTCCATCTTTCAGGACCGGGGAATTGGAAACGCTTCTTTGTCCACATTTGGAGTGGCTCAAGCCGTGTTGGAGATCATCCTCATGTTGTATCCTTTAAGTGTCCTGTTCTTTGTCTGGGGCCAAAGTAGCATGCTCCATGACCAAAAGCAACATTGTGGAGGCAGCTTTGTTTACTAAGGGTATAGCTCAGCCGGACGCCTCTCCGGAAAACCCGTTTTTGGTGTTTCGTCACCTTTTATCGAAGCTGAAAAGGTTGGCCTCAATGAAACTCTTCGGCTGTCACTTGCAAAGTGTTTCTGGTCCTTGATTGGTTTGCTGAACAGCTACTTGATGGTGTCCTCTGTAGTCGGCTTCTACAGCCTACGCGTCTTTGAAGGACTCACTCCCAGGAAGGATGACACAACCATGACAACGGTAAAGATGGGATGTAAGGACAGGGTGTGTGCTAAAGCAGGGGAAAGAATGCTGAAACTGCTCCAAAGGTGCTGATGTGATTGCCCTCCCTCCCCCTCCCATTTAATCCATTTCCTCTTTTTTTATCTTCCTTTTTTTTTTCTTTTGTCTAGTTTTCCACCACCTCCTCCTCTGAACTCAGAGCTCCTACAGCTCACTAATGTTTTCCCCGGGGCCCTTCAATGGCTTTAGTTGATCTGTCCAATATTTGTTTGTGGCTTGCGTCAACACTGACAAAGTGCATGCTCCTTTCTTGCACATCAGAGGGAGAATTGAGTGTGGGAGGGGAGGCGAGGAGGGACAGGGTAAAAGATGTGTGTCCTGTTCAACCCATAGTGGCACCTTTTCACTTGATAATGAGTTTGGGAGTGGTGCAGCTTGTTAACTAGCCATGACGCCCCAGTGAAAGGATTTGAGGGGATAATAGAAAGAACCTTGTAATGAGCAGCTTCACTGCCTGTAATTATTTTATATGTAGTAACAGTTGTGCACATCACACATCCACTGCTTGGGGTTATTATTTTCTCACTCCTTGGGGAGTCTATATTAAAAATGTCAATTATTTCATTAAAACTGAAATGATTTTTTCTTTTTTTTTACTTGTAGATAATTGGTTGCTGTGTGTCCATCTTGGTTCTGAGTTCAGCCCTTCCTGTGATGTCCAGAACTTTGGGTGAGCCTTATTTTTTGGGGACATTTTTTGTGAAAAGATAGTAAATGATTTAAATTGTATTTTTGGATAGGCTTTGATAAGCATGGTGCTTCAGCCTAATCCCTTTGGGTTAATGTTGATTATCATTTAAAAGTAGTACAATGTAACATTTTAGGAACCAAATAAAGTTCAAGCTTCTATCAATATTATTAACACTTATTTAATAATTAACATATTTAAATATTTTTCCTATGGCAGTGTCTTTAAAGTGATGAACTTCATCTCTCAGTTACAAACACATTTAAAGTCCCATTCCATATATATATATATTTTTGTTGTAAAATTGTTCTCTATGGTCTTTTAAATATGATTATCCAAGTTTTAGCTAAAATCAAAATGCCTGTGTTGTTTTTAAGGAATATTTTCTGCAAAAACTCATTAGAATTTAACTTTTGGGTTGTTGTCCCGGACGTTAATCTAGCTAATTTCCAAGCATACCTTTGTTTACATTCTCTCCCACTAGCAACAAGCCCAAGCTAACGTTAGCTTAGCAAAACAAAAAATGGCGAGCAATTACGGCGATCCAACCAGATGCCATGTCAGATGTGGAAATAAAAACATACATGGATCTATTTGTCTGGAAGTTGAGGATTTAGATTTGGATTAAGTCCGCCCACGACAGTAGCTGCGTCATAAATCAAAACTTTTTCAAACATCCTGTTGTCATCTCTTGCTGATTCAGTGCAATTTTTAATCACATTTTTAATCTTAAATTCCTTTATATGTGTCTTCCATAATAAGAAAAATGCTACAAGAGCATGTTAAAAAACACCAAAAACACATTTTTCATTAGAGTGGATCTTTAAATTAAGCTACAAAGAACATTCACGGAAAAGGACTTGTATCCTTCAGTGTTTCTGCTTGACACTCTATGAAGCCATTAATCTCAAATGCTTCTTTTCAAAACACTTGAGTGCAAACGCTGCATCTCAGAGCCGTCAACATCAGGTCATCTCAGTTGAATTCTGCTTCAGTTTCCCGTAGTGACATTAGACAGAAGTGCAGGCAGAAAGTGGAAAAATGACAGCGGCGGTTCAATCACAATAGCTCTGATAAACATGCAGAGTGTAGAGCCCAGCTGTTTAAATAGTGCTACTCTTGTGTGTGAGAAGAGCCAACAGAGTGCAGGAATGAGACAGAGCGAGCATGTTGTGAGTCACTGGGAGCTTTACAAAATATCAACAGGTTCTGCTTTGTGACGCTGAATAAATGAAAGGAATAGATGCATGAGACAGCGATGAAGAGAAAGGGCCTCCTAGAAAAAGAAGAAAAAAGAAGACGGGGAGTTGAGTGTGACTGAATGAGATGTTAAGAGACAAGAGAGGGTTTTGAGTGTTGATGGGATTTGTGTGCAAGAAAGATGAAAAAAATAAACTGCTTTATTAAATTCATAAAGAAAAAAATATTTCAGCCACAGCACAAAAAGTCTGTGATGTTTGGAGACTATATTGCTTTGATCCTTATCTTATTTTGCCTTATATACACAGTGTGTAGGGGGAAAAAATCTGTTAGATTAAAAATATTTTGTCATTTTGAAGAGGAGATCCAGAAAAATGAATGCTAGTTTGAACAGATTAATAAAGTTAAGGAAGAGCAATTTTGTAAAAATAACCTGACAGGTTAAATCTAGTAGGGTTAAGTCCCACTCATATTTTATCTATCGTAAATTTGTTCTCAGTGACCTTTTATGTATGAATATAAAGTTTTTAGCCAAAATCAAAAGTCTTTTTAGTTTTTTTAAAACTTATTTTAAGCACAGCGGTAGTAGCTCACTTCTACATCAAATCTGGATTGTGTGAGGGTTGACACGGGGCTTTGCTTTGCTGGTGGGTGAGTTTATAGCAGATATATCGACAAGCAATATTGGATCAATCCAGTCGTACAGTTTTAAGCCAGAATTGTTATTTTCTACTGCAGAAGTGTTGAATGCTCATCTTGTCTCGCACACCGAAGCGTGAGCGGGCCAGGAGACTTTGGCATGCCCGTTTCAATAGCTTGTATCAGTAGTCCAAGCATTTTCTAGCATCCGGTTTTCAGATCCATCACGATTTGAACAAAAAAAAAAATGCAGAAAATGCAGTTTTAACTCTAAATTATTTTGAGTTGTTCCTCTATTATGATAAAAATGATACAAGTACATGTTAAAAACACAAAAGAGACTATTTTCATTGGAGTGGATGTTTGAGGCTGTAAACCCCCTCATACACACTTTATGCATTTTTTTTTTTCAGACACACATGGACATTTTCACACTTTTCTCTAGACTTTAACTTCAAGCCTTCATTAAAAAATAATTCCAGTATTATAGAATAAAAACAAATGTCGCAATCAAAGGTGGTTGTAAATGAGGTCAAACTGAAAGCATTCTGTACAAGAAACTCGGAGTAGATTAACTCCTCCTTAACAGCCAATCAGTTAAATTCAGGTCATGACCAAATACCACCTAAAAGGACATTTATTAGATGTAAAATATTGGATTTAGAAAAGAAGCACATGCACATTTGAGCACCTGAACTGTAAATTTTAGTAGAGCAGCAAAAACGTATGTACAGATTATAATAAACCGAAGGTCAACGGTCTATCCATTGTGGCTCCTCGGCCAAACATAAAATAAGTCAGGGAGACTGCTGGCCCAGCCATGGCTGCTTGACCAAAACCACTTAAAGAAAACAATTTAACAAAGCCTGCAGAGGTCCAACCGCAAACTAAAACAACAAAACCCAGCAGTGAAAGACTGTCGAGGACGAAGAGGTTGAAAAGAAAATAAATAAACAAAAGAAAAGTAAAATATTTTTTTTTTTTTTTTTTTTTAAATAAGGAATACTTAATTAGCAGTTATTTAATTTAGATTAGTTACATTTATAAATTGATGGCTGAGGTGCACATAGAAGATAAACTATGTAGGTTTTTACACCACTATTGACATGAAGATGTTGTTTTTGCACAACGCAATCTGTAGAATGAACAGATAAACAAAACTTTGGTAAAAAGTTTGATCTTTTATGAGTTCAAAGCACATATTTTCTTATGCTGAACAACATTAGTGACTTGTTGGCCAGAGCTGCACTAAGATGAAGATGTCAAACGTAAAAAAAGAAATCACATTTTGAGAAATGCTAGGTTCTTCTCATATTTTCGGTTTTGTTAGTGTGTAACAATAGACATTACTCTTATTTATTATTAAAAAAAAAAAAGGTCAAGAATGCAAACCTAAATTTCTAAAGTAAGACTGAACGGCTCCTTCTAGGTTTTGATCAGTAGAAAACGAGCCCAAATGTCTCTTTTATTGTTGAAGGTGTCCGACCTTTGCCCTGGATTAAACATTACTTGCTCCTCAGGTGATCATGTAAAGTACGCTTCCAGGATGTTGATAGCTAGCAGCCAGCTGTTAAATATGCTTGTGACATTTGAAAGATTTTTTTAAACCTCCAATTAGATTTTCCCAAATTGCCAAATCAAGATCAAAACCTTTGGCATTAGAAACAAATTTGGGCAGACTTAAGTGGATAGCTGTATCGACTGGGGTCTCCTTCATTTCTGTTCCCGACTCTTCACAGGCAATTTTGTTAAAGGTCCCTGATGCTTGCCAAACTGCTTACTGCGGCTGTAAAGACGTCTCTGCAGACGCTGAATTGATGGCTCAATCTAATTGACGGCAGAGATTGTGAAGATGTTACAGAAGAAGTAGCGTCCGGAGACTCGAGCCTTCTTCAGCTGATTTGAATGTGACGTCTGTAAACAGACGGTCTGACGGACTGAAACAATTATTGAAGATTGAAACTTAAGTTGATGCAAAATCCCTTTTATATTCATTTTAATTTACTAATAAAGTAAGCATCAAGTATGCCAGTATTTTTTAACTGTCTGCATATTTTATCTTCATAGAGAGGCATTTAATAGATTCAAACATGCATGATTTGGATGTTTAATGAGGGTGTGTATTGGTAAGAATCTGCCGATACAATATATATCACGATACACGTCACAATACGATATATGTCACAATATATCCCAAGACAGTAACAGACAATTTTTTACTTTATTTTTTTATGTGACTTAGAAAAGACTTTATTTGAAAATGAATGTACCTCTCACATATACAATTTGTAAAATACATTTTATTAAATAATCAGAACAAAAAGCAATGCAGCTGAATTTCATATACAAGTTGCTTTTAACCAAGTAAATTAATGGTTCTTTTCCATTGTTAATTTAAGAAATATTTTTCAAAACTCAACTCTGTGTCAGATCAAGTATCATGATATTTCACCGCATCGAAATTTCCTTACACCCCGAGTATTATTTTTGCCAGTCAATCCTGGAGCAAACGAGCACAATGATGAACTCTAATAAATAATGTCTCTAATAAGTCTCTAATAGACCTTTAAATACAAGTTTAAGATGTAACATTTGTACATTTAATACTAAGTTCATTACTTTATTTGGCTATTAGACTAAATACAGGTTGGGCTTCATTTTAAATACCACTCCAATGAAAATAATTTTGTGTGTGTGTGTTTTTGGCATTTTCTTGTAGTATTTCTTTGATAATGGAGGACGTAAAAAAAATTAAGTTAATCTCTGAGTATTTCTTAATTCAAATATCAGGAGCAAATAAAAAAATAGAAAACGAACATATTGTGACAGAGAAAAAACACGTTAGAAGCCACCAGAAGGGGAAGGGGGATGGGGTTGCCCCAAACTAACAATCCTCCCCACAACTCATGGGCAAATTTCTAATAACTACTGCTGCTCAGCAGAAAATTTGTCCTAGAAAATTACAGATTTTTAAGGTGCTGAAATGGGATAACTATAAAAAAAAAAAAATAAACAAATAAACACAGGGAATACTTTGAAAATGGATCAAAAGATTACCAGAGTGGATTTTTAAAGCTGGATAGATATTTGTCAAATAGAATAACACACATTTTCGGTTGGATTTTTAATTGGATAAAGATAAAAACTGACTCTCATGAATACAAATATGTTAAATACTTCTAAATCCTGATTTCTTGCCTCCATAACTGTGTTTCATCTTTTCACAGGGATGACGAGGTTTGATCTTTTGGGAGACTTCGGGAGATTTAATTGGCTGGGAAACTTTTACATCGTCCTTTCATACAACTTGCTGTTTGCTGTTGTGACGACTCTTTGTCTTGTGAGAAAATTCACTTCTGCAATACGAGAGGAGCTTCTAAAGGCTTTGGGTAAACACTTTTTAAATTTTTTCAGTTCATAAAATGTAATGATATTCAAAATATCAAAGATGTTAAGAGTTCTTCAATATGTGGAAGGGATTTGTGAAGGGGGATGGGATCTACTAGAAGGATTCACTGGGTGGGACAGGGTTAAAAATGTCAGACAAAGGCTCTGAAGAGAGAAAAAAAACATTACATCTGTCTAAATGAAAGACTGAATCTTAATGAGATTTTTCTGTCTCGTCTCCCATTGTCCAGGTCTGGATAAATTGCAACTGTCAAACAGCCCCACGGACCCTGAATCAGGAAAGCTCTCGGCCAACGGGCATCAGAAAACTCTGTAAAAAGGACAGATAGATCATCTCCGTCTTGCACTTCACACACACACACATGCACGCTCGCACACACACACATATTAGTAAAGCCAAAGGGAGATTTTGACTGTAGAGCCAGACTGCTGAAAAAGATTGAAAGAAATCTTAAAAAGAAAAAAAAATGGAGGCAGTTCTCACTGTTGAGAGCATTTTAGCTTCGTGACATTCCATCCTCTGCGTCTCTGATGGACGTTGGGACACATCCGGAGCCGAGACGGAGGAGCGAAAAAGACTGTCACTGCAGTCACCTTGATGCTGACCTCAACCCACGACTGTGACTTTGAATCCACCCATGTCCCGCTTCAGAGGCACGCGTCTCCTCGGCATTCTCAGCTGGTTTTATTTCTGAAATGTTTACACCACTGTAACAGTCATCGGCAAAAGAAATGAATCTCCTCCCTGCTTGGTTTATTGTCTTAATCCGTTTCTGTGTTGTGGAAAAATTCACCATCACAACTCGATCTATTCAAGTCATTTTTCTGTCTGAGGATTCTTTTAAATCTTTCAAAATGTGAAGAAAATTTGTTTTCGATTTAAAATCGAAGCATTTTAAAAAAAAAAGTACAATCATATCCATTCAAGAAAATATAATTAATTAAATATCTATATTTAAGATATATTATGCTGGCATTTTAATTGGTGGATCTGAGAATTAGGTTCTTCCGAAATTTCAGGTTTTATGCAAGTACGTCCTTTTGTTTGAAGGGTGATATGATGCTTTATGTTTTAGTGATTTTTTTTTTAAATTTCAAATGTCATTACATGTTTGGTTGTCCCAGAAAGATTGACGTCGTTACGTTTGTAAATGTATCTACATGTACATATGCTGTTTCATACCTCCTATTAGCCGGGTGTAAATATTCGTCTCACTGATCTTGATGGAGGGTACTTTTTTTTTTTGCAACATGAACCCCCAAACCTTTATGCAAGTCTTCATAAAGTCATGTAACCAGGTAAAAAAAAAAAAAAAAAAAAAAAGACTTGGTGACTCAGGCCCCTTTACATGTGGTTGTATTGCTGCATCATCTTCCTTTACACATTCAGAACCACCTTGAATGCCTTAAGACGAACCTCTCAAAGGTTTGTTCACCTGTAAAGTTTATGCACATGTATGTTTTTCTTGATGCTTCCACTGTGATCATCTTCTTGTCGCTGAAGTCTAAAAACGAGCTGGATGTCTCTTTTCTTTTTTGTTTATTCTCATATTGAATGTCAAAGTCGAGACTCGGTTATTAGCCAGTTTGTTGTCTGTGTGTGTTTGTCTTTAATGGTAACTGAAGAGATGTGTTTCTAGGGCTGAAAAAGGAAAAAACCAAACTTGCAAACACTTTTAAATGTTTTACATTAAAACTGTCTGCATTAACTGCATTGAAAAACTGGAGCAAAGACATTTTATTGTCTTAAGTTTAAAAAAAAAAAGTCCATATTCAAGTAGGAGCGTTACCTTCTACTACTTCATGAGTGAGAGCACTTTTTTATTACCTTTTTGGTATTTAGTGTTACGTCTTCACCGGTTTCATTTGCATCTCAAAAAAACAAATTTAAAAAACATCAGGGGAGTGATGCTTTCAAGAGTTTGAAATGTAATTTGGTAACTAAAATCAAAGGGCTTCCGTTATTTCCTGTTCTTTTAGTGCCCTAAACTCAAAATGGTCCACCATAATTGTGGTCAAATGCAAAGATCTGCAAAAAAAACAAACGAAAAGGTGTATTTTCCTGCTGGTTATTGTGGATCCCCTGAGGGACATTGAAATTAGAAAAAAAAATCTTAAAAAAAATATTTGATTACTATCTTACGCGCATCAGATAATAACCAGAGAAAAATATATTAAAAAAACAACTAGATAGTAAGTGGTGTTCACCAGATACTATCTGGGGCTCTCCAGATAGCATCTGGTGTGCATCAGATTGTAACCAGGAAAAAGAAAACAGTATCTGGTGCGCACAAGGTAGTGACCAAGAAAATGCTTTTTTTTTTTTTAACTTTGATGTCCTTTTAGGGGCTCCATAGATTGTGACAGAAAAAAAAATAATTTTAGTGTCTTTCTTAGTTTCTTCTGGGCAGAAAAGGGGCAGTATAATCCTAAAAAATAATTATTTGTGTTCAAAGTAAACATCTGTGGAGTGTTTGTGAGTGGATGGTTCAGTGAGTTACACCTGAAGCTTTTATTTCCCTCTTATGTCTGTAAAACTGCATGTAATTTTTTCATACATGTATTGTGAAGGTATTTTTTAAATCGTTTCTTTTTGTGAAATGTTTTTATTTTTGATGTTTGTGTGTTTGCAAATAAACAATAGGCATTTGTCATTGTGGCACTATGGGATGGCTGACAACAAACTACACTATTTGTTTAAAAAAAATGTAAATGGTTGAAGGATGAGTTGCACATATATAATCTTTTAAGCTTTACTTTTGTTTGGAAAAACAACTGGCGTCCATTTGTTCATCTTTTTATTGAGTCAACGATCGCTAAAATGACTTTCTCCGTCAAAGTTGTATTTTAATCACATTTACTGGCTTCTAATCTACTGATCCTTAGACTGTCTGCAGTAGAGATGTGTATCCAATTACATAGTTCATGAATCTATGCAAAAGATTCAACTAATTTTGTGGCAAAATTACAGTCCCATTTTTTACCTAAATGGGTACAATCTAAAGACTTAATAATTTGGCATTTAAAACTATAAAGGAAAATGCATTTTAACAAAGAGATGTTTCATTTTAAGCAACAACGACAAAATGTCTTTGGCATAAGAGTATCAAACTTTTAGACCGTTTTTCTCATGGTTAAAAACATTAATTTATTCAGGTGTTGTTTGAAGAGTGGAAAAAAAGGGTTGTTATTGTAATTTTACCGACTTGGTAGAAGCAAGCTTGTGATTGGATCCCTTGTTTGCATTACATGTACATAAAAAGGCAAAGACGTCAGAGACACAACAGAAAGAGAAACTAACAAAGTTTGAAATTAATTATTTAATTCCCAATCAATTTTATACTTTTTTTTTCACCAACATAACCTTGTTTATATCTGTGTTTTTAAACTGACTCTGCTGTTACTCTCAGTGCTAGATCGATCTTTTGATACACATCTGCATCCTTTACATCCCTATTCTGCAGGAGCAGATTAAACAATGTGGAAAATCTTAAAATTTGGTAAGAAAGTTATTTAAAAAAATGTAGTAAATCTGTGTCTACAAATGAAATCCTAAATGAGCTTTTTGTGGTATGGAGATCTGCAAAGAGGACATGTTGGTCTCCTCTCTGCTGTAAAGGCTTCAAAAGCTTCCAAGCAAAGCTGGTGGAAAAGGTGTGAACATGACAGGAGAAACCTGGGTCGCAAGTGGAGATGGGTGGAGAATCCAGATGTTCCTGGGAAGCTTGTGTCCCTCAGTCCAATCAGACAGATGGGGCAGTCCCACACGCCTCTCTGGAAAACCTGTAAATTATGAAATATATTTAGTTTATATGTACAAAAATAAGTCTAAAGCCCCACTCTGATCACTTTTTTTAAATATATTTTAAAACTTTTTTAAATTTTGCTGTTTTACGTCTAATGCTACAGTCAAATACAACTGGCACCGTGCGATGGGGAGACATTGGCAGAATCTTCAAGAATTCATGCCATTGTCATTGGGCGTTAGGGATGATGCCATTACAAAATCGGGCGACAGCTAGGCGGCCAGGGGACGGTGATAGACAAAGGTAGACCAGCAGCAGCTCAGATTGGACAATGCATAAATGTCCCCAAAAGGTAGCAGTTCATACCAAATGCCAGCGGCCACCAGCCACCTAGTAGTCCGGGGGTTATTAAAAAGCTGGCCATTCTGTACCGCTCGTCATTCCAAACTCAGATTTTGAAACCACATTTATAATCTTGTCAAGTTACAAATTTACTAATTTTTAGACAAGAAGCCTCCCAAGAAAGGACAATGTTCTGTCTTCTCCGTATTTTTCTCAATTCATCAATACACAGGTCTCAGAGTCACTGGTCCCATCAATGCCATGATGAGTTTGGGCAGCATCAATGCAGTCTCCTCATTTGGACCCTTGGTGGCCGGGATCGCCAGATTGACGTCTGATCGTTGCCGGGCCCCCGGTCCATGTCAACAGCCCTCATTGAGTGCCTGCACTGCCACCGTACAGTTTCTGATGAGTGGATGGTGGCAGTGGGATGGATGCAAGGTGGCAGTCTGAAATCATCAGTCGATTTTGGAGACTTTCCCATCACTGAACAGTCACAGGGCGACCTCCAAATGTGCCTGGGCAGCCGCTAACCTAGTTAGGTACACTCATGTCAACCTCTAGAGAAAAATCATCCGGTTGCAGTAAAATTTTCACATTTTCTTAAAACCTTGTAAAAACTGTAAAAATTAATCTGCCACCTCCTGATTAAAAACCCTTCCATGTGGCCGCAAGCCAGATTTGCTGATTTAGGTTGCAGCGCTGCAGCATTTTGGGATATGTGACCATAACATAATTGAAAAACTTTTTTTTGAGGATATAGCTTCTAGAAAGCATTAAAAATTCACCTCTGAGTTGTAGGCGGAACTGTTTGAGTGTCCTACCTGCTAGCTTACAGCCCCTCACACCCCCAACTTAAAATTACAGATGCAACAAAAATGATAAGTATTGAAGCCATACAGTTCTGAACCAGACGCTGGCTCAGATGAGAACGTAGACGTACATGAATCTAATTGTCTACAAGTAGATTTTTCCTGATTAAAGATTTGATTGAAGAAATACTCAGAAATGCAACTTTTAGCTCAATGACACAAGAATATGTTAAAAAAAAATGAAATTTTCAGCAGAGCTGGTTTAAAAAATGACAGTTTTTTTTATATGATTTCATTGTTTTCCTCATCCAGTGAAACAAATTTTTAACAACTTCAAAAGACAATAATGATTTATCCTCTTAAAAGCAACACTCAGCTGCAGTTTACCAACTTCTACTTAGAGGTCGATGTCTCCTGATAACAATTTTTTAATACAAAGTAGAACCCCGGTTTATAGAGTTTGGAAAAATGCGAATGGTATTTTGAAAGTATATTCACTCTCCGTGTATGTCAAGGCTGCGCCACTCCTGCCTTCAGCTGAACCTTTTCACAGCAGATAAAGACACAAAAATAAAAGACATCTTTGCACACAACCCACCCCTTGATGAAAAACTCCCTGAAAGGCAACAATGGAGCTGAAAGTCTTAAATGTCTTTTCAGCTCCTCAGAAAAGCATGTCGTGCATTATTAGAATTACTCATATTTTTTGTCAGCAAAAGGATTATTAGCCCAACCTTACATATTTTTGACATTCACTTGGTAAAGTGAATGATCACCTTTAGAGAGAAATGCACTTTCTATATAGCAGCTGTGATGCTGTTGTTTCTTTGCAAGCTTCAGCACGTCAGGAGGAAGGCAAGGCGGAAGGAGGAATCAGACCAGGATTAGACATTTTTACGCGGCTTTGTTGGAATAGCACAAATGGCCGACTGGGTCTCCTTTCAGACCTGTTTCCTTATTTGGTCCCAGTTGTTCTCCTGCGGTTCGGAGGCTCGCTTTCTCTCCAGCTGCTGAAACACTTGTCTGCTTGATGACAGTGAGCGGTCGATATCCCTCAGAAAATCCTCCGTGTCGGTGTGACAGTATCGGACAAAGCTGTCATTCAGCTCCTGCAACTAATTTAAAAAATAATCATATTTGAGGCACAAAGAATGTGAATGCTTCGTTCAGATGCACAATAGAGAACTCTTTGTGTGTGTTTGTATGTGTGCGTTGCAATGGCTGAGGCATGCTGACAGGGAGCTCTTGTTCAACAGCCAGATCGATGCAATCACGTCTCCCACTAACACTGAAAATTAATGGGGAAAAAAAAAGATTGTATGGAGAAATGTGAAAACACAAACACTTGCTCTACCCCAAATGAATCACACTACAAAATACCCCCGTAGAAGTAATCAAAATTCTTTAAATTTGAAAAATGCTCCTTAAATGAGCAAAAAATAAAAACGGTCTTACCAAGAATTCTTAATTTAGGGGGAAAAAAATGTAGTTACTAATGCATAATATTTTAAACAAATATTATTTTGTGAAGGAAAATAATATTTTTCTTGCAAGACAGAATATTTTCTTGATACAAGAGTAGCTTTAATTTCTTTGGATTCTGTTTTTAAGCTTTTATTCTGATATTCTGCAGGTCAAAAAAAGGTCAACAAACTCACTTTCTCCAAAACACTTTTGCATTGTAGTTTTAAATGTATATTCTTAATTACTAAATAATAATATCCTAAATCCCCTGCGATGGACTGGAGACCTGTCCAGGGTGTGTCACGCCCCAACTTTAGGAGAGACAGGTTCATGAGACCAAAAGGGACATTGCGGGTTATGAGGATGGATGGATGGATGGATGGATGGATGGATGGATGGATGGACAATCTCCTAAAATATGCCCATAGTACCATGTCGAGTTCATCCATTTTCAAGAGCAAAACACATTTTTAACCCCACCAAAAATACATATTTGACCAAAAAAATTCACTTAAAAAATAGAAAAATTAAATATGTTTTTATTATGATATTTTTGAACTCTCATTCTGTATTTTAACAGCAAAAAAATCTAATGTAAAAGAAAAAAAAAACACCTCAAAGTTTCATTTTCCTGCTGTTCCCATCATGTATTCTACCAATTACAGCAGCTGTTGCTAGGTAACAACAGATATAAAAAGTGATTGAGGGGGAATTCAGTATACAATACATTTAAAAACAATAATAAAATGGCAAAAACAAAACTTAATATCTTGTGGACAAAATTTTAACTCTTATTTTAAAAACACATTTTAACCAAAATAAAAAAGATTCCATTATTAAATTCTAACTTTATGCCAAAAAAAACTGCATGAAATCAAGACTTTGTTGAGGGAAAAAAATTCAATTATAGTGAAAACATATATCAAAATAGCACATTTATACATTAAAGGTGAAATGAAGTCATTGGACAATAAGTTGGTTGATGCATATTTCACTCAAGTCCCCTGAGCTTGTCTTATGTTAAATACTGCTGCAGCTACAGAGTATTTGACCAAATCATATCCCTCTTATTAGCTGAAGAGTTGCATACAACATAGATCTGTTAATAAACTTTTTAAAAGCAACATCAGTCAGCCATATTTGGTTTTTCAAGTCCCCGTTTGAGAAGAGGCATTTTTACACACTCTCAAAACAAGAACACTCTATATGATAAAGATATCAGAAACCTTTTACAGTTCGACTTCTATCACTAATTAAACAACTGTTAACCCAGACGGCGGGTTTTATGTGGCTGGATGTTTGTGTACAGCCTCAGGTGACCTTTGACTTGTTGCACAGTGGGTCAGGATTAGAAGCGACACAGAAGTGTGGAAGTGGACGCAGAACTGTTATCTCACTGCAATCCATCTCCACGTCGGTACCGTCTTCCCTAATGTGTTGACTTAGGGTCGGACCTTCAAAGAGGGGCGAAAACTCCAATCTCTGCCGAAGAATAGGCTGATAAAAATCCTGGAGTTGACCTGATATGCAGGTGTCTTTTCCAGGGAACACCCATGGCTTCGAGATACAAAGCTGCTTTATAGCCTTGTGCTATGATGAGGAAAACTGAAAGAATACACTTCTCCAACTCATACAGGTCTCAGCTTAGCACTAACACGCCTGTTTGCATTACAGTCAGCTAAGCAAATAAGTTTTTTCCCTTGAAATATTGCGTCAATCAGACCTGTCAGTGCGGTGTTGTGCCGTGCTTGAAGATCACCGTCACTGTGACAAAAGATATGAGACAATATCATGACCACCCACAGCCACAGAATCACACAACTAAAATGTAAAGGTCCACCAGCGTATGTCCCGGTGCTTTACATCAGAGAAAGTGTCTCATTAATATATGAGGGAGGTGTTGGAGACTGACAGGGGCTGGGAAGGTCACACGGAACTGGGTTACGTTGTATGTAAAGTCCTCCTGCATACGTCAATATGCCTAATAAACCTCTGTGGAGCACTTTGCATGATTGCAGACCTCCACACCGAAGTCTCAGTTCTTGTGACATTGAGCACACAGAACCTTAAAGACGGCTTGAGTGCTTTAACTCAGCAGGTCTAAAAACTAGATCAGTACAGCTTTATGTAACAAAACAAAATGTCAAAATTTGAAGAATGTAAACAAAGATTCAGTCGTTGAGTGAATGTGGTTACCTTTTTCTGTTTTATTTTTGTTATTTTTGAAGTAAAGATTCTGTTTTTAACATGTTTTTATGACCTTTTACTGATGTTGGAGGACATATACAGAGAAAACTAAGCTTTCTTAGTGTTTATTTATTCAAGTTGTTGTGAATGACGAGCAAATGAAAAAATGCTAATTGAAAAAGCTCCCTGGTTCGAACTCTCAGCCACAGGTACAGGAAGAGGGGCGGGATTGCCCCCTTCCTGACAATCTTGCCCACAATGCTGAAGATGAATTTCTAATTAACTACAGCAGCTCTGCAGAGTTTTTTTTGTTTTGTTTTGTTTTTGCACGAAAAACAGCATAATCACAGTCAAAAGATCACTTGGAAATGTTTTTAAATAATTAATAAACAAAATGAGTCGAACTTTAAGAAATGTCTGTAAATCTCCTCTCACTAAAACACTTAAACGCCACTCTTTATTTGTTTCCTTTTTCAGGATTATACAAGATCCACCTCCATGACTGAACTGGAAGAGGAAATTAGAGCTGTTCAGAAATCCAGAGATGGAGAATTGGAATTGGAATTGAGAGTCAGACTTGTGTCGCACTTAAATCTCACAAGCAGATACTTCAGACTTAACCACAAAGATTGACACTGCAACTTTGGGACTTGTGAACAATTTTTACATGTTTGTTTCTATTTTTTTTCCTTCAGTAAATCAATTTTGGGTTTAATATAGAATTACATTTCAAGAGTTTTTGCTAGCATTTCATTTATTCAAAAGCAGAAACACTAAGTACCTATTATTGTGTCTTCACTAATTCTCCATAAACTGTTTAATTACAGTTTGAGACAAAAAAAAATACTTTTAGTTTTAGGAGTTGAGGCTTGACCAGAATTGATATATACAATCACATGGATGTTCTGCAGGTTGCAGATGTTGGCGCTCTCACAACACTGGGCTTGAGGTCTGTCTGTGGGGAATTTGCATGTTCTTGTACATCGGTGGGTTTTCTCAGAAATCCATTCAAAAACATGGTTTATAGGTTAATTGGTGTCTCTAAATTATCCGTGATGGATGGATGGATGGATGGATGGATGGATGGATGGATGGATGGATGGATGGATGGATGGATGGATGGATGGATGGATGGATGGATGGATGGATGGATGGATGGATGGGGATGGATGGATGGATGGATGGATGGATGGATGGATGGATGGATGGATGGATGGATGGATGGATGGATGGATGGTGGATGGATGGATGGATGGAAACTAAACAAACTTCACAAATAAAAGTGCAAGCTGAAATTGGAACCAGGGTGTTTTTACTAAAAGGCACATGTATTTATAATACAGTTATTCAATATTCTTTGCAAAATCCTTTCCTGCATACATCTCATGCAACTTACTTGTATTTTAAAGTGCATTCTTCAACACACACAATTAAGAACATGTTTATATTTTTTTCTCATCTTTCTAAAGCCAATAGGGGTCAGAAATCCCTTTCAGATTAAACTTTAAAAAAAAGTTTTTAGGAGGAAAGGTTTAGACGTACCACCACAAACTAATCTGTACTTTTATTGTGCAGTTATGGTTTGACATTTACTAATCCATCTGACCCTTGTGGAGTTTGACAGGTGGCTTTCAACTTTCCTGTCGTTTCTTTAAGCCCAGAAGAGCCTGAACTTGCAGGGACTTTCACCTCTGGAAAGGTTGCCAAGTCTCTTGAAAATTTTATGCTTGTAATAATCTTTTCAACTCAAGAATAATGACTAAAACGTGTTTGGCGCTACGACGCTCCAGGATTGATGGACAGTAATGCGTGTCTCCATATGATCTCTGCTTATGTTATTTCTCTTGAGCATTGTGTTTTCACACCTGAACACTCCAGGCAAGCAAACTATTAACATTTTTCTATTATGAGAATGATCAAATATGCTGTTGATCAATTAATCAAATGTCTTCTTGGTGTAGTTTGTCTTTCAGCTGCTCTTTTTAGAGGTCACCAATGGACTATCCTTACATCCTTCTCGGTCGCACCATCCATCCTCATGTTCTCCTTCACTACCTCCTCTGGTTTTTCCTAGTACCTTCAATCTCAGCATCATTTTACAAACATCATCGCTCTTTCTCCTCTGAATGTGTCCAAATCACCTCAATCTGCTTCCGTCATTTTTTTTCCAAAACATTTAGAATGAGCTGTTCCTCTCATGCATTCATTCCTTTCTTTATTTTTTTTAAATTTATTTATCTCATACTAGTATTATATTCTTAAAAATATATTTTAGGTCAAACTTTACCGCAAGGTTGTATTTTCTATAATTATTTGTCTATATGTTTTGGTTAAAAGTGGATGAATTTACCGAGAAAGTAAAGATTGGAACTGGTTTTAGACAAAGACGTTTTTTGATCAGTGCTGACCACTGCAGGTTCTGGTTATCAGAGGTTCACTAGGTGGCAATGTTCCCATTTCTTATGATTAGCATAAAAGTACCACAGCTTTAAGAGTCAAATGACCCCAAACACTGACTGCTTATGAGACCGATGGTCAGACATTTGTCAATATTTCCTTCATTTGTTGCGAAACGAACACCTTTAGGAGATCAAATCCCAAAATGAAGACACGCATTAGGTATTCAAACACTTCAACTTCTTCACCTCTTCACCCTCTTTCATCCCCAGTGTGAGGATTGTGCACACACACCAGACAAGTTCAGACAGATGAAAGAAAGTCAGACCTAAACATGCACATGGAGCTGTTGTGTTGACCACAATGTCCAGACTGTTTAAACTTAAACACAAATCTTTGTCCACATTAGTGGACAAACAGTGTATGATTCACAAAGCATCAAAGGTGCTCGACAATGAGAGCAGTCAGGGGTGTGTTTAAACCTGTGTGTGCACATGCGTTAGCAGTGGGGTCGGCAAGTCCCTGAAAGCCAGGTCCTAACCTCAAGATGTAAAGCATAATGCTCTTTATTTGACCCCAAAAAATAAATAATTCAAACTAAATCACGGGGTAAAATGTAAAAAAAATGAGAGACAAATAGTCTTGGAAAGTTATCGGATGCACGCTTGGAATAAAAATGTACTGCAGCCACTTTTTCTAACCTTATTGACTAAAGGTCTCTTATCTATAAAAGCCCCAGCCATGCAATCACACTCTTTTTTTCAGTTTACAAAGCTCTTCTTTTGTCTATAAAGTGTTTTCCACTGTCATAAACATACAAACACACAATGACTAACACGTCAATGAGTGTTACGCAGCATCCTGCTGATACACAAACTCTTTACTCACCCTGTCCTCAAAGAACCTGCGTCTCAGCTTTTTGTCCTTCGGACATTTGGTTCTTATGATTTCTCGGTAGCTTTTACGAGCAGAATAACCTCGCCAGTAAGCTTGAATCCTAAATGCACCAATGAAAAAACAAAAGCTGTCAAGCTCCAAAATGTGAAAAAAAAAAAAAAAATGTCAGATAAAGATCCTAAATTCTATATTTTTTTTAATACCTTGTGTGGTGCATTCATGTTTTTATATAAGAATTAATATTTACTGATATAATAAAAATGATCATTAGTAAAGTGATAGTCCACCATAATTAAATGTCTATTACTTTCCTATTCTTCCATGTAAGAGATAATAAATACAGTTTGAGAGGATCAAATGTGCTTAAGAAGCCAGCAATGAGAAAAGATGCTAAACTTTACTACTTTAAATATGGAGTAGCTGCATGAAAGACATCAAAAATTGGCAACCTTTAAAAAATGTAAAACAATTATAAAAAGGTGATATAATAAATAAATATAACCTCGGGCTCACATCGCTAGCGTTACAACTCAGGTGTGATATGGGAGCGTTCTAGCTACATCCGAAAGCTCATATTAGCTACAGGTTGGCTGCAGTCAGGCTCTCTGCAGACCTTGCAAAACTCAGAAACTCACAAATGTTCAAGCTTATTCCCCTTTATTCGTTATTTCCATCCATTTTTCTAACGCTAATGTTAGCTTGGGCTTATTAGGTGCTATAAGCTTGTGGGAGCGAATGTAAACAAAGGGATGATAGGAAATTAGCATTGCTAACTTCTGCATCAACAGTCAATGCCCACAATCTCTGATTTAAATGTCTAAGGATTTACGGCTGCTCTGCAGAAAATGTATCTTAAATACAACACAGGCGTTTTGATTTTGCCTTATAACTACATAATCATAATAAAAAGACCACTGATACTGATAGAAAAAAAGTTAGTTGGAGTGTGAATTTTCATATATTTTTACATTCACACACATTTTTGTTATTATATATTCTAAGATTCTCCACCAATGTCATGTTTTAATATTTTATAAAAAGGGTAAAAGATAATGGGGCACAACAGTAATAATAATGGAAAATTCCATCTTTAGTTAAACTGTCTTGCAGTTTTAAGTGTATTTGCTGCAACAGGAGGGTCTTTCCTGTAACAGGGTGCATTTTATTTTGAAAGGAACTTGTATATGCTTCTGTCAAAAGTAAAATACATTCATTTTTAAATATAACATTTTTTTTCACCATTGTAATTCAGTTATTATAAATATTTAAAAGCTACATTTTATAAATAAATGTCTTATAGATCATAAAAATATAAATAAAGTGTTATTATTTAAACAATTAAGCTGGGAGCTGGTACAAATTGTTCTTTTTCAATTGACACTTCTGCTTTATATCTACAAATATGCATTTTTAAAACATATTTATGAAACTCTTTACAGACATTCGTCTGTCTAGAATTACCTAATGGCACACTGTTGCCTAAAAAGGCGAGCAGCATCATGTATCACCCGTGTTTCGTACTGCTCCCTTCTGCATACGGGGCAACGCTTCCTCCCGGAAAACCTCTCAAAGGCATGCAGACATGTTCTGTGGAAAACATGGGAGCAAGACAGCAGCACCTATGACAAAAAAAGTAAAAAATGATAATATTGATTTGACCTAAGTACAAATACACACACAAAATGTAAACCATGCATAAGATTTTCTGCACAACTTATTTAGAAAATACAAAGAATCTGATTTACACCCTAGTGGGCAACAGAAGAAAGTCAGTATGAAGAGATTATTTTCATTTTAGAGAAGAACAACCAAATTGGTGGCACACCGGTTCAGTCGTTTGGGATAAACCGGGAGTGAAGCTTTGTTCACATCAGCATCAGCAACGCACATTTGAGCGACCTCTTTCAAAAATCCATGTAAATTCTGTGACCGTTTTTAGGCTCCATGTACAGATGCAAGGCCATTGAACATGAACTTAGACCAGTCAGGAACTCTGATTTGGTAGTGATGTATGGATGACGTCTTTCAATTCATAGAACATTTAAAAATTGATCATGAAAGAGAAATTAATATTGTGATTTGTGCCCAGATCCCAAAATATATAGGAAACCAAGTCTTTCATATATCAGAATAGAGCTGTAGAAGGAGCATGGAAGCGGGTCACTCTGTGGGAGCTCTGGCTCGTGCCTGGGGTGGGGCGGGGGGATGCTCGGCGCTGCTGGGTGGTGGTGGGGTGTTCCTCTGGGATTGGGGGGCTCCCCGGGGGTGGGGCCTTGCGTTGGCCCTCCTGGCGTGGTGCGGGGATTGCTGTTCTGGCTGGGCTGGGGCCTGCACTCTCTGTGCTCCCGTGCCTTCTGGCGTGGCAGGCCTCTGTGACGGTCCCCCTGGTCTGGGCGTCTGGCGGGATTGCTCGGCGGACGGATTCTCTCCGTGGCTCCATGGCGGGTGTGTGTGAGCTGCAGTGGTATTGTGTACATTTTTGTTACATTTACTTTAAAAGGTAAAGATTATTTTAGCCAACAGGTATGTGTGGATCTACTGAGTGTGTGTAGACAGGCCCCGCCCATTCCAGATTGCTATTTAGACCTGGTTGTTTTATAATGTTACTACCCTCTGTTATCATCATCTTTTTTCTCTAAACCCCCCACTTTTTTTCTGTCCGGTCCAACAAAAAAAAGGAAAACGATACAACATAATCAATAAAAATAAAGTTTAGTATAAAATACAATACAGCCCGTATCTGTTTGCTCAGCTGTTGAGCAGGACGAGTTAAAAAAAAAAAAAAAAAAAGAACACAGGTTCTTGAATACTCGTCCCATGCCCGGTGTGAACAAAGCTTCGCACTGATTTTCCATTGCTTTGGTAGCGAACAACACTCTTCATCAGCAGTCAGACATGCTATTAATCCAGGAAAAAACTTCACAACTTGCAAATGTACACGTTTGCATCCAACACAATACAGAAAAATCACAGAAAAATATAATAAAACTACAGTTTACGATTAGTCTTGAAATAAAACATCTGCATTGTCGAGGAACAGCCATTTTTAGACGATGCAACAACTCAAAAGAGCTGCTGCTGTAAGCATTATTGACTGTCACAATATAAGAACAAAACACAATGGCATTGTCACAATATGGAGGCTTTCAGGAAAATGCCAAATCAACACAGATTCCCTGTTGTCACTTTCTCCCGTTAGCAGGCTCTAATTAACTCACCCCCCCCCCGCAAACTAATATTTACACATGCGTCTATGGCAACTGTGCTTTGTGAGGCCGTCTATTCTAGTCCCACATTCTTGAGGAGATTGGCATCTTAAAAGGAGATCGGAAAGGTGCAAGTAAAAAAAAAAAAAAAAAAAAAAAAAACTGAATGACCCTCACAGTAACACACTGATTGCTTCATCATCAGGTCACAGTTGAGCTCCACGGCACTATGGGTAAATTTGTACAGTTGTCTACACAGATTAAAACATACAGGGAGAGCGGAGGGGGAAAGTGGGGGTTGGGGAAGGATTTGAGAATGTGTGTTTATGGAAACCAAGGGTTTATAGAAGACCTAAAAGATGTTTTAAAGCATGCAAAAATCAAATAAAAAAAAGTACAAGGATGCTTTAACTACCTGAGGTTGAAGGCGAAACTCCTCCCTACATATCGTACAAGGCTGAGCGGATTCCTGCCGTAGTAGAGACCTCTTCTTGACCTCGATCCAATCTTCTTCTGTCAGTCTTTCTTTCGGGGAGGCCACCAAACCCAGTTTCTGAGCTAAAAGTAACAAAAAACAATAAATAATGAATAATAGTAGAAATAACAAAAGTAATGCAAAATCTTTTTTTTTTTTTTTTTTTTACCTAAAGTTAAGTTAGTCGGAGCAGGATTGAGAACATATTCAGTCTCCAGATCCTCCAGCCTCTCTCTTTTTGGGGGTTTTCTGGACTTTCTGCTGCGTCTTGATAAAACGGAAAAATCTTCACTTAAAAGGCTTCTTATTATGTGGTCTTGAAAAGCGGCTGATGTGATTGCCAAGTTGTTGCTCTATGAAAAGAAAAAAAAAAAAAAGAACACTATAAAACAACTAACCAAATATTATAATTCCTTCTTTCAGTTTTTAAATAGTTTCATGGAATAAATTTGAATAATTTTTGGCTTTAAACAAAGTTTGAGATGTAGGTTTTGATACTTTATTTTTTTATTTTTTTTGCCTTTTATGTTTTGATCCATACTTTGAGGTGGTTGATTAAATAAATAAATAAAGGCAGGAAGTGCCAACGAGAATAAAATTAAACTTTTCTATTTATTCAGTTTTCTTTTAGCAAAAATAAACAAATAAAAAGGGTTTCATCATCCTTAATAAAGAAATACATCATTAAAAAGCAGTAAACTGCTATCTATTGCGTAGGGTGTTAGCTAATCAATTAATTGATAACAGGTGTTTAAAAACAAAAACGCTACGAGCAAATATTCTAGTTTTGAGACAAAGAAGACAAATAAAAAACATGAAAACGAGTACAAAATGTTCTTGGAACGCAAAATTGAAAAGTTGTTACCGTTTTCTACCTGAAAACATAAAAAGAACGAGATAAAAAGAACTTCAGACCTTCCGCATTGCCATTCTCAGCAGTGTTTGAGACGTTACCAGGTTACAAGCCCCGCCCCTTGAGTCCACAGCACAAGGAACTTCTTCGTCTCTGATTGGTTAAGTTGCTGGGGTGAATTATTATGATTGGTCAATTCTCTTACTTGTACACTAGTAAAAAAGGAATAGTATTTTTCACTTGTAACCTACAATAAAATAATGACAAGACAAAAAAAAAGGAATTGATAACCACAAGCAAAATAGTCTCTTAAAAACACAAAAAATCATTCAGCACAATAAAAAAAAGACGTATTTCTGAATATATCCAATTACAAATATTGTAGAATTGCAGTCTTTAAATGAAAAAAATAAACAAAATAGTAGTTTTTGCTCAATTTTACATTTTTTGGAATACCAATATGTTAATATAAATACAAATGTATAGATTTATTTATTTTTAGTTACGTAATTTCATCAGTCAGCTTAAAGAGTCATTTGTTTGAATTCCTTACAGGGTAAAACCCAGCGAGAATCCCATTTTACTATTTGAAAGAATACACTATACATATTTTTGTGACAATAAAGCCACTTTTTAAAAATTAAACTTTGCTTTAAAATATTCCATAATTGAAATATAAAACATCCACTTTCAAAATAAAATACAACCAAAATCCAATAAGATCCTCCTGTTGCAGCAGCAGATATAATTGAAGTAATATGTGAAAAAAATCAAGTCAAACGTGGAATTTTCTATTTCTATTTTTTAATCTATACATGTAAGTGCAATTTATACATTCAGAGCTTTGCATCTGAATGACAACTAGACAATGTTGTGGAGGAGGAGATAAGAATATCAAATTCAAGCTTATTCTAATAATAAATCACTTTGATAGTAGATTAATTGTTTCACCATTAAATTTATTCAGCTATCTGGTACGATATAAATCTAAACATGATTGAGAACTAATTTAATTGAGCAAATTAACCAAACTACAAACCCATCATTAATTCAAATTGTTTTCTTCAAAGTCAAAGAGCCATAATGGAGGAATAAAGGCGTTCAAGAGCCCATAAAAAATAAATATTTTGTAAATTTTAAAGTGTCACCTAACCTATTTAAGTTTGTGAATCCTACTTGGTCTTGTGTTTTTTTTGTTTTATTATTGTCTAACATGTCTTAAAAGGATGTAATTCCAAGTAACTTTTGTGCTTTTATTGTCTTATTTTTACATGTAAAAAAATACAATATTTAGACTTGTTTTCTTCCAAAGTATTTTGTTGCTTATTTGGGAGCTTGCAGACATTTTTCCTTTTTAACAAACTCTGGGTCTCCATCTCACTAATGATTATTTTATTGTCAGAGAGTTGTCAGTGATCAGTTGGAACCTGTTTGAAAGGAGTTAGTCTGTGTGTGAGTGACTCACCGAGCTGTCGTCAGAGCGGGAGCTGAACAAAGCCAAGCTGCTCATACCTGTGCTGTGAGCTCAGGGATCCCTCTCAGGTCACCCTTACACCCAAAACCCATACACACAAACACAAACTCGCTCAATTTGTGAGCCTGATGATAAGCAAGCTTTATTTCTCACATTCGGGGCAGGGGCGCACAACTCGAAAAATGCTTTTCAGTCTCAATTGGCTTTGATGTACTCGCTCGGAATCAATGAAAACAGATGTCTGAGGAGAGGGCTAATGATGAGGCCTGTCAATCCGGGGAGCACTCTAAGAAAACAAAGTGAAGACCTGGCTATAGGTGGAGAAGGAAACCTCTGAGCTTCTCAAGAGGCTGCCACATTCTTGAGATTAGGGCTAGAAAAACGTAGACCACTGCCGTTAATGCCCCAGACAAAAGAATGGAACAATTTATTAGTTAAGAATTCAAGCTTGGAGCTGAATCAAAGGCCTGCCGTCCACACAGCCAGACCAAGAGCTTTGGTTTTGTTGTTTTAAGTAAATAATCACGCCTAAAAGATACGACAGAGATGGGGCTCAGGTCCCCTAAAAAAGCCTCCATTCTTCCAACTGTCATCAGGATGGATTTTAGTGTCCGCTTTTATTTTCAGCAGGGACGTTGTTTGTCTTTTCCTTCGTGGATACCATTTTAAAAAGGCTTTTATTTGACCTTCTTGTCACTGAACCTCTTTTCCTTATCTGTGACATTTTTGAAGAGATTCACATTAACAAGTAGACAGTCAATGACCTGAGGAACCACTCCAATGAAAATCCTGTTTTTGGCACTTTTCTCATGATGGAGAACATATACAAGAAAAAGTAAGCCTAACTGTGTTTCAGAGTATTTCTTTATTCAAATTGTTGCGTATCAGGAAGAGATGAAAAAAAAAAAAAACAAAGCTCCCTGCTTCACTCCATTCCACTTACTTTGCCTTACAAAAAACAAATATATTCAAGTTTGTTTTAAGTGCACTTTTTAAAAGCAAAAATAAAGTTAGTGTGTATTTAGTTAACTTTTTAGGTACTTATTAGAGATCAACTTTACAAGTTCATGTTAAGTAAACGTGGATTATACTTAAATAAATACTAGAAGTCTAAATACATCCAGCCTATATTTGTCACTATCCTTAAACATTTTCTGAAGAGTAAGTATATTCTTGGGATATGTCCAGTAAGTTAAAAAATACAAGTTTGTCACTTGTAAAAGCTACATTAGACTCCAAAGTGTACTTTATTAACTCACAGTAAACTTAAAGTCTATTGCCAGTAAACTGATACTGTACTAGGAAGGATACTTTAAGTATACTTCTAAGTATAGTGGGCCAAAATTAGTCCCAAGAAGTATACTTGTTATTAAACTGCCAATATACTTTTTAAGTGTATTTTAATTTTTTATGCATTTATTAAGGATCCCCATTATTTGCAACCAAGCAGTTGCAACTATTCTTCTTTGGGTCCAGATATTTCACAAACCTTTTACATTTATAGATATACAAGCAAGTATTAACATATAAATATTCAAAATATGTAATAACAAACCATTTTCCAACCTTTTTTCTTCATGATATCACCTAATACATGAATGAATATGTACACATGAAGGTGAGAAAATATTCCACATCCTCACAGAATCTGTTTAGTTCAGGCTCATAAAACCAGTTTGTGTCCATGCATCACACGCTGTGATATATTGTATTGTTGTCAAATGAACAATTGCTGTGAGATATAGATGAGAAAAGGCAGCCCATAATGGTTAATTAGCAATTATGTCAGCCAGTGAAATGGCCAGGAGACCAATCACTTTGATAGAAGACAGTGGAGGGGGACAGAAATCTAATTATTTTATGGCTTGACCCATAATGCTGCCTTAACATGACTTTAATCACTCTGCGGTGCATAGGGTTCCCCCACAGCCTTCTGGGAGTGCACCAGTCGGGATGGGGAGCGTCAGGCTTTGCTATTCGCTGTTGGATCCTGCGTCATTGCTGACTAAGTAAGCTATAAAAGAACACAGCCATCATTACAGCCGTTTGGTTGCATTTCAGAGAGATGGAGCTCCTAATGATTAGACATGTCCTTTGTAAATGAAATACAAATCACCCCAGGCTTTGGGTTTTACTTCATTTACTAAGTGCTACATTACCTCATACTTGGGACCTAACAATGGATTTCCTATAAATCTCCCAGTAGTTGAAATGATGAAGGGGCTCACATATCACTGGATGTGCCAGTGCTTATTAGCACTTGAGAAGTTATTGATCTGAGATTTTGATTAATGTCTGGCGGTGGCATTCGGAGGCTCACCGAGGCCCCCTGTGCACCTGCCTCGAACTTTTCTCACCAGTTTGTGCTGACTTCCCGTCTGAGCCTTGGCGAGGGAGCAGCCACTGCAGTGCCCGGTCTCCATGGATTAACTGCAAATCATTCCCTATATTTCCAAATTCTTCTCCATTATTTTGGCATAAATGCATCAAAAATGCTCAGAAGAGAACTAAAGGTTGACCAGCTGAATAACTGCTCAGTTCAGGAGCAAAACGGTAAAATCTGGTAAACTGTTGCATTTTAAATTAAATAATATTTACTTTTTCAGTACTCTGCCAAAACTCTCTCCATATCTATGGAGCACTTTGACTTGGCTCTGTACATTAAAAGAATGATAAAGTCTTGTGTTATAAAATGATAGTTAAAAAATATTCTGATTTCTAAGAATTAGAGTTTTCTTAGCTGAGACTCTGTAAAGCCACTAAAATTTTATGTTACAAAATAACGTTAATAGAAAAAGTTATTAAAATAAAATTGAAAAAATTGTCTTTTTATGCAAACAACTACCAAATATTTTCATCTTTTTTTTGAGAATTCAAGTGTTTTGTTGATGCAGAACTGGAATAAAACTCAATAAATCTTGCCTTGTTTCAGTCTTAAAGACACACTCCCATGCAAATTATGTTTTTAACTTCCTGACGTGTCACTAATTGAGGACACATAAAACAAGTTAGAAATTGGATTTCTTTATTCAAAATGGTTCTGAAATTGTCTTTGAAAAAAAAAAAAAAGCTATTTTTGACGATTCTGTTAAAAATACAAGCTTCCCGCTCTGCTCCATACTGATGCTTCCAAACAAATAGATTCATGAGTTTCTTTGTTTTTCCTCATCCGAACCAGCATTCTTGGGCAAAACTGTTAAAAAATATTGGTCACCATTTTGGTTGCACTGGTAAAATTAGCTTGGCTGTTAAGCTAGGCAGGACTCCGAAGAGGAGAGTGTAACAGGGGGCAGGAGCTCTCAGGAGGGGAACACTCTCAAGGGAACTCTATGAACTGCTGCCGCTCTGCAGAAACTATGTCCAAGAAACTGAGACATAAATATATTTTTTTATTTTAACTAAAAACCACATAATCATAACTGAAAGTCCACTTTAAAATAGATCAAAAGAGGATTGTTTCTTCTATATGATAGATGCGATTTTATTCATTGATAAACGGACCTAAATAGATCATGAAAACTTCTGGGCAAGAGGGTCAGCGCTGAGTTTTGTCATATCCTATTACAGAGTGATCATCAATGATCATCTGAATGACTCAAATGAGGCTCCCTTTAATGTGCAAAGCAGATCAATGCAACAACGGCAGGAGCTATGACAGAAATGGATGAAAAATTGGCAAATTAATTGAATGCAAGTCAAAACTCCGCCTTTCAGCTCAGAACATAAGTGGTTGGAGGATCTGCTCTGAGACTTGGAGGGTGTGGATTCCACAAACAGGACATGCCAGACACCCAAAATTGGAAAGCAGAGCATCCATATTGATAGTCAACATGCATGGACTGAAATGTAGACTGCTGCTCATTTAAGGGATAGGTAAAACACAAAGGAAATATTTTCAAACACTGCCGTGTGACAGCAGATGAACACAAATGGGGGTGGTAGTATATATAATGATACAATTATCATTGCCAAACCACTAAATCAACACAATTTCTGTTCAAATGTTCACAACTTCATACCATTTTATTTTCTGAAACCATTTTTTTGGTCATAAGAAACACTTTTATTATATGAGCTCTTTGAGATGAACAAGGTTAAACGGATTAACAGATAAATATTAAAGTTTCATTATTTAAATTGGGAATTTCTAGAATTAATACACAGATTTTATAAAAATAATAATCTTGGCTTTTGCAAGTAAATTTAGATTTAAACGTAAAGACTTTTATTTTAGAAGAAACAATTCTGTCAAAAAAAATGCACTTAATATAAAAAATATTAACAGTATGATAAATTCCATTGTATTTTAGATAAGAAAACATTGTATTGTGTTATTCATCATAATTACCAGGAATAATTTTGCTGGTGCAGAAGTTTACAGTGTTAGCATTAAAACAGCCTTTTAAAATAAGACATTTTTAGTCAAATCAAAAGCGGTAACTGGATGAATTGTGAGTACAGATAGATTGGAAAAGGCTTTTTGACATCAACCATTAACTCAGTTATGTCTTCTTCATCCACATTTATTACTTTTAATTAACCTCCCCATCAATGTCAACTGACAAAGATGTAGGGAATAAATCAAGCAGGTAATAAAAGGTGGTATTAGGATCCCATTCTGTACATTTTTCCTTGGATTATTTTTTTTTATCTAAAATCTTTGGACAAAAGGAAACAAAAAAAAAGTGTGCATTAGAGTGGAGTAAATGTTTACTCTTATATGCCTTCATTTTAATTTAAACTCCAAAATTTACACAATTAATAAAAATAACCAAAAACTGAAGAAAAAAAATATTTTTAGATTTATTTTGTCTGAGCTTAACATGAATGACAGATTTTAAGGTAATGTACTGCAGCAAGAACCAGTCATTTCTGGCATGGTTGTGTGGCCATCTTTCTTCATAATGGACAATAATTGAGCTGAATCCATCACTATGGCTAGAAATAGACCACCATAATGGCTATAAATTGTTCACCGTCAAGGCACTGAAAATCCAATCACTCCCGCTGTGTGTGAGAGGCATTGCAACCTCTGTGCATTCCCTTTTGTCCTCACAATTTGACCTCACGCTGATTGCATACAATGCAAACCCGGACAAGCAAAATCACACCTTTTCAACACTGAATGCAATCAACCGGCCTTTGTGATGTGTTGCAGGCTGTATACCAGGATCCCTGCCCTGAAAGAAAAAAGGTTTCTGGTTGAGGACTTGACCTTTGCATGATATAATGCACGGATTCACAAATACATCTTGATAGCACGACTAACATTAACATACTAAAGCAAAGAGCAGCAAACAGATCAGTGCTGATCACCACTGTGTTGTGTATGTCGTCCAGTCCTGCTCAAAGAGTACACCAAATTCACTTGTTTCATTTTTGAATTAAATAAAAAGAGCCTCTGTAGGTTTTCTTTCAAACTGTGCTATAAATCATGAGCAGCAGTTATTTCATTTGATAAAGGAGAGCAAGGAGTTCAACGCCGCTGCAAGCAATGTGTTTGTGTCGAAACTCAGAAGTTCTTTGGCCAGTTTCATATTTCCCAATTTCCTGATTTTCAGAATCTGGCGTTTAGCTGAAATTTAGGAACTTCTATTATGCTTCAATAATTGTATCCTACTCGTATTTTATATTTTTTTCTGTTTTGTCTTGCTTTATTGTTTTTTTACAGTTGGAAAATGTGAAAAACTTTCGGCTACTTTTGTCAGAAAAGTGCAAATAAAGTTTGATTTTCATAATAAACAGATATTTTTGTGAGTTGCTAAAGGATCATGTTGACGTAAATACAGCATTTAAAATCAAATAGAACAAATACATGTCAGTTTACCAAGCAACCGGCAGGGTTTTTGCACACAAGCCAGACACTCCCCATTTATTTCAATGTAAAACTGTCCTAAAATAAGCAAAAAAATACAAACTAACATGTTAGGCTAGATTAAAAGAAAAATATCAGCTGTGCAACTGGTTCAGTTACATGAGCCTCATTATTTTAATAATATTTGGGATCAAAATTGTTTAAAAACAGAGAAAAGCAGTTTTTTGTCAATATACAAGACTTTTAACGTAAAGTGTTGCACAAACGATTGAAGGCTTTGGTAATTAAAAGAATGTCAATACCAGAATTAAAAACTGCGGAGAGAATAACCAGGACAAAACTTCCTTCCATGGACTCCATCTACGAGCAGCGTTGCAGAAGAAGAGGAGAGGGAATCCTCAGAGACCCGCTCCACCCGGCTCACTCCCTGTTCAAACCCAAACGCTGCACATACAACCTGAGACACAGAAGAGCGGACAGCATCATCACCCACAGAACCCGCTTCTTCAACAGCTTCTTCCCTGCCACAGTCAGACTGATGGCAAAAAAATGATAACTGAAAATGTAACAACAACTACCTCACTAAGAATTTATGTGAAATGTGCCTTCTTGAACTGGTCAATGTGCAATACTTCAGATTCTTCAAAAGGCTCTTTTTTGTACCTTTATCATTCTATCTTTTTATACTTTGTATTTTACTTTTATTTTATTTATTTTTTTATCATCCTATTGATGTAAATATTTCGTAATCTTGGAACTTTTTAATCTTGCACTCCAGTCTTCAATCCAACAGTGACTCTGAGAGCTCTGCACACAAAATTCCAATATGCTCCAATGTACGTTGCTGCATACATGGCAAATAAAAGACCTTGAACCTTGAACCTTGAACCTTGAATTAAAGTTTTGTTGTTAAAGTGTTAAATCATTAATTGTACCTTTAGTTAGTGTGTTAGTAGTTCATCTATATTAAAGACTCTTCAGTGATGTTTGCAGCCAATGCACGTCAAGACCGATGCCATATTGGGTAAAGCAGTAAACAGCGATACATGGCTCAGCAGATACAATAAAATGACTATGGCATGCTTAATTTTGGTCCAATTTAAAAAAAAAAAAAAAAAACTCTGAGTATGCCGTTTATTATATGTCAAAAGTCCAAGCAGAAATAATACATCTCCATGCACGAATCACACATTCTTCACGGAAAATTCAGAGCATCGCGAGCGCTTTCTGCTCCTGCACGCTTGTATTTAAACCTCTCCGGCAGAAAATGTCCTCGAATGCGAGAGACTGTCTACTTCTGCGTGCGTAAGCTTCTCCCTCGGCCATGAGTGATGCGTGCGCGCTTGGACTTGGAAATAGTGAGAAATCTAATGCTACTATTGACTTTGAATATGCTTGGTTTGAGTTGACATTTTCATCATCACCACAAGATCAGCCAAAACATTCAATATTCTTAGAATGAACTCACATATCTTCCTAAAATATAGCCCGGTTTGCACCTTGCATCTTGCCCTTTCCGATATGGCATCCAACTGTGCAAATGTAACTCATGGTTGCAGTGTCTTGCTTCCTATTTGCTCCATGATGCCCGCGTTTGCCGTTTCTTAGGAAATACCATGATTCTATACCAGTGGTTCTTAACCTTGTTGGAGGTACCGAACCCCACCAGTTTCATATGCGCATTCACCGAACCCCTCTTTGGTGAAATTTTTATTATTTATTTATTTATTTTTTTAATCTTTTAAAATTTTTTGCTGGTACACAAAATGAGCCGTGTATGAACATCACCGTGTTTTTTTCACGCGCGGCAGATTCACTCTTTGCTGCCTGTCAAACATTGCATGACAGGTGACTCCGCTGTTCGTGAGACTGAGTTTTGACGGTTTTTCCGCGTTAACCCGAGAGGAAAAAAACATAGGGGACTTTTTATTATTGTTTCGACGAAAACTAATAAAACATCACAGTGCAGGAGAGCCAAGTTGGGTGCTTGCGCTCCCTGCACTTGGGCCGGGGAGTCGCTCCGGGCTTCCAGCTTTGCGCTCTGCGCAGTAATTGTCTGTCTCCCAGCATATGGAGCGAGTGTAACGGGCGTCTCCCACGTTCCTCAGGTCCTTGAACGCCTTGCCCGTTTCTCTGCGTTGTGTTCAAATAAAGGAGGATGATGCGTCTTCAGGTTTTCTCTGGTTTAATTTCAGACATGAATACACAAAACAACTCCTTGACTGCAGGTCTCCAGAACTTTAATACCTTCCTTAACGGGAGACTGCGCGAACTCATGTACACAACACCGCCGCAGAACAAACAATCAAAAACACTTGCATAGGATCAATATTCTGTCCGATGATCGGGTCCGTGAAAACATCATGAGCCCATGAGGTCCTGATTGGCAAATGTGATGCAGCACTTGTCAAACTGTGATATGCAGACACACATGGAAGAGTTGCGCGGCGTGCACGTTTTCGCCTAGTCAGCGACTTTATATGAGCCCGCCCACAATTGTAGGAACATAAAAGAGACTGGCTGGGAATGCATACTACTGACGTGAGTAGATATGATTGACATGTCCACAAACAAATGACATTTGACACCGACATGCTGCATCGTTTGCAGCAGCTTCTTTCGGTTTTGGCAGAACTGCATAAATCATAGCGGTTCCTTCTGGGAACCGAACTTCAGTGCCCAACCCTACTGCCGAACCCCTGAGCTCAACCCATCGAACCCCTGGGGTTCGATCGAACCCAGGTTAAGAACCAGTGGTCTATACCCTTCTTTTAGTTCATACTAACTCTACTCATCAGAAAGAAAAGCTCCCATCAGTAATTTAATGGACTCGTATCATACCTGTGAGAGAATGCGTACTCAGTTGCCGTTTGCTTCTGTATAAAGACCACCAAACGATTGGATGGTCACAAGCATAGTCAATCATTCACAGCAGTTCAAGCCTCTGCAGTCTGAAGCGCGTTGCTCAACCACTCGGTGAGCCGCTCATTCACTACCTCACCGCTCTGCACAAGCGGAGGGTCTGCCAAACAAGAACAGCCGCCCGGTTTCCTGTGATTCTGGAACGCGATAAAAGCTCCAAATCTATTATTTGTATGTTATTTGATCACAGGTGTTTTAGTTTCTATGACCTGCCTGATCAAGTTTATGTCTCTGATATTTCAGCGACTGTTTATTTATGGGTTTCTCCCTGAATGACAAAGTTTGAAAGACTGTCAAATGGCTCAACAGTAATAGTATCAAACAAAACTTACCGTCAGTGATTTATTGTTTCCTTTACAAGTCAGAGGTCACTTGAGAAATTTGTCTGACATCACTAATATTGTGAATTTTAAACTAAACTCTTGAAGCTGCATGATGTGTTTTTTTTTTTTATCAATTGAAGTAATAATCCTTATGAAATTTGTCAATTTTTTATTGCCTTAATCTCTTAGAAATCTTTCAGTCTGTGCCAAAATTAAACCAGGTACCGGTAATGTTCCTACAAGAATGACATTGATTCTCTAACAGGTTGTGGGGTCAAAACTCAAAAAGCAAGAGGTAAAAGTGACACGTTTCTGGCTGTTTGTCTGTTCTGGCTTCAGTGCCAAGCAAAACAGAAGAACGTCTAATCTTTTCATACCTCCACTTGATTTTTTACTTGAGCTGGAGTACATCAGTTGCTGTGGATTATAGTAGTTTCAGCAAAAAGGAGGTGTGTTATTACAGTCCGGATTGCTTTAGAAAAGTTTTGTAATTTTGGCCTAAAATGAAAAAAAGGGAGAGATTATACTGACTGCTTATTCAAGACATAATAGAAAAAAATCTTGCTCAAAGTGTCCTGGAAGATCAAGGCTATTAAAGGTGCAGTTCTGACTTGTTTACATTCCTACATGATGTTCTACTCAAAATATCTCCTTTTACACCTCAAATCAATTTTCGGAGAGGACTTATGAAACTGTGTTTTCCAGTTCTCTTAATCTTTTGTTACAGTTGACAAAGCTGTCAGGTTTTTGTTTATTTTGCTCCAAAATAAAAGTTCTCATGATGAAGAAAAAAAAAAAAAACAGTCTGCTGCAGCTGCCTGCTGCGGAACCCAAGATGTCATACAAGCAGCACAATACCTGACCATCAGAAGCTGACAACCTTTGAACTGTCAGTGCTCGGCATGACAGCATCCACTGAGGCTAAACAAGACGTGTCAGGCTGGCGTGTAAGCAGACGTTTAAGGTCGAAAAAGGCGAAAAACCACAGACAATGTCTTCATAAAGCAGCTCCCTGACCATCCAGAGATTTATTCCCCCCACCGTACACGCAACCTGCTGCGTGCACTCACATCTCAGCCACGCAGAAGTGACTTCAAAAGGAACAAGGAGATAAAACAAAATGAATTGCAGACACATCAAGCCTCCCATGCCCTTTAAAGCTTAATTATACCTGTTGGGGTGATGAGAGACACATCACAGAACCTAGTGATTAATAAACAAACGGTGCAACCCATAAAGAGTCTGACAAGTCCCTGCTCATCGCCCTTCACATTTAGACCGGGGTGTTCATATCAAAGTGTATCAAACAAGAATAAAGTTAGAGTTGGCCGAGGTTTAACCCCCCCTCCCCTTCTTTCCTGTCCCCCGTCTCCTGGTCGTGTCTTTCCTGTTCTGGAACGTCTGTCTGAGACGCAGGCACGTGCTTCAGAGGACCGGCCTGGGCTTTCATCTTTCATTGGCAGGTCCAGATCACTCGACTGGGGCTTTGTACCTGCCGACGTGGTAAGTGTCGCATTTGCAGAGGTTTTGTAAACAGACACACCTTTTGAGATAGACGATGGGAACGAGATGAAGTTACTAAACACTGCGGCGCTCTGACTGAGGAGGAAACATTGCCTCATCTTGAAAGGGATGCTTTTTGGGTCAAAGTTACAGCAGCCACAGTTAGAGCATAAAATACAAAGTAACTGATTTTTACTTGACTTCCAATAAGTTAAGAACTATCCCAGGGGTCTACAACCTTTACTAGTAAAAGAGCTATTTGGGCTTGTTCGGTACTGCCCAAAATATAATAGGAGCCTTTTTATAATGTGATACTACTTTGCATCATTACATTGTGATCTTTTATAATAAACAAGAATTATATTAATTTTGGGGCGCAAAAAAATACATGAATATTAAGTTAAATGGTCATTTTCTCAAAGTCTTTTTTTGCCTTTGGCAGAAGCTCATATGACTTTCTTTCAAAATAAAAGACTTCCTGTCCCAAATAGGGACATTCAAGCGGAGCAAAATTATACTTTCGGTTTACTTTGGTGAGCCATCATCCTTTTTGCTACTTACTACTGCTGTAAACTGGAGCATAAATATGAAACATGATTGGTTAATGATGTGGTAAAAAAAAGTAAATGAAGAATACACAAAAGTTATCGACCCTTTCTTTTAGAAAATACTATTATTTTGTTTTTCGTTAGCTAGTGAGCCTCTGTGGAGGAGGTAAAAGAGCCTCGTGGCTCCAGAGCTTCAGGTTGCAGACCTCTGAACTATCCAATGAAATTGGAAATTATATGCAACCTGTTTTTCTGTGGTATTATTTGATCCGAAACACTTTTTTAACACATTTGTAATTATCGCAGACTTTGGTATTTCTAAAGCCCCTTTTCAGTCAGTGTGGTATGACGCTGTTGGCAATACAAGCTTCTTGCTTTAAGCCTCTTTGACCAACCAAATGTGATTTAACCTGATCATTTCCCTCAGACAAGTCTGTATTGTTTTAGGTATTTTTCTTGCCTGAGTCACCATTTAAAAGTAGGCTAAATCTCAGCTACATAACAAAAAACGGTGCATTGTGGTGTATTTCCTCAGACTCATCAAGCATAACTGGGTCAAACTTGTTTGGTAACCTATCATGAAACAATTTCATGCAATGAGTATTTATGTGACAATAACAACAGCTTCAAATGTGTCTGTAATTGGAGCGATGCAAAGGCTGTGGTGAGGAAAATCACACATAATTATCTCCGTACTCTGCCGTTTACCAAACCAGAACAAGGCAATTCTGCACTTTTTTGGCTTTTTAGTTGGAAATATTACTGTTTTGGTTGTTTTTGTTGAAAATCTCACTGATCCCATTTCAAACCACAGCAGGAAGTAGGTTTGTTTGGAGGGACTTGGAAACTGAAAGGGCCAATATCCGCCATTGGACAACCACTGGGTGTTTTGCAGGAACAACTGAACTTTAGGTTAGATAAAGTTTTAATGTGAAACTTAACAGACTTCATGGTTGATTATGTCTCTGAATTATTTACTCTTAAAGATTTCCTATTTTTCTCATAGGAAGTCATGAAACTTTGTGACTGCAAGTCCAAATCATTGTTTTTCCACCACTTTTTCTGAAGCATTTCTGCCAACACACAAACCTAAACAACTCTTTTTTGGTTTCAAATGTCCATATCTTTCCATAAGTTATGCAGCTTGCACAAATCTATTCTTGTAAACCTCAGTTCTGCCTCCAACCTTATAAAAGCTTAATTTCATATCAGTGATTTAATTAAAAAGTGATTTTTACTTTAATTTTTATTTAAGGTGTTTTCTGTGGCTGTTGAATTTATTATATTTTTTACTTATATTTGCTTTCTTAGGTTTTATTTGTAATTAACACACGATGCATAATTTCTCCAGATTTTAAGTTTATGTTTTCGTATCTTTAATTTTTTTAATTAAGTTTTGAATTTTGGTATCCTTCTTCAACGTGAAAAATATTTTTTCTCCCAACCCCTACAGCTTCTCCCTTACTTTATATTTAGCCCTCTAAATGGAGTGATCTGGAAAAATAGCGACTTCAAATTTGGACATTACTAATCTTCGATTATGTCATCAATAGTGGGCGGTCCTTTACGTTAGCACGTGTCTTCCAGTGCTCGTAAAATACACAACATTGTTTTTTTAACTTTAAAAAGTCATGCAAAAACTAAAAGAGTTTTTACTTACATTTAAATGTTAACTTCTGTGCATCAGAGCCTCCCTGTCCTACTATGAAGATAAATAAAGACTAGAAAAGTTGCATCACCTGTGATAATACTAGTATGAATGCTTTTTGCTGAAAGTATGCTGAAGATACTGAATCTTTTTGCTTAAATTGGTGATGCCATTTACTGTAATTGTTGAAGGGATTTGCTGAAAAAGGAAAAGCTATATGCAAAATTTTACATTTGCTGAAAGACTGAAAATTTTGTCAAGGAACTATAAAAAAACACTGAAGTTGACCTAAATTTCTGAAAAATTTGTAGTAAAATTGCTTACAAATATATGTTGCTTAAATAGCCAAATTAGCCAAAAAAAAAACCTCAGTAGATTCCAAATTAGCCAAAAAAAAAGAACCTCAGTAGATTCCAAATTAGCCAAAAAAGTTAGCTCGTTGCTTAAACACTAACTAATCTTCAAAATAGCCAAAAATTCCTCAGTGAAGTAAATTAATCAAAAATGTTAGCATGTTGCTAAAATAAAAGCTAAACTATAAGTTAGCATAAATAAACCACAGTTGATAACAAATGAGCCAAAAGCGTTAGCTTGTTGCTAAAATATTATGTAAATGCAAATCTTTTTGAAAATTACTCTAAAAGATTTAAACATAGCTCATGAATATATTTAGATGCTTGTTGCTAATCTTAAAATTTGAAGACCTTTTTCATTAGTTTCCTATAGGGCATATTTTGCTCAATATTTCAAAAACTATAACGTTTATGAATACCAAAAATAGAAGCAGTAATGTCCTGAACAAGCTGAACGTTTTGAAACCAGGATCTATGTCCCAAAAATGAGAAAAAAAAAAGCAGGAGAATCACTATAGTGTGAAGGCTTAGAAGCTTCACAAAATAAATAAATTAAAGCACTCTATAAACGATATCAAATATTTTTTGTATTTCCTTATTTTTATTATCTAAATAATATTAGCCCAATTTCTGCAATTTGCCATTTTCAGGTATATAAAAAAACGTGTATTAAAAGCAGGACTGACAATTTACGAAGTGAATAATTCTCTGGAATGAAGTGTTTTCTTAAATAATATGTAAACCCTTGGAGTTATAAATGGCTCGGAGCCTTGTTAGATGTTGCATGACATAACTGCTGTCTATTACCAAAACCTGTGTGTTGTTCTGCAGGGAACTGCTGATAGACTTGGGCCAAATGAAAGGGCTGACTGAGACTGCAGAAGTGCGGTTTACTATAAATGATCATGCTTTACCATTGATTTAACTAATGATGAGTGCTCTGAGTGCAACAATAGTAATTTTCTCATAAAGCTGTCAGCAGTTAATCAATCTGCTAAGGGTTTTTCTCCTTCAATGTAAGATTTATTAAATGTGCATCGGGGCTTGTTCAGGCTTGCTCAAGCCTGTCTGCTCAAAACAAGTCTAAATGATTCTCATTGACTTTGATTTTATTTGTCACACTTTTCAATAATATTTATATCCACTGCTTACTGCTGAGATAACAGTGTTTGATCTCCTGATGTGAATCTCGTGATTCAACTTCTGCTTCTTATCTGTGGTGTGTAATGAGGCTTCATCTTAATGTTTTCTCTGAGCTCTCTGAAACTTGCACTGCAGTCGCCTGAAGGACTTTTAAGGCTGGTACATCTGCCAACAATAGGAATTTCCCTAATCTGCACAACTCCAGTTTAGAGGGTTTTTTCTGTAACCTTACACCACTGAAGTGTCTCTGTACCTCATATATACACTCACTGGCCACTATATTAGGCACTTCAACAGCTTGTTAACGCAAATTTCTAATCAGCCAATCACACGGCAGCAACTCAATGCATTTTACAGACACGGTCAAGATGATCTACTGGGATTTTCACTCACAATCATCTCTAAGGTTTAAAGAGAATGGCCCCAAAAAAATATACATATATATCCAGTGAGCTACAGTCTTGAGGGCAGAGATGCATTTTTTATGTTGGAGGTCAGAAGAAAATGGCCAGATTCTCCTCAAATAACCACTGGTTACAACTTAGGTCTGCAGAAGAGCATCTAACAAAAACTGAGACTACAATTCACACAGACTCACGAAAACTGGAGCGTAGAAGATTGGAGAAATATTCTCTGGTCTGATGAGTCTTCATTTCTGCTGCAACATTTAGATGGTAGAGTCAGAATATGGCATCAGCAACATGAAAGCATAGATCAATCCTGCCTTGTATCTACAATTCAGGCTGGTGGTGGTGGTATAATGGTGTGGAGGATATTATCTTAGCACACTTTGGGTCCCTTTATACTAATTGAGCATGGTTACAACATCACAGCCTACCTAAGTATTGTTGCTGACCATGTCTATGACAACAGTGTGACACCTTCTAAACAGGATTTCATAATCATCTCAGACTGGTTTCTAGAATATGACAATGAGTTCACTGGACTTAAGCGACCTCCACAGTCTCAACCCAATAGATCACCTTTAGGATGTGGTTTCAATGGAAGATCAACATCATGGATGTTCAGTCGACAAATCTGCAGCAACTGTGTGATGTTGTCATGTCAGTGTGGATCAAACTCTCAGAAGAATGTTTACAACAATTTTTGAACCTAGGCAGTTCTGAAGGCAAAAGGTGTCCAACAAGGGTGAAGTAGCCGCCGTTGAGAGTACATGATGCACAACTCCAGCGTAAACTTTTCCTTTTGCTCGTGAACATTTTAAGCCTCAGAAATGACCTGTCGTGGTAACATGTTTTTTACAAAAGGAAGCAGGACCTGCAGCTATTAAAACTAAAATTACTTATTTGGACCCCTAACTTTCATTAATGTTGACTAAGCGCCCCATAGCACATGTCTTTAGCTTAAAAAACAAAAAAAAGTCAAATCAAAACATTATCTTTTTTTTTTTTATTATATTAGTCATTTAGTCATATAACTAGTAGTCATTATAAAACTACAGACAAGTCCACTGGCTAATAAAATGATTCTATATTTACTGTTTTTTCTTACTTTTTCTTAACTTGCAAGATCCAACTGAGTTGATTTCATTTGATTACATTCTGCATTTTTCTGATGATGGAGGCGATATATAAAGAAAATAAAACTCAAAATTTCACTTAAGAGTATTTCTTTATTCAAAAGCTATTAGGAGAGTGTAAACAGAGAACTCTCATGACCCAACTCAGGTGAAAGAATTCCAGCCATCCTGCAGAAATTCTGTATTTCTCTAAATATTTTATATTTTATGTGCACTGAGAACTCTTTTAAATACATCATGAGACGATTGGAGTGGGACTTCATCTTAACTTTATGTAGAATTTCAAGAAATGCTCGTGCTTCGATTACTTAGTTTTTCAAACAATTTGTGCTGCATTGCTGTTTTCTTATTTTCCACGACATGTACTTCCTCTTTTGCAGAGAGAAATGTATCTGAATAAAATAAACCAAACATTTTCACTTTTTAATTATATTCTGTAATTAAAAGGCTTGGTGTAAAATCATAAACACATTTGCACTTAGTGCAATTATAGATTTCCTTCTGAACATAAAAAAGACCTTTTAAAATAAAGTTTTCTTAACAATATTGTTAAAACTCTTGTGTAAAAAAAAAAAAAAGTTGCTCAGTGCAAATCTGAGCTCATATTTATAATGAAACGTAAAATTATTATTTGTGCTGCTCCTTCTGCTCCACTTTGAAGTCAGATATTAAAGTGATGTTTAATGTGGTCATGGGCTTCACAAACTGCAGTCAGCTCCTTTAAAACACACAGCCAGGGCTGTAATTTTTACAAGTTAAGGCAAAATGTGCTCTAAATACAGTATCACAGTTTCAGATGAGTGTGGAACCATCTCATCAACATTTGATATTCAGTCAAGCACCTTTCTCGCATCCAGTGGCACGGTGTTATTAAAAGTATAATCATAGATTTTGTGAATGAAACGACTCCATCAAATGGCAGGTATGAAACACCTATTTAAGAGTGTTTTAAACTTGGCCCCCATCCAATGTTTTTCTTTTTTCTTTTTAAGAATGAAAGCATAGGTTACTATTTTACACATTTTAAAGGGCTTTTTTTTTTTAAATCTTGTTGAGTAAACTCAATACTGCAAAAACAGACAAAATAAAGGCAAACATTATTACACCATTGGCAGGATTTCTTTAAATAAATAAATAAAACTGCCAATATACAGTAAATGGTCTTACCAATTGTTCTTATTTTAAGAACAAATTCTAATTGCTACAACAAATTTTGTAAAACCAAGATTATTTGCTGTTAAAAAATCATCAATTTTCTTGCAAGAAAGAAAATCAGATTTTTTTTCTTGAAACAAGAGTTTTTACTCTCTTAAGATTCTGTTTTTGCAGTTTGTGAACATATAACTCATTTACCTTATAATAAATTAGTTGTTTTCAATCTCATGCACTTTTTTGAAGATATTTTTGTCTCCATTCTGCTTTTTACATCAAAAAATGGCAGTAAAACAACTTTTTAAAGCAAAAAAATGTCCTTCTTTCATGTATTACGAGTGTTAATCTACAAAAGGGGTGTCCTAAACTTTGCAGAAGTCTTCTGCCTAACAGGTTTTTGTTGGTCTCATCAGACAAACAGATAATGAACAGGAGGAAAAAAGCTGCTGGTTGTTGAGCCGGGACCACCAGCGGCTCCTCGTCTGCAGCTTTTCCAGCTGTATGAGGCGCTGTGGTGCTGTAAGAACTGGATAGCTCTTGAGACGATTGCCTTTCACTCCTGAGATGGTGCGTAAACAGAGCAGGGGCCGACAGATGGGCCTCAGCAAACTGGTGCCGTTGACCTTTCAACCCCACTGTCCGGCAGCCCTCTCATCTGTATAAGAAAATGCGGAGGAATTCCAAGGAGATTATCATCCTTTGTGTCCTTTGGTTTGCAATCCACTGGAGATGATGGATACAGAATGCAACTGCAAACGTGGAGCGCATTCCCGGGTTCCCTGCATGGCGGCACCTTGTTGTACCGATGTAATTCCATTACACAGAAGTTGCTCATGTAAACAGTAAATCATGCAATGTTTGTTTATGCGTGTTGTTTGAGGGAAAACGCGCATTTTGGTTAAAGTTGACTCCCAGACACCCAACCCGTCTTACAACAATTAGTGTCCAAACAAAAGGCGTGACTGCAAACTAACCACTTTAGTCACACCGTGACATGGTAAAGGTTAGTTTTGATGCAACTCCACCGCTTTTTACCTGGAGAGAGCAGTAATGAGAAAGTTGACTGTCTCAATGAAGGATTTCACCTTCCTCAGTGAGACAGAGCAGAGTAGCAATTTAGAAAATTATCACCTCAGATTGCCTGAAGCTACACTTTTGTATGTATGCTTTCTCTTTACATGTTTCCAAATATAAACAAAGTCTGTCATTGGATTAAATGTATGTTTTTGTGGGGCGATTTCCTTTCCAGTTTGATATTTTTGGTTCTATTTTACTCACATTTATGCTCAGTTTTCTATTTTCGCCTCATATTTTAAGTTGTATTTTACTGGAAATTGTATCATTTTTCATCCATTAGCAAAACAATTGTGCTTGTTCTTTAAAATTTGCTACAAAAGATGTGGATTATAGGTTTTGTCATTTTAAAAAAAATAAAATATAAGATGTTCTGCTCTGGTTTAACTGTGTAAAAGGTAAGGATGTGACAAACCTACTCAACTCCCTCTGTGACGAATAATGGAAAGAGCTGCTGTACCTATAGAGGCCTTCCATCAGCATTCGCATGCGTTTAGTTCTTAGAGGTCAAATTTTAACAGGAGATGCAAAATAAATTTTTTGTTTAATTCTTTTGAACCAAATTGTGAGTCAGTCAATATCTCCTGCTTCTTTAGCTACTGGAAATTGCGGGGCCCCTAAAGGCATATCAAAGTAAAAAAAAAAAAAATCTATAAAGAAAAAAAAATTCTGGTTACTATCTGGTGAGCACCAATTGATATTATTTCATTTTTCTCAAAGAAGATTTCTGGGAACTGAATGGTGAGAACCAGATGGTATCTGGTGAGCACCAGGTACCTGTTCTCTTCTGGTTATTATCTGGTGAGCACCAGATACTATCTGGTGGGCAGCACTTTCTATATGGTGAACACCACATAATATCTGGTGAGAGCCAATTATGATTACTTTTTTTTTTCTGGTTAGCATCTGGTGCACTCTAATTACTATCTCTTGCACCAACCTGTGTTGTTTTCTATACATAGTTTCTGGATAGTGACAGTAGTTTCTTAAAAAGTTGTTGGTGGGACTGTCAGCGCGGTATGAGCCTAAGAAAACTACCCATTATCCCTGTTCTTGCATGTTCTCCCACTAGCTTACAGTCCCTCACAAATAAACCAACATTACTGGTGCAACAAAAATTTGAAGCTATCCAGCCATGCAGCTCTGAGCCAGTGCTAGCTTGGGCGAGGAACACAAGATATGTATATGGATCTCTTCATCTGCAAGTGGATGCATCAGAATGGAGCGGAGCAGCAAGCTTGTGGCCTGTTGATGTTAGATTTTACTAATACAAGTTTTTTCAAACCGCATGTTTTTTTGTCTATTCCTGATTCGCAATGATTTGAAAATGCACTCAGAAATGCAATTTTAGACTCAATTTTCTTAAGGTTTTTCTTCCATTCTTAAAAAAAAGTGCAACAAGAACATGTTAGAAAACACAATTTTTATTGGAATATTTTTTTTATTTCTGATGTCCAAAAGAATTTCAATCCATTCTTTTACAAAAAAAGGAGAAAAGATTGTTAATATCTTATATATTTATGCTACAAGTCAAATTTAGTGTCTTTTAACATCAGTTCATAGTTTTTGTTTCAAAACCCTAAAATTTGAGAATTAAAAAAATCACTTCTCACATTTTCTTCTAATTGAAGCAACCATCAACCCCGTCACTGATAATATTTATTAATTTCAAACCCAATCTCCAGTCTGTGCCTGAGTTGTGAGATAAACAACCATGCAGCATAGTTTAAACTGTTGCTGATCCGTGCGGTGGCATTTTTAACATTCCTTATTGAGTTTTAATCTGCTTTGCTTTCTTTTCATAGAATAAGCTGGTCAGGTCAGCATTGTGGTTTGTTTTCTGTGCCAAATGTAGGAACTCAAAGTACTGTGAGAAATAACTAATTGATCCCATCACCTTTACATTTTTTTCACCTAAATCTGCTGCAGACCAGATGTTTACCATGTCCCTCAAAGACGCTTTGCAGAGTTTCTCTCTGTATCAATATTTCTCCTGTGGAGCTTCAGGATCAGGCTTAAAGCACTCATGCTTATATAACAATGCTGATTAACAGAACATTTCCCTTTTGTGGACGGCCACAAAGAGCAACTCTCATCGTCCCTGTGGCTGAGTCACCACAGAGCTTGGGCCCCATTCATGTTTTTCCCATGTTGCAATTTACTCACTGAATTAGGCTTCCACCAGAAAAAGTGTTTCAGTCCCAATTATCATCTGGCAAGGAAGAGAGGCAGTCGGACAGGGGTGGAGGGGGTGGGATGCTTAAGCCTTTTCACCAGCGCTGCCTTGTTTCGCCTGTTCCTCTCCTTGAGAGAGTAATGTGTTTCCTCACACAAAAGGAGGATCTTCAGAGATATGCCAAGAGTCTGGAGAGTGTGTTTGCTGGACCTGTGAGGAGACCTCTTTAGGAGGCTTTGGGGACAATGGAGCATGGGCACCGGCCATGGTTTACTTTGTCCACGCCAAGCATTTCACACGCACCCGGGGCAACAGCCGGTCTGAGCAAAGGCACAACATTAGTCCGAGTTATTGAAAGGCCTTTTTCATCTTTGTCACCAAATCAGTGCAATGATTGCTCTGAGCGAGTTTTTTTTTTTTTTTTTTTAGCTCCTCACACTACTTTACCAGCAAACAATTTTCATTCTGATGAGAGGAAATTATTGCTTTTGTGGTTCATCGTCTACCATCTGATTTAATTTTGTGATTAATGAACACAGCAGGACGTTTCTGCATCCTATTTTTTATTCTGTTGTTCATAAATATTGATAAGCAATCACAGAACATGTGATTCTATTAATAATTTAATTAAAAAGGTACATACAATTTTATGCTATTCATCACTTGTTTTTTTTAATATATATATTTATATATATTTCTTTACTTTTTTCCACAAACAAATCAAACCTGCGCTTAATGGAAATATATGTCACTGAATAAAATGCATCTTTCAATGTTATGCTTAAAATAGCAATCTATCAGGACTTGATTGCATCAAGAGTCTGCTCCACCTGCCTCCTCCTCATTGTTTGTCTCTCAATAGCCAGGTTGTTGTTGCTATAGAAATCTATAGATCTGACAAGCCCTGTGTTCCTCACACTCAGTGTTAAACACAATAGGAAAACAGTGGAAAAAAAAGGTCTACATTTCTTGTAATTGAGCAGAAATTACATTTAAAAAAAGAAATGCAATCAAAGATGTATTAAGTCTTCTTTTTTTAATGTATCCATCATCCGACATAGATTTTAATGTAAAGATTACAGTTTACTTTGTGTTTTGGAGTCACACTGTTTTTTTTTGTGCAAAGTTTGGCTGCAGGTGCAACTTCTAATCTTTTGCGACTTTTGTGATTTTTAAGAAATAATGAGAAACGCCCACTAGAGGGATTGTGGGTTTATCTATCATTATTTTCTTCGGACAATAACGCAGTAGAAGTAACTCAGTTTTAAGCTTCATTTACACCGTCCTAGACAACACTCGTTTAAGCAAAAACGTTCAATGAAAAGTCTTATGCAAATGCGTGCTTTTGTGCGTTTCGGGCTTCCACAACGGGTGAACTCTTACGTTCACCCATTGCTGCACAAGTTTTTATGACTATTTTCAGGCGTTAAACGCGTGGCCATTGAACATCCGTTAAAGGTTAAACCAGATCAAACTTTGACCAATCAGGGACTCAGATTTGGTAGCGATATTGCTAGAAATTAGAAGCTGGGGAAAGTATGGTGCACTTCTGTCCTCTAGTTTTATTCCCTCTGGTCTTCATCATTTATTTTTCCATTAAGTTCTCCGTGCCTCCGTTTTGGTGCATTGAAATTCATGTGTTTTCCCTCTTTCCAACTTTCCTCCAGGGGAGCAGGAGATATTCTAGATTTCAAGTGGCTGGTCTATGCTCCTGTTATTGGCAGTGGACCTCGCCTCTGGCTCGTCTTGTGTCTTGGAGCAGGAGAGATTACAGATTCCAGGTGGCTCTTCTGTGCTCCTTTCCTTGGCAGTGGACCTCGCCTCTGGCTCACCTTGCCCAGATCCATCTGGATGTAGCCTGTCAGCTACACAATTCAAACATATAGTTGTAGAGTTAGATAAGCTAATTCTTCTTTAACAGTCCTGGTATATCGCCTGTCCGTTCGGAGAGAAAATCTCTCCTTCGTATGGACATCCTTGAAGTGCCCAGGAATCTGTATTTTTTGGAGTTTTAATTGAAGCGATGGCGTCCTATATTGTTTACGGAAGCGCCAACCGTTGAAAAATTGATCAAGAAAGAGAAATCAATTATTTTAGCTTGACTCCAGATGGAATTATACAACAGCAAGTCTTTTATATATTGAAATGGAGGTGTGAAAAGAAAAAAACTGGATCAAGATTTTGACATTTCGCACCTAACCTCTTCCAACTGCAGGTACATGTGCAAATATTGGGTGGCGACAGTCCAGCGTGAACACCATAGGTTCACAACACACGTTCAAAAATGCGTGTTAAACATGTTCTTGAACTCCCGTCACAGCCTTTGTGAACGTTGCTTTATGATGGGCACAGAGGATAAATAATTCAAAGGATTTTGTATTTTTAAGTTAAATAAAGATTTAGTTGGCTTGTTCTTTATGCTACAGTTTTCTTATTGTCTATAGTTATAAATTCAGTCTATTATTGGTATCTCAATATTATGACTTGTCTCTCAAGATGTAATGTCCGTTCTTTTTCTTGTACTTTGTTAAATCAATTTTTCCCAAAAGTGGAACTTCTATATGATTTTTTTGCTTCTTTTTTTTTTTGACGTATTGTCCGAATTTACGGTAGCAATCATTTTCATAATGAGAGAACAATGCAGAAAATAAAATAAAAAAACAACAGTTCTCTTCCAAGCAGCGCGGTCCTGTGGAGCGGTCACCTGAGACAGCCCATAAATACTTTGTTATGAATTACCTGATAACAGTGGCAGGTGAGCTCTTATGAAAACACAGCCACTTCAAACGTCAGCCTCTGAGCAGCATTTCCAACCGATGTTGTGTTAAATATTAATCTCACGCATTCCTGCGAGATCACAGTCAAATCTACTCGCGGAATGCAACATTAAGCTCTGAAACTGTATCGTACTTCCTAAACCACGAAGAAAGGCATGCTGGGAAGGCCTACGCAGATTGTTTTTTAACCTGTGTCTCTCATCGGGGGGCTCTCAGTCCTGATCCTTAAATTACTGCTCATCCAGGAGACCCTCCACACTGGCAGGGTTTGACAAATATGATCACCCTCGTCGTCTTCTCCCTTTGGTTTAAGTCAACAAAAGCATGGAGACAGCCAGCACTGACATTTGGACTTTGGCTTCTAAAGGCCATTCAGTTCATGAGGTGAAGGTGTGACTGTATGCCAAACACATAAAATCCTAATGGATCACATGGTGCAGGTTTTGAGTAAGCGTGTGCTGGCAGATTTTTTTTTATTATAAACCACTCAACAGAATTAGCTTTTGACCTACATTTCCTTTCATGCGTTTGAGTGCTTAAGCTACAACTCAGAAGAACTGTGACTTGACTTATTGCCTGAGCAACCCACCAAAAAAAAAAAAAAAAAAAAAAAAAGCAAGTCATTTACGAATGTTTGCTGAACAAAAACGAAACCTTCTTTTCAGAGCTGTTTATGGTTTTGTTGCCTCCGTGGCATTTGAAAGGGTTTTTTGTGAGTGACTCACTCCAGTTGTAAATGCTAACAGATAACTTCCGAAGATTGAAAATCCTCCTTTGATACTGTGATGATGTGGGTGGACAGGTCTGTGAATGGCGCTTTTCTGAATCCAGTTTGACTTCTGATGGTGTATCTAATTAAATATGTTCCCTCCAATACTATAAAAAAAATCAGAAAACAATAAAAACAACCAAAATAAGATTTAAAATATGTGAGATGACAATTTTAACCAAACGGTGAAATATAATGATGTTTCACAGCAATGACATGAAGGCTCTGGAGTATGTAATTTGATGATGTAGCATCTGATAACATGGAATAGTGGAGAACAACATATTGACAAATTGAAATACTCTGTAAGGTGATACAGAGGAAAACCAGTGACAGAAGGGCAATGATGAGACTGAATATATGAAATACATCATTTATGGATGTAAAAAGAAACATTAAAATGTCACTAAATGAAATTTCTGCAACTGATAGGAGATCTGGTGCTGTCACCTAACTGCGTTTATTTTAGGTTGGGTTTGGTTCCAAATCTTCAGTGGCCTTGAAGACCAAATTCCATAGACAAATGACTCAACTGAAGAAAATAAAGAGTACAAAAACAAAATTAAAAACTGACATTTTTTTGGAAAGCCAGCCAAAATTCCAGACACTAAAATAAGTAAAGCCTTTTTGAAAAAACAAGTAATTTCCAGTCATAAAAATGAAATGTTTACAAAAAGACATAAAAAAAGTAGGTATTATGGGATCACTTTAAAAAAAAATCTCACATCTGTTGAAAAAAAAGCTTCTTTTTTCAGGAGGTTGTTGAAGTATATCAAAAATGACTTATTTTTTAAAACTGGAATGGAAACACTTTTTTTTAAATTAAATGAGTCATATGAATGACGACCACACTTAGTAGGTGCAACAGAGGTCCCAACGCATAGAATGGAATTGTTGGATCCACATCTCCTCTGTAAAATCACCAACCACGATTTCCCAAAATCTCTTCATCCATATCCGCTCTTCCGTAGCTCGCCGCTCCATGAGCTGAATAAGATGCCGGATGAAACGAGAAACAAACTTCATGAACCAATCAGTGATCTCCCGTTATAGCAACCTTTTTCTGTTTCTTTCTTTTTTTTTTTTTTTTTTTACATTTCATCTTTTTGAAAATTACCTTTGTTTTCAGCTATGTTTCATTTTCATTTAGTTTCATTCCTTTTTTATTATTTTGTTTTATTTTGAATTACATTTTGGATTCTGGAATTTTCACAAACATGATGTCTTTTTATAAGTTGTTTTGCTTTTTTAATTGTCGTTTTTGATTTGCAATATGTTTGTTGTGATTCGTTGATCTGAATGGCCCTTCACTGTACAACTCTAAGCTTGAATGCTGTGTGTTGTTGGGAAATAAAGTGGCACCCTGTGGCAGGAGTACCTGGGACCCAGAGCAAAACAAAAGTGTTATAGACAACAATTAACCAATGAAAAATTGTGTACGGCAAAAAATTCTGCAAAACAACATTACAATAATACATTTTTGAATGGTGATTTTACAAATATTTGACAAGAAAAGAACATGTCGAAACATAGAGAGAGACCTGGAACCCAGTTTGTGGTTGAAATTAACTCTAAACCCATTGTGTGAATGTACAGATAAAATGCATGCATTTTTTGCATTTTTTTTTATTGTTTTTATAGCAAGCATTTTAAAATCTCTACTTGGTTTTTAAAAGATACAATCAAAGTTTTTCATGTATCCTCTGTCTCACTCACCTTATATAGTTAGATTTTATAAAATTCAAATTATTTAAAAAATCAGACTGTTTATTTATATTTCAATAACACCTAAGCTTTTTTTATTTTAAGCATTTACCAAAACAATTACGTTATTCATTTATTTGTTTTATGTGATTTAATTATTTAATCATGAATAGATAATTTAAAACGTTCCTATTACCATGTCATCCCCATTTTTTTTTTTTATACAAACATAAATGAAGAATACATGTATTTAACTGATCATTATAGTTTTATAACACACAATGTTGACATATTCTGATTAAATGGATGTTAATTAGCATTGTGCAAAATCTGGTGAATTTGTTAATTAATGTTCACTATCCCGTTCAAATAAATTAATTAAAAATTAATAAATAAGAATAAACTAGTGTCTTCAACACATTTTTTTAAACAGTTTGACCTAAATATATTGTATTATTTAATATCTCACTTAAGCACCAGATTTGAAATTAGAAGTAAAGAAAACATCTGGATTGGAGGATTTCAGACACGTCTGGACTGTCTTTAGGGTGCGGTGGACAAGATGCGCAACAATGCCGGAAATCTTCATAAAAGCTAAAATAAAAAGATCTGTCCAAAGTAATATGTTTCTGTTTTATGATGATAAAGAAGTGATGAAACTCCCTTTGGACAACCTTGCTTTCGTATGTCATTATACGATCTGTGTAATCCCAGACAAAGACGTTCTGGTAAAAGAGGATGCAGGCCTTACAGCAGATTAACGCCACGGCGATGTGTTCCGCCGCCGATGATCCGGGCCTAAACATACCCCTCACGGGGTAGTGGAAATGTTGGGGCTCCCTTCCTCTAAAAGGGCGTGGGGCAGCGGGGTGACATGCTCTGCAGAAATCACCCTGTTGGTAATGTTCTCACCGGGAGGAAAGAAAGGATACCAGAATGAAAAGACAAAGTATTGCAGGTCGCTTTTGTAGAAAATCCTCCCAAGAGCTACTCAGGCCATGATTTCATTATCAGTCCGACTCGCACTAATCCTCTCAGAGAGGAGTTGTTGGATATCCATGCTATCAAAAACTCTGGGTGTCAAAAGGGATGGGAGGGTCCAATATCCCTGAAGTTTACTGTGTGTGTTTGTGAGGCTGTTGTGCGTGTTAGCAGATGAATGTAGAGATGCTGTGTGAGTGGAATGCTGGATGTTTGAGATCCTCCCCAGGCTCTCTAGACTGTTTTGATTTCCCACTTCATGGAGGACGTGAGCGTAATCTCCTCAGGATTCCCCCTCTAGTGGTCTTTAGCTGCCATAAGCCACCATTCAACAGGCAAAACCCAACACGGGCTCGACACAGCCCGCTGGTATTACAGCGAGATCGGGGAGGGGAGACGCCTTAATCTGCCCTTGTAGCTAACCTGTTGCTGAAAAGAAAGCAGTGGCAGCCAGCCAGGGGACTGCCTTCTCTGACAAAGAATATTCTTCATCTTTTTGGCAATTTGGACAAAAAACCTGGGAAGAAAATTAACCAGAACAAAGAACAGTTACTTAGATTCTGTCATTTCTGTCCTCATGAATTCAATTGAGCAGACAGGTGGCGTGATGAGATGTCTGCACTATATGCATTTTTACTGTGAGCTACTTTTAATCTAAGAAAAAGAAAAACAATTACATATACATGACTTGGAGTGTGTAAAGCTAGCAGGCTTATCAGTTTTATAAACTGTTAGATACTTGCATTGTTTTATTAAAAGTTCAGATGTATGATGGAGAATTAGGTTATGTTTTTTCCTTGTAAATACAAAAATTAAAGGTCATAAACTTTGCCTATGACTTTTAAAGTCATAAATGTAAGACTTTATTTTCGTAATTTTACAGTTACGACTTTTTTCTTGTAAATTTAAAGTCGTGATTTAAAAAAAAAAATTGCTTGTAAACTGCCCATAATATAAAGATAAAAAAAAACATCTTTACAATTATTATTACAATGAGTCAAAATCAATTGACAATAGATAAACTACATTTAAGACACAAAAACTCAAGTTGTACTGTCATTTTTAGCTCAATTTAAATGATGCTACTTTAAAATGTAAATAAATGTTGGCAATTTAGACTGGGATTCATTGTCATTTATTTGAAAGACAATTCTCAATAATTCTCCAGCATGTTGTTATCCTAATATTGAACTACCACTTTTTAAAATATATTTTTATTAAATCTTTAAAACAGAAACAGATTAAGGGCTACAGGTATATATTCATGCACACCCTTGTTAAAAAATAAGACCAGAAAATATAAAAGAAGGTGATCCACAGATCATCCAACCAGCTACTTCTTTTTGCACTGTTGATTTTCCAATAAAATGATGTTAAATTCTACTTTGCAGATGTTCAATTTTTTTTATATAATTTTATATATTATTATATCACAAGACCTACTTTCTGATCTATTACAAAAGCATTTCCAGTGGTCTTTTAACCATAACGATGCTGCTTTTATGCCAAAATAAAAACAAATATGCTGTTTTAAGAGACAGTTTCTGTCGCATCAGTTCATCAGAAATTCACCTGAGTTGTGGGCGGGGCTCAGCTCGTATCCTGAATTGAACATTTTCTACATCCAAATTTGCTCTTTTTCAAACAACTTCCTTTTCATCCACTTCTGATTCATAACAACATGAATAAAGAAGTTCACAGAACTTATTATTTTCCTCCTAATATATCCTCCATCATGGGAAAAATGCAATAAGAACACATTTTTCATCAAACACGATTTTTGTCTAAAGACCACACACGACTAAAATGAACACTCCACCACAAATTCTCAACAATCCCTTCTTTATTTAGTTGCCTACACTTTATTCCAGTTTTAATCCTAAATCAAATATATGTTAATATCCTACGGATTTTTGAGTTGATGGCTCAGAGAGGATTCTTTTGGATAAACGGAACAAGTGACACGGCTTTATCCATCTGCTTCACGACAAAAGCTGAGGTAATCTAAGTGTTTATGTGAGACTCATTTGATTAAATTCTAGTCACCAAACTAATATTTGGACTCTTTGTTGAAGTTTTGTCACATAAATAAATCAATGGTTATGAAGTTATTTGTTTTAACTTTTCTACTCAAGTAAATCCAGAGTGCTTGATCTGAAAGCAAGTATTATTAGGAATAACATTGTGGAAGTGGAATGGATGCTACCAAGGACTTGGGTGACCTGAAAGCAGTGCAGTAGCTCCCCCTTCCCACCAGCCAGCAGATTCATGTCACATTGCACATATTGATGGATTACTGGCGAGTTTAAAGAGCTTAAAATGAGTTCCTCTGCTGGGCGATCGCGTCTGAGCGGTGTGCCCTATAATGCAGCACTAAGAAGAAAAGGCCCCGTCACACTGGCTCTCTGTTACTCTCAAGGTCCCTCGTCATTTGACTGTCTGAATGGCTTTGTGTGACAGACAGTTGTGGCTATGCAGCACTGATTGCAGCCAAGCCTCGCCGTGTTACCATGGAAACGGCACTCAGGTTACTCTTTTTGTGTCGTGCTTTTTACGGCAATCTGTTGTACTTTCATCCGTAATAAATATATTCTCTCAGGGCCGAAGGTTTGATTGAAAATGTCTTGTTTTTGCAGAAGATCAATAAAGTTGTGAAAGAATTCATTTACTTCAGAAAGTTTGAAGGCATAAAAATGCTTTCCTTCCACACCGATGTTGAGGAATTTTAATTTTTTTTTAAGAATAAAAATGTCAAATTTCCTAACTTGTTAAGTGCTGCTTTAAACTACTGGCTTGAATTTAAAATACGGAATTTAATAAACAATTTTTTTCAACTATTTTGGAACATTTAAAGAGTTTTAGGAGCTGCATATTGAACACCTTTCTAAAACAAAAACTGAAATTAAATTTGGGACCGATGGGAAAATGCAGAGCGCTGTTTTTTTTTTGTTTTTTTAAATGTATGCATATTGCAAAAATCCAAATATTCATAAAGTTTTGAAAAATATTTTCACACACACACAAAAAAAAGAACTTCAGCATTTGAAGAACAGGATGAAAACAGTTTACAGTGCTTGAAAACTTATGGACTTCTCTATGTTTTTATCTTTGTTTTGAGACAAAACCACATTTCTTGCATTTTATCTTACAGATTTCTGATTACAATCCCTTAAAAAACACAAATCTTTAATTGGCAAAGTACCATTTAATCAGGATGTAGCTTAATTAGGTATCACCTTGAACAGAAAAAAAAAAACATTATTTTAATTTTAAAACAAAATGAAAATGATGGGATCAATGATTGTAAGTATTTTTGCATTTTATCTTTATCCATTAATACTTTTTTTCACAACATAATATTGATTGACAGTTTGTTGATTTTCATTCTTCAGTAATTGGTTTAAATAATGATGTGTAAAAATTGCTCACAGTTTTTGAAAAATGTTTAGATTTATTTAAATATTTTTAAATCAACCAAAATATTACGTACTATTTAATTTGTTATTTGTGTTTTTTTATTTGTTTCATGCACTAGGATAGTTTTTCCTATATCTGTAATTTTTTCTCATTTCCTTTCATCAACTTCTAAGAATAAAACATTTTAACCACCATTATTATAGTTTTAATGATAAATATTAGAACTTCCTGATAAACTTTACTTTGGCAAAAACTGAATTTTTATGATTAACCAAAGTTGATCTTTTCAAAATAAGGTGTATTTTGATTGTGAGCAGCGCTTCACCTCAGCAGACAGTATAAATACAGCATGTGTCATCACTGAGCTTCTGAGAAGTCATCGCTGCGGCGCTCTCAGATTGGCACTGCGCTGTTTGAAGTTGTCTGTGTGAGAAAGAACCTGAGGGACAATTATCTTGTACGTCCTCAGCAGTTCTGACATTGTGGAGGAAAGGCTGAGTAAAGAAGATCAGAGGAGGGAACACACAGAAATACATCTGAGGCCTTTGTAGATCCCGGGTATTACTGACTGTCTGAATTACCAGGATACACATACTTCACTAGACAGTCAACATGTCATGTCTTAACAGCGTTTGGCCTAACCTATGAGCCAAAATTCTTAAATGAAGCCTCGTGAGCTCCGTGCCGTTTCGCAAGCTTAGATGAGGTCTTAAGCCTCAACAGAAGATGAATGCCGAGTGCTAAATTAATTTGAGGCATTTTCTTTTGTGCGCTGACAAAAGCGACCAGGTTGGTGCTGCTTTCCATAGCTGATGACAGATCATTGGGCTGCTGTGTTTGCCCAGGTGTCAGGCCTCCCGCTGCAGACAAGCAGAGGGTTTGTCCAGGCCGCCGAACCTCGCATTGCTGAAGTAGCTGCGTCTCGATTGTACACACCGTCTCATTCAGAGCTGCCGTGAAAGAAGTTCTAAAAAAGTAATTGTGACAAAATAACGGTCATTGAAATGTTGGAACATGCCCTGTATTCAAGACGTTTGAATCCAGGCTGCAAGGAAGAGACTTTTCAAACATCTTTCCTTCTGAGCCAGTTGATACTCTGAAGAACTTTCCATCAATCAGCTAGAAATATATTCATTTTAAGGTGTTTTAATTGCTTGGTTGAGATGCCAAATTTATAGATTTATGAGCATTAAACTTGATTGGGAAAATAGCTCAAAATTGCATTTCTGAATATGTCTATTCAAATCACTGTGAATCAGGAGCAGATGAAAAAAGGCGGGAAAAAAATCGTAAACTACCAGCTCAACTCCACTTTGTAGACGACTATATCAATGCATGTCTTCCTTTTCCTCATCTGAGCCAGTATCTTGTTTTAGCATTGTTAATGTTAGTTTGGGGGTAGCTAGCAGGAAAGTGTAAACAAAGGGATGTTAGGGAATGAGGGCGGGCTTACCACGCACTAGTAGTCCCACCCACATCTCTGAGGTGAATTTCTTAGAAAATGACGCATGCTTTTTTTCTCAATTTACCCTAAAAAATGTATATTAATTATTAAGAGACAACTGGGAACACTTTTATAATAGATCAAGAAAGGATTGGATTTGGACTTTAAAGGGAAACCAAACCAGGAAGACATTTGTCAAAAATTTGGCAATGACCAACAGGCAGCACTTTTAAAGCCCCATTTATAGAAATCAACAGCCAAAACAAGTTAACTTAGAGTTTGGTTACCCTTTAAAGAGCTTGTTTTGGGGGCTTTTTTTCTAATGAGGGTGGACATATGTTTGGAAAATTAAACTTACTTTTGCTTTTCTTGAGCCAAATCAGAATTCTTCCCCTACCACTAAGGCTTCTCACTACCCTTACTTCAGAGAAGGGCAAACTTTCCTACTCGAGGGCAGCAAAGAGTTATAATATTTGACAGAAGGGCTGAACCAGGAGCAGACTTCTAGTGTGTTTTGGGAATTTACCTCGCAAAAGAAAGAAAAAAACAAAACAAAAACATGCCTTAATCTCAATGAAAATTACTTTAAAACACTACATTTTGGCACCTTTATTTCAAAATTGGGGTTTTTGTTCTCATTTTAGTGCCATTTTCACCAATGGGTTGCGTTCATGTGGTGTTGGAATAATCAGAAAAATACTTTGAAATCACACATGAATATCAGAAAAAAGACAAATCTTCAAACACTACATGCAAAATTACTTAATGTCTGAACAAAGTTGATTTTTTTTTGTAATTCGCCATCTATACGGAGATACCTCAAGTATATGGAAAATAAAACATTAATACGGGTAATCAAAATCATTTATTATGGTTTGGTGGACCAGATTAAATAGGTCGGAGTTTGCCCACCCTTTTCCTACATTTATGCCTCATTTTATACTGAGGCGCCATGTCCTGTTTAGAATTGTCTAGTTAGTTCAAGTGAGCATTTCCATCGAGTAATGGACCAATAAGGTGTATGCGCGGTGTAGATCGATCACGTAGCTGTGTGTCATAACGATGCAACTACAGCGGTTTCCCGTATTCGCGGATTCGGCGTCCCTAACCCCCGCGAATAAGGTGGGAATGATTGTGGGAGATGAAGAAGAATATAACCTAAAACAAGACAAAACTTAAGGCATGGATCTTGAGTGCTGATTGGACGCTTGCTGTTTTCATAATACCTTTCCGCCAATCGATCATTTCGTCACGTGCCGACAGTAGCTCAGCCCTAACTGGTCTGTTACATTTTTCAATGGACTTATAACCAATGGGGGAGCCAAAAATTGTACTAATTGGTCCTGCCTAATGGGTCTATTTTATAATGGAAATGTTCAAAATACCAAACCAGTGCAGTCCGATCTGGATCGCTCAGTGGAAACGGGGCATTAGCCTTTATGGAAAAGTAGTGATATATCGTGGCTAATCCTCGATGACGTCGTCAATATTTGCCAGTCAGCTATGTTTTTACTTCTGTTCTCTTGTTTTCATTTAAAGTGTTTCCAGAGAGCGCTTAGCAACAGGGAAGGGAAGTGGGGGCGGGGTCGCTCTATGCCAAATGTCCCGCCCACGACTTAAAAATTATGCACATTTTTTTTAATTTGTTTTGTTTTAAAATAAAAATGACAAAATCCTCATAAAAAGACACTTAAAAAAAATCAAGAGATGATCATGTTGGATGCAAATCTAAAATATCAGTTTCATCAGTTATGTGTGTGCAGATGTGGGCGGACCAAAGGCTGCACAGCTGGCACATGCAATGCCTCTGCAGCTATAAATTCTCTTTTCTTGCCGTGCATGACATCTTTCACCTTTATCCAAGCCCCTGAGATGCTAAGCAGCCCGTTTGCATGATTTTCAATCACTGTAGTATATTTTGCATATCTTTAATGGTGTTTGTAACCACCTTTCAGGGGGATTTGAAAGCTGTTTGTGCCGTCACAGTGAAATCACAGGTGGCTGGGGTTGAAGGAGTGTCATTTGCACTTTTTCCACAGTCTTCCATGAAACCCTGGATTGGATCGTGTGCTCACACGCTCGTCCTGCAAGTTTATATTTGTCCCCCTTTTCACTTTTAGGAGTTGATATAAGAAAAAAAAAGGCTGAATTATGTGACAAAGTTGAGAAAGAGCACAAATTTCTTCACATTACCACGGCTTATGGGACAATAGAGCGAGGAGATTCATTTGTCCACAGGGTGAGCGGAAAAGAATCAGAAACCTCTGCCACTTAATTTGGAGGCTGAGACCTTACCCTGCGAAGTTTTGTTTTTCTAAGCCTCCAACATAACAGAGTGTGTCTTGCCGTCAGCACCTTAAGCAAGTAAAAGCACTTCTTTTATGAACTAAACCTGCTAGATATTTGCTTTGTGAAGCCCTGCAAGAAGAAAATGGGAGGGCCTGCAGTGAATAACTTTTAAAACACTGAGGAAGAAATGAAAAAAAAAAGCTGCAGGAGACATGAAAGAGCAGGAGAAATGAATTGAATGTTGTTGTTTTTTCAATTCTAGTAGAAAGAGGGCGATGGAATCTGAGCTCTCCTTTTCCAAAAGCTTTAGCCAGGTGATTCATCACAGCGCTCTGTCAAAAGAGCTTTCCACAACATGAGATGAACAATAACACTGTGATTGCAAAGACAGGAGCGCTTGATTGAAAGATATCAGCTAAAGGGTCAGCAGAGGAGAGCCAAACAGAGGAGCAAAAGTGAAGGAGGAGGGGAGAGAGAGAAGGAGCGCAGCTCTCTGATCGAATATATAAAAAAAAAAAATCGTAAGCCTTCCAGACGGGTGTCAAGAAAGCTCTTCAAGGAGCACTGCGTAACGAGAACATCCAAAATGAACCAAAACAATTTAACAGCTTTTTAACTGTGAATAGAGGAGCTGCCAGGCAGTTTGATTGAAAATGTAGCAAAGAAGTGCAACCTTCAGACGGATGGGGAGTCCTCATCTGGACCAATGCCAGACGCTGATATCACCCATTCAGCTGAAAGGGATCCATGCTCTTTTTGACCAGTATTCAGTGTCACCTGTAATAGATTTCATCACGGCTAAAATAATAAATGTAATCTCTACTGCAATTTAGTAAAGTGGAAGTTTGCATTTCTGTATTGAGGCAGCCTTTTGCTGTTAAGAATTTTAAAAAGTATAATAACAAAACCTTTAAATCAGTGAAATTAGAGTTTTTTCTCAGAAAAATGTTTAATCTTTTATTTTCTGATGCTAAAATGTTTCCCAAGTTTAATTTAGTTATCAATAAAGCCCCTAAACTGTTTGATACTTTAAAATCGATTGTTAAATTTTTTAATATTTTACCAGATTATAAGCTGTTTTTATGGATCTTTTCTCTAAAATTTTGCACAGTTTTGAATTTATGTCTCACTGATCAGTAGGAAAAGTGGTCTGCAACCTTCAAAACAGTCATTTGGGCCTCTTTTTTACTGATCAAAACGTAATTATTTATTCGTTTAAGGAATTTGATAATTTTGTTTGACAAATTATACAATTTATTGTAATAAAGATAAATTATATTTATTTCTTGACATGCACAAAATCAGAAATTAAAAGCAAAGTAGGATTTACTAAAATTTGAGATAGTTTTCTTTTTTTTTTTTTTGACAAAAGCATGTGTGATTTCCTTTTAAAATAAAATACTTCCTGTGCTAAACAGGATTGTTACACTCCTGTAAAAAGATTTCAAATAAGGCATTTTCTATTGTTATAATTTAAGTTGATTTTGGAAGAATATCACATATTTTTCCTACTTACTACTGTTGTTAACCTGAAAATAACCAATTAATTCACTTGTTTATGATGTGTTATGATAATAAACAATATGTAACTTAATATACATGTCGTGTGTACATTTTCACTGTACTTTGTGTTTTTACTGCTTCTGTGTCATCATGGCCTGGGGAACACAGATGAAAACTAGCCTTTTGGCTAATTCTGACTTTTTAAACCCATGTGTTTTGCCTTGTTTAACCATGTGGTTTTCTTTTGAATTTCACAGTCCCCTTTTAAGTAAATAAATTATAAAATAATATAATATATGACGGTATCTGACTTTGTATTTAAAAATCGATCCATTCTGGACATTGATTGTCATGTTACCCAAAAAGAAATAAATGGTCCAACTGTTGACTTGTTTGAATGTTTATTTTAACACCACTGAAAAATGTATAACTCGCTTTTATTTATTTTAATTTTTTTTACTTTTCCTAGAACTTCTGTGTCTCCTATACGTTGCCGTAAAAGTTCTATTGTAGTTTCAACAAAATCCCCTAAAAAACAAACCATAAAACCACAACGATGAGACACAGAAACTCATTAAAATGTGGTCGGATGAATTCATGCTCAATAAAACAACTGTTAACATGATCCACATTGATTCTACTGACGTGTCTTTTAGCGTCTCCAGTAACCGTCGTGCAGGATTCCTCAAACCAGCTTCATACAGACGCACAAAATAAATCTGCAAAATTAAAAGTTTGAAAAAGGGAAAAATCCAGACAAAATTTTGCAGACCACAGCGGATGTATCTTTCTAATAGTTTTGTTTACAAATTTTGGTTACGCTGGCAGGGCCGGCTGAAGGATGACGTCGAGAAATGGGAGGAGCTCAGAAATCGAGTCGTTTTACTTCCAGGTATTAAAACGGGCCACAAAAACGACTCATATTTCATAAAAAATGTGTTTTTTGGTGTTCCAAAGTAATATATGATCATATATATGGATATTGTTTACTCTGAAATGCTGAAGAAAATCATGGTGGGGCCCCTTTAAGACTAAAAAAAAAAAAAAATCTCAAATTGCTTGATTTAAGAAATGTTCATGAGACATCTGAATGCATTTTAGTAAACAGAATTATTTCAAGAAGTTTATCAGATCTTTTTTTCTGCATTTGTAAAATTACCGGCATGAAGCCCAATGAGGCAATTGTTTTTGTGATATTGGGCTATATGAATAAAATTAAATTGAATTGAAATTGAATCAAATGAAAGATTTTCACACAAACACTCATCTTCAAGATTAACTTTAATATCACTCATTGCGACCAATTGATTAATTGATCTGATTTATTTTCAAGCATCATTTATGGACAATGCAAGACGAAGAAAATCCCTCAAATGTATCGAACTCATTACAGAAATCATGAAATGCATTGATTAAAAAACAAACAAAAACACATTTAAGTCATATTTGATTTATTGAATATAGTAATTATTAACTAAAATCAAGTAAAGCTTGATTCATTGCTTGAAACATAGTGGGAAGAAGTGAATTTATATAATCCCACCCCTACTGAGTCATTTCACTTTATAGATTTGCATATTTTTCACAATCCGGTTCTGATCAGATCATGAGGAGATTTGGGACTTTTTTCTGCGACTGAAGTTTAATAACAAAAGTGATTTAGGAAGATAACTTTCAACATCTCAACATTCCCCACTTAAATACAGCAAATATCAGTGACCAATAGATGCTACTGAAGTGTTTTGGGTGTAATCCTCTTCCTGCAGAAGGTGACAGTAGAGAGGAAAACTCCCTCTAAATGGAAGATTAGACAGAAACTTCCAGCAGAACTAAACTCCAAACCATGCAGTGATTTGAGCATTTTTGTCAGATGGGCTCATTTTCACCGCTTTTATCTTAGAAAACCATCACATATCAACGTTTCCCCACTACACACCTTGGTGTTTTGTAGCATGCCATTGCGTGCTCCACAGCTTGATGTCAATAAAATCCAACCTTATCCTTTCTCAAGTGTTTTTAATCGGTTCCAAAGATTAGAATACCGAGGCATGCAGAATGCAGAAACAGTTGTGTTGCATCATTACTTCTTTCAACAACAGTCTTTTTAGGAGTGCCTGCCAGAACAGCAATCATGAAAGAACTGAAAGATGCCGGCTGATGTTCTGAAATGTTTTCTCATTTTCGCTCTAAGCAGGATTTCTGCCGTTCAATAGAAGCTGGGCTCTTTTGTCACATTTGTTGTTTCATAATGTTGCCAATGTTTTGGGATTACAGGTCTGGGCTAGAGACCTCTCACACGGAGTTTACTTCAAAGACTCGCACTGAAAACGGTTTGGTAATGATTTTCTAGAATAATGTTGAATCTAAACTTTACCAGAAGGCAGTTTTTGAACTACAAAATTTTATGAGTTTTACTATGTTAAATTTGCTAAAATGTTACTAAGCAATTATCTATAAACTGTGCATGTTTTTGTTATGTAAAGTTTGGTTAATTTTCTATGGCAGTTTTAGCAAACAAAAGACTTTAGGTTCTTTTAATATGTTACATAAAGTCATGACAAAACAGAAACCAAAAAGAAAACCTCTGTTCAAAATGCAAAACTAGAAAATGACAAATTCCTGAAAAAAATAAAGGCTCCATCTCTTATTTATCTTTCGGGTCACCAACCTTTTTGAGACTGGGAGCTACTTCATGGGTACTGAGTCATACGAAGGGCTATAAATCTAATAAATCTAGATACAATACATTGTTAATAATAAATAATGACCCATCTCTATGTGAAGACACTGATTTCTCACCATAATTATCAACAATGACATCAAGCTATAGCTTGAGGAAACAAATATCAATACTCAGCACTTTTTTATTCTCAGTAATAGTCAAATTTTCAGATGATCCCTTACATTTCAGGGGTAAAAGGTCCCATTTCACCATGTTGTACCACGTTTATCAATTCTGTAAAATTAAAGAAAAATCCATTTTGGATCAACCAAAGGAAAAACACAATTGTCAAAGCAGATGAGCTGACAAAGATGAAGTAAAATCCAAGCACTTACAGTATTTACACACACACACACACACACACACATTGAGGAAAATTAAAACTAAAATCAAGACAGCTATGAATCACTGGAAACCTAACCCTTGAATAGAACATGACCAGTATCAAGAACAAGATCAAAAAATAAAAAAAATAAGTAAAATTAAAAATAACTGAACCGGGATTTAAAAGCATATTGTGTAATCAAGCTACTTCACTTTTATTTTTGACAAAGTCACTAAGTAGCATTTAGGGGCAAGAATAAATGTGTTTTATAATGCTAAATAGGGTATATAAATAAGACCAATAGTATAGAATATGTATCGTTCTCCTGATCCATACTCCAGACCAGGTGGTGGCAGTATTGGCACCAACCGGTTGACTGTCAACTGCCGGAAGAAAAACAAAAAAAAAACTCTGTAAAGAAGAAGAAGCACCTAATAAACTAAAATCCCACTGTTCTTCTGTTTTCTTTCACAGCAGTTAAAACATTTCTCTAACTTCTGCCTAACCAGGAAGTTCTATCTCCATCTGTTTTAATGAATGAATGCACTGTTTCTAATTCAAAATAACCACTTAAAAAAACAAGTAGCCAATCCAAATCAACTAACTTGACAGAAGCAGTTTGGTGGAATCTTGTAACTTTTCATTCAACGACTTAAAAACTGACGACTTTTTAAAGTGTATCTACTAATTATCTGATTTACCAGTAATTTTAATGGCAACACATATAATTAACTTTTTATCATAAAAAAGGAGCAACAGTCAGGAAAACAGATGTGGGATTTACATTTTAATTCAATATATCAAAATGTGCTTAAAGTCACACTTTAAATGTTTTTTATATATTGTAAAATAATAACCTGTGGTCTTCCAATATGCACTTTTTAGCACAATTTTAAAAAATGTAATTTTTTAATGCATACTTTCGGCAGAATGAGTTGTGGGCGGAACAGCTGGCATGGCAGTAACGCTCCACAGATTTCCCATCATCCCTTTGTCTGCCTCCTCTCCCGCTCCCTCACAACCCCAAGCTAACATTAGCGGTGCAACAAAAATGGCGACCAATATTAAAGCTACCCAGCCTTTCAGTTTTGAGCCAGATGGCAGCTCAGACGAGGAAAACAAACACGTTAATGGATCTATGTGTCTGCAAGTGGATGTATCAGAATGGAGAGGAACCAGGAGACTTTGGCCCCGCCCATTTCAGTCACAGCTGAGAGCTTATTTAAACCAAATTAATTACTCTGCTCTTGATTCTAGATACATCTGAATAAAGAAATACTCAGAAATGCAGTTCTAAACTTAAATTCTTATAGCTCTATAATGAGAAAACTGCTATAAAAACATGTTAAAAAGCCCATTTTCTGTGGAGTATGTCTTTAAACAGCATTTAAGAGCCTGAGTGCACCAGAGTTTCAGTTAAAAGCAGAACAGTAAAGAATATATTTGAGAAAGAAGCAATGAAGACAATGTGTCCTTAAATAAAACACTGTAACTGAATGAAAAACAGAGAATTCTTTGCCCCACACTCATTTTTACACTCTGTTTTTGTTTTCGAGTGTTGGCCCTCAGCATCACGTTTCACACTATACGTCTACCGCCGTCAAAACTGGATAAAAGGGTAGACGGTATTTACACTCAGGGCTGAGCTCTAACATTACCCTTCCATCGATATCAGCACTTTACGTTCAGAAGACTCTGAGCCGGTACTCCGGTCTGTAATTTTCATAGTCCCTAATTCACGGTGAGAAGGAATAATATTACAGGGTGTTGAGATAAATAGTGATGACACTCGTGTGTAATTGTGAGAGACATCCACAACTCTCACTGCTCACAAAAGCTGTTATAACTTATCACCTAAGTTATATAAGAGGTGTGAAATTTGCTTCGTGGGAAAACAATCTACTATGTATGGATGATGAGGCACATCTTCCTGTTTATGTTCACACCTTGATTCTGCAGACAGTGACTCAGCATTTGGCTTCCTTTCTGCTGAATGTTGGAATGTAGGATTTGAGCAAAGTATTGTGGATTCCAGGAGTCTCCACTACAATAACCATTTAAGCTTTATTTTCTTTAGGTAAAAGGTCATTTTTGATCCTGTAAGAATGCTATTAGAGGTAATATTGTGGCTTAATCTTGTTAAAGATAAGCAAAGTTAAAAATTAATGAGTTGATGGTGGTGTAATAACATGTAAGAAACCTGAAGTTGGCTAGTCGTTTTGATGCAAAAACAAAAGCACCTATTTTCAATTTAACTTTATTTTATAAAGTAATGCTATATTTTTTTATAGCCATCTAATTCTAAATGTACTAAATTGGGAGTTTGATTCTCAAATTTTGCTCTTTAAGTGACACTTCTCAGCACAGAGTTTGTTTGTTCTATATAAACAATGCAAGTTATACGTTACTTATAATATATTTGCTGTCTTAATTGACGGTACTATTTTTTTTAGCAAATTATCCTATTTGAGCACAGAAATGCAAAAAAAAAAAAAATTGGGAAAAGCTATTGTGCACCCTAAAGTGAAATTGTTTCCTTGTAACTCCTATTGAGAGTATGGTCACTTATCCCAGAATGCCACTGTGCGGTGACTTCAATGCAAGCTTTCAGCAAATTTGCCAGGTGGTTGCGCAACGACATATGGGAGGCAGTCACATTCTTACACGCTGCATCATGAAGGTTTTAAGAAAAAGTTAAAACTTTACTTTAGCAGTGTCGAGAATCACCAGTGGTGCAGATTCAGAATAGGGCTGCCACAAACGATTATTTTAATAGTCGACTAATCATCGATTATTTTTTCCGATTAGTCGACTAATCGGTTCATGGCCAAAGTGGATGTAAAGATGCTGAAGTTGATAACCAGCTAAAATATTAGTTAAATGCCAAATTAGCTAAAAGATAAAAAGAGCCAAAGTTAACCAAAATAGCTAGCATGCTGCTGAAATATTAGCTAAACTCCAAATTAGCCTTAAAAAAAACAGAAAAATCCTAAATTAGCCAAAACAGCTAGCATATAGCTGAAATATAAGCTAAACTAAAAAATTGCCTAAAAAAACTTAAAAAAGCTTAAGTTAACCAAAATAGCTAGCATGCTGCTGAAATATTTGCTAAACTCCAAATTAGCCATAAAAAAATGGAAAAATACTATATTAGCCAAAACAGCTAGCATATAGCTGAAATATAAGTTAAACTCAAAAGTTGCCTAAAAAATGTAAAAAAGCTAAAGTTATCCGAAATAGCTAGCATGCTGCTGAAATATTAGCTAAACTCCAAAATAGCCTAAAAAACCCTAATAAAAGCCAAAATATTCCAAAAAGCTAGCAGAATGCTATTATAACTTTCAACTTTACTAAAATCTGACTTCATACAATATAAAGTAACGACTAATCGACTACTAAATTAGTCGTCGATTATTTTAATAGTCGATTAGTCATCGATTAGTCGACTAATCGTGGCAGCCCTAATTCAGAATGACCGCTATTTATGAACCACTGGGCTACTGGCAGCCGGTGGTACTTGATATGGACAGCCACCGTCCAAAATTTGCTGCTGGGCAGCGATCCGGCTGCCACTGTCCAGCTGTCACCCACTTTCATGACGTCAGTCCCACCAGACTGACTTATGCCTGGCAGCCACAGTCTACATTTATGATCATGCCAATTATTTCTTTGAAGAAGTTGTTGTGAAGCAGCTGTATTTGTGACCTTACTATAAACATTATAAAGATGCTATTTTTTTTTATCTTAGGTCCAAAGAAAATGTAGAACAATTTAAAAAAATCCACAAGTGTAACATTTGTTACAAAGTAGAACCATACATTCAGACTCCATTTTTTTCAGCAGACTCCTGGCTTGAAAAAACGTAATTTAAGAAGCATATTTGTGGCAGATTAGGTTTTATTTACCACACTGTCCTCAACAAAGTAACATCCTCACTGTCAGGTTTCCCTCAGGGATAAATAAACTGCATCCACTGCTGTCTGACAATAACCTTTTCATACCGGAGATGTCACCTGAATAACACACTGATACACAGAAAAGTAGCACCAATATGCACGCATTACTGACATAAAGTGGTGCATAATGGCCCAAAGCCGCTTTTCTCTGTGACAGAGAATTAGCTAATTAGCTAATTCTCGTTGAAGACTTCCAGTAGTCAAAAGAATGTCAAAACTGGAGCTAAAGCTCTGGTGTGAAAGGGTTAAAATCCCTTGAAATCTAGATACAAATCATCTGTCCTTTACAGCCAAAAGCATGGATCGTGACAAATCCAAGAACTAATTTTATTGCTTTGTCTAAGCAGCACAGTAGATGTAATTACTAATTTCCCTTAGTGCAAGCTATGACAACTGATTCTACTTAGTGCAGTTGCAATGCTCTCCTGTAACTTTCTTGGCTTAAAACAGTTTCAAAATTGTAAAGACTATATTTATGGTCAAAAAGTTATTTGTTGGGTGAACATGTATGTTTTGAAGTCCTCTTCAAAACCATTTTTTTCACCAAAAATGCACAACAGTCTGTTAGAACATTGTGCCTCAAAAAACAAACGATTATCAAAGGACAGAAAACAAATTTATTGTTAAAGTTTTGGTGTTCAATGGTTATCTTTTAAAAATATTAGCATCAATAATCTAAAAAAAATAATTCAATTACATATACAAACAATATTTTTCAGCTGATGTGCAGAAAAATCCAAATGTAGGCCGTTTGGGAGAAGAAGCTTTCTCTTAAATAGGATCCATATGAGTGGAATAAAATGTCAATATTTTGTGTATGTAATATAAATGACATATTGGGTCTAAACTTTATCCCATTTCATCATTGTGCTAATCATTTTTACTGCAGTTTTTAATTGCTCTAAGTCACAGGATACAGCAGGATAAGAGAGATCAAACTTGGAAAGCTGCTGACTGCAGTTTTCTGTTAACAGAGGAATTAAATCGGAGCGGTTGGTATGATTGTGTTTGAGCTGGGCTTTTTGCTATATTTGACTTGTAATAGAGAAGCAAATAAAATGTAGCAGCTGGAAGTAAAAGTCAGAGGAAAAGATATGGCTCATATGTTTGGCGTTTCATAGGAACACGTATAGTTGGGTTTTTCTTTTTACTTCTTACAAACATCGAGATTAACAATCAAATCATATTTTTAACCTTATATTATCAAATACCAGGCTGCAAAAAAGTAATTCCAGAGCAGCTGCTTAAGCTAAAACCTTAATTTTATTCTGAAAATGTAATCATGACAGGAATCAGCAAGAGTGTATTCAGACTTGACAAATTTGGTCTGCATAAAGTGATTCAGAGTTATTTTCTCAATGGACCCAAGTGGACCCGGGAACCGCTCTCTGGCCCATCTTTCACTGTGGTATTGGTTTGTTTCCAGTTGAACTGAGTTCTGGTCTGGTCTGATTTTTTCCTCAGTCTGAATAGGCTCCATGCTCTGGGGGGAACAACTGGACAAAAACAGCCACCGTAGCCGGGTATTACAAGATGTAAACAGAGTAGAAAAAGCCGCGGAAAACCGTGGATCAAGGATAGGCAACTCCAGGTCTCAAGGGTTGCCTTCCTGCATTTATTCTGGTCACAACAAAATATTGGGGCAGCGTGTGCCATGCTTAGACGATGCCCAAAAAAAAAAATTTGCTAACCAATTTTGAAAGTTTATCAACTTCAGGTACAACACTTTTTATTGATTGTATTGCTTATTTTATTGCTTAATATGATTTATGTAAGTTTCCTTAAAAAAAAAAAAAAAAGTTCAAATCAACACCAAAATGAAATACAAAGGGAATATATATTAGCCATAATCACCTCTTCCTGATTAAGAAGAGGGAGGGCGAAGCATCAACTTATACTCAGGCTATGAATAACCATACAACCATGCAATACAATTTCTAGATGTAAAATAGAAATAAAAAACAATTTTATTTAATTATGCTATATATTGTGAGCCTGTTACACTTACCTTCCAACATACCCATGTTCTAATTGGCTGGACACACCTGAACCAGGTAGTCAGTCATGAGTGGGGCTTGGATATCTGGAAATCATCCAGATATTGCGGCCCTCGAGGCCAGGAGTTGCCTATCCCTGCCGTGGAGCAACGAAAAGACACAGCAACTCATTGAAATTAGTTTTCCTGACATCTATAAGTCACTTCATAGAATGCCTCTACCGGACCAAAAAAGCAATAAAATGTGTTGTACCTGAAGTTGATAAACTTTCAAAATTGGTTAGCAAAATATAAAATTTGAATCAGTGAATTATTCTAAAAAAGATCGCAAAGCGTCTTTCTCTCATTGCTTTGCCCCGCCCTCGTAATTTCTGGCCAATGACTGAAGAGCTCCTTGGTCATATTGATTTGTCTCGAGCTTTACTTCAAAGGAAAATTATCAGGTTGGATTCAGCAAGAATCAGGACTCCAAATTAACTCGGTCCAGACCAAAAGACTTTTCCAGTCTGAATTCATTCTTAAATTCAAAGTGTTATGTTGAATATTGTAGCTACATCACAATTACAGAGGCTCTTTAAAAACCCATGAAACTATTTCAATTTTTTTTTTCTTCATAATGCATGCCCCAACAAATCTCACAGGAATGCTCAACTGGTCCCAAATCTTGATGTGCTAATAAATGACTGCTCTCCTTATGCATGCAATGTATTATGATTTATGTAAGTCTCCTTAAAAAAAAAAAAAAAAAAAAAAAGTCAAGAGGAGATTGTTTGGCCTAGAGAGTGTGACCTGAGGGGCTTTAGAAAAGGAAATGTCAAATTGTTGACAGATAATATCCAGAAATGCGTTGCAAATTCCTGTCCAAAATTATTGTTTTAGAACTTATCCTCATTTTTCATATTGCTGCTTCATTGATATTAACTTGGTTGCACTTACAAAGATAATTTAACACAAGACAATTATAACAAGCGACTTCTCAGAAGTCTTCTATCTAGAGCGAGTGTACTTTGGTAAGCACTTCAGAGCTGAGGGGTAAATATTTGCTGTCTTGGACACCACTATCTTCAAATCCGCTCTTGTTAAACTAAACTACCATACAGCAGTGGATTAATTCCTTCTTTAGCCTGTAAACCAGCAAAAATAAGAACAAAACTCAAATCATGCAAAAAAAGAACATTTGAGAATAATTTTCTAATCTGAATTTGGAGGTAAAATAGATTACAATTTAAAAACAAAAACTCGTTTTGGGCACTTAAACTATCACTTTATGATCTTCTGCAGCTGTATTGATGCTGTAAACCCTGCAGAGATGATATAATCTCGTTTTTATGAACCAGTAATCTAGGAAATTTTATCGTTTGCCTAATAATCTTGTTTTGATGGTTGTTTTTAGATGAAAAGATTTCTCTGAATCGTCTAATAAATAAAGACCAAACATCTCTGTCCATCAGTAATCCCTAAAACACAACAAAGACAAACATTTGGCACTTCCCCAGACAGATGTTAGAAGTCTTTACTGAGGCGATTTCTTCCTCCTCCATGCTGGTCTCGTCACTGAAAGCTTCCCTATTTGCTCTCCCCAGAAAAAAAAAAAAAAAAAAAAAAATCCCACCAACATATAAAACTCCTCTAGACTATCCTGAGATACTCAATTTCCACCCACAGCCTTACACATGATTGAAAAGCATCTGCTAAATGATAAAAAGGATCGTCTTCTCCAAATTAGCACCGCATTCAAAAGTTCTGAAAGGCTGCTGAATATCAACAATGGAGGCTGAGCAGCAAAAAGCTTAATTATCCGTGCTGTGTGCGGCTCGTTTGGTTGTACGGATCATGTCTCTACCCAGGCTCAGTCCAGATGATGTAATATCATATTTGTCTGGAGCATTACATCATCGATACTGCTGCTGAGATGGAGATGCTCAGGCAGCACAGCATCAGAGCTGAAACCGGCTCTGCCACTGCAACAATGCAACGTTCGGGGGTCGTACAGGGGGCCGGGGTTTCTGAGGGATAAAATTACGACTAAACAGATTTTTATGCTTACATACAAATTTCCTAATTAAGATCCATGCATTAGAATGCTTCAAGATTCTGACGACCGATGCAATTTATGATCTAAATGAAAAGCTTCCTTCGATTTTTCTAAACATTCCCAGCAGCTGTCTCAGCCCTCTGCGGATAATTATATTTAACCGATATATCTGTGGGTCTCCCAGACTCATTTTATGCCTAATGGTTGTCTGTGTTTCAATTATAGCCATACATTGCAAACAAATAATGTGTGTGGCTCCAAATGTTTTAACAAAAGTTTAACTACTCTTTTCTTTAGAATCATTAAACAGTCGGAAAAAAAATAGACTTAAAGTTCAAATAGTCGTGAATCATGAGCAGATGAAAAAATATTGTTGGAAAAAGTGGATATTTGTGACATTAAGCTCTATTTGTAGACGATTAAATCCATGCACGCCTTAGTTGTCTTGGTATTTGACCCAAAAGTTTACAGCTGGATAGCTCGGATATTGCTCACTGTGGTTGATGTTGTGAGGACCTGTAAGCTAGAGAAAGGGCACAAACAGATGGTTCAGTTATGGGGGTGGGGTTGCTCTAAATCAGTAATTTTACAACCAGGGTGCCATGAGAGATGCTCTGGGAAATTACCCATTTTCACTGATCTAAAAGCATTTACCATTTCTAGGAGATCAGCTTCATTCAAATAGGGAACACTGAGTAGTTTGGAAAATGAAAGATCATAAAAATACTTTTTTCTTTCAGTTTATTTGATTCTATAATTGATCAGAATGACGGTACTGCGGTCTAGCTGCAAAAATAGCTGCTAGATTTGTTTTTGGGAAAAGTCCTGCCCCTTTAACTGTCTCCGCCAATCATTCTTGGAGGCTAGATCATGTGTCATCCAACTGACCTATCAGAAGTGGTTAGCGTGTTCTGATTTGGTTCATAAAGTTCCAACAAAAATAACAGCTAAAGCTTGTCTTTAGCAGTGCAGCCTCGCACAGGACACATAGGTTCAAAAATGCTCTAGCGCTGTAATTTTTTTAAAATATTTTTTTTGTTTATTATTATTAGTGTTTATTAATTTTTTTTTAACGTAAAAAAAATAATCGCACTAAACTAGAGGCAAAAACGACTATCTGGGAAAATTTTTAAATAATTTGATTAAAAAATTTTTTTCAAATCATCACAACATTTAGGAAAAACAGCTGCAACTTCCAGCTTTTTCTGTCATAGTGCTTACAAAAACGCATGAAGGGCTGTACATCACTGCAGACTATGGAGTTTCTCCTTTTTTACATTTTTGGATGCTGTTGTGCTGCTGGATTTTTGTCAAGGATAAAGTGTACCTTGGCTCAAAAAAGGTTGAAAAACACTTCTCTAAGCCAACTCAGTGTTGAATGACTGATGAACTACTGCCGCTCTGCAGGAACAACTTTATAGAACTCAACACAATTTATTTTAGGGAAAAAAGATGGCATAAACATAAGGATTTATTGAGTCTGATGGATTGTAGGCATAAACAGTGGTAATTCAATGTCAGTGCACAAAACAATGAACTGGACTAATAATTTTTGACATCATATAGAGGACTCCAAGTGAATGCATCAGAATGGAGCAGAGTAAGCGAGGGAGACTTGGCTGGAAACAAGATGGTGCTTAGACATCATAAGCCAAAAGTGGAAAGTTCCCAGGTATTCAGAGTTGAAGCATCTTTTATAAAATTTTTTTAAAGTGAGTAAACGCTTCCCTGTGTACAATAAGCTTAAAGTGGGGCAAAAAAATGGTAATCAATCTCAATCTTTTGAAATTAGGGTCTGCAAAAGTGTTCAGATTTGTAAAACTTCTGTTGCACCCCTTTTTATGTCACACAAAGATCCATAAAAATACAGAAGTCCCACTCTAATTGAAAAAAAATATGCAAAACAGAATAAAAAGAAAAAACAAAACAAAAAATGCCCACAGTCGTAACTACTGTTAACTGTTTTATATCAGAGATTTAATGTGCAGTGTTCAGATTATTCTGTCGTGGAAAAAAGTGTGCCATTATGCAATAATTTATTTCAGTAAAGTGTTGCAATCACTTTAAAATGTAGCATACTGGTGCAAAACAATTCATGGTGGCAAATCAGCTAATTTTTGACGATTGTTTGGTGGTTACAGTATGTCAAAGGGAAAAGTACGTTTTTACAAAGACGTCTCCTGTGCTAACGGTTTGAAGTTTAAAACGGGCAAAAGAACATAGTTACTGTATTGCCAATTAAATTAGTCATTTTCAACAAAAAAAAAACAAAAAAAAAAAAAGATTTTTTCACCTAAATAGAGAGAGGAACTTCCGGTTCCGAGGGAAGACTTCTAGTTCCGGCTAATAATGATGTGTAGGGGCCATCTTGTTGTCTGCTGCCAGGTCTTTTCGGATCAGGGAGCTTGTTGCCGCCGAGAATATTTTTTACGTGGCAAATACAATCTTTTTTAAACACAAGTTTTTAATCTGCTCCTGATAAACAAAGATCAAACACAGAAACACTCAGAAAAGAAATTTCAAACCCAGTTTTCTGTGCATTCTCTATGTCCTCCATCATCAGAAAAATGCCACAAGAACATGTTAAAAACATCATTTTCATCAGAGTGGGACTTTAATGGCTGTAAACCCCGTCACTGCACACTTTATACACTTTTCTCAGACAGACATGAACATTTCCACACTTTTCTCGCGTGTTTAAACTGCCAAAGTTCAAACCTTAGTATAAAAAAGTCAATTATTATAGAATGAAAACAAAGATCTATAAGTGATTGAAGATTTATGTAGATCTGAATGCATTCTGGACTGCAGATACAGCATAGAGGAAAATGATTTAATGAGGATGCAGAAGAAAATGAGCTGTTTAAAAAACAACCGTGCAAAGTTGCACTGATAAAGAAATGTAAACGTAAAAGGGATCACTATATCCCATGGAGACAATATATCACTTTTCTCAATAAGAGTACGGCTTTGAAAAACCTTGTTTGAATACTAATATATATTTCACATTAAAAAATGTGTTTTGATGTAGCTGTGAACATTTAATTAACATGTAATTATGTTGACACCACAAACAAGTTGATTATTTGTTTAAATGAGGGTTTCAGTGAGTATATTATTATTAAAACCACCATAATCACACTCAGCGTTGGCTTGGTTTATAACCGGCTGTCTTATTACTTTAATTATTTCTGTTCGTTGTGGCCTTCCTGGTTCAAAAACAGCAAATTTTTCAATGTTTACAATGAAGTTTAAAGCCAGTTGAATGTGCATAAAAGTGCTCATAGCTGTGCGTTGACCAACACAGCCATAAACAGAGCACAGAGAATTTGTTGCAGCCGACAGTTTTCAGCCGTGGCTCGAGTCAACATCTATTCGATTAATGGCTCGGTGTGTAACGCTTGATTTATCTGTCTGTTTGAAGCTTGCTGGGAGCTTTAATACACAAATGCTTCATCCAATCAGGCATTTCTTTTTAGTAAATAAGCAAATGAAGTTTTTTTCATTTAGTAGCTTTCACAGAGCTCAACCTAAAAACTGGCTTAGATAAAAAGAGAAATAAATCATTATTAGATTTTTTTTTTTACTGAGTGGGAGAGGACCATTTGTTTCCCTTTGAACTTAAAGTAAAAAATACCTAAAAATGTACATTTGAATTTGACAGAAAACATTAAAATGTGATTGATTCCATTAAGTGTCTTTCATTTGGTAATTTTCTTATAACCAGCTATTAATCGCATTGCAGAAGCCTGCCTGCTGCAGGTAATCAGGTTTATATAAATGGGTTTCTAACATTCATAAAAAGAAAACATCTACTGTATTTTAATTTTAAGCACATATTCCAATGTTTTCAGTTATTTAAGTTTTGTTTTTGGCCTCTCCTGGTTTAAAGTTGGTCATTTTTCTCCACTGTCATCCTGTGCAATGGAAGAATAAGACGTTACATGGAAATGATTCGTTTGTTTTCCTCAAAATTAGAGGGTTGCTGGAGCCTATCCCAGGGACAGTTGTGAGAAGGCAGGGTACACCCTAAATAGTTATCCATCGCTGAGAAAAGCAGAAAATATTTGAACACAGTTTTTATGGTTAGTTTTTGGTTAATTAAAAAAGGCAATACAGTTTAATCTTAATTTGAATAGTTTGTAATAGTTTAAAGGAAGTAGTAATAGTTTAACTGGATTAGAGTAAGCCAGTCCTGGTCCAAGAGATCTACCTGTTTCCAGATTTCTCCAACTAGTTTGCTGCTGACTACATGGATCTAGTCATCTACAGGCGGATGCATCAGAAGGGAACGGAGCACAGAGCTTTGTAATCAACTGATTGTTTTACTCAACTGCTACAGGATTTTTCCAACAGCATTTTATTTGTCTGCTTCTGATTCACAACGATTTGAATGGAGAAATACTCAAAAATGCAATTTTGAGCTTAATTTTCATTACATATGTAATTGATCATTTGAAAAATACCACACGTACAGTTGAAAACACTAAAAATCACTTTATGAAAAGCTCTTTTTCACTCTGTCAGAATAAGCTGATGGTTAAAACAATTGAAAAGCCACAGCATGTCAAAGAGTATATGTTATTTATGCTTCGCCGGAGACATCTTCTGTGTTAAATGGCCAGGGAAATCTAAGTATCGTTTCTTTGTCACTTTTACAGACAATGGAAAATAGATTTGATAAACAGGTTTGACTGGAATTTTCAGAACCAAAAAAAACATTTTTGAATGTTTTTTTTTTTGGAATGTTCATTTTTGGATCATTTGAAAATCACCTTTTAATAAATATTTGCATAGAAAGACAATCCGAAAGGTTTTTTCAGTTTGAGCTTACTTAAAGTGAACAAAATCTGCATTTGTGTAATGCCTGTAACACATTCTTTGTAAATGCATCATCTATACCAGGGCTGCTCATTCCTGGTCCTCGAGATCTACCACCCTGACTGTTTTCCAGATCTCCAAGCCCTGCCAGCTGTTGATTGGCTCAGTCAGATGTCTCCACAATCTGATTGAAAGAACACACCTGGTCCAGGTAATCAGCAGCAAACAGTACATGGAGAGCTGGAAAACAGGCAGGTTGGTAGATCTTGAGGACCAGGAATGAGCAGCCCTGATCTATACCCTGTTGCTTTATCAGGATATCAGGCATGGAAGTGTTCTGAACCTTTTTTTTTTTTTTTTTACTATTAGCACCCGAATATCCTTCTACCTTTGTACAACAATCCCTTGTAGAAATAAATAAATGATATTGGAATATTCTCCCAAAGTTTTTGTACTTTTCGATTTGGAGACATTATAGTAAAAGATTTAATGAATGAAAGGGAGGAAAAAGGTTTGCGCTTCATGTCTGATGTGACATTTCACTGATGGGGCTTGATTTAAAAAAAAATAATAATAATAATAAAATGCACAAATTACTTAATTGAAAAAGAAATGGAGGGTTAATTAAAATTAGGGAAGCCATCCTAAAGAAACAATCTTTGATAATTCTTTGCTTCACGTTCATCTAATTTTTTTTTTTTTTTTTTGCTCCACAAAGATAATAATTATATAAATGGGAAAAAATGACTCTCAAAGCATTAAACACGCAGAAGATCAGCAGAATCTACAGCACAAAAATGCATTTTAATACATTATTTCTGTGGTTAATGATGAAAGATATGCTGCCCTCCTTCAAAAAATGCAGAGGTTCCAGAAAGTTTTTTTCTGAAACGTAAATGGATCAGAACAAGGCTCAGAACTTGGCTTGAATCGGGTTCGTTCGATTACCTGATTATGCAATTTAAATAATAACTGCTCCTCACTCCCATACACATTTAGAATAATTCAATTGGGAGTCTAATGTTACAAACGATTGATTTTTCATTTTCGGGGGCTTCCATAAAAGCACTGACAGGCTGTGGATGAAAATCTCCATGCCCTGAGCTAATTACTCGCATTGGAAACACATCCTGTGTTCAAAGGTTGGAGCAGCGAACATAAAAAAAGATCATCCATGATCATTTATGTAAAACTTCATGGTTGCCCTTCATCTTCGACAACAGTTGGCTCTACTTAGTCAGCCACAAGAAAGTGTGGCTGACAGTTTGCAGGAACCCGCCTGTAATTCGTACTGATACCTGTGCATTCAACTTCCTCTAACTTGTGGCAGAACACATCAAAAGCAGATTAGAATTAAAACTAAAAACAAAGAGGAGTCTGAAATTTTTTTTAAAAAAATGGTAGTTTCCCCCTGAATTGACTCATCGTATGATAATGTTGTCACAAACAAGTATTTGCGGTTGGTAAACGGATCACCGCATGGATGCTGGGCCAAAGAGAGAGTTATTGTTGAATCGTGAATACATTAAACCCAAAAGAATGGATTTGTTCAGAGTTAAAACCCTGAAAGCATCACTCCAGACCAAAAAACATGCCCAGTCCTGCGCCTGAACTCCAAAATCACGAAAGGGCAAAAATGATGCCACGTCGGTGCCCCTTCAACCACACAACCATAATTAATACTTCTCTCCCCCTGCAGTTACCTTCATAAGGAAACACATGCAAGGGAGATGACCTGATATTGAGAAACCACATGTGAGGAAGGCAGCATGGAAGCAACGGATCATGTTTACTTTCATAAATATGGCAATCCCCCTCAATCACTCCCCATCCTCCTTATAGCCGCTCTCAACCCAGCAATTAAATCCAGTTAGAGATTACTCTCTGCAGCATCCCTGTCTTCACAGGAGTCTCAGCCTGCAGCCTGGACTGATAATAACTATGGTCGGCGCTGTTTCAGTCATTCATTTGATAAAGTGCTTTTTCACCTTGCAGCTTTCATTATCCGTACACCAGACAGAGCGAGCATGTGTGCGTTTATTCGCTCGCCTCAGAGCGAGCTGATTAAATAAGTGTCACGTCATTATTGTCCAATCAATTTTTTTCAATTTTGATTAAGGCGGCATAGAGCTATAAAGGAAGGTGAACTTAGATCTATATTAAAGAGAGGAGGTGGATTGACACCTCTGGAAGCAATCCATGGAGGAAGAGAACACTTTTATTTTCTCAGTAAGATCCGTCCTGTTGACGGAAACGGCCTTGGTTCATGGCAGACCGTGTCTACCAGCTACAGCTTAGCCGGCCCACTGAAGCGTCTGTCGGCACGTCTTTTGGGAATTCCTTTAAGGAGTGCGCATAAAGAAGGTTCTCGGAGAGAAAGACGTTTATTGTGATGACCCGCCTTGACACGGTAACGCGGCTTCCACACCACAAAAACATGCTACTCCCGGGCTTGACTTTCAGTAAATCCTTTACAAACAAAAAGGATGTCAACAATCTTCCCTGTAGGCGACCATAAATATACAAGACATCCTTCTTCTGAATTTAAAACCTGTCCACCTGTGGATTATGTAAATATTACCATTTTTAGATTAGCTTTTTTTCTAATTAGAGTACAAATTTACCACATAATCAAAAAATCACACAAACTGGCATGCACCTAGTACTAGGTAAAAACGGGCATCAGAGACAGAGAGATGGTCAAAAAATACCAAAACACTCATTTTAAGTTTTAAAGTTTTGGCCACACAACCTACAGCTTGTGGCAAAGTGTGTAATTTGGTTATTTTCAAAAAATTGGGGGGAAAAAATGACATGTTCACTCACATCACCAGCTTAAAAAACCAAGACCAAAGTTTTTCTTTTTTACTTTTGACCTTAGGGAGAGGCCATCTTGATTTTTAAAAAAATCTTAAGTTCATTTCTTAACCTGCTGTATCTCTTTCAGGGTCAAGGAGGTTGCTGGAACTTCTCCGACACATTCTTATTTCCTAAGTTATCATATACTGATGTTTGGCTTCCCTTTTTGAGGTTTTGGTGTCCCCAACTCATCTTTTTTTGACGTGCTGGCTGTTACAATTAAATTAGGGCTCCAGGCATTTTTTTTGGACGTGGTACGGCATGCAGACCGGCCCCCAGGACAACGCCAACACGGTCCACAAACCGGTATCACGTCCGGTAGCAGATACCGGTACCGGTTCCAGTCCACATTCGGTACTGGGTTGAGGTTAAGGTTAGGGTGTCGGTGCAGTCCGTGTCCTTGTACCGGATTGGAGGCTGGGAAACCCTGATTTAATTGGAGCCCCCCAAAAAAAAGATGATTTAGGAACACCCTAAACATTTTTTGATGCCGAGGAATCCTTTACCTGACATCTTTATGTGGCGATTCGGGAATGAGAACGTGTTGACTTCTTGGCTGCTGTTGGGCAAAGGCAGGGTATTCTCTAGTACCTTTTACAAATATAACACTACTCCTTTTGATCTATCATCTCCTAAATCCTCAAGTATCATTGGGAAGCTTAAAAAAAAAAAAAAGTCAAATTCAAGTTGGAGGCCAAATTCGAATTGTTCCCCTACCCCTCCAGCGTCTCCCCACCCCTTTAATTGAATGGACATTTGGAGTTGTACTGGTGTCTGAAATGGATTTTTAAGGGGTAGCTGTGGGGATTTTTGACTGTATCCCTCCGCCATGAGGGTAATTTAAATCACAATGTGCCTCGGAGGACAAAACACATTTCATCGCTTTGGTGCACTACAAAACACAGAAGTTTATATTGAAATGTAAGTAGTGACTTTTTGTTTTGGCATGACTTTTTATAGTTCTAAAACCAATATTATGATGTATTATGCTAGTTTTGTGTTGTGCTTGCAGCTATGCTATAACGCGATCATCTACATCAGCTCATATCTACTTTAGCGCACATCTGCTAACGTAGATAACCTGCAACTAATGACGATGTCATCAGATGGTTGTAACGTCTGAGCTAAATGTGTGGCTAACGCGTAGCTGTAGGGATAGGGGAAGAATTTGGATTCAGCCATGCAAAAGTGGTGTTCCCCTGCTGTTCACACATTTTTTACCAGAATATCATGAAAAACATGAATCCCTGGCTCAAGCTGAACAAAACAATATGACACATGATATGAACATATTAGAAAAGTGAGCATGGTTAACAAAAAACCTTCGTTGCCAAGGAAATTAAAAAGTTTACTTTTGCCGATTATTCTAAAAATTACTTGGACGTGTTCATCAGCCCCAGGAGAACAAAATCTAAAATGGATGCTATGAAGATAAAACCATCAGAAAAGCCACCATTTTGAAAAAAAGTGGGGGTTTTTTGTCATGAATAGAGCCAACCAGGGGGGCAAAAGCAGATGAGGGGGATAAAAGGGGCCAATAGAACGATGCTTGAATTTAAATTGTAATAAAGTTTATAACTCTTTTAGACCTAAATTGGTAACATGAGTCAAAAAAATCAGTTTTAATTCCAACTATTTTAAAGCATTAATATTTAATAGAAGGTCTCATAAATTTGTCTTCAGCCTAGCAAGATGTCAGCTCAGATGAATGGCCGCAGCATATCATTTATTATCTCCCACAGACACTTATTCAGCTCCTTTCTACTGTAACTCACTCCTCCTGAGAAAACGCTGCTCACTTCTCTGGCGTGAATTGGCAAATAATTGTTAGTCATGGGAGGAGTCATCCTATAATATGCGCTGGGAATTTTAATCTTGACTTTTAATAAGCCTTTGACCTTCCTGCGTCTGCAGCCTATAATTAGAAATTCTGCCTTGGCCAGATTGACAGAATGCTGTGTCTTAAGGGAGGTAAAACCTTGTGTGACTGCGGTCAGCAGACCTTCTAAATCATGCGGCAGCATGAGAAATGTTTAATCTAACAAATTGGTTTCTGTTTCCTGCAATGTTCTTATCTTCTTTTTTTTTTTTTTTCATTCCTTCGTGCTTTTGGAATTCTGAATATGGACGTGATGTCATCGTCTCATCTTTTTAAAAGTCACCGTGGAGCAAATACTGTAAGGGGGAGGCAGAGAATCGGGAGCTAATGGTCTCTCCTCCTTCAGCCAAATCTAATTTTGCCCTTATCTTCTCCATGTTAAACTGCTCCATTGAGCAGTGTGGACTGTTTGTTTTTTTTTTTGTTTATTTTTATTTGAATAAATCTTATTTTTGCCATTAACACCCTGTGCTTGCAGCGTTGGAGTTAATAAAGTTCCTCGTTTTTTTTGGCGCTTTGCATCCGTCGAGCTGCACTAAATTTAGCAACTAGCGTTTATTTACCTCGTGTCCTTGCCGGTGTGTCCTTGCTAAATGAAGGCGAACAGGACTGTCACCATCCAGAGGACAGCGCTGCCCAGCCCCTTCAGGAATTGATGGATAATGTGGGGATGTGTGGGCCTCTGTGCATGAGCAGAAACAAGAATACTTGAAAAGCCTTCTGCACTGCAGACACAAAGATCTTACAGTTGCAGGGAATCTGTGTGCACAGGCAGCCACCACAACAGGCCTGTGTGCCTCCAGTCATACAGGTATTTGAGTTTTTGCAGCCTGTGAAGGTATTTAGACTTCCATAGCATAGTGGTATTTGCACCTTTGCTGTTTCGGAGTGTCAATGCCGAGCGCTACACAGAGCCTCATGGATCAGTGCTTCTGTATGGATCCCCTGGAGCAGCCTCTTGTTCCTTTAACATTCCAGGTACATCCACACCAGCTCCTTCCTGTCGCTGCCCTTGTGTGCCGCTGATTGACAAGCGTCCGCTTCTCTCAGGCGCATAATCAATCTGCTAATTGGTGTCGGAGGGTCGGTTGCTGTTGGAGTGTCCCCTGCTCTTTCTTTGCCTAATTTATCTTTGTCACCGCCAGACTCGCAAGGTACATTAGTTGGGAAAGTTCAGCCTCTGCAGAGCCTTGTCTCTGTATGCTTCTGGGCTTTGTTCATTTTTTTTTTTTTTTTTTCTGCAATACATCACACAAAGGAGTAAATGTTAGCCTTGCACTGTTTCCATTGGTAACCATGGCTCAATAGGTAGAAAGAAGGAGCGGGTCAGTCTTTCTGCGCCGCATAATTTGTGGAAACAATGCGCTTTATCATAACTCGGAACAGCAAATAGAGCAAAGAGGCAAAAGAACTCGCAATTAGAGAAAAGCCTCTTAAAGCAGTTGATTAGGACAAATGCAATCCGGTCAGAAATTCGAGGAAAATCTGTATGTGGGCGCACAAATAGTATAAAACACATGTGATTGCCCAAAGAGGCACAACTGTAGTAAGTCTGCCTGAGCTCTTGAAGGAGCACTTCACTTCGGATTGATTTGCAGGTAGTTTCAGCTCCGGGGGTGCCAATCAGATCCTGATCTGTCTGATTTGCTGATGTTCAGACGGATTCTGCTGCCTCACCAGTGACAGATTGATTACAGCTTTGACTCAGATTTATCCACAAATGAGATACAGGTCATAAAAGATTTTATCTGTCTTTGTTTACAGGTTTAAACAAAGCAGCCGGGCCGGAGCGGTGCACTGAAGGAAAATCCATTCACTTGATCCCTGTCTTGTGGATTAGGCCCCCAGTGCCCCCTGTTGGCCCCCAAATCATCTGTTGATCCTCTCACCATCACTGATTTGTAGGGAGAAACTCTGAAAAACTGGATTAGATGTGAGGAAATTGTCATTTTAGGTCTAAAACGTTAATTGTGTGTTTTCTGTCATCATTTGTGAGCAGAATGAAAGTGGAGATAATTAAAATAAGTTGTTAGAAATGCTTTTTTTTCATTTTTCACCAATTTTTGAGTAATTTTTAAATCTTTTTTTTTTTACTTTAAGTTTAGATGTTATTAGATTGCAAATGTTTGTTCACAACTTTTTTTTTTCAATTCTATTACAGAATATTTAATGCAAATGCTTTCTCTGCATTTCCAAGACACTTCTTCATTGAATAATACAAACAAACAAAGTAAAACTGCTATTTATTTTTCATGTTTAATTTGAGAATGTGTCAATATAAAATGTTTTAATTCTAAAGTTTATCTTTAGATTCTCAAAATGCAGCGATATTTCCTAGCAACGGGTTGTTGGCCAGAAGGATAATCTGATAGATGAGGATTTTTATGGTTTGAACGGGCAGAGCTGAAGGTTCACAGTTCACATTGATAAGTGAGAAAACTGTTGCGTTAAGATTAGAACCTCACACGGAGCTGTCTGCACTTATATTTCGGCAGAAGAAAATAACAAACTGCCTCCACGTCTGTAGAGCTGCTTCCTATATGTTGCCCTGTTGTGTGTGTCGCTGCATGTTGTTTCTAGATACACAAGCAGCTGCATACAAACCTAAACCGTGTGCACAACCGTGCAAAGACACATTTTTTAACCCCTCTCTCTGTCTGGATTATTCGAAATGCTTTTCCTCCAACGCCCCGTATTTTACAGAAAATGCATCCTCGGTCGTAAATTCAACACATTTTTGGGTGCTGAGCTGCAGTCTAGTGGGCAAGCTTCTTGACAATATAGCAAGAAGGTGAGCTTTTGCACACCGCGCTGCCACTTTTCAGGGAGCAACGAAAGTGGAAGATGTGGCAGACTCTCACAGCTGCTCGGACCGTTTTTATTAAGGTCAGACGGTGGGAGTCGACCTCAGACGGTTTGAGGGAATCGTGACGGGACACAAGAGCGTCTGTGGCGAAAAGGAAAGATGAAAAGAAGAAGGGATAAATCATAATGCGAGGTTTTCTTTTGCCAATCGCAGAGAGGTGTGGTTCTTTGGGAGAAAAAAAGGATCATCTAAGGTGGGAAAACACCTTTCCCACCAGAATAAAGCATAAACATCAATTTTAGGGTGCTCCAAACAATAATCAATTTGTGCTACTATTAAAAAAATAAAAGGTAATCTCTGTAAGGTTGGCCTCAATGCAAAATCCATCCAGTGACTTGAGTGCGAGGAGATTTGTTTCCTGTGCTTTTGATCTGCGCACAGACAACATCTCCACAAAGCTGAAAGATAATGTACAATTTGAGAGTATGTTCAAATATACAAGGCACTAAAACAGCCTTCAGTTCACTCCTCAAACACCTGCGCTGTCTGCTCTGTGATCCCCTCACCTGTGATCTAAGCCTTTTATAAACCTCCCCAACCTGCAGCGGCACAGTGGAAAGAACATTCATGGCGCAGACTCCGCCCTCTGCGCCTGACGGGGCAGCCATTCTCCCAGGCAGTAAAGATAAAGGAAGAGGAGTTTCCCACCTGTCGGCAGGAAGTGAGTTTCAGTTCACTTTAAATGTGGAGCAGCTAAACGCTTCATCAGTTTAAAGCTAAAATCCAGAATTTCACCTAAGCTACCGATAAGATTCTGGAGCAACAAAGAAATATGTTGATTGGGACGAGTTCAGACCTGCCCCAGCAACCTCTTCGCCTCTGTACATCTCACTTAAAGCAATGCTTCAGTCCCTTGTTTGTACTTTTGAAATGTATGTAGTGCTTGGGGGTTTTATTTGCGGTGGCAGGACAGGATTAGCCTCGGCTTACTGAGCTGTGCTCAGACGCAACAAGAAGGAGAGGCAGCCTGGAGACTGGATGAACTTAGTGGAGTGTTAAAAATGATGTCTGGCCTTAGCTTCTGAATCAACAAATGCTGTGAAAAACACACACAAAATGACAATAATCAGTCATTTCCATTGCCCTGAATTAAGTTTTTTATTTACTCAACCGCAAATTGCAGATTTACTTAAGTGAAGGAATGCTTGCTTTCATAACGCGGTTCTTCTTATGTTATTTTATGCCCAAAGCCTTCGGCAATAGAGTGTGGAATTAAATAAAAATCTACCTGTGTTCTCTGAAAAGCCCTGATCACTTCATCATCTCATCCATCCATTTTCAGAACCCACACAATCCATTTTAGGGTCATAGGGCTGCTGGAGCCTATCCCAGCAAACGCATAGTACAGGCAAAGGTTGCCATTCCCCAAATAGAGAGAATTTGAAATCATCAACGAACCAAGGAAGTATGTTTGTAGACTGAGAGAAAACTCACACATGCACGAGGGGAACATGCAAACTCCACAAAGAACTACAAATTCTCACTCCCAACTCGTCATATATGGACGTAGGGTTAGGGCCCCCTCCGTGTCACTTTTTGATATTTTGGGTGTCCCTAACTCGTCATTTTTGGTCATGCTAGCTGTTCCCATTAAATCACAGGTCCCCAACCCTCGGTAAGCGGTAACGGTCGTGGAACCGGTACCAGGTCAGAGTAAGGGACCCCTGATCAGCATATGCATTTTTTCTCTGTCTTTGCCTCAGTACGAAGCGACCCTCAGGCTGGTACCATTTCAGGGCCCTGAAGTTGGGGACAGCCAACATGCCAAAAAAGGACAAGTTAGGGACCCGCAAAACATCAAAAAGGGATGCGGAGGAGCCTTAGCCATACATTCAAGTGTGTCGAGTTGGAAATCAGAATGCGTTGCAAAGAAAGGTCCAAGCTGGGATTAGAACCAGGATATTCTATAACTGCTGTCTCTAAATTAAGTGTGCATGTGAGAGTGTGTGGCCCCAGAACAGACTGGCAACCTGGGATGGATGGATGGATGGATGGATGGATGGATGGATGGATGGATGGATGGATGGATGGATGGATGGATGGATGAAAAAGAAAATGACTGATGGCCTCATATCTTTGTTTAATTTAAAGCAATCTCACAGAGGTGACCTGGAACTATCAGACAAATGTTACCAGTAAAAACATCAAATGGAAGCTTTTTCTATAATGTCTTGCCATTATTGCAATTATTGCAGGACGAAAACCCATTGAGGGGTAAAAGCTTTCATTGTGACAATAGTTTTCCATGAAAACATACGTGAAGAGCATTTGTGATGCTCACAGACAAATGGAACTGAACTCTGTGTTTAGCACAGCAGTGCAGTAGAAGCCTTTTCTATGAATTACCTTCAGTTCTGTGGGAACAGATGTCAAACCAAAATACAAGTGAGGAAAACATGCAGAAACAAATCCACGGTATGAGGTAGAGGCTGCAAAAAACATGTTTTTTAATACTTCTGATCATGTTAAAAAAAAAAAATTAACCCAAAATGCTGGTTCAGTCATTAAATCAGTTATTCATTCATCTGTCAGCAAATTTAATGAACGAGTGACAAATATTTGACCAGAATAGAGAGATTCTGAAGTGACAAATCAAAACTCGGATTTTTGATTCTCACTATCTACACTGTAAAAAGTGAAACATTGGGTCAGTTGACAAAAACTCTGTAATTTGTGACTTTAAAAATATTCTTTTTTTAACAAATTACATTTTTATTTTTAGTAAACTATCAACTCAGAAATGTAATTTGATTACATCAGATAATTTTAAATGTAACAAATTACAGAAATTTTGTCAACTGATCCAATGTTTCACTTTTTACATTAGACGCACACTTTCCAAAAATATTTGAATATCATAAAAAAAGTGTTCATTTCTAGAATTACATAAAAAAAAAATTTAGAGTATAGATTCTGAGCCCACTGTTTACTTTTATGTAAATTGTTTTTGCATACAGTGGAGTTCCAGCGCATAAAACCAACAAAACAGGATTTCAATCAATTAGAAAACTGTGGAGGAATCACTGTTTACTTCTAAGTTTTAGCAAAAAGATAAAGACAGAAATTATGATCACATCAGAACATCAAAATAAAGTTTATTTTTAAAGTATATGTCCATATTAAGGCTCTGCTGGAAGATGAAATCTGCATCTTCATCACGAATCATGAAGTCCTCTAGAACGGTTGGAGTGATTTTGGATTGGAGAAAGCAGAGTTTATCAAAAACAGAGCTGGAAATTAAGCCCAGAATCATGACTGACTGGAGATTTCACACTGGACCTCCAGCAACCCTTTAGACCTTGATTCCCAAATGAGATTCATGCTTTACTTTCATCAGAGAACAGGACCTTGAACCACTGGCCAACAGTCCAGTATTTCTGCAGGTTCTTGAATCTTTTGATAATCTGCTGAAGCCGATGAGCGTCTCTTTTCTGGTGCATCTTCTCCTGACACATTTTGTGTTTCCTTTAGACTTCCCATTGATCTGATTGGACACATTGCTCTAGTTGTCAAGTCTGAAGTCTTCTCCACATTGAACCAAACTGACAATTAAGCTTAATTGTCAACAAATCTAACCACATCTGGGGAACCTGAACAGGTGATTCGAGTTTGGTAGATGATTACCTGGTGAAACTTATTTGAGCTCTTGAAAATTTCTCTAAAGTATTTTGAGCTGGAACTCAAATTTATGTAAAAAAAAATAAACAAATACTTGAAATCAATTAAATAGTGGGACCCTAAATCTATATTCTGAGAAATTATGTTTTTTTAATTAAATTTGATGCACTTTTCCATGACATTCTAATTTTTTGGAAATGATCTGAATGTACATATATTTTTACAAATATCTTTATGGAGTTTTCTAAAAACTGAAAACAAAATAAACCTGAACTTTGGCTAAAATAAACAAAAAATTACAGACTATTTTAAAATATTTTTTTGTGCACCTCCATTAATTTGACAGTTTAACAACAATTCAGTAGATCAGAGGTTTCTTTAAGTTAAAGAAATTGATCAAAACTGTGGGCAACATTGTTGGCTTTGAAATTCCTTATCGGATGTGGTGTTCCACAGGGATCAAGTTTAGGCCCAGGTTTCTTTTAGATTATCTCCTTTTGTCGTTATGGTGATTATGCACTGATGTGACTTAATAAAAGTTTGTGAACCGTCTTCTAGCTGCTGCTACTTTCTTTCGAAACCTTTTGGTAGGCTTTATAGAACTCAGTTTTTTCTGTTTTTATTTTCTTTGAGCTTTCAATTCAAATTGATTCATTTTGCCTCCTTACAAACGTGCTTTAAAATTGAATTAAGAAATGTACGCAGCACTTTTTGGGTAAATCAAGATTCCTAATTAGTCTTGTGGTTTATTTGCTGCGTTCGCTGTTCCAAAGTCATTGAATTGGCTTACCCCATCTGGGCTTTCTAGTGACCTGCTTGAGGAGATAAGGCGGACAAGATCAGTTTCTCGCATTCTTTCTAATATTTTTGAAGTAATGATCTCTAAAGAGATGCTCAAAATTGTATTCAGTGTCAAATTTTAAATCATATCTCTAGTTTTTATGAAAGTTTATTCACTTTTTCATTAATTAAAGCATTACACTCATATTTAATCTCTTTTTGCTGCCATGAGAGATTTGTTTTATCTCAATCACAAAGTTGTCTTTCAATGATCTTGATTTTGTTCATCGCTCATCATAAATCAAGGTAGTTTCCACTCTACATCATTTGGCAACCTGTTTCTTTTAAGCTAAAGAACAGAAGCCTCTGCCACGAAAGACAATTAACCCCGACTCCCTGAGTCCACACAACTACGTTGCCTAAACAAATCATAAAAATAGTTATGAGAGCCCAGCGTTTTTCTGAAGCTGCCATAAAGGGATTTGCTTCGTCCGTGATACCGTTCTTAGAGAATTCCTGCCTGTTGGGCCAAATGACCAAAGGTGTCCTGAGAGAGACTCCGCTGTTCAGGGTGAAAGGGTTTGAGCAGCGGGGGTCAACCCCAGAGGTGCAGCGTTGCGATAATCAGACTTTTTTTTTTTGCGCAGCACTTGACATTTCCCATCAGCACCGGCTCCCATTCCTCACCTGGACTCTCTCAGACTTTCAGCCCCCCCCCAACCAGACCATTTTCCACCCTCTGTTGACACAGACAGGCCGCTCCTTTGGTCGCTCAGCTCATTAACTTCTTGCATTCCCACTGCCACAGTTTTACATGCAGGGGATTTTTTTCATACTCATTCTAACACGTATATCACGTATAGGGAGAAGTACGCGGAAAACTGGGTATCCAGAACAGTTATGATAAAAACCTCAAAATGTATGTCTATTTAAAAACTCAATCCAAGTTTTTCTTGCTGCATTTTTGCCATGATGGAAAACATTTACTTCAGTTAAAAAAAAAACCTTTCTATGTATTTCGATATTGTAATTGTGGTGAATCTGGAGCAGCTTGTAGCTTTGACGTATAACAAACTCCCTGCTCCACTCCATCCTGATGCATCAACTTTCAGACAAATACATCCATGTAAATCTTCGTTTGCCCAAGCCTGGATCTGCCTTAAGGGGCCATACCAATCTGCTTTTTTAACTTTTAAGTGTATTATACTGTTCATTCTTCACTATAAACATCTTCAAAACTGTATTTTGATTAGTTCACGCATTTCTGAGCATTCTTCAAAAAATCTGTGCTGTAAGCATAAGCCCCTCCCATACTCACGAAAACGAGCGGGTCCTCACATGCTGATGTCATAAAGTGAGAACAGCCCCTTTCAGGAAGAGCCTGTGCTGCCTCCCTGCACTGCGATTGTGCACTGGCTCCTGCACAGTCATGCAGATGCTGGCTGTCGATGCTATTTATGTTGTGATCCAGTGTAGCACTGGTCAAGAAACGCTAATTTGATTTAGCGTTTAAACTTCCTGCTGTGGAATACGCCAAAAAACATGTTGAAGAATTTGCACGACATGTTGTCTAAACGTATCAGAGAATGGGAGCGATATTGGGAAGAGGCTACACAAAGGGAGCAGACTATTTCCTGATCGAAAATATGGAGCGACGAATTAGAAGAACTTGTTTGAACATATATTACATTATTGAGCAAAGACAGGAAGGCGCGACTGTCTCCTGGAAAAGGATCCGCATAAAAGCAAAGAGGACTTTTGATTCAGAGATTGATTATGCTTCAAAGAGAATAAAAATGTTCACAGCCATTGCTAATCAAAACATGGGACAGTGTTCTCATCATCTGGTGTTGTCTGCATTTCTTGACCAAATTTCACTGCAAAAATGAACTTATAAGCTATTCTGTTTGTGCCAAATTTTTGGGATAAATATGGGTTACTTAAGGAAAATACATAGTGTGTACAGTCATATTTGTAAAAAATTGACAAAAATAGGATGACATCATGAGATGAGCGGCACCCAAATATAAGGAACGACGGTGATCTTACTTCCAGGTATGAAAAGAGTTCACAAAAATATCTAATATTTCATAAATAATTTGTTCTTTAGTGTCCCAAAGGTAATATAAGATCATATATATGGATTTAGTTTATTCTGAAAGACTTAATTAAGATTGATAAAGACCCTTGAAGACTAACTCCACTATTCTTCCCTTCTTTTGTTGCACTGGTAACGTTAGCTTGGAGTTGTGAACTAATGGGAGAGCATGTAAACAAAGGGATGATGGGAAATGAGTACAGGCTTACTCCCCACCCATAAGTCAGTGCCAAATATCTAATGAACTGCTGCTCTGCAGAAATTGACTGTTTTTTTTTTGTTTGTTTTTTGGCCTAAAAACTGCGTAATTAGTGTTAAAAGACCACTTGGGATGTTAATAAAATAGATCAAAAGATGATCAGAGTGGGACTTAAATCCTCCATGAAAGTCAGAAATAGTGTTTTTGTTTTATCTAAATATTTAAAAGATTTAAGGTCTGAAAATATCTTCAGAATCTTTAATTTTCTTGCAGTCAAAATGAATCAAATATGTTGATCACTGAGACCTTACTCAGCTCTGAATCATCACAAGTTATCTAGATGGTAAAGTCATGTCTGCCCAAAGCCTCACTCAGCGCCAAGATATGAGCCTTTGCAGGCTGGTCACAACTTCCTTGTTCCTTCTAAGCAACAAGTTTGATCAGCAGCCACAATTTCCTGGATTAGTAAACTTTGAATGGATGTGCAAAGCAGGAGGGACACAGGTGATTGTCATCTCCCTCAGTTTCCCATCACTTCCTCTCCTGGCTAAATAGAGATATCCAGAACAGATGGATAAATCTGGAGGGAAAGATGAAAATAGTTCTAAAAGTGAGTATGCAAATAACCTATCAGCAGTAGCAATGCTCGGCAGATATTTTCCAGGACAAAAGAGAAAAAGTTGCTTGGGAGGAGCAGAAAGGTAGGATATCTGAGGTGACTCAGGTGGTTGCTGCGGTTGTACGGGGAGTGCAGTAGCCTGCTAACGGGGGCGTGATTGAAGCGTCCTCGCTGTTTGTTGTGTTCCTACTTCATACTTCAGTCAGGGAGTCATTACCACGGCTTTTCTAGCCTCAAGTGATCGTTGGAGATCATTAGAGAGATAGAATCAGTATCCTCGGTTTAATAATAACAAATGCCGGAGAGTTCATGTTGAAGCAAAGTGCTTATCTCTAAGAAGTAGTCAGATCACTATGAATCAGCTTCAATCAATCGAGCACTGTTTCACAATTTTATGTCTTTCAGCCTTTGGTGTGTTTTGACTGAACCTCTTTAATGTAAGCTTGTACATCACCGTCTTGTGGAACGCGAAATATAAACGTATCTCAGCTCGTGTTCAGCATTATAAGCCAGGAGGCTCAAGAAAAAGGTTTAACTGCTGCAGTGAAGGATGTTTCTAAAATCTTTTTGTGTGTTCTTTTCATTGTGTTGTCAAGTCACTGTCCAATAAAAAGACACATCATCGGCATAGAATCAAACTTTCTGGGACGTTGACAACTTTCTCCAAAGTTTTCATTTGGAAAAAAGTACTTCATATAAATCAAGATTTGATGTCTTGACCTATGATTTGTTTTATGGTTTAATTGATGCATTCTTTTCTCAATTTACTAAAAGATTGATTTGTAAAGTTTACATGTGGAGCAGGAAAGACTTCAATAATCATGCAGTGATGACCTTATAGATTCATAAATCCTATATGGAGTATTTGTTGGGTTTGCATATATTCCTGTTTGTCTACCTATTTTCCCAACAGGTAACCTCACCTTGTCCAGTAGAGTCATTGAGAGCATGTGTGGCTGTTTTCCCAGTCCTGGATGATGGGATGTCCAAGTTGGAACCTGCTAATGGCCTGAGAACAAATGGGAAATGCTTCAAGTCTTCATTAGTGACCCTAAACAGAATAAAATTAGCGTGCAAACAGCTTTCCAATTTATCTTTAAGAGTCTAATAATCCCAGTTGTTACCTCGGGTTCCCATGGCAAGCGTCACGGCGGCTTTAGCGACATAATAGTTTACACAGATGTCTACATTGACATTTGGCCTGCGCTCAGCAGAACGGTCGTGGTCAGGAGTTTGAAAGCTCATCAAGACAGAATCACCTGCGAAACTTTATTTTTGTTTAGGTAGTTAATTTTAAAAAAAGTTAATGCACTTTAGCAAGGGATTCGAGAGGCCAGATCAGATCGGAATTGAGTTATCAGATTACAGATTTATTGTTTATTAAATTCCTCTCGTCTTTTTGCTTGGTAAAATTGCCCATGAGCCTTGCCGTGGTATGAATCATCATCTCAAAGATGCAATCTCAATTGTTTTTTATTTTAATTTATTGTTTTTTTTTTTAATAATGATTATGCTGTTTTTAACCAAAATTTAACAAGAAAAAGTCATTTTTTTAGGGTAGAGTTGTCCAAAGCCAGGCTTCGAGCCTGGGGCACCAAAAACAAGGGGGTAAAGGTGGCTGATGGAGGGGGGCCCACAGAGGCCCTCAGTAAAAATTATTTTCATGTGGCCCAAAATCCCTGTACTGCCTCGAGGGTGGATGTCCTACATGTTTTTCAACCAACCTGCAAATGAATCTCCTTATTGGCCAAACACACCTGATCCAGGTAATCAAGAGTAGATAAGGCAGGATTTCTGGAAAACCAGCAGGAGGCCAGTCCTCAGGGATACCATGTCTGTGATTTCTGCAGAGCGGCAGGAGATGCTCCGGAATTCTCTAAGTTGCGGGCGGGACTGTTGGTGCAAAGTAATGCAACCCTGACTTCCCCTGATCCCTTTGTTTACACTCTTTCCCACTAGCTTATAGCCCGTCACAGCTCCAAGCTAACATGCAACAAAAACAGCTAGCAAAATTGGATCTACTCAGCCGTGCTGTTTTGAGCCAGAGGAAAGGAAGACGAGGAAAAGAAGGAAGTATGTGGAAATATTTGTCTACAAAGGCCAACCCAGAAGCATCTATGATTCGCTGATGAGGTCTTCCACAGGCGTTTTTTTTGGTCTGCTTTTGGTTCACAATGATTAATTTTCTTCATATATGTCTCCATCACGAGAAAAATGCCACAAAACAAGTTAAAAACACAAACCTCTTTACATTCTGTCTCAAACATTTTTATTTTAGGTCAAATTCTTAACATTACTTCCTCATTTTTATTTTCTTAACTTTAGCGATTTTAGTGGTCAATAGTAAATTTCCCTTAACTCCTTCATGCCATCTATCCATATTATGCAATACCATTAAAACTAGGACTCCACTTACTTTAGCACCACCTTGAATTGAACTGGAAATATGAATTAGACAATAAGTTATTAATTTATTGTGCTATCTTGTTCTAATTTTCAGATTAATATACAATCAGTTAAATTAGTAACAAAAAGTTTCTTTAAACGTTACATAAAAACAGTTGAGCTGCTCTGCTCCGATACACCGACATATTCAATTTCATATAATTGTGTAACCTCATCAGACATGTCGAACGCATGTCATGTCAGAAACCCCGCGAGCTCCTCCCCCGTCTGTCCGTCACCATTGCCCAACGCCGGTGTCTCACTGCAAGGCGGCCATCGCTGGCTCGCACAAACCCCATCCCCTCACACTCCGCTCTCCACTCTCCCAGCTCCTTCCCCTCCCACGGAGTTCACCCTGCCCTGCAGTTCAAAGTGGTTTTGCCTGTCTAGCCTTGGCGTTTAATGTTTAAGTATTGGGAGCGGCTGGAGAGTGCAAATAAAATGCCTTTAAAGACTCCAGGGCATGCTGAGGGCTGTGATTCCAGATACTGTATTGTGAAATTTCCATTGTACATGACAGATTAGCCTTCGAGCATCAGAATCTGTTGAGCCAGATTTTGAGTCTTTACTTGCACACAAATGCTTGAGGCTTAGATAAATCATTTGGAGGAAGCGCATTCAGAACTTTATTGCTGTGACAAAGACCCGTACACCTTCACGGGATAGATGGCAACCTACTGAAAAGTGTTTGTCAAATGTTCAAAACATAAAGGATTGAAGGCGGACCCCACCTGCACTTGTCAGAGATGCCTAAAGAATGGAAACGGTTCGCAGCAAAGGAGCTAGCTTATATGTTTGTGTGTGATATTCTGTCGTCTTAATCCGTCTAACAATGTTACAAAACATTCAGACAGGAGGAGGCTTTAAAGCATTAATTGGGAGGACTTAAGATGGTTAAACTCTATCAAACGCTTCCAGTTGCATCTCGCTTATGCTAGACTGTGGTACATGAAATCAAACATGGGTGTGGATTATTTGGGAGGAAATTTTCATTCTTTTTTTTTTTTGAATGTCTGACTAATATGGGAAGATGTGTCAGTAAATGCAGGAATGTGGGATTTTTAGGGGCTGCTTTGTTGGATGGGACAGGAGGAAGCTGACGAATGACTGCCCGTTTTCACGCCTTTTGCTGGTTAAGACGTCACACGCAACACGCTCGGTTCTTTAAAACTTATTTTGACTTCGTCGTGATGTGAAAACTTCAAGTGGATGATCAAATTTAGGAAAAATGATTCAAAATTGTTGGTTTTTGTAATACAAAACCAACAATTTTTTCTTTTTGCATGTACCTTCATCGTCTGCCATAATTCTCAGGTCAAATCCAAAACCTGCAAGGACATTTCAGTAAATCATCTGGTCTGACTGAGAGTCGGTTCCTCTGTGGGGGAAACTCAAGTTCAAACCCATCAGCACTACGAGCTCTCGGAGCTGCATTATTCATTGCATTTTCTGTATTATTCATGTCATTCCACATCACATTTTGTCACTTAGAAGCAACACAGTTCCGTTTCTATTATTTTCCTTGTTGTTGCTTTTGTTATCACAACACTGACCATGGATCATTCAGATGAGGACTCTCACCGCCTCATCCAGTCAGATTGGTGAGGAGTTTGATCTCAGAGCTGTGGCACCTGAACCAACACTGGAGCCAAATAGTGCCTCGTGGCGTCCCTCAGGGCACTGATTCAAAATGAAGCTGCAGAAATATTTCTGAGGTGGACATCATGAACAACCGAAAAAACGATCCTGAAAGCAGTTTATTTGAATGAACAAACAGAATTTTGGTCAATATTTGGCAATTGTGCAGCAGGTAGTCTCACATTTACTGGTTGTTCTAGACCAGGGATGGGCAAACTTTTTGACTTGTGGGCCAAAAAGGGCTTTAAAATTTGACGAACCAAAACCAGATGTGTGAAGTATTTTGGTAATTCACCTCATAAGATGAAAAAACAACATTAAATCTGGATGATAACATGTTTTAATTTTGATTAAAACTAATATAAAACAAAAATTACATTAGTTCTCATTTTAGTGCCAATTGCACCAATGGTTTAAAGTTATTTAGAGAAAACCTTAAACCTAAGGAAATGATGTGTTCATGTGCTGTTCGAAAAACACTCGGGAAACACAAATAAATGTTAAAAAAAGATAATTTTTCAACGCCACAGAATTGCAGAATAAGTTTCTGCGCTATAGTGTGCCACATGGGGAAAATTCACAATTATAGGGAAAATAAAGCAATTCATGATTATTATTATAATTTATTCCCACTTGGAGGGCCAGATTAAATAGCTTAATGGGCCACATTTGGCCCCTGGGCTATAGTTTGCCCATCCCCTTTTCTAGACCAAAACACCAACCAAACTGAGGGTTAAAGAGTTAAAAACCTATATTATAAGAAAAAAGTTTTCATCTTTTGGTCATTTTTATTCTCTTTTCTTTATATAAATGTTGTCTTTTCTGTTATTATTTTTATTTAACCCTTCTGCTCTTTTATGGGGTCCAGATGACCCGACCCTTTTATTGATGTGTGATCCCTCCTATGATGAAAGTGGACAAAGGTGGACATGATTTTATGTCTTCCACAGACTCAATGAAGATAAAAAAATCCTTGAAAAAGGAAAGTTTAGCATAATGTTTTGTGGGGTCCAGATGACCCCACTTTTAAACATGCCAGCACAAGGGTTAAACAAATGTGGAGAATAATACAGAGCTTTCTTTTTGAGAGGTATTGTTATATATTTACCACAAGTTGTATGGAAATCACTTTGCTCACTTTTCTTAGAATTTAGATCACCTGATTAAAAAAAAAATCTTATTATGGGTTAATTATCTCTGTGCTTTAAAACCCATTTCAGGAAGTCATTTTTTGCTCCTTTTTGTAACTTTAAAATGTATTTATTGATGTATGTGTTGTGTATTATTCACTGCAAATCCAGGTGTGTTGCCTGTGTGCAGAGTCCTCCATAAATGCGCACATGCCGGCGCGCGCCAGCGCACGCGGTGAAATCACTTCATCCAAAAGAGAGCGCCGCTTCAGATTTGAGCTCAGCATTGTGCAAGTTGTCTGAGCTTCGTTTCTGTGTGTCGTGAAAGCTGCTGGAAAACGGGAGGGTGAAAAAGAAAGAACGAAAAAAAAAAAGACGGTTTATAATTGATGTTTTCCCATGGAGGAGCCCCTCCTCCCCGCAGCGGAGGCTAACCCTCAGGTGGGAAAAATCTTTTAAGATTTTTTTTTTTTTTTTTTTAACGCGTGTGTGTGTGTGCGTGTGTGTGTGCGGGACAACATCAGGAGGGTTTGTCTAGTCCCTCCCCTGCTATATAGATCGGTGCTATAATACAAAGCATTAAAGGCGGTCGGCTCACACACGCTGCAGCTCCACTAGAGCGATCCCGTGGCTTATAATTCCCTCACTACTTTTTTTTTTCTCCCCCTCCTGTTTCGATGTGCCCCGTTATTAGCGTTTGTCTGAGGCGTTCATTTCCGCACCTGCCGCGGTAGAGACCAGGCGAGACAAGGACGGAGCGCGAGCCCTGACAGGCGCACGGCGTGAGACCAGCAGCAGCAGCAGCAGCAGCGGTTGAGATCTTTAAAGGACAGCAGGGGTGGAAAGAAAAAATGCTGCTCTGGGCCAAATTTGTTTTGGTCGGCCTCATCTGCTTGTCCTTAGTGTCTTCTGGGATGGGCTGCGGACCGGGAAGGGGCTACGGCAGGAGAAGACACCCGAAGAAGCTGACACCTCTTGCGTACAAGCAGTTCATCCCCAACGTGGCGGAGAAGACCCTCGGGGCAAGCGGCAGATACGAAGGCAAAATCACGAGAAACTCCGAACGATTTAAAGAGCTGACTCCCAATTATAACACAGACATCATATTCAAGGATGAGGAGAACACCGGAGCCGACAGGCTCATGACTCAGGTAAGGAGACAGAATCATTTCCTCCCCTCTTCTCCTATAACGCACCATCCCGGCGCACTGCAACAACCTCCTTGTCGGTCTGGATTGCGCACCTTTAAGTGAAGTGTGTTGTTCCCGCCGCTGAACTCTTCACACTGAGCCTTTTAACTTCACCGTGAAAAGCAGATGCACTTTGTGCACCGGCATGGGAGTTTGGAAGCGCTGCAGGCTTGAAGCGAGCGTTGAGATCCAGAGAAGTGATGTGCAGGCGAACAGTCAGGACACTCGGCCTGCATGGTTGTGACAGTGGACATCAAATATTAATGCGCCCCTCTCCTCACATCTATATTTGTATCTCTATGAAGCCTGATTTGTTGCTTTACACGCGCGTGTTCCTTATACATCCAGGGGCTTGTTGGGATGCTGCGGCTCATTTATGCGCCTTTTCTCCTGTCGGGTTTGCGCGCCGCTTTAAACGCATGGCGCAGCTCATTCTGGCAATATTCCTGCACAGATTTGTGTTTGGTTGCGCTGGATTTGTGCACAGTTTATTGAGACTTCAGGATTGGATCAGGATGTCTTTTTTTTTTTTCTTGCTCCATCCTGATGCGGCGCGCTGGTTATCAAACCGGCGCAGAGAAAAGATGCAGCGGGCTGCAGGATGCCGCGTCGCTTCCAGTGTGACTTTTTAGCACTCACATCCTGGTGAATTATTCACGCCGCTTGGGTGATATTGACTCAGTAAGAATGAAATGCCGGTGGTGGTGGTGGTGGTGGCGTCGCAGGTTGCGATGAAGCCCCTGAACCATGCATGCGCATGAGCCTGATAAAATATTCACTGTGCGTCCGTTCTCCGCGTGCCCCCACCCTGCGCTCCCCTCATCCTCCGTGTCAGACGCCTCGAGGGTCTCACTCATGGGGATGAAATCACTGGCCCGGGAGGTGATCTTGATTGTTTCTATTGGAGGAACAGAAACACGGAGAAGCACCTGCTTAGATATGAAGACTCTTTGGGAAAATGTTCCACCTGCTGCACTGCTGGCAGGACGCGTCCACGTGGATAAATGGCTAAAATGCGCTTTTATATCTGTTTATTGCTGAATGTTTTGTGGCAGGCGCCTCACTAAACATCTGTTAGCGCGTGTAAACTTTGAACTTTTGGTCAGTCGGGGGTCAGCGCGAGTCAAACGGGGTTATTCCAGCATCATCGTACATCATGTCACAGCAGAATTCAAATCCAAACAGAGCGAGCGCAGCAGCGAATGACATAAGCATAATCACATGGGGATTAAAGCTGTCGCAACGCTTTTTTCTTCTTTGTTTTTGCGGCTTTACGCGCGGATCCAGTTGGTTTTTACGCACGGAATTTTACGCACGAAAACAACAGGAACTTCTCTTTTTATCTGGCATTTCAGAAAACAGGTGTCGTACATGAAGCAAGGCACGTGCCTGCAGGAGCTCGGTTAGATGTGTGCAGTAAATAAATTAATGAGTCAACTCACTGAAGTCTGGCCAGGACTGTGTTTTTGAAGGAGCAGCTCGCGCGCAGGAAAGTTGCCAACAGATTGCGTTTGTTTTACATAAGTTTGCAGATTTTTTTCTGAACATTTTCAATGTTTCTCTAAGAGACATTGGCTTCTTTGTCACTAAAACTCCCATCAAATCTTTACTTTTTTAACTTTTCCACTATAGGTTGGAGGTTTTTTTTTAATTAAGAAGTCATGTTCTCTGTCTTTACGCTTTAAAGGAAGAATAAATGGCTCATAAAAGTGATTTTCTTTCATGTTTGTCCGGGGAGATGAGATGGCAGCTTGTTTGCACTGACAGGTAGCTGATAAGTGTTTCTTTTAACCCAATCATTTGCGAGAAGATTAAGTGCTGCTGAACAACTTCACGAGGAGCACAAAGCGCCCGGCCGGTCCAGCGCGCCCCGCTGGGCTTCACGGTGGCTGAGCAGAATTTGATCCGTGGCACACGACCTGATGAATTAATAAACAGATAAAGCTTTGCACCTCTTTATTTAAAGCGCGTAAAAACGTGTTTTTTGTTGTACAATAAAACAGAATTTTCTGAATGGAGAGTTTGGAGACGTCACACACAGACGCTCCTCTGTGCGCCCTCACAGGTCTGTCAGTCAACATCTAAAAACACCTCAACTTAATAGCAAGCAAGTCACGTTTCAGGACTTTCCTTTCCTTTTTGGGGGGCACTGAAAGCCTCTTTGTGATGTTTTATTTGCCATATTGGTTGGGCGTCAAGAATAGTTGTCCTGGAGAAGGCCAAGCATCTTCTTTTAGGAGCACAGAAGAGCTGCGGGTCCCAGTTCGTGGCACTCGGATCTCCTCAAGATCATCTTCATATCAGCTGCAGATCAATAATTCATTTAAAGAAAACACACCGGCACAGCACTTTGACTACAAACATTAATCTATATTAATGATGTTTTTGGGGCAACACGTTTTGATGGAGAGGGACGCTGCTCTTCCCGAGCCCGAAGCCCCACATGTTATAGGCCAGTGAAGCGAATGCGGTGCCTTATCCATATTTCATGAGCAGCTTTCTTACCCGAGATGTGCCCTCTGACGCTACTGCTCGTTCTGAGAAATGCAAGCTCAGGATTAGAGCATCTTCACCTCATGGGGCTCCAAAGTTGAGGTGGGGGGAGGCCTTGGAGTCCTTCCAGACAAGTGTGCGCACATGTGTTCACTTTTGGGTACTTTTTTATTTGTTGTCTTGGCAACCAGCATCACTTACTTGACGCGTTTCTCCGTGTCCGCAGAGATGTAAAGACAAGCTGAATTCACTGGCGATCTCGGTGATGAACCAGTGGCCCGGGGTGAAGCTGCGGGTCACGGAAGGCTGGGACGAGGACGGCCACCACTTCGAGGAGTCCCTGCACTACGAGGGCAGAGCCGTGGACATCACCACGTCAGACAGGGACAAGAGCAAGTACGGCACCCTGTCCAGGCTGGCGGTGGAAGCTGGGTTCGACTGGGTCTACTATGAGTCCAAAGCGCACATCCACTGCTCTGTGAAAGCAGGTACGGAACCAGCAGGTGCATCCTGCAATAGATGAATATTTCTATATTTTCAAGTAAATAAAAGTGTTCTGAAGTCATTGAGATTAAAGGAGGGGGGACATATTCAACCTTTTGAGGCCTTAATTTCCCCAATAAACATAATCTGGTGATGACGCAGCGATGTTTGGGCACAAAAGCAGCCTGAGCATTTCCCATGCAGCTTATTCCTTGATCTTACATCGCCCCACACTGTCTCCTGGTGGCAACCACGACCCAACCTGGAACCAAGCAGATCCATGTGACCTGGAAAAGCGTTCTATGTGGTGGAGAACCACAATAAATGACGCAATTTGTGAAATTAATCTGGATTTAAGCAATTATTCATTCTTTCTTTAGTTTTTATGCTTTTGTTTTAACTCTAGACTGCTTCAAATGTCTTTCCACGTTTTCCTGCTCAGACTCTATTGATAAATCTCTCATTTGTCATTCCTCACACATGTTTGGAGATCACAGCGCGCGGCGTGTCATCGGGGGTCATGCAAACGGATTTGCCCGAACAATGTTGAATTGGCGGAGCTAAATCTGGTTTTCAGTTGTCACCTTATTTCATGCTCGGGAATCTTAAAAGAAGATTAAAAGCCCCCCCTCACCCCAATTCTGACTATAGAACCCCCTCCCTCTGCCTCTTGTGCAGGACAGTGTGATCCCAGAGGCTGGTATGTGAAGAGCTCCACCAAGGCCAAAATTATTGTCATCAAGACTGACAACAAAGCAGGGAGAGGTGGTAGACAGGGGAGGGGGCATTGATGTTGCTCAACAGACAGCATTTAAGAGTCCAGGGCCTCATTTAAATTCAAATCTACAACTCGAGAGGCTTGGAAAAGTGGCTCCACTGTGTAAATAGTAGCTGTGAGTCGCCTATTTGTGTGAATTGTCACATGGAGGTTTCTGCACCTGAGTAAATATGGGGAGAGTCGCTGGGAAAGGCGTAAGTGTTCTTTGCCGGGAGTCGCTGGATCCACAGGCTGATTTAGAATAACAATGCCTTCCCTTTATTGGGTTTTTTAAATTAAGGAAAAGGCTTTCAGGTTCTTTTTTTCCTCCTTGCAGACAGCGTGAGCCAAGCCAATACGCATCTGGCATCAAAAAGAATCATTATGCAAAAAGGCCCTCCGTGAAAAAAAGCTCAAAATTCATGAATATTTGTGCGTAATTTTACGCACGGAATTGCTGTGATTTTCTTACTATTCTCCTTGAATGTGTTTATTAAAATTTTTGGTTTTATTTTAACAGAAAACTCAGTGGCAGCAAAGTCGGGCGGCTGCTTCCCAGGATCCTCCACGGTCACTCTGGAGGATGGCACCCAGAGGCCCGTCAGAGATCTCCAACCCGGGGACAGAGTCCTGGCCGCGGATTACGACGGAAACCCGGTTTACACCGACTTCATCATGTTCATAGACCGGGACTCGTCCACCAACAGGATCTTCTACGTCATCGAGACGGAGTCTGGCCAGAAAGTGACCCTCACCGCCGCGCACCTCCTCTTCATCGCCCACAACTCCACACAGCCGCGGATGTCGGCGGTTTTCGCCAGCCAAGTCCGGCCGGGACAGAAGGTGTTCGTGTTCGGGCGAGGTCAGCTGACGCCCGTGACCGTGAAACGGATTTACACTCAGAGGCACGAGGGCTCCTTCGCGCCGGTGACGGCGCAGGGGACCGTGGTGGTGGATCAGGTCCTCGCGTCCTGTTACGCAGTGATCGAGGATCACCGCCTGGCGCACTGGGCCCTGGCACCGGTCCGGCTCGCCCACTGGGCGTCCACGTTGCTCTTCGGCTCCCAGCCGCGCGCCAGCGCGCAGAACGATGGGGTGCACTGGTACTCCAAACTCCTTTATCAACTGGGGACTTGGCTCTTGGACAGCCACTCGATCCATCCGCTCGGGATGTCGGTATCCCCGAGCTGAAACCTCGGAATGAGACTCAAAATGTAGGAACTCTCGAACTATTCAGTAGATTCAACTTTAAAATATTAATAATAATATTAAAACAAAACAAAATAAAAACGAACGAACGACACAAAAGGCCCCAGCGGAGTTGGGATATTTATTTCAGTGACTTTTCCATGGTGTGTCCTCTTTCAAAGAATGAATGGAGCCTTACAAAGTTTCTCTTTGAATAATTTATTCTCGTGTGAACTCTGCCAGTGTCACAGAAATGGATTGTGAGACGATGCGAGCAGCAAATTGTGCATAATCTATTTTTGTATATCTCCAATGCAAAAAGGAAATAAAAACGTAAAATAAGAGAAAAAAAAAAATAAAAATAATGAAAAATATAAAAAAAAAGTACCGCAAAGAGAACAGAGAATGGAGCTAACTGACAGGTTGTTCTTATGAATTGTGCAACTGACTGTTATATTTTGTGGGAGAAAAAAAAACAACTTAGCGGGGTTTCATAAATTATATTTTTATACACAGGAATGTAAATTAGATTTTGATGGATCGACCGAATCACATTTCGTTATCAGAAATAGTGTAAGATATGAGAATATATTTTAATTTAAATAGAAAGTGTTGAAAGAAAGAAGAGTAAAGAAAACCATGTATCAAGAAGTGTATTATTTTGTAAACTGATGTTGGAGCGGGACAGATATTCTGCCTCATGTCTGCATTATCTCTTTTTTCTGTGTGCGTTTCTATTATTTTTTTGTTTGTTTGTTTTGTTTTTGTTTTCTTCTAAGGAAAAAAATCAAAATGCAGATTCTGACAACTCAGTAACAGTTTAAGAAGTGGTAATAAAAAAAAGAAGTTCCGTTGAATAAATGCATAAGAAACTCCTGTTAAAGTACTAAAATAATATTTTTCTTTTCATATTTTGTAATAGGGAGATAGTTTTCTATAGAAATGACCTGCGGCAGATGCACAGTTTGTATAGTCTATTTAGCCAGACAATACCAGTTAACTTTCATAACAGGGCGATGTGTCAAAAAATGTCTAGAGTTTATTATTTATATGTTTATTACAAAAATGAGATAAAGAAAATCTTTAAACTTGTTACATGTGTCTGTCTAAATCCACTGCAGGAGCATCACATATTGAGGGATTTTTGTCACCAATTAAATGGGATTTATTTCCTTTCTGGTTCAGCTTCTTTTCATAAACGTTTTGCTGTAATTTCACTAAAAACGTCTTATTTTTTCAGATAATTTCGGCCTTTATGCACCAAGAAATTTGCAGAAAATGAGGCTTTGAAGTGCTTCTGGCATGCTTGCGAAATGTTGAGAGCTCATGTCAAATTTAACAAGGTCTGCCCATCTGCAAATAACTTCCAAGTTGCAGACAAATGAAACAGCAGAGTGTTTGTTGGCTCTGAGTCTGCTGCTGGTCAAATAAAGTCTGTATCACAGCTCCAAGAATCTCCACAAATCACTATAATCCTCCGGTGTTTTCATAGAGCCTCATAACGCTCCTGCGGAGTTTGAACGGGGAAGCTTTGGGCTTTTTTTTTTTCATCCATTGCGCGTCTTTGTTCAATTGATTTGCCCGCAGGAGCCAGGGAGGATCAAAACCAATACAAGGGCGACATCTTGTGGCGAAAAGTTGGTACTGCATACGAAAAAAAAATATTTTCACATTTTGAATCTAAGTAGTTTATACTCAAAATAAATCTTAAAAAAGACGGGTAGCAAAAAAATTCACTCAGCTAAAGGCAGCAGTACTTTATTATTATTATTTTCAAGTAGAACGATTAATAAAAATAAAAACCTAAACTTTACTTTTTAAGTTGAGAGTGTTTATTACTCAGAAAACAACTACAAATGTTGGTACTTTAAATTAATTTCAAATAAATTATTGCACTTTAATGAAAGTAGCATAACTAATTAAAAACAAAATGAGCTAAATAAATTCAACTATGTACAAAATGACCCAAAGTTCACGTTTTGGGTTGAAACATTTGAACTCAAATGACTTATTTACTGGTAGTGTTTGCATATTTAGTTTTCATTGTGAAAATACACACAACTTGGATTATTTTAATACTAAATGTATCAAATAATATACATTTTCAAAAGAACTTATGAATAGGTGCAGCAAAACTGGTATAGATGCTTTCTTAATCTGAATCTACACTGCATAAAGGGAAATATTGGATCAATTAGCAAAAGCTCAGTAAGTTTGTACATTTAAAAATATTATTTATCAAATCAAATTTCTAAGATGTGTAAACCATTAACTCAAAATTTAGATTTGATTTAAACAAATTCTTTTAAATGTAGATAACTTTAGTTAATTGATCCAATGTTTCACTTTTTTCAGTAAATCCTGTCATAATATTTCTAAATAACTATTGTGATTTATTGCATTTTAAAGTAATTCAAGTAAAGTTAAGACCGAACACAAATATGGCTTCAAAAAGTTTTTAAAATTGGATTTTTCCTATTTATCTGATAAGCATAAAAAGGTATCAACACATATCTGTGAAGAAGAATGTAAAGCTGCAGCCCAGAAATGATGCCATGTCATCCTTCACTCAGACTTACTGAAGGTAACAGGGGCCACTGAACCTGCGTTTCTGAGCACTGTTGCAACACGAGCAGGAATTCCATCTTCGGCTCCCACATTGTGCTTTGCTGTTGATATTGTGAGGTGGAAACTCCAGGGAAGGACAAAGCGGGCCCATCTCTCCCGGAGCGGTGACCTTGGGTCCCCGTCAGATACAAAAGCGCCCGCGAAGGGCAGCATTCCTCAGAGCAGGTAAACAGAGCCGTCTCTAATCCCTCTGGAGGCCCTCAGTCTGCTGCAGCTCAACAACAGCTTTTACAAATGTTGACATTTGCAAACACGAACAGTCTGGCTTTCTGGAAAACAAAACTCCAGGCTCCACCGCGGGGCCTTCAGATGGCAGAACTTGTTCTTTCCAGGAAGTCTTTGCTTCTCTGCAGCAGCCAAACACTCGCCTCAAAGAGGAGAAACTCAAATCTGGATTTTGCATTGATTATAATCTTGTTGGGATCAAACTGATTAGAACTAAGAGGATAAAAATATATCCATTCAACTGTTATCTCCTTTACTTACACTGTTTTAAGCTTTTTCTTTATTGCAAAATTGTTGCAGAAAATCCTTACTTTTCTTCAAACTCTTAAAACTTAAGTGCCACAAAGGGTTCCGGGGAAAATGTGTGGAGTGTTCTGATGATCCACCTCCTTACAGAAAGAAGTAAAATAGAATCTAGATGAAGTCGAGCTTTAATTTAGATAGAAAAAGCAATAGAACTGAACATTTCAGGGTGAAACTTTCACTTTTAATCTTATTAATCAAACAAATTGCAGGTTGAAATCCCTTATGGAAAACAAATAAAAAAGAAAAATGCAATGTTGATGTGGAAGATTAGCTTTCTGCACTAAAGCAAAAGTCAATTTATGTATAGTACTCCATCTATGAAGAGATTTACAGGGAAAGTTGAACACCAATAACGATTAACAATATAATTTGTTTCAGTTTGAAACTTAAATTCCTAAATTTTCAAACCAAAACTATAAAGAAAATAGTCAAAAAACACAGTTTATGATGTTCATTATGTTTATTTTCCAACAGTTTCTTGAGAAAAGTTGATTCAGTTTTGATATAACAGTGGTTTACAGTATTGGAAGACATTTGACAACGATTTCAGAAAAATCCAACAGAGGAAAAACATCAATGATACATCGGCGGTGATAACAAGATGATTCATCAACAGCTTTTCTCAAAAGGCAGTGAGTTTCAGTCGTTTGGTTTCCCGTACAGTTCGACATCAAGAAGAGTCTTTTGGTTTTTTTTTGAAAAATTCGACCGACATTGTCAAGACGCTTGGAAGACTTTTGGTGCAGAGAAAGCCGTTAAAGCGGCTTTTTCTTTAGAGTGTCTGCTCAATGACCCCCCGGCTGTCGTCACACAGATGGAAACCTCCATCCACTGGGCTAACAAAGAACGGTAATCCAGGCAGGCCACCCTGCTGGATACAGAAGTGGATTCAACAGCATCGAATAAAATAAGAAAAAAAATAAAAAAAAAAAAAAAGAACAGGTGATGAAACGGATTACTGGACAGGCAGGAGAGTGGAGCAGCAGCAGCTGTTCGGGGAGAAAAAAGTTTGGCTGGAGGCGGCGGCAGCGCTGAAATAAAAAGGGTTAAAATGTGGAGGCGACAGCCCGTCAACCGATCAGGGGAGCACTTCTGCTGGGAAAAAAAAGGTTAAAAAAAAGTCCATTCTGCTGCATCCAGGTATCCTTAACAATACAAAAACACTCCTGAAAACTCAAGCATGCTTTTATCAACTCAAAAACAATAGTTTTCTTATCTGATGAGGAAATATTACACTATACTACTGTTAATGTGATAAAAAAACATCCAAAAATATAAACAAACAGCAGATACTTTGTATTTTATTCATTTAATAAAATTGCTAATTTCTTAGCTAATGCTAATCGTTCCAAATTTGTGTAAAAAAACTTCATATATTGTTGAAGTGTGCATTCTTTTATCTTAAAGGCGATAAATCTTGTTGATAAAAACATGCTAGACCACAAATAAAGTTGTTGAAAAAATAAATCTGAATAAAGTCACTGCTTTAAGGTGGATTTGTCCTGTAAAAACAGAAAAATCATCATTAATATTCCAGCAAACAGTCCTGATGGAGTAAGAAACATTAGAAATGATTGAAGCATCTTTGATGTAGTGACATAAAATAGACATTAACAGGTCATCTGTATAAATTACCTTGAATATTCTGATTTAACCACAAGATCAATTATCTTAAATATCATCTTAATACCTAATAGTTATAAATAAATTCTTAAGAATTCACAGCACATGTTGATTATTCTTTCACTGAAAGTACAAAGAGATTCAAGGTGAATCTGTTCTGGTTTTATGACACGCGTCATCATCACCGGCAAAGCCCGTACTCAAGATTCAAATCCATGGGATTTACCATAAAGAACCTCAACTGTTCTCACAACAAACAGTACAAAAAGGTCAGTCAAAAATAGAAAATAAATTGAAAATAAAAAAATAAAAATCCACAACTCAAAAACAAAAAAGAGGAAAAACATAAAGAAGTCACTTCCGACAAAACTGCAACATACAAACAAGAAAACTTATCTCATGCACAAAGAATGAAACTTTTTCATTTTGGCAACACTGAAACTGGAATTCATTCAAGTAATATTAAAGGAAATGCCACTAAGTTTATGAATCACATAAACAGGAATGAGGTAAAATGACAAAAATGTGGATTTCTTTTTAAATTTTTTGTCCTTATTGTTAAAAAATAAATATAAATCAATTTATGCTTCATTTTAGGGATGGGTGATATATATCACTGCCAATATCGGCTGATATTTGCAAAATATGAGTTTATCGGTCCAGTATTTTAGTTTCAGATACACTTTATTTTTGACACTGGGAAGCTTTTTTTTTACAGTTAGGTCTAATAGTCAGTAAATAGTCTGAAAGTACTTAAAAAGTTTTAAAGTGATACTTGTTCCTAGTGCTGGGCGATACAGAAAAATATCGTATATCATGATATAGATTGTTTTATATCACAATAACAATATATATCACAATATACCACAATAAAATATATTTAAAAAATTGACAAAAATGTCATTATTTACTTTTCTAAGACTTTTTTCAAGTAACTGAATAGATACAAATAAGATAATTTTTTTAAAGTGCAACAACAGTTTCATGATTTTAGAAGGAAAAAACTTTTTCACAAGAGTTCAGCAACAACACAAAAAAAAAAAAAACGATTGGAGAAATGGCACGATGTACACTTGATCGTCCACATGATAAGTATCGTCATATCGCCCAGCACTACTTGATCCTAGGAGATCTCTTGCTGTATGTGAAAAAGTATATCATGATTGTACAGTAAAAGAAAAGTTGCTACAGAGAAACAAAAAAGAAAACTAAACCTCAATATAATATCGAAATATTGGTTATCGTATCGGCTGGAAAAAATGATATCAACCCATCCCTACTTCATTTGTGTCCTTAAAGTTTGTCTTCCTCATGGAATAAAGTCAAATATCATCACAGATGAAACAAAAAGTCAAATTTTGTGACCTTAAATAAATTCAGTGGCATTCCGTATCAAATGTAAGGCAGCAGCTTTTTTCCCCCACACAACGTTTTTAAAAAGTTGAAAACCTGAGTGGATTTTTGTGATAAGAAAGGGATTTTGTGTGTGTGAGGTGAAGATCCCAACAGATTCCATCAAGTACAAGAACTTCATCAGCAGAAACAAAATGAAGGTGCGTCGGCGTGAAGGCAGTGGACACACGGACACACAAGCACACGTCTTTGGACTAAAGTTAACCGGCTTCACATACCTGCATGTTCACAGTATATTGGCCGTGTTTTTATTATATTTTTGGTCACTCTTTTTTTTTTTTACCTTTAATTTCTCCAAAGGTTTTGTGAACAAAAATGTGGTCCAGATTTCTTTTTTTTTTCTTTTTTTGGTAAATTTTACTCTAAAATAGAGACAAAAACTGTCCGTCTGGACACAACAGCATGTATTCAAATATAAAATGGCTTGATACAACAGTAACAACAGAGGGAAAAAAATTCTCTACTCACGTACATGACAGTTTTGTGTAAGTAATGGTTGCCCCCTCCACTTTTTTCAACACAGAAGTCATTTTAATAATACTTTAATTTCAAAAATGGCCATTACCCATAAGAAAGGAACTATACGAAATGTTTGGTAAATGTAATTGACTTAACGTAAATAAATTTTAAGTGTGAATGCAGTGACCTTAATGGTTAGATATTGTGGAAATGTTTCCATTTGGAGACCAAAACATGCTTTATTTGTGAGACTGGTACTTTTTTTATTGATTACCGTTATAAGTAAATGTTTTGAGTCATTCATTCAAACCAAGTGGCTTTATCATAAAATTGGTATCTGTTTTTAAGAACAAGTATGTTTTTTAATCAATTTTTGCACCAAAATGTTTTTTTGCAAAAAATTATATACAACTATTTTGCTCCAAGAAAAAAAAATTCTATATTTACAGACTCCATACATCAAATTGAAACCTCCTCACTTACTCAAAAGTACAACTTAATAAAAACACACACACAAAAAGATAATGAACCGATTTCGCTTCACAGTTAAAAGACTTAATAACGTCCAGAAAAAAAAAGCAAAAAAACATTTGCTCTAAATCTTGGATCCTTAAACACCAAACCAGTGCAAGTTCAGACAAAAACACCTGAAACAGCCTTTATCTGAAGGGTTGAACGATCATATGCAGCATCACCACTAGGTTGTGTTAACTGATCTGCCTGAAAGCAGCTTCTTCCATCAGCTGTGAGGAAACGCTGCCATCTACAGGGCAGAAGAAACACTGCAACAGAAAAGCTTCTCCAGGCCAAATTCTCTCCCTACTTTAGGAATCCAACGTAAATCCCAAACTAAGAAAAATGATGCGCTCAAATCTGAAAGATGTTCATGTGTCCTTCTGTGTTCATGACCTTACAGCAGAGGGGAGCAACCATTAGTATGTCATTATCACATGATACTTAAGTGTCCAAGTAAAAATGAAAAAGACAAACTCCATCAAACCGGGCTTCACTGTTTAGTGTCTCTAACTTTTACAACTACAGGCCCTTCGCAGGCAAAGAATATATATGTACATGCTTATCAGTCATGTTCTTATGTTCACTAGTCCAAGAAGGGAGGGGAATAGGGGTTGATCAATGATGGAGAGGTGTTCCACAGAGGTGACAAAGTCATTCGGCGTCAGACGTCAGGAGAGGGGAACTTCTTGTGGGAGACGCCCGACTCGGTTGTGCTCCTCATCCATCGATCAGTGACACGTCAATGTGGGACAGGTCAATCATGTGCCTGGGTGATCATAACCACGTCTGAACAACGGTGGAAGGGAATTCTGATCCTTAAGATGCTGAACAGTAGGACTGGGTGAAAACTATATAACCAGACTTTGTTTGAAAAATAAAAATAAATACATAAGAATACTGATCGTTTTTCTTACATCAGTTTCTTATGAATTTTTAATGCAAACTTTATTTAAAAAGTTCCACTTTTTTCAAGAACAAATCACTACAGTTCCAAGGAAAAGTATGTGAACCCTTTGGATTTCTGCATGAATTCGACAAAATATGATCTGATGTTCATCTAAGTCACCAGATAAAGAGTCTTCTTAAGCAAATACAACACAAAATGTACGTTTATTGTCCAGAAGATGTAAACTTTTAAAGAGTAGGATAGAAAAATATGTGAACCCAAAAAAAAATGACTTCTCATTTGGTTAATTAAAGCTAGAAATCAACCATCCTGGAATCCAATGAATGTGATGAGACTGGATGTGTGGATGCTTATCGTTTCCATTCTGCACTTTGAATACTTACACATTTTGTTCAATAAAACATGAAAACTTATTTTTTTTGTGTTGTATTTGTTTAAGAAAACTGGTGATGTGACTTAGATGAAGATCAGAACATATTTTATGACAAATTCATGCAGGAATCCAAGTAATCCTGAAGGGTTCCATATACTTTTTCTTGCAAATGTATATGAAAACTGTTTTTAGAACCAAACTCAATTGATTTTGGCTAATATAATTACTGATATACAATCAAACTGAGATTAAATGGTTTCAATATAGTGATCCCCAGCCCTACTGGACAGCAAATACAATCTAAAATGATTATATTGACATAAATAAGGAGGTGTAGTGTAACATTTTCTCAAAAAGCTGGTTACCTGTGGAAGCTCATTTGGAAGTTCAGTGCATGCTGAGGATTTGCAAACCTGGCAACTGCCTTTCTTTGCTGAGGAATCAACTTGAACATCTGCAAAAATAAATAAAATATATTACAACCTGGACTGTTCCACGAGAGGGAGTGGGGGTGGAGTGGTATCATTTATTCACTTGAAACGACACTACCAAATTGTCTCAACAGGGGGTGCTGCGGGATCAAATATTTGACTGGCTGCACATTTGCATTTTTTTTTTTTAGAGAAAATTTGGCTAAATAAGAACTTCATACATCTGTGACACTGTGGTTCATTTGAATTTGGTGCTGACCTCAATGGGGCCGATCGATCCGAGGAGGTTCTTCAGCTGATATTCACTAGTGGATGTCGAGAGACCCTCGATGGACACCGTACGCTGGGTGCTCTCCGTTTCCTTCTGGGTCTGTCTGGCAGACACCGGATGGCCTCGACCCACGTTTCCACTTCCTCTCCCCCGACCTCGACCAGATACGACGACCTACACGAGCAGCAGATGAAAGAATTTGATTAAATTGGTAAATATCTTTTAGAGGCGTAACAGTGCTGGGCCTCCAGTCAGGTGGAGAGCATTCTGTGCAGTTAAAATGTTTTTCCTCCACTGCCTCTCAGCCTTTCACCAGATTGACTCATCATATTTCTACATAAAGCATCAATGTCAGAACATGATGTGTGTCACATGATGCATCTTCATTAGAATGAGAGGTATGTTTCCCTGACTGCAGAGAAAGGGGAAGAAGACACAAAAGAGAGGAGGCAGAGGAAATATGGTGTGTGTGCGTGAGCAGGGACGGGAGCATAAAAGAGAGGCGCGGTGACGGCTGCCTTACACTGTCGGCATCAGTGAATGTGCTATCTGTGACAGGAGTCTGGCAGTGACAGGCGTGCAGAGGCCAGGAGACCTTGTGGAGCCCTCTGCGTTGCACTGCATTCAGCTTGTCAATCCTGAACTGGAATAGCGCCCTGCTTAACTCAGCTGGTACATCTACTCTTCTTTTGGAATTGTGGCTTCTGCTACAGATGTGTTGCCATAAAATTACATTCTAGCGTTGCAGGTGAAAGAACCGGCGCATCAAAAGCACCAACGGGTGTCTCATAGGTGACATACCCTGCTTTGCTGTTGGTTGCTTATGCCCACACGGCTAGCCTGCGGGGCTCCGCCTGATCCCTGTTGCCCCGCTATGGTAACCTTCCTTTGGACACTCGGGTTGAGTGGAGGTCCTTCCCAGTCACCCTGCTGCTGCACCGGGCCGCTGTTGGCCTCGAGCCCCTTTCCACTCTAAATGGGAATACAGGAGCATAAAGGTATTTCATACCACTGACTGTATATGAAAACTGAACTGAGTGACCTCTCCCCTTTGGTGTCCCATTGACTTCTACTGAAAATAAACAGCTATTATTCAGTAAATATGTTACTAAAATAGCCATTTCTCAACATTTTTTTGCTAATCCTAAATTTATCTTCATATTTTTTCTGCAGAATAAGTTATTTAAGGCATACAGAGTTTTTGTTTCTTTTAACAGCATAACACTGTGTCCTGATAGGCTGTCGACTTCAATCAATCAATCTCTGTGGTACAGAATGAGTTCAGTTTGCCAGATTTACATAAATTTCCTATCGCGATCAGATCTTAGTTTTCATTTTATGATTCTGGACTTAATTTTCTACAAAAGGTTTGAAATTGGGAGTTTGAAGAGAGAAAAGTATTAAAATGTTACCATCAGTCTAAGAAACGTGTATTAATTCAGTAGTGAGGAGTTTAACACCCTTTAAACATCTACATTTCTACTTTGCTAATTTTACCTTAATATCTTTAGAACATAAACCCCGTGATAAACCAGGGATGCCCGTAAACTGGCCAATCAGATGCTTCAAAAAAAGTGTGTTTGCTTTGAACTTTGTATATGTTTGACAGAAACCCCCTTCAAGTGGTAGGGGTGTAGATTTCCAAAAAGATCTTCCTCAATTTGTGAGAGAAGTTGCTTTAGAAATTACTGCTGAGTTAATAAAACTGATTAATCCATTTGATAGATTAATAATCAATCTATAAAACTAGAGATCGAGCTAGCGCATAATGCTAACATATAATGGGATATCTGAGAGGACGGCTAATGCTAACCGTCGGTCAACCTAAACATAAATTGTTGACTAAATGAACATCTTTATATAACAAGGGGCATGAATTCTCCAAATTCTTTCAAGGTAATGTACTTTAAAGTAACTCTTTGTGGTCTAAAGCAGTGTTTCTTAACCATAGGGCCGCGGCCCAATCTCGGTCCGCGAGCGCCCTCTACTGGGCCGCGAAATAAAAATCAGTTCTGAAGCTGAGGGCCGCGAGGGCCGCGGGACCTGAATGCAGCCTCCTATCACTTGGTGGCAGTAAGCGTCACGCCAGGTTCATACTGGACCGGGAAGCACCGCGAAGTCGAGAGCGCACGGCTTCCCCCCCGCTCTGTGGTTTACAGAGCAGACGCGGATTTTTCCGCGGCGGTCGACAGGCGCTCCAGCTGGAGCTTTTGTTGTTTTTGCCATCATGCGTGATAAGTTAATAACCTAAAGATATTACCGCGTGTTTCTGCTAAGAGGAACTCCTCTCTGCTACTCTTTACACCCAAAATCAAGCCCCGCCCACCCGCTCCGGAGCCGGCTCACTACATTGATCTGTGTGCGCGTCTGTGTCTGTTTTGGTTGTGTCTGTGCGCACGCGCTCGCTCGCATGTGTGTGCGTGACTAAATTCATAAAAACTAAAACTATTCTGCCCACTATGTTGATGTGTGAGTGTGTGCTGGCGCATACACGTGTGTGTTATGGATGTGTTTTTTACCTGTCTACAGTCTGTTCAGATACAAAAACATGATCACATTTGTCAATCACTTCGTTTTATTGTAAAAAATTGGTTATATTTTAAAAACACTGATGTTGTTCCCATGTATTTACATGCGAGCAGCCTAGAAAATGATGGTTATTCATATTGAACACATGTAAAACATGCAGCCAAGATCTCATTGCTGCATTGCCTGCACTCATTCTAAGTGTGTCCAAGGCTGGATGTTTTTTTTTGACGCACGTATTTAAAATTCAACTTAAAGTTAAAGTACCGTTAACTGTCCCGCTCCTAAATGTGTAAATTTGTTCTCCACATTTGACCCATCTCCTGGTGAAGCCGTGAGCTGCAGAGACAGCTAACCTCAGGAACTGTAACCATAATCCTAACCTTAACCTCTTTCCTCTGGGTCAGCAACTAGGAACAAAGTTTAGCGCTGGACGCATGATTTTCCAAAAGTTACCTGCGAAAACACTCTTTCTTTTAAAAATAAACCGTATTTTCTCTTGTATCTTTATTTAACTTCCAGTCAGAATTGATGCGGAACGCTCGCGGCTCGCACTCAAAATAGAGCAGAAGCTCCGTGCCTGGTGTGAACGCCGCCATAGGTTATGGGCGCCGAATAGAGGCGGCCTCCGTTCTGCATCCAGTGTGAACCCGGCATCAGTAACGTGTTGTGGCATGACTCAATAGTATGCAGCTATCGGCCCCTCATCATATTTTCTTTATACGGGGTTCTTTGCCTCAGTTCATGTTTAGTTTTTTTTAAACAGACTGTTGTTGTTAATTTGTCACAGATTTGGAGAGAAATATCAAGTACGAAATTAAAACTTCTAATTTGTCAAGTTCATCAGCAGGTTATAAGGTAATCTTTTAATTAGTATTTTATTTAAATCTCATTTACAGTTTGTTTCATTTGAAACTTATTTGAAGTGTTCTTGTTTTATTACAACACCATTTTATTTATCAAAATTCCTTATAAATATTTTTGGAATTCTAATTTGTGTTGAGGTTGACCACTGTGTTTTACCTGTTCAGTATGAAAATAAATGTCTGAGATGATCACGTTGTATCATTTTTCCTCACAAGATTTTACTTTGATAAACCATAAAAACTCGATTTAATTATCAAATACAAATTAAACAAGATGTGGATCAATTCACATTAACATGTTTATATTTGAATGGGCCTCGAATCACTTTGTACCGGGAAAATTGGGCCCCAGTGTCAAAAAGGTTAAGAACCTCTGGTCTAAAGTATCGTTTTTTGCTCATACTTTCTTCTTGTTCTGGAATAAGGTGTAATAATATAGCGCGATCGCCACCTAGTGGCCGAACTGAAACGCCCTCCTGGTGAGGCAGAACAATTGTTGGAGCTTCTCTGTTTAAGAATCCATGTATGCTATTAACAATCTTATTATAATTTCACTAATAAATGTTATAGTATGTGAACTGCATAAGATTATTATGAATATCTTCAAAGTATTATTAATGTATTTCTAAACAAATGTGTCTAAATGTCTAAATTCAAAATTGAATTGAAAGGATTAGATATATAATCAAATTAAAAGGATAAAAGCAAAAGAAAAACTAATCAAATCTGGAAATTGTTGACAAAACCCAACCCAATTAGAAATGTTGACTAAAAGCGACTGGGACCAAACGCTGCTTACTGACGACGTTTCTCCATCATGGCGATCGAATTGACTTCATTTGGTTTGAGCTGAAAGTAAGCCCTTTTCAATGGGAGACGTCACACTCGGTCCAGTTCTCTAATACAGCCAATATTTAAAAAAAAAAACCTCTGGAATTTAACCCTCGCTTCCAGAGATTTCATAGGTACAAGGCCGTCTTTACGAAATAAACTGAAAAATCGGTAAGCAGTGGCAGAGGATTCCTATCTGTGTGGAATAAAGATCAACCTGACAAGGTAATGGTCTCATTATCAAATAAAGTCACAGCTCAACTCTGTTGACATGCAGGGAGGAACTGAAGGTCGTCTCTTCCTCGACTCTGCAGAACGCCGTGACAGATCAATACGTGGGAAGAAAAGAGGCGCTATCTCTGACCTGTCCCCAGCTGAGAGTAAATGGATTAATCCCTTCTATAGAAATCACAGATCTTGATTGCAGTCAATGCTAAGCTGCATTACACTAGAACGACAGCCTCTACGTGTGTGTAACCCATCCCCACCTTTTGTGTTTCACACTTCTTTGTATTATCCCCGATGAAAATATAATTTGCCCCTTATCTAGAAGACTTAGCTATACAAATCCAAATCCTCAAAAGTGGCAACTTTCTTACACAGGTATTATGTCATCCTCCCCCCCAAAAAGCCACCTTCAACCAAAAAAAGATTAATTATAAGGGGGTCGGATTGGCACCTTTGTTGCCTCACACCTGAGCGATAGATTGATGGAGAAAAAAACAAGTGAAGGACGACAAAGAGGAGCGGAAGGAGAAATGCAGATAACATTGTCAAAGCTTTCAGTGATGACAGCGGAACAAGACACAAAGACGCTCATTTTCAGCCGAACTGTGAACCGTGGCTCTTTCTGTTTCAACACTTTTTTTCTCACTAGATCCGATAGCTTTTAACAGGTTTCAATTAACACGGACACTTCGTTATCTTCATCTGCAGGAAGGCTAAGATTTGGGTGCAATTTGTTCAATACTATCACATCCCAATGAGAAGCTATAATAGCTAACATGGATGTCTGTTTTTTAGGAGGGATTCACGGCCAATTAAGTTAAAAACGTTTCATGACTCTCGTATTAAAGACCCACACCAAGGAAAGTTGTGTTTTTAACATGTTGTTGTGGCATTTTTCTTATGATGGAGGACAAATATTGAATAAAATTAAGCTTAAAATCACATTTCTGTAAATATTTATTCAAATTGTTGTGAATCTAGAGCAGACAAAAAATGTGCCAAAAAGATTATGGCTGTTACTAGAGGTGTAACGATTAATCGATGAATTGATTTATATCAATTGATTTGTTTGTGGTAAATTATTAATAGAATTGAGTTATACCATCAGAAAAATAATTTAAAAATGAAATAAATCGATTAGGAATGGGCCAAGATCATTTTTTCCATAGATACCGATAACTGATATTTCCCCTGCAACTGTGGCAAATAGCCGATATTTAAATGTCTACAATAACACCAAGTTTAAATTGGCTTTTTGTTTCTTTATAAGAAATACACAACTTTTCTTTAACTATGCAATCCCTTTAAACTCTCACAGCAGTCAGAAAATATCTTGGATTATCTTTTAGTATCGGTGCAATACCGATAAACTCAAATTGTGCAAATATTGTTTGATACCGGTACTGGAACAGATATATTATAATCCATATTTTTCTATCCTGGAAAACTTTTTTTTTCAAATTTTCCTTGAATATAAAAATAACCGAGGGCCATCACAGTGGACAACACACGTGATGGCATGGCAGCAAAAAATGATAGTCACCACTACACTTCAATGTGTGGAAACACTTTTACAAAGACAATTCAGGGTGGTTTAATGTTCCATTTGTGTTATTTTCAAGTGAAAAACAACATTGGGCTGAACTTTATGAAACTAAAACTTAAATGGATTTGCAATCATTTTTTGTTTACTTTTTTCTTTTTTCTAATACTTGATTATCTTACAAGTAATATAAAAAATCTGGAAAACTTCACCTGCACTGTTCAGTATTAAGTATTTATCTAGTCTGAGTCACAATCAGATCGTTCAAACTGAACCAATATTGATAAGGAATCTGATAAGCAATACAAATTATGGCATGAATTGAATTGTTAAAATGAATTGTTGCACCCCTAGTTGTTGCATAGGAAAAACGCTTGACTGGCTACAAGGTGCTCAGTTCAAATCTGATCAATCTACTTGTAGACGACTAGATCCACATACATTTTTGTTTTCATAGCGCGAGCTGGTATCTGGGTCCAAACTGAACAGCTGGATAGCTCCAACATTGCTCGCCATTTTTGTTGCACCGGTCATGTAAGGTTGGGGTTGTGAAGGGCTGTAAGCTAGTGACAGTGTTACCAGTCCCGCCCACAGCTTTAGAGGCTAATTTCTAAAATGAACTACGGCCACACAACAGAAACTATGTCCTAGAATATTTTCTAGCTTTTTTTTTTTTTTCGAACTAAAACTGCATAATCATAATTTAAAGAATACTGGGAACACTTAGACTAGATCAAAAGATCATCAGTGTGTCTTTAAAAACAATTCTCGTCTGTCCTGAAAAGAGGATATCAAATATCAACCTTTAAAAGCAGCGATGAGGCGTTTGCCAACTCCACAGATAAATGTCAAACTTATCTCCAGCTTTTCCGTTTCAAAGGTAAAAATTATGTCTAGACATAGTGGCTTAAATACCACTTCCAGAAACTTTAGGGGGGGGGACTCTTAACAAATCAATTTCGTCAAAATGACAGACATCAGTGTGTCATTCCCATAGGTTAGACATCATCTAGATTACAAAGTAGACAGTTTGGGCAATCACTGGCATTTCTTTTCAAAGCTGTGTAGCTTCCCTTGTGGATAAAAGATGATCAAATAAATGTCAGAGCCGAACACAGAGGAAGGTGTCGGATAAAAAAGCAATCGTGCGCTCACCGGTCCTGAAAGTTTGACGACTCTAACTTTTTGTGGCACTTGCTGGCCTTCTGTACTGGTGGCTCTGGCTCGCTGCATCACAGTCCTTTTAGCTCCGGGTTTGGGTCCTTGGGTTTGAACTGGGCCTTGGTTCAGCGATAGAGTCACAGGTATGTTTTGTGGCGCTTGCACAGCCGGTGGCTCGGCGTTGGGTCTGTTAACACCCTGCAGGATGCTGTTCTTTCGTGGTGGATTTGGTGGCGGTTGTTGATTCAGCTGCTGCTGCTTCCACTGCTGTTCAGGACCAGTATTAGTTTTCCCCAGCTGCAGGCGCTCCTTGACGTTCGGTCTGGAGGTTAGTGCCTGAGCGGCACTGTTGGGAAGAACGCTGTTGCCTTGATTTGGAGTTTTTGGTGTTTGGTTTGAGGTCTGTTGCATTTGCTGGGGAACCGGTCTCTGCTGTTGTCCCAGCGGCGGCCGTTTTTGTTCCATCTGTAGTGGAGGCGGCGGTTGTTGCGGTTGTTGTTGTGCGGGGTTTTGCGTTTGCTGATTTGGCTGCGTTTGTGTTGGAGCATTGCCTTGGCTCTGAGTGTTCGTCTTCGAGTTAAGCCTTTCCAATAGTTCCTTCTTTCTGACACCAGCCTGCATCTGTCTTCGCATTTCCTTCCTTCTTAAAATCTCCTCTCTCAGACGCTTCTGCTCCTCGATCTTAAGACGATATTGCCGAGTCTCCTCATCCTCATTGGGATCCTGCAGCAATAAATAGAAAGTAAATAAATTATTTTTGACTTATTTTTTTCACCATAAAAAAACATAAAGCACTAACAAAAGTAAAGAAGGAAGCCAAATATATTAAAAATCCCAGGAGTAGCACCTAATATTATTAATTTAGTCCGTGCAATTAAAAATCTGATGCGCAACTTTAGCATTCACTTTAGTAGCTTATAAGAAAATAAAGGTTTCTTATCTTTTTATTTGAATTTTGCTAATTTGGGAAAAAAAATGTTTTTTTTATTCTCCATTCTGAGGAGGAAAAAGCCTGAATTGCTGACCTGCTGTGCTGAGCTTAAAGGTGTGCTTTGGACTTCCATGGGAACATCCGGCTTTCCTGCTCCTGCAGGCTGCAGTTCAGTCCTTGTAACAGCTTGGCCTCTTCCTCTGCTGACGCCAGACATGGGCTGAGGTGTCTGCCCGGGATAACTCCTCTGCGTTGTCCTGGAAACGGTCTTGATGTTGGTAGCGGCGGAGGCGGGGACTTGTGTGGGGCGGGGGCTGCTCATGTTTGTGGTGTTTGTCGCTACGGGAAGCTCTCGCAGGTTGCTGTTGCGCTGCTGCATTTGTTTGGAGGCAGGTGCGCTCTGAGGTAAAGTTAAACACAATTAGTGGCTTTGTAGAAAAAGCAAAACATTTTCAGCGAGTGAATGAATATGTTAATTTTATCACCATTCTATGCCTGTTTGACATGCCGCGTGCTTGGGCGTTCGGGGGGCGGCCAGGCATCTGTCTGGGGCTGCTGTGGGCATGCTGCTGATGGAAAGGATTCTGGCCATGATGCATCATGGGTAGGGGTTCTCCGAGATGTACCTGTGGCTGTTGATGAGGTGGTAGCTCTTGCCTGTGGTGCTGCGGGTGCATGGGATGGGATGACAGAGAGTCGTGATGTGGAAGCGAGGAGACAGGAGGGCCAGGAATTAAACCCTGAAATATCAGAGGAAAAGTACAAAATGTAGTCCTGAGATTTATTATGGTGAGACCAGGAAATTAATTATGAACGAACCTCATTTGGAGTTTTGGACAGGTCAAAATGTGCACTAATCGCTAATCAGACATCACAAAGCAGAAATTGAATAGGAATTACATCACTAGAGGGAGCTCTTGTCTATGTTACTCAATATGATGTAGCAACTGATAATGTAGTTAACTCAAAAACAAGTTGTGGTTAAATGTCCTCATTTTATAAACTAACTGAAAGTGTATTAATGCAGAACAGGAACAACCACATAAAAACCTAGAAAGACATAATCACTTACTCTTATTCGTACCTGCATCCCAAACTGTACTTGTGGATGGGGAAAAATGTTTCCCTGCTGGCCAAATGGGTGACGAGGGCCTACGAAAGACCGTGGCTGGTTCGGGGGGCCGCCCTGCTGATTGAAGTTCAGCATTCCCTGGTGAGCTTGGTGGGGAAGGAGGTTGGGTCGAGAGGGTTCTCTCTGAAAGAGTCCTAGCGGGCTTTGGCCCGGCTGGTTGAAGGATGGTCTTGGCGGGCCAAAGCCCATATGGCCCTGGCCTGGCAGCTGCTGGTGGTGGAGGCTGTTGCCGCTGTTCAGGAGAGGGCCGGGACCCTGGTGATCAAACATGTGTTGCCCTGGAAACCGTGCTGAGTCCACACGCTCTGTGTTCATGCAAGGAGAGCGGATAACAGAGATATCAGTGTGTTTGTTTATGGTTTCAGTAACAGGCTCTCCAGGTGTACAGTGTTATGACACGACGATTACAACTCACAAATGTATCGGGGTGAAAGGGTAAACAACCTCGTAGATTAATAATGCTGCATTTAAAATGTGAAAAAGCATTAATATGTATGTTTAATGCCGTTTCCAAGGTTCATTCTGATGTATATATATACACACATGCATTTAACATGAGTTCTGCTAATAGAGCAGCAACAGAGAGCTAGCAGCATACCCTCCAGGAACAGCGCTGGAGGTGATGAATAGGGGTTAAATATTCTAAGAGAGCTTTGTAACCCCCGTCAAGGCTGGGTGCGAGACTCACCTCCCATAAACATGGGCTCTCTGTCCTGGGGGCCTTGATGTGGCTGGTTTCTCAAGGGCTCCATGTGATGAGGGGGCCGCTGGGGCTGACCAAAATTACCTGGCAAGTGCTGCTGAAAGTCTCCTGGTCCCTGAGAAAGCATAAAAGTACAGAATTATAGGGTACTCAGGGAAAACTACACACACAAAAAAAGAGGAATGTGCTGGGCAGTGCAGTGAGCTGTGATTGAAGCGCCGGAGTCATTAAACAGATACAGAATCATGAGTTTAAACATCAATATGCATTCCAATATCAAAGAAACCCTTCAGCATGAATCTATAAGCAAACCTGGATTAAAGCCACTTTGGGATCCGTGATAAAACCTTCTAGAAGCCAGTCTAACAAGGAAAGGGTATTTCAGCAGGGGATAAGTGCCCTCATCTTTGTTTAAACTACTTCACATGTTCAACAGCTTTTCACTCATAGCATGCATGCTACTTCCCATTTACCCAAGAAAACTAGATAAAAACCATTTAATCCCTCTTTGGAATTCAAATCCCCCTCATAACCATCGTCTTTATTCTTTTAAACATCCATCTCTGTTGAAAAATTAACCTGCTATTCAACATGTGGCACTTACACAAATGGACTGCTTGCCTCCTTCAAGCCTTTTGTAAATTACTTAAGATGCTATCAAGGCTTAATCCATCTTTATTCCACTTCTGGGTGGAGGTATTTAGTAAGAAAAGGTGTTGGAAAGGCTAAAAGGCCAGAGTTCCAAAAAACTTGCTTAACATAAAGTTAATGGAAGGTGCTTTACAAAGACAGCGAATCACACTGGGGGCGCAATCATCCCATTCTGAAAGGTCAGACAACCAGGTTTGCACAATGAGGACTCTGGTGACCATATAATACCTCTCAAATAACACAGCTCATCCTCTCACTTCTAATCCGGGATAAAATGGTGGGTGAGCCGCTCAATAGGAACAGATATATAATAGAAAATAGCCAGAAGTTATAGCATCTAAATTCGTATCTGCATCAGTCTGTAGAAATGAGGGCACTTTTGCATCATTCATGACTGAAAAATGTTAAAGAAGAGAAAATTCATGCCAAAAGACTATTGCTGTTAAGTAATACTCTTCAATACTTCTACATTGGAGTTGTTGCCAGCGACAGCAAATAAAACACTCTTTGAACAACCGTAACTCTAGGATTCTTTACGGAAATTAGTTATTTAACACCGGAGCTTTAGTGCCAGTGTTTACATTCTTTCGACTACTGCAACTCTTTAATGTAATTCCGTAGAATTCTGAAGTGGAGAAAAAAAGCAGTCTTGCACACTTTCAGCGATTTTGTGCCGTTCTTTCACAGTGTGAACGGTCAAATGTGTGTGGCATGTCGCTGGCAACATTTCCAGAGTTAAAGGGAATTCCAACAGATTGCGATGCGACCAAAAACTTGTAACATTTTAAGTTGGGTATTGCATATATTGCGTAAAGGTGCTTTTTTTTCCTGCGTCAGATTCAGCTGGTTTACATTAACTGCATAAACATTAACAATTCGAGATTGATTTCACCCTACAATCAGAACACACCAGTCTCTCCTTGAATTGACACTGTTACAGCAGCTGCTTGCCGTTTGCTCATCAGTCATTTTCTAACCTTTTGCCAAACCATTGTGTTGAGTATTGTATATTTTTTGGAGTACCATTTGCATTGTTTGCATAGTTTGGTCAAGGATGTGACTTGTATGTACTAATAATAATAAAATGTATTTATATAACGCTTTTAAAAGGTAATCAAAGACGCTTACTAAACAAACAAATTAGACTAAGGAAAAACAATAACTAGCATAACATTCAATTTAAAATGGAGATACAAATAATAAACTTAAATTAAAGTTTAAAATCAGTTTAAAGAAAGAAAGATCAGTGCAGCCCCGGATGTGTTGAGGTAGCTTGTTCCAAAGAGTAGGTGTAGCGATGGAAAAGGCTCCGTCTCTCATATGCGTTTGTAATTTCCCCAATTTTATCGCTATTTGCTACAAACAGCAATACACAAGAAGTAGCACAAGGCTCGGCTGAGTTTTTCAAAGTGACACAGACAATGAAGAATTCAATGGATTTAGTGATTTGAAGTGCTAAAAAGAGTCCAGTTCACTTTTTATTGTGCTCTTTATGAGATGGTTATCTGGTTTATATCAGCTTCCCCTCCATTAACATAGACAACTAATGACCCGAAACACAAAGAATACTTAGAAAATAACTTCTAGAAGAAACTTATAAAAGAATGTTAAGGCTTGGCTCTGCTGCGGGGAAACAGTATTTGGGAATCTGTTCATACCAGGAGCCAGCTCGGCCACAGGAACATCACCACGGTGCGCACCCAGACCGGGACAGCAACGGAGCCCACTCCACAGCTGTGAGGCTGCAATGTAGAACTCCAGCCACCCCAGCAAGGGCGACAACCATGGCAACGACCCCAGACCAAGCCAGAGGACCCGGCACAAAAGATCCCCACAGGAAACACTGGGGTTAAAATCATAGTAAAATTCTAAAATTAAATACATTAAATTTATTCAAAACATTAAATTGAAAATAAGATTAAATGCATGGAATAAAAAGTATAAAATTAAATTAAATACATAACATATATTAAAATTAATAGAAAAAATAAACATAAGATCAACTAAAAGTAACAAGTATTCAGTTCCTCTTTAGCTAAATTAAGTTAAATACATTTATGGCAATGAATTCAATTTCAATTCAATTCAATTTTATTTATATAGCGCAATATCACAAAGTAAATTTGCTACATTGGGCTTCATGCCAGTAGTTTATACAAATGCACAAACAGTGAAGTGTCCGTATATTCAGTCTGTTATTGTTATTTTGCATTTTTTGCCCACTGCAAAGCAACTTATAAGCTGCATTTCCATTCCACATATAGGCAAAACTTTTTAAAAATGTTCGAAATGATGACAAAAACATATTTTTGAAGAAACACAAACCAACTCGCGTGATAAATCTTTCAAAAAACACGGCAAAAAATGTGAACAATACTTTGATTTACAGATATATTCACATTTCCGTCACAGCACTAGCACTCATCATCATCATCAGCTATCAAAGGAGACATTGGCGTCTTATTCAGGCCATGGAGCGGGGGCGGTTACGGATGAAGCAATTTTGGGAAATCGTGGTTTGTGATTTTACAGTGGAGCTGTGGATCCAACAATTTTACATCACATGCTCAACATTTGATGACCTGTGACAATGTGGGACCATGCGGTTGTTGGTAACGTGACTCATAAAATTTGATAACGTTTTTTGATAGCAGTTTCACAAAATATTTCAATTTCAATACACCTTAAAAACCAACACTTCCAAGTGCAATTTTTCAAAATTGCAGTGTTTCCATTAGGTACATTTATTAATTCAAATTAGGGCTGCCACAATTAGTTGCGACTACGTCGACTATTAAAATATTCGACAATTATTTTCGTTGTTTTTTGTTTGGTTTTTCCTTGTTTTGATCTCTAACTAGAAGATCAAATATAAAAGATCTTCTAAACTACTGTGCGCGGTTTCTAATGCCAGGTCTGCCATTCTCTTTATCACACATGCGCAGTAATGCTAAGCCAGTCAGTAGTGATGTCACAGTGTAGGCTGGGGTATCAACAACAATACAACAACACGCTAACAGAGCTATAAAATGTGGGAAAAACAAGAGGAAAGTGTCCAATGTAATTTCTGCTAGGCAGAACTTGTGTTCCATAGCAGCACTATGGCGATGCATGAAGACGAAGCATTATTGTGACTAAGTGACTGAGTACGTTGAACAGAGAGCTAACATTGGCGCTAACACAGCTAGCTCTGCCGCGGCAGTTTTCCGAGTTTAAATGGATCATGTGCGGCTGTCATTAATGCGCTGTTTGGAAATAACCCATGAGATCTGCAGCAGATCCATGTCTACAGTTCCTCTCTGTCTGCATAATGAACGTTTAATAATCTGCGCCGCCCTCGCAGCGTTTGGTTCAAAGAGCGCGGAATGAGGGGAGCGGCGTATGAGTTTACACTGGAAATGAACCACTCGTCCAAGGCTTCATTCATATTCTGCGACACAATCATGTCGTTTGGTTTGTAAATTTTTGAAATTTTCAAACGATTTTGAAACGTTCACCGCGCAGACAGAGAAGCTGTGTGTCGGTACGGATCTGCCGCGGAGTTGTGGAGCGATGTGCCAAAAAGTGAAGTAGCTGGCCTAAAAGTCCAGAGCTAAGTTGACAAGTGTAACATAATATTAGCGGAATTAAGATACAATAAATTGTAACTTAAAGTCACAAAAATGGCAACAAACAGCATAATAACTACAACATTAAAGAAGTAGCACAGATTTATGGGTGGTCTGTCAAACTGAAAAATATGATGTAATTTCGGTCTGCGCATGTGCAGTGGATGTAGGTAGTGAAAGAATGAAAGTACTGTAGTACATTTTAACATTGCTGCTTTTCTTCCTTTTTAAAAATATACATTTCACCACTTTTTTTTAAGATGTCTCAAGAGTAATGTAATGTGTCAAAGCTCTTTGTTTATATGGGCATCCTCAGGTTTTTTATGTATAGGAATATCTGGAGTTCAAAGATATCATTAGTGTTTTGCTTTTATAAATGGGCCTTAGTGAGCAAATATTTTGACTGTGTTTATATCTGCAAATAGCTTTTAAAATATTTTATACATGTTTTATTGAATATATTTATTAAAGTTTTAAAATAGAGTTGCAGGTTTTTATTAAGTTTTCTGTGGTTGATTCAGAATGCTAACCTCAGTTGATTAAGTTTTGTTTAATTCCAGAAAAAAATGAAGGAGAAAACCTGTATGATTCATTAAAGGCTTAATAAACCATTGTCTTTATTTGTAGTTAGCATAGACCTTAAACACTTCAAGTTTAAAGCTAATTATGGTTAAGATATGGGTTTGTCATCCATTTTCCGCACGACCCGATTAGTCGACTAATCATAAAAAATAATCGGAGATTAGTCGACTATTGAAATGATCGCTTGTGGCAGCCCTATTGCAAATCCAATTTATGGTGCTGAACTCATGCTGCTTTGACTGGTTTACCATCAATTTTGGTCCATAATATGCACACAGATTTAGGTATCGATTGTAAAATTCCATTGTACTATTTCAAACTTTACACAATATCTTCTGATAACACCCACAGCTTAATTTTTGATCAGTTATGATCAATATGTTTGTTTCATGTGGAGTTTAAGTCCTAAAAACCTCAGTATAATCAGCCCACATAAGCATAAAATAAAAAAGATTTTTGATAAAAATCCTTCACAATGCAGAGAATCAACTTTATCTCAAATCTGTCAAAACAATGATTGATTTTTTTAATCCTTTATTTCAGGCTGAATATTTAATAAATGACGTATATTTAAAACTTAGATGTTTCTGATTTACTTAATCCTCAAGTAATATTTCAAGCAAACTAAAACCAGTCATTTACTACCACCAGCTTGTACAAATCCCCTTTCAGTTTTCCTAATGTGCTGAATATTTTCTAAATCAATAATGTAATTAAGAATGAGCTGACAGAAAATGAGCTGCTAATTTCTGAAATAAAAAAAAATCGGGACAGAATAAACATTTCCAATAATGACTAACTGGCGTTGAGATTAATATTTTAAAACCCGTATCGCACCAAAAAAGAATTAATGCAGTAGTACTGGAGGCTATGACCCCCCCTATTTGCCTGGCCTTTCAACAATTAAATTTGATGTGATGATAATGTATGATAATCATGAGTAATCAGGTGCCCAGTGGTAAATGGAAAAGTGCGGCGTGGTGTGTCACCTGCATTTCAAATGGTTTCTTTGGCAACACCAGTCTAAATGAGCCCGACTTCAGGGAATCCAATGCTGTGCTGTTCATCAGCGAACTTATCTGCATATTTATTACACCACAAATGTCTGAATAGAGTCCCTTACTATTGTGCCCTTAGTATCCACCTTGCTTGTAGACTTTTGTGATGATGCTTGATTGGAAAACAAACATTTCAAGCGTGATAAATACAAAGCAGAGCTTTTGATTAACGTGAACATCTCAGCTCATCTGATTGAAATAGGATTGGGCCACTCGCTGATAGCTCATTTGCATAAACCCATATAATATGCACTTTCCAGAAAGATGTCAGGCAGCATCAGCACCACCTGATGCCCAAGCACCACTGAATAGAAAAACGGATTGACTCAAGGCACTTTGGCTGACTTCCTAACATGTCAGTTCCCTCAATACAGTAATTACTTGAACAGTATTTCTGTCATCTCCAGGATGGCTTCTTTGTGAGTCAAATAAAAGACCTGTTCTTAGAGAAAGTGTGCAACTTCAAATCCCATTGTCTGACAGGAAATTCAGGCTTCGGGGAATTATTTGCACAAAAAAGCAAAAGGTGTTAACCCTCATCCAAACAAACCATGACATTTTATTAGTTCAACTAGAGTTCAGAAAAAATATTAGGGCACAAACATCCTCATTTTCGACATTCCCAAGTAGTGTGAACAAATCAATCCATAAGAGCAGCTGCTTAAAACCTGTCAAAGAAGCCCTAGCTTGCAAAAGTCTACTGCAGGGAGCTCTCATCATTCATTTCCAGCTATGCAGCTAGACTCCTATCAGTGTTTACCAATTTGCTTTAACAGCATTTGGGTAATGCACAGTCTTAATTGAGGTAATGATATTTCTTTCACTAAAAGGAATGCTAACTGAGAAGGGAGGTGAAGCGAAAAGAAGGTTGAGGAGCAGCTGCAACTCACAGGGAACCTCTGAGGACCCACAGCAGGTCTGGGCTGGCTCTGAGCAGGAGGCATCAAGGGCACTGCAATGAGAAGACGAGGGGCAGAAATTGAGAGGTTGAGGGGGAAGGGAGTAATATTAAAATAAGAGGCAGCAAGCAGAGAGGGGCATCCTTTTAAGAAGGAAATTATATCTTCAAGCTGACGTTCTGAGGGGTTTATGTCAAACTCTGGCTCAGATTGGATCAGCTGGGACCTAAAGAAAATATAAAAGATCTTCTAAAACAAATAAAGTAATTGCTGCTTCACAATGTCTGGCAGAATTAAAAAAAAAAAAAAAAAACATGATTTGATGTAGTTGGTTTTCTGTGTAATTAAAGTAAATGAAACGATTTGACAGCTGCTACAACTAGTAAAAAGCTATTTTCACTCAGATGAGTGGAAATTAAAACACAGATGCCCTGCGGAAAATACAAGCTGACATACCATATGCAGTACTTGCTGTTAAAAAAAAAAAAACTCAACAAGACAAATTTTGTAAACGAGAATTCATTTGTGAATTGCTTTGACAGGCAACCAATTTTGTTTGTCGTTTCTCTGGAGTACTTCAAACATCAAAAACAAGAGTGTGTGGATGGATGAATGTCACAGTGGCTTCAATTGGGCTGCAAATATCTGTAAATCAATACAATTCTACAATTTTGATGTGATAAGACAGCTACATATCTTGCTACCTTCTTATAAACTCATAGAAATAACAACACAAAACAGAGAAATATATTTTAAAAGGTTAAGTTCAAATGGACAAGAACCTTGCACAGATGACTGCGAAGGTCCTCTGAAGTGGGGGTTGATGTGGATGTTTTTAGGATGCGGGGGCTGCTGCTGGTGATGCTGGGGGAAGTTGGGAGGGGGCGAGCTCATCATTCTCGGGGACGTCTCCATTTGCGGCCGCAGCGGCGGGGAGCGGTGTGCCATGTGAGGGGGCATGAGGGGCTGAAGAGACTGCTGTGGAAGGGGACGCCCGTGGTCCTGGAAGGGGTGCGGCCCTCTCGGACGTGACGGGTGGTGCTGATGGGACGGAAGTTGGTGCTGATGGGGGGGAGCCATTCGGGAAGACGGCTGTTAATTGGAAAAATAACAAAGAGATGAAAAACCACCTGTCAAAACACAAGTCTCTCTTAAGATTGGGACTTCACTGGCTCTAACCACGTGAAGACCAACCAATTAAATTCACCAGCAAGACTTCAGATGGAATTCAGTTCTGTTTAGATTTCCTCCTAAGTTCCTGATTCTTAAAAACAAAACAAACCTAATCACTTTCTTTTATCAGAGGAAATCCTCAATCATGAAGCCACTAAATGTTGGCACAGTCATCATATAGTGGGATGATGGCGCAAATTGGTCTTCGTAATTGGTCAAACAAACAAACATGCAAGTAACCAAATTAGTTAATGTAACTCGACAACAAAAGGATGCAGCAAAAAACACTCATTAACCGCAGTCAACACATTGTTTGTCAACACGTCATCGATGTGCCAATGAATTTCATTTCCAACGTTTGTTTTGAATTTTACTGCTTATTTTTAATTAACACAAACCTACTGTTGGAGTTACACATCTAGTAGATTTGACAAGAACTTTCAATTTGTTAAAAGGTTATGAACAATTGAAGCCGTCAAAACATTTTTACTTATCTTTTACTAATAGCCTTTTACTATTAAAAGAGACACAATTTTATTATTTAAAATATTTTTTGTGAAATAACATCAAGGTTCTACAGAAGTTTACCTGTATGTTCATGTTTCCCATCAGAGGAGGCATTTGCTCATGCATTCTTCCTCTTTTTCCTCCTCTAAAGTCTGCCGATCCAAAACCAGAGAAGCCTCCTCTGCCTCTGCCTCCTCCTCTTCCTCCTCCTCCTCCTCCTCCTCTTCCTCCACCTCGGCCTCCGTACCGGTTTTGTCTCTTCTGACGCTCTTGCTCTTCGAATGCCATCAAGTCTTTCTTGGCTTTCTCTGACAGCTCTAATGATAATTGAAATAAGACAACATTAGGAAAAAATCTGGAAAATAAAGTTATTTCTTCTTTACTTAAAGAAAGAAAAACTATAAAGTGAAAAAAATGTTTCATTTCTGCACCAGCAACAGACAAAAGGTAAGAATTATTTGCACCTAGTTTATCTGGAATGTTCCGTCTTTTATTGCTCGCATCTGCCAACCGCTCGATAGCACCGTCCTTCCTCTCGGATTTGAACCGTATTCGGCCAGACTCTTCATCTTCCTCCTCTTCCTCGTTTGATTCCTCCTTTGATTCGTCTTGGAGCATAGCTTCATTTTCCCTCTGTAAACATTCATATCATGAGTTTGTCATAATACTTTAATGTGTTTCTTAACTAAGAGTAAAAAAGTTTGTCAATAAATACAATTTACAAAAAAAAAAAGAGGAAGATTTACTTCAACTCCCTTGCCTCAAGACTGCTGTTTCTTTTTTAGGAGATAAAAATAATTTGAAATATTAGGAATGAGGTCATTTGGTTTCTGTGACTACTTATTGAACAACCTTTTGTGGTGTAAAATGGTCATACGCAAGTTTACAAATGACTGAAGCTCTCCTTATGAACTTGGTTCAATTACAGACAATAACAATGAAACAGACAAAAGCATAGATAATTGATTTTAGCATCAGACCGACCTTCCAAACATCCATGATTTGTGCATACAATCAAACCAAATCTGAGGGAGGGGCTGAATAGAAATGTACTAAAGGATTGGCATACCTCCTCTGTGTCATAGACTCCTCTTCTGTCCATGTCAGTGACATCTTGTTCTTGCAGTTCTTCACCAACATTCTCCTCAGCATCCTCTTCCTGAGCCGTGTCACCCATATGAAGAGGCTCCTCCTCATAGGAAGTTTGGTATTCGTCGTCCTAAAAATAAATAAATAAAATTGGACAGACCAATTTTAATACCAATACAAATTCATCACCTAATTTTGGTCATTCGTGAAACCTATATTCCTTATATTAGCAATGCATAAACATGAAAGGACGTTTTAAATAAATAAATAAGTCAGAGATGAAAAACTGAGTCGAGCTTGACTTTGCTGAATTAATAAAAACTGTTTTAGACTCAGAAAATTGGAACTTCTGGCAAACGTAGAAATATAACTCCATACTAAGTAAACATACCAAAATTATATGGTAAGAGTTTGGGGGGGGGCTCATGGGAACCCCCACCCCACCCCAATCTAAGCCAAAAATTTCCATAACAGTAGGAGCAAGGCTTCATTACTATTCCTGAAGGCATTTGAAATTCAATGAGATGTAAATGTTTGACATGATATACAGAAATGCAGGCAGGGATAAAAACACTCCTCCCTGCTTCAGTGATGGTGAAAATATCATTGACTGACTCCTCACAAATCACTCAGTTATTGGTCGCACTGTAAGTTCATGACTCCATGTCGGAAAAGATGCTGGGAAGCTCTGGGGTGAAAAATCCTTTTCATTCCACAACAACTTTTTTTGTTTTCTCGAAGAAGTTAAGATACTTAACAATAAGATTTATTCCAAATAGGTTTGTTTAAAAAAATATCATTCTCATCTAAAGACATTAAATATACAGATTTTTTTTTAGTACTTAGGGGTTTTAGCAATTCAAAAAATGCAAAATGAAGAAAAAAAAATCAAATTTATAATTTTGGGAGAAATTGATTTAACAAAATAAAGAAACATTTCATCTGGAAAAGCAAATCATGTAGCATATATAACAATAATAGACTGAATATAGAATATAGCTGAATGAAGCCCAATGAGGTAAAAAATGTTTTGTGATATTGGGCTATATATAAATAAATTGGATTGAATATATGCAGGTTTCATTATCATTAAACATTAAATGCTTATTTTGCTTCATGAAACATAGGAGGAATGTAGTATTTTAGAGCAATATATGAACAATTATTCTGATAACTGTAGATAAAGAACATGCTAACAAGTTAACTAAACTCTTTATATCACTTCAAATGACTAAAACTGTTGAATTTTTCATAATTTTAGTCCCTTTTAGATCAATTCCACCTAGACACTTCCTTTTCTGTGTTGCTATCAATGGCAAATATTGATACACACATCCACAACTTAGCGGTTGTTGCTACTTGACTTAAAAAAAAAAAAATCAAATTTAAATCGGACTTAAGTTAAAGTTGCATCCCAAGCCAAACTAAGAAAAAATGCAACTCACATTACTAAAATATAAAACAGTAACTACAAATCAGAAAAAAATACTTAGAAAGTCAGAAAAACAAGCACCTTTCTAGAAAAGAAAAACTTAATAAACTAAAGATATCTTATAGATAAACTGCTCCACATAGAGCCCACTGAATACAATGGTAACTACAATGCCACGACCAAACAGTTGAGTGACCCCGTAAACAGCTTTTGCACAGAATTCAAATAGACATTCACACTCGCAGACATCTTTAAGATCCAAATAGGCAGCCACTTTGGCTAAGAAGGTCAACATCTTATCTCTGTTAGGAGAAAAGAGGTAGACCAATATATCCCTGCCAGGTGCCAAACACAATCACATGATGGCAAATAGAGCATAACAGACATTTGCACATGGATCCGACCTTATCTCTGATCCTCTTAGCCCAGGCTAAGAGGAAAGGGAAAAGAATAAAAAAGAAACTCCCATCAATCATTAGAAAACTGTATGGAGTGTCCTTAGGAAGGTCAATAATCTTTTCACCTGCATGAGACTTTATCAGATCCAGTCTGAAGCCAGAGAAAAAAAGCCCCACACATTAACCTCTCCCCGATTGGCAGCACATCTCCAACACAAAGCAGCTTTTTACACCCCTAAAGATACAAGACCCAAGGTCACAATGGCACAGGGATTTGGAAGCGACAACAGAGAATTACCCCACGCCAAACAAGCTGTCAACAAAACTTTGTCAGCAAGATGGAGAAATTTGCTGGCAGGATGTGATAATGAATCTAATCACCCCCCTGCCCAAAAATGCCGACCAACATCTCCTTCCACTGAATAGATTTTCTATCCTGAGTGCCTCTTCAGCCAGACAAGAGAAGTGACATTATCTCTACCACACAATAGAGATGGACAGGAAGGGGATTGGAGAATTCGTGTGTGTGTAAGAATGTGTGTATGTAGGTCTTTACATGCGAGTAAGCAAAAGTAAGAACTCACTTGAAATTCACCATCTATAGGCTCATTGATTTGGATGTCCAGCACTTCATCTTGGAACCCATTGTCATCGTCACATAGGTCTCTCGTGTAATCAGTCTGGTCCTCAGAGAGGTCCTCCGGGTTTTCTTCCTGGCTGTATTCTTCAGCATATGCCTCTTCTTCCTCCTGCTGGTACCCCTCCTCATCCCCTTCTTCACAGCCCTCTACACCCAGATTCATAACATCATCTGTGTAGTTTACATCTTGAAGGTTGCCGTGTTCATCATATGATGCACCAATGTCGTATGTGGCACTGACGTTCTGTTCACTAAAACCAAACATTTGAGAAAAATCACCATTAAAACTTCATGTAAATATTTAAAAAAGACAGAACTAAAAAGCAAAACAAGGAAAGTTCTGAAGCAACTTACTCTATGTTTGCATCCTCATCATCACTTTGAAGAAGGTCATCATTCAGCTCTTCATCTGAGATTTCTGAGGGATTCTAAGAAATGAAATAGTTTTAAAATTAGGGTCATTTCTAAGTCAGATGTAAGCTTGTGTTGGGGTATGTAGAAAACGCATTGGGGTAGAAGGCCATCTCCAGCCCCAAGGGATGCTTCAACTTCATGTGGTGAAGGCAATCTGGGCAAGTCAGCACAGCGTTTTTTTTGTCCACTGTACTTCCTTTTTGTTCACATCAACTATTCCCCCTGTGGAGGAGCCATCTGCTTTTAAATGCAGTCAATGTGACCATTCTCTAAATGCTGTTTCAGTTCTAGTACTTAATGTTTTGGATGTTATTCTACTAAGAAAAACGTGGTCAATTTTGTGTCAGAAGTGTAAACACACGTTCACTACAAGGCAATAGAGTGCAATATAAACAAATTTACCTTTTTACTAGATAACCAATCCTCTTCCAGCAGTTCTTCTTCCAAATCACTATTGTAAAGCAGCAAAAGAAAAAACAAATAATAATCAGACATTTGTAATGACCAATTTCAAAGACGGTGCAAAGGTGCAACAGAACAGAGGAACTTAGAAAGAAAGAATAACACTAAACCAGCAAAATTAAAAAAAAAAGCCGTTTAAAAAGGCTTTTATACTCATTTCTTGGCAATGCATTTTCACTTTGCCTATTTGCTTGTAACTAATGAAACATTAGAAATTTACCAAAGAATATTTTACTCCTGGAGAATTTACACACTGTAGAAAATTATATTGCAAATGCAACACAACATATACAAATTTAGAACCATTTTAAAATAAAAAAGCTTAGTTCTAAACATATTACCTTAACTTTGGACCCAATACACAACAGAAGACAACAAAAGAGGGACCAAAAAGTTTTACCTTTCTATAGTATCATCTTCGCCTCTTCTTCTGCGGGAACGTTCGGCACCAGGTTTGTCGTATTCAAAGTCAAAATCTGTTAACAGAAAACAAATAAAATTGTCTTACTTTCATTTGACAGTATAAAAAAGACAAGAACTGCTTTTGCTTGATTAGAAATGTAAATGTGAACTTTGAACCCTTCAAACGGCCACAATCTAATAATCTATAATCAGTAATCAAGACAACAAAGAGAAAAGAGGAAGTGTAGTTTACAAACTTGTAGGAAAGAGCGAAAAAAAAAAAAAAAAAAAAAATCACCTTAATACACTAATGTAACTCATAATGTATATATTTATAATGCAAGTTAATAATTAAAAACCTTTTCCCTGCTCTGAAATATTGCCATTTCCTTACTCTACATCATGTTCTTGCTTTGGTGCAGACTTTTTTAACCACCGAGTTACAAAGATCAATGACTTATCTCATGGCCCATCTGAACATATTCACTGAGTTTTAACAGGTTTCCCCAACGTTGCCTCTATACATAAATTATCACTCTTGCTCCAGGAAAGGGAGCCTGTGTGAGTAAATAGCCAAAGGCAAAGAGCAATACTAAATTCCCCTCAAGTCTGACACAAACGCTTTGAAGGTGAGACAGTTAATACAAACCAACATGTAAATATTATTATTATTATAACCTTTATTTATACAGGTTGGTCGATTGAGAACAACTTCTCATTTACGACGACGACCTGATTAGGCATCAACAGTAAAAATAGAAAATAGTAAAAAGTTACACACAGATTAAAAATGTAAACTTCTGACAGTAATATTTTAAATATTTACAATAACAGTCAACAGGAGGCACCAAGCTAATAATTAACATAAAAGACCCAAATATGTGCTTAGGTGCAATGTTCACTGAGGTAGTCCGCATAAATACAAGTATATTGTATCTGATTGTATTTTTTTTGCTAAGATCATCATTTGTTTTTGTTCGATTTAACATGACTTGAGTTTTGTTCCAAAAACGCAGCTTGTTACAATTCTGCCTGAGTTTGCTTTTTTAGGAGTTTGTTTCCAAAGTTGCTGCATGAAATTAGCAAGAAACAAAGTTTGACAATGTTCTTGACTAATATTAAATGGGAGGTGAACAGTAAGCCTTTAATCCACTTGTGATTGTTTTTTAACTGCATTTTCTATAAAGCAATTCCACATAAAAACCTAACAAAACATCTGAACCTTTATTTTAAATATTGCGCTCTGTCGTAGGTATGTTGACGTTGGGAGTGTGGTCATCTGGACCCTACAAGACAGTGGGTTGAACTTTTGTTTTCCCCCAATAATTTTTTTTATCCTAACTGGTGTCTGCGGCAGACATGAACTCCTGTCCACCTTCATCCACATTTGTCATAGGATGGATAACACGTCAATGTAAGGCTTGGGTCATCTGGACCCCATAGGATAGCACAAGGGTTAAAAAATGTCTAACAATATTATGAGGCAATGTAAGCCAGTTTAATGAGACAATTTTAAAAGAAAAACTACTTACAAACCAAATTCCAATTAATAAACATTATGAAAAAATAGATTTTTAGAATAACTGCACAATCTCTAGTATGAATGGTGATCTATAAACTGTTGGCTTCACCCAAGAGTCTCTACGCCAGTGTTCTTCACAGATTTGGACATAACCCATCTTTCAACCCTAAAAATTTGAATTTCTCAAGACACTTGGTTTAACTAATGAGAAACAAAAACAACAGTAACTTTAATTTTATCAGCAGAATGCTGTGGCCATTTCAATCTTTAAATTAAAAAAATAAATGATGGAAAAAAAAAAAAAAATACACACACAAATTCGCATTTTTTTAGCCTGTTTATGGCATAGAGCTCCCCAACTGGTGATAAACATTTTGCTCTGCTTTGTTTTTGCTCCGTCAGGAGAACAAAGCCTTATTTGGTGTAAAAAAGTCCCATATCCATTTGGGATCATATACATCAGGAGTGTACAACTCAATTAGACAAGGGGCCAAAATCCAAAACATACTTTAGGTTGAGGGGCTAACAGGATAAACATTTATTGAACACACTAAAACAAAATTTTTAAACTTTAAATCAGTAACTTTTTTACATAATTATGAACTAAATAGTTAGCATTACCTGCAATAATGCTAGTGTGAATACTGTAAACTGAATGTGGGCGCTGAACATGCTAGAGCTGAAAGCTGAAGATGCTGAAATATAGCATTAGATAGCATAAAGAAAGCTAAAAACGCTAAAGCTGATAGCCAGCTAAAATATTATATAAATGCCAAATTAGCCTAAAAAAAAAAAAAAAAAAAACTAGTCTAGCCAAAACAGCCAGCATGTTGCTGAAATATTAGCTAAATTCCAAAATAGCCTAAACAACTGAAAAAGCCAAGACAGCTAGCATGTAGCAGTAAAACTGGCTAAACTTAAAAATAGCCGAAAAACTGAAAAATAGCCTAATGGCATTGGGCCATTAATAACAATAAAACAAAATGATCTGGAGGGTCAGATATAAATTATCCGCCTTTACTTTGACACGTGACAAACATCATCTGCCTAGTGTATAACAAATTACAACAAAATATTACAGTGAGGTTTCAAATAAAAACTTACGACTGATTTTTGATTATACCTTAATGGCAATTTATTGCTTTAAAAGGTAAAAAAGATCTCTGTTATGAGAGAATTTATAAATTTATCAAATAAAGTTCAACTTTAATTTAATTTTAATTACTAGTTTTATAAATACAGCTCTTCATAACCAAACTTAATTGGTTTTAGAATGGATATTTGACAAAAATCTATATACTTTTGAAACATGTTGAATAGGAAATCAAATCATCTCAGTAATTGGCAGTGACAACCACTCTTATATCTGTATTTTATAAAATATGGAATCTCGCAGCATAAGATGAGTTTGTTGCCAACTAAAGTATCATTACTTTTTTATTTCAGATGGGCCGGCATGCGCTTCATATCTGCTCCCCTCCTGGTAAATTCCCGCAGCACTTTCGAATGCAAGCGTTTCCTACTTCATGGAGGCGCATTGTGTAACAAGTAGGGGAGACCGAGGTTGGTTAGTCACAATGACGTAATGTTTACAACACTGTGAAAACAGTGAGTCCAGCAAAAAATAGGTTTTATTTTGAAAAATGTACCAGAGGCAATTTACATTTGCTCGCATGATTTCTAGGGGTGTTGGGGAGAAGAAGAAAAAAAAAAAACCGCGATTCACATTCACGTCTAGATTCTCGTTTTTAACGATTCAGAATCGATTCTAGATATCCATGAATCGATTTTTCCCTCCATATTCCTGCATTAAAGTTTGAAAAGTCTTTCACTGCCTTCGTACTGTGGAAATCATCCATCCCTCCAGGATTTCATGATGTTGTGAATGCAACTACTAATGCAAATCCAAACAAACCCCGCGATTTGTTGCGCACCTTGCAGCTTTTTATTTTCATCGCAACTTTACTGTAACTTTGAGAATCTACCGTGACAACAGTCATGGATGATCACGTGACTGTTTCCTATGGCGTTATTTATGTTCCATAAGTCTACACAGAAATAAAACATCTCCGCGAACGTATCACACATTTCTCGCGGACATTGCACACCCTCGCGAGCGCTTCGTCTCCTCTCCCGAGGAGAAAAAGGCCTCGCGCGCGCCAGAGTGTGTTTCTCGCGACCAGAAGAAGTCCTCGCGAGAGCAAAAATTATGCTCGCGTGCCAGCAGAACTTCGGTGACCGCGCGCGCGCGCAACATTTTTGCTAGTGCGCTCGCGGAGTCTCTTTCTACGCGCGAGTGAAAGTCGACTTTTGACACATGGGGGCGGAGACAGAGGGGTTGCGTTGGCTCTCTTCTGATTGGCCTATTTTGTACACTGGAGGTTTACGTTTGCCCAGTAGATGGCAGTAACGCACCTCAACGCTGTGTGCCATCCGCCCTTAAACCAGACAAGAAGGAGAAGTATACTTTTGCAGAGAGGAACGCAATCCGTGTATTGATCCAACGAAAAACAATCCGTGTATTGATCCAACGAATTTCCGTTTGGTGCACCAAAACGAAAATCGGATAACGGGCGTTTGATTTGGCTTTTCATAGTTTCGTTTCTGACACGGGGGGTCACCCGGAAGTAGTCTGCGCATATTCTTACGTGTGAAAACAGCTGCACTGCGCGGACAGTAACTGTCTTTCTTTAAGGGAAATGGATCGTTTTATTAGTGTTTGTGGCAAAACACTAATCTGTGGCAAAATCTGAGGCCCAAGGACATGAAAATACATCCGTTCCAGGTAAGAATCTGTTGTATTATAGTTTTTCAGTCACGTGTCTCTGACGATGTGAGTTTGCTACTTTGACAAGCTAGCTGTTGCTAACTGGGGCATGCACAGAGTCCGGTCATGGATTATTAAACCCATATGTGATTATATGAAAAGTTGTTGGCTGTGCATTTAATGAAAAGCACTAATCAGCAGTGTCTCCTCTTTTTTGAACCATATTGTCAGAACGTTAGTGACGGAGCTCGCGACGTCCCCCAAATGTCTGGAATGTGATGCTAGCGCTAACAAGCTGGCGCTAGCTAGCTAGCGCTAGCATCAGACGCCGGCGTTGCACTGGCGAAGGTTATTCACAAAAATTGAGTTTTGTTTAACTACATTAAGATAAGAAAGACGAAATATGAAATACTCGTCGTGGAATATTGTACAACTAGATAAAAAAGTAGTTATCAGAAAAATGTATTTAAGTTTTGGCAGGAAAACACATTTGTATAGCATCTGTAACGGATGATTACAGTAAATACTGCGTTCTTACATTTAGTGTTATGATAAATGTGTGACTAGGAGAATTGGGCATTTTTAATTGTATATTGTTTTCATTGCAAAATTATTTTAATGAATCTTCTATTTATTGAGGTAAAGATGACTTGTTTTTCCTTTGTAGCCATCATTGTGTTTTGAATGTCATTAAAGTGCATATACAAAAACTGATACTTAAAATGCTTAGCTGCAATAATCTTTAAAATACTGTGCTGAGTTAAAATGTGTTTTTTGTTTTTGTTTTTCCTGCAGGTGAAGTTTCTTTAAGCAAAGTTCCAGAACAGTTTTTGCCAGAAGAACAGAGGGCAGCTCTACGAGGGAGTACAACAGAGACTAAAGTAATTTCACTATGTAATACAGCACACAGATAAATCACTAGGACAGACTTATGTGGAATATAATCATTAATAGACCTTTTTTTTTTACAGTAAATTCAGACAAATTGGCTAACTGCAAAGTTGACAGCTGAACACTGTTTAGTGCAATTTGAAATAAATAATAAAAGGTAATCTTACCAATTTCAACTGAAATATTTACAATATTTATTTTATAAATGTTCTGCTGAACTGTATTTTCATTTTCTCTCTTAGATCGTTCACAAATCTAAATACAAATTTGAATAATCCCTAATTATTGAATGTTTTATTGAAAACATTGACCTTTCATTTGAGCAGATATTCTTCTAACTGGTTTTTATTTTTGCTGATGTTATTTTAACATAGTTTTAGAGTATTCAAGCACTAAAGGTGATAGAAATTCATGTTGGTCACATTTGATACCTTTGGCAAAGACTCACGTCTGCATTGCCCTTACGCATCTTGATCACTTCCCAGGATACTTTTTTTTTTTTTTTTAATGGGATATTTTAGGTGATAAATTGTAAGAACAGGAATGGTTTGGTTCCAAAAAATGGTGAGGGCAAGTATCGAGCAACATATTTTCACTAGTCAAATTGCACAAGCTGTTGTTTACAATCTCTGGATTCTGACTACTTTTTGTTTTATTCAGAGGATAATGGTTTAAAAGGTATAAGCATTTTTTCAAGACAAGTGCAGGGAATCATTTTCAATGACAGAGACACGCAGTCGTGCGCCTCCCTTTGGGTGCTCGTTGCCATGACGACCTTAAAACACTCTCCAAAAGCGGTCCACGTTTTTAGTCTGAACATTTTTTTTACTCACTACGTTCTATAAATATAAGGTTATTTTAAACCAAGTTGAGATTTCTCATTTTTTTAGCCACATTGGTGTTTTGGCATCTGCTGGGTTTTTTTTTTTTTAAGCTATTTTGGAGTTTCAGCTGTTACATTAGCATCATGCTGGCTTTTTTGGACTATTTTGGCATTTACCAAGGTTTTTAGTCTATTTGAAGTTTGGCTCATATTTCAGCTACATGCTAACTGTTTTGGCAAATTTTGTCTTTCATTTTTTTAGGCTAATTTTGATTTTTGCTAATATTTCAACTTTATGCTAGCTTATATGGCTGAATTAGACTTTTTACCTGTTTTTTTAGGCTCATTTGGCATTGAGATAATATTTTAGCTTGGAATGAGTTACAGCCTTTTTAGTTATCACTTAAAGCATCTTCAGTAATCTGTGCTAGCATCTTCAGCTGCTACATTCAGGTTACAGCATTCATGCTGGCTTTATTGCAGGTAATACTACATATTCAGTTATTTAAATTCTCTTTTTTTTTAATTGCAGGTCCTTTGGAAGAGCCATTTTTCCTGGACCTGCTGCATAAGCCTGACTGGTTGTTGAGGAGAGGAGCTGCGATTCCTGCCTGGAGTGTCGGGCTGATGAGCTGCAAAACAACATCTAGAAGGACTGCATGAAGCACTTTGTCAACTCCAAACACAAAGTTAATGTTCAATAAAACTGCTATTTAAAGTGTTGATATTGGACTTTTATCTAGGAGTTGTTTTTTACTTGCTCCTTGTTTTATCATTTTGAGCTTTAAAGCTTTAACAATATTGATATTTTCAAAGCAGTCCAGAAATATCTCTTCTTGCAGGTAAAAACTGAATGCTAACATGAGCTTTGTAATCATATATATGAAAATAAACAAAATGGTTTCATGGCAATGTGGTATATTTATTACAAACCTAACATGAATACATCTTTCAACAGAAACAGAGAAACAGTTGGGGGGTTATTAATGCATTAAGTTAAATGTTACATTTATAATCAGTATTTAATTTACTCAGCACACCTGTTAGTAACATGTATTAGATGAAGCAATGCATCTGGAAAAGTCTGTTTATGGTTAACTACAGTATCACAAGTGTCATGTCAGGGAGAGTCTGTCCATGTTTCTGCTCAGCATCATCTGTAGAGAACAGGTCCTCTCCAGATGAAGAGACCTCGGTGATGGACCTCAGCTCTGCTCAAACATGCTCCCAGCTTCCCCAGCACTGAACACCAGCTCCACTGAAATCCCTGAAAGAAAACCACCAGCAGCTATTGGTCTTTTATTCAGGAAATATCCTCAGCAAATGAGGAGAAAACAGGTTATATCAGAAATGCATTATGGAGGGATCAAAACGCTGCAGAAGATCTTTTCTCATCGGTTAAAAGTTGTCTATATTTACTGTTCTCATATAATCCTTGTAAACAGATCAAAAATCCGACAATTCCAGCGTGTCTGACGTTAAAGTCAAACTTATTACTGTTGTAATGTTTTCTACAACAGTAAGCTGTGAGCAGTGAGCTGCTGTCAGCTCGGCTGTGGTTCTAACATCACTCTTTGTTTTTGATCATAACTGTCTGATCTGGAGGAAAACACAGAAAAAACATGATCTGATTAATTGAAAGCTGTAACCAACAATATGACAATAACTATTTCTATGTAATATTCTAAAACACTCTTGCCTACAGATGATTTTGTTTACTTAGCCACTCTTATTTTGAAAGCTGAAAAAATGCGGCTCTAAAATGCTTTCAACAAATAAAATAATTTTGCAATGAAAACAATATACAATTAAAAATGCCCAATTCTCCTAGTCACACATTTATCATAACAATAAATGTAAGAACGCAGTATTTATTGTAATCATCCGTTACAGATGCTATACAAATGTGTTTTCCTGCCAAAACTTAAATACATTTTACTGATAACTATTTGGTGTCTAGTTGTACAATAGACCGGACTCTGTGCATGCCCCAGTTAGCAACAGCTAGCTTGTCAAAGTAAACTAAACTATAATACAACAGATTCTTACCTGGAACGGATGTATTTTCATGTCCTTGGGCCTCGGATTTTCCCTTTACAGCCACAAACACTAATAAAACGATCCATTTCCCTTAAAGAAAGACAGTTACTGTCCGCGCAGTGCAGCTGTTTTCACACGTAAGAATATGCGCAGACTACTTCCGGGTGACCCCCCGTGTCAGAAACGAAACTATGAAAAGCCAAATCAAACGCCCGTTATCCGATTTTCGTTTTGGTGCACCAAACGGAAATTCGTTGGATCAATACACGGATTGTTTTTCGTTGGATCAATACACGGATTGCGTTCCTCTCTGCAAAAGTATACTTCTCCTTCTTGTCTGGTTTAAGGGCGGATGGCACACAGCGTTGAGGTGCATTACTGCCATCTACTGGGCAAACGTAAACCTCCAGTGTACAAAATAGGCCAATCAGAAGAGAGCCAACGCAACCCCTCTGTCTCCGCCCCCATGTGTCAAAAGTCGACTTTCACTCGCGCGTAGAAAGAGACTCCGCGAGCGCACTAGCAAAAATGTTGCGCGCGCGCGCGGTCACCGAAGTTCTGCTGGCACGCGAGCATAATTTTTGCTCTCGCGAGGACTTCTTCTGGTCGCGAGAAACACACTCTGGCGCGCGCGAGGCCTTTTTCTCCTCGGGAGAGGAGACGAAGCGCTCGCGAGGGTGTGCAATGTCCGCGAGAAATGTGTGATACGTTCGCGGAGATGTTTTATTTCTGTGTAGACTTATGGAACATAAATAACGCCATAGTTTCCCCTCCGACTCCTTCCCAGGAGCCGTGCTCTCTTTTATTATCTTTCTATAGCGCTCAGGCTCTTCAAAACGCACATGAATGTTCACCCCCTGGTTGGGCATGCGCTGCATGCATGGGGGCGGAGTGAAAGTCTGCTAAGAGCGAGCGTGCACATGGCAGGGTGAAGGTGCGTTGTCCCAGGGTACGCCCGGCGGGGTGGGGCGCAGGTACAGATCGGTCTGTCATATTGCGCGGGGCACAGTTGCTTCACAACAGGAACAAAGTATGAAGAGGAAGACAGAGAGAGACTCTGGAAATCTGGAACCATTTCACTTAAATGGTAATACGAAGGAAGCATTTAGAGTCTGCAGGAAAAGAATTCCATATAGAACCTCCTCCACAACAAACTTCTAGACACCTGAGAGAACCTTCTTTAAAACAAAGAAGATCATTAAAACCTCGAAGCTTCTTTCTTCCTCTACTAGCAACTCAGCAGTGATATTTATGAAATAGATAGAGGAAGATTCTGAGAATATGGAGATCTGATGATTAATCGTTTAAGCTGTTTTTTTAAGTTCATGATTTTTCCCGGGAAAATATTTTACTCTAATATATGTTTAAATCAATACACACATATTTACTATTTTGTTACTGTGAGCAGGAAAGAACAAAGATCATTTTGTGTTTCACAGTTCTATTCAAGTTAAATGACAGCTCAGCAACATTGTATATGGAGATGATGCTGTATTTACTTTGTGCATGTGTCACAATAAAAAGAGTTGGAATATGAGAATGTGATTTTTATTTCATAATTAACATTTTTATGTGCTGAAAGTGCGTTTTCTTGGGTTGCCTGCATCAATGTGTCTGTCTGTTTCACCTCCGGGGAAACAACTTCAAGCTTTTTCACGTCTATCGTTCTGCACTCGTGTTAATTAACGTAAAGGCTGTTGTAAAACTTGCGTAAGTGCAAATTAAAGAATGTAAAGCGGCTTTACATTGCAAAACCACAAGACAGTTTGTTTGCGAAGAATCTCTGTTTAATACGTCTCAATTTGCCCTTAAATATTCTTTTGTGTTCACACTGATGAGGTTCAGACTATTTAATGATATATTTGGCATAGAAATTAATCAAATTAGGTTATAAACAATATAAACGATAGAAGAGAAATGGCATGATAGACACTTTTCTATCACCCACACATTATGTATTGGCATATTGCCCAGCACTAATTTCCGGTAAAGGTTGTTGAGAGCCCAAACTTTTTAAAAAAGTGATATGGCTTGGCTCTGGCCAGACCACAGAGATCGGACCTGAGTGGATGCAGTCTAGTGCTTCTCGCACTTTTCAAGTTATGGTGTTAAAACTCCATTTGCCACACCAGAGAACTAGCGGATGCAGTGTGAATCTGGGGTTAGTCCACCTTGTGGCAACATAGTTGTCCAGTAGTGTGAAGAGTCCTGCCCAAGGACCCACACTGCGAACACAGGTTTCCTCCGCACCAGTCCAACTCCCAGCCAACTGAGCTATCCAGCCACTCACCTAGCTAGTAAGTTATATAAGCTAAATGAATGTTTGTGTATTGCTATTTAAAATTTGATAGTACTAAAGCAAAGCCATGCAAATTACAATGCACAAGCATAACGTACTGTAAATAAAATGCAAAAGAAATGTTTAACACTGGCAGAAGTTCAGTTTGTGCAAAAGCAGCCAAAGGCTTGAGGCTTGCAAATTAGCCTGTAACATTATTGTAAAATGTCAGAGAAGAGTTGAGAGTTACTGTTAGTAGTGAAACAAAACAAAATTGTTAAGAAAAAAAACCCACCAAAATGTTAAATAAATGCATAAAATTAGAAACTTTGTGATAAATCTTCAGGAAAGGAAAACGAACATTTAAATATCAGATTGAGACAACACATGTTAAAAAAAAGAACCTCTTTAAAAACTTATTGTAAAAAGTATTGAGGTATCTGGACATTAAATAACTTGGAAGAGCTTTTATGGTTTTTGTTTTCATAACTGAATAAATTGAAGGCCTCAGGTCACGATCACCCTGTCCAATGCAGTAATCTACTCTTAAGTGTGTGTCTTTCAACCAGACGCCCACATCAATAAAACATTAATAAACAGTGCCATGCAAACCTTCAAATCTGGAAGGTACTGATTTGGTTATTATGTTGGACCAATACTCTGGTGTATGAAGAAATAGACCTATATCCACCACTCAAAACATGAACATTGAGTAACTCCTTTACCTTACCAGCCCAGTTTGAAACTTTATCCAACTTAAGATTTTATGGGTGTCGCTTTACTAAATACATACAATTTATCTGTGATACTATGAAACTGAACCTTAAAGAAACTTTGAACTTGTAAAATAAATCCTCCTTGTGAAGACTGTCCACAATAATTTTTTATTTAAATCTATAGGCCAGATTTTGTTCAAATTAGATCAATAACTACATTTTACTTTGACCAAGTAATACAATTTGGAGGTAAGGCCACTATTTTTAGCACACTTTCGTACAAATTAGCTTTTTACCAACCAAATCGACACATGGACGGTGATCCCAAAGTATAAAACGCTTCATTCATATGGTTGACTTGACAAATCCATTCGATCTGAACTCATTGCGCCAAGGCCATCAATTGATTTCCGTCCAAACTTTGAATATTATAAATAAAAAAATAAAAAAAACCCGCACTTTTATGTAAATAATGATTGTTTTCCTCCCAATTACGTTTACTTATAACCAAATACTACGCTAATAATGTTACCATACCTATGCTATTACCTGTGTTTTCACGGCCGTAATTTAAACACAACCACGACACTACTTATACTTATTTTCCGACTTAAAACGGCATTTAACTAGCTTCGGTTCTAAACAAAAACACATTTTATTTGACCATACATAAGCAATGTGTGTTTATTTGTTCAACATTGGACATTTTGCACTTCGCCAGTCAACGTTTTCTTTAGCAGTTAGCATACATGCTAACCGCGGTTTACGGACTTTGCAATCCAGCGTTGAATTCAAATATTCATGTGCGCGTAAAATGTAGTTTTTCAAGTTATGCACATAAACCTATTAACACAATCAACCAATTAGGTGTTAAATTGGTTTTAGGTGTTTCGGCGATAACTAATGTCCAAATTGAGGCCTACCATGGCTGGAGCCCGTTCGCTAGCGCTAGCTTAAATTAGCTCTAAACATTAGCGAGAGAACCCGCTACCTACCTTGTGCGTTAGCTGACATGGTGCAATCTCCGTCCCGCGTACCGTTTGATTAGAAAAATCAAAAATCCGCATCTAAAATTCAGTCCATTGTTTTCTTTTAAAACCCAAAAATGCTAGGAAGTGTGGAACGACTTTCCATCCACGACCAGGTTTCAAACATGGCAGTGGTGGAGTCCGTCCGCCGGGGGTGAAACATTGTGGGTGGAGAAACACAAGCAGGTCCTTCGACCGCTTTACTGCACCGCAAAGGCGAGGCAGACAAGCGTCCGGCCAATTCTGGATTACACGACCATGGACATATTAACCTATTTTGTTCAATTCAGTCTCACCAAAAGCTAAAATTTAAGAATCGTAAATAATCATTGAATTTGTTTTGCTAAAAAAAAAAAAAGGAAAAGGAAAAATAGATCCTTCGTTTACCAAATTGGAATTTGTTGCCAATCTTCACCTTTTTAAATACTATTCTTATTCTTTATTTAATATAGGAAAACATATATTTTTTAAAGTTTTAATGAAATTATTTTTAATATATATTATTGAATATCCATTTAAATTCATTTAATCATCAGGACTCACCAGTGAGTTTGCCAATCACAACAGCTGTTTACAATGACGCTGGAATGAAACCAACCCCCCAAAAGCCTTGTTTTCACCAATAATGTCTTTAGTCTTTAATTTATTTATTTAAAGCAAACAGTCAGATTTATTACTCATAATTGTGTTATTGTGTTACCCCTTTGAATAAATCCTTGAAACTTTATATATGGTTCAGTTTTTTTAAAATACATTTTTCACATTTTCTTTAGATTCTATTTAATTTCTAAAAGTTTGATCTTTTGTTATAAAACATAAAAATAATTTGATCTATTTTTTTTAAAGTTTTTGCAGTAAAAAAAAAAAAAGACCAAATTTACCACACACTAAATTACTTTTTTAATAGTTTCAGATTTATTGTGTAATAATTGTGTAAAATATTTTAAAATATTTTTGTAAAAAAAGAAAAAAGATGGGATTGTAATAAAATATGGATGACAGGGATTACCACGACAACAGTTTTAAAGATAAATTGATTGAGCAATTTTAAAGTAGAAAAAGGGCTGTTATTGAAGGGTTAATTATAGATCTCCCATATTTTTGTGTCTGAATGTATTGCAAAAGCGAAGATCCCCGTCCTCCTTCTGGTGGGTCAGGAACCTAAAATGGGTGCAAGTCAAATCAATCCAAGAACTCGTGTCCAAGACAACAATATCATGTTCACCTTTGCACAGGGAAGGGGTCGGGTCAATCACACAGCAACGTGGCTCTCTCTGATCCTTCTCTGTCCAGATGCAACAGGCTGGTTTTTAATGCATTTATGACATCAGCAGATTAGTACATTTGCATATCCAATCGAACAGTTAGTTATATGTTTATTACCTAATAAGGATCTTGAAGCAGTTGCAATTATATAATTTTTACTGTTTTTGTTCCTCTTTTTCCACATCTGCATTTTTCTGTCTGTGCGTGTAGTCAAGCATCCACATCCTGTTGAGGTGACCTTTTCAACTTTTGCTCCACATGACTCCTAAACACGCAGTTACAAAACTACACTTCCTTTTTTGAACAACAACCTCTTCATTAGAACATTACATATGCATGTATATATTTCTCTCTCTCTGTCTCTCTCTCTCTCTCTCTATATATATATATATATATATATGCAACAAAGCATATCAATAAAGTAAGCACCTTCTTCTCACTCCACCAATAGCCAGTTAGCACCTGAGTGCATCTCACAGCATATCTGCTCACTGCTTTTCCATGGGGAGCCCCACAGATTTACCTGTGCAGTCGGGCGTCTGCTGCAAGACTCCAAACAGACTTCCTAAGCATTAGCTGACCTGTGGTAAAGCTAGCGAGTTGGCAAACTAAAAGATCAATAAGCTGTGCCATGGGAAAGGCAGGAGAACTGTAGAAAAAAGGTGGAGCTGGTGCCAGCGCCTTGAATAAAAGTTCACCCAAAATGGCACTGTGCCCCTCCACAGCCAGAGTTCTGCCACCTAAAGAGCTTTGATAAACCAAGACTTAGAGGAAAGCATCAAGCACATGTGTGCATTCTCTCATAAAGTCCAGAGAGACCTACTACATAAATAATATAAGCTTCAACCCTTAGGTTGATGATATGCTTTGTCTGGTATAGACAGAGAGGGGCTTATGGCCAATTCCAAGCCAGGTAATAAAAAAAAAAACTGGGGAGGCTTGGTATACAACTGCACAGTCTTCAACTAAACAACAAAGAAATCGGGAGAAAATGTACTTAATTCAAGGATTTAAGACAAGGCACAAGTGGCAACCATTTAAACTTTGATTTTTAACTTCTTGGGCTTTAAAACTAACAGGATTTTATTTATTTTACCATTTAAACTTGCCAATTTTTTTGCAAAATACAAAGAGTTTTCCATGCATATTTAAAATATGAGAGTTAAATACTTTTGTTATGTTGTTATCACAAATTTCAAGAGCAAGGACCAATGCATTTCCATGCAATTAACCCACACAGCTGAGCAGGCAATCAGAGGAGGAGGCAAAAAAGGAAAGATAAAGATCCTTTCCAAAATAGACAAAATATATATTTTTTCTAATCTGTAATTTGGAAAACACAAGCTAAGAGTGAAAGGTCAGATTATTTCAGTAAACAAGATCTTTGTCAGAGTCAAATCCTTCACTGGAGGTTTACGAAAAGGCAAAACGTGCTACACTAGAATGCTTTGTGAAGCTGCAGCTGCATCTGCAGCACAAAAGGCAGATCAGAAGTGACTGCACAATCAGAAAATCAATGGATTAAGCTTCCTGCTCTGGGAAATGGAAAAAAAAGCAATCTTTCTATGTTTTCATAGAAAACAAAATCCAAATAATCTGTCAAAAGAATATCACAGCTATGGGGTCAAATGATAAACTACAGTTTAAAAACAAAACTAATCTGACTGGAAAAGAAAATACAATTTTAAAAGCTCAACATGAGCTAAATAGTAGTTTTTTTTTTTTTTTTGTAACAGAATTCTAGAAAACATTAATTTTTGGAGTTCACGAGTTTCATATATTTGACCGGTAAGGAAAAAATTACACGTTTCAAAGCATAACCTCAACCATAGTGTTTTAAAAGTATGTGGAATAGAAATTTATTCGATGACAGAAAGAAAAGCTGAAAAAGGAAGTAAAAACTGAAGCAGGAAAATGATTAGTATGCAAAACTTCCATGGGTTGTCTTGTAGAATGCAAAATGGAAAACTTTTCCAAAAAGATAAATCAAGGAACAATTTTTACTTAAGTGAGGCTGCTTGAATTTATTTTAAGATTGAAATTTGGGACAGATTTACTTTTGAGAGTTAACATTTTAGGATTAGCAGAGCATGCAGAAATTGAGCTTTTATAGCTACTAACCTTTGAATTTTAGGAGATTAAAAGGAAAGAAAAACTGGTTTCCTAAACATGTATAATAAAGTTTTATATTACAACTTTTTTTTATTATTAATTTATTTCTTTTTGTGCTAATATATCCAAAAAATGTCCCTGTGGATGTTATAAGCTTAGTAAAAGTGAAAGTAAAAGATTAAGGAGATCAAAATTCTAAATTTTGTCTCAATTAAGACTTTTGGTCACTTTTTATCTTAAAAGTCATCAAGCAGACATTTTAGAGATGAAACCCTGGAGTCAAAGTCTGCGTTCACTGTCAGGGTTGTTAGAGTACAGCAGAACTCACCCCCCACCCACCACCACCACCAACCCCAAATTCCTCCTGGGCTGACAAACGTCAACAAAGACCCAAAGAGACACCAAAGAGAGGTGAGCAGTGAACTTGAACTGAAGCCTCATTGTGCTGGCTCATTATGGGGTCCCACTGTGAGGAAGAGGCTATTTTGTAGCACCACAAGGTCAATATCAGAAAGGCAGGGCGAGGGGAAGGGATCAGCCATGAGATTTTTAATTTGGAAAATGCGTAAAGAGACTTTGTTGGAAAAGGAAATTGTCTGAATTCTAATAGACTTTAGGGACAGAAAGAGCTCAATAATATTTTCTCAATCACTTTCAAATTTAGTCTGTTTTTACCCATGGACATTTTTCAGTGCTGGACTAAAGAGTATCAATCCAATTTTCATTAAAATAAATTCTCAAAATCCATAATTAAAGCCTTTTGTATCACAAATGGTTACTCTGACAATTCATTTAATTTATTAAAAAAATATCTAAAACATCTGTTTTCAAAGCAGTTCAAATGTTTCCACCCTGCTTGGACTCACTTTCCCAGGAATTTTGATGTCACTTCCCAATAGATTTGAAAAGGGGAGCTGTCACACTCTATTATGGCAACCTCAGTGTTTCTGAGCTCTATCCAAATCCAGTGGTTTTCCATAACAATGCAAATTAAAGGGTGCAAAACTGGAGCAGACCAGACTTGTTATTTCCCATCCAAAGGACAGTAGATCCTAACAACAAAGTGGCCTGCATGTCCTCTGTGGATTTTACTGAAAATGAAATGATGAATTGGACGTTTTTATGTTCAATAACAAAAAAAAAAGGTTTTTGATGTCATTTTGCAAGGACGAGCAGCTGCATTGAGACATAGATACCAAAGCCATGAAGTTTATGAGTGGGAATAAAAAGTTAAATGATATTCTAAAGTTACTTATTGGAGCCAATTAACAGTAAAATAGCTGTTTGATCCCCAAGTTTTAACCATGATTAAAAATAACGAGTAGAAAATTGGCTTTACCACTGCAAATATGAATGTTATAGTGAAAACTGGTCACTGAACTTGGGGTTTAATTGATAAACTGCTGAGGGTTGTTAAAAACCCATTATAATGAAAGTCCTGTTGTTGGGGTTTTTAACATATCCTTGTGGAATTTATCCCAATGTAGAAAGAATTTAAGATTAAAACTCAATTTCTGAGTATTTCTTTATTCAAATTTAATTGAATCAGGAGCAGATGAAAACCAAATGTTTGAAAAGGCTCGGGTTTGTGACACAGTAACTTACATAGGCGGGCCAAAGTCTCCTTGCTCCGCTCCATTCTGATACATCCAGACAAATAGATCCATTAACATCCTCATTTTCCTCATCTAAGCTAGCAACTGACTTACAACTGAAAGGATGCATAGCTTTGATATTGCTAGCTATTTTTTTTCTTTTTGCTATGCTAAGCAAATGGTATCTTATGCTCATGATGTGCTATACTAAACACTATTGGGAGATAATGTAAACAAAGGCATGGTGGAAGCTAACTTCTGCATACACAAATCAGAATCATGTTTCCAATGAGCTCCTGCTACTCTGCACAAAATGTGTCTATTTTAGCTAAAATTGCATAACCATAATTAAAATTAAATTGGGAATGATTTTATAAAAGAAAAAATATATAGTTAAAGTGTGATTTTAAAGTACACCAATTTTTGGTAAGCTTCGGTAGTTAATAAAGTTAATTCAAATATATTAGAGGTTAACAAAGCAAAATTTTGAGGACATTTTTTAAAAAGAGCAGAAAATATAGATATGTTTGTAATAGCTAAAAGTATAAAACAGGTTTAGGTGCAAAAAAAAAAATTAAAAGTCAAGATTATAGTGACGAATTGTGGCATGTTAGGAGTTTGAGCTGTGCAATAGCATTAGATGAATTAATTATTTAAAAAGCTGATATAATTTCTTATATTTTCATTTGCCATCCATCCATCCATCCATCCATCCATCCATCCATCCATCCATCCATCCATCCATCCATCCATCCATCCATCCATCCATCCATCCATCCATCCATCCATCCATCCATCCATCCATCCATCCATCCATCCAATCGTTTTTCATTACAGTCCCACTTTGATCATCAAAAGACTCTTTGTCTTTTAATCATAATTATGCTGTTTTTAGGGGGGGGGGAAATGACATCTCCAAGGACATTGTCTCTGCAGAGTGGCAGGAGATCCTGAGAAATACGCCTCTGAGTAATGAGTGTGACTGTTAACGAATTGTAAGCCTTCCCTCATTTCCCAACATTCCTTTATTTACCCACTGTCTCCCTCACACGCCAACTTTAACTGACATTACGGGTGCAAGGAAAGTGGCTAGCAATATTGGAGCCATACAGTTTAAAGCCAGATGCTTAAGATGTACATGGATCAATGTGTCTGCAAGAGGATGCATCGGAATAGAGTGGAGCAGGGAACTTATGGTCAGAACTTACTTCTGCTACAGGCTTTATCAAAAGGCATTTTTCTGTTTCCTCCTGATTCATGATGATATGAGTAAAAGCATATTCAGAAATGAAAGTTGAGCTTAATTTTCTTTATATAAATATCCTCCATATTGAAAAAAATGCCACAATAATAAAGTGTAAAAACTACCAAAAACGAAAAAATTTAGATCGAATAAGTCTAAAAACTAAGCTAAAAATATGCATACAGAACTGGGTCAATTACATGTAATGTCGTCCTTTATGATCCCCGCCGCCTCTGCTTTTTTTGAGACAGAATAAGCAGGAATCAGTGACCCACATCTCAGTTCAATGAACTGCTTAACTCAGACCTGTTTTATCCACGGCTCTCTCTGTCGGCGGAAGGGTGAGGAGGAGGATGGGAGGCGGGATCAAGACCGCAACGGCAGCTCTGATTCGACACTGGGATCCATTCCGCTTCCTGATTGGCCGCTGGTGCCGTCGCTCCCGATCCATCACTGACGCTTCCCGCGCCATTCAGCGTGCACGCGCGGCGGAAAGAGGCACGTAACCGTTAGGAGACTGTCTGGAGTCTGTCTGAAATCGATAATTTTGGAAAATGGAGTTTTGCGATTTCCGCGAATTGACGCAGACGCCGCTAGGTGGGAAGTGTAATTTATTTTATTTTGCTGTCCCCTCCTTATAATATTTTCGCCGACGAGTCACCCCGCTTAGCCGAATATTTATCTTATTTATTTATTTTAGATAAAGGCTCTGAAAGTTTGTCTTCTGCAGTCTGGCAGCAGGCATCTCTTATGCTCAGGTAGGTAAAACCAACAGCCGGAGAGGGTAGTGTTTAACACGAAGTCGCATCATTTCTCCTGTATTTTATGTGTGTTTATTTTGGGAATTTAAAATATATTAGACAAAATGTATTCGTAAATTTGTATTTTACGATCCACGTGGGATAATTGAAGCGGAAAATGTTTAGTAATAATAGCAAAATGTTCTATAGTTTGTGTTTTTGTAAGCTTTGTGATGCTAGAGAGTTTTGTTGTGGTGACTTGACCTCAGTCACCCCACTTCTGAGCAGGTGACGCACCTCTATTGACGCGAGATTTCTAACGTTTTCTTGAGCTTTAGCTTAGCAAACACTAAAAGAAGTTAATCGATTAGGTCAGTTATGGTCAATGTTAATATTATTTTTTCAACATTTTTCAGTATTAGAAAGTTATTATAACATACTTAAGACTTTCAAACTTTGATAATGAAATTAAAATGTACCAATTTATAATTTTTGGCATATATATGTAAAACATACCCATGTTTTCTTTCTTTCTTTTTTTTCCCCTCCTCGTACCAATTGAATGCTGGGAAATATTTACCCATTAAGTTCAATTTATAGCACAAAGACGTTTGTTGGTTAAGCAAAATGCTAAATATACTTTTTGTTTTTTGTTTATATATATATATATATATATATATATACACACATATATGTATGTATGTATATGTATATATGTGTGTGTGTGTGGTTGATCTATGCTAAAAGAAAAATAATCTCACACTTTAGGCGTAAAAAACTACATGTAGGCATATTGCTTTGTCTTACGATAACATAACTAAAATGCTTCGGACAGCATCAGTGTGCCTGATCTACTGCTGCTGCAGCAGACTAAGTCTAGACTCCTTTGCTCTGTCACTGCAGTTGTCTGCAGACGGTTCAGTCATATGACCTGGAGAGGCTTTCTCCTTCCTTCCATTGCAGCCTATGTATGCTCTTTTGTGCCAAGATGGCTGCTAACGCGATACAGCCTTCTATACGCAAGATCAAGCACTTGGGTGTAGAAGCATGATAAGAATGGTAGTATGACTAACTTACACCACAATGAAGCGTCAAATTATAGGAAAGTCGATAGTAGTGCTCCAGAAACGCAGTTTCATTCTAGCTGTTAGTTGAACGATTTTTTACTCATCAGTAAAATTCGCCTAGTCGGTTCTACTCAGATATAGTACAGTTTAGATTTTTATGTGAGTCTCTTCAGGTCATTTGAGTTGGCTATTCTATTTCTTATATTATTATACTTATGATATGTATATATTATATATATATATAAATTATATATATTTATATATTTATATTTTAATGCTTAAGAAGATTATCAGTTTCTATACATTTATTTGTGCTTCATGTTTTAATTTCATGCAACCTCAAGGATGTGTGTGAAATATATTTAATAAATATTTTCCTTAATGCTCTGTGGAAATCCCTTATATGTTAAATAAATTTAATAAAAAAAAGATTAATGATTTTTGAGCTTTTAATGTACTTAAAATGTTTTTAGAAAGCAGAAAGTTAATGTTTTTTGCAAAAATTACTATTTTTTTTAGTTAAGTATTTTGAATTTTTCTGGGGAAAAAAAACATTAAAACAAAAGTTTATGTCAAGTTTTTTCTGTGGTTTCATTTTTTTATTGAATTCACTACTTTTTCAGAAGGCAGTAAAATATTTCTGGTTCAGTGGTTTGCAAGTTGCTTGAGTGTAAGATCTCTCCGATTTCCGCCAAGTTTGGTTCTCCTGTGAAGAATGTGCAACCCATTTGTTTGTCCACCTGCTCAACGTATTTTTTAACCTTATATTTTTATAATAAAGAACATTTTATAAGCACCTAGATTATATTTTTTGTAATTTACGTATTACTACCAGATTTAGTACTGACTTGATGTTTTCTCAATCTGACCTAAGTGAGATAATAGAAGATACGAACTACGGCTTTAAAATTGCTCCAGGCTTCATTCTACAAACAAAAGTTACTTTCACTCACCAAGTCTGTGATGTTTATCTGTTTTCTGAAGCCTGAAGAGATCTCTTCATTTCCCCCGTCTTTGTGCATACTTGCCTACTGTCAGACACCTACTTTAATCTTATCTCTTCTCATTGCCTAATGGTTTTTGAGTGATTGTTGTGTTTTTACTGGGGTGTGTCGCCTCACCAAAAACATGCAATATTTTGCAGACATGTCCTAAATCTCATCCAGTGTGCAGCAAAAATGACAAATTGCAATTAGGAAGGTAAGGAAGAATTTTATAATCGTAGATTAATGTTGTATTTACAGCGATAAATTGACAAATAATGGCAGCACTTTAAAAATTACCGCATAATTTCTAAATTTAGCGACACAAATGTATAAAAAATACTTATAATTGATAGTTAAATTATTTATCTATTAGAATGTACAATATTTTCTTACGTAAAATTGAACATTTTTATTTTAGCAAAAAACTTATTAAAATCGTAAGCTAGAGTTAAACTAATATTTTGTTTTAAAATGTTCTCATCACCATGTTTTTGTTGCATAAAATGTGTATCAACCTTTTTGGCAACAAAAGTTTCTTGGCCTTTAAGCAGAAAAGTACTTGTTTCTAATGTTTTTGTCTATTGCTGTTACAGGGGATTTATGGTTTTGTATAGTTTGTCATCCCTTCATGCCCTCAGTCCTTAAGTTTTCCCACCAAATTGGTAAGGTCTGTGTTTACTTATTTATTACAGTACACTTGAGCAGGTTTAATTAAAAAAAAGGAAAGAGAAAAGCAGGAATGCCTCGCAGTTCTGTAGTTTATGAATGCAGTTGCCTGGGGGAGATATCCCTTCTCTGCAAACAGTAGTATTTGGAAAGCTTGAACTGTGGCCTACAGTACCAGTCTTGCATTTTGTGATGCTGACATTCAGCCAATCAAATTCACTGCTGGTATATACTTGTATCGTTTTTTTTAATCAATACTCCTTATATGATTGTTTTATTTAATCCTGGATGTGGAACTTTCACTGATATGCTGATGCAAGAAACGCTCTCCGTCTCCATCATGTTTTTCTGTTGGTTCATAGTCTCCGCCCACAGTTTGGTCACGAGGTCTGACTTGATGATGATGACTGGTGAAAACAAGCTTTCATCCAGGCTCTAGCACTTCCTGGGCTTTAATGCATTTCTGGGTCTGTTTCTGTGCATGTACCGAGTAAAACCTGAGAAAGTTTCAAAGCTTCGCTCCGTACAAAAGCAGCACCTGTCATTTTCCGCAGTAAATGGTGGGTTGTTTATCTCACAGTCTTTGCTGTGTAATGACACACTTTCCTTTGACATTGGTGAGGCATATTCAAAGTCAAAGCCCAGACTGCTGTGTTTTTTTTAACCTGTCTTTTGGCTTGGTGAAAGAGCATGATACCATTTGCTTGTCCTCTCCGAGAACAACTTTGCAGCTGTGACCCACAACTGTTGGTCTTAGCCATCAAGAACTCGGAGCCACTAGCGTCCATTTTAGGTTTATGTGAAAGAGACGAACTGCACTACAGCTTTTAGGGAGAAGAATGTGATCACGGCATAATTCCTGCAATTTCCGGAAATTCCATAAATGAGGGATACTGCTTATCAAAATAAAAAAAAAAAAACACTTATGCGTTAAAAAGTTAGAATAGTTTTGAGTGTTTTAGAATCAAACGTTGTTGCTTTTAAAAAAAAGTTTATTCTGTTTTGATCATGTCGAATTTATTCTAATATTTATTTCAATAGTATTACAAATAATGTAATATTGATAAATATATTTTCTTTGTATTTATGTATAAATGAATCCTTTCTAAATTAAAATTTAAAAAATATTTAGATCCAACGTAAAAAAAAAGTAATATACGAATTAAGTTAAAATCTGTATTCTCAGTCATTAGAAAAAACAAACAAAAAAAGAAATTGCAATAAAAAAACTTACACTGTTTTAAAAAAAATGCATATTTATTTTTATGCTTAATTTTCATATTATTTCCAATTGAATATTTATATTATGAGAACTGTTCTATAGTAAATCACAATGTAATGATGTTCGTAGATTTTTATAAAATATAATTTAAATACGAGAATTTTTTTTAATATATATTTTTAAAGTTTTAATTTATTACATCGCAACGTCATCTTATTATTAAAAACGTATAATAATGTTTTGTTGCTTTTAAATATTGTTTTCAATTAAATTGATTTCCTCTTCATTTTGGAATTGCTAAAACAAAGAAATGTATTACATATTTAAGTTTTTTAAAACACAAAATTATTACATTTGGCTTTTGCATATTTTCGTCGTAAATAGCAAATAATATACGTCAAATATGTATTAAGATTATAACCGCAAAATAAAATACACATTTAAAATTATTTTTGTAATAGTCACAATTTCTGGCAGTGATAGAAAATGTAAATTTTTTCGTAAATGAATTTCGAACGGCTGGAATGACTTGTTGCTCTTCTAATTTCTTCCTCCTTTAATCTAAAATCTTCCTAAAAGAAACAGATTTTCATTTCTTTTTTAAATTTCGTAGGTTAGTTCGAGCCTTTGAGTTCCTACAGAAAAATAAAAAAAAATAAATGTTTTTTCTTTTCACGAGTGTCAGTATCATCAAAAACAAAAGTGAGACAAAAATTCTCTTAACTATGTACTATTGCTAACTTTTGTAAGATAAAATAATAATACAGCATATCGACAATTTTATATCTGCAATTCAGTTGCTTAAGATTTAGAATTTAGATTTTAGAATATATTTGATTAACATCTGCAACAAAGTCATCCTCTTTTAGCAGACGATTTTCAAAATTTTGATCCGTTTTCGTTAATTTTTTTATAATATGCGGTGCGTTTTTTAAACAAAATAATTGCTTTTTTTTGCTTCGATTTGAAATTTCTTACTATATTTTATTTTTAAAGAAAATTTAAAATGTCTTTTAAAATATCTTTTCATTTATTTTTTTGTCACACCGCCTTGCAGAAGCAGAATTTTTACATTTTAAACTGAAACCATAATATCACATCGATTTTACATCCTTGTTAAAGTGGGAACCCTTGACTGAGAATTCACTGTAACTGTAATGTAAATGTCTGTTGCTATTTTTTAGTTTTATGAAAGGTGAGACCTTTTTTTATGACTGGAGTGTGGAAGTTGTCGACTTGCCTGCTTTTGTTAAAGCAGTTTGAGATCCAGCCAGTCCTCACTTGTGCAGATGCTGCATGTCCGTTCCCAGTCAGCAGCGTAGCAGTGACGGCTTCAGCTGTACTTCCTGTTTTCATTTGACTGCAAATCCTGCACTGAATTTTACATGGAGTGTGCTCATCTATTACACCCTCATGAGCGCCACAAAAGGAGGCTGTGGGTCAGAGTGAGCACTGTCTGACGGAAGCACAAGGCTCCATGCTTGCTTAATCTGAACACCAGCTTAAACAAGTACTTACCTTCTGGAAAGAAACTTCTGTGGCTGAAAAGAACTTCTGCTTATTGACTTAACTCTTCAGGTTTCTCTTCTCTGCACCTTAAAAGTGGGTAAAACGCTAAATAGCGATGGATTTTTTTCTCGTTGTTTACTAAAACTGTATTTAAAAAATATTTTTTAACCTAAAATTTACACAGAATTATTGCATATTTATTCATGTTATCCAATTAAAAAGTGACAAAATTACAGTTTATAAAAGCCCCAAACAAATGAATAAACTGTGTGTCATTTTGGGTCATAATGAAACCATTTAGCTTGTCTAATTTATCTGAGGTCCAACTATCTAAAACTAATAATTCCTTATCTCGTTGCCGGTAGATCTCACAATAGTTTTGTATATAGTTTATTTTTTAATAAAGAAAAAAATGGAACATTTCAATTAAAAGTTACTGTTTCTCCTGGGGTTTAAACAGACTTTTATGCGTTGCTGTCCTAAATAATATCTCTGGTTAGCGTTAAATATTGATTGGCATTGAGATGCTGGAAGCACATCGTAACTTTTGCTCAAACTTTACATTCAAACTAAACTCTAGTTATAAATGCTAATAAAAGTCCAACAGCCCACTTTAAATTTCCACATTTAAACCACCAGTTTGACCAAAATCTCAAATCCCCGTTGTATGTTGGTCTTCAGAGTTTGATTCTTAAGTCGTCGTATTTTCCTTTTAATAAAATAAGTATTTCAGAAACATGTTGCTGCATAAAATGTCCCCAGTGCAGGGGCTTTGCAGAAACTTCACTTCAAAGTGGGATATGTGAGACTCGAGGGTGTGCTTGCATTTTTCCCTAATTGGGGCTTATTCTAACACACCTTGAATACCTGCGTTCCCTTTGCCATTTGACCTTTTTGTGAATTAAGATAGCAAGGCAGGGTTGGAGCTCGTCAACCTCGCAGTACATCATAGTGAGGGGAGGCTGCACCATGACTAATTAGTAAATCTCACTTCTCTCTAAGGTGAAAAAAGAAAATGATTTCCTTTGCAGAGAGCATGGGGCTTGATGAGTAAATACCCACCTGCACCAAGTTGCACTAACCTAATAAGTCTCCCTGGACTTTGAAAAGTGAATATTTCATATTTCACTGATCTCTAACAGGTTTTTGGGATGCCTTATATTTGACTCTTTGCAAGCCTGCTAAGGTGGTTAAGGCTGCATCCACAGACTGCAGGGTCTCTCCTGTCACACAATGGCGTGGAAAGGTCAGGCCTAATGAAGTCGGGGGTGCGACCCTCAGTATTCAGTGACTATGCATGGACTCCCATCCCACCGCTGCAACCATGCCGGTTAATCCCTTTTTGATCCTAATTGATAGGCATTAACATGATCCTTATCCAGGAGCTGTGTTTTGTCTTCCACAGCCCTTCTCTCTGGGTGTCAGTGACACAAAGTGTGAAAGCGTTAAACCAAATGTGAAATTGATATTTTTCATGTTTGTGTGCTTAAACTCTGCCTGTGTTTCTAAACAGTCAGACAGAAGTGCTCAATGTTCAGCATTTGCCCTTTGAGGCTCAAACCAGGACTAACCTCTGGAATCCGACTGTGATGTGAATGGTGTCAGCCCATTTTCAGATTGTTTTCCTTTGAGACCCCTGATCTTCATCACCAGATTACTACCTTTAAATATGAGCTAATTGCCCAGTAAAAATGTTTAAAGTCCCAGTTTCTCACTTTTATGTAAGTCTAGACAAGGTGTGACTTCCACAGTCCAGCTGTTAATACCAGCTCCCAGGAGCTTCTCCACACTTAACTTTTGACTCATAGATCGCAATCTGTGAAATGTTATTCTTCATGGTGTGAAGCCTGTCAGGCATCAACTAACTTTAACAGGGAAAATTTACAAGCGTCGCTTAAAATAGCCGATACATTAGGGCTACAATTGATAATGATTTTCGACTAATTAATTGATTATCTTTTACATCGACTTTGGCTTCAGTTCTATGATGCTTGACATTGAACAAGATGTTTCTGTGCTCATCCAAATGCACCGATTTCAATGGAGAAAAGATCTCGACACTAGTTAAAATGTACGATTTAAGAATAAAAAATACGCTTTTTTAAAATAAAATGAACTAACGATGTGCTATTTCATCTTCAGTAATTAATTCGAGAGCTTTAGCGTGTGCACAAGTATGTCCTTATAGGGTGTTGAAATAAAACTTTTTCCGTACCACAGAGAAGATGAGCAGTTTTTTGAATGAGAAAACATCTCTTATCTGTCAATAATAGTATATTTAATAAAAAGAAAATTCATAAATAAAATAAAAGCAAGCTTATATTAGCGTAAATGCACGTCACAACAACATTAATTAACGTTGCAAAAAAATCTATTCAAACATTTATAATCTAGGTTATCAACAGCTCTTTTTTGTGTCAACATCTTCACATGGTAAACATAGTCGAATATACATATATAAATACATAAATAAAATTAAAATCTAGCAAGCTTGCACATTACAACAACATTAATTAACGTTGAAACAAGAAAAATGTGTTTAAACAGTTATATTATAGGTTGTCAAAAGTGACAAACATTGTGACAAACATAGACAAATATGCATAAAATAGGGTGCCTATGTGCAGTTGTCTGACGATACGATGCGTATCGCAATGGGCTTTTCACAATATGATACTTGTCATGATGTATCCTAAAAATATATTAGAATAATTGTTCACATTCTTTTAAAGAGTATGACCTTGAAAAAAACTCTGAATGTTAATACACCTTTCATGTTAATGAAATGGTCAAAATTATTATTTTTGTATGCAACTTTATCTCATATACAAGTTTAGTTCGACTTTAAATCGATGCAAGTTTCGGCAATTAAATATCGCAATATATCGCCAGATCGATTTTCCCCTACAGCCTTAGTGCAAAATCATTGCAGTCAGACTTATTAAGAAATGTGCCTCATAGTAACTAGAAGAAGTATCTTTATTCAGAAATCCCCCCTGTTCTTTTTAACTTGTAGACATTCCTTAGATGTAAATATTTTTGAGAACGTCCTCATTTTAAGTCACATATTTCACATTAATAAGAACATAATTCTAACCTAACAGGACTTTTCGTTTCACCGTAGCTTTGATGAGTAAATAAGCAACATACTCAGCTTATTTAAGGATAAAAAAGGACATTTACAAGTCAAGACCAGTCTTTCATCACGTCACTTTAAAGAGTTTTTGATTATTTCCACACCTTTCACATCACAGTGAATGCCTTTGGACCTAAATGCCTCAAGTTTCTGAACAGAATGTTGTACCGTAAATGCTTTTCACCACAACCATCATAGTAACAAAGCACCACTGACAGCACAAAGAGAACAGTTATTTAGTGGGTTGCACAAGCGTAAATATACCCCCTTTAATCTATATTGTGGAAGTACAGTAGTCTGTAAAAGAAAGACTGTGACATCTTAGTTTTTTAGGGTTTTTTTTGTTAAGTTTGAGGTACTTTTAAGTGAATAATGTGCTGTAAATCACATTTCTTTGTATGTGTATAAATCTGCTATCAGATAAAAAGGCTTTTATGAATAACCTTATGGGATTTTGCCTAATATCCCAGTATGCCTAAACCTGCACAATTAAAAGCATTCCTAGCTATTGTGCTCAACAGTGTGCAAAAAAGCCACTTTAGCTGTAAAGTGCCAGGTGTCATGTCGGTTCTTGTTGGTTTCACACAGCGATCCACGTCCCTCAGTGGAATGCATGCCTCATGTTTCCATAGGATTGAGTGCTATTTCCAGTTTGTTTGTTGCAGTGAGTACTCTGTAAGGTCTGATAACATAATTTGGAGATAGATGAAAAAAAAACTTATTATGGAGTTCAGACACTCCAGATTGGGACGGCTCGCATGTACTCCACTTGACTGGCACCACCTGCCCTCTTTATATGTCACACTCGCTTCACATATCCCTCTGCTGTGAAAGGAGCTGATGTCTGCCAGTCCTGAGCAACTCCCAGCAGAAATCTGTGATGAATCTAATGCTGTTGTTTAAATTACTTCACCTTAAACCAGATATTCGGCTGAGGAGGTTTTAGGATTTTGGTGGAGGAAAGATTCAGTTACGGGAAACGCAGGGGAGCTTTCTTTGTTGTTGCCATCTTTGCCGAAACTGCAGGAAAGCTAAAAAAAAAAAAAAAAAAGAGAGAGAGAGAGAGCACTGGAGAAAAAGTTTTGGAAAACTATCTTTGTTCCTTTGTGCTGTAGAAGGTTTCTACATGTGTGATTAACCTGAAGGTGCTCGTCGGGTGTTTCTTGTTTTGATCTGCAGGTAGAACAGCATTTGGTTTTCCTGCTTCTTTTCTTAAAAAAAAAAAAAAGTTATTTTTGTGGCAAATAGAAAGCAAAATTGAGCTCGTGCACGTACGGTATGAGTGGTTTGTTTCACATCTAGCTGTGGCTGCATGTGAATATTTTTACTCTGCCAATATTTTCTAGCAGGAAGAAAACATGCAAAGCAGTTCATGAATATGAGAACAGTGGAGCCATTTGAGTTTATAGAAAACAGAGTTCCAGCGTGCCAGTATTGCACAAAAAGTACTTGTAGTACTCACCAAAACTGTCCAAATAGCACATATTTAATTATTATGTTTTATTTTCAGCTGTTTGTTTATACCACTATCTGACATCTTGGAGCAACTTTGCCCCAAAACAAAACCACAAGCCTGCAATCTTTAATTCTCTTCTTCTTTGCTGCATTTTTGGTTCTTTTTATCAATAATGACAAGGCCAAAGAGTACTCTAGTTAAATAAGGTGCACAGAAAAAACAAATCCTTGAATCTGTGATGCAAGTTTGATGGAATAAACTCAAAGAAACCACAAAGGTGCAAGATTATACCAAAAAAATGCAATAAAAGATTGGCGTTTTTTATTATCAATAGAATGTATATTTTTTAATTTTTAAAAAACAAATTTCGTGTAATTTTTTTTTACTTAATACTTAAAGATACAAAATCTGACCTGCTTCATATCAGTCTTTCCATATTGTTCAGATTTGAATGACTTCCTGTAGAAGCGACACAGATGAACTTATCACATGTGAGTTGCTTGCAGGATGTTCCCACATCACAGCAAGGAAAAGAGGCGCTTGTTGTCATGTGTTGAAGTAGGTCTTTCAAGACACGCGCGCTAATTTCCACTCCACTCTACGTGTATGGTAGCTGTCATGAATCCTAGCAGCAGAAATTCACTCATTACACTCCTTTTTATGAACCCACTTGTGTACAATCTGACAATTATGGGCTAAATATGGAATATTTAGTGTGTTAAAAGTGTGATTTTTCAGTTTTTTGTTTAAATGTGTTGTTTGTTGGAGAGGAAAATGAAAGATGGTAAAGTAGGACACAGAATTCAGTTTATTTATAAAGCCGTAGCGAGTTCTGTGTTGGGTTAATACAATTCTTCCTGAATGTAGAGCTACTGTACGTTACTGTAAGGCTAAAAATATAAGACAAATTTTTTATATTTTTTGGTTTTGACTAAAAATCAAACAAGAAACCTAAAAATTTTTTCTTGAGTTAAAAAAACAAAAAAAACATGGTCCATTTAAAACCTTAACATTGAACATCAGTTAAAACCCAAATTCTAGTTGGTTTGATATTTTTTCTCTGTTAAAAAAGCCATAGAGGCTGCTCAATCCAACTCCATTTATCCTGACAGAACCACTTAAGATCAAGGGCACAGTCACCTTTGCCACTAATGAGGCTGTTTATTTGCCAAATTTTTTCTAGCGCACCGAAAGTGAGAGGAGAACAGGCCGTGCATAGCAGATCACATCATCAGCATTACCCGAGTCCCAGGATGTTTTTTGAGAGGGAGAGTAAGGTAGCTGAGGCTTTGAGCGTGCAGACCTCACTGAGGTCACTCAAATGAGAACATCACAAGAGTGCACTTAAAAAAAAAAAGGTGGGTTACACTTTAATTGAACATTATCTTCAAAAGAGGAGCCTTCAGTTTGTTATTTTCTACAATTAAAAGGTAGCTTTGAAGGTACTTTTGGGTCACTTTAAGTCAATTCTGAGCAAAAAAAGACTTTCTGCGTATTGTTCTGCATAATGAAGGTCAGGTTTGTCTGTGTTTGGAGATGGAATCCAGTTACACCTCAAAACTACACACAAGAATACAGTTTTTGTCACTGCTTTTGACAAGACGCTTTTTGATCCCAAAAGGATCTCTTTAGTTGAACGTTTGATACAATAAATGAGGCACCTTCATCCTTAGTCTTAAAGATGAATGATCTGCAGAATATGGCTGCCATACAGAGCAATGCAGGTTCTCAGGTTGCAAATCAATTATATTTCAATCAGTATAATGTGTTGAAAATCTTTCAGTCCAGTCCACATATTGGCTTTTTAGTCACAGTTGTGGCTAATGTACTCTGGCTTGAATTATTTAGCTGAGTCTCTATTGACCATTGTTTGAAAAATTCACGTTTTTAATCCAATTTCCATCACAGATCTTTTAGTGGGTGATTGTTTTGAGCTGATGAAGAGTCTGGGAGCATTGATGAGTTGCAATAATGATGTTTTATGTATGTGTGGCCCTACTCCTGAAGACACTGCTTTGTTTACAGATGTAGATTCCAATCTCTTTGCAAATGTGAGGGTTTACTGTATGTTTGCTTATCTGTCCAGCCATTTATTCACACAGCGTCCCTTTCTTTAAGGCTATGTGCTGGCTGAGCCTTTCTTTTTCTTCTTCTTCTTCCCTGGGACCTTTCCTATTATTTTTGGACCAGATGGCGAGGGGCACGGAAGCACCTCTTTTGTGTGGGTGCCCCTGTGAAAGGAGGTTGTTCTCCTTAATGTAATCAGCATCACCGGAAGGGTCCATTTTGGTCCGTGAAAGAAGACAATTGGTCTGGACACGTCTAGATTACAGAATCGCAGGGTTCATCTCCCGACCCTGCCCCCTCTGACCAAGGGCCTGGCATGGAGGATCCTCATCTTTGATCAGTGAAGGGTGGAGGTGCTGATCCGACCCCATGCAGGCCAAAGGCCACCCCCCCCACCCTGCCCTGTTTACCCTGTACTTGGCTGCTGCTGACACCTCCTTCCGGAAGAAGCCCAAGAGAGGTGGGGTGGTTTGGGCATTAAAGGGGAGGGAGCTGGTGGGGGGCACCATGACCTGTCTAGACACTGTTGTTTCATGTTGTCGTGGTGTTGCCAAGGAGATATTGTGAACTTTGACCTCAAAAGCAGTTGGTTAGGAGCCACATTGGTCATTCACATTTTTTTTTTAATTTTCAGGATTGGAGGTGGGGGACTGGACAGATATGGAAGTGATACACATCGGACGCACCCTACCTTAGGAGACCACGGCCATCACTTTTCTGGCCCAACTTTTCTGACTAAGCTGCCCCATGTGGCCAGGGATGTCTTTCTGTTCCAACTGGATACACATTAGGACATTTTCTTTCCCACTCCCAGTAAGTAAATTTACATTTAACGAGTCATTTTTTACTGTTTCGTTGCATAAATGCTTTGAAGCATCAAACGTTCTCTTTTTGTGTTGTTTGACTTAAGTTCTTTACTTTGGATGTTTTATCTTTAACATGACAAGATCTCTATTAACCGTTAAAAGGTTGAGTGTAGCATTTCTTATAAAATATCTTAATTTTGTACAAATTTGATCAGAAAAATACGAAAAAAACTATTTTTGCTCCTATATTTTGCACCAACAGTTGGATGCGGTGTTACTGAAGGCTAAGATTGTCTTTGTTTTGGCTTGAACCTGAACGTATGGGATAATGCGGAACCTGGCTTTGATGGTAAAGCTGCTCCTCAGGAGAGGGTGTAGTAATTTCGCCATCATGGCCGCCGCCAACACCAACCCCGCCCTCTCGCCTGCCACTCAGGACCAGTTAAAATGGAAGCATGCAGCAAAATGAGTGAGAGGGAGAAAGAGGGAAACGCCCACCAGAGCGAGCTAGAACACGGTTGACTGAGCCTAACTTCACCTCGTCTTTCTGCCTGATGAATTTTTTTTTGGGTGCGTTCAGTTATCTGACTATAAGTATAAAATGGTAGATAAGGCTGGAATCCCCTAATTGTTCTAGTCTTTTGTTAGAGATTTATTTTCTTGCTTTAGTCAATGAAAGTGTGCATTCGGCTGCTAAACAACAAGAAACACCAGGTGCAAAACGAAAGCCGCCTTTGGCGCCTTTGATAAATCTGGCTTCATCTTGATTACATTATACGACACTTGGCTATAAAATGACCTTTTTTTTCTTTTTCTATTTTTTTCTGTCAATTTTAATTAAAACAGCTGCTTTTCGAGCCTCAGTTTAAGTCATGTATTTCACCATATCTGAATATATTTCTTGTATTTTCTAAGCTCAAAGTGTATTAAAAAAATCTCAGAAACGCAAAACCACAATCTGCGTCATCCAGAATAATCCCTGAGATGAAAACCTTTTTTAGTTTTAACAATATAAAGAATTTGTCTGCAGGTTTGCGGCTGGACGGTTTTAGCGTAGAAGGGTTGAGGATCCATTTGCTGCAGCATTGCAGCAGTTTTGTTTTCAAGTCAACCTGTTATTTTTTACATGTTGTATAAGATTTACACAATTAGCAAAAAGGCAATATTTTTGAGAAATTTTAGGGAGAAAACACACGCCAAAGCAAATATTAGCAAAAAAAAAAAAGAAGAAATTAAAAAATTGTGTCTGCATGCAAATATAGTGTTTTAGTGATTGACTAGTGTTGGGGAAGCTTAGTTTACTTTTAATAAAAACACAACCCTTAGAAATAAGTAAAAAATGATGATACTATTGGTTGATTTTCTTCAAATTAGCTAAATAAAATCATTCAATGGGGTAAGAAAAATGGTCTTACTAAGAAATCTTGTTTGAAGAAAAATATTCTTATCTCTTTGTCATAGTTTTTCAAAATAAGAGTCCTTTACTCGGAAAAAAACAAGCCATAAAAAATAATTTTGTTAAAAATGTTCTTTTCAATTTTTGCCTTGTACGAAGGTGGATGAAGCTAGAAAAGAAATGCATCTATATCCACTCCCAAAGATTGAAAGAGGTTATTACTTTCCCTTATAAACTAACATTTGTTCTGTAAAAAATCTTACAAATTGAAAGTTTCAACAAGCTTCATATTGAGGTAAACAACTGTTAGTATATTCGTTATTTGAGCTTTCTTGATCTGGAAACTGTTCGGTGTAGCCGCTAACAGTGACTTCCTGATTACCTCGTAATTTTCCGCTTTGTATCACATCAACGTAAAAAAAAAAAAAAAAATGGAGTGATTCATGTGTGCATGTGCTGTCTTACTTTGGGCATTGGTCACAGTAGTGTTTGTGTTCTGAAGTGATGCAGTAACATTTGAGTATCCGCACTAGTTTTCTGTAGAGGGAACAAAGTGCTGTGATCATAGATTAATGAAAGCCTTTAGTGAAACAGCTCTATGCATGCGCTTATTATGTCATCTAGCTAACACCAATTAAAAGCTATACGCTACACCAACCCAACGCTCTTTCAGAGACCCTTTTAAAGTGGCTCACAGACGTGTACGCAATCTTAATAAACACTGAAATTAAGGATTATACCCAATCATTTCAACTTTTACAGGACTGGCTGCCACTTCCTAACAGCTCTATTGCAAAGCATCCCACATGTGTTGTGCAGTGGGGAGAATTTGCACATACAGAGGTAAATGTCCACATTTTTTTTCTTTTTTAGCTCTTCCCTCTCGCCCTGAATGACACTTTATTATTGGCTCTTGTTGTGGTTTTCTTCCTCTCCACCGTGCAGGGAGCTGGTTGTGGACTAGGAGGAAGATGTCACACTAAAGATGGGTTTCGGTGATGATGTTGCTGCTGTTGATGCAGCATCGAGCTCTCACTTTGTGTCTCTGTCAACTATGATCCGTAACCGCAAAGTGAGTGACAGGCCAATCCCCGGGGAAGCAGGGGGCCTGAGGTGAGTCAGATGTATTCTTGACCTTGTCTAACTGTGTGTCAGCAACTAACACAAACTCAGTAAAGAGAAAGAAACACAAATAAAAGTCCAGAAATGACACGACTGTACATGCTACATCTTCATCCAGCATGTTGAAAAGCAAACAAATCTACTCAAGCTATGTGAGTTTTTTCATTATTTATCTCTCAACTGATGAGTTATGAAATTATGATTACAAAGCTCATCATATTTTCAACAAGACCATAAATTGCTTTGTGTACTCCTGTGTTCCACTGAAGTGCTGAATATTTTACTACTGTATGAATGCTGCAAACCCGTTTGAGCCGTAAACATACTTTACTCTCAACTTTTTTTTATCTAACATGCAGAGAAACATAAAATGATGTTGCTTTTTATTTAAACATGTCAGAAAAGTTGTGTTTTGGTGTTGACTCGATTCAAACTTCTCTTAAGCCTTTGTCTGATGCTTTTTGTTTGAAAGGAATCGAACTTTTCCAACACGAAACTTGGTTGGAATTCAGCTGAACTTCTTTCTACACACTTTTTCTATTTTTTTTAAACCTTGTAATTAATTAAAGGTTTTGTAACTCACACCTGTCTTGTTTAAATAAGTCAAAATGTAAGTTATTTTTTATTCTATTAAAAAAAGGGAGAAATTATTAAGGACGTGTGGTTTGTTAAAGTTTTTTTTTGCTATTGTCTAAATATAAAATATTACTTAAAATCAAGATATTTTTTATTATAATGATCTAACACATGGATTAATTTTGTAAACAAAAATAAAAATGTATGCACTGATGGAAACTGTGAAGTAAATGTTGCATGAATGCAATAAAGTTGCACATTTTTGCTTGAGCAAATTGGGTAAATGTGATTTTTTTTTCCCTGTGCATGTTTATTGTAGTTGAGTAATTTTCACAAACTAGTCATAAAACTGCATCACAAAATAAAAAGAAAGGGGAGCTGAGTTTTAAAACGAAACAAATGATGCAACTTGTGTAATCGCAACTTAAAATCAGAGGCTAATTTTTTAGATATTTTATCTAGTCATCATGTTTGGTGTTTTTTTCTACATTTAGATATTTTGTAGTAAAATCTACTAGCTTTTTCTACAACTTTTGCCAAAGTAAAGGCGCCTAAGTTTTGTCACCAAACATAAAAACAACCAAGAAATGAGGGAAATATTGAAAAGGCTTCTTTAAGTTTTTTTTTTTTTTTTGTCCTCAGTTTCTTTTAAGTGAACTCCTTGAGCGTCTCTTTTTAAAAGTCACTCAAACACGGTGTGAGAAATGAGTTGCCCGGGTTTGACTTTACCAAAAAGCATCCCGTTCCTATTGTCTGCCGAGTCAACTTCTGCAGGCCCCAGCGCCCTGACTTCCATACATGAGAGATCAAGGGTTACCAAGGTGCTTTGGAGGAAGGAGAGCTCAATGTGAGTGGGGACAAACCAGTCCAGAAAATACTCATTTCCTCTGCATGTTTTGTGCCTTAGTGGGGATTCAGATGAACAGATTTTTATCCTCCCATCACTGTTCCTAATGAAAACTGTTGCTTCCCTTTGGAGGGGGGCAGTGGCTGCTACCTGTCGCCTGCTGTACAGTATGCGCCTCGTTAATTCTCCGAGTTTGGCCAAAAGAAAGTTTGTCCAGACTCTTGTTTATCCGGTAGTACCAGACGGAGGCACCTCATGTAGAAAAAAGGTAAAAGCAGTTCTGTCCACCTCTCATTCTTGCCAAAAAAGTTCAGCCACTGAGCCACGGCATTAACTTGTATTCTAACAAGATTAAAATATATTCGTCCTGGGGATTAGCATAGTTAGGTGTCCTTTTGCCTCTTTTTTTTTTGCCAGCGCTGGTGCGTTGACAGTGGGCTTTGATCTGTGTTGCGAGGCAAGAGTCCTGGCTTGGACCTTACCATTCGAGTGCCAAGTGTGAAATTGGCCTGATGTCATCCCCATTCTTCACCTTTTACATCTTTCACCACTTTAATTATGTTTCCGCCACAAAGCCCAGGCACCTCTGAGCAGATTCCACTCTGGCCGTAGGAAGCATTTAGAAACTGTGGGTAAATGACACAGTAGGGGAGGGGGAGGATGGTCGGAGAGGTCATAGTAGGATGGGGCCCTTTTGTGTTTGGAGGTGGACATTGATAGTTTCCTGATGGATGCAACACTTCGATTTTTACAGCATGAGAACTCAGAAAATTACAAAAAATATGAAAATATGTTCCCACAGTTTGAGGTTTTTGTGCTGAAGTCCAACTCTGATTTTAATTTTAAAAGTGTCTTTTAATTATAATGCAGTCTTTAAAAAAAAAAAAAAAAAAACCTCTTTTCTTGGACATAGTTCCTGCAGAGGGGCAGGAGTTTTGTTCTTTTTTTTTTTTTTTTAATTTGCGTCTGAGATGTTCAAAGTAGGCCTTCCCCCACCTCCCATCATCCTTTTGTTTACATGCTCTCCCGCTAGCTTACAGCCCCCCACAATCCCAACCTACTGTTACGGCTGCAACAAAAATGTCAAGCAATATTGGAGCTATCAGCCGCACAGTTCTGAGCCAAGACGAGGAAAACGACGTGGATGCATCGGAATGGCTGCCTTTCTCACCTACATTTTTTCATCTGCTTCAGATTCACAACGATTTGAATAAAGAATTTTCAGCTTAATTTTCTTTATAAATGTCACCCGTCATCAGAAAAATGCTCCAAGAACATGTTCACCATTTTCATCCTTAAATGAAGAACCAGATGAGGTGGTTTCCACGTGAATCTCACTTCCACAAATGAGGCTAATCATTCTCAGTTCCAGGAGGAGGTATCCACGAAGCCTCGCCGCTTTGCATCTCATTTGTGCATCAGTGTCCCTGTCTGAACTTCAGGCGGCTCCTCTGCCACTGAATATTTTGATGACGGTTCCTGTTGATGCGCTGAAGGAAGCATCAAAACAACAAGGGTGTGTGCAGCACATGTGTGTAGGAACAGAAATGAATGGAGTCTGGGGATGTGTGTGTGTGCCCGTGTGCATGGTAGGAATGAAATAAAATGCAGTGATTAGATATGTGTGTAAAGCAGAGAGCATGAGTATAAAGAGTGAGAAAGCTGTGTGTGGAGAATGGGTTACTGAGGGGCGGGGAGTGGGGGAACCAGCCACCTGCAGCCATGACGGGCTTTGACCTTCATTGCTCTTTCCCTCTCCCTCCCACCCTCTTCCTCTGCTCCCATTTCTGCCTCGTGATAGAAGCAAAGGCTCTTTTCAGAGGAGAGGAAGACTGACCGTCTCGAAGACAGTGCTGGGAGCAGCCCCATCCACTCAAATGCTAGTCACTGGCCGTTAGACATGGCGTTCAAAGACTAGCGGTGCAAGTATGGAAATGCAGATAAGGCATTGTTGAGGAAACATGCCGGGGAATTGTTCAAGGCTTTCCCTTGCATAATGTTTGGATGCTTTTGCAAATGTTTCAATCTCAGAAACCCATGAATTTGATCCTCCACGAATCGGACTGGGAAGGTTTGCAGGGGAAGGGGTTATTGTGCAATGCAAATGACTTCTCTGTGATTGAATTTGTGAATATTTCATGCATTTATCTTTTATGGACAGCACGTAATGAATTTGTTTCCAAAGTCCAGCTCGAGTCCAGCACTGATTAAGGCTTACACGTCCTTCTGCCGCCAGGACTCACTTCCAGGAGCAACACAAAGAGAGCAGTCATGTTTGCGTATAATCTTCAAGGTTTATTTACTCTTCTTTTGCAGTTTTCAGGAGTCAGTTAATTACACAATTAATACATGATACAAAGTATGTACATTTTTACCAAAGAATACTCCAAACATAAAATAAAAAATAGCATTGTATTCTACAACTCTGTGTTGTAATTTTATTTAAACATGTTCATATATAGATAGATATACGCTGATGAGTAAATTCATAATGTCGTACCAGCAGTTTTTCATAAAGGCATTAAACTTGAGTAGTCTGCATTTGAAGTAATACTGCTTCTCTGATTCGGCACAGTTCTGTTTCATAAAAGGTTCCCACTTGAACTTTAAGGCAAAGTGTGTTTCGGTTTGGTGGATTTTAATTCACACACACTTTTTGCAGATATACAACAAAGGAGAAAGAAAAGAAAAATACTTTGAAAGGCAAAAAAGTCCACAATTTGGTATGGATACAGTCTGAAACTTAGCTCAATCATACTTTTGTCAGGAGAGGACCAAAGTCTATAAACACAGTTATTTTCCCCAAGTACAACAAATTGCAGCTTCCATGCAAAGGCCCCATAAACAAATGTTCATTCACAAAGAAATAAAATAAAAACAAAAAAACAGAGAGAGAGAGAGTAGTTATTGCAAGATAAACAAGCAGTGTAAACACCTCAGATATCTACTCTAAAGCAACACTGGTCATTGGATAGATTTGTTTTCTCAATATAATCTATATAAATACACATGTGAAGTCCTTTCAACAACAATAAGCGGTTTCCAACATTTGTTATACAGTCACTGATGGATTTGCCTACTTTGTATGATATATGGATATGTCATAAAAAAGTTTAATCTAGGATTTCCTCAAAAAACAAAACAAACAAACAAAAAAAAAACATCCAATAACCAGCATTCATCGTCAAGAGTGCGAAAATGGTTGTAATCATTGTCTTCATGCTACAGTGTTGTTCCTGTGACTGAAAAGCCAGCGTTACAGTCTTTATTTCGCTACAAAATGAATCATATATTGCTATTTCAACCTATAATCACTGCGCAGACGCATTGGTATGACGAAGGGGAGACACACAGCTTCGATTAAAGACTATGAATCAAAAGCAAGGCCTAACTTAGTGTTATAGTTAAGTGGCGTGTTAGAAAAACAATCAGTTTCTTTGAGAAAAAAATTAAACTTTTGTGTAAATTATTTTTTAAAAAAGTGTATAAAGATCTACAAAACGCCCAATTAGCAGTGTTTGACACAAGCACCTCCTTTTGTCCATTTTTTTCTTTTTTTTTACACCAAATACGACCAAGAAAACCAATAGAAATGGCATTAAAGTCGATTTTACACTTATTTAAATTCACAGTAGCCTGGATGCAGCAGAAAAATAGTCTTTGGACTTCAGTCTTTTTCACTTCCCTGGCAGATCGAGGGCCAGTCCTCAAAATAAAAACAATCACATTGGATATAAAAAAAAGGGGGGGTGAGGGGCTGTTTGAGCGTGTGTTCCTCTTGAAAGGGGCGGGGACAATAAACAATGAAAACATACTTTTATACAACATATTTTATAGACGTGATTTTGCAGAAATATGTCTCTGTTATTCTTTAAAACAATTTATGCTGGTATATTCTATACACTGGCCCTTTATTTTAACATTTTATTGCATTGTAGACTTGATTAAACCTCCCATAGAACGAAAAAGCACTATAATATCCCCATAGGAAGTTATGGATTCCTTGCAAACCCAAGGATTCTAGTGACCTTTTTCACTGGACACATCCAAAATGACTGATAAGTAGTATTTTTATGTGCTGTGACATTAAATATTCCTGTATTTTTGTGATATCTCTATAAAAATCTATCATAGGATTACTATAGGCTCTTTTTCGTCAGGAGGCGTGTTGTTTCCAAATCAATCGCTGTCTGATTTTTCGTCCTTCGACGTGACGGTGGCGTGATTGTACAGTCCCTGTGCCATCAGGTGCAAGGCCAGAGTGTTCTTGGTGCCGCTGGCTTTCTTGATTTTGGCCCTTTTGTTCTGAAACCAGATCTTGATTTGAGATTCGTTCAGGCCCAGCTCTTGCGCCAGGTTCTGCCGCCTCTGCTCCGTCAGATACCGATTTGTCTGAAACTCCGTTTTTAGTCTTTGCAGCTGCTCTGCGGTGAAGGCCGTCCGTGGTCTCTTGTCCTCTTTGCTGGTCGTTTTCTTCTTTGGTTTGCGGGATCTTGGCCCTGTGTGGTGAGGGGACGGGGACGCAGGGGGTCACAGACACACATTTGGTTTGTCAGAAGAGGACAAAACAAAAATGCGCAACTTAAAAGTCTTAAAAACACAATAAGCTGAACAAACGAATGCGTAACACAGACACGGGTGTAGCCTAAAATTCTACCACTTTGCATTCATTGTAGTGTCTTCAAAAGTACCAATATTTGTGTGCGTAAAAGACGTTTTACATATTAAAAAGCACATTAAGAAACTCAAAAATCCTCCAAAATCTAAAACAAAGCATCACGTGTCTGTGCCACTACATTTTTTTTATCAAATTAGAAATATTAATTTTGTTGTTTTAATTTAGAAAGTTTAAAGTAAATGAATTAAAACTTGAAACAAGAAAAGAAGAAAAAACAATCAAAAAAACCAACGCACGCATGTCTCCCTGTTGCACTTCACACATGCACGCTGCACACATGCAGGCTGCACTCCCCGCCACCATCTGAAGCAATATTAGTCAATAACAATGTAGGAGCACCGCTGACGCAGCCTAAAGCCTCTGTCCTGCAAACTTCGCTTTAAAACTGGTTCGATTGCTGCTGCTTTGCATTTTTTCCCTTCTTTGTACGCCACTTGAAAAAGCTCCTCAATGGACAAACGTGAAGAGAATGAGAGCGGCTCACATTAAGAGACACATTAATTTTCCATCTGGATGGAGGCCTGTTTGGTGGAGCTGTGCGCCCGCGTGTTGAATCTGTTCAAAACAGTGCGCAAAAAAAGCACCGAAGCTGCACTAAATCAGCCAGAAGTTCATGAATCAGTGTGCTGCAGCTTTACAACTCGTAGTAGTAAAGGCTCATGCCTTTCTATATGGTTACATAATGCATAGGAACAAGTTGTACTCCACTTTTTGAAAAAATAACTCTCTCGGCCTTGCATTACGCTGAGACTGCGCTGCTTTCTTTATCAAATGAATCACTTCTTATTACATATCACTCAGATGGAATATTTTGCGCATTTTTACGCACAACTTGTGCAGCTCGAACAGCAAATATTCTTATTTTGGACGTCTATAGGTTAATGTTTACTATATGCATAACTTTTGTGTCTTTCTATTGAAAATTATTGCAAAAAGAACTTTTAAAAATGTGTTAATTATTTCTGCTTACTTTTACTAAATATATAAAACCGTTTAATTGTTTAAACCGTTCTATCCTGTGCTAATTACACTACTACAGTTGTTATTGTTTTAAATTTGTGGTTTAAACCCACATTTCTGGGTGTTCTTTGTTATGCGCTAAGTGAGTATTTATTGCATTTATTTTTTAAGTGTTAAATTGGTTGGTTTTTGTGATTGTTCGCTCTTCGATGCGCTCTGCGATTGGAAAATCGGTCAAGCCATCCGGGGTCAGTGTTACGGGGGAATTCAGGTTATAGCGTGCGCGCGGGGTAGTAAAAACGCATGCCACCAACCTGAAGAAGGCCGGTCCGAGTATCTGGTGCAGTAGACCCACGCTGGCCACAGCATGGGCTGCGAAACGGATGGGTTCGAGCTGGCTTGGGAACTGTCTGAGTCTGAGCTTAGGCACTGGTCTCCACTCTCCCCTAGGGGTTTCAGTGGCTCCTCGGCGGCTATAGTGGGCTTCTTCGCGCCGGTGACCGTGTGTGGAGTGGAGGTCCCCTCCGCTGGAACGGTGCTCCCCACAGGCTCGGTCTGGGGTGCGGCGGGGCTGTTGTGGCTCTCCCGCGTCGCGAGGCTCTCCTCGCGGTTTGCGCCCGCGTCCTTTCTCCGTCCAAAATCCGGCCGCAGGATGTTGTCGATGAAAAAATTGGTAACTCGGTGAGGAATCTGCAGGTTCCCCGGCGCCTGCAGGAGGGGAAGGATGGCTCTGTTGGATTCGTCTGCCGACTCCTGCCGCTCCACCACATCTCTGCTGCCGCGATCATTTTCTTCCATACTGATTCACTTTCCCCGCTTTACTCGCGTTAACCCCTTTATCGCTCGCTCCGCTGCAATAAGATTCGCGCAGAACTTCGGGGAAATAGGATTGCCCAAAAAAAGAAAACCAGCCCTGGTGAGAGAAATAAATAAAACCTCAAAGAATACGCAGTGCCCTGGACACCATGCAAAGTCTTGCGGCCGTGTCCTTTGAGAAAAGCATAATTTTAGACATATATTCCCTCACTCTCGGGTTACAACTGAAAGCTCTCAGCTAAAGCATTTGCCATTTGCGCACCAACAGATTTAGTGCTGGATTTCAGCGTGCCCAGTAAAGCCTACACCTAAACTAAACTAGGGGTAAATAAAGAGGCTCCTAAACTGATGCTCTAATACTCTCACTCTGGAGTTTTGTTCTTATTTTCAATACGAGCCCCCTAAGTGACGCTCTCCCACCGTCCTCCCAGACACGTGCCTTGGACCAATGGCATGGCAGAAACCAGGCCACATGACTCAGACTCCGGAGCAGTCCACAAACGCCCATCCTTCCCTTGTAAAGAGAAAGAGTCCCGGACTATGGGAGAGGAAGTCTAATTTAAATCCAGTGCATGCTCCGACACAGGCTACTCCCTATATTTCATCTGCATTTGAGAAACTGTGACATGTTTTATTTTATTTCTTTGGGAGTTTGGAAGCGCAGTGCGCATCGGTGCGCGTAAAACAATAGGTGATTGAAGCATCGGTTGTCAAAGTGAACCGCAAGGACCCCCGGGGTTCCTTGCTTACAGGGCAGGCATTCCCGATGAGAGGAGGAAAAAAACACATTTAAATGCACCGCAACAATAGTTTTAAATAAAATATTTAAAAATATATTTTTAGGGGATACATGTGGTTTATGTTAGCCTATAAGTGAAAACATCTTTATGTAAAAATCCATTAGAATTTTAGGTTTAATGACCTAATAATGAAAATTACGCAAATATAAACATATGATCTTAAATTATTGAAAAGTAGCTTAATGGATGTCGATTACGCGCTAAATTTATATCTAAAATGCACACAGAGCTCAAACTTAAAATTGTTTTTTTCTTTAATAAAACTACAAACTTGCATGCCACAGCTTCAATTTCAATCTATTTGAATATGTTTTCTGTTTATTGATCTAAAATATTTGTTTTCCTTTTTGGAAACATTGCGTTATTTGCGCATTTGAACCCCTCTGTTCGGTCTGGACTCCACTTATGTCATTTAGTTGGCAGCAAAATTCAACAGAAATGAAAGGTGACAGCCCGAGAGTCCTTCCTGTGTGATTTCAAAGGCGCATGGAAGCGTGATGAGTGTTGCATGTTCTGCTGTTCGCCTGTCGTGACGCTGCGCTCGACCCAGAACTGGGTCCGTATCCCTTTAAAAGAAATCAGTGATGCAAACAAACTGTTTTGTGCGCGCCGCTCCTGATCCAGAGTCGCGCCAAAGACAAAACTTTGAGGAACTTTGCTGACCAGAGCAAAGTTTGCACTTGTTCTCCCAGGACGCCGCCGGTGGCTGAGCCGGCTCTCCACCGGCGTTTGATCCAGGATTGCGCGTAAAGGGACGCAGGGATGCGAGGAGGACCTGAGGAACAGCAAAGCAGAGACGGAGTGAGGGGCTTTTCCATGTTTCAATCATAAAAGTAGCAGGTTTTCTTTTTATTTCAAAAACAAATTTCATTATTTTTACTTGTCTTAACGTTTCTGAATAAGACACCTTTTTTTTTGTCATTTAAGCGTTTTTGGGTTTTTTTTTGGAACGCCGGCCTATCACCCATTGGTTGTAATATATGAAATATGTTTGTTTTAAATGCGTATGCATGGTAACAAACAAAAAATATCTAGTTTAAACAATGATTAGTGTTTTATCCAATTGTTAAAATGCTTTAAATTGTAGTTTTTACGCATAATCTAAACAACGCTCAAGTCAGGTGCAATTGTCTGTAATTCCAGTTAGTCTGTGTTTGTGTGGGAACTCGTACAGATGCAGCACGGTTAGGCCAATCTGGAGGAATTTTAGCATCCTATTTTTGCTTTATTCCAAACTGGAAGTGCAGCAGAAGCGGCGAACGTGCTCCATCACAGATAGTCCAATCCACGCAGGGAAAGTTGAGAGTGAAAGATGTAATTAGACAGGCCTCTCTCATGCTGCGATTGTTTCTCGTTTGTGAGGGGAAGTGCAGATTAATGTTCAGCGCCAAATAAGCAGCAGACAATGGAGCCACAGACAGGCCGCTACCGCCTGGGCTTGGCCTCTAACCTCACAGCAACACAGGGATGTCTGGAGGAAATGACACCATTGCAGACTCTGAATTGCAACAAAAACCTTTGTGCACTGCGAAAACCTGCAGATTTCAATGCCCCCACCCATTTGCATTTAAGCCATGATCAGGTTTTTGCTTCAACGGTGCAGGTCTTTTTGCCAATTTGTATCATAAAATAAAATAAATAAATAAACAAAGATTCAAACGATTTTAAAATAAAGCTTTTAGTTGAATAAAGCTGTTTTAAAAGCTATCTTAAGTAAAAAAATCTTTTCTTTTCTGCATACTATAGTTGTTTTTATTTTAAAAAAATAGTTTCAATTTTAGTTAAAAAAGTGAATTTATCCTTACGATTGAAGTTGCTATACAGCAATGATTCAATTTTCTGATAAGAAATATTTTCTTGGACACTGTTCAAAGGTTGAAGTTAAAAATTATAAAGCTGGTTCATAAATTACACTTCCCAATTCCTTTCTTTAAATTTAAGCCTCACTGAGATGCATTTCATTGTTGTAATGGTGCAAACATTTTATTTTTTCACTTTAGCTTCTCGGTTAAATTCGGTTTGTTGGCTCCTTTGACACCGACTCAACCCATTTTTAGTATTTAAATCCTTATTTTCCAAATTGTATTCATATATTCATTACTAACACATATTTTGTGAGGTAAACTTTTTAAGTAAAAATGTTAAAATAAAAAAAACAACAATTTTTGTGCGCAAAATTGCTTTTCCAAGTGTCTTAGCTATAAATGTGTGCTTTGGTTCAATTTGCGCATCGCCCTTTCACACATGATTCACTGCTGAAACATCCGTGCAGCTGTTTCGGCAAAATCAAATGAGTTTACGTGCAGCAGAGGCCTCGTCCTGCAGTCGTATCACATGTTGAGCACAAATGCAGTCATCATATTCAGGCGTTATTGAAGATAGCAGAATAAAAAAAAGCTCAAAATGCGTTTTTTTCTAAATATTATGTCGTAGTGTTTAATTTGAAAGTAAATAAATAGAAATAATGATAATTGCTTTTACTTGTGTTTTTGTTTTTCACCAACAAGTTACATTTCGGCTTGTATACATTAGATTTCTTAGCTCCATCTATTTTATATTCCCTTATAGCTCGGTGCCCCCCTCCCTTTCCCTGCTCCTGGAAATCAATCGTATGCACAGTGCGCATGTGCTCTGTCCTTGAGTTCCTATAACCTATTTTTTTTTTTTTTTTCTGTATTTTCTCGGTAGGATTGTGTTCTACGTCACCAGCGCTCAGTGCTGTGGAGTACTACAAAAGGTGACGCGCAGAAGGAGGATTTGTGAATGGACGCCGTGATGTGTGCCAGCTCACAGATCAGAAGGCGGTGGGACCTCTCCAGATGCATCCCGGGGCCCAGCGCCCCTCCCTCTGCCGGTCACCATCCCCTGCCTCCAGATGAATGGGGGCCTCTGAGATATCAGCTTTGTCACCATTGCAGGGGTCGCACCAAATCCTCCTGCTTCCTGTCCCTTTCAAAACCTGAAAGCGCGACTCTCCATTTGATGATCCTGCATGATTTTTTTTTTTTTTTTTGGCTGTTGCTAATTTTATAAAAAAAATATATATATAAGTGCGCGCCCTATAAATGGTGAAAAATAAGACATTTTTGGAAAACAGTTGCACCTGTGCGCCTTTGTTTTCCCAAAGAACAATGGATTCTCCATGATTGTTAGAATTACGCGGACAGATTTAGGACAAATACGCATAAAAAGTAAAGAAAATGTTGCATTTTCTCATCAAAAGTTAATTTTAAACGTATTAGGTGTGTAAATTACTGCACAATTACTGCTAAAATGTTCTTCCAAATGCAACAAAAAAAGTTCATTTTAGTTTATTTACGCCAACTATTTGTTCCTTAAACCTCTGCTTATTTAGTCGTGGGACATTAACGTGTTGTGTTGTGGTTTGACTGCGTTAAAAGAAATCCTCTGGAGTCGCCACGCAGTCAGCCAAGGGGGCTGCTGCTCCTTGTTTGAGCCCTTTATAGGTTTTAATAACTCTTAATCCGTCTGATCGCTGTGGCGTAGATAAGTCTCATTTGAATGTGGATTGTTCTTTAGGAGAGCCCCGTTTTTCTCCACACAAGTCTCAAACAAATGCAACACCCTGAGCGCAATTAAGGTCTCAGCTACATTAGAGGAGGATAATTGAATGCATTTCAGCTCCAATCAGTAAAATTCAAAGAACAAAACAATTTGATGATTACTAATAATTGTAAAAATGTGGAAAAAGTGGGATTTTTGACGATCTAAAGAATTTAAAAAAGTTTAAAGTCGTGCGTAAATTTAGTCATTTTATTTTTTAATCCATCAACCCATGTATAAACATACACAAACTCATTTAAAAATACTATAAAAAGTTTCAGTCTTAGACTAAACTTGAAGAAAAAGAAATATTTTTTAATATTCAAAATAAATTTAGATTTATTTTAAATAAAGTTATCATAAAACACCTGGATCTTTTTTCCTTGAGAAGCTCAACTGGTGTCAGCTCTCTGTCCCCCTCACGGTTTGGAAGTTTCACGTCTGACTCAGTGGAATGAGCTCCACGTGGTGCCTATTTCTGGAAGTTTTATGGCTTTACATTCTCAGTCAGTCACACAGAACAAATAAGCTACCGTGCGTCAAGCGGGAATTAAATGGAGAGTCTGTTGAAGAGGCGCCAAAAAGAGGCAATTTATGACCAAAAATAATAACAAAAGAAGGAAAAGTTGTAAGTCAGACAGAGCAGCTTCAAGAAGGAGATCAATCGGGTCATTTATTTACAAATGTGGAATTTGGATTGTGCGGCTTTTGGGTTTGTGCGCATGCCTCCTGCACCTGTTCTTTTCAAAGAAAAGTGGAACAAGTGGTACAAGGACAGGTGTAAAGAAAAAAAGAACAAATTTGTGCGTCTTGAGCTAATTTCCAGACCAGATTAAGGAAACTCCAGCAGTAAGAAGTGCGTAAAATTAAATTAATTTAAGGTTTACTTGGTGATCCGTATCAAGTTACTGTCTTAAAGTTCAAAGTGATCAATAAAAGGTGAGAAAGAAGTGATAATTGAGGTATCACAGATTTTTTATTTTACTCAGTAATCACAAATCAGGCGCATGAAGGCTATTTATTTGATTGTTTTCAGTTTCTTACCTCCCTTTCTTTCCCAGATCGGATTTATTTGAGAAACAATTCAGATTATGCGTCGCGTCCAGCCAGCAGCTTTAATTATAGAGAACGGAGGTCAGTCCCAGGCCGCCACTCGACCCCTTCTCCCTGTGTGGCACCGCGCCCTTTGCTGCCAAACTCGCCAAAATAGTGTCGGCCTCCCCCGAACGCGCCATGTGCCACCGGCTCCGGGTCACCCCCTGCACACCTGAGTTGTTTTTACCCCCCACTTAGCTGACATGTCGTGAATTTGTCACTTATCAGGAAAATCAGAGAACTGTTGCGTGACTTTCCCGCACTGGGTGTTCGGCTGCCAACTTTGCGCGCGTCTCACGCAGCCATGCAGGCCTTTATCACCTGCGCGCGCGAGGACTAATTGCGATTTCTTTGACACTGCTCAAGCAGGTGACACTGTGAAGATGACACCTGTTCATGTTTAAGTGTTCTGCACAAACAGAAAAAAAACATCCATGTAGTTCAAAATTTCTTCTTTTTTGAAAACTTTAAGAAGACAAAAGTTATTATATTCCTTTATTTTACATTTTTTTTGTTTGTTGATGTCATACCTCTCAGGTTACAATGGAAATGCCTTGATTTATTCCACCACCCTTCATTAAGCTGGTATTCTTATTACCCCAGTCGATTTTACAGAGTCTGATCTGGGCTGTGAGGGGCTGTTGGTGTGTTTAATTTACACTGGGAAGGATTTGTTTGGATGGCATGCATAATAAGTCATTACCTGGCGTTTATGCTGTCTTTTTTTATTTGATTTCAGCAGAAGAAGGAAAAAGAAATCCACACAGAGCTGATAAAACCATGATTATGTGGAGGTTGCTGCTGGTTAAGGTCAGATTTAGTTTTTTTTTTTTTTTTTTGGGGAGGGACTGTCCTGCAGTTTAACCTGGGGTAAAAGGGGTAACTAAATAGGGTGCAGTTGCGACAGAGAAGGATAGGCAGAGAAAGCTGCCATTTGAATGGGATCTGAGAGGTAATTTAAGCTAAAATGGAGTCCACTTCAAGCTTACCCCCCTCCCCAATCCCACCAACTGCCCCCATGGCATCCACTGTAATTAATTATTCCTGGCCGGCACTGGGAGAGGCAATAAGCGAGGGCAGAGTACAGGAGTGGACCCCCCTCTGGTGTAATGGAGACTCAGTGGACCTAAACGACACACACACACAGACACACAATCTTTCATTATCTATCAGAGAGCGGGACATTAATGCCACCAAAAGACCTTTTGGCTCAGAAATCAGAGCAGAGATTTTTTTTTTCCCACTCTCAATCCATTTCATTGACCTTTTCTATCATGCATGTGACTCAGCCGACTCTCTGCCCTGTGACATAAATATTACAAGAATGATATTCCTACCAGCGTTTAATAAATGATCCTTTTCTGTCCAAAAGTGTGCGTTCATCAGCGGCTTTAAGGGGAACCGCACACATTTACATTATCGATAGGAAGAATCTCTGCATTTTTCAACAATCAAAGCTTATTTTTGTAGATGTGTGAAGCACAGAAAGTGTGTGTGTGTTTCATTAACAAACAAAGAAGACAGTAAATGAAGCCTCTGCTTGATGAAGACCAGCTCTTGGAGGGCATTGGTGTTCCCTGTTCCTCCACTAGGGGCTGCAGAAGTCATGTCCAGACAGTCCAGACCGTCTTGGAGGATAAACACTGTCATCTGGTGGCTGTGAAGGCCATCACTTCTGAGGAGACACCTTTGTTCTGAGTGCATGGCTTTTTTCTGCTATTGCTCAGTTTATTATAGTATCAAAACACTTGACGATGTGAGTCGATCCAAGAAAACCGAACACCACTTCAAGAGCAGAAGAAAGGCTTCAATCAATTCAAGCAATCAAATCAAAAATATAAAGAAGATAAACAAAAGAGACGTTAACATTTGGATGATTAATCGTGACATAATTGGAAAATAAATGAAAGAAAAAGCAGAAAAATAAGCACATATACATCTAAATATGCTTGTAAATAATGCTACTATTATTACTTTATATAATAAATGGACACATGTATAGTTAAAGATACAATACATTTAATTTACATTTAATTTACTATTTTACTTGTTTTTTTACATTATAATCTTGTTTGTAAATTCAAATTAGAGTTATTTTATTCTTCACCAATCCAAGTGCAAATCATTTGTCAAGGTAGTACAGGTTTCAAATAACAAAGGTAATTGACAATGCATTTTTCTAGAAATCAGACATCACACGTCAGGCAAAAAAGAGGATTTCTTAATGGATATGATCAATAATGTTTATTTAAATATTTTATTCAAAGTCGAAAAGTCTTAATTTCTAATAACACAGATGCATACATATTTTTGAATGGAAACTTGTCAAAATAAATGACAACTTTAACTTCTATATATACTTTAGTCTCATCAAGAAGCACTTCATGAAAGCAAAAAGAGCATTTAAAATGTAATAAATCTGCTAAAATGTCATACTAAATGAGTTTTTTTGCAGTAATAGATGTCTTCATCAGTGGAAAAAACATCTTTTAGCGAATGGTTTGACCAAAATAAAAACTGACAGGTGAAATACACTTTAACAACTGCATATTTTTTGTTGTTCAATTTATTAAAATGATTCAACTTTTTAGCACAACCTCCCTTATTCTATTAGTGTCTTTTTTTTGTGAAAATCCATTCAATTTGGTTCATTAAAAGACTTTATTGGATTAAACGTTTCCTTTCTTTTTAAACATTTAAATGAGGAACATAAAAAGAGCATTTAGTGATGCTAAACTTAACAAGAGCTGCCATTTTTTTGCCACAGACGTTGACTCAGTCTATTACATTTTACGCCGAAATGGCAGGAATTTTCAAAGTCACAAAGGTGCGGCACAGACACGTCTGCCAGAGCAAAGCTATAGATGGCGCAAATCAATACATGGGCCCCTGCTTGTCTTGTCTGATTGCCTTGAAGGGAGGATGGAGGGAGCGCAGGGAGAGGAGAGCCGGGGTGCTTTTGGCAACGAGGAGGCGCTTTAATGGAGTCTTTCAGTTTGCTGTGGCTGGAAATGAAAGGAGGTTGAAGCCTGGCCAATTATTCTGCCTGAGAAGAGACTGAACAGGGAGAGGGAAGAGGTGGCGTGTGGCGCTGGATGGTTGCCCCGCCAGAGAGATGGGAGAAAACGGATGGATAAATAGTTAGAGATGGTTATATCAATGCAAAGACACATAGATGTACAGAGCGGCTGCCAGAATGAGGGCCTGATTCAAAATAGCCCACAGATATTGGCCCCGTTCCCAGAAATTTCCCCCAGTGCAAAAGGTTAACTGTCAGTCCCCCACTAGGTATAAATAGGAGTCTGCCCTCCGGAAAGGCGTGTTCAGAGAGGGGGTAGATGGAGGCAGAAGGAGGAGGGGGGCAACTCCTCATGATCTCCATGACACACATGGGAGGGGGTAGTTTCAGGGTTTTTTTTTTTTTTTTTTTTGAACTGGGGAGGGTCTGACAGAGAAGAGGAAGGAAAGATGCATCCAGGATTCTTCAGAGAATGACAGAGACCGGGGACAAAAGAGCATCCTCGTCCATTCAGGCCGTCAGGACCCCACACAGCTCATTTCTGATGAATCACAAGGAGGTTAAATCCACTCAGCTCTATGGATCTTCTGCACAGAGTAACTATTAAAGCCCTACAAAAATCCAGCTTTTTGTTGTAACGATTCATTTATACAATTTTATTCATATCATAATATGTGATTGATGATACGATTCAATATTGGCTCATTTTGAACAATCCGACTCACTAATCCAAAATCAATCTAAGCCAAAACTTCAACCACAGTGATTCAGAGATAAATACTAACATAACAGTGTAAATAAATAACAGTGCAAGGGACGTTTTCCTTGCATTTCTTGCAAGATAATCAAGTAATCAATTAAATATGTGTGCAAGCAAACAAGTAAACAATAATTCATGATATTTCCATGTATATTTTAGTTTAATAAAATTCAGCCTGTGTTGTCTGTCCACATGAAAATATTACAATATCATATGGTCATGTCTGTAAAATTCAAAGTGTTCCACAAGGGATGAGTGTATCGATCTGAGTACTGATACCAGGGGGAAGGATCAATACTAGCGTGACGAGATTGATACTTTTGTTGAAGTTTTGATTCAATAGGTATAGTAAAGAGCTTGAATTTACTTGTTGAGTTCATGGAAGCGCAGGGTCTGTCTGCAGTGTTGCCAGATTGGGAAAAAAAAAGCTCAATTTGAGTAAAAACCCACCCAATCTGGCAACGTTGGTTGTTTGTGTAAACAACACAACACCTCCTTATCATGAATTAGCCATATATTTTCACGCATTAGCAGAAATTTTTATTGTTGTTCATATTTTCATTCATAACAGTGTTGCTTTGTTTACGCTTTTCAGTACTGAGTTGACTTTGATATTTTATCAGTGCTTTTATTTTAAATATAAATATAAGTTTGCGGTGCTGTTACTTCAATTTTTGCCTTTTTAAGATTTTGCACTAGTAACTGATTTCTTCATATCATAATGACTTTATGGCATTAATAATATACATGTTCTATATTAGACACATGTTCAGTACAGATTGCTGTTGTTAGCTAATAAATATTTTTATTTGCCAAAAGTCTCAGTTTTGTGTTTATTATGCATTTAATTAACAAAAAAATGTTAATATTAAAATTATTCTATAATGCATTGTTTAAAGAAAAAAGAACTGGTATCAACATCAGCGATACTGACTCTGTAACTACGATACCAGATCGATGCTCATATTCTCAGTATTGTCCACTCCAAGCTTAATCCTGTTCTGCTGCCATCATGTGTCTACTGTGATTTTATTTTATTGTGAGTTTTTTTTACGTTATAGTAAAATAAACCTGCCATGCCTCAATTGAAATTCAATTTTTCAATTTCAACATAATCTATTTGTTTTATTTTGAAACAATTTTATAATGGTATAGGTCAATTCAGTGTGATTAAAGACGCACTCAAGAGAAAATGTTGTTTTTAAGCATTTTCTTCATGATGGAGGTCAAATATAAAGATAATTAAAATTAAAACAAAGTTTCTGAATATTTATTCAAATCGTGAATCAGGAAACACACGGCTTTTCTACATTCTGATGCATTTTCTTTTACTGGCATCTGGCTCAAGTAATGTTAGCTAGTAGATGTAAGAAACTGTAAGCTACAGCGGGAGAGCATGTAAACAAAGGGATAATGGGAAATGAGTGCAGGCTCACTCCCCTTACACAACTCAGAGGCCAATTTCTTCTGCTGCTCTGCAGAAAACTCGATCCGATTGGATCTTAAGAATATAAATCAATTAATCTATTAACTCTTATTTTTTATGCAAGCGATTGGCACACAAACATCTTTGTTTGGAAGTTTTTATTTTTCACTTAAATTCATGGTAGCAAAAACGATACACAGCGGAAATATCAAACACTTAACAAACTACAATGTCAAAACAAAAAGGTGTATCATCTGAAAAGAAGAAAAAAAAACAAAAAACCATAAAGCTTGCTCGTCTGTTTTGCACCCCTGAATGTGTCCTGAAGTGGTCTGCCACAAAGACTATTTTAAAGATCAGGATCATTCCTCGAAACTTTTTCTTTTTCTTCCCACCTCTCATTGGTTTTGATTTCAAAGGCATAAAATCTGACAAAAACACTAACACGTTATTGCTGTTTCCTAATTCATTACTAAACATATTATTACACTTTTTTAATTATTTATTTGAGAGTTTAACGTTTTGTCAGAAGAAAAAATAAATAAGTGTGTGATTGCACTTTATCTTCTAAATCCCTCAAAGCTAACATACTGTTGGTCTAACGTGGAACAAATACCTGTCTGAGGACAAAACAGCCAAGCAGTGAAGTGTTTCCAAATATGACAAACCTAAACCATGATAGTGACAAAAGCACTACATTCTATATAATACACAGGCAATCACAGATTGCAAATCTTAAATATCTGACGTCCTGTCCACCCATTTCATAATCTGCATTTTTTTCAAAAAGGATCAAACCAGGTGTGAAATAAAAAAGGTGATTTTGAGCAATCAGGCAAGAAAGACTTGTAATTTGCTGGATTCTTCAAAAAAAAAAAAAAAAAGTCTGACATTTTCATTAATTTTCTTGTGCTTGAAACTATTAGACTCAAACATTTGACAGGAGACAAAAACTAAATACATCAATTGAGAAACTTAAATACTTTTTGTGCGCCAAACAATTTGTCTCAGAGCCTAAAATTTGAAAATGCTCTTTGTTTCACACAACACACTGGGCAGGTTGGTAGCGACATCACTGGCATTTTTTTCCCTATTTCTATTCATTCTTCATCCATCAAAAATTAGCATTCTGGGAAATCATTGGCTTTATTCTTCTTTTGTAACTAACAACAATCTCATTTCTGTGAACAGCATCAGTTTTTGTTTTTAGTTCTTGAGGAAGCCGATTTATAAGAATCAACAAAAGATCTTAAAGAAAAATTCCAATTAAAAAAAAATGCAAATATTCACACATGGTCAAACTCGAGGCTTTATTTTCTCTAAATTAAAGAACTTTTTCCACTTTAAAAATTGAAATGATGTAGACTAAAGTAATCGGAAACAAATAAATGAACTTTTCAAGTTGAATTTTATGTTTTTTAGAGATTCTAAAAACAGCAACAGCTGCACATTTAGCTTCATTAGTGGTGCTAAATAAGCCGTTTTTGTTGATTTGAGCATAAAAGACAAATAATCTGCTCAAAGTGGAAGATTGTTTTTCAGTTTCTCACAAATACTGAAGTTTGTGAAACTAGAAAGCAAACGATTTCCCAAAAAAAACCCCACAAATTGGAACTGTCCAATCTCATCCCGACGTTTGCTTTAGGAGAGTTTGGAGCGCACCGACTGTTTCTGTTCGAGGACATTCTCGTGCCCCTTCAAACAGCATTTTCCCTTTTATAATCCTACTTCAGCTGTTCAAGTCAGTCGTTCACTTCCCCGCTCGGACCTACGAAACCAGTCCAGCGTCCACGTCAGACACGAAAGGCAGAACTCCCGTTTGGTGTGAAGGAAGCGGCGATGCTAATGGGAGGGAGAGGCTTGTTGCAGCAGAGGACCATGGCACGTTTTATGAGGGGCGTTTTGACCTGCACTCTGTCGGCGCAACAAAAGAGGGAGTCAACATGACGAGTCCTTTTTCTCCTGTTGTTCCTCACAGAACTCCTCCATCTTCACTTTGGCTGCCCGTCAATCATCATTTCTGCTTTAGTGCAGATTAGGGTTCAGTCCATGTGGGGCTTCTCAGTACCACCCTGGAAGGATAAAAAAGGTCATTTTAATCAAAAAACAGGCAACCAGATTGCACTCCGTTTCATTTTTGTCCTGTTATTCCCACATACAAACATAAGTTTCTGTGTTTTTGGAGAGTATTTTTATCTGTACCGACAATTTCTGCTTTTGATTTCTGTTCCGCTTTTGGAAACAACTGAGGAAGCATTTTTGACTTTGAGGGTAAAAATCTGCTTATTGATGCTAAAAACTGGACATAACTAAAATAGATTCCAGCAAATCCAATCCAATTGGTACAAAAACTCCACATTTGCTAACACAGACTCAACTTTTAAATGATTTACTCACATTAATACCAAAAACATAGAAAAACCCACTAAGCTGATCTTTTGATCCATTTTATAAATGTTCCTAGTGGTCATTTAATTATAATTATGACGCTTTTAGCTGAAATGAAAAAAAAAACTTGAGTCGTTTTCTAGGACATGGTTTCTGCAGAGCGACAGGAAACCATTAGAAGTTTGCCTCTGAGTTGTAAACGGAACTGTTGGTGCAGATGAACCCCTTCCCCTCCCTGTAGCTGAGAGCTCTCCGTTTACACTCTAGCTTAGAATCCCACCCTAACACAAAAACGGCAAGCAACATTTGGAGCTACCCAAATTTAGAGTCAGACTCCAGCTCAGATGAGGAAAATGAAGACGTTCATGGATCTATTTGTTACTACTGGTATAGGTATTCTCACGTTTTTCTGTTTTTTGTTTTTATATTTTTGCTTTTTCTCCCTTTGGGTGGAGGCCTTGAAGAAGCTATTTGGGGTTCTGCCTTTTCATGAATCTTTGTTCTGGATTTTATTTGTGCAAAACGATTAAAAGAAAAAAACATTTAAAGAAAAAAAAGCTCTAAAATGCAATTTTGAGCATAACTTTTCTAATATATGTGAGAAAAATGCCTCAAGAACATGTTAAAAAAAGTACCTAAATGACAGTTTTTATCATTTGATGATAACCTAGTTTATGTAGAAATGGCTTGAAAGCAAACCAGACAAAAAAGGTCAACAGAGTGGAAAGAAAGTCTAAAATTCCTCCTGATCCTTCTCAAAAACGACGCACTGGAGCGAAAGGAGGAAAGGAAAAAAAAAACGCTGAAAAGCACGAGTTCAAACTTGTGCCAACAATCCTCGGGCCTCATCACAAACAAAAACAACAAGCAGCAAATGACCCTTCGGTCAGCCGAGTCCTGACTGGCTCTGTGTCTCGCGGCGGCTGTGAAAAACAACAGCTCTTAATCTGCTTTCACGCTTTTCCTGAGTCAAACTGAGGGAGTGACGGCGCTCTCACATTACAGACAGAATGAGGTGAGGCTTCCGGGCTCGAGCTTAATGAAGACATCAAGCCGACTTGATGGGATAATTATAAAGGAAAGGAGGGTGTCCAATGCTCTTTGCACAAATTTAAACCATCAGACAATCTTATCTTCTGCTTTTGCTCAAATACATAATTGCAAATTTGAAGCAGCAGAGTCATTTGGAGTTATTTGTGAACGAGAGCTGAATATGCTAAGCAATAAATACAGCTATTGTGCAAATGAAGGAAAGTGTAAACTTTCAAAACCATCTGGTTTTTAACCTACCAGATAAAGAAAGATCAAGAGAAACACGTCACTGATTCAAATTAAACTGTAAAAACTGGTTTGACTCTTTAAAGGTGCGGCAAATAAAGATGACAACGTGACGTATTATTATATTTACTTTCTGTTTCATGTCCTCCACTGATGGTTTGACAAACTGTTACAGCTGTGGCTATGTTTGGTTTTATTTTTATTCTGTGTTTTGTGCACTTTATTTGTGTCAGAGTGGGACCTCTATGTGTTTGTGGAACTTTGTGTGTCAGTCATCAATTAAAAACTGAAATTTGCCTCTGATGCTAAAGATGGACTGAGATGTAAAGAATGCATTTATTTATAGTCGTTTGTGAAACTTTTATTTTCTAACAAAAGTCTGCAAAAATTAACATGAATTGTGCAACTTTTGAGTAGGACGAGTGTGGGTTTTTTTTGGTTCTTTTTTATCAGAGGATTATTATTTACACAAAACATAGCAAAAAAGAACTGAATGTTTATTAAAACCATTGTATGAGTTTGGACTGTGACAAATTGAGAGTTACATATCAATTTTTAAACTATCTTGAAAAGTTTGAAAGTTTTGAAAACTTTTAATACAATGGTTCCTTCACCTTTAGCAGTGGCACTTTTGTAATTTTTTTTGCCAATGTTAGATTTTTTTTAAAAATATATTGTGTTCTGGATCTTGATTGGCTGTTGCTCTTGTCAATCACTTCACAGTCATACTGTACAGAATACGTTCCTCTTTACGAAATGATATAAATATTAAATTGTGATCATATTTTTGTTTATATTCTATTATAACAGGATTGCATTTTTTTACGATGGTTTGAATTTTGATTGTTTACGCAAAAGGTTCTTGTCTGTCTTTTACACAAACAACGTAAAGGCTTTTACAGCTCTAAAACATCTATCTTTATTGCCGATAAAGAAAAAGTTTACTACTTTGCAGGTTTCACCTATTGCAGATTGTTTTTAGAACATAACCATAGTGACAGACAAGGGAAACATGTTTTTTCAATTTTTTGTTATGACAAAAATATTACATTTTAGACCAAAAATGCAAAAAAAAGCATTTAAAATTACAGACTATTGTGCAGCAGAATCATAATGTTAGTGAACAGAAGGTGGATTTATCCCTAAAAATTCCAGGAAATGAAATTGTTGCCGTTTCGGAATTTTGTGCCCACGTTTTTTTAATGTTGTAACTCAGAGGCACACCATTCTAAAAGAAGACTGAATGAAAACTTCACAACAAGTTTTGGAACCTAAACATGAACCCCAACAATGAGTCTTCTAGTTTAGGAAAATTAATCCGTTTTGACTTCCCACAGCTCTACACTGAAGCAACAGGTAAGATGGTAGATTTAGGCCATAAATTCTATCTGTGCGACTCTTTTTACACAAACACAATGAAAAGAGGGCATTACCATGGCAAGTTGGCGTCCTATGTTCCCCACAGTGACACCGCCCGAGAAAAATATACACGGCAGCCACGAGCGCACGTACAGGAAGTCTGGAGACGTGTACCTACAGTGGAGAAAAGGGATTCAGAGTTAGATAACTGTGACGAGAATGGTTTAAAAAGTTTCAGAAACCCCTTATAGAAATGTTCTGATCCTTTGGTATACCATTTAAGCAGGGCTAAATGTTATGTAACTACCCATGTGAAGTTGAAGAATGAAATAATCTAAAAAGAAAGTTTTCAAAGTGGAATAATAACAGATTACATCATTATTTTTTAACCTATACTCCAAAAGACAAAGGGCATATTTTACTGTAACTTGAGCATAAAAGAGAAAAGTATTGGCAACATTTTAAACCACATGTTTTTTGCTCAAAAGCTCCCTTATGAAATAGCTGACTTACTGGTAAACGCCGTTGTAGACCAGCAGTTGTGTGATGAGGGTGGCGAGGAAGGCGGTGGTGATGCCCAGACCAAAGCCGCTCCGGGAGCGGTCGAACGTCCACCACAGACCCAAGGAGAGAGCGGCCAGGGTTAGGGAGAGCTGCACGTTGTTGGCAAAGTCTAACTTCTGTTTTCCAAAGAGTTAAGGGGAAACACTTTGGAATTGGGTATTTACTGTTTAACACAAAACAGCAGCAAAACCAGGGACCCTGTATTTAATTCATCACTGGAGCCTTTTTTTTATCTGGGTTTTTTATTCTTGTTGTAGCTAAAGCAAAGCAAATCGATGAAAGGATACAACACTGGCGTGGTTGATTCCTACAAAGACGGCGATGCATCTCATGACGCTGGCCCACTCCCTCTTGAACTTGTGGGGCTCTCCCAGATGACTGTCGAGGCAGGGGTACAGCAGGCCGATAACAGCTGTGAAGACGAACAAATACGCCTGATTTATGCAACAAAAGCAGAAATACTGAGAGCCACTGAGGGCAGATCCTGTCAAAGAGCTGGTGGCACAGAAAATTTGCTGAGGCGTGCGTTTCTATACTTAGTGACTCATTTGAACACAATACTGTTTTGTGCATTTGTGTAAAACAACTGAAAGAGGGGTAAAAAAAAAATCCCCTTTTGTCCTGAAAGATTGTATTTTCTATTACTCGCATCTCTTTGATGTTTACTTAGTTTGAGAGTCTTTCACCCTTCATTAATATACATTTACAATAAATATAGCCGCAAAATAAACTTAAAAAAAACTTGCTTCTTTTAAAAAACACATACAAATACTTGAGTGTGAAATTAATCAAGGCAGATTTATGTTAATACATAATTAATAATTTGAATTAGTCTCTGAGAAAACCTTGAGTTTGGTTCTTCAAACCCATAAAACATTTAGTTTTGGATCACCATTTGACCTTTAAGCGTAAACAGGTTATTTATTTAAATTAAGAACCATTTCACATCTTCAATTTCAAAAAGTCAGAAATTATACTTATTTATAGGAAAATATATGACAAGTTTTTTTTTTCTTTTCGAAATTAGTTAAACCTAACATGAAACTGGCACCTTTGTTTGCCCAAAGTCAAATAAAGACAGTAAAAACCAGAAAAAGTTCTGTTTCCGTTTCTCTGCTGCCCTGCAGCACGTGGGGGGCGGAGTCACAATGGAATGTTTTCTTTTTTTCCCTCATTTCCTGTTTCTACAAGAAGGGGGAGGTCCTCCGCTCACCCGTTATGACACCAGCCAATGAGAGGACGTTGCACGTCGCGTCCGGTTCTTTCAGCCAATCACATCGCGGCAGTAGCTATCATCTGTGCCCAGCCATGTTTTTTGATATCTGACACAAAACCAGCCAGATCCATACCGCCCGAGAGGAAAAAAGCTTACATAATGCGGGAAAGAAAGGATGACTAATGTTATGTTGCACTGTGAAAGTCTAAATCTATGATGGTTGTGATATTTATGTCATTTTAAACCTTATTAGCTTAGAAATGCACCTTAAAGAGACATTTAACGTACTTTAACAAGCTAATTTACAGTAATTCTCGCCAAAATTGTGTTATATTTAGACGGAAAAATGTTGCATCGAGACCCATCCCCTATCTGGACTCTTTTGTCCCTAAACACAAATAAAAAAATCAAACTGCATCCAACAAACTCACCTGCTCCTGTCCCGCAGCAAGGTGGGATCCACCAGGCGGAGGAGAACAACGTTGTCATCACCTCCTCGGGAAACAGAGTGACGTTTCTTTGTATCTGTAGTAAATTGAGCACCAGAGCCAGGAAGACCCCGACCGTGAAGAGGACCAGACCCCGGCGGATGAGGTTGGTGGTCCGGACGTCGTGCAGAGACCCGTAAGCGCTCCCGAGCACCGTGGTTATGATGGACATCATCTCCTCAGCCTTGGATGCAAACCAGCTCGCCCCAGATGAATGCTTAGCGTCAGCCTTGGGAGAACAAGAGCAGCTCCAGCAGTGGTCCTCCAGTCTCGGCATTTGGCACTTTTTCACTGTTCATATAAATAAAGGTTGAATTTATAAACAGAAATCATTCATAGCTGTCAAAGATGATGAAGTTAAAGGTCGTAGATTGTAGTTCTTACCTTGATTTCTCTTCAGACTGTGACCCAAACTTCCGTCCTGCTCGTTGGCGCCTCGGCCAGTGATCAAACTATCGCTCTGTTTTGTTTTCCCGCACTCTACGACAAGGACTGCGGTCACGTTGTTTGCTCACATCATCGTTTCAGGAACAAAAAAAAAAAAGAAAAGAAAGAAAAACACACACACACACACAGGGTTGCTTCATTCCAGCGCACGGCGCTCGATCGGAGGCTTTTCCTCTGCAGAAAACAATCACGGCTCTGTCGGGTGAGAGCCAGGCAGCCAATCAGAGCGCGGCGGCTGATATGACGTCACGCCACCCCACCGCCCCCTCGTCCGGCGCAGACGCTCAGATCAGGAGGCTGCGGCTGAAATGCAAACGCTCCCAGTGGAAAAGTCTCCAAAAGTTCTTCTCAGGAGTTTTTTTTTTTTACTTTACAAGTAAAAATCAGCCATCTAGGAGTAAGAAAAAGAATAAATAAAATAGAGTGAGAAAAAACTGTGAAAAAATAAAACAAAGAAATTAATGGATAAAAACAAGCACCCTCTTATTTGAAGTCTTTCTAGCCATGATTTGGCAATAATTGAATAAAACCATTATATATATATATAATATATATATATATAATATATATATATATAATATATATGTATATATATATATATATATATATATATATATATATATATATATAATATATATTATATAATATATATATATATATATTAGCTATAATTTCCATTTTTAATAATAGTAATAATAATTTAAGAGAAAGCTCTTACCGGGAAAAGCTCAGGTTTAATCCTTCAAGGTTGGCGTATATTTCTTCTATTATAGCCACAGAAGGATGTTACATCTACTCACTAACCCTAATCCCATTCACAGGTGCTCTTTTATAGGCAGCCATTGGGAAATGAGGTTAGTGGCACATTCCTTTTTTTTGGTTGTTTTTTTCTGATGCTTGCACAAGTTGTTGGCCTTTAGGTCATTGTAGAGGAGGTGTGGTTTGGAGGGAGGCTGCAGAAGGTGTGTGTGGGCATCTGCACGTCATTCACTGATAATGTCATGCAAGCAGTTCATTGCCCGCCTTTCAAGGACTGAAAACAACGGGGATGGGACCTATAGGAGTTTTACGATCAACACAGTAACCATTACCGACCCTTGACTCACAGCTGTAAACATCATGTTCTGTGGAGTTTAACCTAATAATAGCCACACCATAAAATCTGAACTTTTAAAGAAAATTATCATTTTATCTCACATATTAAGGAAAAGATCAACTCAAAAGCAGTAAATGGCTAAAAACTTCCTTAAAAATCACATTTCCTAACATCAGCGTCATGACAATAAATGACATGCATGAATATCCTTTTTATGATGTAAATTGACTTGCAAAATTGCTTGTTGCATCATGACTCACAGCAAATTTGTAAACAAAAACAGAGAGCGTATCAATCAGATAGCATGTCCTGTTAATTAAGTTTCCCCTTAAATTCCCTTTGTGTTAATTGACTGTGCTGCTAATGGCTCAGAGTGTTGTATTCATTGTGTCATGGCAATTATGTGCTGCTAAAATGCAGAACTAAACAGGACGATGATTTTTTTATTTTTTATTGTCAAATGCGGCCGTGAAGCAGAAACTGATTACTGGTTTCCACCCAGAGATTAGCTTCAACGCTTGAAACCAACTGTGGAATGATTTAAAGCTGTACAGCTCTTCATGGTTAACTTTTGTTCCTTCTACTGGGCACATTTACACATAACATAAAAAAAAATCCAAATTATAATGTAATTTACCCAAAAAAGAAGTTTAACCATGAATTTAAATTGTATTTATAATTTTTCTTTTATAATTTTTTCCTTTTTTTCATACTTTGGTCTCTATTAATTGCTGCAAAATGAACTAAAAAAAACCAACAAAAAAGTCAAATTAATTTAGATTCTCAGCCTCAGAATGTTTCATTTCTGGTTAAATTTGCATTTCTAAGACAGTTTTTGTCTTCAGATGTTAAATTATTCATCAGTAAATTGTAAAGCATGTCCAATGAATTAAGTAACATGTCACTTTTTACATAATTTTTCCATAACTGATTGAATTCTGTCCATTCTCATGTCTTATTTTAAATTTTCAAGTCACAAATTTATTGTAGTTAATAATCAGTGTAACATTTTAGAGGAGAAGGTTTTTGTTTTTCTGCTATAAACATTGTGAAAGCTTTGCTCGGTGTTGATTGTACCATTGTCTTAATCTTTAATCACCTTCAGACTACAAGTAATCTTCTTAACACAAGTTTTTGGGTAAACAAAACTTCTGGCAATTTTTGTTTTTGTGATGAAGTCTGCAGGCACAAGGTTGTTTCAGTCTAATCCAAGTTTATTTGTACAGTAGGTAAACAGCCAATAGTAACCAAAATGATCAACAAAATAAAATCAAAGTTTTTTATGCTTTTATTTTTTTGAAGTAAAAATATCCACTTCAGATGAACGTACAACAGCCACAATTTTATCGAAGCAAAAATAAACAAATATTAATTATCTCAATTAAAGACAATTTTCCTCCCCAACGAGAAGACGAGCTGCCAATTTTCTGCTGAAGTGCCTTTTTGGGCCTCAACACACATACATAACACACATACAACACATACAACACACATAGTAACAAACATGCTGCTATTATCCACACTTTTTCTTCAAGAACAAATCAAACCAGAGGGTCTAGTTTGAGGAGTTTCTTTTCAAGCTTGAGAAGAATTCCCCCAACAGTGAGTTTCACAATTAGCTAAATTTTTACTCTCTTAAAATCTCTTGGATAAAGAACGCCTCTTTGACCCGTCAAATCTGTTGTTATGTAAGCTGTCATAGTTTGTGCATCAGTTTCGAAGGAAAACGCCACATCTCTAACATCAGGCCGAACGGTTTAAATGTAGGGATTTGTTTTTTTCCCGAAGCGCTTGCATCAAGACCTCCATAGAGTTCTTGAGCCAGAGTGCAATCGGGATGCCTCCAGCAGCCCTGCTCTGCGTGCTTCAAATGCTTCTCTCCTCAACATGCCTGAGTCAAATCAAAGTGTCTGGAGAAGGCGGTGAAGAGCATCTGAACCAGGCCTGCTGGAGAAGAAAATGATCCTGGAAAGGGTAGTCATTAAAAGAGTATACATATTTAACAAATGCACACTTTTCATTTTTTTTAATTAAAAAATGAATTAATTATTTCCATTTACCTTTTCTTCTAGTAGAGGTCCTCAGGGTTTTATTCAGTTTCTATTCTGACCACCAATCCATACAGCGCATGAGCACATTTGACCTGGAAAATCTGATTGATTATTTTTGTATTTTGTGCACAGGCGTATCATGAATCAGCTTCAACATTCAGAAAAGTATAGTGTTGTTTTAAAAGACCCACTCTAATCATTGTTTGATCTATTCAAAAAGCACTCCCAGATATTTTTTTAATTATGATTATGCCATTTTATCTAAAATAAATTTTAGAAGTATTGTTTTCTAGGACATAATTTCTGCAGAGCGGTAGGAATTCATTCAAAATTTGCATCTGAGTTTTGGGCGGGATTGTTAGTGGGGAGCCAACCCGCCCCCTCTTCCCGTCACTCATAATTTTTTTTTCCAACTCAAGTTTTTATTGAGTTTTAACATCAAATATTACACAGGTAATATATGCAGCATTTCATAGGTCAAGTAAACAAAAAAAAAAGAAAAAACAAACAAAAACAAAGAAACAAACAAACAAAAAAGGCAGAGCAAAATAGAACAAAAAAAGACAGGGTACTATTGTAGATCTAATTAATACATAAAAGCAAAAATCATAATTAAGCTATCTGTTTACATGCTCTCGGCTAGCTTACAGCCCTTCACGCCCTAATATTAGCATTGCAGCAAAAATCACCATTAATATTGGATCAGTCCAGCTGTACAGTGTCGAACTAGATACTAACTTGGATGAAGAAAACTAAGACATTCATGGATCTAGTCATCTGCAAGTGGATTCATCAGAAGCAAAACCCAAATAGAAGCTTTTTCAAAGTGTATTTTTTGGTCTCTTCCTGATTCACAAAGATTTGAATAAAAAATACTCAGAAATGCAATTTTGAGCTTAATTTTTTTCCATATATTTCCTCCATCATCAGAAAAAGCCCCACAACCACATTAAAAATACATTTCTTTTTTTTCAGAATTGGTCTTTTAAGAAAGTTTTTCAGTGTTATGGTTGCTAACGAGAAAACATTTAAAAAATCTACAAATTTAACAGAATTGGGTAGAATTAAATACATTTTTTGTTGTGAAACTGACAGATGTACACCCCTCATATTTCAGTTTTTACAGTTTCAGTATATCTGAAACTGACAGATATGAACCATGTACTCAACATATCAAAGTGTCATGATTTGGTGCTTATGTCTTGTCATGTTCTGTTTTCCCTGTCAGTTTCACAATGTTCAGGTTAATCATCCACAGCTGTCTTCATTTAGTTAATCAACCTCAGTGTATTTAAGTGTCTGATTATCAGTTTCTCATTGTCAGGTCATCTGCTCATTTATGTTCTGTCACAGCACTGGTTCGTTCTCCTGATTTTGTCACGTTTAAGTTGTTTGTTTCTGCCACCAAGTCTGGTCTCCTGCATTTGGGTCCTCCACCGCAATCCCTGACACAAAGTCTACTTCGCTTTATAAAAAAAACCCCAAAGCAGTCACTGAAGTTCAGTTATTCACTCTTCGGTTCAGGTTTCCTCATTGTACATTATTTTCTGATAATGTACGCCATGTCAGGCATCATGCCGTTTATGGTCACTCACAAAAGAAAACCATCAATTTTACCAAACAGGTTATAATAAACTATAAAATCACTAATCTTCTCTATCTTGCTGTTGTTATGAACAATAGAAAAATGCATGACAATCTATATATATTTTTTATTTGATTAAAACATGTTAATAATTGTAATACAATCTGCAGTACATGATACAAGTTTATGGATTCTAATAGTAATGTTTTATTCTGAGTAATGTTTCATTTTTTTCTGTTGAGTTGGTTACCAACCAGAAATTATTTTTTAAATGTACAATATCTCTGTCTATCACTTTTTAATCCCCACGCTGCAGCCAATCAGATTGAGTATTCACTGGGATCATGGTATACATTTTAGTGACTGCAACAGGATTCCAATTTGAAAAAATAAACTGCATACTTTCTGTTTTGGCTGCTGAGAGGGCATCTCACTTTGGCCACACACACAGCAGCATTCCTTTCTGTTTGGTCACTGACACTCACAAAAACTCCAGCTATGTTCTTCTCCTATTGCACTGTCAAAGTGAAAAGTCAAGCTAACCAAGAACTGAGTAGTCTTCTTTACACTTTAACATTTCTGAACAAACAATGTGAAGTACAACAAACGGCAAACGCCACTCATTGCAAGAGGAGTTCACTCAAAAGCTTCCTCCAGTGTGAACGGTTACTTCAACTTGGAAAACCTCGTCAGGTTTTTCTTTTCAAAAGCTTTGCTCTGTCAAAAGATGGACTCATTTGTAGAAATGCTGACAAAACAACCTTCTGCGTCTTTTTGTTGAATTTCTTTGAGGCAAATAGCATTGTTGAGGATGACTGAACTCAGAATTTCCCTGTTACCTAAATGCAGCTCTCATAAAACACAGTCAGTGTGTGCTTTTATCTCATTTGTCTGGTCGTGTTTGACCACTACTAGACCTGTTAGTAGAACCATTTTCTACTGGTCTGCATTCCTTTTAGGTCTTAATGTAGTGTGTTGTGATTCTTGGTATTTCTTCCAAATCCTGCATAGAGAACATAGTGAGTTTGCAAATTCTTTATCCCGTTTAGTCCAAGATGTGTCACTTTACAAGATGCATCACATAAATTTGCTTTTCAACTGCAGCTTATGTTAAAAACGCCATACAAATGGTGACTTCCAGTTGAAGTTTCTCACCAAATCGGAGGGAAAACTGTCACAAAGCTGTAGGAAAAAGCTGATTTTGCAGTTATTATATTCCTGTGATATGTGAGGGATTAGAAAAACACAAATATTGTCCAATCATTTGCACTGCAATTCAAAATATCAAACATAAAATGTGGAAAAATAGAGGTATTTTCCGAACGGTGCCTCACTAATTGGATATTCTTTGGGGGTTCATGTGTAAAAACAGAACTAAATAACAAAATTACTGAATAAAAAAACAAAACTAAAAAGCCACTGACTTTTTAGCTTGACGGTTAAAGTGGCGAATAGATTAGCAATGGTTGCACACCTTTGGCAAAAGAGCAGTGGGGATGAAAGACAGAATAAAACAAGAAAGCATGTCACAACTCTGTGACCTTTACTGCGAGGGTAATTCATTTTGGGCCGTGGACCAATTTAGTTATTACACAAAGGCAAATATATTGCAGAGTGAGCTTCTTACTATGTGTTCTAACCATGTCATCGCACAATTTGAAAGATAAAGCAGCTTTTTCACCCCCGCTGAAGAGGCTCCAGATTAAGTTTTTCAGTGTTAGCATTACAGCTCCAGCCGGCACATTCAAACTGACCGACTTGAAATTGGTTTCACTTGAATAGAACGAGAAAACCCATTTCTAAAATGGCAGCGATAACCGAGTACTTAAATATAAATGTCACAGCTCCTCTCCACTGGAGCTGTTTCACTTTTATTTTTAGCAGATAAGTCAAGCGTGAAAGTGCATCGAAGGTTGAAAAGTTTGCATTTGTTTCCGTGGTTTCATTCCAGAGTGCTTAGAGTTGTTTTGATCTATAAGGAAGGCGTGAACATAACCTGGCGTGTCTTATGGACCGAGAACACTATTGAGGAGAAAATGCTGCACTTTCACCATAACAGGTTTCTTTTTCTCTCCCATCGTAGCTCTTTTAACAGACATTAGGTCAGCGATACTCACTCGTGAAGATCTATTCGGTGGCTGCAGCGCATAGATAATGACAGCAGTCATGTTTACTGTCTTAATTTGTTAAGCCATCTGGCCTATGCAGATAAACCACCAAATAAAGAAGCAAGAGGAGGGAAGGAGGTCAAGCACAGAAGGGTGCTCCTTGAGGCCCTAAAGTAGCACACCACTAGCGTAAATCTGCAGGAGTCCTCTCCTCAGCCTGAGGACTAAAGGCTTGTTTCAGGGAAGGGGTGTGTATACATTTCCCAAATGGATGTGTTTCTCTCTTTAATTCAGGGCTATCCAGGTGCCTGAGGATAAAAGCCTACAGCAGTGAGTGTGTGGAGGTGCAAAGCTTTTGTCAGTTCTCCCCTGGATTGTATGTGAGCTTTTTCCAAAGAGAAATTCTGCGTGTGACCTTAAATGACTTCTTAACAGGAAGCTAAAAAAATATGGAAACATGTTAAAAAGTTGGATAAAATGGAAAACTACGGTGGCCCTGAAGTGCATATCACACCAACAAATCTTACAACACTAAAGATCAAAATTACATTTAATAAAGCAGAATAAGGCATAAACACAATACCAAAAAAAAAAAAAAAAATTTTTTTTGAAAAACAAAAACAGTTTCTAGAAATCCATATAAAATATTATATTATGCAAAATCAAATTTTCTTATCTTTCAAGTGTAATACAATTTTAATTCTTCATGAAAACCAACCCCAAAGTGGTATTTTGCCGAGCATTTCTCTAAAATGTTGTGCTCTGAACCCTCCAGATCCACAAAAATTAATTGGTCCTCAAATTGTGATGTCACAAAGTGGGGAACAGCCCCTCCATGGAGAAGTCTGCGATGTTAGCTCCGCTCTCATCTTAACAAACGCATCCACTTTCTCTGCAGTAGAATAGGCAAACTGATATAATGTTATATACACATCAATCACATTTGGTTCAAATGATGAACGAAGGTCATCATGATCAGTGACGATCTACCGTTTCAGGTTTTGTTTTGCTGCATTTCAAAAGGATTTCTGGAAATTACTTTTGTTTTCAGGAACATTTCCTTTTTATTTTGTTTAATTTCTAAAATACAATGTTTTATTATTACTATTTGTTTATCTTTTTTAAATTGGTGTTGAAATTTTTAATATTTTTTTGTATCGTGTGATTCCTTGGTGTGATTTACATTTCAACAGTTTCAATCTCGATTCCTTCCAGAGATTCCACTGACAGTAAGATGCAGAAATGAGACCTTTTCTTCGTTAAATCCAGGCCAAAATAAACATGGATATTACTGTGCATTTAGCAAACAGCTCCTAGCAACCAACAGCGTTAGGGCTGGCACTGGGGGGGGGGGTTTCAGCCACGTCAGGAGATAAAGCAAGATGCTCCAACACTTCAAATGAAAAGCAGATCAAGCGGTTCATAGATTATGCTGTTAGACTCTGAGGGGTTTTTGTAATAGGAAAAGCCTGCTGGAGGAGCAGGCAAATTGATCTATCAAACCCCAGTCTGACAATTTCTCCCTCAATCCTGTGTGAAATTATGAAAGGAAACATCCTAATCCGCCCTCGCGAATAGTTGATGAAGACGGTTCCAGCTTCATCCCGTTTATTGCCTACATTTCATGTGTCAGAATGATGACGTTTATTCCTCAGTTAAGGCTGTTTGAAACGGTTTAAGCCAACAGGTGAGGATATTTTCCTGTAAATGTTTACAGGTAATTGCACCATCGATTCCGTTTTTATGGATGGAGAAATAATCCACAGTATCCCGAAACTTCCCTCTTTTCTTTCCCCAAAAACCCTGCTTTACTGAACTGCCAGTAGTCTCCTCGAATGCCGAGCCTTTTCATTGGCTCCCTGTGCCGGTGTGGAAAGAGAGTATGTTATTTGTTTCTTCAGCCGGTTACAGAGGTTGTCTCGTTGGTGTTAAGGTCTCTAGTGCTCTGCCAGCCTGAGGTGGTTGCGTGCATCGAGATTCCTACCGTGATGGCTCGAGTGGTTAGGGGTCCTTTGTTGGTTCTTCGGTGCTCAGCTCATGCACAGATCCTGCACGCTTTCCGGTACAGTGCGCTTATTTTCTGTGGGTTTTACACCAAAACAGAAAGGTACACTGGGTTAATAAGAAAATCCCCATTCATGGAGTCTACTTCTGAAGCACAGACTGACTTTTAATGAGGTTCCCTTGAAGGAAAAGAAGCGTTTCGATAATTGTTTTTCTTGCCACGACTTGCATAACATCAATCACACACCTGTTTGGTAAATGTTTAACAGCAGTCACATGGTGTAACAAGAAACTGATGATGACTCTGTTGATCGGAAATTTTCATTTGAATCCAGCAAATAAAACATGTAAAACAGGTTCAGCTGGATGACGTGTGATAAAAAATTGCCCAGTGTTTGTCCTACTTCTGTCCATAAACAGCTGGAAGAGGAAAATCCTGGCAGAGGAGGAAGTAGGTTTAGATGGATAAACAAACTCTGAGAATTCAAATTTTTTTTCTTTTAATTCTAGATTTTACAAGAAAACAAACAAAAATGCTGCACAGAAAATTCGCTTTAGGCATTGCTGCTTAATTTTCCAAAATTATATCCCAAACTTAGCTTTCATCATGATGGCAGACGTCACTGAACAGCCTCAGACAATAAAATACTTCCTTTATGTCATGAATAGAATAGCTTGTTTTATCAAAATAAAACGCACATAAACAAACACTTAAAACTGACACAAATGACCTATTAAAACTGAAGTTAGTACATTCAATATATTAAAACAGTTATAATAAAACATCTAAAACTCAAATGTCAGATAAGGATAAGACATTTTAGCTGGTTAAAATTTTTGGAACAACTCTAAGAATGTGTCTTCTTAACCAAAAATACATCATATAAATAAATGAGTGCAAAGTTCTTCACAAAAAATTTGAAATTGTGGTTTTATACCCCCATGGCTGTCTGTTTTTGAGGCTGTGGTTAAATGCTTTAAAAGTTAAACTAAAATGTTTCTTTTAAAGCGTGATGCTGTTTGTTAAATTTGATACATCCAACAAAATTGTTGCTGATTATCTCAAAAAAACATAATTTTTCTCAAGTAGAAAAAACTTTTTAAAATGTGGCGCTCCTCTTTTTACTTTCAGTCCCCGTTTCCTGTAAGTTGGTTTCAGAGCTTCATATCAGTGAACATGCCGCACGGCTGAATCAGCCTCTCTGATAATCACTAGGCCCTCACTGTTCTTTCCTATTGGACGCTGCGGTTGTGTGTTTGCGACACTCCCACTCTGTGAGTGTCTGGAAAGATGACACAACGGCACTCTTCAAGCCAGAGCTACTCACGAACAGGACGGCTCCAGGAGCCAATGAGCTCGCTCGACAGTCCCCAGCTGTCTGCTCACATGTCAGTCTCAGCCAATCTTTGCTGCTCTTTTTGTGGCAACATTTAAGGTCGAGGAAGAGCAATAAATTAAGTTTGTTGGAATTTTTTTTAATGATCTGTGATTTCTGACCTTCACACGTATTTTTTCAGTTTGTGTACATTATTAAGAATGCCTTCATTTTTCATTTTATGCCTGCCTCCTCTTCTTCCTCAGTTTTGGGGCTGTGCGGTAGCACATCCTAAAATATTCCTCACATCTTTGTCCTCGGGCAAAACTGCACAGAGACAGAAATTAGTCAGGATGTCGGACAGATCCTGGAGCTGCTTCACAGGCGGTGAATAATAGGACAGTTCACCATGAGAGCACCCATGAGCACGACTACATGACTAATATGAAAGCATGTTGGATGACTTGTCTTTGCGACACATTTTTTTTTTTTTTTTTTTATTATGCTGAAGTTTTGACCAAACATTTACAGAACTTTAAGCAAATGCACTTTTATCCAAACTGATTTGAAATCAGGAATGTAAAAAGATATCCAAAAAAGTGTGGCTCAGTGTCTCACTCAAGGACACTTTCAGAGTCATTTTGAAGCTGAACACATAACCTTGGAGAAGCCTGTGTTTTTTTTTTTTGTGGTGACATCCTACATATTTAACGGTCCAGAAGAAAATCTTAGGATGGGATCTCACTTCAGTCCACGTCAGCACACAGGCACAGGCTGAAAGAGTTTGGGAACAGAACCAACTGACGATAAGCGACTACACAGTATTTTGCACGTATTTGAGCTTTGTCAACATGTTTATGGAAACGAACTGGACTAAAGATTTAGAGTAAACATGTTTAAAGATAAGCAAATAAGTACAAAATGAGGGATATATCAATCAAAATTCATTTACAAGCAGACTTTGAGTTGAAAAGCAGCATAGATTTAGATATTTTTTGTGCTTTTAGGTGTCAAACTACGTAATAAATGGTTCATTTTCACCTTATTTGCTCCGTCCCGTTAGGTCATTGTAGGGCAGGAGCACTCCCACCCCAGACAGGTCACGGATCCATGAACAAGACAAACAAACGTAAACGCTCACCACAAAACAAGCAGTCATTTGGCTTCAGGACTGAAGATCATTTCAATCTAAATGAAACTGGAGCGATGTGCAGTTCATCAAGTAACCAGTAGGGTTTTTATTTACATGATTAAGGTGGTGCAGCCTTCACTCCAATTTAAAACTTTCCAGCTTTATCGCGATAATAAACACAATTGTCTTTTTTTCTTTGAGTTTTTTTTGGCAAAAGAACGATAAAAGGCTTCTTTATCTCTTCTATTCCCTCGTTTTCAGAAATGTCTGTGACATCACATCCAGTCGAGATGACGACGACTTGAAATAAAAAAAAAATTGTTTAAATTCATTGAAGAAAGAAAATATTTGTTCATAATCTCTTAGAGAATCAATATCTCACTTATTTACAACTTGTCTTAATTTTTCTTTTTTCAAGAAAATGGATTGCACAAAGAAAAAGGTGCAGGGTCAAATTCTTTCTGTTTTGTCCAAATTCCAAAAACTTCAACTTGTGGGCCACAAAAGGTTCTGAAATTTTACCGAAGGGCCGGACCAGGAGCAGATATGTAGACAGTTTTAACATGGAATGGGTCAGATTAAATAGTTTAAGGTGGTCTAAACACATGCTTCATGGGGTTGATTGATTACATGTCTACATTGTCCATCAGCTGGGATAGGCTCCAGCAACACGCTGACCCTGGAAGTGATGAAGCAGGATGGAAAAATGAATGAATGGGATGGACTTTGGGAATAGAATACCATCCAAAAACCAAAGTTCAGTCACCTTTACGGTCCTGCACCACACCACTGTGCAACAGGGAGTTAAAATAGTTAAAGTGTATTTTTTGGGCTAAATTTTCACTCTTTTGGGACAATTTTGTTGAAAATTACAGGTATTTCTCTTTCAAGCTTAATGTTTAACTATCTGTAGTTGACTATCAGTGCATCACTGAACAACATGTTTCTAAAAGGAGGTCAGTGTGGGTAAAAAAACTGTAGAAGTTAAAAAGTAAGCTGGTCTTGTTTACTGTTCTGAACGACTCAAACCAAGACACTGTTCCACTCACGGTTTTAATAAAAATATTTTACATGATTATATAAAAAAAATATAGAAATGAAGCTTCAAGATGGTAAACAATTCAGCAAAAAATTTCTGGTGTTTTTCTTTTTCTAGTGTGTCCATATTAAAACCTTGATGTCACTGTTGGGCTAAATCGCTTATTAACACTTTTGCCACTCCCTGACATCAAGATGAGAAAAGTTGCAGGATTTGAACTTACAGTATGACTGTCCTTGTTCGCCCGCTGTGCACTTGTCACAGCGGAAACCTTGATGCCATCTGTGGGCTTCTTGCCCCAAATTGTGTCTTCAGCCTTGAATGAAAACACTGCTGCTCAAGTCGTGAGGTCACGATGAAGAAGTGGACGATTTTTGTAGCTTTTCACAGCTAACAGCACCCAGACGGTGACAAAATGGATCAAAACTATACTTTGTTTTCAGTCTAAGACTGCAAATGTGTCTGTAAACACTGCAAATAATTCAAAAATGACAAATTTTCTTTAAAAAAGGCAAATAAAAATCAGCCAATAGGGTAAAAAAAAATGTCTTTACCAGGAATTCTCATTTCAAGAAAAAGAATTAGTCACAACAACATGTTTTTGTAGATTATTTTTCGATTGAAAAGAACATTTTTCACGCAAATAAAATATTTTTTTCATGAAACCATTTTTTAGCTTTCTTATAATTTATTATTTACAGTGTATTTTATTATTTTCTATTTTTTTTCACACCCTTTTGTCTAAGTACTGCATCTTATCAACCACATGTTTCTTAGCAGTAAATATTGAGTGTTGTTGTTCTTTCTGAGGCTGATAAAATATTGCAGTCACAGCATGGTTACGGCAGAAACGGCGCAGACTGCATGTTCCACTGCAGGACCTGTCACCTGCGATAAGATGGAAAGGTGTTTGTGCTGCAGAACGGATGTCTTTATCTTTATGATAAGAGAAAGGAAGACAGAGGCCCCCTCATAAGAAAAAAACAGAGAAAGAGTCATTCATGAATGTGGAAGTCAAGAGGACTCCTAGTGGAAGGTTGAGGTATAGCACTTAATTCTGCAGTTGCGCATATTGACCAGCAGATGGCAGCCATATCATAGCCTAAAAGGGATACAAATATTGCTTTTAGGCTTACTTTTTTCTAAATAAATACAAATAAAACCGTTTTGAAACAATTAAATCCAACATAGAGACGTTTTTACTCCCAAATTAGTGTTCGAATTTGCATATTTCAACCTGTAAGTCAATGAAAATATATATATTGTTAATTAATTCAATCTAGTCATAGGTATTAATGAGAAAAAGGGAAAAAATTAAAGGTTAATTTGAAATTGAAACCTTTTCCAAAGCTTCTGGGGGTTAATATACATGATAATTAAAAATTCTGCTGCAGTTCACAGAGATTGTTTTCCTTACTAAAAATGTCCCATTTAAAAAATAAAATCAAGTTGAAGTTTAATAATAAGGACTCCAAAAAAACTTGAATGTGGCAGACATATTTGTCAAAATCGACTCCTCTGGCGACCATTGAGGTCAGGGCAAAAGGACTCCGTGTTCCTGTTCTGGTTCCGGAATGACTATTATGTGTAAATTTATCCAAGAAACAGGTTTTCTAATGTACCTCCCTTTTCCCTTTTTTTTACTAGCACAACAAATTTAACCATAAAACACAAATCGTTGCTCGCTAAAAAAAAATCACCTCATCTGTCACTGCACGCTTGGCTTGATTGCTTTCCTCTTATTCAGCCATTATCATCCCTTCAGGAGCAATTTTTCAGCATAGATCTATTACAATTGTCAGCTTATGGGGCATTTTAGATCAAGATACATGGAAAATGCTAATGGCCGCTGCCTGTTCAGTAATTGCAGGCAAATACTACCAAAGTTCTCTTGTCATTTAATTGCAGATAATGAAATCAAGAGATACAAGGATGATAATTTGAGTAAATATACATATCAAAACCCCTACTTTGATTCTGAGTGGGTCCGCCTGACGTCAACAAGCTCTGACTGGGGTTGTAGCTCATCTAACCCTGACCAAAACAGTTATATTGACAGATGAAATCGTTAAGCTTTTAGTGGCGTTTATGTTGTGATTCCGTACAAATCTGCAAATCTCTGAAAGCTCATCTGCATCTTCATCCTAAAAAGAGACTGGGAGGATAAGTCAGATCATTCCCGGCGCGCCTCGGCGGTGAGACACTGGAAGGGGCACGACTTTCATCAACGCCTGACTGCTTGTGAGCTGAGCCATGGAGAATCTAAAAGCCCTGAAGGCAGAGCAGAATCCAGAACGTCAGGTGGAGGCTCAGCCGTGTTATGTTTGACACCCACTTCCAAATGTACAGATGAGGAGAAATGTACCCGCTGCTCCTTGGAGTGTGTGTGCTGCCTGTCATTAATCATTCTGAGCAAACAGAAGTAAAGATGAGCAAAGAAATGTCATCATGAGGGAACACATATCATCAAAGTCCTTGAGCCTGAAGAAAGTTTCAGGAAATGAGTGGCTGTATTTTAATAGATTAGAAAGAAATGAAGATGATTATGCTCTTTAATCAAATTAGAAGTTATTAACCGAATGAGGAGATTAAATGCGTTGAGAAATCTGAAAATTGAAAATGAAGTCCTGAGGGATTCTCATTCGCTGCTAATTAAAACCAAAGCCCTTTAGTCGGGCTTCAGCTGGTAAATTTTGTCATTTAGTCCAGCGGTTTGCTTCACATTTCAATCGTCCCACCCTGAAGAACATGCTCAGCAGTGGTGCTGGGGAGGTCAGAGCCAAAGAGGACGTTCACTCTGTGCTCAATTTTAATGAGCCCTCACTGACGTTGGCTTTGTATGAGGAGCTGAAATATGACCAGCAAATCTGTTAATTAACACGGAATTATGATGTACACGCTTTATTCATGCGATTAAAACTTTCATTACAAACTTCTAAACAACGTTGATGTGAATTCCAGCTGTGCTTCCTGGTCCTCAGGCTCTCCATGTTCTGCACACTTGACTTTGCTCTTCGTCTGATATTAACTTGTGAAATCTCAAAGAGACTCTGGTTTGAAGAGACTACGAGTCCTTTATTGGCCCCAGTGAGGAAAGTCAATTTGTTTGCAGCTGAAGCTGTATAATGTGGAAAGTATTGAGGAAAAAAACTGAAGATTGAAAAGGTTTGATGGCAACAGGTTGAAAGCAAACGTCTGTATTTTTATTTTTTTTCCATCTCATTTCTTATGTAAGGAATCCTGGACATGGCATTAAAAAATAATAATAATTATTGCTCAGTTAAAATATTATTATGTGTGCACAAATTAGTTTTTCATTGGAATTTTGAGTGCATAAATTCATATTTTGAGGGCAAAAGTGATTAGTGTGTGCACAAATAAAAATGTTTCTAACACAAATTTGCTTTTTTAAAATTTTATGTACACAAATTTGTATTTTATTTTGTGTGCAGACATTTTTAATTGTGTGTAGAAATGTAAATTTTGTTGGCACAATTTGCATGTAGTGTGCACAAATTAGAATTTTGTGGCTACAATTTCTTATTCCATTAGCATTTTTTGTGCACAAATTAACATTTTGTGGCAACAATTTAGCCTTTTATTAGCATTTTGTGCACACAAGTTAGTCTTTTGTCGGCAAAAATTTGTTTTGTGTGTCAAAAAATTAAATTTTGTGGCCACAATTGAACATTTTATCAATATTTAGTGTTTACAAATTAGTATTGAGTGCAGAAATTAACATTTTGTGGCCACAGTTTTGAATTTTCTTTGCATATTTGTGTGCATTAAATTAGCATTTATGGGCAGACATTAGTGTTATAATTTGTGGGCACAAATTAACATTTTATGGGCACAATTCAGCCTTTTATTAGCATTTTGAGTTTGCAAAAGTTTGCATTTTGTGGGAATAAAGTAGCTTTGTGTGCACAAATTAAAAATTTGAGGCCACAATTTAACATTTATTAATATCTTGTGTCTAAAAATTATCATTGTGTGTGCAACAATCAACATTTTGTGGCCAAAAATTAGAATTTTCTTAGTATCTTTGTGTGGACAAAATAGCATTTGTGCACAAATGAATATTTTATTTTGTGTGCACACATGTTGTGGGTACAATTTAGCATTTTATTGGTATTTTGTGTGCACAAATTAGTATTTTATTTTGTGTGCAGACATTTTTAATTGTGTGTAGAAATGTAAATTTTGTGGGCACAATTTGCATGTTGTGTGCACAAATTAGAATTTTGTGGCTACAATTTCTTATTTCATTAGCATTTTTTGTGCACAAATTAACATTTTTGCGGCAACAATTTAGCCTTTTATTAGCATTTTGTGCACACAAGTTAGCCTTTTGTCAGAAAAAATTTGTTTTTTGTGTCCAAAAATTAAATTTTGCGGCCACAGTTTAACATGTTATCAATATTTAGTGTTTACAAATTAGTATTGAGTGCAGAAATTAACATTTTGTGGCCACAGTTTTGAATTTTCTTTGCATATTTGTGTGCATTAAATTAGCATTTATGGGCAGACATTAGTGTTATAATTTGTGGGCACAAATTAACATTTTATGGGCACAATTTAGCCTTTTATTAGCATTTTGAGTTTGCAAAAGTTTGCATTTTGTGGGAATAAAGTAGCTTTGTGTGCACAAATTAAAAATTTGAGGCCACAATTTAACATTTTATTAATATCTTGTGTCTAAAAATTATCATTGTGTGTGCAACAATCAACATTTTGTGGCCAAAAATTAGAATTTTCTTAGTATCTTTGTGTGGACAAAATAGCATTTGTGCACAAATGAATATTTTATTTTGTGTGCACACATGTTGTGGGTACAATTTAGCATTTTATTGGTATTTTGTGTGCACAAATTAGTATTTTATTTTGTGTGCACACATGTTGTGGGCACACTTTAGCATTTTATTGGCATTTTGTGTGCACAAATTAGTATTTTATTTTGTTAGTACAAGTTAGTATTGTGCATGCAAAGATTAACAAATTGTGTCGTCAGTTTAGCATTTTGAGTTTGCACAAATTAGCATTTTGTGCATACAAATGATTATTTGATGTACACAAACTATCCTTTTGTCAGCACAAGTTAGTATTTTGTGGCCATAAATTTTTAGTCGGAATTTAGGATACTAAAATGCAAATTTTTGCTCACACAATGTTAATTTGTAGCCACAATTTTTTAATTTGAAATTTTAATTTCTTCCTTTATTTTTTGAATGTCATCTTGAATGTCTCTGATGTCAGCTCCATACTTGAGATCTCATATCTTGATTAAGACATTGTCTGATCAGCTTAGTCTTTCAGGATAGGAAATGGAAATAAACACCTTTTTCTCACAACATTGTGCATAACACATGACTCTTTCCTGTCAGTTCCCATCAAATTTAGATATAATCTTTTTAGTTTGCATCTGGGAACTCCAAATTTTAAGTTAAACTCTGCTCAGGGACCTGGAGAACTATGTACTTTCAAAATAAACCTACAACACCACGGTAAATAAATCACACAGTCTCATGCCTGAACACTACACTCATCAATTTATATTCAGAATATGCTCAGAAAGAAGTAAACTACATGATTTGTGCTGCTGCTATGTAAATGTGCTGCATTTCATACATATTTTTATTCAAAATACAGCATGTGTGTGACTTCTCACTACAAAAACAAGCCCCTTAGAAATAAATCAAAATGTCTTACTTCATTTTAAGAATTTCTTTAAATAGAAAAAAAAAAAATTAACAAAGATGGTCGTACCAAGAACTCTCATTTTAAGAAGAAAATTCTCATCAGTAAGACATGTTTTCTCAATTGAGATTTTTTGGCAATTGAAAAACTTTATTAATAAAATAATTTTTATTCAAGACAGAAAACCAGTCAATTTTTTTGCAAATTTGGAATGGGTGGAGAAAAGTGTCAGGTGTGATGTGTGATCGAAGAGTTTCAGCACAAATGAAAAGAAAGGTGTACAAGACTGTGATGAGAGCAGCCATGTTGTTCGGACTAGAAACAGTGCAACTGAAGAAAAAACAGGAAGCAGAGCTGGAGGTAGCAGAGATGAAGATGCTGAGGTTCTCTTTGGAAGTGACCAGGATGGATAGGATCAGGAATCAATACAGAGGGACAACACATGTTAGAAGTTTTGGAGATGAAGTCAGAGAGGCCAGACTGAGATGTTTTGGACATGTTCAGAGGAGAGACAGTGAAGATATTGGTAGAAGGATGCTGAGTCTAGAGCTACCAGGCAAGAGATCTAGAGAAAGACCAAAGAGAAGGTTTATGGATGCAAAGAATGAAGACATGAAGGTGGCTGGTGTTAGAGCAGAGGATGCTGAAGACAGACTTAGACGGAGCAAGCTGATTCGCTGTGGCGACCCTTGAAGGGAAAAGCCGAAAGGAAAAGACACCCGTTTACCTTTGGAGAAAAAGCTGACGAAATGCCTTTTTTCTTTCTCTGAGAATCAGTTGATCACGTAAACAGTTACAGTGTGTCAAATGGAAAAAAAGACTGAAAGCTTTAAACAGGGGTTCCAGTCGAGTACTGCCGGCCAATGATAAGGTTTTTTTTCTTCCGACTATTAATTCTTGAGCACCATATTTTTTCTTTGTGGCCAGATTGTCTTGCCAGAAGCAGCCGTTTTTTTTTTTTTTTTTTTTAAATGAGTCCAGTTTGTTTCTCTCAGAAAGCTAATTTACTGTACAGTAGAAATTGGATGATAACTCCAAAATCTTTTAAAATAGCTTCTTGCAATTTATGAGACCACTTCAAGTTTTACTGTGGAATCCATCAGTCTATGAACTATAAAAGCATTTTCACAGTTTATAATTGGAAATGGAGAAATTTCATTGGTCCATGACTTAAAAGACTCACCTTAAACTTAAAGTTAAATCATTAAATGAATGAACAGTTTTCAGAAATGCTGCAACTCAGACTCCACAAGCCTCAGTCAGATTGTTAAATTACAAACTTTTGAGATAGTAACATTATAAAAAAAAACATAATTGACAAAATTAAGCTTCTATTGAAGGTTTGAAGGTCATTTTGCTTCCACATGATTTGAACAAATACAGTGACAACTAAAACTTTTCCTTGATTGAGTCAAATAAACAATAATTCAAGGTTTTAAAACGATTAAAAAGATAAAAACATTGATTATGAGTTTTGGAAATGCTGTTTCTGAGTACATTTATTATCTCCAAAATTTCATTAAAAAAATGTTGAAAGTTTGTCTTAATCCTATAAACAAAATAAAACCTTTTGATCAGTGTGTCATTTTTTGCGCAAATTTTAAAATACATTTGAGCCTATGTTTAAGATAAAAATAATAATAATAAAAATAAAAAACTTCATCTTGTCAAGCACCCCATTTTTCTATGAAATCGTCATGTCTGGATTTCTTCATTTTTCTACAAATCCCTCCCTCGGCGCCTCCTTGACAATGATACTTTCTTTTCAGAAAATTATTGCAGCAAATGATTCCTTCCCTGTTGTGCCATAGTAAGAAAATGCTGTTTTATTCGGTCAAAACTCTCCAAGTGCAGTGAAAATAAACCACTTAGAATAAATTGGTCTCACCTGTAGGCCAGATAACAGGAGTGTTAGTGCATCCATTCTCTTCAGGGGGCTTCTACTCTGTGCTCTTTCACCTCTGTGGTAAGTCAATGTACAGATCAATTTCGTGATTTTCTTTTTTCTTCTTTTTTCTTTGCTTTGCTGCACAAAATCTTTTTGTTAAAGCCAAAGGTTTTACGGGGAGGCCACCAACAAAAGATACCATGTTAAAAAAAAAAAAAATCGATTCATTTTCAAAAGTATAAAGTTGTGCAAAGTTAGCTGAAGTGTTGTTTGCTTGCTGCAGGACTGTAAAAGTTTGAATACTGTAAAAACTGATTTTAAAGTATTGATTTGAGACACTGAGTTGCACAGTTGGAGTTGTATTCCCTCTACCTGCAGGAGAGTTTCATCATAGTTAAAGCCCCAGGCAAAAAGGTTTTATTTTCAAATATGACTAAACTAATATTTTTGTGTGTCATCTGATATATTAGGTAAGGGATTTCTTTGAAATTTTGGGCTAAAAATTACTAGTTCCCTTTTTCCAGACAGAAACTTCATTTGTTTTCCTCTCTTTGAAATGACTTTTAGAAAGTTGTAAACTAAATTTTAATACACAAACTACCACTTTTTATTAATGTGTTTTATTAAGTACACCTTTCTTATTTGGAGTTGGACCTAATTTTCAGAACTGCTTTAATCCTTGGTGGCATAGATTCAACAAGGTACTGGAAACATTCCTCAGAGAGTTTGATTCATATCGACATGATAGCATCACACGGTCACACGGTCGGCTGCACATCCTTGATGCCAGGCACCTGTTCCAACCACGTCCTAAAGGTGATCTATTGGGTTGAGATCTGGTAACTTTTGAGGCCATTGAGTCCAGTGAACTCATTGTCATGAGAAACCAATCAGAGAGGATTCCAGCTTTATGACATGGCGCCTAATCCTGCAGGAAGTAGTCATCAGAAGATGGTACACTATGGTCATAAAGGGATGGACATGGTCAGCAACGACATTCAGTTAGGTTGTGGTGTTGTAACCATCCTGAATTGGTACTAAGAAGCCCTAGCGTGCCAATAAAATATCCTCCATTCCATTACACCACCACCACCAGCCTGAACCATTGATACAGGACATGGTTTCTTGTTGTTGACACCAAATTCTGGCCCTACCATCCAAATGTCACAACAGAAGTGGAGACTTGTCAGACCAGGCAAGGTTTTTCCAATCTTTTATTGTAGCCTGAGTTTCCTGTTCCTAGCTGACAGGTGAGACGTGAGGTGTGGTCTTCTGCTGCTGTAGCCCTTCTACCTCAAGGTTGGACGTGTTGTTCAGAGATGTTGTTAAAGTAATTTCTGCAAAGACTTTTAGAATCAAAGAAGCAGACACCAAGCCAGAGTAAAATCTCTCGCGAGGAGACATTGGTTGGTTTATCACCAGCACCATATCTGCCGCAAGTTAGCAAAGACTCTTCATTTAATAGAATTTTGGTTGCCTTGGTTGCAGAAAAGACTAAATAGTAAAGATTAGTTTCAATCAAACATAACATCTATCTGTGGACATGAGAAACTTGGTGTGAGAAGGGTCTTCTCCTGCGTCTTCTCCAGGTGGCATGTTAAGAAAGCAATGGATCCTCTCAGCAGAGCGCAGCAGACTTCACATGCAGGTTAATGAGAATAATAACAAAAGGTTGTTAGATTTATGAAAGAATATATACATTAAAATATATACACTGACAGATGTTCATCTGCGGACTTCAGTTGTAAGCAGTGGTCATTTGAGTTAATGTTGCCTTTCTATCAGCAGGAACCAGAACTCCACTGACCTCTGGCATCAGCGAGACCTTTTTTAACTGCCACTCACTGGATATTTTCTCTTTTTTGGACCATTCTCTGTAAACCCTAAAGATGGTCGTGTAGGTTAAAATCCTAGCAGATAGAGAGGGACCTGGTTACATGCAAGATGGCGCCAAAACACAACATTAACCTCATCACTAGTCAGAAGCAGATATGTCGCAACTGTAGCTGGATGCCGAATTTGAGTATCTATACTAGAAGGTTCCTAACCCTTAACCTTACCCTAACCCTAACTGTAACACGGTTCAGGTGTTTTTCTTAGGGGACAGCGTAAACTTCGTTTGAACTTTGGTAGGGGTCTTCTGGCTAATGATGCTCTGGTGCCATCTTGGGGCCATGTCTTTTTTGAAGCCTGGTCCTCTTGAGTAGGTCCTCTTGGTCTGAGTATTTCAGCAGTTCTTGAAATAGTCAGACCAGCCTGTCCGGCGCCATCAGTCATTCTGCATTCTGATGCTCGGTTTGAACTGCAGCAGATTGTCTTAACCATACAAGCCTAAATTCATTGAGTTGCTGCCATGTGATTGTCTGATTACTGATGGACTGGTGACCCAAGGAAAGGGCCAGTGAGAGTAATTTTTTAGGAGGAAGTTGGCTAACTGAATGCATCTTAGTCCATTTTCCTTTGGGACCAAAGGAAATCAGATAATTTGAAGGCGGAAAAATCTCATATTTTGTGATATTCGACATGGCTAACAACAGCCTATCATTTTCAGACCTGTAATTTATCACTTCTACCAAATTATTATCGAAGTAAGAAGTAGTTATGAGTTGCAACTACACCAATTTTTCAAATTGCTTTTAGCTCAACAGCCCTGCAGTTTTTTGGGAGTTGCTATTTGGCTCTCATGTTGATAAATCCCTGAACATGCCAAAATCGTAGGATACCGCTTTCATAGCAGACCCCACTTAATGTCCAACCATCCTGGCAATGAGATGTCAATTTACCCACAAACAAGCTCAGTTTTTCTCAGGTGATTCTGTTTGATCCTCAATTGAAAAGAAATTGCATTTTGGAAATGTGTGTTGCTAAAATCCTGAAAACAGCAACAGGAGCCCTCCTCTGCTGCTGCTGCTTAAATTCAGACCTGTGGCGTTTATGTGGCGCTAACACACATCCCAGTTACTGACAGGTGCAGACACGCTCTACTTTTGATCTCTCCACTGAGTGCCTCTCTGCGATTATCTAAAGCTGCCTGGCTTTGATTCATTTTTCTGTAATACCGGAGAAACCCTCGTTCCCTGGATTCTGCTTATGTTTTCAGATCTACAGCAAACAAGAGCAGTAGGCCAGCAGTAAATAGGGGCTACGCCTACATCTTTTTTTTTTTAACAAAGTAGCCTATAGTGATGATCACAAATAGTAGTCTGTGTAGGCATTAGGGAGCTGTGATGTATTTAAGTGAGAAAAAGGTATTCTAGGTAACCTCCTCTTCATCAGCAAACAGCTGGGAACGGTTACTGAAAATGTTTGAAGGATAAAAGATATGAAGAACCGGTAATCCTGTAGTAGGTGTGTTATGTCATGGCTTGCTAGGACCACATTGCTTCTGCAATTGTTCTTCCTTTATACACCTTTAAAGAAAAATGTAACCCTCTCCACATTATTAAAAAAGCAAAATTGGGGCATAGTAGACGACCCTTTAAAAAATGATGACATCACAGTGGAGATCAAAAAATGAATGAGAGAGAGTCAAAAACAAACAAAAGCAAAACCCATGTCAAGGATGTCCAAAGAAAGTTCCAAAATTATATGGGATGGACAAAGGATCTTTGGCTTGGTGGCCATTTTGTGGCGGAATGTGAAATTTATCAATTTTTAAAACTTTCCCACAATATGCTACTGCTCCTCTGTATCAAGAGGAGCCAACTGAGGTGATTGGGGCATCTGGTCTGGACACCTCCCTGGGGAGATGTTCCGGGCCTGTCCCACTGGGCGGAGACCCCGAGGAAGACCTAGAGCATATTGGAGAAACTACTTCTTTTGGATGGCCCCTGGTCCTCGGGGTCCTTCCAGAGGAGATGGAGGAAGCGGTTGAGGACAGGGAAGTCTGGACATCTTTGATTAGACTGTTGTCTCGGTTCCGGATGACTGGAAGATGACGGATGGAAGAATCTCTGGGTTTAGCTGAATGGAAATATGTATCGTACAAAATGAACATATTAAGGGGCATCGTTAAGGCAAGCAAAAAAAAAAAAAAAGTTTCTGTGGAGATTAAACCAACAGAAAAGCTACCATTTTTAAAAATGTTTTTTTTATTTTTATGAATGTGTCAAATGCAGCTCTGACCAGGGTGGCAGGGGCAGAAGGGGCTTATAGTTGCCGCTAAGCCAGTGAGGTGGGGTCAAAGGTAGCAGTTGGGGTAGGGGCCGGTGGCGCCTGTGGGCCATACAACGCCGCTCGATGCTTTAATGTTTCTATTGCTTCTCAGTCTATCAGAAGCTTGAGAATTAAAGCTTTGCACATTCACGATGTTTAAGCTCTGCAAATCTAGAATTTAGATGCAGCAAATAACCGGTTTTAAGCATTGCTTTGAAGTTTTGAGCTGACATTTGTTTTTTGCAACAGCTTTCAGATCTGATTATGAATAATTTGGTTTACTGTACGTATGCTTTCCGTTCACATGCAAACATGGTGCTCTAAAAAGCAGCTTTATCACAATTACTGGTGTGTCTGGTAAAGATCAATAAACAACCTGCTGGTAATCACATCAAACGGTCTCATTAGAGGCTGACAGGCTTATTTGTTTTGATCTAAAGCAAATTGCTCTCCGTCTCCATGCTGGAAACTTAAATTTTACATGTGAAGGAAGTGTCATATATATTTGTAAATCAAATGCATTTTTCTTTTTTTACCTTTAGTTTGAGCGCAGAATGCAGGTTTCTGCTGCAAAAATTGCCGTGGAGTATGAAATGTAGTCAAATTGTGCTATTTCAACAATGTCGCCCAGAAGCTGTCAGGAGAATGCAATCATTTCATATCCAGTAATTTATCTTTTCCTAACTGTGTGTGGGCCAATTGAAGTCAGCCAAGAAAAGGCCCTTCAACGAGCCAAATCAAAGCGCCTTCTTTGTAAAGAGGAGAAGAGAAATCACAGTAGGAGCACTTTTTTTTTGTATTTTGTCCTTTTTAGTGTGAGTGCAGAAAAGATATTTCACCATGCGACTTTTTGTCCCTTGTTACAAATTCCTTCATGAATCATCCAGGCTATGCCTACTGATAACCCGAGCGCAATCATTTGATGAGTCGCACAGGTGCCTTGTATTCTTTTTTTCATCACTGCATCTGATTATTTCAGTCAGAAAAGATAGAAAACTTTCTGTTAAAATGTGTATTTTATTTTATTTTTCTCTTTAACAACTTTAGCAGAAGATTCAAAAGTCAAGGCGAGTTTTTTTGTCCTTCAGGTGCTTTTAGACGGTCAACATGTTTATCTGAGATTAATTATTTGGGTCATAAACAAGAAGATGGGGACAAAATGGAGACAAGGTGGAACTAATTAGACAAATGAGGCAGGCCTTGTGAGACTGGCTGCAAGGAAGGATACAACAGGTTGAAGGAAAACGTCAAAGAAAGGATCTCAATTTGCTTTTATCTTGCCCTCGTTGAAAGTGACAAAAAAAAAAACTTGTGGAAGGGAAAAGTTAGCTTGAGGAACTGGTTTTGATGTATGGATGAGTCAGAACAGAAGGGTTGGGTGAATTAACTCAGAGATAAAGACAAATCTTTGAATGTCTGAGCTCATTTTGTCAAATTCTTGCAGTTGCATTTCGCTTTTTGCTCTGTTGGCTTTAAATTGTGTTGACTTGGATTTAAGATTAGTGCTAAGTTTAGTGGCGATCTGTCTGCAGTTGTCTTCTAAAAGACTTTCCATAAAACAATCTTAAAATGTATTATACGATTATTTTAGATTAGACTAACTGTAACATGTAAATATTAGAGACTCACTCCAATGAAATTAACCTTTTTTCATGTTTTAACATGTTCTTGTAGCATTTTTTTTTAATAGTAGAGGACCTATATTATATTATATGTGCATGGCATAATGAGCTTTCAACACTCGTGCTGGAGCAAATTGCGAGTCAAAACTATACGACTGGATTGATCCAGTATTGTTCGTCTGTATTTCTGTGCCGCTAATGCTAGCTTGAGGCTACAAGCTGACCATGCAGAGAGCTCCCAGCAATGGGGAAGGGGGCGGGTTTCTCTGTGTCAACAGTCCCGCCCACAAACCAGAATTGTATTTACTGCTGCTGTGCTTAAAATATGTCTTAGAAAACAACAAAGGCTTTTTGATTTTAGCCAAAAACTTCTGAATCATAACTAAAAGATCACTGGAAAGGATTTTTTTGGAAATTGGTTGGAGTTAAAAACCTCCTTTACATGTTCGTGTGGCAATTTCTCATGAGGGAGGACATCTATAAAAAAATAAGATTAAAATTGCATTTCTGAGTATTTCTTTATTCAAATCATTGTGCATCAAGAGAAGATGAAAAAATGCAGACAGAAAAAGTTTGTAGCAGTGACGTTAGGTCTACAATCGGCGGGCCACAAGCATGCGGTAAGCTTGTGGACCGCGAACATGTATTTGCAGACAAATATATATATTTGTTTTCCTTGTCAGAACTAGTCTCCCGACTGTACGGCTGGATAGCTCCCATATTGCTCACCATTTTTGCTGCACTGGTATTGCTGGGTTGTGAGAGACTGTAAGCAAACAGGAAAACATGCAGATGGGTGATGGGAAATGGGGGCCGGACAACTCAAAGCCAACAGTTCCGCTTGCTGATCAGAATTTATGAACTACTACCACTCTGCAGACACTATATGTATCAGAAAATGAGTAAAAATGGCACCATTTTAAAAGACCACTTTTAAAATCAATCAAAAGAGAATTGGAGTGGAACTTTAGATTTTTATTCATTATTCTTAATTAAAGTTTTCAGTGTAATGGGAGGCCACAGTGATCTAACTGTCAACGTGTGAGAAATAAGCTAAATTCTGTTCACATCCATTACACAACAGAGAGGCAAACTGCACAAACAACCACACAAACTTATACTTACTGCCAAAGGCAATTTAGAGTCTCTTTCCCCCCCTACATAAAGCCTGACAATAGGAGGTTGCCGCAGTACATGTTATAAAGCAGCTACTCTGCTCTTCTCCACTCTGTCAATCCGAGTCTGAAATGTAGAAAGAATAGTGACAGAAAAATTCTGTGCGTGTCAGGCCGTGTAAATATGAAGATGGGTCACATTGTGCAAGATGACCACCACCCTGGTGCTAGAGAGAATCCGTCTGCTCCTCCAACACAGAATATGCAGGATCCCCCTGTTATGGATTTGGGGCTTTTTTTTATTTTTACTGTTTCATTAAACTATAATTTTATTATTGCAATTTTTTTAGTTTCTGGTTTCAAGTTGAATTAATATTTAATGAAAAAATGGTGGCGATGAAAAACACAATTATGGTGGACATAAGTTTAAACAATTTAAGGAAAAATTAGATTTTAGTTAAAGGAAGGGACTATTCACACTTAATAAGGACATGAAGTTAGAGTTAAAATGTGTGCAGAAATGTGCATTTTTGTGTTTGGTTGCATGGAAATGTGTGCAAATAGCACCGACTTTAAAAAGTAAAAACAAAACCTAAATATAACCAAAAGTAAAGAAAAGATAACATCAGGTTGGGTTGTGGGTTTTGCCAATGCAGAAATCTTCTCGGGTCAAGCCCAAATTCATTATTTGTCATTAAAAGTGCAAATTTAAAGTCAGATCAATACATAAGAAGAGCAGAAACAGAAGCTAAATAAATAAATAAATAAAAAAGGCCTAAATCGAACCAAGTAAACAAATAAAAGCTTGATCCCCCGCTGTTCGGTTCTGTTATAGTTCAAACAAGGTTACCACACCTGCTGCTTGTTTTTGAGAAGCTTGGTTTTAGAGATCCTCACTTTTGTTGCTGACAGCTTTCTCATTTCTTTTTTTACTTTATGGTTTATGATCTTAAGTTGTGACAAATGTTATTTTTTTTTAAGTTATTTTGTTTCAGTTAGTGTGAAGCTACCTTTACACTGTCCACTTATGCACGTTTAAGTTTTCCGCTTTCAAAACTTTTGCATTCATGCTCAGTTTTTATGACCGTTTTTGTGCCTTACGTACAAATGTGTGGCCACTCATCTCATTGTAAACCGGGTCAAATTTTGACCAATCAGGGACTTGAAAGGTAGTGGTGATGGATCCTGTTTTTCTTTCATGTATCAGAATAGAGATGTGAAATTAAAAAACTTGACAAAAACTGTATTTATTAATTTACAACCACTATGGTTGGGCTTACATTTGTTTATATGCTTCATTATATATAGTTAATTTTGGATCAGGACCGTTAGATTATTTTCTTTTCCTACTGATGAATTGTTTTACTAAAGCGGTTCATTTCATGGCCTCCAACTTCCAGCTCCAACCTGCTCATTTTCACCTTATCTCCTTTTTCATAATAGAGAGATAATTGAAGCTCCATGTTTGCAAGAATTACAGACTAAGCTACATTCACAAAGGGGTTTCATCACAGAGGTCATTTTTCTGCGTTAATAAAGCAGGCCGACATCCCTGTGTTTCGTTTTTTAAAAAATCAGTAAACCGTTAAACAGCTTCTTACACTTCACTGAGCTTTACTGACCGAAGTCTGACTCCATTCATCAGCTCTAAAGGGAATAATTAACACTTGAACCATCCCTTATTGACCATATTTGTATAACACTAAGTAGTAAGGCATCAATAAAACCAGATTTTAAACTTTTGTCGTTCAAAACCTTTGGAAAAAAATCACAAATATCTCTTTATGTTGTAGTTTCCAACTTCATTTGAGTGAGAGGAATTGATTTCAGATTACTTCATATATTCACCATGATCCTGTATTAAATCTGCAGACTATATACTCTTTTTTTTTAAGTCCGTCTACTTTCCCCTTTAAGTCATATTTTCCATATTTTTCCATTAATTTCCTTCCAGTATGGAATAATGTTTTTCATGAATCCACCAAAATGGCTGGAGCTTTAATCTTTAATGAAAAGCATGTGAATGGTGCTCTTGAGGTGAAAGAAGCGTGAAGCTCAATTTTAGGTTGTGACGCAATAGAGAGCTTTGGGGGGGAGTCCCTGTGGGAGCCCCATTTTAGAGCCAAAGCACCAGGCGGGGAAAGAAAAAAAAAAGACGCTCGAAGCGAAAAAAGGAGACAGAAGTTCTTTCATCCGGAGTTTGATGTTCAACAATGCTAGTGAGAGTTCAGGAGACGAAGGTGAGTAAATTGAGTTGAAGGTTTGGATCTACCAGCTTTCCATGTCAGTGCTGATCACCTGAATTAGTCGATCAGAGCCTGAAATCAGCTGATCCATCTGATTAAAAAAAAAAAAAAAAAATGGGATGTTTCTAGTGCAGGGGTCAATAAAAGAGCCATTCTCTACAAAACACTCAATCATGGCCATTTAGCCAATTATTTATGAAATGTGGCTTTAAAATATATACAATAACTAAATTATAAGTGTTATATTTTTCTATAAATAGCAACTTTAACCATTTTGGTATTTTACAAACAACATAAAAAAAGATAATCTGCTGCAGCAGAATTACTGAAATGAAAAATGCTAAAAAAACAAACATATTCCATCATTGTGCCTTTCCTTTTTCTCCTCTTACAGTTAAAAATTAACATGTTAATATTGGTGTTGAGTCAACTTTTTTTTTTTTTTTAATGCATTGAAATGCTTTAAAAACTTTGCCTCTTTGTGCAGCATAGATTAAAGCATGCAATTAATTAATGCATTATAATGTGTATTTATTTAGCTGTTTTGATTTGTGGTCAAAGATCATTCGATAACCTGTTTCCATTTATTAATAAAAGCATCTTTCTAGAATTTTCTGGATAATTATATCTTATTTTGATGATTATTAGGACTTTGAATTTGAATTTTATTATTTAATTGTTTCTCATGCTTGTTTTATATTGTTTTATTTATGTGTAAAGCACTTTGAATTATGTTTCATATTAAATGCGTATTATTACGTATCAAGTATTATGAGGTAAACATTTATGATTCACTAATTTTAGAATACTACATTTTTACTAAAGTTACTTCCTTTTTTTTTGGAAAGTTTATTTTATACATGTTTTGTTTGTGTTTCCCAACATTTCAATACAGTAAATCAGGTGTGGAAAAATCAGGTTGCAGACACAATAACAGACTGTTAAAGAAACAATAAAACACAAGTTATGGTTTACATTTCTGCAAGTCTTTCATCGTTTTCTGTTGATGTTTGGATATAAACTCTGAGTTCTTGCTTTTTTATGTCTGCGTGTTTGCTTTATTTTTAAGCATAAACAACAAAGATGGATTTCAGTCAAAAATAATGATGAAAGTAAATGAAAAACGAGAGACAGATGGAGTGAGATGAATAAAGGAAAGCAGGGGACTGCTACGAGAGGGGAGAAGTGGCTCAGATAACAAACCTGCGGAGGTTTGCTTCTTAGAAGAAAGAGGTTCGTCCTGGTTTACATGCTTTGATGATGATAGAGGAGGGCAGTCTCTGTGGACTTGAAGCCTGCAGAGGATTCTGGGTAGGAAAAGAGAGACACAGATGTGTGTGAGGGTGGACAGGACAGGTAAGAACACAGGGAGGAAGCGGGTATGTGCTGTTAAAGTGACAGACAGGTTCTAGGTGAGGATGGATTAGGCGTCAGCTCCGAGCGCCCTTTTGGTGAGAGTGGTGACGGATAGGCTGACAGATCCGGTCAGGCGGGAGCCTCTGTGCATTGATGTATGCAGACGACTATGTATCTGTAGGGTGAACAGGAGACGGTGGAGGTATGTGGTTGATGTAGCGAATAAATACTTAGGGTCAATCAGTCAAAGAAACAGAGAGTGGACGAAGGTGGAGGCGGAGTTTGGAACAGAAGAATTGCAGCGATGCAGCCTTTGAAGGATTGATGAAAGGAGAAGATTGTTATTAGGGATTGATCAGGGTGGACAGGTTTAACTTTTGAGGATATTTGGGTACAAAATTAACAATCAATCTTTTGTGTTTACTCTCCAGTCTGTCTGCGCTCGTTTTTTTCCATAACACCAGTCACGGAAGCAGAAGGCCGGCACCGATAAACTCCGTTCTCTGGGGGCACACATGAATCGACCCATGCTGTTCTAGAACTGTGCCGCGAATACAGATCGAGCTTCACAGCTGGGTCCCGCTTTTTTAACTAATACATCACAACACGCAGGGCTTTTTTTGAACCTCTCTTGGATGTGGTGTCAAAGATATAAGCAGACGCACGAGCAAATTCAGTGATGGATCAGGGACAAACCTCCAGCGAGGCGGATTCTTTTCCGATGCTGCTGCACTTTGTGGCAGACGAACCCCCAACCGCGTTGTGCCTTTGAGGAGAAAACTTCCCCGTATTAGAAACAGCTGATGTACAGTGTTGTTTTAAATTTTTCTGTATTTGTAAAGTTGAATGATCATTAAAAATAGATGTAATTCAATGTCTTAGCTACTTTTTCTAATCCATTTTGAATTAAAACATGGTTTATGTGGACATCATATGTGTTTCATTTACAAAAAAAGCAGGTAAAACTGAAGGTTTAGATCTTATATGAATGGAATCTCCGCACGTGACCTTTTGCTGCACCATTGTTGATGCACACAAAAGCAGGTAGGCCCACGTCGACCTCTCCGCTTTGAAGATCATGGTGTTTTTCTGCGCTTTGTTAGCGTGTGCATACATTTCCTGGGTATCAGAGAGCTGTGATGAAGGCTTGATTGGTAGCACCTTGCTGTCCTGTTGGATGTTAAACAAAAAAACCCACTTGGACACAAAGACAAGCGTCATACGGGCCTACTTTTTTATTTATCCTGTCTATTTTAATCTTTGAGTACCTTTATTAAGTAGATTCTAATTCCTCTTAGTTCAAATCTTATGCTAGTTTAACCCTTTTACAGCATATTTTGCAGATTCGCAGCGTATCATTAAAATCCCACTCCAATCATCTTTTGATCTATTGTATAACATTCCTAGTAGGCTTTTAATTATGATTATGCTGTTTTTTTAGGATGCAATTTCAGGAGAGTGGCAGTAGTTCTTTGAAATTCACCTTTAAGTTTTATTAAATTATACAACGCCAGTAAATGACCTCAGTCAAACAAGGTTCCGTACATTAAAAGTTCAAAAACAGTAAAAACAACAGCTTAAATGTTGAAACAATTAAAGATAAAAAGTTGAAATAAGTGACATAAAAACTTAAAAATAAAGCAAAGCTGAACAATAAAACGCAAAAAGACACTAATAGAGCAGAGTCGATTTGTCAAGGCATGAAGGCCAATGAGGTGATTCTTTTGATGGTTTAGGTTCATTGGTTTAGTTTTCCATTTACATGATTTAAAAAAAAAGTAAAGAATACACAAACAACCAATAAAAAGAGAATAGGCAGAAGCGTAAGACGCTACTCTACAAGTCCATGCTGATCAATTAACAAACCAAATTAATAAAATCAAGTAGAAAACAATCTTTTACAAATAAATACAAGTACATCAAATTATTTTACATACAGGTTTTGTAATCATTTATGGATTTATATTTGAAATGTTTTTTAAACTGCAAAACTTTTGGGATATTGGGCCATAAAAATGAAATTGAATTGAATTGAGTTGAAAGGCCTGGTGATAAAAATGTTTTTTGGGAGGGATTTAATTGGGTCTTTGAGTTGTGAGGGATACTGCTGCTGTGGAGCAACTCCGCCCCCCTTTCCCTCGCCACTCCTGAGAGATCAGAGGAGGGAGCTTGTATTCTGAACAGCATATTTTCTATGTCACAAATACACTCTTTTTTTAAACTGCATTTTTTTGTCTGATCCTTATTCACAATGATTTTGAATAAAGTTATACTCTCAAAAGCAATTTTATTATTAAATTTTATTTTAATATGTCCTCCACAAGAAAAAAGCCACTAGAATGTGTTAAAAACATCATTTTTAAGTATATAAAAAGTAAAACTTCAACTCTTGAAGTAAAAGGATGTAGTTTAATTAACTAATTTCAAATGTAATTCACTCTTGTTCATTTTTTACAATAAAGTAAAACTTCAAAATAAAATTAAAATTAAAATTAAATTATCATCACCTGAAGAAGAAACACACTGAGAATGTATTCTTATATAAACAGAAATAAAGGGGTTAATAGTTTATCATCTGCATATGTAGAAAAATTGTTTTTAAGATGAAGAACGATAAAAAAAAAGATATTTTTAGATATTTCTTTTGAAGCTGTGAGAGCTTATAGATCTGGAAAAATGTATGATTTTATTCAACAACATAGTCTTGTCGGTTTGGGTTAGCTGAAACCGTCACATGCCGGCCGGTGTTCAAGCAGCAGAAAGAGGCACTATACACTTTGCTCTTGTTTCTGTTTTTGCCTCAAAAGTTTATTTTAATCAATGCTTAGCCCTTTTTCTGAAAGCCTGGAGTTGAGTGTTTGGACCGGCTGCTGCACATTTGAGATGCATCGCGGAGCCAAACTGGCTCGTGTTCCTAACATGGGATATGATGTGACGCGGCCAGACTCCATTAACTGCAACCTGATGCTGTGCAGTCTCTGCCAGGTTTCTGCGATTACCAAAGTGGAACAGTGGTGCTCCAACATGGTGATGGATTCATGCAAATGTTGGCTGTTGGGAATAAGCTGATCAATAAACATCTGTCATCTCTGCTGCTTTTTGCATTTCTGACATGCTCCCTGTGAATATGCTTCCTGCCTATAAAATGTATGGAGAAGGAAGTAAAAACACAAACATACTGACATATTTCTATTAACCTTTATGATGTTTTTTGGGGGTATTCAAACTTACTTTTCGATCCTACAAAGATTTATTATGTTTATCAACTAAAAAAACCAACAATTATTTGTTTTTCTGAAGTTTTACTCCTGAAAAAAATTATTATTTTCTTTCTCCTTGCTGTTTTCATCTGTTTTTTGTTAAATAGTTTGGTTTATAATAAATAAAAATAAGTCAAATTACTTATTTTTTTTAAATTTACTTTCTATATGAAGTGGTTTGAGGGTTATTGATTAGATCTTTTTAGTGGTTACAGGTTTTCATGTGAATAACAAAAAAAAAAAAAAAAGAACTTTTAAATAAAAGTTGAGATACAATTGCCTGTCTGGTGTAGTTGAAACAGTTGTCTGGTTGCAAACTGAATAAAAGTTATTCCTCCACTTTTGTCCGGGTAACATAAAATGATCTCATTTGTCATTTTTAGCCTCAGGGACACTTCCTCTCAGGAGTGAACCGGTTTATGCTCTTCTGTAAAATTGGAGCTTGAGAACCTTTTGGTGCCTTTTGTGCAAAAGGCAAAACAAACTGCTCCATTGCTTCCGAATTGTCATTTTATTGTCTAATTTTCCACTTTGAACAATCCTTCAGTTAGAAAAAAAAAAAATCCAACTTCAGGCAGCATTTTGTTTTGTTTGGAAGCCTGTGCGATGCAGCCGAGCGGGAGCAAACCTTCTCAGGCGTTGTTTGCTGATCTGCGGCGTAATGCAATTTCTTTCTTAACCTCAGTCTGAGGCAGAGGGGTGGATAGCACTCAGTTTGTTTGCTGGCAGTAAAGCGCTTCATCCTACATGTTTAATTTTTGGCACAGCTGAGAAACCCTGCAGAACATTTAGTCTTTTCACACCGTCAATAGCATGAGTATCAAACACCCGGGGCACAGTTTGCTAAAAGATTCTCAGCTATCTGGATTCTGTCCAAAAAAAGGCCTTCGTATTCACAAGAAAAACTTACATTTTTATCAGTAATCTTCATTTGTTAACATTTACTATATGAATTTTATACATTGATATTGATTGCTTTTTAAGCAATAAATCAAACTCTACTTAACTTTAGTTAATTTGTTCAATCTAAATAATCTGACTTTACTGTGAATTGATGGCATAACTGCAAAAATCTTTATTTATATGCAGTTATATAGTTATGAGCAATGATAGTTATTTCCTTCTTACTTTTATGTTAATTCCTTTGTTTTTCTTTTTAACCAATGCATCTCTGTGGAGCCCCTAAAGGGATATTGAAGGAAATAAAAATCCTAAATTACTATCTGGTGTGCACTAATTACTAACTGTTAAGCACCAGTTAATAAACCAGTTGTAAAATTTAACTGGTTTGCACCATATAGCAACTATTTTTAAAGTGGATCCTGTGCTCACTATCTGATGCAAACCATATATTGACTTGTTTTTTTTTCTTAACTTTGATTTATTTATTTTTTTTGCAGTGACTCTTTAACACCTCTATAACATCTCACCATTTCTGTAATGAGCGTAATGTATTTTTGTTTTTTTGTATAGTCTACAATCAATAGGGATGGGTGTATCGATCTGAGTATCACAGTATCAATACCAATGTGAAGTATCGATACTAGATCCTTACTTACTTACTTACATTTCAATACCTACAGTAAAGAGATTGAATTAACTTATAGAGTTCGTTCAAAAGTGGCGTCCATCTGTCTACAGTGTTGTCAGATTGGGCAAAAATAGCCCAATTTGAGAAAAATCCACCCAATTTGTGCGGGAAACTACCCAATCTGGCAACATTGATTGTCCGTGTAAACAGCACACCAACTCTTCACACCTTGTTCCTCACCTCTCTGCCTCATTGGAGAGTCGAGAGTCTCATTAAAGAACCACATTTGCACGCAAGGCAGGATTGTTTTATTGTGTTGTTTATATTTGTATTCATTACAGTGTTGCTTTTTTCACTTGTGACTTTGATATTTTATTACTGCTTTTAATTTAAGGAATATATATATGTTTGTTGAGCTGTTACTTACATTTATGTTACTTTTTTTAAAGGCTGCACTGCTCATGTTTTCTTTTTATGATAATGGTATGATGCCGTTATTAATATGTGGTTCTAAATTTGTTGCATGTTCAGAACATAAACATAGTGCTGGAATTGGGTGATAAACATTTTTTTTCCCTTAAAGTCTCAGTTCTGTGTTTTATTATGCATTTAAAATAACAGTAAAAAGTATTTTGGAAATTATTCTATAATACAACAATTAAAGAAAAAAGTATTGATATTTGCAATAATAGTATTGACTTGGTATTAGATTGATACTCAAATTCCCAGATTCTAAATCAATGCTTGAATCGAATCGAATCGAATCGAATCAAACAACCCAAACCAAACCAAACCAAACCAAACCAAACCAAACCAAACCAACCCAACCCAACCCAACCCAACCCAACCCAACCCAACCCAACCCAACCCAAACCAAACCAAATCAAAAAAACAATAGAAATACATTTCTTACTGTACTGATGGTTAACTTTACACAACATGTTGTGAATCTATAGTACTTAAAGATATGTGTCTTAACCCTTCTTGGATGTCAATTATGATGATTGCAGGAAGGATTTTCCCGTTGTGCCGGCTCTTCCGTCGCGGTATGTGTTTGCAGGGCAGTGGCGCAATTTAAGTGAGCTGTGAGAAATTGGAAAAGACTACCTTTGGCTATGGGCAAAAACCCATTAGGTTCTTTTTGATACACTTTGAAGTTTTCTGCCAAGTACTTCCAACTAACAGCAGTGTATTTTTGCAGTTACATAAGGAGATCATGTTACAGCTGGTAAATCATGGAATAAAGTGATCTTCAAACGTGCACTTTGGATCATGTCTAACAAAGCAGATGCACTGACAGAAGATTTGGATGAAATTTCCTTTTTACGTCATGCCATTAACATGCTCACACTTTGTTCTGCTATTTGACCATCAAAACATATCAAGTCAGGCAATAATCTTTTCTGTATGGGTTTATCTTTTAGAGATTTGTCAAGAATCATTGATAAAAATGCTGCAGAGCTACAAATACACATTTTTTTTTACATATGCTTTTTGCCTTGATGTGCAGAGACAGAAATTTAATCAAGTGCAGATTAGTCTATTTCATTTGATTGCAAATAAAAAATGGCAAAAGCCAAAAGCGGGATAAACGTTTTCATCTAAAATTGTAGATTTAATGCTGTGTGTTGTCAGAATTATACAGAAAAAAAATAAATAAATAAGCTACAGTCAAGCCTGCAGAGATCCACTCCTTTCATCTCAAAATACCATAGCAACAAGCTTAAATAATAATGCAGTTTTCCAGTGATGCCTAACTCAGGAAAGGGTCATAAAAGTCGTGTTTTCTGTTTCTCAAACAAGAGAAAATGTGTCTGAGCGTGCACTGTTATTCCACTCCATGTTACAAAGGGACTATCATCAGATAATAGAATGCCAAACAAAGCCTGTTCTCTCCCGGTGCGATTATTATGTACTGTATGAAGTGTAATTCAGAGCCTGGTTTCAGATCCACAGATCGGTCAACATGGTTTCAAAGGCAGTTTGGTCTCATTTGCATACACCCCAGGGGGGATCTCCTCTCTGAATCTCTGCACATGTCACGAGAAAGCTCTGAACCTCATGCGCTATCACAGTTTTTGAAACCGATCATCAGACGGGCCAATCAACCACCTTCTGTTCCTGCACAACAAATCTCATTCATATTGTAATACTCCTTCAAGGGAATTCAAAGCAGAGGCTCTCACACTGCGTTTAATGTGAGTAACGATAATGAGGCAACAGTGACATACGCGTCATCAAAGAGAGGGTTTCGAACCTTCAACGAGCTGGACGGCGCCAGGAATGACACTGCATGTGCTGATCTTTGGCAACACACTTAAGGTAAATATTACGTCACTTCTTTTTCCTCTCTTCTTTGAGGGTAACCCTGAAATACCTTGTCAGGCATCCCACTGCAGATTATTTCCGAGCTGAGCATCTCGGCTTCTGCAAACCTGAATATGACATCAAAAACAAACCCTCGCAAGGATGCACAAGTGTTGATTTTATAAGGGAGCACTGCAGGGGCTATTTATATTCTCCCACTTTACATTCCATCAGAGCTGATGCTGCTGCTTATGAGATTGTCCTCAAGTGAAAGCCCAAAATTTGACTTGAAGAGTTTTGAGGTTGATTTCTTTTGTGCTTTAAAAGTGACACAAGAGTCTTCACATAAACTCACTTCCTCCCACAAGTCTCTGCATAACCTGGAAAAATTACAATCTTGACAAATAAATACAGTGCTTCCTTTTATTCTCAATGCCATAGCAACAGAGGATGGAGCTATCTGCTTTACTGATAAATTAGCAGAAGAGTGCAATCACCTTAGGAAACAGAAAACAGCTTCTGACTTTAATAGACGAAAGCATGAAGAAGTGAGTCAAAAGGATTTTGTTAAAGTTGTAAACATCAAAGTTTTTCAATTATTGTGACATCTTATTTTTAACCCACTCCAATGAAAATCATGTTTTTATAACATGTTATTGCAGCATGTTTTTGATACGAAAGCGGCCTGCCCTACTTCTTTTTTTCATATTATCTTGTTATCACGAGAAAACGAACTTCGTTTTATCGAGAAAATTAGATAATAACTCGTTATAATGAGAAAATTAACTTGGTTTTCTTGAGAAAATGAGATAATAAGGTTTCATCTGTTTTAAGTCTATTTTGCAAGAAAAACAGCAGAAGAACACTCCACAAAAGTTGTTTTTAGTCTATTTTCTGTTAATTTTTTATTAGTGGGTCTATGGTCCTCAAACCCCTTCAGTCCGTCTCACGCCCCAGTCCTCCTGCCTTTATTTCCCCAAAACCTCTCAACAGGCTGATTGACGGATCAAAGAGCCGACGAGAATCTGCGCATGATGTGTTCAATGAACTCCCGACGTTAGAGGCCCCAAACAGACACTAGTCTCGTTAGCGTAAATCTTTCCTGCTGTTACATAAAAATGTCCAGTCTTATCTTTTTGAGCCGGATCTGAGCTCGGATGAGGAATTTAAGAGCTTTGTGGACTGAACTTCTTCCAAAATCCTGATTTTTTTTCCTTCAAGTTCACCAAATACTCTTCTAGCTAATTCTCCAATGTTAATTGATGTTGCTGTGATCAATACATTCAATCCATTGGTTTCTTAGAGCAGAGTCCTTGGGAAAATAATCTAAGCTAACATCAAAATACTCTTTCATTGATTTACAATCTTTTCCAACTGCGGCCAAATGAGCCGGCGTTCACATTTCCATGGTCACATCAAGAAGCTTCATGGAGTCTGGCATTTGTAGTTCTACTACCATAAGTATCTTAAGTATCGTGACGGCTGATTTGACCATGTGAATGTGAACAGCGGCTTATTTGACTACAGTCAATGGGAAGATGCTATCTTCTCTTCTCCAGCACCTGAACTAGACACGCTAGCCGGGCCAGGCTAGGAGGTTTGCGTGTGTGCAGCAGAGCTGTTGTGACGTAAAGAAGGCTCCTTAATTCAAACAGAGCCTTTCTGTGACAGTTTGATTGACAGCGATTTTAAAGGAGAAATACTCGGAAATGCTAAATTGAAAGGATTTCTTATTACATTGGTTCTCTTTTCTTAAAAAATGCAACCCAGTCTCAGTGAAATGCGTCCCTATTCCACGGCTTTGCACCCTCGGAATACCGTGCATAGTATACGCCAAACACGGTTTTTGCGTGCATATGATACGCAGTTGCAGCCCATTCAAAACAACAGGAGCGGCTTTTAGGTTTCGTTTTGATCACGTGGTCGGATGTTTAGGTTTCTCCGGATCAGGTGACTGATCACGTGACTTTTGAGTTTCTGTCCGGCACCGTAGATCCACTCTTTTTCTGGTGGAAAATCCCTCAGAATAAAATATTTTGTGGACTAATCTTTATTTTGATAATATTTCTAGCGAGAAATGTACCCGTTCCTATCACGACATGCATTTATTTTGGACATACAGTTCGTAGTTTGTCTGTTTTGTTTGACTTTTCGGGCTCAAAAATCGTAAAACAGCAACGTCTGGGGTGCACGGAACAATCACGAACCGGACGATCAGCAGGATTTGGGACCCGACCCGCATCGGTGCCGGGTCAAGGTTAGGGTTAGGGTAGGTTCGGAGAACCCGCCCGGAACATTTTTAATCGGCCCCGAATGACTTCTGTAAAGCTAGAACGTGATCACTGCCTGACGACTTCCGGTCCAGGAGACGGTCCAAACGTGATCCCGAAACGAGGATTATCAAACATAAAATAATGTTTCTTTAATTTCTGCCTCATAAACAAACACAAATGTCGGTTATTTTAAGTGACAATAACGAGGGAGGCTTTCAGACAAAATAAAGAAAGAAAAACACAATTGGGTTATTTTTTACTTTTCATTTTTATTATTATTGTTAATATATTAATATTTTTAATATAATAATAATAATAATTATTATTATTAGTGGCAGTAGAAGTAGTAGTATTAATTTATTATTATTGTTGTTATTATTATTATTATCATCATTATTGTTATTATGTAAAAAAAAAAAAATAATAAAATGAATGACATAAACAAAATCCAATTGATTCATAAATACATTGTTGATCCACAAGATCAACAGACTCCAAGTTTTAATGATTCTTGAACGTTGAAGGGGTCAAGAGAGAATCTCATTATTCAGACAATTCTTTATTCTTTATTAAAATTAATCTATCAGCACTCATCTTCAGCAATCAAACTCAGCTTACAGGATTCACACCAACATTTTCGCTGGTGATGCCATTAATATTTAATTCATAATTCTATTAAAAAGTTACAGTTTTGAGGTTTTAATAATGTAGTTCTAGTGTGTTCAATAAATGTTTATCCCGTTTGGCTCAAAAACTAAGGCGTGTTTTGGATTTTGCCCTCCTGTGCGACTGAGTTTGACACCCCTGGTCTACGCCATTCAAAAAAGCTTTAGGATATTTGGAGAATTACCGTCAAGTTTCACTAGAGATTGGGTTGGGAAGCGATTTTTGGTGTGAGATAAACAGGTCGTTTTGGGGCTGACTATGTAATTGTTTTGATTTGTACATTGTACCGAATGTATGTAAATAATATCCCTAATTTATTGTGAATAGTTACTTTTAACTTCTTATCAGACCACAGGTCAAAGAGATGGGAGGCTTAAACAAATTATGTATTAATAAAATAATGATATAAATGAATATGAGCTCTGGTATTGCTAAATTGATAAATGAACAGATGTTTTTTAGATTTTAAATTGGTAAAGTTGACAGTGCTGTAAAAATTGACAAACTCATTTTTCTGAAACTTAATTATTTAGAACTTCAGGATTCTTGTATGCTTGTGTTTAATGTAATCTGTTGGTGACAAGGACTTTAGACTCTGCATAGTAACAAGTCCTAGTTTGTACATTTTAAGAAGTTTAGAGGATTGTTCCTAAACAACAATGATCACACAAGGGACGTTTGATCAGTCCTCCCTGAAACTTAGACAAGTTTTATGCAATTTACATGAATAGACATTAATTGGAGCTTCATAACTTTGTCGACTTTGCTGCTAACAGTGTAAAATTTCAACCCAGTCTCCTCCTAAAATGTGCAGTACATTCTGGGATGTATCATGACTTCTGCGAAGAAATATAGTCTAACTTTCCAGATTTTGAGTACATACTAAAGCTATTTCACATTTTTTAAATGTATAGAGGAATTTTGAATTTTACAGAGGTCCCACACTTCAACAGTGATGTATGTATCAATTCTAAAGAGAGCGACCCATCAGCAGGTTTTACAGGATCCACGAGCTTAAAGCCCCATCGAGGGTATCCAGGCTCTTTAGGGCTCAGTACTGTTTTGTTTTTTCATATATTTTTCAAATGTAATTAAGTTTATTACAAACAGTAGGTGACCTGTCCCACGAACACTCCACTACTACACGATGCATATCACTTTGTTCCCTGCGCTGCTTTGAGACTTTCAAATCACTGCCTCATGTCATCCCAACCGACAGAAGAAAGCTGAAATCAGCTAAACCCAAAGTGAAGACTGTTATGGACGGATCAGTCCAAGATGAAAAATGCAAAGATTGGAACACCTAAATCAGTTTTTGTGAGGACATGCCTGCAGACCAAAACCTTCTGCAAATTCAACAACATCAAACAATGGTTTACAGCTGCTGAGGCAATGCTAAGGCCTAAAGGCCTAAAGGAGTGGGGGGTCATGACCTTTAGAAATAGGTCAGGAACAAGATGAAAAAGAAGATCAAGGGAGCTAATATGACCAACACTGCAAAGATAACAGAGCAGTTTTCTGCCAACAACTGCGTTCTGCAGATCCTTATGAAAAGAGATTCCCCACCCCCACCCTGCAGAGAGCTACCACCATAACGACTTCTATTCAGGTTCTAAAGGAACATAGCATTCCCTCCCCCATCAATCTTAATCAAAAGGATTGACTTGTCTCAACTTCCTTCAGACTGGACACCTAACCTGGACTGAGGATCTGATGTGCATCAACAGTTTCAGAAGCAGAAGATCAGGAGGTTCCAGGACCTGAATGGAGTGTCTCCATCCTGTCTGAAGGTTTGCTCTGACCAGCTGCCTCAAAGTTTCACCCGTCTCTTCAACAGATCCACCATCATCCAGTTCCTAAGAAGTCCTCTCTCTCGTGACTAAATGACGCAGACGATAAAGTCAACACAGCTCTCCACTACATCTGACACCACCTTGACTCTGCAGAGAACTATGCATGATCCTGTTTGTGGCCTTCAGCTCTGCATTTAATACCATCATCCCAGAGCTCCTCCATCAAAACGTCACTGTGCTTTCCTCCACTTGTTAGAGCGGGAAACGGAGCGTCTTGTCCTTTGGTGCAGCCAAAGCCACCCGGAGCTGAACATACTTAAAACTGTAGAGATGACAGTGGACCTCAGGGAGAAGGAACACAACCCCCCCATCCCCATCCTCTTCACACAATTCTGAACAGAACAGTCCCCTCTATAGACCCATACGCGTTCTTAGGGTCCACTTTTTCGAGAGACCTTAAGTGAACCTCCCAGGTTGACTCACTCTGGAGAAAGGCCCAGAGGTTGGACTTCCCGTGATAGCTTAAGAAGTGACTGAAAAAGCTTGTGTCAGGAGCTGCTGACCATCTTCTACACTGCTATAATCCATTCTGTTCTGACCACATTCATTTTGGATCTGCAAGCAGACAGGGACTGACTGAAGAGAATCATAAGATCTACTGAGACATGTGCCGGATATTTTTTGTTTATTTAATTAAACCAAAAGCAAAAGAAAATCACTTCAAAATCTTGAATGTTATTTATCCATCTATAAACTTCATAATATTTTAAAAATTGACAAAAATACGGACACTTCTTGCAGCAATGAAAAATATATAGTTTGGCAACTGTTTTATTCATTGTTTTTAAAAATGGTAGAAATCTAAATTTTTCTGTTATGATTTTCAGTGCTGGTTAACTTTCAATAGTGTTCCTTTTAAATTTCAAAACGATTAGATTTGGTCTAAAAACAGAAAACCAAAAAGAAAAATGTGGTATTAACACTTTCATAATATTTGAAAAATTTGATAAATAAATGTTGTTTTTTGACAGTGCCATTTGTTCTTGTTGGTTTCAAACATGATTTACTGATGTAAATCAGCCTGTCTTATTTGAATTTTTAGAACACATTCTTAAAATAGTTAATAGACTTTAATTTGTACATGTATTTTTATGAGAAACTGCAAGCTATAAAACATATCCTGTGCCTTTCTTTTAAGAATAATATATTTATATATTTACTCTTGTGCAACATTGTTTAGATGTTGTCTAATGTTATTTTTTCCTTTCTTTCTCCCTCTTATTCTGATTTGAGATCTTGCGTTCTTCTTTCCGGTTTTGTTTTGCGTCCTTTGTTACCGCCATAGCAACATAAAAGCGTTCCATTGCCATTATGTAGTTGAGACACCTGAAAGAATGTACGTTAAAAAGACTACGTCTTGAACACAAAGAAGTAAATAATGTTGAAAACAACTGTCTAATTGTCACTTGAACAGTGATCAAAACACAGCCCAAGTGTTTATACATCCTAAAATATGTTAAATTCCCTCCCAAAACCCAGGTGATGTCCTCCATATTTTGTTCTTGCCACTGAGAAGCTTGCCCTGTGAATAAACGTTACTAGTTTATGAGGCAGAAATCACAGGAACATTATTCTGATGGTTTAGAATCTGTGTTTTGAGATCACTTATTTTCATCTGCTAGACCGGAAGAAATCAGACAGCGCTACGTTACATTTATGTTTCATCCTATGGATGATACAGCACCATCCTCTGATATTTTATTAAACCAAGTATACAACAGACACAAACTGATAAAATAAAACAAAACATTATTATTATTATTAAAAGATAATAACAATATATATTTATTATATACATTTTGAATGTATTAATGAATTTATGAATCAATTGGATTTTGTTTATGTCATTCCTTTATATATATTTTTTACATAACAACAATAATGATGATAATAATAATAATAATAATAACAACAATAAATAATACATTAATACTGCTACTTCTACTACCACTAATAATAATAATTATTATTATTATATATTTAAAAATATTATATATTAACATAATAATAAAAATGAAAAGTAAAAAATAACCCAATTGTGTTTTTCTTTCTTTATTTGTCTGAAAGCCTCCTCGTTATTGTCACTTAAAATAACCGACATTTGTGTTTGTTTATGAGGCAGAAATTAAAGAAACATTATTTTATGTTTGATAATCCTCGTTTCGGGATCACGTTTGGACCGTCTCCTGGACGGAAGTCGTCAGGCAGTGATCACGTTCTAGCTTTACAGAAGTCATTCGGGCCCGATTAAAAATGTTCCGGGCGGGTCTCCGAACCTACCTACCCTAACCTTGACCCGGCACCGATGCGGGTCGGGGCCAAATCCTGCTGATCGCCCGGTTCCGTGATTGTTCCGTGCACCCCAGACGTTGCTGTTTTACGATTTTCGAGCCGAAAAGTCAAGCAAAACAGACAAACTACGAACTGTATGTCCAAAATAAAGCATGTTGTGATAGTAACGGGTACATTTCTCGCTAGAAATATTACCAAAATAAAGATTAGTCCACAAAATATTTTATTCTGAGGGATTTTCCACCAGAAAAAGAGTGGATCTACGGTTGCCGGACAGAAACTCAAAAGTCACGTGATCAGTCACCTGATCGGAGAACCTAAACATCCCGACCACGTGATCAAAAACGAACCTAAAAGCGCTCCTGTTGTTTTTGAATGGGCTGCAACTGCGTATCATATGCACGCAAAAACCGTGTTTGGCGTATACTATGCACGGTATTCCGAGGGTGCAAAGCCGTGGAATAGGGACGCATTTCACTGAGACTGGGTTGAAAAAATGCCACACAAATATGTTAAAAACTTAAAAATAGGATTTTCATCTGAGAGAGACTTTAAGAAAGAATGAGCTGGTTGAGCTGTTTTCAGGCTCCGAGGTTGTTGTGGTTTTGGTCTGGTATAGAACTTCACTCTTTGAACATTCTCTTCATTTCATCTGAGATGTTTGGCCTCCCATTCATCTGTTTCTTCATCTTTTCCTTGAGTATTAGCTTTTTAGCTTCTACTATTAATGCTTTGTGGTGCTTCTTTCTCCCATCTCCTCTTCCAGTAATGACCTTCTATTCTGTCAAAGAGAGGATACTTCACATGGTTGATTGGAAAGAATACGCCTTCAATTTCCTAAAATAATTTTCTCAGGTGGGTGTTCGGGGCTGTTTGCAGGATCTTGTTTGGCTGCCTTGATGGTGAAATGTTTTTTTTTTTTTTTTTTTTTTTTTGTGCAAATTCTGTTTTGTGTCATTTTTCAGTTTCTCTCATGTTTTTTCTTTTTACTATATCATTTTTTGTTCTAAGAATAAAAATGTGTTCACAATTTGAAATAATTTTTTGTTATATGCATCACATCTTTAAACCATAATTACTATTTTTTTAAAATACATTTGATATTAAATTAGTTTCAAGCATGCTAACAATTACAACACAATTAATTTGATAACAGCATAAATATACTGATAGTAAAAGCAACAGTTAAAACAACAACAGAATAAAAATGTAACAAAAAATAATAGACAACATGTTTGTAAGAGAGCAAGAAGCAGCTCAGCTTGTGAAAATGTTATAAATATACGGTATCATCAATATGTAATTACTCAGCTAATTGACAATAATAGTGATAGTGAAGACCATTTTTGTTGTTTGTATATATATGATTTTGTATTTTCAGCATTACATTCTATTGTTAATGTCCCCATAATTAACTTAATACAAGCTGGCAATCATCATATGTTTTTGTATTGTTTTATATTGTACGGTTTGGTTTTAACCACTGATTTAAAAAAAAAAAAAAACAATACTCAAACATTGCACATGATTTTAACATTTTTATTTTAAGGTTTTTTTTGTTTTTATTTTTTTATTAAAATGAAAAAAAATTCTGGTTTAGAGAACATTATTGTTTGCTCTTAGATTTCAACGATCGGCTACAATAAATTTCTCTCTTAATCCCTCTTATGGATTTATCAAATTATTATTTTTAGTCGCATTCAAGCACAGCAGCATCTGCTAAATCTACTTGACATGCTCTCCACATTGTATTAAGTATTCATGGCTCTGCAGGAAGGGGTTATTATAGGGAATAAATGGAGACGGTCAGAGGAAAAAAAACATGCATCCAACAACGACAACCCAAAGAGTGGATCTGTAATAGAAAAAAAAGAAATGTGACATTTTATTAGATGTGATTTTAAAGACAGGAAAATCAACAAACATTTCTGAATGTACCTTACATATCACTTCTTTTTAAAATGGAAAATACTTTTCCATTCACTGACAAAGGAGGTGCAGAGAGAAATGACTTTTAGCCTCTCTGCACATTTATTACAAGCAAAAATGTTAAAAGAAACCCCAGCGTTTATCATACTAACATTTATTTCTGATTGAGAGTGATTGTTAGCATTATAACTAAAGTATTGTTCACCTATTGGGTGCAAAAACATTTATTTATGCATGAAAAGAAATTTACATTGTGTTAATTTAGAGCCAAAAGCTACAGGAGTTCAGGAATGCAACCAGTGATCAGCCAGAAAGTTGAAATCAAATAGTCGCCTCTTTTTATTAAGTTTTAATTAGAATTAACTTGCATAAAAGCAGCTATAATTTGATCTTGAATGTCTTTATTTTAAAAACGTGATCCCAACGACCTCACCTCTGTGGATTACTTTAATTTTCATTTCTAGAGATAATCAATTAAAAATAGTTTCAATAATACATTACAGTTAAACAGAAAAACTCATAATCTAGATGAAAAAAGAAATACTGTTGTACGCAATGAGCTAAAAATGGCAAAAGGCGATAATAAGAATAAATTGTCTTTTAGTTCCCGCAAATGTGGTTATTGCTGCTGTTGTCAGGGGACATGAGGATGTAAGCAAGTTAGATGAGGCGAACACATGGTGCCATTATTGTGTGATTATAAGGCTCTGCGTCGCCAAGTCTTTTGTGTATTCCCAGAATCTACAATAACAATCATAACCGTCTCATGATGTTATCACAGATGTGTTTTTTTAAGCAGCAGATTGGGTTTCTCCTCAGACGAGGCCTAACATTTCATCAAGAAGCTGTTTCACTGCAGAACCATGTGTGGGTATTAAAAAGATAATCTTAATATTGATGTTATCTTTTTTTTTATTATTAAGTTTGCTATGGAATGAAGTGGTGTAGAAACCTTTAGTCTGATTGATTTCTCAGTTTTCCAAACAAGAAAATCTAATAATGATGGACTTTGATAAGAAAAATAGTATTTCTTGTAAAAAAGTGACGCATCCTAAATTAAATGATAAATAGGTTTGAGTATGGATGTGAAAAATTGATTTTTCACATTATTTTAAGCAGAAACGTTGCACACGTTTTGTCCTGCCGTAGCATCTCCATTGGACAGTCTTTTAGCTCAGTGGCCCTGTGGAAGAGTGTCCTCCTTGAGACTGGAAGGTTGTGAGTTCAAACCCCACCCAAATCATGTCAAAGATTCGAATGTTACACATCTAGGTGTGTGACAACTACTGGGACTTTAACTTAGAAAATTCATGGTTCGGTTTACAACAACAAGCTTTCCAGATTTACAAGATGTAATACATTGGGTTATGTATCGTTTCATGTATTGCGATACATATCGTATCACCAGACTCTTGCCAATACACACCCCTAGTTGTCACCGAGGCATTTGACTGCACTTGCTTAGCTGATGCTGAGGTAGTTAAATGTTTTTTTTTTCCCCCAGACAAGTCCTAGTAGTATTTTTAGCAAGTGTAACATGCAAAAATATTGAGTAAGAAAATTAAATGATGTGGTAGCAATTTGTCTGAGGGGGTGGGCCTGATTTGGTAGTGGGCATACACAACTATCAACTGAAGCAAATACGATTTTTTGGTTGTGGTTGTTGGGTGTTTGTGATGTCTTTGATGATTTTATGCACATGTGGTACCTTTGACCAGCTGTAAACTCCTGGTAATGTTCACAATTGTTTTCTGGATTTAGTGGAAAATGGCTCCCCCTGTGGTCCCAAGTCTTTATAAATGTCCTAGCAATCTTCTCTGACTTCATGGATGTTAAAGTTGATCTCCAACTTTTGAGAATTTTATGGTTTACTTTTATTTTCTTTAAGGTTCTAATTAGATTTTTTCTTACATGGCAAACAGTAATGTTGGTGGTCAGTCATGAGTGCGGCAAACGTAACTGAATGTAACCTTCAAGTTTTTACAAACTACATATTTTACATATTTTTTGCGGGTAAACCCCTTTTCTTTCTATAATATTTATAAATGTTTAATAATCTGGAGCATTTTGGTGACAAATATGCAAACAAACAAGAAATGAGGGCAATGGCGAACCCTTTTTCTCCCCCCTACATAAGGTGACATGTGATTACTTGTATTATTTTCTTACCATAAGCCACTTCTTCCCCCCCATATCTTCCACTGTTGATTTATGAACTAACCTGCCGGTGAAGTCACTTTTCTCTTTCAGTTCCACCGAGGAACAAACTCCCTTGAGTCAGATGATCCATGCTGTGCGCTGCTGCTCAGAGACAGCCAGGGCAGGAAATGGGTCTACACCTTGTCAAAGTGTGCTTAAGGTGTAATTTTATTTTTTTCTTTTTAAGACACGTGTTAAGAAATGTAGGAAATACACCCAAAGCTCCCAATTAGTCATTCCAGGGTTCTTACAAATATATTCTCAGGCATAAATTTAAGGAGTTTACAAGCTAGCTGGCTATTTAACACCCACAGTGCATGCATACCGAGGAGAATTTTTCACCTGACACAACTTCCAACACACAACAGTGAGCTCTTTTCTTCCTCAACATGCAAAAATTGTCAGTTTTTTATTAATATACCATATACACATCCTATTAAAATGCAGATTAGAGATAAAAGCTGAAGCAAAAATGAGTTGTTGCATTGAACTTTCCATCTATTTGTGGCAAAATACATTCTCTTCAACAGTGGATAGGCGCCATGTGTAATATCACGCTTTATGAAGCTCCGCAAAATGAGGTTTCAAAGGTCTGGAGAAGAATCTCGGGTGAAAACGACTTTTTTTTCGGTCATAGTGAAGTTCATTTGCTGAAATATGTGACTTAAGAAGCCATAAGAATCCAGTGTGCTCTTTCTTCAGCGGTTCTATCTTTAGGCAAAAGAAGATTTATGAGCTTCTCTGTCATATTTTGATAGTTCCAATTCTTCATTTCTTCCACAGTCACCTCTGCTTTGGCCGCGAGTTTGGATGGAAAGCAGTCGAGGCGTGGAGCGGAGGACAGGACTGTGAGCGTGCATTCGTATCACACATGCGTGCACTTGCTCGCAGGGATCATCTCCTCTGCGTCCCTGCTGTGCCGTTTCTATTTGGATAAGTCGTGCCTGTCACAGAATAACAAGTGGGACAGCAATCGAGTCAATGTTACCGCCAACATGAAGAGGCTGGACAAGAAAGCATTCCACTCCAAAGGTTACCAGAAGCATGTAGTTTTAAGGTGGTGACACAATTTGTAGAGAATGTGGATAAAAATATACCACAGTATGTGTTTAGTGACCAAATTATAGGTGCCACTTGGTTGTAAGTGTGCCACCAAGAGCTTACAGCATGTGTTATGCGGAGGCTGTGTGCACCTTACCCAGAAAAAACATAAGCAGGTTGACTTGCCAGAAGCAGTTGGCTTTAATCCTAAGTCATTTCAGCAAAGCCACATTTTCATGCATTCTCTTTTTCCCTGAAGGCACGAGTGGTTGTGAACAGGAGCAGATAACCCTGGGTCCTGTTATGTGCATGCTGGCTGTGGCACCATGAACAGATTTAGGTCGTGCCTGTGCCGGTTTCTAAAATGACCCGCGGTGCATTAGCAGGCGTCATAAAAAAATGATTTAAAACTAAAGTGAGACATTAGGGTTTTATTTTCTGTCTTTTTCTGCCTTTTTCCTGCAAAATTCCCAAAAGATTTTGTTCCTATCTGTGACTCCCACTTATGTTAATGGAATCAAACATTCATTCTTTTTTAAATTTAAATTTTTTATGTTTTTAAGCACTTTTTAAGATAAAATAGCAAAACAAATTCAAAATATTGTCGAATTTAAATGTTTGGGTGTTTTTGGGTTGTAGTAAAATGAGTTTCTAATTTGCATTTCAAAGGCAGGTTAAACAAAACAGCAAGTACACCAATTAAAAGAAAAAAATAAAGTTTTGCTTATTGTGTCACCATCCTGTTAGGAAAAACATGTTTTGGTGAATCTATAACAGGATACAGAGAGGTGAGATGCGGTTGTATGCTTAGTTAATATTTTTTTTTTTGGTGTTTTTAACATGTTCTTGTGGCCTTTTTCTCATGTTATGTAAAAAACTTCATCTTAAAATTGTACATTCTGAGTATTTCTTTAGCAAAACAGATGGATGATGGGAAATGGGGGAGGGGTTACTCCCCACCAACAAGTTTTTTAATGAGAAACTTTAAAAAATATATATTTAATTATGAATGAATTAATAATATTTTTTAGGGCTGGGAATCAATTAAAAAAATTAACTAATTAATCACAAACTGAAAAAAAACATTAACGGCGATTAATCGTGATTGTTTTATTTTTTTTTAGCAACAGTATTTGCTGACCATTTATTATCTGGGAATGGTAACAATATGAAAACAAACACAAAATTGTGCATTCTAATCATTTATTTTCAATTAGTGCTGTCAATTGTTAAAAAAAAAAATCAGATTAATCAAACTTTTGTGTTGTGATTAACTGAGATTAATTACAGTCTTTTACTGGGTAAATTTTAGATGACAATATGGTGCCGGAACACTGACCAAATTGTCCACCTCTTGTGAAAAAGCGATCTAAGCCAAAAAAAAAAAACCCAATTGAATATTTATTATTATTATTTAAATAACCCATGGTATAATTGGGAAAACATTTGACGAAGTGTTTCATCGCATGCCTGAACCGCTGAATTAAAGCGAAAAGACTGTTTCTTTGATTAATTTACGTTAATACAAATCAACGGGTTAGTTATTTTTGATTAATCCCATGCTTTCACAGCCCTACTATTTTTTGATATTTCAATTTTGTATTTTTCATTGTCATTGTGAATTGAGGCAGTTGGCAGTAAAAGAGTTAAAAATGTGACCCAGCGTGTTTTTGGCGCTGCAGCCAAACATGCATGTAGAACAGGTGAGGGGGCAATTAGCTGAGCAGGGGTCATTCATCTCAGAGAGGGCACATTTCTCCCACAGGCAATATTGACTTTGCTGAGGGGCCGTACAACTAAGAAAGTCATGGCAATGATTGATTTTTTTTTTAATCATTCCAAGAATAAATTAAATATGGAATGTAGTGTTGCGGTGAATTTGCATTGCTAACTTTTAGTAGCAGAGTTTGAATTCATCCGGCTTTCAGGAAATATGCCACAACTTTAATTATCTTTATAATTTGATTTTATGACCACTTGAGTTTCATACCAAAGAGTTGTAATTTAATAAATGTTTCAAATGGACACATACATTTGCAAAAAAGCAAATATTAATATAAAAAAGCACATCTTTTCTCAGATTTTTATTTGATTGAATGCTCACACCTTCATCTTTCCATATTTCTCAATTATTCTCAAAGTCACAGTTTTTCCGAGGGTGACTACTTAACTTTAAAATAAAAATGTATTTTAGCTTGGGAGATTTTTTTTTTTGAGTTTATTAGAACTGTGGAAGCCACAAACTGTGAAAAAATACAACAAAAAACAAACCAAAAAGAATCAATAACAGATTTTTTCAGCTTTCAAATAAAAAAAATACAATATAAAGCAGATTAGAGCTGTGGAGTAAACAATAGAATAATAAGAGGCTAAGTTAAAATTGATCTAAATCTAAAATTTCAAAGTTGATGCTTTAAGTGTAGTTTTTTAAACAATATTTCGAAAATGAAAGTAGAAATTTGAAACTTATAAAAAATACATTTATGTTCTGTGTTTTGGGATGAAATAAAGTTGAAGTTTTCATCATCAAGCAGAGACAGTCGGCCTCATTTCCCTGTTCAGCTTCAAAAAGCTGTTAGAATGAGAAGAACATTTACAAGTTAGAATTTTACAACATTTGAAATTATCATTATTTTTTAAAAATATATGTAAGATCTTTTATGCATGAAACTAAAAAAATATAACGTGTTTTTGTTTCAAGACAACCCCTAAATAATTCTGTTTTTGTAGTTAGTGAGAACACAACTTTAGAATTCTCTGCTTTGGCAGTCATTTTATGTCAAAAACCCAAGGATTTTATCTTTTTAAAAACATTTTCTTCACTTTATTTAGACCTCAAAATCAATAAATAAAGAGACACATTTTCACAAGACAGCCACAGGGTTTCTCCAAATGCATTTAATCTTCCATCATCAAAATCGATCTCTGGTGCGGTGTGATGACACGTAATGCAACAGTTTGCACAAAAACACATCTTTTTTTTAACTCCTGATTCAGTGTTACAGTGTAAATCCCACTGATTTGAGGATGAAGAGCAGGTTTAGTCAAAGTGGCAGCTTATGCATGATTTTTTTTTTTTTAAAGAAAAATAGAAAGGTGTTGAAATAGCTTTAGACAGAAATATAGAACTTTTTTTCAGCACAGGATTTCTGTTCTCTAAGGCAAATGGACTTTAAAAGTTGATTTAAAGTAGTTTTTTGCTGCTCATCTGAATACCTTTTTTCACTTCTAAAGCTACGTTCACACCGCCTTCAGAAACAGGCGTTCAGGTGACCAGCTTTAATGAAAAGTCTATGTTAATTCACTTTTATGCGTTTCTGGCTTCCAAGTTCAAAACTATGCATATTTATGCACATATTTCTATGATTGTTTTTGGGCATAGATGTTGAAAGTGAACTTTGACCAAGTAGGGACTCAGATCTAGTAGTGATGTCTGGATGGCGTCCCTTTTCATTCATGGAAGTGAAATTGAAAATTGATCCTACCTGGAGGATAAATTAGTAATTTGTGCAAAGCTGTAATAATTAAACACCAAGTCTTTCATATATCGGAATAGAGCTTTGAAAGGAAGAGAGCAAGATTCAAGAGATTTGCACCCCTTTAAACTTTCATACCTAGCCTTTTCCAACTGTGGATGGCAGTCTGTAATCCAGTTAGTAAACGGTAGAAATAAAAAAAAAAAAAAAAAAAGAAAGGAAGCCCCTCCTTGCTTGCCCAGTGTGAACACAATGATTCTTGAACACAAGTCCAATGCCTTGTGTGTTCCTCGCTCAACTCTCAGATGGTTCAATAACCTTTAGGTGCAAGGGAACCGCTGAGTCCTGCTATGAGTTTGTGGCTTTCCTGTGTTTTTGTGGGGCGATTTTCGTTCGTTTTCTCATTGTTCCGACACTACACTATATCCCAAAGATCCTGTTGCTGCTTCTCCATCTGTGTTTTATTCTTTTATCCATTTTTTGCTTGTGTTGTTGGGTTTAAACAAAAAAAGATCCTTCTGAGGTTTTAATTGACTGTATAAGAGAACTGGACTGAGAAAGGGTGTCATCAACCATAGAAAGTAGCTTACAATATGTGGTCAATTCAGTCACCATTTTCCCACAGTATGAAGCCAGATGAGCAATTGGTCCAAGTTGGTCTGAATCCATGTTTCTATGGCAACTACTGTCGCCAATCTCGTTGAGTCAGCGCGTTGGAAGTCCACACCCCTTCCACTGAAAGTAGGCTCGGGAGATTCTGGCGTTCAAGGTGGGAGCCAGTGGACACCACATACTTTTATTGAGGCATCTGATTGGCTAGTTTATAACTTGAATAAAGATATTTTTAAAATGGATTTTCTAATATACATGACTGAGTGATAGTTTGTTATTTTTCTATAGAAGTCTGTGGGATTTTAGCTTTTTGGAGTTGGTGGCTACTTAGTATTTAGAACACAAAGGGGTCAATCCAGTTCTGAGTTTCTCAGACGAGCAGCAGAACTTCTTCTAGATGAACCTTTACTGTCCAGGTGTCTTATAGAACTAGAATCCTGTGGTCACATGACCCGGATAACTGAGAATCCCCACAGACAGAACTTTTTTTTTTTCACTTCTATAATCATCTTTGATGAGATATGTTTGATTTTCTTTTACTAGCTTCTCCATTTCCCCAAATCCACATTTCAATTTACAATTTCATCTTATTTTTTTTTTTTACAAACATGCACAATAAAATAAAAATGCCATGTTTGCCAAATATCCCAATTCTTACAGAATTTTTCTATCTGCTTGATCTTTTATTCCTTTGCCGCCACTCAGTGCAATTTGTTTGAGGTTAAGTCTGTTTTCATTCTTGTTTATTGTTCGGAGGACGTGGGAAAGAAATGGTCAGGATTTTATTACACTGCTGGGAGTGGAGGCACATTTGTTTCATCGCTTGTGCAGATTGTTTTTTTTGAATTATGATGAAACCTGGCGCTGGCCCCAGCAGGTGACATTATTGTTATTATTTTTTTAAAGAAGCTTGAACATATTATTATGTCCTCTGATAGTTCTGCCTATTTTCAACAAAGAAATTCATTCACAGATGGAAAAAAGGATTTCCCCTGCTCTCTTTTCAGAGTGTGCATGGACACATGTGGGTACATATATTTACTCAGCATCACGGAACAGCATTCGTCTTTATCTACAGAGTTGTTTGAGTAGATTTAAAGTGACAACAGTTTATGAGTACAGATACAAATATTGGTCTCTGAGCAAATTATGGCTTCCTCTGTGAGCTGTTTTTTTTCTTTCTCGGAAATAAATTTTGTTTTTCTGGAAATGTTATCTACAATGCTCTTTTTTATAAATGTGTGAGTTTGTTTTTAACCTTTTTTTTAAAGTTCTCTCAACAGTCTTCCATGTCATTAAGATTTTTCATATGTGCTGCCTGAAAATTATATATTTCTTTGTTTTCTTCCAGCTTAGACCTCCATCTCAGTCCAGCTGGGAGGTTTCTTTTGAAAGAAAACCGTAATCATTTCTTGAAGAAACAAAGCTGGTGTGTTCCAAGCACGTGGAGTCGCTCCTCACCGCTGCCGGGAGAAAAGGTTCCTCAAGGCGTTGTTGTAGTTCTTATTAAAGGCGGTGTATATGAGTGGGTTGAAGAAGGAGTTGGAGTAACCCAGCCAGAGGAAGATGCTCTTCCAGATCGGTGGGATGTCACAGGAGCACAGCGGCACGATCAGCTCGGTGATGAAGAAAGGGATCCAACAAAGTACAAAGACGCCGATCAAAATGCCGACCATGAGCGCCGCCTTCTTCTCTTTCTGCTCACGCCACGTGTCCCCGTCCGTCTGGAAGGTCACAGTCGCGTGGCGTACGGTGAACACCATCTGAGGCTGCTGCGCTTCGTCTTTTACCTGGTCGATGACAGAATAATTGAGTTAGTCTATTATTCCATTGATCAGTGAAGACAAACCTGGTTAGCTTTGGAGCACAGCAGCAACATCTTACACTCCACGGGCCGCAGAGAGGCAATTACTGCAGCGGGCTTTACGTGGTTGCTCAACAAAAGATGAATTGTGCGCTGCTGAATAGACTGTGAATCCACAGTTGGATCAACAAGCTGAAGATTATTCATTCTTCTGAACGCACATACACAACACACAGAACACAGAGCTGGAGCAGTGTCTTAATCTGCTTTTGCAGCATCCTAGTTTGTGCCATTTCAGTGATTTACTGAGCATCCAGCAGAGAGAAACTCTTTCCTGGAGACCTCCTTCATTCGCAAAGTTGTTTGTTGCCAAGCACAACGTCAAGCTTTCTGCTTTAAAGCTTTCCAATTCTTTTTTTTTTTTTTGAAAACTTTCTGCAATACTAGAGGGGCCTTGATCACTCCGGTGGAGTCGATCATTGAATTAATTTAGGTCAGTAGATGATGAAAAGAATCCAGTTACAACAAAGACAAACTTGAAAGCCTTAAGAACAGAGGCAGATCATCCATTTAAAGCAGATTGTGTCGGAGATAGTCCAAAAGCGAGACTTCTGCGCAAGAAAGTTTAAAAAGAAGTATTAGTGAGCTTAAAGTCTAGGTTTTTAAAAAGATAATACAACTTTGCTCAGAAAAACGTCAACAAATTGATCTCATAAAGACCCACTTTGATGAAAATTGTTGCATTTTTCTCATGATGAAAGACATTTATTGACAAAATTAAGCTCCAAGTTGCATTTTGAGATTTTTTATTTAAATAATTATGAATTAGGAGCTTATTTGTGACGCAAAAAAGAACACAGGGGAGGCCACAAGCTCTTTGCTCCGAGCTCTCAGCAACATGGAGGAGAAAGGGGGCGGCGTCGCTCTGTTCCAAAGAATGAAGGGAAAATGTGTAATGAGTTTCATTCTGTTGCTCACAGCTACTTGAAATTGTAGCAAACTTGAGTAATGTTGGAGCCGCCATCAGTGTGTGAACGGCACACTGACTGTAAAACGCTTTGGGCCTTCTAAGCAGATAATAAAGCTCTATATGCCATTTACAATTTATTTATAGTCTTGCTATAGGGGGCGGAGTTATTTATCAAGATAATAGCTGTTCAATAAAGAAACCCCTGACAGGAAAGACCAAAAAGCTTCAAAAATAATAAAAAAAATAAATTTGACACGAAAGTGTTTAGCTTTCAATATCAGACTGGGAAAACACAAATGAACGCTAATTTAAAAAAAAATCAAAGGAATAAGACTGTGATAATCCAAAAGAATTTCCTAAAATTACTAAATAAATTTGAAATATTCAATTTTAAGTTATCTGATGATGGAGAGTATTTATTAAGAAAATTACAATTAAAATGGCATTTTGGAGTATTTCTTTATTAGTTTTTTTTTAATCAAGGGAGGATAAAAAAAGTACCTGTAATATAGAAAATATATTGCTCTCAGTTATGGGCAAAGGAAAGGGGGGTTGGGGTTGTTCTGCACCAGTTGTCCCTTCTGAACTACTGCCACCTTGAAGAAACGATGTCATAAAAAACAAAAAAAAATGTTGACAAAAAACCCAGCAAAATTCTAATTAAAAAAACACTGGGAACACTTATAAAATAGATCAAAAGATGATCGGAGCGAGACTTTAGGCATAAATATTCAAAACTCGTTCTTACCAAGTAGCCAATTAAAAGAGATCTTAAAAACTGAGGGTGGATCATTATCTGTCACAGCTTGTTTAAGATCAGGGGTGTCCAAGGTCAGTCATCAAGGGCCGGTGTCCTACATGTTTTCCAACCAACTTGCTATTGAAGCTTCTTATTGGCCAAACCCTCCTGATCCATGCAATCAACAGCAGATAAGGCAGGATTTCTGGAAAACCTGCCAGAGGCCGGCCCTCGAGGCCTGACTGTGGACACCTCTGTTTTAGATGAAGGAGAAGCAGGATAAAAAACATATAGTAGTACATAGTAGTGCTAGGATAATAGCACATACATTTAATGAAATATTTAAAGCAGCCTGCTAGGACAAGATATAAAGTCAAGCTTTCTAATCACTTTTCTTCTCTGTAGAGGCCAAGGGCACTGACTTAATTCAGAAGTAGGGGTAGATGAAAAATTCAATAAGTGATAGCCCACGTGAAGAATATTACTTTGTTAACTAGAGAGGACTGGACTGGGAAATGGAATCAATAACCTTCAAGATAAAAAAGGTGTGAACTACTTTTGAACCGAGGCTGTCAGGTTGGCATTAGTGTCAGTGTAAAACCAAAACGGCGTGAAATGAACAAAAGCTTTTAAAGCAGTCGTGACAACTCTCCTCGATGTGGAAAAAACCTCAGACTGTTCACTTTAGTCTCTGATGCACAATAAATTCTTGACAACACGATGATAAAGATGAAAAAGTGGATAGTATATGTATATTATGTTCTACTAAACCTTTTTGAACCAAATACAATCTACTTCCTGTTTGCCTACTATACGTGGTATTTATGTTCATAACTGAAGTGCAGAATCATGGCATCAAAGAAACTGTTATCGTCCTTGGAAAAATACATTTTATGGGATCTGTGTTCAATTAAAACCATAGCTTCTTGTGATTTAAGCTACTTTGTGATGACATTTACTTGCGTGAAAAGAACATATCTATGAGAACAGGCTGATTTTTAAAACAGAGGTAAATGCATTGGAGTTCATGCGAGGTCAGTACGATACCTGCACCATGGATTTCCACTTTGCTTTTGTTAAACATAGAATTAAACCACTCAACCAAAATCCAGATAGTCCACTATTTCTGTTATACATGTTAAGCAGCCACAGCGGATGAACTCATCTGCTGACATCCTGACTTTCTAACTGTGTTGCTGAGAAGCGGGAAGGCTCATAATTGCCCATATGGGTTTTTATATAAGCTGTCTGCGGGTGTAAAGATGGTTAAACCTTTATATATCGGTGGCCCAAATAAAATTTTAAGGTTGTTGACTGCTCCGTCAGCCTGAAGAGCAAAAATGTTCATGTACATTTTTTTTTTGGGGGATGCTGCAATGACAGATGTGGAGAACAGTTACACAACGTGTAAAGGTGAAGCAGGTGAGATGCAGGTGTGATGTACGAATTTTTCCTTTTTTAAACCGTGTCCTCTGCCCTAAGAGCCCGTTAGTGATGTTCAAGTGATAAATGTGTCCAGCTTGACTGTTAGAAATGAGGAAATTAATTTATCAGGGTATAGTTTGTGTGGACGTGCTGCAGGAGTTGTATGAGCACTTATGCATCACTAATGACTAGAATATGGTGTGAGGCCACCGTATGACAGCATCGCTCACATGTAACTTACATGATCCTTATAGTGCATTCAGACCGGATGTACTTTATTATGGTCAGTTTCAAAAGTTACTTCCATCTGTCTGTGGCCCAGTTTGAGCATTAACCCAAGAGGGGGGGGATAGCCCCGACTACAGTGATCACCAGTACTCAAGGACCCCATTGAACCGTCGATCCAGCTCAATGGGGTTTGTGACAGGCTGGCGACCTATCTATCTTCGCCCAACAGTAACTGGAACAGTCTCTGAAAACCCTGTGGCCCCTGCGTTTACCCCCATGGGTAAAGTGCCGTATTTTCTGGACTATAAGGCGCAATTTTAGGTTGAATTTTAGGTTATTGTTTTATACTTGTATTTTTATTGTTTATTCTTTTTATGGGCTTTGACATTTTAAGTGTTTTTATTGATTGTTTTTAGGTTGACAATTTTAACATCTGTCCAGGGACAACAGATGAAAAATAGCCGTTGGGCTAATTCTGGCTCATTGCATGCAATGCTTTTAATGTGCACTGTCCCTGAAAAATAAATGTATTATTATTATTACTTGTATATAAGCCGCACCTGCTCAATTAAAAAAAAAAAAAAGAAATACAAGCCGCACTGGGCTATAAGCCGCATATATCTATGTTGAAAAATAAGATAATTACTATAACAATTTTGTACTTTAAATGTACATGTGTGTATTTGCCGTCTCCACCATAGATTCATCATCTTGAGTGCAGCAGTGCAGTTTCTTTCCTAGATAGCAAAGCTCCATATCTTTTAACTTAAAATGTCCACCACACAAACTTCTTTGTGTGATTTCCACAATGAAGAAGGATTTTAAAAACAATTACCAGTTAGTAATTTGTCACGAGTGTTCTATCTGCTAAAGAAAAAGTAGCGTTGGCTTTTCTGATTTGCGTTGATTTTTTGTCTATCTTGTTTTTGATTCAAATTCCGGTTAGAGCTCCCCTAGCAGTGGAAGAAAATAGCCGCAGCTTTGTGTAAGCCGCATGATTCAAAAACTAATAAAAAAGTAGCGGCTTATAGTCCAGAAAATACGGTAAATAGATGGAAGTTTAGTACGAAAATCCTCGTAGTAAGGCACCATATTGAATCTCCTTCTCAACCCTTTGATCCATTCACTGAAAACGTCACGTGCCCAAAGCTGAGACTCTGATTTGTTGACGCATCGCATCAACCTCGACAACATCGACACCCAAATCACAATGCGGCGCTTCAGATCACATTGACTTAATATTAAAACTCAACACCTCTGCTGCCTCCAGTGTGAATGCACCATTCGAGTACTCAATTGTACGCTCTATTTCATGAGGGTCACTAGTCTGGGTAACACACGTTTAAGCAACCTCTTTCAATATGTGTTTCGAGCTTCGGTGTTTAAAACTCTTGCATTCGTTTCATGTTTTTAAGTCTGTTTCGAGCTCGTAGTGGCGTGTGGGTACACCCTTTTTTAATTTTAATTTTTCATTTTGACATTTTGCACGGAACCTCTTCCAACTGTAGATACAGTACAGGCCTTATCATTCATCTTTTTCACGACTATTTACATTGTAGATTCTGATGGAAGGCTGTGTAAGGGCTATTTAAACAAGAAGGAGAGTAATGACCTGACCTCCACACTAAGCTGGACCAGAACCCCATTGAGATGTTTTGGTGAGCTAGACTGTGGAGGAGCCAACAAGTGCTAAACACCTCTGGGAACTCCTTCAAGATTATTGGAAACCCATTTCCGGTGACAACCTCTTGAAGCTCATCAGGAGAATCCATAGAGTGCGCAAAGCAGCAATCAGAGCAAAGGGTGGCTATTTTGAAGACACTTGAATATCAAACATGATTTCAGTTATTTCCCCTTTTTTTGGGTTAGGCACATAACTTCACATTTGTTAAAAAAAAAAAGAAATCATGTTATTCCACAGATTATGATTTATTTTGCAAACAGAAACAAAAATAACAAAAAAATCAGATTTTTTTTTCATGTGCACAGCTCTTGGCACTTATTGCATAATCACACTTTAACAAAACTCTTGTAAACTTGCAAACATTAAAACTTTTATGAAATTTAATAAAATATAAAAGTGCCTCAGTCCTCAATACTTGTAAGCATAAATATAATAAACTCCAAAAATCTAAGCTATGCGCTTTAGTCTTGGTAGCCTGCAATACTGGACTCTTTATTTTATAGACAGACCCTATATGTATATATATATATATATTTTTTTTTTCTGTGAAATATGGATGTGCTGGTACGGTATATTGTGGGTTAACTGTTTTCATTAAATGCCAAAAGCTCTCATTATCAACCATTGAAAAAACACTCCAAAGCTTAAAAATCACTCTGATGGCGTCAGATATTTTCTTGTGTTTATCTGTAGTAATGCTGTTTTGAAACATATCTGGGATGTTTTAATTGTGTTACCTGGTTAATTGTTCAACAGGATTGTTGTGACAGGGCTGGGTGATGACGTCAGAGATGGGCGGTCATGTTGGATGTTTATTCCCACATTGCACCATATAGAGATGAGGCAAATCTTGCTGACATTGTACTTCTTGTGCCACATTTCGCTCCCTGATCATCATATTCGAGGATGAACCCTAGATCTCTTTACACCACAGGTTTCAGTGTTCAGCTGCTCACACACCGGCCGGCTGCGTCGGTACACGAAGCAGCCACGAAATGTAAAGTCTATGTAAACGCATGCAGAACTCCGACATTCTGCTCTACGCGGGTTTGCAGACACTCCCCACAGAAGGAAGCCACCAGAATGCGCGCCGACACAGCCGGAGCGTGATGCCGGCCACTGAACTAACGGATTCGCTCCTTCCAGCTATTGTTTTTAGCATTTGGGCTCCGGCAGGAGGGAGATCAGACCTGGAGCGGACAGACTCTGCAACGAAGACATGAATACATAGACACACGCTAAAGAGAGCTCTCGGTGCTACTGAATAAGTCAATCGTATCGTGAAAAATGGCGAACCGAACCGCAGAACGCGTACCGAACGGTTCTGTTTTATATCAAATATTGTTGCATCTCTAGTAAACACCATATGCTCAAAGGGCGTTCAAAAATGTTGGCAGTTCTTGAACACAGAACGTATGTGTAACTAGCATAAAAGCCTCAAGACACACCTGTCTACGACCCTCAACAGGCCCAGACAACCCCAAAATAGGCTGCACCCATATGTGTGCATGTGACTAAGGCTTAAGATAACGTGACAGAGGTGTAGTGTGCTCGTGTTTGTGTTATACTTTGAAGCGATGGTGACTGCTCCCAGTGTGAATCAGTGCTGTTTTTAGAGTTGGAGGAAGTGGCAGAATAAACTTGGCTTGGTTCACTTACTTGAAATATTTAGTCGTGAGTCAGCGTCAGAAATAGTTAACGCTGTTATTTCACACAATGAGCTTCTTTTTAAAAACTAGCAGCAATGTGTAAATGTGACTGTGCCTCCTCCAGAAAATGTGAATTGCATCTCAGACGATCACAAGCAAAAAGTGTTCGAGCGGCAATTACTGGAAGAGCGCTGATGTGCATTTTCTTTGTGCAGCATTTTATGTGTTTTTCAATTTTGACTCATTTAGTTTCAATCGAGTGCAAGTGTTGTCAGAACTAATCAAACCTCAGTGAAGGGCAATGATTTATAATCTATTGCACATACATTGCAGCTTGGCACGCTGGGGAAATCATCAATATTTATAAGAGCGGGAATGAAAAATGAAAAATGAAAAATCAAACGAGATTTCACTAAATCACTGAAGGGAAGTGTGTAGATTAGGTTTTTAGATTAAAAATCTATACATTTCCTTCCTTTTGCTGGAATCAAACACCCTGTTAACAACTGCAGGATAAATGAATAGTTGCATCTTTACTTGACATTAAAAAACATGCATGCAACTTAAGTGCTTTACTCGCAATTAATTTTAACAAGGAGTCCTGGCAAACCAATTATAGAGGAAAAAAAAGAACTCAGAGGGTTAAGTATGGAGTTTTATCCAGAAGGTGATAAGCTTGGTGTAGCATGAAATTACTGAAAGTGAACAGTGGGAAACAACTAGCTCGCCTCTGTCTAAAATAAATACCAAGTCAACAGCCTGACATGCTTTCCTTGGAAGATGAATCAGAGCACACACCGAAGCATGAAAGGAAGGATTGTTAAATTTTTCTGCGGCAAATGGTACATTTCACCATCAAACAGAGCCTGGGAGCAGTTGGAGTCAGGTCATAGCCAAGAGGTTGCCAGGCAATCAGTTAGGACGTCAAGCTGATGGGAAAACACGATTGAAGCTTTATGGAAGCAGGAGTTGGACAACACAAGTCTCCCATTCTTAAAGTTATCAAACAGGATTTAGTGAATGCAACAAGGAGTTTGCATATGAATAAAGAGAGCAGAATATTTCATATTTGTTATGAGCTGAGTGGAGTTTTTTTTTTTTTTTTTTTTTCCTTGCATGCATATTTGAATAAACTTGAATTGTTTTAGGAAACGGTTTTATTGCCTCTGCGAGAGGGTTCTTTGTGCAACTAGGTCATGATGCATGCAACACACTTATTAATAAACTGCAGAATGTGTATCTGTCTTAAAGTCTGTGTGGGAGTTTGGATGGATGGGGGCAGGAGGTTTATTTTCTTTGACACCTCTGCTCACAACGTGTCTCTGCTAGTCTTCGCTAAATTTAATTTCGAAATGATGAAAGTAAACTTTGCAGAGAGACTAAAACAATCCAACAGCATGCTGTGGAAAATCACATCTTTGAAAACAGACGTTGCTTGAATAATTGATGCTGCAACTTGACTTGAAGTTGATTTTATTTTCTAAGAAGTCCTCCTTGATTGTAACTTAATCTAAGAAGTGAAATTGATGCTATAGAGCGAAAAAGAAAATTAACATGCAAGACAAATAAGATGATGTGTGAATCCTGCTTTTGTGGATACAGCCTCTCTCCAAAAAATGTGAATATCATGAAAAAGTGTATTCACTTCTATAATTCCACTCAAAAAAATAAACTTTCATAGAATATAGATTCAGGGCCCTATTATTTATTTAATTTTAAGTATTTACTTGTTTATTTTTGCATTAATTGAGGTTACACCTCATAAAACCTATGAAAATGGAATAAAAAAAAAGGGAAAATCTGCAAAAATTTTACAGAGTATTTTAAACTGAGTTTCACCAACTAACCCCATCTATCAAACTTAAAGCACCTGCACAGGCTCCCCAGATGTAATAAAATTGGTCACTTCAATCGTCTTGGTTTGTTTCGGTATGGGGCAGACCTCAGACTTCACACTAGTCAGAGGACCATCATTGAACCCCTACATAGTCTGTGTAACCCATTTAAGTTCATAACAAAGGAGGCCATCTGTTCACAGAATAACGGTTCTCCATGTCTCTGTTTGGTGCAGTGCGATTCATGTGTTGTCATACTTTCCCGCTCCTGACGAGCCGCCTCGTCTCTGCTCCTGTTCTTGGCCATGGCCCTCGCCTCTGGCTCGTCTCGCGTCCTTTTTATCTTCCCTAGAGTCATTTTGTAAGGAGGATGCCCAATTTAGCTTAGTCTGCTTAGTTTATCAACCAGCTATTGTTTATATTTTATGACTGATTCCATTTTTGTATAATTACTGGTGTGAAGCCCATTGGGACAACTGTATTGTTATATTGAGCTATTTAATTGGCAACTCCAGGCCTTGAGGGCCACATTCCTGCATGTTTTCCTGCTCTGGCACGTTTCTAATTGACTGGACACACCTGAACCAGGTAATCAGCCATGAGTAGGGCTTTTAGATTTAGAAATCATGCAGGCACTGCAGCTCCCGGGGTCTGGAGATACCCATCCCTGATCTGGATGAAGATGCTGACTTCATCTCCTAGCAGGACCTTTTTCCACTTAAGCATCAAAACCTGGTTTAATGCCCATGCAGTCACAGTGCTCGACTGACCTGCCTACTTGCTGGACGTAAACCCCATTAAAAATATTTGAGATTTTATTAAGAGAGAGCACTGCCATAACTCCCACGAAATGCCACAAGCTGATTGCATAAATGTCACGGCACATCAAGGCAGTTATTAAGGCAAAATGATTCCCAACTAAGTGTTAAAGATAGATGTACAATTTTGAAAACTTTTACTTTGGCTTATTTGATGCTATTATAATCTCTGTCTTTATGTTTTAAAAATTAAATGGAGATTTCTCATCGTATTCTTGAAATCCTGTTTTCATAGATTTTATGAGCAGGAATGAAATTAAATGCAAAAATAAACAAATACTTGAAATAAATTAAAAGGTAAAAGTTTTCTTTTTTTAAAATGGGATAATGGAAATATTTACCCTTTTCTGTGACATTAATTGCTTGGAAATAGTCTATCTATCAAGGTCACAGCAGTCATCAAATGATTCATTACTTTCTAAAACAACTTTTGTTGGCAATATGCAATTCATAAACGAACTGGAATTACTATCCGTCATCTGTTGGGGAGGCTAAATGAGGACCAGCTTAGTTTTCATATCAGAAACTTGCCTGACTGAATGTTGGGTAATGCAACGTGGCTCAGATGCAGACCTTTAAGCACGCTGATTAGATAAACGGCAAAGCCTGGAGGGTGCAGTGGCCCATTAACGATGCCGGAGATGATATTTACAGCCTTCTACCTTCGGCCTACGCACATCAACGAGCTGACGGTGATGAGGATGATGGCTCCAATTATTTCTCCGTACGCTAACGAAACACATACTTGTATCTTTCCCTGATTACTAACGAACGTCTTATCAGTGACGGCGACAAACGGCAGCGCGGCGAATCCCTGTTTGAAGATAAGAGGCATTAGTTCTTAGATGATGGGATCATTTATCACAGGAAAAGACTGATGACCGTGTTTTGATTTGTCAAAATCGGGAGCACAAGGAGAAAGATAAATGTTCACCTCAGCCATAGGAGTGATGCTATTCGTCTTGCGGGAACCGATCCGAAACTTGGCTGCTTTGTAGATCTTCCAGTAAACAAACAGGACCACACAGAGTGGGAGGTAGAACGCTCCAAAGGTGGAGAAGATGGTGTAGGAGGGCTCTTGGCTCACCTGGCACTTCATCCCCTCTGAGTACGTCTCCCCCCAGCCGAAAAGAGGCGACAGGGAGATGATGGAGGACAGAAGCCAAGTGAGCGCGATCATCACGTTGGAGATCTTTTTGCGAGTCTTAAGTGTGTACTCCAGGTGTCTGGTGATGGACCAGTACCGGTCCAACGCGATGGCTGTCACGTTCCAGATACTAGCCGTGCAGCAGAGAACGTCAAATGAGATCCACACCTGACACAGCACGCGCCCCAGTTTCCACAACCTGCCGTTCAGCTCGTGGACCAGACTGAGAGGCATGACCAGCGCCGCCACCATCACGTCCGAGATGGCCATGGAGGCCACCAGGTTGTGAGGAACCCGGTGAAACGTCCTCACCCTGAGGATGGTCACCAGCACCAGCAAGTTCCACACGAAGGTGGCCAGCACCAGCATGGCCAGTAAAGTGAGAGTGAGCACGCTGAAGACGGAGAAGGGTCTGTAGATGTTCCCCCCGGAGTCGTGGCCGTCCACGGCCCCAGAGAAGTTGGCCGTAAGCGCGCTGGCGTTGGTGCTCGTCATGGTGAGCGCTCACGACCTCACAGCCACGGGGCCAGAACGTTCAGAGTCTGCAGACGGCTGCTGCATTCTGCTGAAAGGCAGACAGAGGTAGCGTCAGACGCGTTTATTCTCATGCAAGCATCAACAATCCAAGCTAAAGGTTAAAGCTGCATCACTCTTTGAATCGTAAGCTTATTTTTACACAAAGGTTCAAATTGACTATACTGCTCATTGTGTCACTGACAAGAGAGGTGGTTCAGTGATTTGCTCACAAAAGTAAAAAGCACTTCAGTTTCTCATTTCAGCCGTCAAGCAACCTGCCTTCAACTTTCAAGTGCAATTTCATCAGCCGTTAAAAAGGCTCCAAAGTACTCGGCAGCAGAAAAAGACCATTAATATTCAGTTTCATCATCCTACAGCTTTTGATTTCCTTTGTCGCAAATTTGTGATACAAAATGTACAATTTATTTCAGGGCGTCAGATTCTTCCGGATGCATGTCTGAAGTTTCTGCAGTCGTTTTTTTTTTTTTGGAGGGGGAGCCTAAAAAGTATCTGAGAGGTGATCTATTTTAGCCCAGCTCTTCCTACATTCTGAGCCAGGCAGAGCAGAGATGTGACCTGCCAGCCGTATCAAAACATTCACAGGAGAGACCCAACAAGCTGTTAAGTCTTGCGCTGCACATTGTTCACCACTGCAGAAACACTGCGTCTCCACTGTCTGACAGCTCCTCGTATTGATCTCTACAGCGTGTAACTTCTATAAACAGGTTCATCTGTGTACGTGCTCATGAAATGCATCACAGGCCAGTTAATATCAGAATTCCATCAGTTCTTCTCATCGCTGCAATAATAACCATTACTAGGAAACATCCATTATTTCATGGATTCGATTTCTTAAAACAGATGAGGCTGATTTATCAGTCTCACATGATCACTTTTTAATAACCGATCATGAAACATGCAGTAGTGTATTCATGCTTCAAACCATCCTTTCTGAGAATCACAGAACTCTTTAGGTTGACCTCCATGTTTGAGGCCGATGTGTGTCTCGGATTTTAAATAATTCATCTTCTTATTTGACATTTATGAAGTACTCCACGGATCTCGAGGCAGATTATAATTAATTGTGCAAACTGACATCTAATCACTTGCATTAACACTTGTGGCCGTCTTACCTCTCACTGCATCTCGTTAGGATTAAAAAAAAAAAAAACAAAGGTTAATCAGTTTAAAGCAACTTTTGTGCAACAGATCGTCAAGTTTGTCAGATTCATGCTCTCTCGTGACTCTGTCAGGTGGATTTACCGGCTTTCAGTCACAGCTTTAATACGTGCTGGCAGGTACTTGAGGGGGGAACCCGCTTCTCCATCAGCAGTCGGAAGTAAGTGGCATGTGACACCATCTCTAAACATCAACCCCCCCCTCCCTGGCCTGTAATCATTGGCTGCAGTCCTTACCAATAAACTCTTATGCACTTTCCTCCTGCCTGCTTTCATTAGCAAAGCCAATAACGAGCTTCGGAATTGGACAAATGCAATGAAAGGAATAATTCCGCTGTCATCGCAGGTCAGGTGCATCGACCGGCAGCTGCCACTCATTCCTACAAGATGCTGCCGCTCAGAATAAAACTCATGCAAATGTGTAAGTGCATATGGGAGAGGAGGGAAACGCTGAGGGGGAGGAAGAAATATCGGGATTAACAGCTTTTGGCAACAAAAGCTTTAAGTGAAAACACCGCTTGATGTGTTCCAGAACCAGCTGGCTCCCTGGGCATAGCTGAAATGCTCATGTGGATTTCAATTAGCAGCTATGGAGGGTGATTATCATCTCATTACCCATCAGAAGGTGTCTTCTTTTACATTTTAGCGAGGTATATGGGCATGCAAATTGGCAAAACGGTGAAGAATTTACCCAATCCTGATGGAGCTGTGGGAGGAAGATGCTCGATTTCATTTAAAATTCTGCAAATCCATCAAGCGTTTAATCCCCCCCAACTCTTGCATAGTACCAGATCTCTTCAAAAACACAGTGCTAAGAGAGTCAACAAACTCACATGGTTGTGTGTCACGTTCGTTCAAGGCAACCTTTCGGTTTCTGCTTCTCTTTGTTGCTGCTTCTTATCAGATGAGAAAAAAAACTGCAGATTTGTGACATCTCTATTTGTTTCCAAATGTCACTGTCAGTGTCGCCATTAAACTGCAGCCTTGTGAATGACTTGTATCAGATTTTTTTTATAAAGAAAGTCAGCTGTTGCACAATTTCCTACAAGGGATTTTAGCTGAATCCACACTTGCCAACAATGAAAGCTTTCTCGTGGTGTATCTTCTTCCAAAATTGCCAGAATATTAACTAAATTTATAAGATTCTTTAGAAATTTATCAAATCACAACTTTTGAATTTTGTAAATGCACCCTTTCCTATTCCTTTATCTAACTGTAAACAGACAGAAGCATCTGAGGAAAGCCTCCTCATTTTTTTATCCTCACGTGCTCTACTAGGATTTGTTTCCACGAGCGGCGTGTCCCCGTGGATCAAAACTCACCCCAGTAGTGGTTGTGCAAAACGCGGTCCTCTGCTGTGTCTGATCTCTTGATGGAAATTCACTTTTTGCTGCTCCTTCAGCGGAGTGGCCGAGCCGCCCGCGTGCGCCCGACAGCAGAGACGCACCTCGCACTGAGGATACAGCATCGCCGGAATGAACCACAGCGCGCTCAGAAAAGGGGGGGGTCTGACTCCAACTCACAGAGAAAAATTGCTGCATTTTTCTGCGCGCATCGGGAGATTCGAGCGTCTCCGCAACAGATGAGCGCGCGAGCTTTATTTCTAAAGACGCGCGTGGCGTTTTATTCCAACCACACACTAATAGATTGAGGAGATCCTGCAGATTCGTGATGGATGATCCTCGCTTTCTCACTTTATCCGTCCGCATCTGTTTCATTAGTTCTGTTTGGTTTTTGCGCCAATAAAGTGAGATTCTCATCAGAATTTATAATGCCAGGCTGGAACTGTTGAAGCAACTGGCACCCAGCTGTCAATAAATGTAAGACCAAAATAGTTCAGAGCTGTGGCCTCCCCTGCGAACTGCCTGTTTATCATCACACAAACACACAGAGAGGCTGTGTAATGAATGTAGCCGTGTTGGGTTTGAGGTTTCAGCACCATGGTCAGCGCCAAGGGACGCCAGGTCATTACTGTCACATAAAAAAAAAGCCAATTTGTCTCAGCACATCCTGCAAGAAATCACAAGCGTTTCCATTGGAGCTGCAGTGGCAATATTTCTATTCTCAGCTGGAGCTCATTTTTAGTCAGATTTAATTCAATTTAAGATTCCAGATTTGAAAAAAATCGGTTTCAATTGCTGGGATATATATTCCAGAAAGCAGAAACTCTGGTTAATGTCAAGCTCAGAGCTTTCAAAAGACACCAATGAGAACATTTGCATTAAAGATACATTCTGATAAAAATTGTGTTTTTGGTGATTTTAACCTGTTGTTGTGGAATTTTTCATATAATGGAGGACACATTGAGACAATTAAGCTAAAATTGCATTTTTTGGGGTATTTCTTCAGCAAGCTTTTTAGAAAAAAACTTTTTCAGACAAATGGATCCATTTACGTCTTTAGCCTCATTTTTACTTGGTTTAGAATGGTCCAGGCTATTCCAATAACCATTTCCACTAAATATTGGACGGTCACAGCACGTGGAGCGATTTCACATAGTTGCAATGCAACTACAGCAAGAGTGAAGCTAGAAACATCAACAATGGAGGTCATCCAGCAGCTATATTTTTTTCAGCTTTGCACTTCCTACTTACCAAGCATTTAATGTTGTTTGAGAGAAGATTTTGGGCGGCAAAGAGGAATACGGCCAAAAAAACTTTTGTGTTTAGTTTGGTGCTTTCTTTCAGCCTCTAACCAATCAAAGGGTGCAATCGATAGTAGCTCCACCCTAATTGTATCATTCTATATATCTATGGACTTACAAAAAGGGTACAAAAACTGGTTTAGTTCAGTACGGTTTAATGCACTCGTGTCAAAGTCAATTCCCGGGGGCCCTCTGGGTAATTATATCCAGCCTACCAGATCATTTTATATTTTTGTTATTTATGTCATCTTGGACCAGTAAAAAACTGAAGCAACACCACAATCAATGAGGTTGAGAGTTCAGATGTAATGATCTTTGGCTTTCCATCAAAAGGGTGTCATCATCCTCTCCCTCCCTCTCACTCATTGTGCAGAAATGAATAAACACAACTGGACAAAATAATTAAGAGAAAAACAGCCAGACAACAAAACATATGACACGAGAATGGAATGATTTGGTTTGTTTATTCTAAAAAGCACAAAAGTTATTTTTATTTACAGGTTTTGTTTTGCTCGGCAGCTCGTTCACATTCGTATAATTCAAACAGGATCTATTTTATGGAGATCAAAATCTTTTTGGATAAATATATGTGTAATTTTCATAAAAGTAAAGAAATTCAAGTGTTTTTTTCCATGTTTAGTTTATTTCTAATTTGTAAAATTTTTGGCAAAATACATTTTTCATGGAGAGCAAAGCATTGAAAGTTGTTTAAGGTTTATTGGTTTATTCTGGAAAAATATTCCTATTTTTTTTATTATTAGTTATGTTAAAACCTTTTAAAGTTCTAAAAATGTACTTTTAATGTGTTCAGTAAATGTTCATCCTGTTCGACCTGCGACCTAAAGTGTGTTTTGAATTTTGGCCCCATATATGATTGAGTTTGACACCCCTGGTTTTAATGGGTCCATTTTATATTGGAAACGCTCAAAACACCAAACCGTATCATACCACTCAGTGAAAATGAGGCTTTTGTTTTCTTCGTCATCAAAACTTTGTGGCATGATAGCTCCAGTTTTAATTGTCATTTTTGTTACACCATATTAGGTTGAGGGTGTGAGGGGCTGTAAGCTAGCGGGAGAAAGTGTAAACAGAGGGATGTTGGATAAAAGTGCAGAAACTATGTCCTTGTTTTGTTTTTTTTGGCTAAAAATGGCATTAAAAGACCTGTGGGAACGCTTTAAAAATAGATTTAAAGATAATTGGAGAGGGGCTCAAAGGATCTTATTTATTGAAATGTTAACCCAAATATTTCTGCTTTTTTTAAAAAAAACAAACAAAAAAAAAAAAACACTGTAATTTTTATTTTGCATTGCTGGAGGCTCATGGCTTCATGCACTCTGCCTAATCAGTCCTGTACTGTGGTGTGTGGGAGTTAGACACCAAGTGCGGCATCCAGTTAGCTGGTGTTTTAACTCCTACATGTGCTTGTCACTGATAAAGGTTAGGTTTTTCTCCACAGCCACGTTTTCCACTTTGGACACTTCAAAGTTCTTTATCCTCACCTCCAAAGCTCCGAAACCTTTTCCCAACATGAACAAAAAAAAAAAAAAAGAAAAAAGAAAAAAAAAGGTCCCACCATGTGGGAGTTTCTGCACAAACTGTTGAAGACTTTTCACTCCTTCCAGGCTGTCTTCTTTTCCAAACTGAGGTGCTTTCTCCTCCAAAAGATTCCTCGGTAACAAGGATTTCATACGGTGTGGCATCTCACTGCATTTTCCATCATTTCAAACTTTTGCAGAGATTCAGCACAAAGAAAGAGTGCAGGGAGGGTCCAAACAAAAGAAAAGTAAGATTAAAAAAAGACTTTCATAATTTTTTTGACTTATGAACCACCAGTTTCCATATTTAGCTGCAGTTGTCGCTGCAGTTTTTAAGCCTACCTCTGCAGAAGAAGGAATGATGAACACTTCAGCTTCAGTGCTTTAATATTAGCATTACATCCATGCGTCTCACTTTTTCCCACACCTAGCTCCCTACTATCAGTCATCAGGTTATCTCACCTCTGCTGCCTCTTCTCCCCAGTCAATCTGTTAGTGCTAGAGGTGTTTTAGAACCAGGATATTCTTCTGTGACTTTCTCCTTCCTCTCCTACAGCTATTTTTTTTTCTTTTTAAATCCCAGTAGCAGAACCACTCGTAAAGATGTTGGACTTGGAGTAAATGTTTGTGCTCTTCCTACCAGAGTTGTTTTTTTGTTTTATAGCGGACAAATACTGCAGTCAGTTCAATAGTTTGGTATGTGGGTTTGGAATCTCATCACAATCAGTCGACAATAAATAAAAAAACAAAAAGCAGATGAGGAGCTGTGAAGTTTCGTAATGTTTATAGAGTTTTCATATTATGTTTTTATACTCAATGCTTTTGTAGTTCTATTGTGTAAGTTCATGACTTGTAGGTAAAGTACAATCTAAGGAGACCTTTAAGTTGTATATTTTTCACAGTTAAGGAAGCCAGGAAGAAAATCCAGATGCAGGGAGAACCATAAGCATATTTGTTGCATAAGTCACAAGGATTTATTATTTTGCTATGAGTAAAAATATACACCAAGATTTATACATAGTGACACATATTTTTAATAATTTAACTCATATTTATTATTTAGATTTCTAAATCCCAAATATTGTATGATGTTTTAAATTTACAGTTTCTCTAACAGTTTCTCTTTGGGATCCTTAAAGTCTGTCTATATATCCAATCTGAGACAGATAATTAAACGAACTGTGATCAACCGTGTTTCCTGAAACCCTGTGGAGTCGAGGAAAACACGAATGGCAGCTTCCCAACTTTCACTCCCACACATCAGCATTTCGTGGCTGCTTCCATTCACCTTTTTGACTCCAAAAACTTTTGTTCTGTTTGGAACGAAAGCGTTAATTCAAAACAGACACAAGCCGAACTGTGCATAGCAAGCATCAGGAAAGAAGGAAGTCGTGCTCTTTTTAAAATAACATCCTGGTTTTGTCAAACTGCAGTTGCTAAGAAGGAACAATTTTCAAGCAGTTCTTTCATTTGTCAGGAAAATATTGACTTTTTAGCATCTGTTGATGATGTATTTTCTTATGGATCTGGAGAAATCAGTTAGAAAAAAATCTATATTTACTGATTTTGTTCCTTTTCAGCCTGTTTGTTTTAAGGATTTCTATTCACTTTTTCTCTCTCTCTTAGTCTGAACATAAATCAATTAACTAAAGCTAATCTGTGATCAACTTCTAGGTTATTACAGTCTTTCTAGGCTTTTAAAATATATATTTTGATTTATTCAACAAATCATTTGCTTTAAATGTTTACACAAAAACTATAAATATTATAATGTAAAGTCTTAAAACTCATTCTTAAAAGTAATTATCACAGTTTTCATAAAAAAAAAAAAAAACGTTATGCTTTACATTTGGATAACTTTTTCTTTCTTCAAGTCCTTGTTACTTTTCAGGGTTCTGGGTTTTGGACCGGCTTTAGTTTTCAAACACGTTTTAGAATTTTACAAAAGGTTAAAACTGATCCATTTAATTACATTGGATCGCTGCCATGCAAGTATAGCCGGGAGCCCAAACAAACCATTCAAGTGATCCAAAATGTTAAACGGCGAGTTTTGAAAGGTTCTGAAACCTCCTCCTCCTTGCTTAACATATAAAATTTTGAAGGGCAGAGTTCAGTCTTGCTGTAAAAATCTTAATATTCCCTGTAGATCTAAAAGAAGCTGACAGCTAAAGAGTGGAAGCAGAGACTTAATTGTAGCTCCCAGAATGTCAAGGTCAGAAATTGGAGGCAAAGCTTTTAGCTTTCAGGCTCATTTCCAATGAAACAGCTCCCTGTCCGACAGAGAGGCGGACAAGCTGCCGTTTTTAAGACCAAGAGTTGAACTGACATTTTGAAGGGAGTTCAGGTTAAACTCTGATCTTTTTTGCTCAATTCTCTTTCAGGAGGGTTATTCATGTTTTTTGTGTCTTTTTTTTGTTTTTAACAAATTTTGCTTTAAGTGTATTTTAAATTTCTGCTTCCATTTTAACTCATGGAAATGTCTTTACTATTTCCAAAAGTAAGGTAGCTGCAGAAAAGCCTTACAAACAAACAAATCTGTAGTTCCATTAACTAAAAATAAAAATCTGAACTCTTTTTTTTCTTGAAATGTGCTACATTTATAAGAGCCACTTCAGTCCCAGGAGTTTTTATTTTTTGAAAGCACAGGAACATAATAGAAGAATAATTTGCTCACAAACAGGATAAAAAATACACAAAGAACTCTATTTGGATGGATAATTATGTTAAAGAATTGTGCACAGGTGTTGAAGTGTGCTGCGCACCGGCATGAAATATGAAAAGTTAAGATGGATTTTGTCAGATGCATAACTTAGTCACACAAAGTAAAAAAAAAAAAAGTTTCAACAGATGATGTGGTAGCATTTGAATACTGAGCTGGAGGTCCTCGTCCAATCAGGTCAATTTGGTAGCAATCCGCAAACAAAGATTGGAGGGGAAAAAAACAAGGAAAGACTGAAAAACCTCCCACTCCAGAAGAACTCAATAAAAAACAGAGACAGAAACATTCCAAAACTACAAACAAAACTACAACTAACAAGGTGCAGGAAAAATGCAAGAAACACTGTGGATGTCCCCAATTTTTGAATTATCAGGTTTTATCAAGGTCCTGTTAGACATTCTTCAACTTCTCCAAGTTCTGCTCTTTCAATCTAGTGCTGTGAGTTGTTTACTTCATTCCTCCATTTACTTGACCTCCACATGTTTTTTTTTCTTGACATGAACGGAGCCTCACTCTCAAAGAGTCAAGTGTTCCAACTTTTGTTCAGGTAAGTTTTAACATTTTTTCCAAAAAAGCTGAACCTTCCAAAAACCAAGAAAACTGCTGTTGTGAATGCAGCTTAAAGTCGCACTCCGATCATCTTTTGATCTATTTTAAAAGCGTTCCCAATGGTCTTTTATTTTTTTGGTTATGTTTTTAAGTTTTCTAATTTTTAGCCAGTTTTTAAAAAAAATTGTCGTAGCTTCTGAAAAGCGGCTCTAGTTAATTAAAAATTAACTTTTCAATTGCGGGCCGTTGGTGGGGAACACCCCGCCCCCTCTTCCCCTCCCTATTGCTGAGAGTTGGGATCTTGTGACCCACTCAGTGTATTTTCTAAATCACAAATAAGCTCTTTTCTGTCTCCTCCTGATTCCCAAGAGATTTGAAAGAATACTCAAAAAATGCATTTTTGAGCTTAATATTCAACAAAAAATGCCACAAAAACATGTTTAAAACACCAGGTAGTTCTTAATTCCACCATCTTGAGTGTGGCTCCACCCACATTCTTAACAGCACCTGTGAGCTACTAACTCACCTGTCTGCTTTATGTGGATGGTCTTGCTAAGACACTGAGGTTGATTACCGTTCTTAGTGTCTGCTTTTAGGCTGGTGAGTTGCATATGAACTACTTTTGCCCTCTTTTGTTTGGTTGCTTTTCTATAGCATTTGCTCTTCCATATTATTCTGTCTTCTATCGCTGGATTTTTAAAAACTTTGAAACTGTTTTGTCCTTTTAAAAGCTTGTTTAGTAGTTTTTGTCCTCGTCCTTTAGAAACTTGATGAAGTTGTTGAGATTATCTTTGTTTGTGAAGCTTCATCCAGGTTTAGTTTGTTTTTCTGCTTATTGGAAAGCTGGATGTCCTTGAGTTGATAAGCCAGTGCGTTCCCCCCCCATGCACGCATGCATGTTCCAGGCTAAGTCTCCGGGATTCATGAAGTGGGGTTGGAGTGGTATTTTTTCCAGAAGGTGGCCCTTCAGCAGATTTTGCCGACAATCAACAATCTCTACTTACATTTTAAGCTTCTAGTTGCCAACGAAGGTCTGATTTATTTATTACAGATGTGAATTTGTGCTGCCAGAAACTATTTTCCGTCATTGCCAAGTGGCGTGATTTTCAAGTTTTAGCATAATTATGTTCATATTCAGAGGAGCTGTCCCACTGCTCCTCCACATACGCCTCAGCGTGCAGTTCATCACGTATCATGTGAACGTTTGTATCGCCTCCTCTCAAACGTTTCATCCACTTCATGTTTTAACTCTCTCGTTTAAGTGATACTAGATGGAATAACATCACCCTTAGTACTCTGAGGCTGCTTTTGGAATATCAAATCTTTCTAATTAGATGGTGTTAATTGCAAGATTGCAACCCACTTGACTCTGTAAAGTGTTTTTGTTAATTCAGGTATAATACTTTGGCTCTTTTCACTAAGCCGTTTAGTTTTAAAGTACAAAAATCCACTGCAGTAGATTAAGAAACCACAGTCACCGTCTCTGCAGCATTAATTTAGCTCTGCATTTAATTGTGTCTGCGCAGATGGAAATGTCCCCCCGCACGGCGTTTCTGAGCAGCTGTGATTCACGTCGCACTTGTTAATGCAAACATCACACCTCCTCTTCAAGGTGCAGAGTCCAGAGTTTCTCTCCGTTCCCGTCGTAGTGCATTTCTCTGACCTTGTCCTGCAGTACTTGCCTGTCCCCATAAATCACCGGCTTTCAGGTACTGCTATTACAACCAGAACGTAATGCTGTCAGCCGCTGTGGCTCGACAGCAGCTTCAGGAAAATGACTATTGGCAAGAGACAGTCAATATTTGATTTATATTTATCATTTATGACAGCATTTTCAACAAAATAAAACCCTAAATGGATTAAAATGTTAAGTAGATGCCTTCCTAGATGTATTTTTTGTGTCACAATTAACTGATAGTCTAACTATATGGACATTGGAAAATGTAAGTTTCTATCACATTGCACTTTTGAGACTGGACCAAACTTTAAAACTTCTAGATTGAACAAAACTTTTTCTTTTTCTTTACTTTCTGTTTATGATTTGCTAGAAAGACCGATCTGAAATTGAACCAAACCAAGGTTGAGTTGTGATGAATGTAAGTTTGACATTTTTGGCAAAACCGTTTTAGTAAGTTGGAGTTTTAAGGGTGTTTTCAGAATGGGAAAAGTCTGTTTGTCCGGACCAAAGTCTGCATAATTCGGTCCGGTTCAAGTCCTGACCATTGCGTTTATTCTATATCCAGACTGCCTCCTACTGGAAATTTCTATTTTATTTGCAGTTTTAGTTTTCTACAAACAAAACCACAGGAATAATGACCTCTTCAATCATTGGCCAGGAATTACGAGGGCGGGATAAAGCAAATGGAGTAAAAATAGATGGAAGTTCTGTGCTTTTCAGTTGATGTCGGCATGGTTCACCTATTCAAACTTTGTATTTTGCTGACCAATTTTGAGTAGCTGTATCAACGCAAGGTATGACAGAGGCATGATGGAAGGCGGTTGCTGGGGAGTTGTCGGCTATGAAGGTACGCTGGTGAGTGTTCATGACATATCGGGGAAACGATGTGAAAAATAATGTGTGTCGCGTTAAAAGCTGTTTTGATGAGCAGGCATTAATGAGTTGCTGTTGCATCACTGCTTCCCGTTTGTCCGTGGCTCTTTGCTTCCATCCCATAATTTCTGGTGACAGTGTCCATTTTAGTTCAGAAACTCAGAGCGAATCAGATCAAAAGATGAGCCAAAGACAGGGACCAGGGTCCACTTGTTGTGTATTCAGATTGAAAATTTGACACAAGTGAACCAAATAAGTCCAGCGTGAATACACAGTTAGACTCAGACCAGGTCTGTCCAACTTTTTCTGTTATTTTAGAGCTGTTTGTTACTTTATGAAAATTATTTCCTTCCACTCAGACCCAGTTTCAGCTCAACTGCATCTGTTTTAATGTCAGCCAGCCTCACATCAGACCATTATCCACTTAGCCATACAAGATTTCATGGACAACTCGGTGGCCTCCATGGCTAAAAATGATCTCATTTCGTTGCTTTTCCACCTTTCTATGTCTGTGTTGGTTTTCTATATATAATTTTTTCTTAATGCATCACCAGGTTCTCATCTCACATAGATGTTCTGCTGCTTAAACACCTAAAAAAAAATAAAGTGATTTAATCTAGAACCTTTTTTAAGTTCAGTTATATTGGGGTTTTACAATTATGGAATTTTGCACGGATTGACATTTGCCTTGATGTCATTCCACCTCTGCATAACACGTTTGACACATTTTTTTACTTAAATTTTCACAAGTGTTCTTATTATTCTGATTTTATTAAAATATTATAAAAACATTGCACTGTGACTCATGTTATCAAATGTAATTTTCATTCTTGGTGCAATTCAAAACTATTTAAGATTTTGTGGAAAATCATGGAATTTCCTAGTTGAGTTGGTTTTCTTTGGTGAATTTATTATCTCTCAAGGTTGCATGTGTGCAAATAGAAGAGTCAATCTGACATCTAAATAGCATCCCTGAGGAAGAATCTGGATTCACTGAGTCTTTCTGAAACGCCACTTCTCTCTCAAATGGTCTTTCAGACGGCTAACAGAAGGCAGGGCTGCTTAACTTTTGTTGCACCATAGTGTCCTCTGTCTCATTATGGGGGTGAATGGGGGTTTAAGTTAATGAGCCAGCGTATGCCTTTGAGTCAGCAGTAAAGAAAGTCATTCACTTGTGTGTGTGTGTGAGCTGAGCACAGCCTCTTTGAATGAAGCTGTTGTCCCTCGGCTGACTCTGCATCTGCGGCTTGTAGCCTTTTAAAAAGCAATGATGCAACCCGGCCTGAATCTAAACTAACAAAAGCATCATTTTGTGAAACTGTTGACAGATTGAGTCATCTTCACACGCAGATTAACATGAAGCTATTTTGAGCTAACATGCCCTTATTTTGTAATGCATTTTTGAAGGAAGCTACATTTTCTGCATAATCTATAAATACACCGGACTTAAACCAGTTCTCTTTAAATCATTTTAGAGAAGCTGAAACTGGCAAGCTGCTGTCCCATAAACCTAATGATATGTATCTGCACTTTCCCACCCACAGCTAATTACAGCATCAGTGTGTGTCAGTGGCTGGCAAAAGCAGCAGTAGGTGCAGACAGGCAAGGTGTTAGGTTACGATGTGCTTAGGCAGGCAGTACTGGACAATGAATAAGGCAGGGAGATTCAGTAAATTAAGGAGATGGAAGTTTTTATTTATTTATTTATTTTTTGACAGGATGTTGGCAGAGTAAAAATTCCATCTCATGAACGAAGTTTGGTCTGAATCCTAAAGGAGATTTTTAAAATTGATGGTTACGTAACGAGTACCACAGGTGTGGATGCTCGCCTTAAATTATTTGGACTTGAGATGCATACCAGAGACTGCTGCACAGCAGAAAACACTGAACATTTTTCTTTTATCTGCTCAAATTCTGCACGAGTATCTGAAAACATCTTTCATTTTCTCCTACATATTTGTTTGAGACCTACTGAACTAACTACATTTCATATGTTCTTTTATTGGACACATTTTGTGCATTTTCTACAAACACACAAAAAAAAAAACCTTAGTTATCCATTCATTAGTTATAAAATCTTATTTGCAACCTCTTTTTTTTCAAATGCAAATATAAATAAATATAGTTTGAAAAAATAGATTTAAATGTTTATAATCATGTAATATATTATCAAATCAAACTTTATCTTTAAAGCACTTTTCCAGCCACGTAAAGTTGTGAATTATCAGCTTAGCTATGAAAACAGTGCTTCCTGATAATGTCCCCAAGTCCAGCAAAGTAGTGGGCCCAAGACTGATCCTTGGGGAACCTCACAATTGTTTCATGTATTATATATATTTCTTTTTAAATATGGCAAAAAACCGAAAAACTAATTTATAAAGCTGTTTTATTTTCTTTGCAGATTGTGCCTCATGCTAAAATCTAAAAATATGTGTATAAAATAAATTTTTCTGATTTATAAAAGCATGGCATCTTCTCTTCACTAATTTCTACCTATAGTCAGATGTTCGCCAACAATCATAAAACACTTTGGTCGTCCGATCAGGAAACTGTTAGTGTGGAAATTAGTGGAAAAAACAAAAAAGAAAGCAAAGTTTGTGTACAGTATCAATGGTTTTCCTTACAAGTTTAATTTCAGACTTTAAAAAATGAATTGCTGCACAGCAGGTTTGTGTGTAAAATCTGTTGCTATAATTTTGTTTTAAGTCAGTCAGTTTTTTCAGTAAGGAGAAAGACTGAGCTGTAGGTTTGACAGGAAGCAGGAAGAAAACATGGGTAAGATGTCAGAAAAAAAATCTTGTCTGTCTTGAAAATAATTGATGGACTACTAAAAACAGGAAGAACGTGTTCTAGATCGGTTAATTTAGAATTACTGTAGAAATCTCTGGTTTAACCTTTATGTCCCATTAAAGGTGTAAATCTGCATTCACATTGAATGCTATTTGTACATCAAATCTCCTTTGTCCAAGCCTGAGCTTGACACCGCGGTTGCCTGTGGGAGGAGCTATCAGCTCACAAAGTTCAGGAGCTCTGAGCAGGCTGCCTTCCCAGTCTGATGGATCCTGCCTTCGCTGAACAGTAGTCAGGACAGGCTCCAGCAACCCTGAAGCCCGAGAGGGTTGAAAAAAGTTCCGAACAAAAACGCTCGCATTGGATTAGTGTTCTTCCCGCTGATCGAATGTCACGTGTCCAAAGCAGAGTCCCTGATTGGTAGATCTGACGGAGCAACCTCACCAAAATTCAGATATTTGAACTCTTGCTGCAATGCCCTATTTGTGCCTCACTGCTCAAAACTTGCTGCTACCAGTCGCTCAAATCTCACCTCAGATTGAATCTGCATTATTGACTCAACATTTAAACTCTCTTTACTGTAAAACTCTGTCGCACAGATCACGTTCGGTGTGAACACAACAGAAGGGGGGGCTTCACAGTGTGTCATCAATTGTCAAACATAGAGGAGAAAGTGTGATGTGATGCAGCTGTTTTTCTGGATCTAGAGTTATCAACACCACAGCTTTCTGCAGCGCTGTGCAATTCCCCCAAAGTGTGCTTAGCTGTCAGGAGCTCATCCAACAAAATTATGACCCAAAACATAAATCCAAGCTCTACTAGAACTATCTGAGGACAAAAGAACACGATGGTAACCTTAAAAACAAAACATAAAAGTGGGCACAATAGTCTCCAGAAGTGAACTCTATACTGCATCAGGATAAACTGAAAAGAAGAATGAAGCTTTCTGCCAGATACAAACTATTTCTGGCAAAAAACTTTGACCAGAAAGACATTTTCTAAAGAATTTTTCATTTATTTAGTTGAAATAAGTTTAAATGGTGCTCTTTCTGTAAAAAGGGGTAATGTAATAAATTGAAGTTTTAGAACAGGTAATGATATAAAATAAAAAATTGAATTAGGAATTTTTGGTTACTCCAGCTGCTTATGTAATTTTAATTGTAGAGTGAAAGAAGACATTGCACTGAACACTTTTTTTTAAATAAAAAATATGGAAGCATCAAGGTTCTCTAAAACATTTGACTTGCAAAGCCTATATTGGTTTAGAGTGAATTTTAGTGGTTAATAAAATGGAAAAAGCACAAATCAGACAATTGTTTTTAACTTTACTTACCAGTAGGTGGCACAGCAATTTCGCATAGTATTACAGGTGGCTTAAGTACAACTCTCAACAGCAAATACATAAAAAATAAAATGAGAAATTCCAATTTGTAAACTATTCACTTAATTAAATCATTTAAATTATTTTTTTTTATTGCCAAAGCATACATTTTTTTAATGTGACTAGAAGATTCAGGACCCACTTTTTTTTTTTTCTTTTTTTTTTTTTACTTTTATATTTGCACCTTACAGCATAATTGACATGGTCAGATAAATGATCCTGTTCCGTTATTCATTCATTTTTATTCTTATTCTTTGGGCTTTTTTCTTGATAAAAAAATCAGTGGTGAGACCTTGAAAGTAGAAATCTCAAAACATGAAAGCAATGATCTGAAACAAAAAAAAATTGACCTGAGTTCAAAGTTAGCAGGTAATTTCAAACCATGAATTAAATGTTCCCAAAGATACTGGAAACTTTCAAATCTTTTCATCTTTGCCTAATTATTGTGAGGACAAAAGTCAGTGACTCTAATTTTCCATCTTTAATCCACCCTGTCCCTCCTCTTATGTACTTCACTTTTTTGTCCTATTAAAATTTTTCTGCTACTGTCCAAAATAGCAAAGTCATACGTTTATAAAAATGCATTTCACAGTGATGCAGCAGTTCTAATCTCTGGTATTCAGATGCTGACATTTTGCCAAAGCAACACGTCTTTGAAATCTCTACGCAGTGTCCTTCGCTGCTGTCACGTAGCTCCAGTCTCAGTAATATCAGATGCTGAGTAACTGAACGCTTTGGCATCATCGTATTTCTGAGTAAATGTCTGCAGAGAGAAGCAGGACAGCTGGTGAGAGCGTCACGTGCTTCAAGCCATGAATACTGCATGATGTCTGCTACAATATGTGTTTTTTCAGTTGCATAGTATTTATTTTGCTTTTAGAAAGTTATCGTTCTGCTAGATTTAAAATTTTTAGCTATAGTCATCAAAAAATACGATTTTTTTTCTGGATGTGTCATAAAAAAATAAAGTAAGAAAAACCTGAAATAAAAGCTTCCTAATAGACAATAAATAAACTGCTCTTGCACAATAAAAGGGCAGATATATGCTTTGTTGAAATGGTTTAATGTTGTGCTTTTAACCTTTACATTTTTGTTCTCCAAAGTTTCACATTCTCGTTTGCCTCAAGATGCTGCACTGCACACTATTTTCTTGACAGGTTTTTCCCTGGCTGCGCTGAATGGAAATGAACAGTTCAGACAGAACAGCAGTACGTGACACGGTCGCAGTGAGAGCAGGTTTGATGTCGACAAACAAGGAAACTAAACTGAAGACGTTTCAGACACTTCAGGAACAGATTCTTGAGAGCGAAAAATAAAATTTTTTTTTTTTTGTTGGACAAAAACTTTGCGGCACATAAAATCAAAGAGAAAAGGCAAATGATTAAGAAAATAAGAAAATAATAATTACAACTACATATTGTATAGGGGTGTAAAAGTTAATTTTAACGACACGATTCATAATTTAATGTTGCTGATTTGTTTGTTTGTTCTGATTGCTTAGTTTCATAATCGATCCAGCCAAAACTCCAACCACTGTGACTCAGAGATGAATAACAGGGGACTGAACAGTTTACAGATTCCTTGTATTTATTACAAGATAATAAATAGTAATTTAAATATGTTTACAAAATTAATGGAAAATGTATTAACATTTTAGTCTCATAAAGATCAGCCGACTGTTGTTTTTCTACTACAAACGGTATTATTAGAAGATTATCAAATTAAACTTCACTGTATTTATAAAAAGCGTTTCCCATGCCACTTTACATTTAAAAACAAAACAATGCAAAGGTAATGCAATAAACCCAACCCACTCTTAACACAAATATCCCATGACCCCACAAACAAAAAATACTTATTAAAGTAACTTCTAAAAGACACTTGATTGGCTCTGCTGTGAGGAAACAGTATATTGGGAATCTTTTCATACCAGGAGCCGGCTCGGCCACGGGAACACTCATCTTGCCCACTGCCCACCCAGACTGGTAAAGCGATGGGGAACACTTCACAGCTCTGTGGCTGCAAAGATGAACTCCAGCCTGTCCCAGCAAGGGTGACAACCGCAGCAACAACCACCGACCAAGCCGGCAAGCCCTGGCACAAAAAAAAAAACTGGGGTTAAAATCATTGTAAGATCTTAAAATTGAACACTTCAGATATAATTAATTAAATGCACAAAATAAAATACATACAATAATACATATTAAAGGTGGATCTTGAGATTCTTCTCAAAAACCACACTATGATCACATCTTTACTAAATTTAAAGAGTTTCCTCACATTGTGGATGTTTGATGGTTGGTTACATTATTGTAAAATAAACCTACCATGTCTCAAATGTTCAATATTTTCCCATATCAATTATCAATTTATCTTCTTCTGAAACAAAATGTAACGGTTTAGGTCAATTTTATAAACGGCTTGCGTTACACACATCGATCTGATTGGATTGTGGGATTAAAATCGATTTATTGTTACACCCCCAATATTTAACATTAGATGAGATGACTAACCAGGTTTTATATAGTCGTTATACAGAGCTTGCAGACTCCAAATGAAAAACTGAAAAATAAATCACAAATTTAATGTTACAAAATATGTTTAATAGCACCAATATCTGTTTTCAAATAGTTCATTCAATTATTAAAAGCTCTAATATCTGCAACTTGAATGTACTGGTCGCAGTTTTAAAATGCATATGTTATCCTTCAATTACATTGTTAAAGAAAAAGTCAGTTTACAAACTACTAATGTGAAAGTGAAAAACAAACGGAGCAATGTGAGGTTCAGTGCCTTGCCCAACGACACTTCAGCACGTTTGGACAAGGCGGGAACCAAACCTAAGCTTTTCTAAATAGAGGTTGACCACTCTACCTCTGCACCACACCCACCCCTCATTAAATTAGGACTTAAAAAAAAAAAAAAAAAAAAAAAAAAGAACTCTACATTTTCTGTGCAACTTGAATGTACTGGTCGTAGTTTTAAAATGTTCTTTCAGAATTTTGACTAATTTCTTAAGAACAAATTAAAAAAATTAGAGTGATCTTGATTTAAACCTTGATCCAAAATGTTCGAACAAATATATGTCAGAGGCTTAAAAGTTAATCCATCCATGGGTTTATTCATGCTTTTGTAAAATGTTGCTTTTCATTTAAGGTTTTCAAAGGGTTTACCTTTAAGGCAGTGCAATCAAAATGTAAATTATTTGTCATTATAACGCAGCTTTGAGATGCATTTCAACCAGTGTTGGTGAAAGATAACAGAATGACTTTTCTTTGGCCAAATAATACAATTTTTTATATATAATTTTTTTTATGGGATGCTTAAATTGTTATGGATTTTTCGCCTTTTTGATGCATTTTAAATTTCCACTTCAATCATCTATTGGTCTTGTTTGATTATAATTAGGTTGTTTTTTTCTTTTTAAATTATTAGTCATTGGGACAAATCTGTTTAAGAAAGTGGGTAAAATGTCAAGTTTTCACCAGATATTTTTCACAATCTAAGTTCAAAGGGGTTGATAAGAAAAATCTGATGACCCAGCGTTCTAGCAGAATTTAAACACATCACCTGCACATGAATATTGGAGACGTGGAAATTGTCTCACATCAGATTTGTGCGCAGAATCTGTTTTGTGTGTATGTATCAGGTTATTAGTGTATGCTTTTTAAAGATTTATATTTGTAGTTAGATGTAAGCTTCTGTAATCTTAAGTTGTGCATTTGTTTAAATTGTATTTAGCCTTTTTTTGTATTTTGTAATTTTTTGTAAACGTGAATGCACAATCGCAACTACACACAGTTAACAAACAAAATGCATTGCATCAGTCACAAGTCAAGAATTACGCACACACACATCCAAATGGACACACAAATTTGTGCGTGTAATATGGTTTTGTGTGTCTATCAGGCGATTGGTGTGTACATGTTGAAGATTTGTCTGTGTAGTTGGTTTTAGGCAGCTATAATTTGAATAGGTGCATGTGTAAATTGTAATGTGTATTTTTTGTGAAGACATAATTACAAGTACTCACAATTATGCACAAAATGTATTGTATGAGTTACAAATAAAGAACTACGTACACATAAATCCAAAGTTACACAAAAAACAGACGGATACAAATAAAAAAAATCAAGAATTACGCACACAAATCCCATGAGACTATTTTGGCTCCATACTGGTGTTCACTAGAGATTGGCTGTTGGTGCAGAGTAACCCCACCCCCCTTCCTATCTCCTGCTAGCTTACAGCCCCTCACAATGCCAACCTAATATTACCGGCGCTACAAAAATGCCAAGCGTTACCTGAGCTATGAGCCAGATCCCAGCTTAGTCTAGGAAAACAAAGAATCTATTTTTAAGTGGATGGATCCATTTGCAGTGCCTGCAATACAATAATTTTTCAAATTGCATTTTTTTTCCCTGACTCATAACGATTTGACTAAAAAAAAATTCATACTTTTAAAATTGATTTTCTTTAAAAATATCGTTCATCAGTAAAATATCAAATCAATAACACTAACACTGAAAACATTATTTTCATCAGAGTTTTAAGTGGAATCTATCAAATTTATGAAGTAATTAAAGAAAAGGATTATCATTGTTTTTTTTTCTCATTAGTGTTCTTTTGTGTTTTCACAATCCAAGATATTGAAAGCGAAACACATTCATGTCATGCTTTCATTATCAGTGAACTTTTATGGCCTTTCATGTCAGCACGGCCGACTCTTGTAATATGGGGTCCAAGGGTTCCTTTTATTGAACGGCCATCATCTTGATAAATAACTCCGACCCCCATCCAGCAGGACTATAAATACTCAAACATTACTCAAGTTTACTACAATCCCAAGCAGCTGTGAGCGACAGAATGAGGCTCTTTACACATTTTTCCTTCATTCGCTCTTCTGTACTATAAGATAACGATTTCTTGCACAAGGCTATGTGATATCTTGCCGTCAGTATCGCTTCATCCCTTTCTTATCAGTACTTTTTTATAACAGCTTGAAGGATCTTCTCTTTTTTGTTTCAGTGTAACAGCGAGAGGTTTCTGTGAATTCTTGGAAGGTACATTTGGATCGGCGAGATGAGGGCTTTCGGGCCTTTTTTTTTGTTTTCACTCATGCATATTTGATTACCACAATGAAATTTTTTTTCACACGTTTGCAGCGATGACACGTTAAGCACAATACATTTACAAAAACACAGTGAACGACTGAATCCTTGATTACTCGGTTGTGTTGAGAAAATAATATAAAATAAAATATGAAAGGGGAAGACGTCTGACAGCTTCTTATGGTAAAAGAAAATATTTCTTACTTTAATCAGTGCAGGAAGGAACCCGTTGTTCCAGAGTTGACAGTCTTCATGAATATGATTTCTCATCAAGGAGGTAAATGCCACTTAGTGTAAAGTATTTTCCATGCACGACTTCACAATAGGATTATGCTGCACAATAATCTCTAGAATTAATGGTTTCAACTTCTTGTTTTTGCCATTTGAAGCATGGCAAAGTGAGCTCTCATGGAAAATGTTTCTTTTTTTTCCGGTTTAAAGACAACTGGACGGGATGTTAACCGCGCCCCTGCCACAGACATCTAAAATAATTATTCCCTCGTCACTAATTGAAAGGGATGCTTCGATGTAAAGACACTGAGGCTAATTCAATCACTTGAATTTAATTATTCTTCAATGAAAACGTGTAATTGAAAATGTTAATGAACTATTTAAGTCATTTTAAGGGGAAATTGTCCAATTTCAGATCTAATGTGTCAAGTGATCCCTTGACTCATCTGGTAGGTGATTCGCCTGAGGTGCTGCCCTAAAAAAAAAAAAAAAAGGCAATTAATAAAGTACTCAAGGTCAAATGACATGAAATTCTGAGAGGTGGCATTTATCTTCAGCTCATAGAGACTGGCCAAGGTAAAACATAGTGGCACTTCATATTTCTTTGAAACGACACTCGTATTTAGTTGCAATAACTCATCTAAAACAGTTTCTATGCGGCGGAGGAGCTCATTAAAATTCACTTTGAGGAGTTTTCTGTCAGAACTTTAACTATTGGAGTAGTAATATGTCAAATTTGTGTGCAATTCTTCTGTAGCAGCAAAAGATGGAGAAGAATTACTAGCTCGGTGGCCTCTGTAACCCATTTAATGACTGCAGACACCTCAGCCCAGGCTTTATCATCACCTGTGAGTCCATCAGGATCAAATCTGGAGCAAAAACGAAGAGCCCTTTAATCTATATTCTGCCACAAAAGGGCAGGCAGGACCTTTGGGGCGCCATGAGTCTGATGCTTCAAATTGCTTTTCAGGCAATCGCAGCCAATCCTATGTTCTTCTCAAACTTTTCCTTGTTGGTGGGAATAATATGAAGTCACCTGTGATTCTACTTTATTTTTTTGTCATGCTTTCCTGGACTTCAGCAGATATGTTGATCTGCAAGTGACACGAAGTCTGCCACGGATTTCTATATTTATGCAACGCTGACATTTAAGTCAATGTTGTTCCATGCTGAAAACGCTTTAGGCGTTGTGTCAAAATAACAACTGGGTGGTCTGTACAAAGCGCCATTTACCATATTCCCTCCAGCGGTGTTTACGTTCACATTTAAATCGCTTTCAACATTGAAGACAGATGAGAGCAGGGAAAACATGTTTTTAAAATTATGCTGCCTGGTCACAACTTTTAAATAATGTTTTCTGAGTTTTTAACATATATGTTATTTACGAAAGAGAACAAATGTAAAAAGGGATCATTTAGTTTTTGCATTTCTAAGTATTTTTCCTTTTAAATCGCTTTCAAACTGTCACAGGCAGGCTCTGTTTGAATTAATGAACATTCTTTAAGTCACAACATGCTGCACATACCTTCATCTGGTCCGGCTAGTGTGTCTAGTTCAGGTGCCGAAGAAGACTGCAGTAAAATGAGCCGCCGTTCACGTTTCATATCAGCAGTCACTGGATTTTTTTGTGTAAGTTTCATAGAATGCTTACGGTAGCAGGGCTGAGAATGCTGGGCCGCGCCCCCGTAGAGGAGATTTTTGAAACAGAGGCTTCAGATCACCATGAAAAATGGCTTTTTAAGGCATTTAGGATTGTGGTTAAAAACGTATTAATCAGATATAAAACACTTCTGGATAAAAATTAGATAAAAAGCTCCTAGCAATTCTCTTGGTTGCTTGTAAAAAAGCAATCACAAGGAAATGGCTAAAAGTGGAACCGCCTTCAGTGGAAGAATGGATCAATATAACTCATGACATTTATACAATGGAAAAATTAACTTCTGCCCTCAAAATCCAAAGTGCTAACTTTTACGAAGAATGGACAAAATGGACTGAGTATGTCAAACCAGTAAGATCAGATCAGACTTTATCTGAATTTGTAGTACTTATGTGAACAGAAAGACTGTGAAACTTCACCTTTTTGTTTGTGTGTTCTATTTTGTTTTAAGGGTGCACTATTTGCTTTTGCTGTTTTGTTGTGACTATGTACTGTATGTTTGTACCATGCATGTATTGTAGCGAGAGCATACCTGCAAAATACAGATAAAAATATTTAAATAAATAAATAAAACACTTCTGGGAACGTTCGGTTTAAATAAAAAAATACTTAAATATTTTTCTCACTTTCTTCCCCACACAGATAAGACTTTTAAGCATTCATGACTTTCACTTTGAAGGAAAACTAAATGATAACTTCACTTTTTTTTTTTTTTAATAAATCACTGATGATTAAAAGTCGTTTTAAGTTGAAACAGAAATTACAAAACTGTTTCCCCCAAAACAATGAGAAAAATTAGCTAATGGAACTGTCCAATGAAAATATTGTTTTTAACATGTTCATGATGATCATATATAATGAAATTAATTTTAAAATGGGTTTTTGAGTATTTCTTTATTTAACTGTAGCTTTAATATTGTTCGTTATTTTTTGTTTTTGCACCAGTAATGTTGGATTGGATTTGTGAGGAGTTGTAAGAAAGCAAGAGAGAGTGTAAACAAAGAGATGATTGCTTACACTGTGCCAACAGTCCCGCCCACAACTCAGATGAATTTTTAATGAACAACTCCCACTCTTCATAAACTGTCCTAAAAAAACGAGAAGTATTTTTTTTCAATTATAGCTAAAAAAAAAAAGCATAATTATAAATGAAATTTGATTAATAAAGATTTAAAATACCAAAAAAATATCGAAGTGGGACCTAAAGATGTCTTCTTCCATTTTATTTTATCTAACAAACATGTTGTGGTTCAGGTAACTCAGCAGTCAGGTTTAAATTTCCCTCACCGCAGACTCATCTCATTATAGCGTGCATAATTTTGCGTGTCTTCAGTGATTTTTCCGTGCACTTTCCTCAGGTTTGAATGCGTACAGAGCTACAATTTCCTATGAACGCTTGCAGTGCTGCACTCCAGGGCCCGCAACACCAGTCCCAGAAGAAAGCTGTAAATTTAGAAAGCGTGAAAGCGGGGAAACGTTATTTCCCAACTGATTAGCAGCGGTTAAGTTCACAAAAGAACACTGTGCTCCTCCACACAAGAGCTTTAATGACTTTTTCATTTAAGTTTACAATCTCAAGGCGTCACGGTTCTTTAGTTTTGTTTCAACACTTGCCTTTGTGTTTTACATTTGTGTCCTTCTGAGTTTTTATCTTCAGTTACGTTTTATAAAGGTTGCTTTCTACTTTAATGATTTTGCTTCATGTGCTCCCTTTCAATTCCCCCTCCAAAGACAGAATATGTTTTTTTCTTTTCTGTTTGCTGCTGAAATTTGATCTTGTGTTTATAGTTTTGTGAGAAAGACTACAGTCTTGTCACTCAATGGGACTTTTTAGGGATCTCCCACAGCGGATTCCTTAAGTCAAGTATGGAATTTGTATTTACTGCTTCTTCTGTTTTTAGCCGTTTTTAAAATTTATGGAAACTTTTGATGACAAATGATAGCTGGATGTGAGGAGCCATCTGCAAAAGTTACACTTCATTTTCATTAAAAAATAGTGATCAAAAAATGATCCAGATGCTCCACAATTTTGGAAAGTTTAAGGTCTTTAAAGACAAAAAAAAACAGAATTTAAGTTTTCCATGGATTTCTATTAAGCTGTTAATGGTTTTAGGGCATATTTAAAGCTGTCTTATTAAAATGCAATTTTTAAGGAGGATAATAAACTGGAAAATAAATACGGGATTATTTATTCACGAGAAAACAATTAAGGAGTCACAAACCGAAGACGAAAGGAAACTAACAAGCAAAGAAAAGCATCAAAACAAATCTCGACACTCCGCTGCAGCTCATTATGACAGCTTGAGTTTAATTAAGGCATTGGCTTCAATCATGAACAACAACATTCTCCCTCATTCATGTCTTTGGAGTCAATCCGGTAACAGTTTTTTTTTTTCTTCATGGGATATGCCTCACTTGATCACTTTAATTCATTTTCTTTCATAAGTTTCAATCATAGTGAGATCCAGATAGTTTGCTGAATGCAACAGAAACTTATCAAGAAAAGCAGGGGTGGAAAATGAAAGCTTAGGAACACCTCAGGGGACTGTGCTTCTCACTCTACTTTTTCCCTGGTTCTCCTCAGGCTTTCTAGTCACCTGCAACAATACTACTTAGAATTCTTCCATTGTTCAGTGTTACCGGGGAGCTGACTACAGAAAAAAATACCAAAAAAAATTGGGAGTCTTGATTGGACAGGATGCCTCAAAGACAAAGCTGTTTTTTTTTTAAAATATTTTTAGGGTAAAATTTTAAAAACAAAATGATTCAGTCCCTTTATCTGTCTGTGGAAGAGTGCCGTTTTTTTTTTTTTCTTCTTTTTTGCTGACCTCTGCCAGGGAGCTGTCAGAAAGAAACTGAATAAGACAACAAAGAAAGATGGTTGTGCAACCTCCAGACCTGAATATATTGAAGAAACGTCTGCATAGGAAACAAAGGGAGGGTGCCACACACCACCAAGGAACTAAATGACCTATAATTAAATACCAAAAAAGCTAATTATATGAAATTATGTTTAATACTAATATTTGCATTTCAATAAAACAAACTTTTGCATTGATTTTTAGATGCAAAAATGTTAAGAAGAAGGTTTATTATTAAAAAAGATTCATTTTGGGCTAAAAAACACTTGCTTTCCTGCTGTCTCCTAGAACAATTAGAGGAAGGATGCTCTGCATGCCGCCCGTTACAGAATAAATTGGCTAAATTAGCACCTTATGTGGTGGAAAGCTAATTGCTTTAAAAAGTGTTTAAATGTCAGTGTGGTTTTTGTTGCTTCCACCTTTGCAGAGTTTTAATATTGATTAAAAAAGAGGGCGAGTTAGATTTTTTTCTAATAAAAATATGCTTTAGCCCACAAAAAGTATGTTTTCCTTGGTTTTGTTTTCTGTTTTCCTCTTTATTTTTTTGTTTTTTGCTGCTAAAACATGAATCCAACTGTTTTTTTTGTGCAAGATTCCTCTGAAAATTGATTTAAAGCAAAAAAAAATAAAAAAACAAAAAAATATTGGTATCCTCATTTTACATCTTCTTTTTGTTCCAAGGCTACCGACCTTTAACAATTTCAAAAAAAGCCCCGCCGATCGGGAGCTGCTAGGGAATTTCTTCACCTCACACAAACCCATTCAGGAGCCCAGACAACTTTTTCCTTCCTCCATTTTAAAAATACAAGACACTCCTTTGTATTAATGTTGCATTATTGTGATGATAATAAATTAAGTTTTTTTTTTAAAAATAAAAAACCATGTATGAAAAGTAAATATCATTAAAATATATAATAGTTTATAACTTTTAACAGAGGCTCACAAAAACTTATTTTACAAAAGGAGAAGAATTTCTATCCTTCGTAGTCCAATCAGTAAAAGATCAATGCTATATTCTAAAAATGATAAATTAAGAAGATTCTATGCAGTAGCTCGCTGATATAGAGTCCTGCAAGCTTATCATTTTTTGAGAATTTTGCGCCACTTGTGAGTTCCATATTCTTCACTTTCAGCATAATTTAAGTGGGATGAAAGAATAGAATACCAATGATTTTTAATTTCTATTCAAGTTTCCTGACAGACCACCAGAGAACCACACTGTATAAAAATTATTTCGCTCCTTAATACACTGTAAATTAATGCTTTTATTAATATCAACATCCTCCTTGTTGGTTTGTGCCCCTAGAAGACATCTGCCATTGGCCAGCTGAAGAAAAAAAAAACATCTTCTCTAATTAGAAAATGTTAGAAAAAACAGACGTTTAGGGGTGTAATTATTTTGAGAAATTGTCATTTTTGCTTTGAACTGCTACCTCCCCACAATCTGGACTGGGTGGGTTTGTTTTAAAATATGAGCAAAAAAGTCAGATCTACCAGCTAATTGAGGCATCCTTTGTCATGGAATACATTAATTGCTGAGCATTCTAACATTTATTCGGATTGTCGCGTGGAGCTAATTGGCAGCTAATTTGGCTAAGTTGCAATACTGAAGACCACTGGAGTTCTCCATTTTTTATTTTAAGGAAACTTTTTCTTTTTATGTTTTTTTTTTTTTTTTTTTTTTTTCTCACGTGTGAATTCATTTTAAAAAATATTGACTGCTGCAGATTTGAGAATTTGCTGCCTATGTTCTACATTTCATGTTCTGCTTAATCAGATTTAAATTATATTTCTATTTGAGTTGTGAGACCACCAGAGAATAAACTTCATGAATTATGGGAACCAAATAATAATACAACCGTATTATTTCTAATCTTTTCAATACCAAGAAACAATCTGCCAACAAGCTTTTCAAAAAAAAAAATTAAGCTCTAAAAAACACCCGAAAGAAACAAAGAGATGGGTAAATAATGCAAAACATTGTAATAAAAAAAAAAAAAAATAGAAAAAAAAAGCAAAAATTCAAAAAAAAAAAAAAAAAAAAAAAAAACAAATAAAAAAAAAAAAAAAAATTTGAAGAATTTTGCAAATAAAAAAATTGAAACAAAAAAAAAAAACGTAGTTAATTTTTTGCAAAATAAAAACATTTTTTGCATAATGTGAACAAAAAAAAGCGTGGGAAATGAAAAAAAGCAAGAAAAACAAAATGAAAGAAATGTTCAAAATATATGTGTTGCGAAGAACAAAAGGGGCGGGAAAAGGAAAAAAAACAAAAAAAAAATAATAAAAACAAAAAAATCAAAAAAAAGGAAGGGAACAGGAAAAAGCTCAAACAGAAAAGAGGATTACTATTTCCCAGCTCTGTAATTAAAACTTTCTTATGAAAATACACAAATCACACATTTTCCAACCATGAAAGATGTAGATTTTCTTGAAAGTAATTCATTTTTGCATAGAAAGAATATTTTAATTACTTTTCTAACTTTTTCCTGGAATAAAAACTAGGACGGCCTCAGAGACCTCATTTATCTATCTCCATGTTTCATAAACAAACTCTGGTAACCTTTCTGTAGATGGCAAAGACGCTTATTCAAAGAACTTTAATTTTTGATGAAAACACAATCATTTATGATTTGTTTTTAAATTGCAGACATCTGTTTTGTTGCCAAATGATACAATGCTGGACAACACATTGCAAAAATAAACACTTTAATGGAAAATATAATCCTTAAAGCTTTTTTTTTTTTTTCTTGCTTTAGTTTAAAAGTTATCTTTTGTGTGTTTGGGGAAACGTGTGCAGGAATGCATTACCTGTGATAATGCTCGTACGAATGCTTTTTGCTGAATGCAGTTTAATTTATTGCTTTATGTCCTGAACTTGCCGAATGTTTTTATATCAATTTTGCATATGTTTTAAAAGTGCACTAAAGAATTTGAAGATTTTTTTTACAAAATTGCGTAAAATTTTTAAAAGGTCAAAAAGGTTTGAAAGCCAAAAATTCAAGCATGAATGTCCTGAACATTTTGATACAAATGTCACAGAAGTTGCTTTTTGTTAAGGATTGCTGTGACAGTATCAAGTATAAGAGAAGAGAAACAATCATAATTGTTACGCCTTGTGTTTGTTTCAATTTTATTTGTTGTGTGTTTGTATTGACAAAAAGGTCACTTGCGTGATTAAAGTTGGTGTGTTGTTACAACGCATCCCTTTTTATTAAAAAGATGTGGAAAAAAATCCAGTATTTTCCCAATTATAAATCGCAAGAGCAAAAAATGCATAATCAAGAAGAAGAAAATTAAATATAAGTCGCTCTGGAGAGTAAGTAGCACTTTTAGGAGAAACGTGTGACTTTTCAGGACAAATCCGCCGAGCGTTGCTAAAAAAAACAAATGAATAAATACAAGAATACTAATCTTTTGATCTCTACCAAAAAAAGTATCAAAGTTTAAGAGGAAAAAGATTAGATTCTCTTCAATGTTTGTTTTGGACGACACTTCTTCTGCCACTGTCAGTAGAAAATACTTTGGATGCAGCGCCCTCTAGTGGTTGTTACCGGAAACAAGTCAACTGGTGTTTACTGAGAAAGTAAAATCTATGAGCCTACAGATGTCTTAAAAAAAAAAACACGTATTGCTCCTGAGTATAAGTCGCACCCCTCGCTAAACTGTGAAAAAGCTGCAACTGATACTCCGGTACATAACTTTTAAAGGTGTATAAACACTTTCAAGATTTTTTTTTTTTGATAGCAAAAATTACACAAGATTTTAAAAAGGCTTAATAGGTTTGAATACCAAAGGTACAAGCATGGATGTCCTGAAAATTTTGATTCCGATATTGTAAAAATTTTTAAGCGCACAAATTATTTGAAGAATTTATCCTTTCATTGGGGCTGAGAAAAATTGCAAAAATTGCATAAAATTAAAAAAATTACAAAGTATATGAATACCAAAAGTACAAGCAGGAATGTCCTGAATGTGCCAAACGTTTTGCTACCAAGATTGCTTAAGTTTTAAAAGTTTTGAAGAATTTTCCATTCATTTTCAACGGGACTGAAAAAGATGCATGAATTACGCAAAATCTTAAAAACTGTAAAATTTATCAATATCAAAAGTACAAGCAGAAATTTCATCATCAAGCTGAGCGTTTTGATACTTAGATTGCTGAAATTTTTCTAAGTGTGATTGAGTTCCTACATGCCGAAAAACTTACGAAAAGGAGCAGGAGAGTCACTAAGGTGTGAAAACCAGAAAGCGTTCCCACAAAAAGTACAAAATTGTATTTGAAAAGAAGAAAAATAAAATATCGGAAGTTAAAGATTTTAGTTATTGCAATAGATAAACTCTGCTAGTAGTTTCTCATATCTGTTAATCTGTTCTTGGATCAATATGTGTCTTATTAAAACACTTTTTTTTATTCTAAAACAATTAAATTTTAAACTTTTTTTTTTTTTACACTAGATTTGAAATATATTTAGACCTTCTCTCATACATCTAAGTTCCTAAACTTATATTTTAACCTATATATTCATTTAGTTAATTCTGAAAGCTGAAAATCACTCATTAAAATGTTAGGGATAATTAATCATGCACATCTTAGTAACTGAATATCCTTTAATATTTCAGGCTAATTTAGCTGTACCCTGAAGAGTGTGGGGGCCTGTGTGGGAGGACAACTTGGCACAAGAAAAGATTTCTTTTTCCAACCCAATCTCTTTTTTTCTACATAATTATATCAATTCAATTAATTGGAAAGGCTCATCTGCATATCTGGGTTATTGCTCTTATAAAAGGAGAAGGTCTGTGGGGAACACAGAAACAATTACAAAGCTGCCAGACAGTAAAATTTCTGTTTCCAGCCACACATCTGTTATTTCTACCAAATGCTGCACTCCAGGGACGATTTGGCCCCAGAGCTCTGGAGTGGAGGGTTGATAATGCAGAGATGCATTATGGGCAAGAGTCACATCTACGAAGTAGTTTAATAGAGTTCAGTCGACGTCTTCAAATTAGCAGGTACATATAAATTGCTTTTCCCTGCACAAAAACAGTTGAAACTATACTATGTTTTAAAAGCAGTAGCACTTTTAAATGCTTGGGGGAAAATTCTGTAATTTCTGCCAAACATGGAAATTGTTGCAAATATAATCTCTGTTTTTATATCAAATTTATCATGTTGTGTTCAAATGGAAATAATACTTTGATCTTGTGTCGGTGATCCGTGCATGAAAAAACCTTTCCTGGAACGCTTTCATCAACAATGGTTTGCAAATTGTGCAAAAACTAAATCCAAAACTGTCCAATAGACCTCATCAGTAACCAGCAGGTTTTGGCCTAAAACTGTGGCAAAGAGGAAAATGCTTTATCTCTAATTTGCATTTTTTTCTTTGATTGTGTGATTAAAGACGAAATTTAAAAAGATGGGGACACTGCTTTGAATCTATAAAGGTGTTTTCTTTGGAGTTCCATGACTGACTGCTGCTTTAGGACATTGACAGAATATTTCCTCATATCAAACAGAATCTGTAAGGAAAGTCTAAACGCTTATCTACAGTCTAGATATCTTTGTTGAACATCTCGAACTTATAAATAATACGAGAGTCCAACTGTGACAAAAGGTGTTAATTTACAGAGAATTTGAGTAAAGGATGGATTGTTTTTTGCATAGTTCCAAAGTAATTTATTTTTTGTGGAAGAATACTTTTTTATTCTATAATGAAAGTATAAATATGTTTTTATAGCGAATGTATAATTTCTTTTCTAATGATGGTATAACTATTTTTTTAAATAATGAAAGTATTTCATTTAAATTTAAGTATTTAAATTTAAGTTTAAATAAAGTATTAATACTTTTCAATGGTGAAATTATTCATACTTTTTTAAAATTGAAAGTATATGTATATATGGTGAAGGTATAAATACGTTTTTCAAATGCATTTTAATAGACCAAGGGTGTCAAACATACTAAAAGGATAAACAGTTATTGAACGCACTAAAACTAAATGTTTTAAAGTTTAAAAATGTAATATTTAAAATAAATGTGAATAAAAACCATATAGTTTTCCATAAATACACATTTTGTCAAAATTATACAAGTGCAAGATAACATCGGACCATTTGTAACAATAAAATTAAATGATTTGGATAGTTATCCGGCAGAGCGGATCCAGCCCCCGGGTTTGACTTTCACAAATGTGTAATAGAATATTACTCAGATCTAAGTACAACTACTAAGATGGAAAGCCTGCACTGCTTTGCTCAAAAGCCAGACCCCGATGAACATTGTTTTTGGTGTTTTTAAAATATTCTTGTGCAATTTTTCTGAAGATTAAAGAAAATTAAGCTCAAATTACGCTCGAAATTTCCTTCCTGAGTGTTTTTTTTTTTTTTTTTTTAATAATTGTGAAATTGGAGAAAATGGGAAGAAAAATTGGTTTAGAGTGGTTTTGAGATGTAGAAAATGTGCATTGTGATGCATCCATTTGCTGATGACTACATCCAGAGCAGGATAGTACCAATATTGCTCACCATTTTTGTTGCACCAGTAACATTAGGCTGTGGATTTAAGAGGCTGTAAGATAGCAGAATTACAAAACCCACAATTCAGAGAGTAATTTCTAATGAACTCCTGCTGCTCTACAGAAGCTATATCCTAGAAAACGATAGATTTTTTTGATTTTGACTAAAAACTACAAACTCATGATTATTATTACTAAATTCTTAAATAAATAGTCCATGACCAACACTCAAGTGTTGTTTTTTTTCTTAGGTTTTTGTGCTCCTTCTCAAAACCTTGAGTTCTTTTTGACTCGCTGCTTCCCCATTGTGTATGTCTCTTCCCTTCCTGCCAGCAGGTCATATAAATCTACGTCAGACCTGTCAAATCCATTTACCATCATTTACCTGATAGTCACTACAGCCTCCAAAAATAAAGACCTCATCATCAAATTTTATGTACAGTTTTTAGAATCCTAAAAAGAAGAATCTGATTTAATCCAATTTGAATAAATTGGTGAAAAACGAATATCTTTTGACAAACCAGAAAATTCAATAAAACCTTCAATCCTCTTGAGATTTCCGTGTTGCTGCATAATATCATTTGATCTTCTTATGCTTGTTACATGATGACCCTTGCCTCTGTGACATATAGAAGCTTATGTTGAGGCTTTATGCAAAAGAAAGTCTAAATCCTTCAATCCTTTTTGTCTGCATCTCTCTTAGAACTGAGAATCTAAGGCTAGAATGAACAAAAAAATGGCATTGTTGCTGATAATATTTTAAAATCCACTGATTATCAGACAGTTTTGCAAGTAAGACTTTCAAAATAAACATTTTTCACAGTTTTACATTTCCACGCGAGTCAAAAATAATAAAGTTTAACATATTCTACGATTATTGCAAAATAGATAAATGTGATTGATATCTTGTGGACAAAAATCTAACAGAAAATGTAAGATTGATGCTGAGGAACAATGCTTTAATTTCTGTCTTTGAGGTTCCACATTACCTATTCCATGACCTTCTCCAAAAGTTTAAGTACAGCACTCCTGAGGTAGGAGAGCAGCACCTGTGCAGTAATCACCAGCTTTGTCTCAAATGAAACACTTCAACTCATGTTTTAAAAGAAAAAAAGTTTAAATTATTAATTTTTTTGTAATTATTAACCCACTGGTGCCTGAATTTATTATTTCCAGCTATAAAAAACACTTTTAATTAGGTTTTCAATTTGTTGTAACATAAGGTAGTTTTGAAGCCAAAGTGATTTGAAGAATATTTGCTTCAAAAGATGTTAAGAAATTGTTTTTTTTTTCCCCCTGCGGATGCTGTGACGTTCTTTGCTTTTGTTTTAAAGGAAAGAACAAGTCGAATGAAATGCATTACAAAAAAATAAAAAAAATAAAGTTTTGTGACAAACTTTTAGGTTTTCATTTTTGTTTCAATATAAACCATGCTAACAAATAATGTAAAAGTAAAATAAAAAAAAAAAAGTTCAGATTCCGAACGAATACAAAAAGAGTCACAAAATGATTTAATTATAATACTATGAAACATTTAACAAAAAAACAAAAAAAGTTGCATGTGCTTTGAAACTTTTGTGTTACTTTACATTATTCGTAAGGCCTTGAAAAACATTCAACAAACTAAAGCTTTACCTGCAATTTTGTGAGAATTATAAAATATTTGAACCTGAGGGACCGCCTGCCAACCACATCATCCGTTTATAATGATGTCAGCATGAACAGGTTGCTCTATTATTAGAGTTCAAATTCAGAATTTAATAAAAAGGCTTCAGAAAGTATTTATTTAAATATTTTTTGTTCAAAACAACCATAAGAGTTATGACGCGTAATTTATGACCCTCGCAATAAATACTTACAGCACTGTAGTTAAGTGGAGCTCAACTTTTTTAGACAGTTTTGACTTTTTCTGCACTTTGTTTTGGGATTTAGACGTTTTTATTTTGTCTCCACACATTTCATCTCAGTTATAAGCCATAAAAATAGTTTGATCAAAACATTTTTCATGATATTTCCAGTTAACAAAATGGCAAAATGTGTTAATCGAAATTGAGTTGTTTTAGACATTTTCTGTTTCATTGCAGAATTATGCTGTTATATGATGAAAAAATGTATTCAAAGATAGCATTTTTAAAGATAAAATATTAGAGACCATTGTAAAGCAGTCTGGTGATTCATTTTAGTGTTAAAGGTTCTTAAAAATTTAATTATCCTTTTTTTCTGCTGTCACTTGTCAGTATGTAATTAAATATTATGTTATTACCCCCCCCAAAAAAACGTTTATAATTTTCTTATATTAGCTCTTTAAGCAGAAAATTCAAAAAGTGAATCAGTTTAAAACTAACAACTGAAGACAAAAATGATTTCATTCTATTCTATTCATTTATTTTTTCAAGTCAACAACCCTCTTTGTACTTAATTTCTGTCAAACTCAATGTGTCTGAACTTTTTTGACAATAAAATGAATGGAAACATTACTACACCAGCATGCATTTTTATTTGTTTCATCCAACAAACTGATGCTGCCATGGACACGTTTGTGTCTCCATTGTCTTTTGTCTCGCATGCTTTCATCTGGGGCTCAGCTCAGTGTCCTCATCAAAGGTCACGCTGCTCTTCCCCACAGCCGGCGTGCGTGTTTGGTATTCCATCTTTAAAGCCACATGAAGAAAAAGAGGGCTCTCATAAACTTGAGCGTGCATGATTATCTCTGCGACACAGACCCGGAGAGGCGCAGAGGGGGAGTCGAGGAGGGCAGAGATGTTCAGCTCTTCCCAAGTGCAGATTGCGGTTTTATTTAAAACAGACACACAAATATGGTGTTTTCAGCCCAGGCTGCCTCATTTGTGATTCGAAGATTGATCTGTGAAACTAGTTTTGGTCACGAAATGATGCAACTTTTTGCACAGTTTGTGTAGGATGCTTTTTTTTCTTGTTGTTAATCCCTTGCAGAAAAGGCTTGCACCACTGTGCCATCTTGTGGCTCAACATGTTTTTTTTTTTGTGTGTTATTTTACATTTCACATTTAAGGTTAAGATTTGCTTCCCTCTTCTGGAGGCTCGTTTGATTTGCTGATTTAAAAAAAAAAAAAAAAAAAAAAAAAAACTTTGTCTTTCAAAAAGAGAGCCTAAAATAGGAAACAAACAATAATGTAAGAAGAAACTCACCAGAGAGTATTAAATTGTGTTTATGCAGTAAGTAACTTCTGCTTAACAAGAGATAAAGGGACATTGAAATAAAAAAAATATATATTTTTATTTCCAAAAATTGAAATAAAAAATAAATAAATCAGGTTACTATCTGGTACGCACCAGTTAGAAACCAGAATTTTATTTTATTCATTTATTTTTTTACTTCCATTTTTTTTTTTTTTTTGATGTGACACTATTTTTTTTTTTTTAAATTGAAGAAAAAAAAAATCTGGTTAATACTTGGTGCGCACCAGTTACTATACGCACCAATTAGTAACCCAGTAACCAGAATTTTTTTTTTTTGGTTACTATCTGGTGTTCACCATTTTTATTACAGTGACAAACTGGTTTAATAATAGGGAATTAATCATTTCAGAACATAGTTTTGACATAAAAGGTCATATTCTTTGTACAAGTTGTCCCATCTTAATAAATTCTCATAAAATATAACTCATACTTAAACATAAATCTAAGTTTTTGTTTCCAAATTGATGACAATGAATCCCAGTCCAACTTGTGAACATTTATTGAACTTTCAAAGAGAATCATTTAATCTGAACCACAGTTTACAGTGCAGTTTGAGTTTTTTTGAGTCTTACATCAAGTTTTTTTCTATTGTAAAGAAAATTATTTTGACTCATTTTGATAGTTAAAACTTCTCAACTGATTTTGAAAAAATATTGGAAAGATGTAAAGAAAACGTAAGACCTGGTAAAATGTCTTGAATTTCCAGAAATAAAATTTTAAATATGAAATAGTTTGCAGCGTACATCGATGATTTGGAGAAATTGCCATCAGGAAAGATGTCTTTTGTTAGTTTGGAAGTTTGTGTTTGAGGTTGACCTCTGGTTGACAAACGGTCTGTAAGTCAAAGTTGAATTTCATGGAAGACTCTGCTGCAGGTTTCCTCTCTGTCTTTAGACATGATGTAATCAAATGGATGAAGCTCATGACGGTTATCAGCACCATGAGAACGCCTGAAGATTAAAAAACAAAAATGTTGAGGTGAAAATCTTATCAATTACTGGGCCAGAAATTTGTCATTTTGAATAAAAATCTTACCACAGACGGCCGTATTGATGGAGAAATCTCTGACTCGATAACTATTAGTGAACATAGCACCCAGGCCAAGGATCAGGATGCCGTAGATGCTGAACGTGTGGCCCATGAACACAGGTAGCAGAAAAATCTGTAGGATGAACCTGGAGACAGCAAAACCTTCTCAATAGCTTAAATCAGGGCTGCTCATTCCTGGTCCTCAAGATCTACCACCCTGCCTGTTTTCCAGCTCTCCCTGTACTGCTTGCTGCTGATTACCTGGACCAGGTGTGTCCTTTCAATCAGATTGTGGAGACATCTGACTGAGCCAATCAGCAGGTGGCAGGGCTTGGAGATCTGGAAAATAGTCAGGGTGGTAGATCTCGAGGACCAGGAATGAGCAGCCCTGGCTTAAATGATTAGCTTAAACCTGCTAAATGTTTCAACTCTTACCAGATGACTATGCAGAAGGAGAGGATGGAGAGGACAATAGTGCTGGCCACAGGGTCTGGTACTCCACTATTGTACTTGAGCGCAACCCCAAGACCCACAGATGCATGAAATAGAGACCACCAGGCGAACGCAGCTAATCCGTTCTGGGTCTGTTCGGAGATTTAATGTTAGGAAAATGTTCCTTTGTGTTGCTGAAAATTGCTCTTTCCTCTTGCCCAGAGTCACCAGATAGCGTGTCCATGAGATCACATCAGGGTTGTTGATGGCTAGCCACGCTTTGTGCTTGTTGAGTCTGGTGTAGGACATGTGGAGCATGTAGAAGCTGTAGACTGGCAGAAACCACTGGAGCACCACAGCTCCCACGATGTGGCTGCGGTACGCAGGAAAAAAAACTTGAATTTATGTGTTTATATTGTAAATGGCCGATGAGAGCACTAAAAACAACTCACTGTTTGTCCCACAGGTACATGATGTACATCCTTAAGGCATTGGTTGCAGTCCATATCACATGAAACATTGGAGGGTGGATTTCTGGATTGCAGGATTCTGGGCCGAGAGCATTTCTACAAATGGAGCGACAGGAAAAATCAGAAACTTCGTCCTCACCGGAGTAGACATCTTTCCTCTTACCTCCTGTAGAGGCTGACGGCTGCATGAACAAGCCACGCTTTGGACCACAAGTCAATCACAATCCAGCAATTCTCTGACCACCAGTCCATTGTCACTTCGAGGTAGAAAGTGTCGGACACATTTCTGGTTGAGGTCTGAAACAGAGCTGGGAAGAAAACAATTTTACTTTTACTGTATTTTAACAACTTTCTCCTCCCAGAATGAGAATTATTCTGCCTAAAAATGATCAATGTTTTGGAGCAAATCTTTGACAATCATTCACTCACCATTGGGAACGTTTCCTTCCTTGGACAGAATGAAGAAGACGTCATAAATCATCTGAGAGATGAATGCTAGGATGACGCTTGCCGCATGTTTCTTCAAATGGTTGCTGTTGACTCCACCAAAGACGGTCATCTTGGATCTCGGTGAAGAGTTTCTACCGCAGCTCCCAGATACAACCTTCTGCTACCACTATCTAATACTTTGGACTTTGGATCACTGCATGTACCTTTTGATTTTATGATCTCAGTGTGACTATAAAACCATACGAGGATTGTTATTTAATTTGATTAACAGTTGCAGAAATCAGTATAAATAATTAACAGCAGCTGCTTTAAATTCCATCTGCATGGTTATCTTTGCCGCCTGACAAATGGAAGGCATTTAGAGCTATGTTGAGGCCAATATTATTTGAAACCCACATTAAACAAATTTAAAAAAAAATGACTGGTCTTTGGCCAAAAAAATTCTAAATGTCCAAAACTTTTTGCTATTCTAAAATAAACTTGGCTTCAAATGTTCTGTTTTATAGGTTTCAAAACTCAAAATACAAATTTCAAAACTTTTTTTTCAGTTTCAACTTTTTTTTTTCTTTTCCAAACCTGAAAATTTCTAAACTTTTGGACCAGGACCAGTGCATTCACTGACAAACTTGGATAATTACAGTCAGAAAATGACATTTATTTCTTGGCTGAACACCAATATTTTTTTCACTTTTTTTATTTGGGTTTCAAATAATATTGACCCCAAAAAAATCTTCATAAAGACCATACTTTCCCATTTTTTATGGAGTTTAGACTTTTTTTTTTTTTTCTTTTGAGAATATCTATAATTCTCGCTTTCCTGCTAAAGTTCCATCTGTGTTGTTTTGGGGCTGTTGCTCGGCAACACAGACTTTAATCTTCCTCCACATAATCTCTACTGGATTGAGGTCCAGAGTCTGACAAGAACTCTCCAGAACATGGAAATACTTTTTAAGTTGCCACTCTTTTGTTGCCCGGGCGATGCTGTTTGTGATCATTGTTATCCTCATTGATGGAAGAAAGTCTGACCTTAAAATGTCCCCATTCATCCTTTTCTTCATGACAATTATCATGTCTCCTTTGCAGAACTGCAGCTCCAACCCCGCGCTCCACATTGGGTTTGGTGCTCTTCGGATCTAACTCTGCATTCTTCCCCCTCAATAACACAGCAAGTGGTGCTTCAACCACAAAAGTTTGAAAGTTTTTCAAAGCAGCAAAAAATTTGGAGCGGCTCAATGTCTCTGTGATTACTTCATTCAGTATTGTTCACTGGACTTCTCATTTGAAAGTTTTATACATTTTTGTAAGTCGTTTTCATTCCTTGAGATAAATTCATGGATATGTTTTCTCATCACTTTATTGACAAACTCCTTGCTTAATATTTTAAAACTCTTATTTACAGTTTTTAATACAAAAAAAAAGAACTTAAAAAAGAAATATTTCTATAATGTATTTACAGCAAAGCTTTTGTTACATTTACAGAAAAAATTTGCTTTGTTTTAAAGAAATTTCCACTGGTGACAAGTCCAGCCCGTTGTCTTTGTAAAGCGGTTGTTTGCAGTGCCTCCACGTCACCAGGGCTAAGCGTGTTACAAACATGACGCAGGAAATACCCAGAATCACAGCTGCAAGAAAACAAAAGTACAAAACAGATGAAGAGAAATAAATTATCTGGAGATTCAGGATTCTTCTAAAGAGCACCTGCAAAGATGTAAACATGATCCCCTGGAGATCTGGAGTTTGTCAGGGAGCCTGCCAGCCAATAGATGACCACGGGGTAGATGGTCACTACGTACCGCACCTCCCCAACAAAGTAAAAGTTCTCTAAAAGAAACCTGAGATCAAAGGGAACCAGAATTTACTTTTTTTTTTTTTTTTCTTTTAAGTCAAGTTGGCTGGGTTTCAGTCAAGAGGAGGACTCACCACACCACCAGCTCTATCAGGAGCAGCAGCAGCGACAGGAATGAACAGTCACATTTAAACGTGTCTGTCCGGTGCTGCAGGTACATGGTCAGGCTGAGCAGAGTGGAGAGAGTCCCCCAGGATGCATAAACTGCCACTCCATTCTGCACCTTTAAAGAAAAAATGTCAATTACGGATTGATCTAAAATCTATTTTGTAAGTTGTAATCTTTTAATATTTTTTTTTAACTTTAATTAACAAATTAGTAGCAACTTTTATTTTTTTTTACTTTACCTTCTCTCAGTTTGCATATTCTTTTGTTTGAACAAGAAATATTTTGCTTTTTGCAAGATTCCTAATGTATACCTCAAAGAAATGCAGTAAAACAATTTAATTAATATTGCTTTAAGATATTTCCATTTTTATCTTTAACTGGTTAGCCTTGAGGATCTGCTTCACTCTTTTAAGATTTCTTTTGGTAAAATTTATTGACATTATGGCTAAAATATAGAATTGTTTTGGTTTTCATTTAAATTGATTTAATCAGTAAACAACCTATTTTGGAAATTCACAAAATAAATGTAGAAAATAATCTAAAAGGCCATTTTTAGGTCGTTGCAGAGGCTATGCTCTTATTTTCTGGGTTGTGATTTTTTGATTGGCTATTCACTTATTTATTTATTTTAAAAAAGCAAAGTTTGCAAGACTTTGAACGAGCTAAGATGGTAAAAAAAAAATAGGAATTAGTGTATTAAACCATCAGCTCAGATGGGATGAAGAGAAAATTAAAAAATTGACATTAAAAAGACAAAAATAAATTTCTTATGTTGACTATGTGCTCGGTTTATATCCCTTTCTGCTCCCATAAGATAATCATGAGAGCAAACATGCAGATGTGAAAATTGAATGCATCCCTGGCGAAATTAAAACAAACCTTTAAATTCTGATTATATTCTATTAAAGCCTAAAAACATAAAGGTTGGTTTGCAAAACCATTTATAGCTTTAATCCAGGAGCTGTTTACTTTCTCAGTTTCCATCCTAATAAATGTGTTAGGAGTTCTGAAGCAAGCAGACGGGCATCAATACACTTTATGACATTTTTTTATGAGTTTACCAATATTCTGAGGAGCCACAGGTCTGCTTTGTGATATTTGTTCAACCAGGCCCCATAGGTTTGGAGTCCATAGCAGGAGAAGATCAGGACCATGTAGTCGGTGACGGTCATCAATACAGAGGTTATAAGCGCTGGCATCAGCAGCCTGTAGAATACAAGAGTCTTGTAAACTGATCATAAATGAACAAACCTGAGGATGTTGTTTTTAAAACGTGCACTCACTCTCTGTCATATAAAAACAGCCAGGTAATGTTCAAGCCAAAGTTGATGATAATGGCCACATGAAATCCATAGGGCAGCACTGCAGGTGTGGTGTACATCCAATCGTACACATTCCTGCGGAAAGTACATTCAGTACTGTTGGTAAAACACACTGCAGCAAGTACACACACAGGCCACTTTATTAGGCACACCTGTCCACCTGCTCGTTTCTGAAAATTTCCAATCACACGCCAGCAACCCAACATATTTAGGCATGTAGACATGGTCAAGACGATCTGCTGCAGTTCAAATTGATTTTCTCCACCTCCTCTGGGGGGCATTCCCTGGCCAGCCAAGAGATGTAGTCTCTCCAGCGCGTCCTGGGTCTTCCCCAGGGTCTTCGCCCAGTGGGACATGCCTGGAATACTTCTCCGAGGAGGCATCCAGGAGGCATCTGGAGCAGATGCCTGAGCCACCTCGACTGGCTCCACTCTATATGGAGGAGTAGTGTCTCTACTCCGAGCTCTCTCCGGGTGACCGAGCTTCTCACCCTATCTCTAGAGGACCGCCCAGCCACCCTCCAAAGGAAACTCATTTCACCCATTTGTAGTCGTGATCACATTCTTTTGGTCATGACCCAGAGCTCATAACCATAGGTGAGTACTGGAACAAAGATCGACGGGTAAGTTGAGAGCTTTGCTCTCCGGCCCAGCTCCCTCTTCACCACAACGGTAGTGGCCGGAAAACGGTGAACGCTGTACCAATCCACCTGTTGATCTCACCCTCTGATCTTCCCTCACTAGTGAACGAGACCCCAAGATATTTGGACTCCTCCACCATGAGGCAGGAGCACTCCATCTACCGAGAGAGGGCAAATTACCTTTCTCTGGTCGATAAAAACACATCCAACCCAATAGAGGCAGATGGGCTACAGCACCAGAAGAGCACACCGGTTTACCGCTCCTGTCAACTAAACCGAGACACCAATTCACACCTATAACGTAGCCAGTGAGTGTATATGGAGTCTGTTGGGAAATAAGGCACCTTTCACATTTAATGTTTGAGCATATGAAGAGAAAATAACTGCAAATAGGACAGCTGTTTTAATGTTTAAGAGTCATTATTTTGACAATACAACAAACACTAATACTACATACAGATAATAAAACACTAAATACAGCTGTGGCTTCAATGGATTGGATGCGGTGTGTGAAAATAGAAATACAAACATTCCTTACCTTCTGCAGAGTCCAGTCAGAAAGTATACAAACATAGCAAAGATCCAAAAGTAGGTGAAATCCCACACCAAATAAGTCCACTGAGCAGGAGTTATGAGCGTTGAGTACTTCATCGTCACATCCTCGATGCGCTGCTGGAAAACACCTGCATTGAAAGTTCCATCATGACACTTCCTTAAAAATCTTGTTGTAGTTTTGCTTAAAATATTCACCTGATTTGTCTCCGAATCCTGAAAGGAAGTTGAACGTAATGGCGGCTAAAAATGTAAACAATCCAACAAACATGAGAACAACACGGGCTGGGTTGTGGTTAGCCATAATTAAGGTGTCAAGGTCAGTTTCCCCGAGAAGGCATCGCAAATTTCATCTCACAACTGCTCTTTCGTGTCCTCCTTTCGCACAAAAAGACATGTGTCTGGGAAAAACATGTGAAGGAGAGCGTCAAAAGCATAATTTCTCACAGCCAACTCGTTTTATGGCCGTGCTCTGAGCATCTCTTATCTTTTCCTGCCATAAATAGTCTTCTCTTTAGTCGTTAAAGCCAGGGTAAAGAGTAAAGACCAGCACATGGAAAAAACTGGAAAAAGAAATATTGAATGACTGAGGAACTAAGTAGGTTAACTTGGGTTATGATGGATAAGACTTTAAAATAAATCAAAAAACCTATAAACCTAAAACTGTTCAAGTCTTTGGAGTATTTATTTAATCAAAGTTTGAACCATTAAAGAAAAAAAATGAGATCATAACCCATCATATAATATTTTTTAGATACTTATTTTGATATTTCCATGCGCTATTCGTGTTAAAAAGAAACAAAAAAGTATTTAAAAAAATACAGTTTTAGAGGTGAAAATGTGACATTCTACATATTTTAAATTGGCTTTTAAAAAATTAATATGATTAAAGTATACTTCAACATTTTTTTTAAAGATTTCCAGGGTCCAAATTGCATAAATAAGATACTTTATATTTGTCTTTTGAACCAAAGTGACAGCTTTCCACTTCTATGATGTGATATTTAGTAGAGTTCCCAGCCTGACCACACAGTGGCAGCATCACATTACCCTGTGAAACAGTGAGGCTGGCAGCTTGTACTCAGTTACTGGGGAAAGAACTATCTTTACCTCTTAAGGCCTGAGCTAATATTTGATGTAACCCCCTGTAAATGTAGTCAGAGGGCACCAGTTAAGCCAAATTAGCTATTGTGGTATTATAAGCCTATAATTGTGATGTGGACGCCACATCTTAAGACGTTAAAGACCTTAAAGTAGTTCAAATCTGCTTTACTGTTATAAAGTTTGATGTTTTTTGGATGTGTGTGAATGAAAAAGAGACACACAAGAAAGCAACAAGTTACATCTACTCAGTTACGATTACTTGAGTAACTTTTTAATCTTTTACTCGAGCAGAATAAACGCCGAAAACCACCAGCATTCTCGCTCAACTTCATTTGATTTCATTGAGTTACTTTATTTTCTCAGCAAACGTTTATAATAGTCCAGGGATTTGTGATCATTGTTAGATAATTACACAAGAAAGGTAACAGCCAGAGCTGCACAGCACAAAGGTTTATAACAGCAAATCTCTTGAGCGTTGACTATACAACTGCAATAAAGAAGCACATCAGTACCTTCAACAAAAACGTACTGTTCATTAGTACTGATGCATGGGGGGGTTAAAACAACATTTATTTAACACTTATAATTTATTTAAACTTCTAAAAATAGAAGAATTAGAAGCAATATCTGAACAATAATAATCTTTATTTAACAAGATCGAAAATGGTTAAATATTGGAAATTGGTGATGTTTAAAAAATATTGGCATGTTAGATAAAAGATTTAAAAAACACCTTTTTGCTTTTATAAATACTGTAAACAAGGGAATGTTTATTTTTGGTTACTTTTTATTTCAAGTCAATGTCTCTAATCACCAGAATAAATGCATTAATTTAAATAAAATAAAAGTTTTTCAGATATGTTTGAACTGTTCTTGTGGGTTTTTTTTTTTTTGGCAATAATTAAAAAAATCTTGCCCAGTTAATTATTTGGATGAATATTTTTCACTTGTGCTTGAGTAATATTTTAAAGGGGAACTGTTCATACTTGAATACAATTGTTACGATACTCTACCCATCTCTGGTAAAAGTAAAATTATATTGTATGATATAAATAATCTTCTTTAATTGGAGGAATCTGTTTTACAAACTTAATTTAGGTAATTTTAAGGGTTTTTTATCCTTTGGGAGTGTTTCTAAAATAATACCTTCATTTAACCCACTCAATACAGCCATTTTGTTTATTTAAAACCAGCATATTAATGTTTCCATGTAAGATTTTAGCACTGCTGAGCTTTTTTTGCTTGTTTTTACATCCGATAAGTTTCATACCTTCATAGGCAAAGTTAATTCCATTTTTTCTATCCTGTCTTCAAAAAGACTTTAACCTTGTCAGTCAAATCTCCCAAAGGTGGTTTGATTCGCACAACGTGTCACTGGATTATCTTTGATTGTCTATGATGAGTGACCTGTGAGGCTCATATATTTGAGTCATAATGTGGGGATCATCAATCAAAAATTTTGTTTCCGCTTTTTGAAATACAGAAAAAAAAAATAATGAGAAATCGTGACTGTAAAAAAGGTTAAAAATTGAATAAAAATTCAAAAGTGGCGTCATTCAATGGTTATGCAATAGGTAAAACGTGGATTTCAATTGGGGAAAAAAAAGGCTTCTTGTGAATTTCTCATATTTAAACATTATCTTTTTACAAAAACTGTTCTGTTTGTCTTGTTTTGATCCATGTGATTCAGTTAGTGAGTGGGCAGGCAGGCAGTGACACAGCAGCACAGTTGAGGTTAAAGGAAGAGCTAAACCCTGGAAACCTTTCCTGCTGTTTCCTCACCTGGCACCAGATGTTGCCTTGTGGTGTTTTCCTCTCACCAGCCTTCAATAATTAATGAGGTCTTTCTCCCTCAAGGCTGGATTAAAGGTTTCACAGACTTTATGCACAGTTATGCTTCTATGGGTGAGTCATAACGTTTGAAAAATGCGGATAATATATAGAAGCACTCCACTGATGAGACTCTTCATGACCCTCGAGTCAACAAGCTCTTTTTCAGCGTTTAGTACATTCAGTGATGGTGAATTTGCTGAAAGAACCCTTGACTAGTTTTGGCTGTGCAGGCGGAACACATTTGGCTTCATTTTTGATGTTTTAATCCCACGTTGGGTCTGGATAACTCTTTTAGATTGACTGGCTGTGACCCACGCTCCTGGCAGAGGACGATTTATTGGCTGTTCATCATCTAATGACTTAAATCATATCCAATTACACACCCGCCACCTTTCATCACTTCCATTATGAGGGATGCGTGCATGATGGGTATTGCTGTCATTTTTGTACGACATTATGATTCACTTAATGACTCATGTAGGTCTTCGCAGCAGGCAACAGTTCACCCCACAGTGATTATATCCACTGTTTAATAGTAACATTCTGTCAACATGTTTTGGATTTCTGTCCCAAAAGCAATTAGCTTGAACTGACAGCCATTCAGATAAACAGAGGCCGGAAATTCGGATCAATTGGAAAAGGAGAAAAAGCAGAAAATTAAAGGAAAAAAAACACGTTTGAAATGAGTTTAATGTGTGGATGCCAGCAGCCTCCCTGGTTTCATTTCTGTGCAGACAAGATTGGACAACTGGGACAGTCTTACATGAGCCATTCAATAATTAGGGACCGTGGCTAACAAGCTACGTGGTCTGTTTATCTCCTCACAGCTCAGGCTATGTGACTTTCATGCTGTATTTGTGCACGACATTTGTGGATCCCTCTGGAACCAAGGCGTCTCGTAATGTCACAATTACACTGCCATGACCAATAGGGGTTGGCTGTGCCAACTAGATTACAAATGAGGATGGCAAAGGACAATAACGGAGAGAGAAGAGGAGAAGACATTAGCCCCTAAATGTAATCAAGACTCACTTTCAGTCCCCGGAGTACAATTTAGATCTTAGAAAGTGTTTACACTGCATCTGATTGAAAACCTGCAGCAAAACATGACCTCAGACAAAAAAATAAAGTCGATTGTTTGGCAGAAACAAACATTTTAGAGATGCAGCATGATGAAACGCTTCCTTGGTTTGTTGTCAGAGCTTTTAAGTTTAGAGGTTTGGAAGAAAATCAAGCATAAAATCTTGAACGTGATTGTAGTCAATTAGGGCCCTGGTATACTTTGCGTTTTGGCATATTCAATAGCTTGTGCTAACTGAAACATACCAGGGTTCACTTGCAATGAACCAAAATTGTTCAATTTAAGAAAGATTTGGTTTGCATAGCTTATCCAGACCAGATGATGAGTTTTTACATCTTACCAAACAAAACTGACAATATAATAAAATGAACACTTGTCTAATGTCAATAAATCATAAAGCCTACATTGAACATTTTTATTTATTTATATGGATTGGTTGGTGCTATTTTTCCCCTTTTTTATTGTCTTTGTATTTTCTTTTACTTATAACTTTGGGAGATCCTCTAAAAATGTGTTTTAAATGGGAAATGTACCCTTGCATTGTTCTGAGTTCCTTATTCATGTTGTGATTCATACCTGAGAGCCACATTGAACAATGGATCTCTAACAGCGAGGAGTTCTGCTCCGGTGGAGTTTCTTAAAGAAAAATAATATTTTCTTTTAACCAGCTGCAGGGGCAATCTTTTAAGAATTGATGGAACTTTTATTGGTAGGCCAACCAATCTTTCTTTTTTTTTTCTCTCATACAAGCCATGACATGATATAAATTCTCACAAAATCAAGCTGTGGTTTGTAAAAGCTTGTCAAAGTAAAACATTTTTTTCAAGAGTAAAATATTGAGCTTGGACGCGAGAAAGAATCTGTAAAGAAACACATGATGATGCGGTGTTTACATCCACTCAAGTGCTGTTAGTTTCATGTCTGTCAAACCCTGAGTGCTGTTAGTTGAGCATGAGGAAAGACCCACCAGATGAGCCGGTGGTTGACCAACTCAATTCAGTCTTGATACCACAAAGCCCTTGGTCACTTCGTGTTATTTTGAGTTAATAGTAATCTTCTGCTTTTAATGTCTCAATTTCTGTATAGGATTTCATTTTATGCTAACATCTCATTTTGTCAAACTAAAAGATTTACTTGAGTCATTAGTTAAATCAAGATATTAGACAGACATCCTATTTCTTGAGGTGACTATGCAACAGAAGAATTCCAGACCTCCATGTCCCCATCTGCCTCTTACAACTCTTCAGGAGGGAGAGATTTCCAAGCCAACCATAAAACACCTGAAGCATGCTGTGGGTCTAGCCCGAGGCTGCCTCCCAATGGGACTCACATCAGACAATTAAAAACCTGTGGGACCTTTCCAGAAGGCACACTGACCTGAATCACCGATGTTGGCTCTTTTAAACTTCCTTTGCACTGTTTTTTTTCTTTCTGCATTGGTGTGCAGCCATGTTACAACTTCAAAGATTCAAATTGTTAATGCTACCTCAAGCTCTTCCCCTTGTTTCTTTCTAAGAGTCTAAACCGACAATATGGCTAAACCGACAATATCACCACAGTCTTCTATGTCTTTACTGTCATTCTTGCTAACAGTCTTTGGTCTCACATCACACCTGAAACTCACCCCTTCTAACTTGCTTGTAGATGCCTCTTTACCATACTCTATTGGTCTGGACTGTTGACCCTAAGTACTTACTAAAGTCCTCCACATTCTTCCTCTCTGCTCCCTGTAATCTCGCAATTGCATTTGAGTCCCTCATTTACCCACAGTCTGTCTTGTTTCCTTCCTCTCCTTTCCAGTGCATCTCTCTACCGTAGATGTTCCTCCACTTGCTCCCTGATATCACAACAGATAACAAAATGTCATCTGCAAACATCGTGATCCACAGAGATTCATGTCTTACCTCATCTGTCAGTCTGTCCATCACCACAGCAAACAAACATCACTGAAAAGGGATCCTTGGTGCAGTTCCACCTCCATCTTGAACTTCTCTATCACATCAGTACAGCACTTCTCACCACTGTCTTACAGCTCTCATTCATGTCTCTCCATACTTCATTATATAAATCTCTTAAAAATATAAATCTCTTTGTATACTTTCAATGACTTTCTCTCAGTCTACAAATTCAGCTCCTTCTGACCATTTCCATTCTTTTCTAGAAGCCCCCTCAAAGCAAATGTTGTCTTTTGTGGTTCTCTTTCTTGGCATGAAACCCTTTTATTGCTCTCATTTGCTCTATCCTGACCAACTCTCTCAGAAGGACCAACTATATTTCCTCTTATGTTCTTCAATGTCTTCCTCACTTCATCCTTATAAATCTTTGTTACTTCCTGCTCTACAATACCCACCTCTTCTGCTCTACTATAACTCACTTCATCCATCTCCTAGATCTTTACCTTATCTTGTGACCTTGCTACAACCACTATCAACAGTTAGCATCACACCAACAACTTCCAGATTCAGACTGAACAACCTGTCGCCCCACTCTCTTCACCTCAAAGATAATTTGAAGCAAATTCCTCTTTCAGGGTCACGAAAGATCTGTTCCCTTGTCCATCCACACGTGATGGAACAGCTTGAACTTGATCCCAGTCTACAAGCCTCACTCCTTTTCCATCTGGTCTCTTAAGTACCCAGGATGTCATTGGTGTGTAACTCTCTAGTTTTCCCTGTCAAAGTCCCAGAATTTAAGGTTCCTACTCCATTCTTGCCTCGTCTTTCCTTTCCCCTCCTTCACCCTAAGTACAAGCCTTCCTCCTCACGTTCATTATTTTCCTTATTGATTTGGCTTCTTCCACATGTGATAACTTCTGCTTATGTATCTGCTACCCACTTATGTTTTCCCCTTTTAATTGATCCCACCCCCCCAATATTTTAAATAAATTTACACTGGGTTGTTTTATAAAATCCTAAAACACTCAAAAAAATTAATAAGATAAATAATTTAACACAGTGGATGTCCCATAAAGCATAAAAAATATCTGAATTTAAAGTTTAGAAAATAGTGGAGTAAAAGCCTGTCTTGTGAAGGTGACAAGAAAATAGTAGGAGTCAGACGATAAGTGCCAAGAGAAACATAATGAGGTGTGCAAATATACTTTTACAGCATGTATTTTATTTACATACTGTAGCTGTGGTTGCGTCAAACAGTAGTTATAGGTTGGCAATGCTTTCCTGACACCCTGCCATCAAAGCTTTCCTTTAACACACTTATGTTTAACAACACGTCTGCCTGCTGCTGATTGTCTCTTTTACCAGCGTTGGCTTTTTTTTTTTTCATTCCATCTGATTTACGTTCATATTTCCCCCCATCTCCACTCTTTCATTTCTGAATCTAATACTGCCAGAGCTATAAACTCCCAGTGGCAGAATGCACAGTGATTTAGTGACATTCTTGGAGTGTCTCAAATGTAGAACAGCTTGATTCCAAAGAAGGTCTACAACGGTTTTTCTCACAAAGGCACATTTTTTTGTCCCTATTCCCGCACACTCTTTAATGACACGAGGTAATAGCTGCACCATGTCTAATACGACTGCCATTAAAATTAATTGAGCTGCTCTAGTTGGATTCCCTTAAAGTGGAGTGCCCCTTCAAATACAAAGGGTTCATCGTAGTTGCAGATATAGACATTTTTTTGTCTATATTATTTTAAAATGAGCTTAAATATAATATATTTAAAGAGCCTATACCATGCTTTTCTGGAGTCTTTCAGAGTAAACTACATTCATATATATCATCATCTATGACCTAAAGAATAGATTATTTGTGAAATATAAATTTTTTTTAATTCTTATCCACAAGTAAGATGGCTCAATCACTGAGGCACCGCCTTTCGCTGCTAGTGGGTTTCATGATGTCAACTTAGAGCCAGCTCCAGCAATTGTGTCTGTGTTTCTCCCAAAAAAACCATCCATATTTTAGCAAATATGGATGTACATATAGTAAATCTGCCTTTAGTAGCCCGGACCATCCATACACTGGTTGTAGCGATGGCTGGGGCTAGCGGCAGAGCTACTGTAGCTGAGCGATAAAGCTAGCAGCTTAGCGGCGACGTTAGTGGCTGAGCACCGTTAGCTGAGCAGCAAAGCTAGCGCCTGATCACCACTAGTTGAGCAGATAAATTAATGACTGAGCACCACTAGCTGAGCTCCAAAGCTAGGGTCTGAGAACAGCTAGCTGAGCTGCGTATTTTGCGGCTGATTACTGCTAGCTGAGCTGCAAAGCTAGCGTCTGAGGACAGCTAGTTGAGCGGTGTAGCTAGCGGATGATCACCACTGACTTTGCTGAAAAAAATGGGTGTTTCTGTTAGCCTAGAGGGATGGTTCTGGAAGCGCTGACTCTTCCTGAAAGGGGCTGTTCTCAATTTGTGACATCAGCTTGTGAGAATCTGCACGTTTTTGTGGGTTTGGAGGGGCTGGTGCTCAGAGCGCAGGGTTTTAGAGGAATCATCAGAAATGCGTGAATGGATACAAATACCTCTTTGGGGCTGTCTGTAGTCAGGAATGAAAATCTCAAAAAGTGGATTTTGCATGATACAGGCCCTTTAATGATATTGCCAAACGTGAAAAGGGTTTTGTTGAACTCGTAGAATTTTTGCAACTGTTCTTCTACTGGATTTTTTTAATGACTCTTGGGAAGCAGAATATATACTCATTTTTTTCACACTTTTGGAAAGATGTCCTAATGAACGTGACACATGCTGACTTTTTTTTTAACAAGGTCAAAGTCTTTATTCAGTGTGCGGGAATGCCCCCTGACACCTGTCACTTCAGGTAGACCAGTCGGGGAAAAGAGACAGAGAGGGCATTGAGCATGAAAAGGGAGAGGAAAGCAGCGCAGTGAAGCAAAGATAATGCAGTCTCTTTTTGATTCTCTCAGCACCTTCTACCTGTCACCGAACAGTTCAAGCAGGAATTGCTCCTGTCTGTGTCAACCCAGGAAACATGGCAGCTACACAGAGACACAAGGTGACAACACAATGCAAATTTTTCAGTATTAAGAGCTTTTCCCAGAAGCAAAAGCTTCTCTCACAGAAACGCTGGTATGATAAGAAACCCCTTTAGAGGGTTTGAAGCGTTCACTGTCGAGTCAGAACTCTGGTTGTTAAAGAAACCATGGCTTCCTCATAAGTGGAGGTTTGGAGTGGGAAGAAACGACTTCGACGAATTCTGATGAGCAACGGTAAAAAGGGCAGACTTGTGATTTAGAGACTCCTTTTCAAAGGCAAAACAAAACCTAACTGAACGCAGTAGTGTTGCCTGATGGTTGCTCAGACTGATGGATTTTCTGCATAATTTGGTGAAGCAGGAATCAAATCAGCTCAACAGCTTAGTCCTGATTTGATGTTAATTTGCACAGGTTGGGATATAAATTTGTTTGGATTTTCACAAAAAAATTGAATGCTTTTATTTGTTCCAAAACTGAGCTGGAAAGGTTAGTAAGAGTGCATTTAATTGGAAAAGCGAACACATACAGTCAATCTAGACAAGCTGATCTATCAAATGCTTTAAAAATACATAATTAAAGACCCACTCCAATCATATTTTAATCTAATTTAAAAGTGTCTTTTTAAATATGATGAAATCAAAATCCTGTCGTTTTCTCGGACACAGTTTCTGCAAAACCCCAGCAGATCAATGGAAATTTGCCTCTGAGTTGTGGGTGGGGCTGTTGGTGTGGAATAGGCCGACCCTTGTCCCATTATTTATCTGTTTACACTCTCTCCAGCGAGCTTATAGCCCCAAACACCCCCATCCTACTCATACCCGTGCAACGGAAGCATATCTATTTGTCTCCAAACGGAACCACTAGAATGCAGTGGAGCAGGGAACTTGTGGCTTTCCGTAGTAGCTTCTACGTCACAGCTACAAGTTCTTGTTTTTTTTTACTGATTTTTTTTATCTCTTCCTTATTCACAACTATTTGAATATAAATATACTCCGAAATCCAATTTCTAAGTAAAAAAGTAAAGAAAATGGAAAAAAACCTTAAAAACTAAAAATAAATAAATAAAAACATAAAAGTAAATACACACAAAATAAATTAAATAAGCAGAATAAATAAAAAATGAATTCATAAAAATAAAAATATATATTATTAAAGTGATTTTAAAAAATAAATGAATACAATTAAAATTATAAATTGAATATTGAAATAAATTAATATATACAATTTAAAAAAATGAAATTTTAAGGGTAAATTCCTTAATATTTGTACTCCATCATGAGAAAAATGCCATAAAAATATAATAATCATAATTAAATACATTAATCTAAATTAATAATTAACTTTTTTTATAGCATTTTCTAATTTCTTGTCTGGTAAAGCATGTTTTTGTATTTTAATGGAACTTGTAAAATAATATCACAAACTTAGACATTTTTTTTAGAGAATTAAAGGAGAAAACTGAAGTGAATTTTTAAAATACATAACTAAACTCAATTCAATTTTACTTCAAATGAAATAAAACAATGTTACATCAGCTTAAATATAATAGAATAAAATTGTGATTTTGTGAGCTCATCTTGTCTAAACAAATGACACTCCAATAACAAACACAGCTCATTGCCCAGGCCTCCCAGGGAGGATGAGGTTAATCCATATATCTTCTTCTGTCTCTCTCATCCCCTACAATGACAAATGACCACTCTAACACTGTTTCACATATGATCGTCAATATTTAATGCTTCCCCATGAATTTCCTTTTGTAAAGTTTAGACAAGTGTGAAAAGCCCTAGTCCCATTGAGGGACATTTGGAGGCTAAGCATGGATGAAGAATGGCAGCTAAATGAATGGGGTGGAATGGAAATGGTGTAAAAGCTGCTCTTTCTGTACACCAAAATGGAGAATCACTGTAGCTCAAATCCAGAGGGTAGGCAGAGTTGTGTCCATTTTTCTAGTCTGCATGGTCCGCATGGCTACACTCTGCTACATGGACATAAAGATGAAATGGTTCTTATCATTCAGGGACTGGAAAGTTGTACGCTGAATACTCAAACCCATCTTGTGCATCATATATTTTTATACATAAAAATAAGAAAAAAAAAAAAAAAGGAACTCAACAATACTGGTTTATAAGCTCTTGGTGCAGAAAGTAGAAATACCCACATCGTGTACCCACAAATAAAATCCTCTCAGGGTGTAATTCTCTGATTTGATAAGAGCATTTTTGATTCTTGTGGGAGTTTTTTCTGCCTGTAACTTCATGGAAAGACTCATTGTGCATTCCACCCCTGCATCTGAATAATTCAACTTCAATGCCTTTTCTATTCTTAGTACTTTTACGAGTATTTCAATGCACGGGAAGATGCATTGAACAACATAAAACCACAATGTTAATTGAATTTGTGTGCTTAAAAAATGGTGTAAGTGTTTGTGGGCACTTGTGTAATCGCTCAACTGTGATTGGAGATGTGCATTTAAAAAAAAAGGCTAAACAGCAACAAGGTTCAAATTAGGTTCGGGTGTTTACCCATGACTTTCCAGGGTGGAATTAATTTGCGTCAAGACAAAGGCTTCTCCATTAAATTAGGCTGGGAAGCAATAGCGTCTTCAAGGAAGCATCAAAGGTTTGCATACGTCCCTCTGGGCCTTTTCATGAGCATCGATTGAAAGTGCTGGGTGGGAATGCGCTTAGAGCCTCCTGTCTCCTGAAACTTTTATCATCGAGCCCCGACACAGTCCAGGGATCGGTTAATCTCCTAAGTTTGAAAGAACTCTTCAAAGAGGAAGAGATTGATAGCTACAGCTCAAAATAGGACATGTCTGTTGTTTAGTCTGCTTCTTTTTTATTCCCCAAAAGTCGGATGTTATGCAACTCAAACTGCTTTTGTCCTCTAACATCCCACATGCAATATGCATCCCATCATGCAAGCAATATTTTCAGTTTTACTCCATGCTTTGATTTTATTTCCAGACATTTGCATGAAGAATTAAATAGGATATTTATTTGCTGCATCTGCAGATTCTTTAATGAAACACATTTGTTAATAATTAACACTTGTGTTATTTGAGTCTCGTCTGCCAGAATAGTTCATTTGACTAATCAAATAACTTAAAATTCACATATTCTGTCGGCATATTTGAAGCTACATTTCAAAATCTGTTTGTAGTGTGAATTATTGAGTTAATTAACAGGAAAGGCAGTCTGATGCCTCATGGGGAGGAATTTTTACAGAAGTTTCAGAGCATCTTGATAGACCATCAGTTTATTATTTGGATGTAACCGTCCTTACAAAGTAACATAACAGTTACCGTGCCCTTTCTGTCATTTTTCATATGTTTGCATACCTCCTTTGCAATGAATTATTGATAAATAGCTGGCTGTTGCATGCTGAGCTGGAGGAGGAAGTAAATCCTGGACTGGACTACAGCATGGAATGGATCTAAGCAGTCACACTCAATGCTAAGAAGATTTATTATGTTAGAGTTCACAATAATTATGATTAAATAATTAAAAAATTAAATAAAATAGTAGAAGTGTGCTTTTTTTCCATGGTGGGTTCTGTCACGATGCTCATGTTGCCTCTTCATGGGGGTCATAGCTACCTCAAATACACCACAAAAACCTTTTAAATAACCCAGATTCTGAAACTGTTTTTCAAACGTGGAATCAATGATTAGTTGCAGTTTGCTTAAAAAAAATAATTTAGTCTAATTTCAAGAGGAATTAGTCTCTACATTAGGATCAAGAGAGATTAAATCATTACCTTGATTATTAGTGTCAAAGGGAGAAAAATAGCAGCGAACTTGGGTAGTAGAATTAGCCCAGTGTGATATCAGCTATGAGCTGTGCAAATCCATTTCAGCTCAGTTAATTCATCATGCTGGACTAGCGTGCAGATAATCAATCTCTTTTGCATATTGCAAGCAGAGGCGCTAGTTGGAGCCGTATTTCTATCTCTCTGAGCTGCATGTTGTGATACAAAGGAGAAAATGAATCCCACGACACTTTTAGCACCAATAAATAGTTGATGCTTTGTGGATTGAAAAACCCTGGAAACATTATTCAGAGTGAAGGTCGCAGGTGTTCAGGGTTGAATGCTGCCCTTTCCTTTACTGTGGTCAGGGTTAAAGTATTCAGTCTAAATCTATATGTCAATGGTTCTTTTTCACGGTGTATAGCATTCTGTAATACAACAGTGATTGACAAATGTTTATATCCATTCTGACTGTGTGACACAAATACGTTTTTTTCCATGCATTGATTTTCTTTTCAAGTCGGTGCTGAAAAATATAGGTCTCTTATTTAACATGGTGTTCTCATTAACAAAGCTGTTAATGTTATTTAAGAAATTAAACTAATAGGGCTGTGAATGTTTATGCGATTAATCAAAAAAATTAATGCGTTAATATCTATAACACAAATTAATTACACCTCGTGAAGAAACAAAGTCTTCTGCTTTGCCTCGGCGGTGCAAGCTTCCATGGCGAGCGTTACACGCTGGGTATTATACCACTTATACTATGGTCACTTACAAAAGACATAAACATTTAATCAGTTTTTAGTTCTTTATTCTTGCTATTTTTGATCGGTTAGATTGACAAAAGGTGGAATTTGACTGCAGCGGAAAATTAAAAAAAAGTTAAAGCAGTTAAAGAATTTTTTTTTTTTTTTTTGTTAAAGCAGCCTGCACAGTGATATTTGGGCTATGTGTCTGGAACTTTTCTTTTATTTCTTCTCGGTCTGAAGATTTGTTTCTCATGTCTGTGAATCAGTATCTTTGTTTTCTTTGAGTAATGCTGCTTGAATAATAGTCTTCAGATTTATGTTTGTTTATCTTGCAGGTGATGTGTTTTATTTACACAATTAACACTTTTGGTTAACACTTAATAAATAAAAAAAATAAATCGGACAATAAAAAAAAAAAGGAACATTTTCTTTCTGGCCTGATTTTGTTCAAAAGCTGCACAGTGTCACATAGGATTTACCTAATAAAACGTTGTGAAGTGATTAATCACAGCATTAAAGTGTGAATAATCTGATTCATTTTTAATTAGTTCACAGCACTAATTAAAAAATAAACGTTTTATATGTAGAGTTTTGTGTGTGATTTCATATTGAGATTATTTGCAGACAATAAGTGGTCAGAAAAAAAATATATGATTAATCTCAATTATTTTTTCCCACGTTTGCGACTAATTAGCTACATTTTTTTTATCAATTCCCCGCCCATGTAATAAAATAATACATTTAAAAAAAATGCATTAACAGGGAGGTTGATAAATTCATTGAAGTCTGCCAGACTTAAGATAAATCTAATAAAAGAAATAAGATTAATCACCACGTCCCATAATAGCTGAAAATATCAAACTAAATACACTCTATTATGACATAATATTCATTAACCTTTATTGTCCAATAAAGAGCTTACAAATTACCTTTTGAAAATACCTGCATAACCAGAAGAGAATTTATGTGATGGGTGTTATATGGTATGATTATGGTGGTATTTTAAGCAATCAAATCAAATCAAATTGGAAAAGGGAAGTGCAATTTTTGAATGTTTTAAATGTTTTTAGGAAATTTATTGTTGATTGCAATTTGTGGTGTATGACTGACTCCCTCTTCACCCCCAGGAATCCTTTAAAAAGGATATTTTAATCTCTATAAAGATAACCTTATAATTCATATTTATCAAAGTTTCTATAATTATGTGAAATGTTTTTGTTGACATTTTTGCAAATTATCCAAAATATTGATTATTGTGAAAAGTTCTGTTTCCAGTATTTTTATTCTCTAATTGGAAATTGTGCAAATTTTCAACCTAAATTGTTGGAAAAAAAAAAAAAAAGCATCAAACGATTTCAGCCCCAAAATCACATTAATTTATTTCTACATGAAATTAATAGCACAAGTGTTTTTCTTCTTCATAGCTGCAAATGAATGCAGTGCCAATGGGTTAAAACATTCAGAAATCTAATCGTAAAAGTCTGAGAAGAGAAGTAAATGTAAAATATTCGGTCATAAATGTGTTGATTAGGTTTACAATCTGGAACATCGACTTTAAATTGTCTAACATTTTGTCTATATCTTAAGAAAATGTGATGAAATATTTATTGAAATAAATATATTTGGAGTTGCTTTCAACTTTATTCTCAAACCACAGATTATAACTGATAATCTGAGTTTTCTATTGATATCAAGGAAAATAATACATAAATAAAATTAAAAAATGTCATAGATCAGTCTTAATGATGGCACAAAGTTTCCAGGTATAACATCTTAAAAGATACATTTAAGGATTAGACTCCCATTTATGTCTAATAATTATTATTTAGAATTGTATTTTAGAGGAATCCTGAAGAATTCCCATTATTGTTCTGCTCATAAATTGCTTCAAAAGTTATTGTTAATATTTTTAAGAATCAAACAGTTCTCTTTCTTTGATGGATGCTGCTTTATGATAGGTTTTCGTCAGTAATAATTTATTTTATGAGGACTCTTTTTTTTTTTCTTTTTTTAAAACATTTTAATCAGAAGTGAAGTGCTGTTAAAAGTATTCAATTAAAATAAAATATTTTTCCAATAGTGGACAGAAGCTCTGAAGGACCCTCAAGGAACAACCCCTCAATGAAAATAATCAAAATATGAGTGAGTCATCTTTTACTTAATATAGATTTGGTAATTGATTTCATTTAAATGATTTATTTAAAAAAAAAGACAAATATATATATATATATATATATATATATATATATATATATATATATATATATAAATATGTTTAAAGTGCACAATAATGTGTATGTTTTTATAGTTTTATTAAGAAACCATCAAGAAAATAATAATAATATTTTTGATTTTTTGTTCATTTGGACTCTTAATTTATTAATTAATTTACAGAGATTTTTTTGACCAAACGTGTGGTTTGGTTTTTGGAAGAATCCACGCAGACAGGAGAATCCATGCCGTGTTTTCTCTCCCTCCGTTCATGTGAAGCGCTGTTTCATCCATCCAGTGATGCTTCTGCAGCCCACAGACAGAGCCATACAGGAAGATACTACCGTCAGTGGGACCTCACATCCCAGTGACGTCCTGTAATCAACCTGAACTCGTCATCATTTCAAAAAAGGGGTGAAGCTTTTTTTTTTTTTTTTTTTCCTTTTTTTTTCTAGAGGATCTTTACAGGATTTACTGAGGAGGCGACAGCCGGACGCGCAGCGCGCAGTGTGGACGAAGGTAGGGGGCAAATGCGCAAACTGTTCTCTCCTTTCACGCGTTGAGAATTTGTCATCTTTATAAAGCAACTGTAAATATAAAATGTCTGCAAAGCATTTTCAGAGAGAATTAGTTTAATGGTGCGTCATTAGAAATGACTGGCAGGTGCAACTTTTTTTATATACTTAATATTTCAATGTTTTCTGATTTGGTTTATGTTATTTGTGTTGCCAAAGTTTGTCTATCGTCTTTTCCTAAATGATGCGTCCGCCCCACTTGCCATTTAAGTGATAATGAGACAGGAGTGTGATATCCAATCACCCTTTTCTTGTGCTTTGACGGAGGAACCGCGTCTGCAGTTGCGTCTTTGGCATTTTAATACGAAAGCAAAGCTGCAGAACGTGACTTTTTTCCTTTTCATGGCAGCACCAGGAGATCTTTTCTTAATCTCTTCATCTCAATCAAAAAGAATTAAAGGTTTCTACCACTTGTAGGAAAAGCATCAGTCTTCACATCCAGGGCTCTGAGATGTTGTTGAACATTTTTGGAGTATGATCTTATGGCTTGGTGTGCCAAGAGGTCTTCACTACCAGTGCCTGTGATTCCAGTCATTAAAACGCTGCCTCAAGTTGCAGAAAATTTGTAATTTACTCTCCAGACCAACTCCAGCTGTGATATGAATGGATCACTTGTCTAATAGAAATGCACAACCAGTTCATCTGAGAGAATAAAGATGTGCTAATGGCTCCTGGTGCAGATGGAAATTATATGCTATTAGAATAGACAATTTGTGTGTCTGGATGGCTACCGAGCCAAATGGAAGAAAAGAGATGCAAACATTGTTCTGACTCCTGCAGAGGTGATGAGGAGCATCACTACGCTGTTATTAGTCACACAAAATAATTGAAGAAGAAGTTGGATAACACAGGGAATGTTAATAAAGGATGTGGCTCTTTTTTTTTTTTTTTATGGGTTTGGGGTAACCAGAAGCATTCGAAATTTAATAATTTATCATTTCTCCCTTGTGGCATCTTCAGTACTCTATTTTTTCTAACTTAAAAAGACTCAGGTGGAGGTTTTTTATTATTTTTTAGAGCTCTGTTCTCTCAAAGAAACACAGCTAACAATCCAGTCGCATGTTGATTTTCTCCTGCACATAAATTGCTCCTTCCTCCTTCCATTAGAGACCTCTGCATCTTTCAAAATATGACTAAATGCTGAGCTCTCACAGAAAGCCGAAGATGGAGTGTGGTCTTTTCCTGTCGAGTAATGAATGTCTGTGCTGAACTCTACCCCTCTGTGTCAGTCATTCTTCTATTTCTGGCCTCCCCCTATATCATTTCCATTGCTAAATTATTAAAAAGTCACTAAAAAGAAAACATTTTTTTATTTTCTGTCACTTAACCTAAAAATATTTCAAATATTGATAAAAAAATGTGATGTTCCATGAATTATATGTGCTAAATGTTTGTGAATTGATGATAAAATGTTCAATAAAATAAAAAACCGAACCACCTTACATTAATCATGTCTTCAAAAGAGATTTTTGGTGCTTTGTGATTGATCATTTTTTATATTTCACACTTTTTCTTCTCTAAACTTGTGATTTAATGTCGCGGATAACCACTACAACTGAAAGCTCATCCTATTTCTGGATAATTATTGAAGATTATATTCGGAATATATAAAGAGGCCATTCTATTTTAGCAGGTTGTGACAAATACAGGCACAAATAATGCTTTCTGACACCTTTTCTAATAAAAAGAAGATGACTGCTGAAGAAAAGGTTTTCCAGTGATGACATAGCTCTTACTCATAATTTTCTCTCCTTGTAAGGTTTTATTATGAAGCAGGAAAAGTCTCAATAGTGTTGTAATGATGGTGGTGGATGACAACAACGATGAGTCAGCTATTGCCGCGTTCTCTGATGGGTTGTAAATCCGGACGGCGTTCTTTTCTTTGCTGATTTTTAATTACGCGGCGCAGTTCAACAGAGATGAGACCTGTCAGGTCTCATCACGTCTTGCTGTTTTACTGCAGTTCACTAATAAAAACAGGACGTCTCCTTTTTTTTTTTTTTTTTTTTCCAAGGCTACTTTCTTGCAAGCAGGAGATTCGCGATTTTTTTTTCTTTTTTTTGGCTCGAGGGTACTCTTTAAGCACTCCTGTCCTCGTCCTGTAATCTCAGCCTGTGCAACACGAGGCGCACTGTTCTGGTAAGGCTTGGCCGACTGGGAGCTGTAAGCACAGCAATTTAATTTCTTCGTCCTTTCTTTTTTTTTTTTTTTTTTTATGTAATGCAAGAAACCATGCTGCTGCTGCTCTGGGAAAGCTGGTGGGGAGATCTAAACCGTCCAATTTCCACTGAATTCCTGCTGTCCTCTGATGACTGCTTTCAAGGAGAGAATGTTGTTGAATTAAAAGAATTATCTTAAAAAGCTCAGTTTTCTGTCTTTGTTTGTCAAAATGTCCAGCGAGTTCAATAACTTTTCGGGTCAAAGAGCACTAAAGTGGATTTAGCCTTCAGCTTTGTCATACGGGACGTTGATTAAACTCACTTGTTGATGTCAACTTGCAATATACCATGGAGGAATGTCTGTATCCGCTGCAACATTTGATAACAAATCAACCTTTCCTCAATGGGTGGTCCTTTTTCTTATAGCATCTATGAGAGCACGTTTGTTTGGCGGCAAGATGCTGCAGAAGTTAAAGTCCCACTCTGATCATTTTTTGATCTATTGAAAATGTTTCCAGTGGTCTTTTAATTAATGTATTTATGATATACCTTTTGCTTTTTTCTGTAGGAAATAGTTCCTACAGAGTGGAAAGATTTTATTAGAAATTTGCCTATTGGTTGTGAGTAGTACAGTGGGCATGGAGCAATCCTGCAAACTACGGCCCATTATACAGCAAATTATTTTGATAATCCTAATTATTGTTTAATTTTCCTTGTATTTCCATTGTCTCCCCATAGATGGTTTAATATTGAAACATTGACCATTGTGTTGGTTCAGAGAGTTATTCTGAATTCATGTTTTTTTTTAAGATTTGTTGTTTTTCTCAAGTTCATGTCTAATTTCCCATTGGTGCAAAACTCACAACTTTGAGGAAAAAAAAGTCAAAAGTTTTCTGTTTTAAAATATATTTTATCAAAATTAACATGCCATTTTAGCATCGATGTTATTTCTTTCTCTTATGGGGAGGGCTGCCTAAACTGGCCACAAACCTGCTCCTGGTCTGGCCCTTTTATCAAATTTTAGAACACTTTGTGCCCCATAAATCAAAAAGTTTGCCCACGATGTCACTCTTAGAAAATACTTCTAGCTTAGGCAAAATGAAGCCAATTCAGTCGCCAATTTTTTTTTTTTTTTTGTTACGATATAGACGTCCTCATGTTGCAGCCAAACAACAGTCGGTCTGAGTAAATGTTTCTATGGCAACTACTGTCGCACTAATGAGTAAGCATGTTTGTAGTCCACACCCCTTGCATCAAACGTTCGAGGTGGGCGTGGCAGCAGACACCACATGCTTTAACCGAGGCATCTGATTGGTTAGTTTATAACTTGAATAACTTGTGATAAAGAAAAAAATAGTGAGCAAAAAAATAGCATGAACACCTTAAAAAAAGGTATCAGACCCAAGAATAGTTATTTTGACAAATATGAGTGAGTAAAAACTTTTTTTTTTTTTCCAGTAGAAGTCTATGGGATTTTGGCTTCGTGAAGCTTCTCAGGGGAGTGCTTTCACGGTTCTCTCCTGCTACCTTATAGTTCCTTACACACCCAACATAGCATTATGAGTGCAAAAAAAAAAAAAAACAGTAATAATATTGGAGCCAGCCATATAGTTTAGAGCCAGATGCCAGATCGGACAAGAAAAACAAAAACTCACATGGACCTAGTCGTCTACAAGTGGATGCATCAGAATGAAGCAGTGCCAAGAATATTTTCTATGTCACAATCAAGCTTTTTTCCAACTGTATTTTTTATCTGCTCTTAATTCATAAAGATTTGACAATAAAAAACATTCAGAAAATAAATGTTGAGCTTCATTTTCTTTACGTATATCCTCCATCATGAAAAAAAATGCTACAAAACATGTTAAAAACACCATTTTCATCTCTTTAAGGTGTCAAATCTGTTGGGAAAGCAAATAAAAATTGTTTGAAAAGAGACGTGTTTGTGTGCCTTTCAGTTGTTGGAGCATGCTCCAGCTATTAGTCCAGTGCCATTGTCGGGTAACACGATCCACCAGGGAGGCCTTGGGCCACACACTAGAGAAGCCTGCCGATACGGAGCCTTTCTCTCGTGCTTTATGTTCAAATGGAGATTTCTTTCAGCAGTGGAATCAACCGCTAGCCAATTTAAAAGGTTCTTAAACGGATGTGTGGTGTGATGTCGCACACAACCCGTCATTATTGTATTTAGGAAGAAAAACACTGTTGAAACGGTTGAACTGATAGTGGGAGAGCCTAATATTCCTGTTTCGTCAGGGAGGCAAGGAGAGCACAGAGGTAGACAGAATGAAAAATGGTTCCTATGGGAGAAGTAAGCCCTGAGTTAACTGACTGGATAGTTTTAATAAATTATTGCAAAGTGTATGGGGGCTTGCATAACAGCTGTCAACAGTAATGTACCTGTGAGGAGCAGATTGATAGTTTGAGTGGATTTCATTTGTGTTTCAAATCGTTTCAATATTGAATTTCTTGCAACGTAACAAGTTTGGACTTTAGCTCTATAATAGAAGCTTGGGCTTTTTATAAACACATGTGGAGATGCAACAACTCAAGCCCTGCTCTAGATGTCTGTATTTGATTCAGCCAGAAAGTCATTTTAAAGTTTTTGTTTATAATTAAAGTCCTACTCCAATGAACATTATGTTTTTGGTGTTTGAACATGTTTTTTGATGATGGAGGACATTTATATAAGAAAATTAAGCTCAAAACTGCATTTCTGAGTGTTTATTTTTTTAATCATTGTGAATCAGGAGCAGATGAAAAAATACAGATTGAAAATGAGTGTATTTCTCCCTAATTCGATGCATCCAATTGCAGACAAATTGATTGTTTTCCTTGTCAAAGCTACTATTAGACGTAAAACTGTGTGTCTGGATGGCTCTAATATTGCTCTTCGTTTTTGTTGCACCGGTAATCTGAGGTTTTAGATGTGAGGTGCTGTGAGCTAGTGTCAGAGTGTGTAAACAGAAAGCAACTGGGAGGGGAAGAGGGGCGGGGTTGCTCCCTGTCAGAGGTGAATTCCTAATGAACTCCTGGCGCTCTGCACAATGTATATCCTAGAACAGGGGTCTGCAACCTTCAACTCACCCTTTAGAAAATATGTTTTTGCTACTGACATTATACATTTAAATAATCATATATATAATATATGCATAAATAAAACATAAACATGAAGAGAAAATAGCTTATTTTGAAAATATAAAATAGTTTGTAACTTTTGTCAGAGCTATGCATGACTTCCTTTCAAAATAAAAGCCATCCTGCACCGCAGCATCATGTCAATGCAACAAATGAATTGTAAAGTTATCAATCATTTAAAAAATAATAATAATAATAAATAAATAACTGTTTATTTTACTGTTTCTGTTGTATTTCAGCCACAAATTCTTAACTATACCAGTAAAAACTAAATCAGAGCTAATAAAGTGACCCCTACTATATATTAAAAGACACTTTAAATCCTAAATTTGTTCAAAAATAGAAAATTTTGACAATAAATTGATTTTTTGTGATAGATGAAGCTCAAAAATAAATCAAATTTGATAAACTAAAGGGATTGATGGAGAATTAGGACTACCTTTGTTAGGATCCTTGAATGATTCATACTGTTCTTCAACTGTTTGTTTTGCTAGTATCGCCAATACAAGTACTTTTTTCAAAAATGTTTTCTTTTGAGCTTTAAAAATAGCTCAAAAAGATTGGTGTGGGTCTCTACAATTCTCTTCATTTGCCAATGCTCGATTAAGAGTGTGTGTGATCACTCACACAGTAATGTCTGGGCGGGAGTCTTCTAGCTTGTCTGATAAGATCCATCATTACACTTTGCAGTAATTCTTTTTCTTTGTAAGCTCAAAAAACTGTCAGACAGAGATCTGAAAAGCCAGTTTGGACATTTCTGCTCATTTCTTTGTCACCATGTGTGCAATTGTTGCAGCTCTTGTTTGCAATCATGCTAAAAGCTTCTGAATTGCTTGAATGCTTTGTCTTCCAGACTGACAGTGATGAGGGGACGCTGAAGTGAATCTGTGAATCTCTACTGTCTTGGCTGCGGATCATAAAGATTATGCCCCCGACTGTGCATTGCTTTAAATAGCCCTGCTTCAATGGATTAGCCTCATGCAGTTACCTGGCAAACAATTTTTTTTTTTTTGCAATACTGAGACTTTTTAAAGATTTTTAGGCTGTATTTTTGAGGAGAAAAAAACTTACTTGAAAAGTTGGAGCTGCACAACTATAGCAATTAAGTGGCTGCCACTCACACTTACAGGCCGAAGGAATTTGCTGTTTGTTCTGTTTCTGAACGTCTTCTCTTGTTTTGGTTTTGTGAGCAGCGAGATTTGGGGGATACTACTGAGAATTGTGCAGTTACTGGCACGTCTACAGTCAGTGGATCCAAAGTTGATGGATTTTTTGCAGAGGGATATCCGTCAGGTTTTTATGTGAGAAACTTTCTCTGGAGAAAGTGGACATGCTGATGCAACAGTTTATAAAATCCATAGACTCTCCATTCCCTGCCAGCGTCGTCACATTGAGCTGAGGCCTGGGTTTATATCACAGTAGAGTATGATTGACATTTAAAGGGAAAGTCATCCATTTCCAAATGATTATTACACTAAACTCGAAGCTCTTTTAATCATCATACTTCATGATTTTCTTATCAGTTTAAAAAAATGTTTTTTATCACCTTTTAGGCTATTTAGAAAATAACATTTTCCAAGGTTTCATTCTCATCAGATGTTTGTCACATAAAAGGGAGATCATTGGAGCGCTAGTTAGTCTCATGCCAACTCGTTTAACCTTCACACATCAAAGTTCTCCCATTCTAAAGAAACAAATTAACATGACATTTTGCCTGCTCCCTTGGAAACGGTGCAGGCGTCGTGATCCTGATGACCCACACTTGTTCTATCAGTTTGACAAAACAAAATAATAATCTTTGTTGGCTTTTCCTGGTAATGTGAGGTCACCCATTTTACATATTTATTTTATATTGGTGTTTTAGGGGGAAAAAGAACTGATTCTCTCTAGGAGAGGGTAATACTGGAATTTTGGGTATCAATCCGATTCCAAGTACAGGGATAGTATCGCTGATATTGATACCGATACTTTTTTCTTGAATGCTTAATTATAGAATAATTTCAGAGATACACATTTTTTTTGTTAATTATGTGTATTATAAAGCCCAGAGCAGGGACTTTTGGCAAGATATGACTGGAAAAACAATGAAGAAAATGTTGCCAGATTGAGCAGTTTCCTGCAGAAATTGGGCGGGTATTTATTTATTCACCAAATTCAGCAAAATGTTTAGCCAATAGATAGATTCTGTGCTTGCATGAACTCCATAAGCAAATTCAAGCTCCTTCCTGTACATATTGAGAAAAAAATGCAAACAAAAGCATTGATCTCACCATGCTAGTATTGATACTTCACCTTGATATTGATACTATCGATACTCCGATCGATTTGCCAAGAATTGAAACATCGTTCTGCTATATTAAACTTGGTTTAAATAAGAAATCTAATAAGCTTTGTTTTCCTTTCTAAATAGAACACAAAGAACAAGAGATTTATGGGGTTTATCTTCTTTTCCACCCTGAACTACTAAAATGACAGGGATTGGGTTGTGACTGAAAGAACAGGATCAAGGATAGCTGCGGCTAAATCAAGCTTTCTTTACAGCGTGACAAAATTCCCCTTAGAGGCAGGGGGGAGGGTTCTTGGTCTTACAGAGCTTGTGATGGACTCACACTGAAGAAGCTGTACTATTCAGCCGGCCTGTGAATGTGTCCTCCCCGAGGATGTAAGATGTGAAACCATTAACATTTAAGTTAAAAAGTGTTATTTTACATGTAAGTCTGGTTATTTCAGAAGTATCCATATCAATTGGTTTGGATTTCCTCTTGAAGATCATGGATGTATTACTTTTGCAGATGGAGAAGTGCTATTTGCTATTTTGGGGGGTTACAAGCACCTTTTGTTTTTGATGTTTAGCCAACAGTTCCCGTAAACTGAAAAAATAAAACTTTTTACGTTAATGGTGACAAATCCTTCTTTTGATTTGATTGATTTCAAGCATTTAAAATAATTGAAAAAAATTACAAAACACACACATATATATATATATATAATATATATATATATATATAATATATATATATATATAATTATAATATAATATATATATATATAATATATATATATATAACCCATTTCAGATACCAGTGAATACATTAGTCAGAATAGAAAAAAAATAGCAAAAATCTTAGAAATATTACTCATAATCAAAAGAGAATCAATTCAGTAACGTGCACACATGTCTTTTTACAAAACTTTTGTTCTGAAATATACATATTGATACTGACCACTGGACTAAGCTGACCAAAAATAGTTCAAAATAATAATATTTGGATGATAATGTCTCTTAATAAAATGATTTTTTACTTGCAGTAAAAGTCTCAAACAAAAATGAAAACCGAAGGTCTTAAACAAAGCTCTAGCTTTAAATCAAAAGCACTTTCTAAAAAAGGAAAGGTTAAATCACAATCTTTACATAAGTTTTGTGGGACAGCAAGGTCAGCAAGAAGTCCTGCATCTTTGGTTTGGTTTTAGGAAAAATGGAACAAAAGGGATAAAAATCTTACCCCGCTATAATGTGATGGAACTCTCAAATCCTGGATTTTGTTTATGATTTACACGGATTATATTGAAATTATTCCGTATGCATTAAAATAAATGTCAAAGTCAATGCAAATATGCAAAGCCGGAACAGTATGAGACAAACTTTCTAAATTGTTGTGATTGAAACTGAAACTGCAGAAGTAAATGTTGTTGCACAAATGATTTTTGTAGAAATTCTTGTATAGGTGGTAGAACAATTTATTATATTTTCCCTTTTTTCCCCCCTTTTTTTTTTTACTGAAATTGCTTTCTATGAAGGAAAGTGTCATGAGGACTCCATTACTTTAGTTTTCAGTTTGGAGTTGAATCCGCATCATCCATCAACATAGCTTCAGCAACAAAAGAAAATGTGGCATTTTTCCATCTTCTTTTGTTCATTCCGGATTCCAAAAGGCCTTTTTCTTCCACTCTAGATCAGGGACAGCTTTTATATTCTCAGAGCAGGTTTTTGTGAGGATTGACCCATTGGAGCGGCGCGGGGGGCTTCCCTTGACCTGCCAGCATCCATCCTGCATGCCACGGCTCTTTGCAGTGCCCTGTAGCAGCTGGCCCAGTTGCCTCCACTAGTTGTGACAGCAGAGGGGAGGTTGGGGGATGAATCAGAAGCATGACAAAGATTTACCAAGAAGCGAGCGCTCCCTGAGATGCTGGGTACTGTCACGCAGCGTGCATCACAGTTTCATGTTTTCGTTTTAGAGCTCGTGAATACACCTTGTTTGTGACTTTGCCTCGCATTTGTTTTACGGTTCCATCTATGATTCTGTGAGGCTGAAGTTGCACAAGCAATAACATTTTTCTGTGAAACTCATTTTATTTAACTTTCAGTGTCTGCTTGTATAAAATGTTTCAATGTAGGATCTTTTAACGTAAACACTCAGTGAGAGGCAGAGCATTTGAGGTGGTCTTTCCTTATTGCTAAGATACAATAGAAAAATACGTTAATAACATTTTTTTCTTAAAGAAATTATGTTTATTGTGATTAAACAACAATAGAATATATATATTTTTTTTTTAAATAGAGTTCTCCAATCACTTTTTAAGTGGAAAATACATAAAAGGCAACAATTTCATACATGAAATGAATTTCAACAAGCTAGGTTTTAATTTAGGAATTTTGGTTTAGGTCAGATATTTACTGCACAGACTGCAGGAGGCAAAATTCAACAAGGCTGCGCAGTGGTGTAGTGGCCAGCACTCTCACCTCACAGTGAGAAGGCCCTTGTGCGAACCCCGGCTGTAAAGTAAAGCCATTTTGTAATGTTTTCATGTTCTCCTTGTGGATGCATGAGTTTTCTCCAGGCACTCTGGTTACCTCGCACAGTCCAAAAACTTGAAAGTGTCTATTTGTATGTAATTTTCAAAACACGTGCGTCCAGTGCTGAACTTTTTCTTGGTCGCACAGACCCGGAGGAGGGGTTAAGGTTATGATTACGTTGCATGAAGGCTAACAGGGCTTTAACAAAGTTTAACTTTATAAACAAAATACACTTAAAATATCTGCTGGAAAGGTGCATCCTGAACGCACGTATTACAAGTGGCCATCATTGAATTTCCATCCTTTTTGTGCTGGTCGCACATAAATACATGTGAATAACATCAGCTAAAAACATTTTTCAAAATTGTCCCTTGGTATGTGCATGAGGGTGTGGCCCTGCGACAGATTGGCGAGCTGTCCAAAGGTATCTGGGCTGGCTCCAGCAGCCACGTTACCCCAAAAGGGGTTCCAAAGATGGACGGATCACAGGAACATGTGTTTCAGGACAACCTTTTACACTTTAGCTGTTTCCTCCAACACCTAAATGTCACACACTCTTAGACATACTGTAATTCTTCAACCATTTACACAATCACCATGAATCAGTTGATTCTGTCTCAGAGAAAATCAGCTTTGCAACATCGGTTTAAAAGCACTTTACGAACGTAAAGTTTTGCTTATCGGTTTTTCTCCACTAGAGAATCAGCTGATTTAAGTGGATTGTGTTAACTTGTATAAAATGTTGTATTTCTGAGCTACATTTATTTGCCTCTGCAGAATTACGTTGATTGTGTAAATGGTTGAAGAGTTGTAGTTGAAAGAATGTTAAAACTAGACCTAAAGTCTTGAGTTAAAGGGTAACCAAACCATAATTAAAGTTTGTTTGTCTTTTAACCTCTATAAATGGGGATTTAAAAGTTCTGTTGGTCATTGCAAACATTTTTACAAATTCAAATAAACGTGTTTAATTCCTGAAAATATTGTCAAAATTGTGCCCTACAGGCTGAATCGAGGTATTGCAGATGAATTTTGTGATTGTCAAACCATGTAAGTTTCACAAGTCTGACGTCATGATCTGCAGCTCCAGTAATGACAACAGTCCTGTTCCCCACCTCCACCCCTCTGACTGGATTTTCAAATTTCAGCCTCCAACTTCTCTGTTTGGTGACCCTTTGAAGGGTTAAAGCTTGGCTCATCTGAGTAGCTTAGTCAGGTCTTAACTGGGGACTGAAAATCTCCACTGTTTTATAATAGATATGATTGTAATTCTGTGTAAGAAACAGCTTTGACTGTTTAGAAAAGTTTGGCATAGTTACATCACTGCATCAGTGCAGGCTGAAAGCCTGATTTTAATTTAGGAAGAGCTTTAAAAGCATAAAGGCAAGCCTGGCAGGAGAAAGAAAATCTGAAGAAAGCTTTTGAAATGTTGAGCCACTAATCATCCTCCTTGGCCAGCCTACAGGGATTGTACTTTCGTCCTTTAGTCAAATCTTTCCCCCGATCTGCATTTAGAATGGAAATAGGATGAGTGATAGAAAAGTGACTCAAAGTTCTTGCTTGTCGTGTTTTCTTGTTTGTGTACAATACAGTGCTTAGTTGTCTTGATGGGTTGGATGAAGCATAGGATTATCTTGGATTAGCAAAGATAACATGGCATCACATGGCGGCGATGATGTAGGGAAGGTTCTATACCCATGTTGATGCCCTGCCGCAAAATATCCACATCAGATAATTGATTTGGGGGGGGAAAAGAGGAGGCGGAGGGAAGGGGGGAGCGGTCTCGCCATAATCACAACATGTGCTGCAGTTTAAATAGGAGACGATGATCTCTGGAATGTCCATGTGAGAAGAGGCAGGGCCCTAAAACTCTGCCAGATTTCATTTCATGCTCTGCAGAGCACAGCCTCTGAGATGGTGACATTTACATGGCCCGCTATACTACCGCTAGTCGCTGCTGGCCCAAGGCTCTGGCTAAATCAGGCACAAGGGCCAACAAATGTGTAGGCAGTGTGAGCAAGAGTGCAAGGAGGAGATGGCTAATGTTCTTTACCAGAAGAGACACGCAAGAAAGCTGCATATAGAACAGTGTTGCAATTATCCTCCAATGTAAAGCCCTTCCTTTGAAGTTAGACACAGTATATGTAATATATTAGTGGTAATCCATCATGTTTGTTCCTTTCTCCCTATATCTGATGTTGGATTATATTCTGCATTTTAATGATAATGACTGTTTTGAGTTGCAAGCTTGCAAAGCCATGAACCCTGCAAACAAATGAAATTAGTTCATAAAGAAAAAAGCAATAAAATATGCATTAAAATTGTGTGTGCGTGCAAGAGTGTGTGTGGACATTATTGTTCAGTCTGTAAAACCAGCTTTTCCAGGGATTATCTACTCCAAAGACCAACTGCTCATCTCTTGACCAAAAGGTCGTCATAGTTTTAATGCTAGTGAGCCCCCCTCTGCTCCAGTGCCCACCAACCCTATTGTCTTTCCAGTTACAAAACAAAAATGTACCATTTCTCTCCAGCCAGCAGGGAGAAAGGAGGAGATGAAAGCTTGGCAAGCTCCAATTTCAGTTCTTTCCGACTCTGCCCCTGAAAAGTTTCCCATAGGGTGAGAAAAACATTCAGAGCGAACCCAAACATGAAGCTGTTCTGGCTGCAGTCAAAGGAAATCCTTTGGCAATAGGAGAACATCTCTTCTTCTTCTGAAATCCTTTTTGACCGTCTCCACAGGTTTTTCAGTAAGCTTTTGCATTTCTATAACAGCGTTTGTGTAGTAACTGTGGCGGTGTTAGCCTTGGAGCTTTGTCCTTAGGAAAGTCAAGCTGTGAAATCAAAAATCCTTGACTCATTTTAGTGGTTAAACCTTAAAAATTTAGTTTTATTGTTTGGTTTTTTTTTCAAGTGGTATTATTTGTGATTTGAGCTGGAATGTTTTGTGTTCTAACTTTTTTTAGACTACATTAAGACCTTTAAAATTGTGTTTTAGCATGTTCTTGTTGCACTTTTCTCATGATAGGGGAAATAAATTAAGAAAATTAAGCTCAAAATTACATTTTTGAGGATTTCTTTATCGAAATTATTGTGAATCAGGATCAGAAAAACCAAGTAACAGTGTCGTAGGTGTTGACAAATGAGTACACAAGTCTTCTGTCTAAAGACCGTGTCACACTGCTATTTGTGCATCTTGCGTGGATGAAAATTGGTCATACGTGAATATCTGTTTAAAAATTCATGACCTTTTGCGTGAAATTTTCACAATTGTATCCCAAATTAACCACCCTAAAACCATGCAGGAAGTATGAATAGATCCCACACAGAAGACGTAAATCCACGCTTCATTTAATTTCCTTACTTTGACATTCTGAGCGATGGGCAGAAATCACATCGCGTCAGCACCACGGACAGCACCAAAGACGTGCTGATTCTCTGTAAGGGGGAGGGGAAACCCCCACTCGGTATAGACCAGGGATGCCCTGACTCTTCGTAACGATTTTGTAACAAAAAGTGTAGCAATCACAGTCGATTTTGTAATTTTGATGTCATATGTGCACCGTATTGTCAATATAAAACCTATACATCGATGCTAAATGTGTGAAAAGTCCATTAGACATACGTGGAACAGTTGTGGAAAGCTTTAACTTTGCGTATGCATCCCAAAAAACGTATAAAAAACTTTCTTTCCTTGTAAGAAAGAAAATAAGACATTTTTTCTTGAAACAAGTGTCTTTTTTGCTTTCTTAAGACTCAGTTTTTGCATTTTTGATGTAAAAGATCAAAAAGATGTAAAAACTTAAAGACATGAAACTAGAAAGATGGAATAACTAACTGAAACAAAGAGCAAACCACTAGATATTAGTTGAATGCAAAAACTATACTTTTGATTTTTATGTCTGCAATTGTTTTTTGAGCTTTTTAGTCTGCAATACTGGTAATTTTAATTGTTTTTATTGGCTCTTATGCTTGATTATCATGAGTGTCTCTTTTTATGTTAAGTATTTTTTTACATTTTTATTATATATACATATGTACATTTATTTTATTCTTTTTAAGTCTTTTATCTGTTGTGTCTTTGTGGTAAATGGACCTTGAGTCTGTAATTAAGTATCTATTTATCCATCTATCTATCAAATCCAACAAAGTCAAGAAAAATAAATCTAAATTCCCTAATTATCACTACAATTTAAAATGTATATATATATATATATATATATATAGGCATATTTATTAGCCAAATTGCATTCCTTCGAGTTCCTAGCAGTGTGACACAGCCTTTAAAACTGTACAGCTGGAGAGCTCCCATATTTCTACAGATACAATCAGAGTGATGATGGGAAATGAGGGCGGGTTCACTCCTTGCTAGCAGTCCTGCCTACTACTCAGTGGTGATTTTCTACTGCCGCTCTGCAGAAACTATTGTACGTCCTAGACAGCAACAGAGGTTTTTGTATTTTTGGCTAAAAATTAGAATCATAACTAAAATACCTCTGGGAATGCTTTTAAAATTGCTTAAAAGATGATCGTACTGCGACTTTAAGCCATAATGCTTTTGGCTGTATCGTCAGATCTAGAGGAGGACAAGGCAGATGGACATAATGAGGGCGGGAACTGAAGAGCAGGTGGATGTCAGCACTGCCACCACGCAGTCTTACTGCTCTGTTTGTCATGGTAAAGTGAATCAGTACAACTGTCAAGCTGATGAATGCACATTGTGAGTAGATTACAAAGTTGCAAATCCAGCTATGGTGCATGCTAAGTGCCATAATGAGATGGTAACAAAGTTAAGGAATCATTAGTAAGCATGTGTCCCGGTGGAACGGTGAGGGAAAAGCGAGCTTGGGGAGGTTGCAGCATGACAGATGGCGACTGTGTGTGTGTGTGTCAGTGTGTGAATGAGTGAATGCTCGGTGTGAGCGCCCAGGGTTGTTTTTGCTCACAAAACAAGTGAAAAAAGAACCAAATATGGCATTTGTTGTGATGATATTGACGACAGCACTGCTTCGAAATGATGAAGTGTGGTTTTCTTTTTTGTATGATTCATAAGGAGGGTCAGCTTTTACAGCAGCTTGATTTATTTCTCTGTTGTTTATAGAGTTGATCATTATTGGCAGTGAACATTTTCACAGAAAAAAAACCTATTTGTTTGTTTGTGTTCATTTTTAATTACCTATCACAGACAAATGTGTCAGTATTTACACAGGAGTTTAACTACAGCACCAAAAATTTTGCTTTTTTCAAATAATCTGTGTTTATTAAATATTTTTTTTCTTTTTGTTTGAGCGTTTTGTCTCTGAATCACAAAAGTCAACTAAATAATACGTCCCAGGAGTTATTTAAACAAATTCCACCCCTTTTAGGTTCAGCCAATATGTTTCCTGTTGCATCCAAGTGAAAGAGAACGGTGGCAGAGGAGTGAGAGCTTGAAGTTGTGGTCCGAAGCCAAAACATGACCAATGCCAAAGTGGCAGGCATGGAAGTAGGAGTGAGGGAGTGAAAAGATGAGAGGGAAAAACCTACTTAATCTAATAAGCACCATAGCTGAATACTGAAGGATACAGGCCTATTTTATTCCAATCTTCCAGATTGCCTCTCATGAAATAGTTTTGAGTCGGTGACATGAAGTTTTTTTCTCAAAAGAGGATTTTTTTCTTCTATTTTTATAAGTCCAACATGAAACAGACTTAAAAGTAGCTTGAATGGCATAACAGATCACTCTATAGTATATTTGAGTGTATGTGTCTTGCTCATTCACTTACTACCAGTCGTATTGACAGAGAGTTATGACATTGGATTGCATTTGTGTTTAATTTTTAGACTCTTTTGGTGTCTTTAAACAGCATGAATGCTTAGAGTTTAAACATTATTTTTGATTTGCAGTGATCAAAAATAACATTTCTTGTTTGTTTTTGCACAATGTAATCTTTTAGAAATGCATTTTCTGATTCAATAAAATACTCTAAAGATCTTGTTTTGATCTATTTTAAAAGTGGTCTTTTAATTATGATTTTGCCCTTTTCGATCAAATTTGTAAAAATCCTGATGTTTTCTAGGATATAGTTTCTGCAGAGTGGCACTAGTTCATTAGAAATTCACCTCTTAAGTTGTGGACAGGACTGTTGGTACAGGGCAACTCCACCCCCCTTACCATCACCCATAACTGAGTTAAATGAGAGAAAATAGACTCACTTTGATTTGTGCGTGCGTATCTCCTGATTTGTGCATTAATTTTGATTTGTAACTCATATAATAGATTATGTATATTACGACGGAGTATTAGGGTCACCGAAAAAAAAAAAAAAGTAATATTACGACTTTTAATCTCGTAGATATACGAGATTAAATCTCGTAAATTTACGAGAAAAAAGTCGTAACTGCTAAATTATGAGAATAAAGTCGTATATTTATGACTTTAAAAGTCATAGGTTAAATTTACAACTTTTAAAGTCGTAAATTTATGAGAAAAAACGTGTAAATCTACGGGATTTAAAGTCGTAAATCTTCGAGATTAAAAGTCGTAATTTAATGAGAAAAGAACCAAAGTTGTCTGTTTATCAGAGCCGTGCTTGAAGACGAAAGACGTGGAGAATCTGGTGTAGATTATGTCCAGATCGGTGTTAAAAGCAAAGAAATTCTGAACCTTTTGGCGATTCAAAATCAAATTATTTCCGGGTTCGGTAGTGCGTCTGTTGTCTTGCGTATCTTCAAGTAAGCAAAAGAGGCGCTATTATTGTGTTAAACAGACTTTTTATTAACAGTCTCTTCATACTGCTACACTGTGCATGACTAGCGCTCATCTGCTGCTTACCACTTGCCGTGCACCGAACATGTGACCAGTCGCTTGGCATTCTGGGTAATGCAGTTCGTAAACAGCTAACTTCAATAAACAACAGTGCGGAGTTTCATATGTAAAATAAAGAGCTCAGAGATACACGTTCATCAAGATCGTCACTTTATTACATCTTTCATTTCCTTTCATCACCTTACGTCATGTCTCTGTCATGCTCAGAAACCAAAAGAGAATGTAAACAGAGCTCCGGACGCCTCCTTCCCCAAATGAAACGTCCCGTCTCGACACAAAACAACATTGAGAAATGACAATAGTCTGTCACGTTAGCACAAGAACATTGAAAATTCCAAAAACTAGTCCTCTTCAGACAGAAGCATCCCAGAGTTGGAGGAGATCTGGTCTGTCAGAGGAAGAAATGACGTGAAGTGGACAGCTGGAGGATATGGACCGCTTCATAAACGGGATCTGCAGAGATCCTGCAAGCAGCATCAACGAATAAAACATTATTAAACTGTAAATCAAATAAAGGAACTTCCAAATATTTGAAATATTTGAAACATTCAGTTTACCTGATGAAATCCCAGACGCTTTTCACAGTTTGGTCGGTCTGCTTCAGTTCACGGCATAAATTCGCTGGAATGTAGACTCCCCTCGATTTTAATAAAGTTATGAGAAAAAAGTCGTAAATTTACGAGATTAAAACTCATACATTTACGAGATTTAAAGTCGTATATCTACGAGAAAAAACTTGTAATATTACTAAACTCATAAATTTACGAGATTTAAAGTCGTATATCTACGAGATTAAAAGTCGTAATATTACTTTTTTTTTTTTTTCGGTGACCCTAATACTCCGTCGTAGTATATACCTAAAAGAATTGAAAAATTAAATAAAAAACCACAATATACACATTACAGCTTGAAACTAATTACACTCCCCATTTGTTTGTTACACTTACACACAGTAGCGGTTTTAGGCACGGGCAGTGCGGGCAGTAGCCCGGGGCGGCAGTTCATAGGGGGCGGCATCTCGGCTTGAACAAAAATTAGACTTTTATGGTGTTTAGAATTTGTGTGGTGTTAGGACCGGCCTGAATCAAGCGAATTAGCGCCCCCAGGTGGTGCAAGCGCCCCTGTTGGTAAGATGTGTGTTGAAGAAGGGGAGGGGTATTACTGTGTACATCATACATCTGACACGGGTCCTAGATTCTTGGTGTAATTTGAGTTAACGTATCATCAACAGTAGTACTGTTGCGATGACGCGCACCGAGATAAGTCCGCCTCCGTGAAGACATGATTTATTTTTCACAGCATCATGGTGACCAAAACAAGTGGGGTAGTGATCAGTCTCTCCCTCATTCTCACTCAGGGTGCAGGGAGAAGTGAAACACAATAAGCCAAAATAACAAATGGAAACAGTGTTAAACGGTCAGACAACAAAACACATAAATGAAAACTCAAACTTAAACCCAATTCTAACCAGAGAGGCAAAATAAATGGTTACCCACAACTCCTTGCGCTGGCAGATCTGACAGCAAGCCCGCAACCATCACTATACACGGTTTTTAGGTTTCGTTTTGATCACGTGGTCAGACAACCTCTGGCGCATTTAAAAATGCTGGTCAAGGTTAGGATTACGTCCACCAGGGGGTGTTTCAAATGTGGAAAAGACATTTAAACACATTCAGGACCGTGCAGGATTGTACATAATATGTGCACGCAAAAACCGTGTTTCTCGTAAATTATGCACGGTATTTCCAAAGTCCTGGAATATGTACGCATTTCACTGAGATTGGGCTGGGGGTCTCTACCAAATTAAATGGACGGACGGGGGACAAAAGCGGGGGGGTGTCTACATTATGAAACTTTAAAAAAATCAATTGTTCCAAAAAAAAAAAATTTTTTTTTAAATGAGAGAAAAATATGATAAATATATAAGCCTATTAATTAGTGCCAAATTTTCCTGTTAACCTGAAGCTCCCTCTGCCTGAGGGCACTTGTCATGGATGACGTGGATACTGAGATCAGGTTTATTAATTTTAAAGATCTGAATAAAAACATCCGTGCACATCTCGGTTTCTGGGTTTATATCTCCCAGACAGTGAGGTACAGCAGCTGATATAAAAAAAAAAGTCAAAGGAACAGCGGGCACAGCAGTGCGTCACTAGTACATGTACTGCAAATAATAACAATTATTTGAAATATTTAAATGTTCCTATAGTTTCAATACTACAATTGATACCAAAAATAATGAAAATTAAAATTTATTTTATTTGAGATTAATTACTTCAAAAACCGCCAAAAGTCCAGCTACAAAAGAAAGAAAAAAAAGATCAAAATAAAAAGTAGTTTTAAGCTTCATTTTCTTGTCTTTTCCTGTTTTTTTCTGGTTAGTCATTACTTTAACTTTAACATTTTCAATTTTTGTAACCAGTTAACTGGAGATTTTAACTGTTAAAGTGGATTAGTTGTGAGCCTGTGTGCATTAAGTTTATTATTTTGTTTCATCATGTTGGGTTCTATGTTTAGGCGATAGTATATTCATAAATCTGTTGGTAGTTTTTAAGATTAATATTAACTATAAACAACTACTCGAGGGTGACAAAACATAATGTAACCAGTCTAAAAATGTGCCAATCATAGGATTGAAGACAGCAACCATTAGCTGGGGGCGGGGGGGGGGGGGGGGCGTCTGGGGAGGCTCTCGCCCGGGGAGTCATTCAGTGTAGAACCGCCCCTGCTTACACAAAACCTCAGTTATGCGAAAATCTCGGGTGAGACTCTTTCCACGTCTCAGAGATTCGTCCGTAAATGAAGCATTTAAATACTACTAGAGTGCTGGGTCATCAGAGTTTTCTTATCAGTCGTTTTGAACTTAAATTTTGAATGATATAAAGTAAATGTAACATTTCCCACTTTCTTAACCAGATATTCCCCAATTATTAATATAAAAATGTCTAAACAATCGTTTTTAAAACACATCCCTTTTAACAAAAAAAAATATTTCCCAGAACTGACCGCTTCCTCTCTGCAAATCAAGAATCTGCATGCACAAATTTAAAGTTACGCTCTAATCAAGTGTTATACACGCTTAAATCAGGGGGATACGTATTTCGTAACCAACAAAGGCGAGCAATATTGAAGCAATCCAGCCATACAATTTTGAGCTGGCTCAGAAAAAAACAAAAAACTGAGACACACTTGGATCTAGTCGTCTACAAGTTCATCAAAAAGGAACGCAGAAAGGAGCTTTTGGCCCTCCCAGAATATTTTTTTACTACGTCACAAAAGATTTTTTTGTCTGCTCCTGATTCACAGTGATTCAAATAAAGAAATACAAAGAAATGCAAATGTAAGCATAATTTTCTTTATGTGTCAACCATTATATTAAAAAAATGCTACAAGAACTTGTTAAAAACAACTTTTCCATTGGTCTTTAATTACTGACAAACTTTAAAATGACTTTCTGACTGAATCAAATATAGACATTTAGAGCAGGGCTTGAGTTGTTGTATTTCTTCTTGTGTTTATAAAAAGCCCAAGCTTCTGTTATAGAGATAAAGGCATTAGGTTGCAAGAAAATCAATATTGAAACACAAATGAAATCCACCAATCTGACAATATGCTTCTTACAGGTACAAATAGCAGTTATGTAATCTGCCATACACGTTGCAATAAATTATTAAAATATCAAGTCTGTTAACTTTCTTTAAATACGTCTTTCATTATAAGAAAGACAGGTAATGCTTTAAATGAGGTGCAGCAAAACACTCAATATAATGTTGACAAAGATAGTTAATATATTTGTTAAGCTTTTAATCACTTTATTTATATGGGCTTTGTAAACGGTATCATTTTAGATGTTCATGAGTCTTTCTAAGTGTGTCAATAAACCTTATTTTGACTTATTGTGTTAAATGTCTACGAACACCCTACAAATACATTACTAATGTTTGTTACTGTGGTAATAAAGCTAGTTAAGGGATCTTATTATGAAGTTTTATTGAATAACACCACAAGAACATGTTAAAAACACAATTTTCAACTAAGTGGATTTTTAAATTTACTGTAAAAACGTCCTGTTTTTCAGAATCCAGACTGGTGTATGGAAACAAGCGAGTCATTTTAATTCTCTTTTGTTTAAATGTTCTCTTTTACAATATAGAATCCACTGATGGGTTCACTAATACTTTCATTAAGAAGGAGGAAAAAGGTCATAAGTGCCAGGGATGGCTGTACATGTGTGACACGGAGGATTCTTTGCTAATTGAGCACAAAATGAACAGACAGCTGGAGGTCAGACATCAACCTGGCACTGTGAGCTGAGTGATGGGGGCTGCTGTGGAATTAGCTGGCCTCTCGTTCGGTTATTGGTCGCCACTTTTCCAGGTCAACAGTCTCACTGAGCCTCTTCAGAGATATGCCTCTTTTTTTGTACGGATAATCTAGATATACAGAATAAAAGTCTTTTTGGATGGGTAAAGCAGACAGAGATCATTGGCTGAATTTAAGTCCCAGGGTGTGTGTAAACCAGCAGCTGAAATGACTGATTTCAGCACAACGGACAGTGTTTGGTGCTGGTCACAATTTCTTCAAAGTGCTGTTCCACCTGGAAACACACTCACAAACGCACACACAAAGTGAGATCAAGCCTCCTACCTGCCTTCTTTGTGTTTCCTCCTCCTGTACTTGAGCATGCATTTCCATCTCATTCATTTTCCAGATCTCATTCAAACATGTTTTATTGCTCATCATGGTCTGCATAAGGTGGCTGTGGCCTTTATTGTAATTTTTTACGAGCTTTGGTTTCATTCTAATAAATTATCCCCGTAGAAGTAATTACGGGAAAACACGGAGATCTTTTTCTTCTCTAATTTGTGATCAGGAAGTAAATTAATTTTGGCATTTTCTATTAGATGCATCCAATGCATTGTGCTGCGGGGAAGCTTTTAAAACATGATTATCTTTTTGGGTGAGGAAAGAGACTTTTTTTCCCCCCTCTCTTCTTCTATAAATGCTTTCCATGCAGACAATGAAGGCTCACATGTCAAAAGAATGAAATGCTGGCATTTTTGAGGATACCCAAATCGGTACTGTCTGAGAAAGAAAAGTGCACAGGCAGCAGAAAATGGCTTAGCCAGGGTCATCACTAGCCAATAGCTTAAGATAACTGTGACATTTTCTCAGGCTCCGGTAAACTTTGTGAGGAAAGATGTTCATGACACCTTTTTGCCAACAAATACTTTCCACCAAAGAGGTTGACTTGACATTTTGTGGATCGTTTGGAGCAGTGATGTGCAGTGAGGTTCACGGCTGGTGGGCCACTGACATCATCAGTCATATTTACAAACATATGAACCCTACAGAGATGCTTATTCACCATTTGATAGGGAGCAAAGAAAGTGTGAGCTTTAAAATTTTATTTCAACATTTTTTTCTTCCGTTTGGAAACTGTAGCATCAAAAAAAAAAAAAATGCTATTATTAAATTACTTTTACTCATAAATACTTTTACTTATCATCTCCTTCTGGGTGAAATGTCTAAACAAATTTAGTCACATAATTCTATATTTAGAAAATTATACCAAGCAATATAAATAAATAACTGGACAGCTGCCCTTGACTTGTTACCACTAATTCTATTATTCTTTAGCCGCCATATAACCTTCTCTAGGATAACCAGCTCCCTCTGCCTTGAGGCAGACGTACTGCATGCCTCACCTAGTGTTTTTCTAATGCACATTTTTAGTAGTTCAAAAAAAGACTAAATGGGTTACAATCTGGCAACAATGTAATCAAATAGTTGCCTAAAAATAGAAGAATGCGACTGCCTCTGCCGTTCAAGAAATGTGTAAATTTGCTGCCTTTTGACCAAAGAGATGTTGAAGACTCACACAGAAAAAGTAGTTGTGGAGTATACATGTCTAAAAATAATTTTAATTTTTAATTAAAAAAAGGATATTCATTTTATTTTATTTTATTTATGTATTTTTAAGCTATGTTTTGCTGTGCCTCCCTATGAACTGCTCGTCACTGGTTTTTTTTCATCATAGTTTGACTTTTGAATTCTCAAATTCTACTTCCTGATGGCAACATTTTTGAGAATTGTGGGCGGGGGTTTGTTTGTTTTTAACATTTTTCTGTGTCATTTTTATGATAATGAGCAACATATAGAAAGAAATATAGAATGAGCTCAGAATTGTATTTCTAAGTATATTTTTATGTAAATAATTCGGAATCAGGAGCAAACAAAAAAAAAAGGCGTTTTGGGAAAGGAGGTTGGTGGGCAACAAGCTTTCTGCTCCAATCTTTACAATAGGAAGGGGAGACGGGGTTGCTCCTCGCCAACAGTCCCGCCCACATCTCAGAGACGATTTTCTTACAGACTCCTGCCGCTCTGCAGAAACTGTCCTAGAAAATGACAAGTTTTTTTATTTGTTATTTAAAAATGAGAAAATCATAATTGATTTTTATTTTGAATACTTCCAAACTTTTTGTTTCTCTGGCTTGCTATGTAGTATTTGTGCCCACAGCTCATCAATCTTACATCAATATACCGACACCCTCCCTTCTTTCCTGCTGCATAAAGACGAGTCAGATGTCGTTTTCATTAGATTTCTGTCACAGTTTAGACGTCAGCTCCCATCTCCAACCACCAGAGGGAGCCCTCACCAGAGTTCTGACTCCTCATGCTCCTCACTACAACTCCCATCAGCCACTACCATGGACTCCTTCCTGCTCAGCTGTTTATCATCATAATCATGGTCACACAGCATAAAAAACCCGCTCCACCCTCCTCTCCAGTGTGAAGTCTTGTATTGGTTACATTTGGAGCAGGTTTCTCCTTTGCCTATTTCGCTGTGCCTTGACCCTTGCCTCTTTGACAACCTTCTGCGGTGCTTTTGTGTTGTGACCCTTGCCTGGACTCTGACTATGCTCATGTCTTGCCCTTGCTCTTTAAACCATTTGCACATGGATCCAAACGTCTCAGCCTCTTCATCACACTGTCGATGTGAAATTAACAGAAAAGCAGATTTTCTGCTCTAAGACGCACAGTATTGAATCTCAGTTTTTAAGTTTTGTGGACAGTATGTCATCATGGGAGCTTCATATACATTTGAATGGTTTGTAATTAAAATAAGTGACAAGTTCATCCTGGCCGTTTTGGCTGCTCGCCTGTCACATTTGGATTAGAACAAACAGCTAAAGAAAACCAGTTGAAGATAGTTGGAATGAACATATGTATCAGACACAAAATTGATGTTTAAAAATGGGCAAAATGCTTGAAAAGACTAAACATTTTCCATCAACATAGCTCCTCATTATGGAAAAATATCCATCCATCCATTTTTTTTAACCCTCTTTATCCCTTTCGAGGTCACAGGACAGCCTTTACTGAGCCTTTTGGGAAAGGGCGGGGTACACCCTGAACTCATCGCAGGGCAAGAAAAACTATGAAAGGATAAAATATTTTGTTCCTGTCTTTCACAGTCACTTACAGCTTGTTTTCTAAATAAGCAGAATGACTTTCCTTCTATCATTATTTAGATTGTCATCGGAGAGTTGGCTGAGCCTGTCAGTCACTTCTGTTGCCGTAACAACAACTTTCTTATTGTCAGGATGTAATGGAAGGCGGCAGGGCTCATCCGTCTGTGCAGGTTTCTGAATCCAAAACCAGAGCAGCATGTAAACAGTTCAGCTGCCTGATAAAGGTCAGGTTCTGTTGTCGTTCCGGCGCTCGCTGCTGCCTAAAGCATCCGGATAATGGATGTTTCATTTGACTGGATTATTAGCATTTAGCCGACAGTCTTATCCACACCGATTTACAGATTATTTTTTTTACATTTACAGGATTAGAGTTTTTTTTTTTTTTTTACTGAGAAAATCCTGCATCCAAATCAGTAGATAAAATAATGTGGCAGTGAGAAAAAGACTGCAGACATGTTTATTAATTTTACTTTTTAGTATTTTAATTAAATTAATATGAAACATAGTTGTATTTTTATCTATTTTTATCTATTTTATTTATCAAAAAGTATAAATTTTTAATCATTATAAGAGCCGGACAAAAAAAAAAAAGATGAATCGTAAATAAATCTTTTTTGAAGTTTAAAGTGCTTTTTAAAAGCAGTGGTTAACACTTCAGCACAGAGACAGTGAAGCACAATTAATACTATGCTTACAAAAACACTGCCACGCGAGCACATGTACAAAAATACACTCAATGATGTCATTTGTATAATCTGACGGAATCTGGGCCACTGTTCACGATGAAGCAGCTGGAGGGATGAGCAGTCACTGTCACAATGATTTGGTGTGTAGGAGGGGGAAGTAGACAAAAAAAGAGGACAGTTTGTGTAGAAACACCTTTATTGAGAGCGGATGTTGTTGGAGACGTCCTTTTATTGTTGTATTTAACCAATAAAACACCCAAAAATCACCAATTCTATCGGGTTCTGCTAATATTTTTGATGCCCAAGACCTTCTGTTCTAATCCATTTTTCATTCATATTTATTACATAGGAGCAAAATGTGTAAAAAAAATAGGAAAAAACTAAATCCATTGTCTTTTTTTTTTTAAAGAAAGGTGTTGTTAGGTTTAACAAAAGCTGCAATTACCAAATCATGTTTAACACCCAGCTGTGATAAATGATATATTTCCTTCAGGCCCAAATGCTGCTATTTAATAAACCCACTTTTCCTGCCAATTCAGAGTTGGCGTCACATCTTGGAGCCTCTTCTATGCCAAAGTGTCACTTTCAGGCAGCATCATCAAACAGTTTGATTAACAAAATGTTACATTTGATCTGAAGCCATGCACTAAAATTCTGGATCGCATTCTGCTGAAATGACACCAGATATTTAGACTTCCTAATTAAGGTTTCGAGCAGCACTTAACGCAGGGATTATGATAGTACGAGATTTGTTTTCAAACCACACTGAAGCAAAAAAAGATCCTAAGTAACAGGAATTGTCAAAGAAAAACATGATAACCCTACTCTATCAGATGTTTATAAAAACCCGTGAAAATTGTCAGCCCACAGCAAAAAGACCCGTCTCTCAATCATTGTGTTTATCGATTTCTTTGCAAGGCCAATTCAAAGTACACCACACCACAGAGATGTGTCAACATCCCCAGATTGCCATAGGCAAATGTCAATGGGAGTGATTAACTCACTGGAGTGTGTGAGTACAGGAAAAGGGTGGATGTTTCACACTGACTAAAGTCGTGTTTTCTTCTTACATTTCTTTAGCTCCCAAATTGCAACTTCTTTACAAGTGTCTGTTTTTTAAATAGAAAAATACTTTGTTTTTCACCACTTTCAAGGATTTTAATTAATGAGAACTGGAACTGGAACCCAATATTGATTAGTAGCAAAGCATTCAACTCAACAGCTTAGATGTGTGATCCGCGTTGCTGCATACTTCCCTTTAGAGTAAAGAACTTCTAACATGTCCACTGTGTAGTACAGGGAGGTGTTCCAAATGAGGCCAACACAGTTATAGAAGGTGTTGAGAAGGGTTCTGCTCACAACAAAAGACCTCAGCCTTCCGAGGAGACAAAGGTGACTCTGACCCATGTACAGGGATATTATCTGTCTATAGTGTCCTTCAGGTACCTGGTGGACACAGAGTCCACCACATAGATGTTAGGATGTTCCCCAGTGAGTGGTGAAGGGGAGTCCAGCTGAACCCAATCGGCATCTCATCTCTTATATGGAGGTGCAAAGGGATCTGTGTGACCCAACTGACAAAGTCCAAACTGTGTTTACATTGTCTATGAAATTGCTCAATTTGGACTTGCTTAAATAAATTCCCCCAATAGAAACACGTCCATTTAAAAGAAATTCACAATTATTGAAAAAAAAGTTTTTTAACTTGGAGGATGCGGTTTTTGAGTGGTATGGAAATGGACATATTTAGCAAAACTGCAATGGAAACACCAACAATCGGATCCCACGCTCAGCGAGCGCTACAACATGTCCCACAGCATCACACGGATCATCAAAAGTTGTGCGTTTCATGCTAAATTGTTGGGTCCACATCTCCTTCGTAAAATCACCAACTACAGTTTTCCAAAATTGTTTCATGTAGCTTCTGCCACGGAGCTTGCTGCTCCATGGCCTGAATAAGATGCAGACGTCTCCTTTGATAGATGATAAGTAGCCCAGTGCCGTGGCAGAAAATTGAATGTATCTGTTGTAAATCAAAGTATTTTTCAGATCCATGTTTTTGAAAAAATTATCGTTTGTGTTGTGTTTATTCAACATTCTGTCATTCCCAAGTCGCCATATTTTGAAACATGGTTAAGGACCCCTCTGCTTCAAAAATTGACATTTTGGGTGTCCCCAACTCGTCGATTTTTGACGTGCTTGCTGTTCCAATTAGATCAAGGTTCCCAAATCGCCGAGCCACAAACTGGTACCAGGACGTAGACCCACCAGTACTCTAACCTTAACCCAGTACCGGATGTGGATCAGTACTGGACACGAATCTGTATTAGTTCCAGACCGGGCTAGGGTTAGGGTACCTGGTTCAGGTACCGGCCACGTTCCAAGATTTGGTCCGTATCTGATAGCGCATCCAAAAAAACGACCAGACACCGGATTTCATTGGAACAGCCAGTATGCCAAAAAGCAACAAGGAGGCCTCCTTAACCATACGCCAACATGGGATGACTTGGGAATGTTAATGTGTGGGTTTATTTGCACAATTATGATTTAACAGAAACAGTGAAATTGCAAAATTGTGTTATTTGGGGAAATTTCTAAAATTTTGAAAACATTTTGAGTGTAAGTGTAATGGAAATGGAGCTCATGATGACTGTTAGTCTGACTTTCTTAAAAAAAGAGACCATAGGTTGAGGAACAGAGCCTCCCTAGAGAGGACTGTCAAAGAAAAACAACTTTTGGACAAAATACTCTTTCTTTTAAGTTCCAATCTCTAGAACTTTCAAAATGAGGCTCAAACATTGGTTGAAAGCAAACCCATCCTTTAAATATTCATTTTTAGCCTAGAAACTATTGTATTCTCATGTGAGGTGCTTTAGTTGTATTCTGATGTCTAACCTCTTAGTAGTGCACACTCTTGCTGATGGGCTTTTATTGTGATCTAATGTCTTATCTCATGGTGTTTATGTTTTAATTTGTCAAGGGACGACAGCTGTAAATTAGCATTATTGCAATAATCTGCCATATTCATATTTATTACTACCTGGATAGATGTTCATTAATCTGCATTATCCACATTAAATAAACAAATAAAACTGTCACCTCCTTCAAAACACAATCAATCATGGTGATCTTGTCTAGGTGTTTGTTTGTGTGCCAAAAACCCAGAGTGTGAAGTGAAAACTGGAAGGGGTAGAGCACTGCGCCTTGTGGAGCTCCTGTACTGAGGGCCATAGGAATGTAAAGGGACGTTTTTGTGCTCTCAAAGTGCAGGGTCTTCGAGACCAAGTCATTGAAACACAAGAAAGTTGGCTATCATATGATCATTCCATTTTAAGTATTAGCTATAACAAAGATGAAAAGGATGCACAAGAAAAAGGGAAAGAAAGAACTTATATTCCTTAGCGACAAAGTGAAGCATCCATTGATTAGCAGTAATGGCAGTAGTGTACTTTTGTACAGTCAGCAAAAAAAATATGAGTTTCCACAAGTGTTTAACCATCAGATAATCATGTTAATTATTTTCTAAGCTAACGACTAGCTGAGGGTGTATACAATCCAACAGGTTGATTTAGTGCCCGTGTTGAATGTGAAGGCACATTCTCATCTGCCTCCTCCAGCCGCTCGGTTATTAGCGCCAGCAATGCTTCTGCCAAATCAATGTCTGGCTTTAGTGGGAAGACATCTTCCAAGTGGCAAGAAGACAACCTTAACCAGCTGTACAGTTGTCTTAATGTTGTCCCTTTTGCTCTGCCATGGTAAATTGGGCACCCAAACATGTTTTTTAGTCGTCTCTGCCTCTAGCTGTCGGCCTTCCCTAACCAGATTTTCCTCAGCCGGTGTCACTTTTACAAACTCTAATGGTAAATCCGCTGCACCTTAAGTCCTCTCTGGTTCTACAGAAGACTTCAATAGCTTTTTTTTCCCTTTTGTGTTATATGAAAACAACAGTGAGAACTAGTGTCACAAATTAAAGATTAGCAGGTTTAAATGCCATAGCCAAATTTCTGTGCTCTCAGAGTTTCTGCCAAACGTTCTTATATGCACACAGGGCGTAGTATTCCGTCTAAGCCTTATTTCCTTCAGCATGTGTAATCCCCTTAAATTCCCCCTCTGATAGCCCAACTACCTTCGCTTAAGATTAGTCGAGGCAGAGATCAAGGAATGCTTCTCTAGCAGCGCGTTGGACCTGTTTCTTGGATCTTTTCCACATCCACGTTATCTAGAATATGATGACAAAAAGTGTGGGAAATGAACCTTTCATCTCACAAAGACAAGCTGTCAAAGACATTCTGTACACAATTCTGCTTTTCAAGCTGAGCACTTGTCTTATAGGAGTAAGCAAGGTTTTTTTATGAGCTTACATAAGGCTCTTCATTAATTATGGTAATTGCTGATGTAATGTTGTGTGCACAATATATGCTGCTGCTATATAGGCTTCTTGCATGTTAAGGCAAATCATCCAGATAAAAATGTTGCATCTTCAGATTTGTATTCAGGAGATATTAATGTGAACATTAGCTTGTTGTTGTCTAACCATTTATTTTATGATGTGATAGGATCTCGATTTTTTTACTGCATCAATGTCAATGAAAAGGGACTGGTCTTTTTTGACTCATCAGTGCTCAACAGAAAAATTAAAAGGTCAGGTGAGGAATTTACAATAATTTAAGCTGTTGAGGAAGAAGGCTTTTAATTTGAAGTAATAAATTCAGATAATTAATTAAATCATTTGCCGTTACATGTCAATTGTTTAGGCAACAAATGCAAATTGGGCACATTTTAACAATTGCAAAAAAAAAAGATTTAAATGTTAGTAAATTTAAAAAAAATGATGGATATAGTCAACCCAGACAATAATAAAAGTAATGACTGAAAAATATCTTATCAATAAGGAGGTTATCTAAAGAGAAAACAAAAAAAAAGTTATATTTTTCTTTTGGGGTCTATTAATCAGGATTAAATAAATAACAGATATTTCAGCGCTTTTTTTTTTTTTTTTTTTTTTTTTTATTGCATTATTCTCTTGCTCCTCTAAAGTTCGTTCATGTCTGATAATGCCCATCTGGAAAGGCATTGTCCTGCTCACACCATGGTCATTTACGAAAAAGATAAATAGCCTATTAATTATTATCACTTCATTCGTATTACATTTATAAGAATAAATCAACTTGTTTTTATAAAGTGGACTATTTAATACAAGGTGCCGCGTGTTGTCATGGTGACGACTACAACGCATGGACCGCCTTGTTAGTATTGTGTGAGCTATTATTGTGTCACAATATCACTGTTTAAATAAAAATAGCTCTAATTTTGACTTTTTTTAAGCAAATATTAGGTTTAAAATATTTGCGATTAAAGTTGATTAGTTAATTACAAGTCCCTATTAATTAATCACACGAAAAAATTAATCATTTATTACTCATTTCTGCATTAAAAAAAAATCAATTTTTCACAACTACATTCAGTTTTTTCATTTTCTTTAAGATGACACTAAAGAGAAAGAATTTGCTTAAAGTTTTATTTCTAATTACTATTCTTTATAAGTTGGTGTGTGGTCACCCATACCTACAGTACATTTCCAGCCAGGCAAGGTAACGTTATCTCCGAGTGAGTTGAAGGCGAGGTTAGATCCTGTGAAATATGAATATAAACCTGAGGCCTGAGAATAATTGTCTGATTGCTGAAAGCAATCAGAGTATGTTGTTGTACAACTTTATTATAGTTTATTATTATTATTATTATTATTATTCCGCCGGATTTTTGACGGGCTTCTCCTCGTAGTCAAAAGAAGCTATAAAGATGGAATCAAAAGTACTTTGTAAAGCTCTAATGTGAGAAGTGTGCTATTACTTATGGTACCAAAAGCTTCAATGGGTGATTTATGATTAATATTTTTCTGACTAAAATTTCCCATTGAAAATGCATTGACCAAGAAATTTCCCAGCATGCTCTAAAAAAAGCTTCTAAAGCCTTGAGTGAGATGGGTCTGTATTTATCGTACTTCTCAAATGGTCATAAAAGTACTGTAGTACTCTGAATTTTATGTAATGACTTCCTTAGAGTCTTCTAAACTTAAAATAAACTTATGAGACTTTTGAAAGTTTATTAAAACTTTAAAATTGAAATGTCAAAGGTGATTTCAAACAAAACACTTAAACTCTACTCTAAAGAAATGTTTCAAAAGTTTTCAAGAAGGTTAAGATACTTCTTCAGAGTTCCCTGACCTGTTTCCAACATTTTTAAAGTAAATTAACAACATTTAAAGCTTTAAAAGGGTATTGGCTTCTCAAAACCTTTAGTGTAGTGTCTGTTTGTAAATCCCAAGAGGCTCTAAATGGTACAGAATATTTGAAAATATACTCAAGCTTAAAGAAGTTTTGTTAACTTCTATGAAAGCTTAAACATTGTGAAAGAAACTTTAAAAAGTAAAACTTCAACTTTAAAAAAACAGCTAATACTTCAAAACATTAAAAGATAACATTTGGAAGTGCTTGGAACCGTTTCCTGTAAGCGATTAACTAACACAAATAACATTTAAAGCTTAAAAATAGTAAGTAAAAGTCCAAAATACTAACACCAAAAAACTTCACATCATTCCTCAGTATGGTTTCTGAAACACCCTGAGTGAAGGCCAAGAGTTAGACCTCCTGATTGCTCACAAGTTCCAGCTGTTGTACATGACAACAAAGAAGCTTGGTCTCTGCAGATGAAACAATTTCATTCCTAACCTTTAAGGATTTGCATTTAAAGACTTTAGGTGTCTCTGAACAGTGTTAATGCAGCAAAGCTAAGTTCTCTGAAACTACAAGATATAAAAGGAAAAAAAAAACACTCTAATGTCTTGGTCACTGAATTTGTTTTTAATGAAATATAATGTTTTTAAAATCTTTGGCGTATCTGTGGTGGTCTGATGAAAGTTTAAGAGACAATTTCTCTGTCTGTGGAAACTGACATGTGCTTACATATTTAAAGTAGGTATTTTTGGCTTTTGATAGCAACAGCTTTAAAAATGTTTCACTAGATGTTTGTTTGTAAATAAAACATCCTGAAAGTGAACAATTACAGCTAATAAAAGCTATTTAAAAGTCCTAATTAAAGAGACCAAGAAATTTCCCAGCATGCCTCAATAATTGGCCTCTCACAACCTTAAGTGTGGTGTCTGTTTGTAATGATGGGGTTTCTCCCATGGGGCTGCTATTGGTATGGACACATGGTAAAACATGTGTTGTAGGTGAGAGTCCCTGCAGGTGAGACTTGCTTACTGCATGTAAGAGTCCCTGCAGGTGAGATTTGCTTACTGCATGTAAGAGTCCCTGCAGGTGAGTCTCTCTTACCGCATGTAAGACTCTCTGCAGGTGAGTCTCTCTTACTGCATGTAAGAGTCTCTGCAGGTGAGACTCGCTTACTGCATGTAAAAGTCCCTGCAGGTGAGACTCGCTTACTGCATGTAAGAGACCCTGCAGGTGAGACTCGCTTACTGCATGTAAGAATTCCTACTGGTGAGACTTACTTACTGCATGTACAATTTCCATATTATAAAGATTAACAAAGGAATGGTATAAGAAAAACTAATGACAACTTGTAAATGTGAAAGAGTTAAAACACAGAAATTGAAAAACTCTAAGTTAAGAGTCAAACCTGCTGTTCAGTGACAACAAAGAAGCTTGGTCTCTGCTGAATAAATAATTTCATTCTCAACTTTTAAGAATTTGCACATAAAGACTTTAGGTTTCTGTGAACATTGTTAATGCAGCAAAGCGAAGTTCTCTGAAACTACAGGAGATAAAACAAAAAATAAACACCCTAATGTCTTGAACACTGAATTTGTTTTTTTTTATAAAATGTAAAGTTTAAAATCTTTGGCGTCATCTAGTGGTGGTCTGATGAAAGTTTGAAAGGCAATTTCTCTACATCTGGGGAAACTGACATATGTGTACATCTATAAAGTGGGTATTTTTGGCTTTTAATAGTAACAGCTTTAAAATTGCTTTAATACGGTATTGCTTTCAGCAATCAGACGCAATTTCTTTATAGGAATTGCAAATCTAGTTACCAGCTGTCCCTGAGTAGATTCCAGATTTTTGCATAATTATGTCACTTTTTAAGCTGTATTTGCAAAGATTTAAATGTTTTATTAACTGCGTAACCCCTCAGACGTGTGTTGTGCATTTAAAATTATGTAGAAATATAAGTCGTGCAAATATTATTTTCACTCAAATAGTGTCAGAGAGGCGGAGCTTCAAATGGAGCCAAACCACATATTAGAAACTGTGGGTGGGTTTTATCATAGTATGTCGTAAATTAAATCTATTTTAAGATTGTGTGACAGCAGTCATTGGTGACTCTTGCAGAGTGAAGTATAGATGCTGCTGCGGCTTCATTTCCATCACAACTGGGGATTCGTTTTTCATACATACAGCATCACTGCAGGCGTTTCTCACGGCTTATTTTTGTTTTCAGTGACTACAACCCAGATAGACGTTACTATTCACTCTGTTATTCACTTTTTAAAAACTATCTTCTATAAAGGTCCTCACATTGGTCATTCAAGTACATGTTTGAGGGTTGAATTTTATTGTCTGATTGCTGAAAGCAATCAGAGTATGTTGTTGTACAACTTTATTATAGTTTATTATTATTATTATTATTATTATTATTATTATTCCGCCGGATTTTTGACGGGCTTCTCCTCGTAGTCAAAAGAAGCTATAAAGATGGAATCAAAAGTACTTTATAAAGCTCCATTATAAGATTTGTGCTATTACTTATGGTACCAAAAGCTTCAATGGGTGATTTATGATTAATATTTTTCTGACTAAAATGTCCCATTGAAAATGCATTGACCAAAAAATTTCCCAGCATGCTCTAAAAAGCTTCCTAAAACCTTGAGTGAGATGGGTGTCTGTACTTATGGTACTTCCTTAACGGTCATAAAAGTACTGTAGTACTTTGAAGTTTGTGTAAAGACTTTCTAAAAGTCTACTAAACTTTACATAAAATTATGAGAACTTAAAGTATTTTAAAACTTTAAAATAAAAAGTTAAAGTTGGTTAGAAACTAAACACTTACACTCTGCTCAAAAGAAATGTGTCAAAAGTTTTCAGTAAAGTTAAGATACTTTTTAAGAATTCCAAGATGTTTCCAACATTTTTAAAGTCAAATAAATAAGATTTAAGCTTTGAAAGGGCATTTAAAGTCAAGAGTCAGACCTCCTGATTGCTCACAAGTTTCACCTGTTGTACATGACTACAAAGAAGCTTGGTCTCTGCAGATGAAACAATTTCATTCTCAACCTTTAAGAATTTGCATTTAAAGACTTTAGGTTTCTGTGAACAGTGTTAATGCAGCAAAGCTAAGTTCTCTGAAACTACATGAGATAAAAAACACTTTAATGTCTTGATCACTGAACTTGTTTTTTTAGAAAATATAAAGTTTAAGATCTTTGGCGTCATCTAGTGGTGGTCTGATGAAAGTTTAAGAGAAGATTTCTCCAGATCTGTGGAAAATGACATGTGTGTACATATTTAAAGTAGGTATTTTTGGCTTTTGATAGCAACTTTAAACATGTTTCACTAGATGTTTGTAAAGGAAACATCCTGAAAGTGTTAAAGTAATAGAAAAAATAAACACAGCTAGTAAAAGCTATTTAAAAGTCCTAATGAAAGAGACCAAAAAATTTCCCATCATGCCTCATTAATGGCCTCCTTTAAAACCTTAAGTGTGGTGTCTGTTTGTACAGATGGGGTTTCTCCCATGAGGCTGCCATTGGCAAGTAATCATGTGCAAGCATGTGTTGCAGGTGAGGCTCCCTGCAGGCAGGTGAGGCTCCCTGCAGGCAGGTGAGGCTCCCTGCAGGCAGGTGAGGCTCCCTGCAGGCAGGTGAGGCTCCCTGCAGGCAGGTGAGGCTCCCTGCAGGCAGGTGAGGCTCCCTGCAGGCAGGTGAGGCTCCCTGCAGGCAGGTGAGGCTCCCTGCAGGCAGGTGACTTTCATATTGTAAATTTTAGCATAGGATTAGTGTATGAAAAACTAATAACTGTTTGTAAATGTGAAAGAGGGTTAAAAAACAGAAAATGCTGAGTCAAGAGTCAGACCAGCTGTTCAGTGACAACAAAGAAGCTTGGTCTCTGCTGAATAAATAGTTTCATTCTCAACCTTTAAGAATTTGCATTTAAAGACTTTAGGTTTCTGTGAACAGTGTTAATGCAGCAAAGCTAAGTTCTCTGAAACTACATGAGATTAAAAAAAACACTTTAATGTCTTGATCACTGAACTTGTTTTTTTTAGAAAATATAAAGTTTAAGATCTTTGGCGTCATCTAGTGGTGGTCTGATGAAAGTTTAAGAGAAGATTTCTCCAGATCTGTGGAAAATGACATGTGTGTACATATTTAAAGTAGGTATTTTTGGCTTTTGATAGCAACAACTTTAAACATGTTTCACTAGATGTTTGTAAAGGAAACATCCTGAAAGTGTTAAAGTAATAGAAAAAAATAAACACAGCTAGTAAAAGCTATTTAAAAGTCCTAATGAAAGAGACCAAAAAATTTCCCATCATGCCTCATTAATGGCCTCCTTTAAAACCTTAAGTGTGGTGTCTGTTTGTACAGATGGGGTTTCTCCCATGAGGCTGCCATTGGCATGTAATCATGTGCAAGCATGTGTTGCAGGTGAGGCTCCCTGCAGGCAGGTGAGGCTCCCTGCAGGCAGGTGAGGCTCCCTGCAGGCAGGTGAGGCTCCCTGCAGGCAGGTGAGGCTCCCTGCAGGCAGGTGAGGCTCCCTGCAGGCAGGTGACTTTCATATTGTAAATTTTAGCATAGGATTAGTGTATGAAAAACTAATAACTGTTTGTAAATGTGAAAGAGGGTTAAAAAACAGAAAACGCTGAGTCAAGAGTCAGACCAGCTGTTCAGTGACAACAAAGAAGCTTGGTCTCTGCTGAATAAATAGTTTCATTCTCAACCTTTAAGAATTTGCATTTAAAGACTTTAGGTTTCTGTGAACAGAGTTAATGCAGCAAAGCTAAGTTCTCTGAAACAACAGGAGATAAAAGAAAAAAAACACTAATGTCTTGAATTTGTTTTTTATAAAATGTAAAGTTTAAAATCTTTGGCGTCATCTAGTGGTGGTCTGATGAAAGTTTGAAAGGCGATTTCTCCAGATCTGGGGAAACTGACAAATGTGTACATCTATAAAGTGGGTATTTTTGGCTTTTGATAGTAACAGCTTTAAAATTGCTTTAATATGGTATTGCTTTCAGCAATCAGACGCAATTTCTTTATAGGAATTGCAAATCTAGTTGTTATTTGTATCTGTCTGGATATCAAACCACTTCAGCTCCAAGCTTACCCTAACTTAAAGGTATTATTATTTTTTATTTTTTGTGTGGGCCAAAAAGGGTTCTAAAATTTGACAAGATGGGTGTAAAATAAAGTGTTTTGGTCACCCAACTCCTAAAAAGAAAATATTCCATGGAATTTGAAGGAAAAAAATGCTTTAATTTTGATTGAAAAACACATTTCAGAAATGTTTTATTTTAAAAAGTGGCTTTTGTCCTCATTTTTGTGCCAATTGCATCAATGGGTTGATGCCCCAGAGGGAAAAATGCATATTTAGAGAAACGTTGTGTTCATGTGGTGTTGAAGTCCTCAGAAAAACGACTATATGATGTTGGAAAAGCGACAAAATTTCCAACACCACATAAATGCAGAATAACTTTCTTTATCCGACAGACCTGGACAGGTTTACGTCTCCTTTACCTAATTTATTCATACTTCTTTTTTGGGTTTAAAGTGGTTCATTTATGACACGTGAAAATTTCACATAAAATGCCACAACTTTTCTCATTTTTTCATCAAATATTCACAGATGACCAATTTTCATTCGTGTAATATACGCAAAGTGTAGTTCGCGGCTCAGTTTATCTGTAGTGCACCATTTATGAGTTGACACTGGAATTACAGGGAAGGATTATCAATATAATTCATATCAGTTTGGTGGACTAGATTAAAAGCTAGTTTGCCCATTCCAGAGATAAATCACAGTACTGATCTGGAACATTTTAGGATTAACATTTAAATAATACTAAAAAAAAAAGGAGCAAACTAATTGCTTGTGTCGTTTCAACATTTTGAGGAATGGATTGTGTCAGTCAAAAAAAATGACTTAGTACTTATCACAAAAAAATGATTGTTCAGTGATATTATGATATAATATATATACATTTTTTACATAATATATAAACCAAATTTAGTTCTCTTTTTATTTTTTATGTTCAAATGTAGGTTTCCCTAAAAACATGTTTTTTCTGCGATTTTACAACCGTTCTTCTGTTCACTTGTTGGCCCTCTGAGCCTTACAGCGCATCTATCCGCCTGTCAGGAGTAACTCATCTGAGCGACAGTCTAGAGATGCTCATGACGTCTTGCTTTGCGGCAGATGACACCAGGTTTGCTCTCATTCTCGCTGCATTTGGCTTCAGCATTGTGTGTTTTGATAGCTTCCACTTGCTGCTCTGCTCTTCGGATAGAGTCATAAAGCACTTTTTTTTTTGACATTTTCAGGTATCTTTTTTATGTTAGGCCTTTGAGAAAACTACACAGAATAAAAAAAATAAAAAATACAGACAATTATAAATGTTTTTTTTTTTTTTTACCAGATTCAATATCTACTCCAAATCATTATAAAATATCCTGATCTTTTTTATTGCTATTAACTACAACCCCTTAAGTTCAGATTTTTCTTTATCTGGAAAATTTCCGTTTTAATTGGTTTTATGACAGAGAGTCTTACAAACACACATATTTCTTAGTATGTAGTAAAAGGTTTGAATGGAAATGGAGCAAACAAATGAAAGACTATAAGAGATGAAAGAAAAATGAGGCAGGAAAAGCCATTTGGAGTGAAAAAAAGAGTATTATCACACTGCCACTGTTTCACTCACCCCTCACTTTTCTCCCTTGGACCCCATAACTCACCTATTTAAGGAGCAGCAGAGTACTGAGCTGCAGAGCAGATATAAACACTTAACCCGCAGTCGGTGCAGTTCTGAATAAACTCTTTCTCAGGCAAAAATAAAAAAAAATACTATATTCTTTCACCAATTCTGCAGGGTTTTAATCAATGCATTCACAGCAAGCGCTCCAAAAGTAATTGAATTATGTCCTGATCATTAAACGGCAGTTTCTTAAATGGTGCGGTATTAGTCCACATTGGTTTGGCCTGATTGGACTCTCCAGATTGTGTTTCCACTTAATCACAGAGTACACTCATTTTTTTTCAGCCTCCTATGCCACCCCTCTCCTCTGCTTATGCCAATCATTTACAGCCCATGGCGACTTGTCAAAATGCATGAAATTATGGGCCCGCTCTGAATTTGCCGCCGTGGTATTTTCTAAGGTGGTGACGATCAGATCTGGTTAAACCTTCTCTGCACTCTAATGCTGCTGTGTCAAACCTCTAATCAGAAAATGTGCTCATAAAAACTGATTCTTACATTTATGTAGCTAAAGTTATGAAGCATGTGTGTGTCATAAGCAAATACACATACATTTCAGTATTTCTAGTGTGCAAAACATTGAAAGAAAATAAATAATTGAGCAAATATAAAAAAATAAAATAAAATGTAAAACTGCAACAGTGATACCACAAGGTCACTTATTTAGTTTTATTTTTGTTTTTTATTTATTTTTTGCCATATAATTTATAATGTTTGAAAGACCGGGTTTCCTTTTTATTTGATGTTGTTTTTCAACCTATAATTATTAAGTTTCAGTTATAACTACAATTGTTATATTATTTCAAGGACTTTTATTGAAAGAATCATTTTTTAATGGTATTTTTGTGCTAAGAAAATGAGAAATTCTGTGAAGTTTGATGATCTGATTCCAACCAGTAACCTTAGTGGTTGATACTGTACATCATAAATTGAAACAACCACTAGCATTTTTTTTTGTTATTTTCATCCCATAGATAGTGTACATATGCAGTGCAATTTGTCAAACACATCTTGCTAAGTTTACATTTATGCTTGCCGTTTAAATGTTTAAACTGGGATGGAGTAGTAGATAAATATTAATAGATCTACTAGAAAAGAAGTAAAATTATTTTTTTTTTCAAGATTAAAGTTGCAAATTTAGGAAGAAAAAGTCAAAAATTTACAAGAATGAACTCATAGCATTTTGAGAAAAAAAAGTCAGTATTTTACGAGAATAAAGTCACAATTTAAAAAGTTTTCAATTGAAAATGTATTAATTTAATCTTGTGAAATGAGAAATTTATAAGATTAGAGTCATAAATTTACGAAGAACCAATAAAAAAAAAAACTAAGCAAAAAAAGAACCACAATTGTGTTTTAGTATAGAAACGTATTGGGCTTTCTAAGCAGTCAGCCCAGCCTCGATTTAACACATGAGGAAATATTTAGTATTTTATTAAAGAGACATTGTTTTATTTCAAGTATAAGGAAATGAACCCTTGTTCTTTCCTTGGGTTAGGGGTCATTTGGACAGCGCGCTGAACTTTTTTTTTCCAAGTAGTTTAATCTTGATGTCCATGGCAAACATGAAATCCTGTCCACCTTTTTCATGGGAGGGATCACACATCAATATAAGGGTGGGTTCATCTGGACCCTATAAGAGAGCACAGGGGGTTAAAAAGAATTTGGGCCTCTTTAGAAAGAGATTATTGACCTATAAGGAATGGATTCACACCATCTGCAGTTTGGTTGCAGAGGTCTAAATGCATCATGGACTCCTGCAGTAGACTAAACTCTCACGGCATCGCCATAAATGGCCGTATAGATGGATTTAGTCGGCACATGGATGGAGACTTACATCCAAAACTTTATTTTTTTAAAAAAAAAATGTCTTTTGCCTTGTAAAATTACAATATTTTTCTCATAATTTTGCGATTTTATTCCCATAAAATCACATATTTGTTCTCATAATTTCTGTCATAGTAAACATGTAAGTTGGCACAAAAACACTTTTTAGTGACATTATATTTATTTAAAAGCTGTAATTTAGTATATTATTGTTGCTGGTTGACTATCTGGAATTTACGGAAGAGGATTAGGGCCATGGAAAAAAAAAAAAAAGGCCAGGGAAAATTCTGACTTTGATCTCAGAATTCTGACTTTAATCTCAGAATTCTGACTTTAATCTCAGAATTCTGAGTTTAAAGTCAGAATTCTGACTTTAATCTCAGAATTCTGACTTTAAACTCAGAATTCTGACTTTAATCTCAGAATTCTGACTTTAATCTCAGATTCTGACTTTAAACTCAGAATTCTGACTTTAAACTCAGAATTCTGACTTTAATCTCAGAATTCTGACTTTAACTCAGAACTCTGACTTTAAAGTCAGAATTCTGACTTTATTCTCAGAATTCTGACTTTAAACTCAGAATTCTGACTTTAATCTCAGAATTCTGACTTTAATCTCAGAATTCTGACTTTATTCTCAGAATTCTGACTTTAAACTCAGAATTCTGACTTTAATCTCAGAATTCTGACTTTAAACTCAGAATTCTGACTTTAATCTCAGAATTCTGACTTTTTTCTCAGAATTCTGACTTTAATCTCAGAATTCTGACTTTTTTCTCAGAATTCTGACTTTAAACTCAGAATTCTGACTTTATTCTCAGAATTCTGACTTTAAACTCAGAATTCTGACTTTAATCTCAGAATTCTGACTTTAAACTCAGAATTCTGACTTTAATCTCAGAATTCTGACTTTTTTCTCAGAATTCTGACTTTAATCTCAGAATTCTGACTTTAAACTCAGAATTCTGACTTTAAACTCAGAATTCTGACTTTATTCTCAGAATTCTGACTTTAAACTCAGAATTCTGACTTTAATCTCAGAATTCTGACTTTAAACTCAGAACTCTGACTTTAATCTCAGAATTCTGACTTTAATCTCAGAATTCTGACTTTAAACTCAGAATTCTGACTTTAAACTCAGAATTCTGACTTTAATCTCAGAATTCTGACTTTAAACTCAGAACTCTGACTTTAAAGTCAGAATTCTGACTTTATTCTCAGAATTCTGACTTTTCAGAACTTCTGACTTTATTCTGAATTCTGACTTTAATCTCAGAATTCTGACTTTAATTCTCAGAATTCTGACTTTATTCTCAGAATTCTGACTTTAAACTCAGAATTCTGACTTTAATCTCAGAATTCTGACTTTAAACTCAGAATTCTGACTTTAATCTCAGAATTCTGACTTTAAACTCAGAATTCTGACTTTAATCTCAGAATTCTGACTTTTTTCTCAGAATTCTGACTTTAACTCAGAATTCTGACTTTAAACTCAGAATTCTGACTTTAAACTCAGAATTCTGACTTTATTCTCAGAATTCTGACTTTAAACTCAGAATTCTGACTTTAATCTCAGAATTCTGACTTTAAACTCAGAACTCTGACTTTAATCTCAGAATTCTGACTTTAATCTCAGAATTCTGACTTTAAACTCAGAATTCTGACTTTAAACTCAGAATTCTGACTTTAATCTCAGAATTCTGACTTTAAACTCAGAACTCTGACTTTAAAGTCAGAATTCTGACTTTATTCTCAGAATTCTGACTTTAAACTCAGAATTCTGACTTTAATCTCAGAATTCTGACTTTAATCTCAGAATTCTGACTTTATTCTCAGAATTCTGACTTTAAACTCAGAATTCTGACTTTAATCTCAGAATTCTGACTTTAAACTCAGAATTCTGACTTTAATCTCAGAATTCTGACTTTTTTCTCAGAATTCTGACTTTAATCTCAGAATTCTGACTTTTTTCTCAGAATTCTGACTTTAAACTCAGAATTCTGACTTTATTCTCAGAATTCTGACTTTAAACTCAGAATTCTGACTTTAATCTCAGAATTCTGACTTTAAACTCAGAATTCTGACTTTAATCTCAGAATTCTGACTTTAAACTCAGAATTCTGACTTTAAACTCAGAATTCTGACTTTAATCTCAGAATTCTGACTTTAAACTCAGAACTCTGACTTTAATCTCAGAATTCTGACTTTAATCTCAGAATTCTGACTTTAAACTCAGAATTCTGACTTTAAACTCAGAATTCTGACTTTAATCTCAGAATTCTGACTTTAAACTCAGAACTCTGACTTTAAAGTCAGAATTCTGACTTTATTCTCAGAATTCTGACTTTAAACTCAGAATTCTGACTTTAATCTCAGAATTCTGACTTTAATCTCAGAATTCTGACTTTATTCTCAGAATTCTGACTTTAAACTCAGAATTCTGACTTTAATCTCAGAATTCTGACTTTAAACTCAGAATTCTGACTTTAATCTCAGAATTCTGACTTTTTTTCTCAGAATTCTGACTTTAATCTCAGAATTCTGACTTTTTCTCAGAATTCTGACTTTAAACTCAGAATTCTGACTTTATTCTCAGAATTCTGACTTTAACTCAGAATTCTGACTTTAATCTCAGAATTCTGACTTTAAACTCAGAATTCTGACTTTAATCTCAGAATTCTGACTTTTTTTCTCAGAATTCTGACTTTAATCTCAGAATTCTGACTTTTTTCTCAGAATTCTGACTTTAACTCAGAATTCTGACTTTAATCTCAGAATTCTGACTTTAAACTCAGAACTCTGACTTTAAAGTCAGAATTCTGAACTTCTCAGAATTCTGACTTTAAACTCAGAATTCTGACTTTATTCTCAAGAATTCCTGACTTTTAAACTCAGAATTCTGACTTTAAACTCAGAATTCTGACTTTAAACTCAGAATTCTGACTTTATCTCAGAATTCTGACTTTAAACTCAGAATTCTGACTTTAAACTCAGAACTCCTGACCTTTAAACTCAGAACTCTGACTTTTAAAGTCAGAACTCTGACTTTATTCTCAGAATTCTGACTTTAATCTCAGAATTCTGACTTTAAACTCAGAACTCTGACTTTAAAGTCAGGGTTCTGACTTTAATCTCAGAATTCTGACTTTTTTCTCAGAATTCTGACTTTAAACTCAGAATTCTGACTTTAAAACTCAGAATTCTGACTTTATTCTCAGAATTCTTACTTTAATCTCAGAATACTGAGGGGGGAAAAAGTCAGAATTCTGGGTAAAAAGAAGGCAGAATTCTGAACTACGGGGAGATGTGAGCCACTTCCAGCCACCTGCAGCAGTAAAACACACTAAAATGACGTCTGTAAGTGACTTTTTGCGTGCTATGGCTTACCGGAGGAGGCCATTTCGCTCATGGAAGAAGAGAAGGTGAGTTTAAACAAAGCTCGTTAATACAGAGCTTGAAAATAAAAGGGCGCAGGCTATGCTAGCTTTTGTAGCATCTATCAGGCATTTGCACGTGTTTGAAGTCTTTTTATAGAAATGTGCAGCATGCTGTTAATTTGTCAAGTTGAATATGTGTTCGTAACAAACTTATCCACAGTTTTACTGAGTTTCAATAAGCTATTTTTATTAATCTGCGTTATGCACGTTTTATCACCGTCAATGATATGTTAGCACGCCCATCGTGACCGTTTATATGAATAACTAACTACATGATCTTTTAGTTATTGTTTGTAGCTGTCAGAAAATACTCCTGACATGTCTCAGAAACATTGTCGTGTTTTGTAACTGTGTGATGCACACGTATTTTATTTACACGGTTACAATAACGGTTTTCAACTTGTCGTCACGTGACGCTTTCTATCTTTTAATTATCTTATTTGCTCACAAACACTGCGCCGTCGACGGGGCCCCGTAAAATAATCATCTGCTGTCCAAACGTTTAACATAACAAACGCAGCTGCTGTTATGCTGTACCAGCGCGAGTTTAAATAAAGTTCGGGAGACGGAAGTCACGTGACACCCCGGAGTAGCGTTGTGTATCCAAGGCAACAGCCATTTCTTCTTCGGGGATCAGAGAACAGCAGCAATGTATTGATTATTTTGAATGCTCATCAACATCCATATTAGCTAAGCTAACGCCACGTCTGTCGGTGCCGTTACAAAGTTACAGAAAGAGTGCAGCTTTTTTTTTTTTTTTTGGGGTTTTGAAAGGAACTGGGAGATTGAACGTTACGTCATTACGTAGTGCTCCAGAATCAATCCGATGATCAACTCTGTCTAGAATTTACCATCAGTTGCGGTGTCACAGTCAGTTTGGATTCATCATCTGATTTAACCCTTTATCCAGTGTTAGTGGGCATGCAAACAGACAGAAAGAAGCTCCAGTTATTCTTTTATTTTTTTTCTATATGTTTTGCAGCTGTGACATTAAATTATATTAAGTAAACTAATATTTCATTTTTTATTGTTTTATTTTTCTGTACAGATTGACAGTGATGTCATCGCCTTGATGGATGATGCAGCTCTGGAAAAATACATCCCCTCCTATGGAAGAAGAATGTTACACACCTTTCGATGATGGCTGACTTGGATGATTTAATCAAACTGCTATCTTCCTACGTTCTTTTGTGACATTAAAAAAACATTTACATTTTTTAACATTAATGAATTTGTCTTTGTTTGCAGATTGACAGTGATGTCATCGCCTTGGAGGATGCAGAAATGGCACTTCACATCCCTTACCTTGGAGTCTGCAACACATCCTGGCAGAAAAGGCGTTTTTGCTCATTTTCTCTTCCCATCAGCCACTTGACTACATTACTTCTTAGACACTGTTATCATTCTTAATATTTTTAAGTGCATTTAATGGAGCTTTTATAATCTGTTGAGGACTCAATCAGGTCTACTTTTAGTCTGTTCTGTTTGATATAACCTTTTTTCTAGAACTACTGTCAAGTCCTGATTTTGTATAATTTTGTCTCTTCTTTTCTTATGTGTGACAGCACACATCAGAGATTACCTGTTGACAACTTTTCCTTATAATTTGACTAACCACTTTTGTCAATTTTCAATAAATATGTATAATTAAACACTTTTATGAGTTACTTTTCAGTGTTTGCTTGCATAACAGAGACATCAAATGATAATAACCTAAGATCAAAAAATTTAACTGTAAAATCAACAATTTCCCTTATATTTATTTGTAGCCTTTTGAAATATCCTGTCTATGGCATTACATGGTTTAGTTCTGCCATTGTTAATAATTTTGGTAACTGCTCTTTAAGCATACCCATATGGTAAAAAAAAAAAAAAAAAGCTGTTATGGTTCAAATACATTTTACACAAAACATTTCAGAAGAAAAACTTTTATTTATACATTTTTATAGAAGCAATGCAACTTCTAATTTTGTTTCAAATAATTATGCACTTAACTTTGACTGGTCTTATTTCCAGAACAAACTTGTCATGGCTGCACGGTGATGTACACACTTGCCTCATACCAACAGGGCTTTGGTTTAATTCCCAGATGTGTCATTTCTGTGTGGAGTTTGCATGTTCCTCCATGGATGCATCGGTTTTCTCCGGCTTCCTCCACCAGTCCAAAAACTTGCCGATTTCTCTAAATGTCCCTTGGTGTAAATGTGGGTGTGTGTGGTTGTCTGTCTCTGTCCCAGAGATCATCCTCATCCTCCAAGCCATGACATCACTGTGAATCTGCAAAGACACATTAATTAGTGTTTAAAAAAAAAAGAAAGTGTGTATTCACACGTAATTTTGGAAAAACGTGTGGCAAGAGCTAATCTTTTTTCTTAATCACACGGACCCAGGGGCAAAGGGTTAAAGTTAGGATTATGGTTATGGTTACGTTAAAAAAGCAAATAGTTCCTGAGGTCGGCTGTCTCTGCAACTCAAGGCTCCACCAGGGGATGGGTCAAATGTGGAGAACACATTTCACACATTTAGGAGCGGGACTGTTAATGGGACTTTAACTTTGTTTTAATTTTACGTGCGTCCAACAAAAACATCCAGCCTTGGACACACTTTAAATGTGTGCGGGCAATACAGCAATGAGAGCTTGGCTGCACTTATTACGTGTGGCCAATATGAATTTCCATCACTATCTATGCTGGTCGCACGGATATACGTGGGAATAACATCAGCCTAAAATAATAGTAAATGTTTTTTTAATGTCACAATAAAACATAGGAAAATAGCTACTTTCTTTATCTTAAAATTGAGTCTTGGCATGTGCTTCGATCTTCTCTCAATAAAGATTTGAAGTCCAGATGCCAAGACTCAATTTTAGGATGTTCCCTGGATAAATGAGAACTTTGACCCAACATGGAGCTTTCATGTTGCTGTATGCAAACCTTTGGCATTCATACATGTTGCCTGTTTACATGCTCACAAACATTTATGATAACGTGTGACGTGACAGGAAGCCTGAGCTTAATATTGTTGTAAATTTGAATAGAGATTGGTGGCTGTTTACACAGTCACGCGTAGTTAATAATTAAATAAACAACACAAAAATCTTTTGGATAACAAGCCCAAATGTATTTTCTGAAGCATAAGACGTACTTAAATCTCCAGAAAGGAGACGATAAGTAGATGAACGTAAACGGGCTTCGTGTAAACAAAACTGCCTTTCTACACACTTTCTTTGCACAACGTTAAACTCTGAAACTGTTTGTCAGTCACACGTTTACCCTGATCTTTCAACAGCAAACGTACTTTATTAAAAGACGTGTTACGTCTGATATAGCATTTATGAAAAGATAGCTTTGTCTTTAGCGCTTTTATTTACAAATTCAAATAACATAAATATCTTTTTTACTCACCTTTTGTTCCTTTATGAACACAGTGGCCCCATCTGGTAAGCTTAAAGCATGGAAAAAGAAACTCAAAGAGGACATTTTTGTTCGTTTTTCTCTGGTTTGCATGACTCTAGTGTGCTGCTAAAGCTAACTGTAGAATGTTGCTCACGGGTCCCCGTAGTTCTGACTTTAAAGTCAGAATTCTGAGATTAAAGTCAGAATTCTGAGAAAAAAGTCAGAATTCTGAGTTTAAAGTCAGAATTCTGAGATTAAAGTCAGAATTCTGAGTTTAAAGTCAGAATTCTGAGATTAAAGTCAGAATTCTGAGTTTAAAGTCAGAATTCTGAGAAAAAAGTCAGAATTCTGAGTTTAAAGTCAGAATTCTGAGTTTAAAGTCAGAATTCTGAGATTAAAGTCAGAATTCTGAGTTTAAAGTCAGAATTCTGAGATTAAAGTCAGAATTCTGAGATTAAAGTCAGAATTCTGAGTTTAAAGTCAGAATTCTGAGTTTAAAGTCAGAATTCTGAGAAAAAAGTCAGAATTCTGAGTTTAAAGTCAGAATTCTGAGAAAAAAGTCAGAATTCTGAGATTAAAGTCAGAATTCTGAGTTTAAAGTCAGAATTCTGAGATTAAAGTCAGAATTCTGAGTTTAAAGTCAGAATTCTGAGATTAAAGTCAGAATTCTGAGAAAAAAGTCAGAATTCTGAGTTTAAAGTCAGAATTCTGAGAAAAAGTCAGAATTCTGAGATTAAAGTCAGAATTCTGAGTTTAAAGTCAGAATTCTGAGATTAAAGTCAGAATTCTGAGTTTAAAGTCAGAATTCTGAGATTAAAGTCAGAATTCTGAGTTTAAAGTCAGAATTCTGAGATTAAAGTCAGAATTCTGAGTTTAAAGTCAGAATTCTGAGTTTAAAGTCAGAATTCTGAGATTAAAGTCAGAATTCTGAGTTTAAAGTCAGAATTCTGAGTTTAAAGTCAGAATTCTGAGATTAAAGTCAGAATTTTCCCTGGCCTTTTTTTTTTTTTTCCATGGCCCTAATCCTCTTCCGTAGGAATTTAATTCCCCCTCCAGTTATAAAAATATCTTTGAATTGGATTAAAAAAAAAAAAAAAAACTTTGCACAAATCAGTCTGTCAAGAACGATTGCTATTTTTAGCGCAAATTTAAAATGTTCATTATCTCCACTCTCACGCTTTTTGAACTGTTTTCATTTGTTGTCCTTTATTTCTCTTTATCCTTCATGTGAAAATATGTCACATAATATTAAACTAAACTGTACAAATGAAGCTGTATGAATACAAAGTACAGCATTTCTCATATGTTTGGTTAAATTGTGCACATCTAAAAACATGTGGCTGGTGCCCTACAGTTAAGAGTTTCTGTCTATTTTGCAAAAAATAGATGGTTGTTCAACACAAATAACAACAATGTGAAAGAATTATAGTCATTACTTTTTTTATTAAGGGGTTTGAGTTTATTACCGTGTGCAATTCAGTTTAAAAATATTTGCTTTATTTATCACGAAGCGTTTCCATTCTGCTAGTATAGAAAAGGTGATAATCAATCACTGCTGTTATTCTTTGGGAGCAGTGCAGTGATGAAGTCGGAGTAGAGGCTTTAAGAAGATGAAGAGCGATATTCTCCAGGGGAAATGAGGTGGGAGCATGAAGGAACACCAATTATGCATGAGGGAGAACAAAAGAGGAGAAGCTAGTGGGAAAAATCACAAATAAGGTACTGGGTGCAATATGTTCAGAACGAGACCACTGAGACAGGAGATAAGACTTATGAAAGGAGAAGCAGATGGATGCTGAAGTTAGGACACAAGCGTTTTACTTTTAAACTCTATGGAGTTAATCTTACCCTTTTTATTTTCAATAAAAGCAAATTTGTTGAAGCTAATCTCTTTGTTCTTGTAATGCTCTGCAGATCTTATTCAAGTGTTAGGTGGTTTATTAAGGATGTGTCATTCATTTCCTGTGATATTTGCACATAATTTTTCAGGTCTTTTTTACAAGTTAGCATATCTATGTGACTAATATACCACAGCAGGAACAGTGCTGAAGCCAAAAAAGGTGATTTTCAGATTGATATTTGGAAAGTGTCAAAATGAAGCTAAAAAATTGCAAAGCAAGAACAGATTTGAAGGTTGGTAAGGTGGTATTTTCAGAGCAGAATCAAGACTTGTCTGTCTCCTGGGAGAGGATTTTTCAGTATCCTGCTACATGGAGATGCTCAAAAAGACATTCTCTTTTGATGACTTGGATTTAATGTATCTCAAACGCTTTGAACAAAGTCCTAAAAGTTGTTCTCTGCTGTTGGACAGGCAAGTCTGTGGGATAAATGCGGCCCACTTTCAAATTCCCATTGACCCACAGGGTTTTTTTCATACACTCATTATCAGCACTTTCCAAAAACTGTGTACGATTTCTTGATTTTGGTTGGCTAAATTCCGTTTTTATATTCACCATGAAGAGGCGCTAACAGGCGAGACATGCTAACTACGGCTAGCTAACCAGAAATAAACAGTGTTCAAACTTAATAATTTGACAGTATTTTTTACTAAAACATATATAGATATTTACTTCATTAACCTTTATTTAGCCAGGGTGAATCCCATCGAGATTTAAAACCTCTTTTTCAAGGGAACCCTGTGTTTGATAAGAAATGAAAAATGTGCAATAAAGTGTCCATTAATTTAAATTTAATGTTATTAAAATAGTTGAAAGAATGTCAAGTCAATAGGTTGGCACCTCAACGCCTCACCAAATGTGGTTCTTTTTGCAAAATGTTGGCATAGACTCTCAATCCATACCGTTAATAATGACGACAATACGTATCACCATATATTCCAAGACTAACAGCACAATTTTGCAAATGAACGAAATGATTAATCTGATTAGGACATTTTCAGTTCTATAGGAATATTAAGACAAAAAGAAAACATGTGTGAATGGAAGCACAAGTTTACGTTTCTGTGTTTACTATAGTTCCTACTATTCAGAAATTTCAACCTCTGGCTGATATTCCTTTATGACCTCCAAAGCAACTCACAGTGACAATTTTACTGATTTATTATAACTTATTGGACATTATAACATCATCTTGTATCTGATCTCTTGATAACCTCCATAAACTGACTCCTCACTCAAACAAACACATAGAAATGAATGACTTTACTCAAAGAAGCAGACCTAAAATAACAAAAACAACAACAGAAATCAAATAAATACAGTTATGAATGTTAACTCCCATGATGCACCTTCCATTTACAACAACCTTAGATTATCTCAAAATTCTAAAATTCTAAATTACAACAAAAATGCTCATATAGGGAAAGTAGGCGAAAAAATGGGTTAAGCAGTATTGAAGTCAGATTGTTGTAAAAATAAAAAAAATAATAATAAATCTTCATTGGAAAAAAAAAATATATATATATATATAAATAATAATTTTTATTTTTGTGTTTCGACACTATGTGAACAGAATTTTAAAAAAAAGGTGTTAGACAAAAAAAAAATTTTATAATTTACTATATATTACTAATCATTTTTCTTATTTTTATCTATTAATTTAATTATTTTTAATTATATCTTTGTCAACTCTAAGATAACAAAAAACTAACAAACAAATACAAATATTCTGTGTTGCTTTCGAAGGAAAAATGTGTACCTTGTACATTTTGTTAATGCGGCCAACAGCGAGAAATAAAATAAAGTTTAAAGCTATAAGAAAAGACTTGTCTGAGCCTCCCTGGAGTTGGATCTGTAAGAACAGGAGCTACAATACAACTTGTTCTGCTTAGTACGATCCCTCAGAAATCACATCAGTATTCTTTTCACTTGCAGGCTCAGCAACAGTCACACAGTCAGAGATAATGCGCCATATGTCTCCTTTATTCCTCCACAGAACTCACACTACATGCCTTTACGCTCCCTGCCAAATCATTCGCATATATCTGATTATGGGAAAATGCCATTTTTATGTATTTTGTTCCGTAATCCCCAGTGTGGTTTGATAAAAACTGACAATGGTGCAAATACTATTGTAGTATTTTCATGTCAGAGACTAACAGCTGTATCTCTATTTTAATGGCTACTTTGTCTGCATGCCAAAGTCAAGATTTGGTTTAAAGTTTTGTTTTCTCTAAGAAAGTTTTCTTTAAAGGTGAGAATTTTTACTTTAATCAAAATAGTTTCCAATTTGAATACGCCTTAATAGTGTATTCTGCTCTGCATTTAAAACATTTGTTTAAATGAACTGCTATACTTTAAAAGGATGTCTATGCTTTCTTGATCACAGCTCCAGTCTCCAATATTCAATGTTTTCACAGAGCTATTGAGTCAAAAAAATATTGCACTTTTTTTTTTGTTAATGTCCTTCAAACAGCTGCAGATAACTGTGTTTAGCATTTTATCCAAGAAAATTAAGTAGGAAACCTTGTTTTAAAAAGATTTTTTTTTAAGAAAATCCGCCAGTACTTCACAAAAAGATTGTTTGAAATGAATAAAATAGAAAAGTATTTTGTTTTCTATTTAAGTAACAAACACAACAGTGGAGGAGCATGTGGAATGAGTTCATCTGAAAAGTTTAAGACCAGATGTGTAAGCATCACTAACTCCGGTGGAGTATAATAGTTTGAGAAAACTATACAAACAAAAAGACTGATTATGGATCTGAACCATGCAGAACCCTTAAAATTAACCAAGAAATTACTATTTCAAAATAACTAATGATCATCGTCGGCTGATTATGACTTCATTTATTTAAGCAGTTTGCTTATTAAGATGGTGTCTAAGTGCCTTTAATTTACTTGTTTTTATATTTATATTAAATATTTATAGATTTTGTATAATTTGATGCACCCTTAAGAGCTTGCTTGTTAGCTTATGTCATTCCCCTTTAAGTATTAGAAGTCAAAACCTTAGTGGAAGGCTTGAAAACTTCAAATTATTTTTTTTTACACGCAAACAAAGACTTTTTACATGTTCAGGTGGAGTTATGAATAGCAAAAATCTATTTGAAACATGTACTTGACTAAAGTAAAAGGAAGATATATTTCTAAAACTGGCCTCTCCCCTCTTTAACTCTTCTGTCTTTACATCCATTTTACAGTAATTTATAAGATTTTTTTTTCATATGAATAATTTTTTATAAACACATTAACCCTAAAGACCAGTATAAATATAACCTTGTCTGTTCTAATCCTTAAATCAAGACCTAAAAAGACCCTAAATTTTTGTCTCAAAGTCAAACGCTGCTCCTGATGGATTAATAAAGATAACAGTGTTTTTAATACCAACCATGTTCTTAGCATCACTGTGGATTCTTTCATTTCTGAGACGCAAGTTGTGCCTCTTTGAATCTCAGCCTTGATTTTAATTGCAAATCTTGGTGACCTTAGGAAAAAAAGCATGAAAGTACCAAACGCAACAGCTAATACGGGCAACTCTGTACCGAGCAGATCCATTTAAATGTATATATTTGTTTATCAACCACAAACCCTGAGGTACATCTGTTCAGGCCACGTAATGAATGGTTTTGAGGATTAAAGCACACAAACAAAAGAGTGAGTTTGCGGCAGCAGATGAGCATGCCGGTTTAATCACAGCTTTTTTTTTTTTTTTTTTTTCAAAATCTGGAATTACTTTAATCACAGAGATTTGGTTTTATGAATCGGATTACTTTGCTTTTCTGCACATAGATGAGAAAGTAAAAGTTCACATTTATCACCGTGTTCCTGCATATATATATATTTTTTTACTCCTTTTCTTGCATTCCGTTGATTTCAAGGATTTTTTTGGCAGCGTCTGTGCTGATGTGCCTGAAAATAAAATGTCTTGACATGGTGGACCTTTGCATGAATAGATCAAAGACTAGTTCAAACTGAGTCATCAAATGTTTACAGGTAACTGTATTTGCACTGAAGGGAAAAGGGCGGTTTAGGAGTTTAGAGGACTGGCAAAACAGACTCTAAATCCCGTCTTTGTCAATAATTCTCTGCTTTTCACAGCCGCTTTAATCCTCTTTCTCACGTGATTCACCTCTATGTTACAGAAACGTCTGCATGCTTTGCACAAACAAGCAAACTGTTTGTGCGCATGGGCATATGCTCCAAATCTGCAGATTTTGATCGTGAGCATCTGTATTTTTTTTTTGTGACGTTTTCAGCCAGATAAGAAATAACACGATAACGTTTGAGTTGATGTTATGAGTTCTTGCTCCACAAATTCAATCTTTGTCCATAAAAAGCTTCAATATCAGATCTGCTGCTGACTGGTGGGAAGTCACACTGATGTGAAAACGTAATAAAGCGTGGAGATAATCGCTGGTGAAGCTCGAATAATGACTGATAGATCTTTGCCACACTTGTGGGGAGATTATGCATCATTTTAGGCAGGCAGGCGGCTGGTGCTGCTGCAGCTGAGCATAGCTGGGTCTTGGGGGGTTAATACAGCCGGGGCCACCGGCTCATCCGCGGCCCATACTCATCTGCCAAAACTTCAAAGGGTCCCCCCAATAGTCAAAATCACCATATCCTCCAGTCCAGGCTCTGTGGAGTGCTTCCTGTTTTCTATCAAACTCATCTCTTATGCAGCCTCTTTATGGAGAAGAGGACCTTTTATTCTTTTTATTCATTTGTTCTTTTTTGTCTTGCAGTATCACTATTACTCAGATTGTAGATTGTTATTATGAAACTCAACTATCGTTCATCAGAAAAAGGCTTCAAGTCTTTTACTTATGTTCACATGACATGTTTTTTGGATAAAAACTTGGCTACACGGGGGTATAGTGGTTCGAACTCTCGCCTCACAGCATAAAGCCTTTCTTCAAACCCCAGTTCCTGTGTGAAGTTTGCATGTTCTCCTCATGCATGTGTGGGTTTTCTGCAGGCACTCTGGCTTCCTCCTACAATCCAAAATCATAAGGTAATTGGTGGCTCTAAATTATCCCGTAGGTGTGAGCATGTTGTTGTGTGGCTCTGCAAAGGACTGGTGGTCCCAAACCCGCGGACCAGTGCTGATATTAAGGAAAATTGGTGGAGAAAATAAAATACATGTTCTGTTTATTTTTAAATTTACTGTATTTATAATCTCATTCTGAAGTCAAGTTTTACTTTGAAAAACTACTGGATTCTCCACGCCATATCCAGCTCAGTCTTGATGCAAGTAAAGTTGCACAGTCACGTGTTGAAAAAACCTTAATAAATCTTATTAAACAGGAAAATTGAAAGTTAACAAAAAACAAGGGTTTTTGGAAAATGCCTTTTTACAGAAAAAAGCCATTGGGGAAATAGGAGAAGAACCTTTGACTTCAAAATAATAAAATAAATCTGCATTTAATGTTATGAGGATCCTGCTAATAAAGTTGCTCAAACAGTAGATTAAAGTTTATTATTATATTTAGAAAATACCAGTTTTAGTGACCCTTTTTTTTGTGTTTTTGTCACACCTTAAACGTCGGACGAGACTGAAGTTAGCATGTGATTGTTTTGCTTCCATTTTGAAAATTATGGGTCAATGGAAAAATCTATATGACATTTTAACTGTTTGTACACAAAAATAGCGAACAAAAAAAGTTTAAACCAGTTACAAATCATTTTAGTGGATAAAAATTAATTTTACTTTCAAAAGTTAGAAGAAGCTGGGGATAAAAAAGTTTCAGAAATTCAGATGTCCATTTCAGCCTTGGTCCGTGAATTTATTTGCTAACGTTAAACCGATTATGGCCTGAAAGAGTTTGGGAACTGGTCTAAGGTGTACCACACATCAGTAGCTGAAATGGCTCCAGTAATCCGCGGTTGTAACTGAATTTCCTCACTACGTAGTGTCACAAACAGGCAGACGGCTGGATCCAAGTGAAGCAGGTTTATTAGTCACAGACAGGACAACAGGCGTGAAGCACAGGTAAAAGTCCACAAAGCCAAATCAGGGTCAGGCAGGCCGGGATCAAGCACAAGCATGAGGGGATCAGTGAACAACCAGAGTGGTCAGGATCCAGGCCAGAGTCGGGGCAGGCGGCAAGTGAAGCAGGGTCAGATGAAAAAGAAGAACAGGTTGAGACCGCTTGGTAATGCAGGCGGAGTGGCACAAACAAGACTTCGAACTGAGCAGAGCTCAGACCTCTAATTAATACTGCTGGGGGTGATTACTGATGAGAACCAGCTGTGGAGCTCCTGGGAGTGACAGTAGGGGCTGATGGGAAGTGAAGTGTTGAGAATCCGGAAGTGTTAGTGCGGTACTCTGGAGATAGTTCCCACTGAAGGCCAGAGGGGGAGACAGGGGACCGATCATCAATCAATCAATCAATCAATCAATCTTTATTTGTATAGCACTTTTCATATAAAAATAACACAAAGTGCTTTACATTAAAAGCAAACAATATACATAATATAAAAACAGGTAAAAATTTAAATAAAAATAAAGCCCCCTGCTCCAAACCAGCCCACAATACCCTCATCCCTTTCTCTCCACCCACTCCCTAACCGATAGAAATGATACAAAAGGAAAATAGAAAAATTGAAAGAAAAAAAAAAAAAATAGAAAAATTAGTGCACTGTATTGTGCGCTGTATTGTGCGTTTGCTGTTTTTTAAAAGCTGTACAAATCTACAATTCTAAAATTGAGAACCCTAGAAATTTCCCAGAAGTCTCTACAAAAAAAACAGTGAGCATCGTTGCTCACTAGATTAATAAAATTAAACGATTTGCCGTGTTAATTTTTTTGTCATTAAAAACCATCCTAGTTTTCATCTTCAGAACACAGTGGATTCACAAATAGTTTTTGTAAAATGATCATATTTGTTAGGTTTTTACTTCTGGAAATTGTGGAAATCATGTTTGTAGTTAGAAAAAAATAATCCAGGACACAAGATAGTCCAATCCTATATAATTTTTTTTTAGTAGATAGGGAGAGAATCACACATTGTGACTCTGACCATGTAGGGAAAATTGATGTATGCCCGGAAATTGTTTTCTTTAGTTGGTTATTTTTGCTGTCACTGTACTGTGTTAATACTCTGCTTTAATGTATTCATCCATGCTCATCCTCTGCTTGCTTAGTCATTCATGAATACATATGTTGATCCAGTTTTTAACAAGCCAGCCCTCCTCCAACCTCTGTGTTTTGAACCAGTTTAAGTGAGGAGGGCTGTGCACGTCAGCAGAGTGTGAAATTGAAATTCTCCTGTGAGGAAAGGAGATGATTGACATGGAGGAGAGGAGGCAGGTGATGTCAAATATCGTCTTTTACTTAAACTGCTGCCAATTCTCATTTTAATCTCCAGTTGTGGGTGTAGTGTGTTTTTTTACCTTATGTGAAATTAATGTCATCATTACAACCTTTTATATCTCCATTGTTCATATCAGTTGTTTAATTGTATGAACTTTTCTTTTGTAAGTCACGATTTTCAGGAATCGTTTCACATAATAAATCATGTTTCTTCTAAGAACGCTCGTGCATGACAACCATCACACAGCAGAACTATTATTTCGGCTGGTTCTTCATTTGTCAAGACTAATAATATTTCATTTATTGGCTAAAACCTCTTACAAAAATGTTACTTTTACTTTAGGAACTTTGAGAACTCACAAATAATAACAATAACAATCATGTTATAAGCCTGATGTGCCAATTTCCTGCAGCTTTTTAATGCTTATCTTATCTGTATCTAATTTTGTGAATTCATTCAGAGCAGATTCAGCACAGTAAGGGATTCTAGCCTTCAAGTAAATTTCATCCTGATGGCAAAATCCTTTAACCTTGAGTCTTACAAGTTTTGCTATGATTAAAGGCAGATTTATAACAAGTGCAAATGAGGAAGCTTTTGGCATAAGGATGTGGTTTTTTTTGTACTGTTATGTTTCTGAACTGGCCCCTTGTTAACTTGAAATTATGTTTTTACATTTCACGTAAAAAGGGGGACGAGATTAAGTATGGAGTGAAGCTTGGAGTGTGTTGGTGGGAGAGCTGTTCAGTTCTGCTTTTAAAGCTAGCTGTTGAATATTTCACGAAACTATGAATAGTTTTTGTTCAAATTGAATTAAGTAAGACGATAGCCATTTCCATTATTCCCTTTTTTTTTATCCGTACTTAATTTCACAGCTTTAATCAGTTTTTTTTCTTTAACTTATCCACTAAGTGCAGTACTTGGTTAATTTTTTGAGACTGTTTTGACTGTGCCAAACCTTCAGCAAACTATAAACAGCAGTCCACTCCGGATCATTGTCTGTATATGAGAACCGAACCGATTGATCTCATCTCCCCCTTGTGTTCCAAACGGGAAGTATCCGCTGGCTGCAAAAATCTTATAGACTTCAATTGAGTCATTATATTTATCAAAATAGCCATTCTCACTCTGATACTCTTTTGCAATATGTTCCTTCTAATCCAATATTTTTTCACGATATTATTTTCTGTTATTAATGTTAAAAAATCAGATGCCTCAATAAAATGTGGTTCTGCCTGGGCCCCACGTCCAACGTCAACATTTTTGATTAGACTTCCATAAAGCTCCTAATTGGTGAGACTGGTTGCCATGGAAACATGACTCAGATCGACTCGGGCCAATCAATGCTTTATGACAAAATCTGTTTCCAACATGGTGGCATCCGTAACGCAAAAAAAAAAGACGATTCAGCAGTAAAGCATTTTCTATGGATGATGTCACACTCATTTAATCCAATTCTCTTATACAGTCAATGCCCTCAACATAGAATTACCGGAATATATATTTTATGACCTGACGACTGGAGCAAATCAACTTCTAGCAAAGGTTCCTTTGCCCCCTTTAGAATACAATACATCTCCCTGTCATTTTCCAGCAGCTGTTGTGTGGTTTAGAAACACCTTTTGTCACATTTGGATTCAAATCTTGAAAGTGACACAAAACTAAAGACAGGTAAACTATCACCTCTGTGTCTTTGGTGGTTTTTGCAAAGACCACTGCTGGGATTTTGCGTCATTTTGCTTGTCCATCCTCACTGAGTCAGCTCTCATTTCATCTGTTTGACCAGAATAGGATTGTAACTTTGCAATAAAAAAAACACTTTAGGATGATATTTGGAGGTGCTTCCAGCTCAAGCTGCTGCATAATTACACTCCAAAAAGTTTCAGAACTGTTAAATTGTGAAATCCTGTTTGGACACAAACACAATCCTACCTTAGAAACGAGGCAAGGAGTTGTTTCTACCCAAACCTAATTACTGTTTATTTGCTAAAATTATCTTCTTAGAATAAAAAACACAAAAGAACTGTTGAATCCATCAGTTTCTTTTTATTCTCAAGCACACATGTAAAGTTTGTATCTTTGGTACGTGCCGTATTATATTTAATTATTAAAATCCCCTTCTAACTGTTTAGGAAATGCAACTTATTTAGTGAGTGGTGCTGCATCTTCCCCCAAAAGTATTGTTGACCTCCCTCTGACCTGTTCTCAAATGTGTGCGTGCATCCTGTTCCTGTCCAGTTCCACCTGGTGTGACTCGGACAGACCACCATCTGCTCTGTGCCCCCACGTGTGAACTAACTGCCACCATCTCCACGTAACCTTCATGAAATAACGGCTAAAGAAGCCATTTTGCAAAGAGTATAATCACGAAATATATGTCTGAATTTTAAAAATGTTGACATTTGAGAAAAAAGAGAGAAAAATAAGCCATGAGAGCAAAACAGTAAAGGTGATCTCCTTACATTTTTTTTTAAATTCACTCTGCTGAGACAAGAAGTGTCTTCACCCCGTGCGAAACACCTCAAGGACTTGACATGGTAGATTTAAGTAAGCGTAAACAGGCTTAAAATAAATTCTGCACGCACCCCCCTTCTTCTTTTGTTCTGTTTGGAGTCTCCCAAAAGACGGGGTTTAGGATCTCCACCAACAGTGTTGCTGTTGATTGTACAGCCAAACAAAACTGGGCTCGGCTGATTATGCAAAAATATTCCAATGTCTTTTAATCCCGTCAATTCGGTCATTTGTGGGTCGACTGAAAAGAAGAAAAAGTTTATTAAGTTTGCTTATATTCCAGCACATCTTCAGCTAAAATGGCACATTAGGAGTGTCTGTGATACATTTTGTAACCATTGATTCCATATTTTTTCTATCTAAGGTGGAGAAATGTGCGCACACGGCGTTGAGCACAGTGCAGAAAAGATGGCAAAGATGAAACAATAAACCAGGTGAGTAACTCTGAATGCATTTCCATCGGATCATTACATTGCCTATAGTTCTGCTGTGTGCAGCTTCGACTGTTATTGAAGCACAGGTCAGCGAGCGCTTACAGCACCGGCTCCACCGAGGCGCAGCGTGTGCAAAGAAACACTCTGACGGGAATTATATCAACTTTAAGTCTGCTCATCCATAATTCACCTCTGACCTTTTGAATGCAGCCTTCAGTGCAGCAGGTCTAACGTTAAAGAGCGTTGTTAGTGGAAACGCATCGGTCAGGACTGACAGGTGGTGGGAAACAGACAGAGTGACGCAGAACCAACAGGGAGTAAGAGAAAAGGTTGAAGAAAAGATGTAAATGAGAGACAAAAGGAAGAGATTTTGTGGATGTTTGTGGAAAAATTTCAGAGCAGAAGTTGACCTTGAAAACTACAGTTTAAAAGTGCAGTCAAAGGTCAAAAGATAAATTATAAGTAAAACAAATGGGCAGAAAACCAAAATAAATGATACCAGAAAAATATTTTTACATAATACAATAGACTACTAAATTCTTCAGTAACTTTTCATAATACTGTACCAGAATAATTTATTAACAAATTACATTTAATATAGATATATATCTAATGTGCTGCATTGTGTATAATGTGCTTTGTAAATAAAGATGTATTTGATCTAGATCATTGCAACACATCACATATAGCGTCAACTATTTCAAAAGTCCAAATCTTGAGGAAAAAGTAATCTAGTATTAAAAGACGCTGAAGTGGGATTTTATGTAATCTTTTGAATTCAATCATCTGATCATAATCCACATTAACCCACACCGCAGCAGGACCCTTCAGTCCCGCTCTACTAAGACTGAGCCATGGAAATATGAATTTACAGCTCCAGGATTTTGAGTCAAATATCAGTCATATTCCCAAATGATGCCAAATGAATAAAAAGTAAAGTATGTCTGAAAGAGGCGTATGACTTGTAGGTGGGAATTTGGTGAATATCACTCTTTATGTCTGCTTGCAAATGTTGTCTGAGAGGCTGTGCAATATTCTCATGGAGATGGAGGGAAAATGTGAGACTTTGTGCACTGAATGGACAAGTAACTGTTTGTTTTTCTGACCAATGCTCTTCTGAGAGTTCATAAAATGCATAAATTGCCTTCTCTGCTCACTTATCATGGAGGAGAAGAAAAGGAGTATGAAGATGAGCAGAAGATGAGGGTACTGAAGGATGAGAGCAGGAGAGAGAAGCCAGGTTACCCACAAAACCACAACATTCAGAGCATACATTCATTTTTAGATTCAACTTTTTTCTGTTAATGTCTTCTAATAGAAATGATTTCCATTAATTAAAGGGGTAAAAAAAAAGCGTAGATGAAAAATTCAAATGAAGAAATCCCTGATAAACTGCAGGACTAATCAATAGAAACCAGCAGATTACATCTAAATGTGTTCACTAGTTCAGTTTAGTGGTGATGAAGGTAAACACAGCATTTATTCTTACAACTGCAACTCTACTTCAACAAAAAATCAGTTTTGCAAAGTTTACCTTTGTTGTACCTCTTGTTCTACATTCACACCATCAGATTTGCACTTAAGAACCCGCTAAATGGCATTCTTGAATGTGATTTCAGCATTTGGGCTCTGTCCAAATTCCCACCTTAATCCCTAACTAATAAACAACTATATAGTGCGAGACAATCATGTACACTGGATTTTAAAAGCAATTCGGACACCATGCTCACTACTTTTCATTCTTTCTTTTTTAAACTCCGGATAAGATGTCAATGATTCAAAATTATGATTAAACTTTTTTTTTGTTGTTCAACTGCACTGCATTGTGGTCAACATTTGCTAATGTAGTTAGCGTTGATGCACGCTAGGTTTTTGCAAAGACTTCTGGGAAATTTCTTGGGCACTCAACTTTGGAATTGTTCAAACGGCAAACACACTATACAATGTACTATATAGTGAGTAGGGAAGGAATTCTGACATAGACACACTATTCACTATTCACACTGAACAAGCAGGGAGGGGCTTCTTCATTTTTTTTCTGCTGTTTTTTCTGCTACTAAAACATGTCCGACAGCTAGAGTTGGAATAGGCTCGGTGCAAAATGTCAAAGCTGTAAAAAGATTGATTTGGTCTCATAATTACGTCTTTCAATACACATTCACCGATTTGTACTTAGAGCCTGAAAACAGTTGTATAAATATGCATTGTAACTCTGTTGTATATGCTTAACATTTGTTGTATTTAATTCTTGTAATGATTTTTCCCCAGGGCTCCCTTAAAAAAAGAGGTTTTAAATCTCAATGGGATTCACCCTGGTTAAATAAAAGTAAAAAAAAAATAAAAATTGCATTGTGGGAACACAAGCGTTTTGAATGCAGAAACCTAAAACGCGCATTTTAGTTTGTCGCTTGAATGCACATTGTTACACAATGTTAATGTAGCTTTTGGCATGAAAAGCAAACAAACAATTCACATGGATTCACTTTGTGTTTGTTAAGTTCTTCACTTTCTCCATCTCTGGGCTAACTTGAAGAGCCTGGTTGCTTGAGGACACAGAATCAACTCATTAATTTATTTTGTTTGTTTCATATGAGTGAACTGAGTGGAGGGGTGTGTTGGTTTTGTTGTTGGGCTCAGTTGGCATGGGTGGGGACATGTACACCTTCTTTCTTTGAACAGAACACTATTGTTAAAGTGTTTTGATAGATTGTGACAATAGCAAAAAAAAAAAGAAAAATCAAAAATATTTTGCTGAAACAGCAATGTTGGTCATTTCTTTTGCTGGGACCTAAATCTAAAAAAATAATGGATAAATTTCCACTTCCCTAAAACGACTAAAATATGCAAGAAAGGAGATGACTCAAATATTAACTAAAAATGTATTACTTTAGGTTCAAGTTTAACACTTAAAAAAAAGAATAATGAATTATGAATTAAAGGGATTTTTAAATAGTCTAAAAACATGTTTTTAAGTTAAAATGATTAAACTCTTAATTAAATACATGGCTGTATAATGTATTTTTAATTTGTTCTAGATACATTTGTTTATAAAGAAGAGGATGACTTTTCATGGAATAGAAAATGTGTTATTACACTTGGGATTCCATCTCCCCTCTGATTTTGTATGCAAGCCAGCGATGAACCCTGAGGCCCGGGGCCTCTGCCAGTAAGCTGGATTTACAGCAAGCACGGCTTAGCACTTGAAAACATATCGTTGCTCGGGTCATCACTGAAGGGTATTTGAAGACAAGTAATGTTTTTCACAAAAACATTCAAAGCCAATGAATTGTATATCACAGAGACGCTTTAAGGGGCAGCAAAGGATTTGCTTGTTTGCAGCTTCTGCATAAATGGGAGGATAAATGAGTCGTCCTGCTGTGCTGCCACTTTTTTAATTTAACTTTATTTTCCTTCCAAACAGTAAAATCTTGATGTTGTGCCATTGAAGCCACACTGATGGTTTTCAGCACCAAGCTGCTTTCTCTGGTGCATGTTTACAGAGATTAGGGTGCAACTGAGTGCGTAATTAGGGACTATCAGATGAGGTGAATCTTGGCCAGTGGGAGGTGAGCCACGGGACTGATACTGGCAGATGAACACGGTACAAAACTAGGATAAACAACCACAAAAACAGGATGAATAACAAAATGGTTGGAGGTGGTGGCTGTTATGCTAACAGATTAACTAAACCTACCATATCAGACTGAGATAATCTACTGTAGGGTTAGAAAAGAGCCACAAGTGATAGGGGTGTGGCCTTCCAACAATCTCAATGGTGATAGGCGAGATCAGTTGGAATACAAAAAAAAAAAAGACAAAGATCAACTTGAATCAATGATAATGTCTGGCTAAAACATGGGGCAGCAAATGAAGTGACTTCATTTTGTTGGTCATAAGTGATGTCACACTCTCTCGATCATGTTCTTATATACATTACAGTCAATGATTGCAGATGTAGAGATTCAAATAAAGTTTTTTTTTTTAGGCTGCAATAACATTTTCCAAAACCCCACTGCGCCGCAACATAAATGGAAGCATTTTTCTCTGCAGATTTGACAGGTGGCCACAGAGGTTTTAAGAAATAGTTAAACTTTTGGAGGTCGAGTAGTGGCTGTCCGGAGACAGATGAGTAGCAGGAAGGCAGCGACCTTTTTTATAGGAGGGTCTCCAAGGTCTAAAAAAATCCTCTGATAATCAGTCGATTTCAAAGTGCCACCCTCCAGCTACCCCCCCTGCCCCCTTGCTGCTATCTTACTTCAAGCATCCGATTGTTAGAAGTCGTATGGTAGCAGCATGGCCACTCGACTTTTTATATACCCCAGACTACCAGGGGGCATATAATATTCCAATCAGAGCTGCAACCAGCCTATTTTCTAAGGCCATCATCCAAGACGCCTCAGTGACTTCGTCTACATTCGTGACCATGGCAGCAATTTACAAAAAAAATCAGACGGTGGCATAAAATCTTGAAGATTTTACTGATGCCTCCACCATCGCTCAGCGGCAGTTGTTTTATAAATGTTAAAAAAATTAATTTCAAATAAATTAAAACAGCAGGGGGTAGGGTTACGCAATTTGAAGAAAACTTACGATATGCGATATTGTTGGTCAGTATTGCGATGACGATATGACTTCCGATACATGAACATAAAACAAAACAAAAAACATCACTTCAATTTCAGGTTGACAGTTTTATTTCCATAGAAGTCAACTTAAATTGTACTGTAAGTTATCTCAATAGGAGACGAGTTAGAAGTTGTCAAGAAAACACTGTAGCATGAATGGCTAATAATTAATAACCATATGAAGGGTTGAATATGTGATATTCGCCTTCAGATCTGGTCAAAGTTATAAAGTTTATTAATCTGAAATTTTCTTATCAGATTCACCTGTAGGGGGCACCACCTCCTCAAGGAGGAAATTATCACTTTAATTATTAGTTATTATTTCTAATTAATAAAGTAATACTCAAATTTATCAGTCTACTTATCCAAAAGGAAACGTGAGTGTCTTTACCTTTGAAGGGACGTTTTGTGAACAATGGAAATTATGAGACAGAACGACGACTTCTTATACACGTTCATTTATTGCATAAAACTGGATTAACAAGAAGGATTATTGAGTGTGAAAGCACAGCATTGATTATTTTGCAGAGATGAAAAAAGAAAGACAGATACTTTCCTAAAACTATTCAAATGTTTATTAAGTGAAGAGAGCAATAAAACATTTAAAACAAATAAAGTTATGTAAATGGCTGAAGGTGTATGACTGCAATGTCTGATGTGTCTGATCTAATGCAAAAATAATGTTTTAATAAAATCGAGATAAATGTCCTTCTGGTGATTGAAACAATAATTACTTAGCAGTTGAAATCTAAATCAAAGAAAATGTGCCTCTGACCATCGACAGTAAAAACGCTGGAGCAAGTCTCCTCACCATTTCGGTCTAGGTTCTGGTTCCAAAAAAGCACATAGTCCCTCCTTCTTTGCAGCTTTGAGAGACGGCTTTTCTCCCGAGAAGCCAGCCAGGTGTTGGAGTTAGAATCTGTTCCCACAGATTCAGGTTGTTGTCCAGGGTTTTTTAGTCTCAAGTGGTCAAGTCACGCTTGGTTCCAAAAATTAGCGACTAAATTAAAAGTTTTCAAAGCTGGCCGGGCTACAAAAACTTAGTAATTATCTTGTCACTTATAAAAATTAGAAAGAACATGAAAAGTTAAAATTGCATAAAACGTAAAAAGGTTGACTGTTCGGTTTGTTTAATCTTAAAGATGGAAAAATCTCACAGAAGTTTTCATCTCGAAGTTATTAAAATCTTACAAGTCCATTTTGTCATGAGGCTTCTCTGTCCTGAGTTCCCTTTGTCTAGTTTCCCTCCAAAAATCTTTTGTTCTCTGCTTGAAGCTATCTCCCCTGTTTTCTGAGATGTCTTCTCTTCTTGACTTCTGAACTCACTCTGACTGACTGACTACAGTTTGAACGTCGCGCGGGACAAAGGCCCTGAAACTGACCAATCAGAAACGAGTTGGGCCGGTCTTACGCCCTCATCTAATTAACATACTCCAATAGGATGTGAGTTCCTAATCTGGGGTGGGTTCCTAATTGTGGCTGTTTGTTTCTTCAGAAGGCAGACCTTTTACACAAACATCTCTTAACATTAAGGAATTAAAGAAACATTTAATTATTTTTAATCAGCTTGTCTCCTTATAAGTAGAAACCCCTTTTGCTGGAAAGAAAACAAAATAATAATAAGCATCGACATTTAGAAGGTAATAAAAAGATAAAAGGAATTAAAACCAAAATCCAAAAAGAAAAACGAATGATAATGGAAAAAAAACATAAATAAACTTCTTGTTTTTTCTTTACCTGCCAGACCCTTCTTATAAAAGATGTTGAAGTGAAAAACATTTCGATACCAGAGAACACAGAATACACTTCTTAAAACGTCTGGAGAGTCTCAAGCCATGGGGGTCAAAGGTTTTTGTAAATCCAGTCTCGGTGATGTCTCCGGCCTTTTTCAGAGGATCTGTAGAACGTCATGTCAGCAAATAATAACATTTTCCTAGTGACTTCAAAAGCAACTTTATTCAATGGAATGCACTTTCTGGTCATCCTGTAAATCAAGATGGCTGGTTAGGCTCCAAGGTGGCTGGTCGTCATGGTAACCTGGGATTACCCACGTCTTCCTTTGCGGGGGAGTTAAGTGTTTCTGGGGTCTGTTGCCATCCAGTCTGACGAGGTGTTACTTTCAGGGGAGGCTGATGTGGAGTGAAGACAAATGCCTGTTGGGAGGGGGAAAGTTGATCTTTTATGGCCTCAGGGTCAATTTCTGTTTGGTAAGGTCTGGAACAGGATGAAGCATGGTTTGTCATGCTACATATCCCCCCTTTGTTTCGACTTGTTCCGGTGGAATTGGTTGAAACACCAAATAAAAACGATGCATGGATTCCTAGATGAACTTCTGGAAGCTGCTGGAACGCCAGAGTAATCCGCTGAAAACAGTGGGATCAGAGTAATTCAGTGAAAGGGGGTCAAACATCCGAGTAATCCTCACGAGAGCCACTAGGGTGCTGGGCGACTCTTCTGGGAGCGTTGGACGTTCAGCCGGGTCCTCAGGCAGGTGTGGGGATACCTGCAACTTTACTGCTGTGGTCAGAGGCGTGACTAAAATCTTAAAATGAGTCTATATATTCACTTAATCTTAGTTCCTAGAGTAGTGTAATAGTCTAGTGTCTAGATCTAAGTGTTCTATAGTGAAGAAAACAACATAGAGAGGAAGAGAAAAGAAGAAAGAGAAATACGAGTAGCTGTTCAGGTTAGGCAGGAGTGCCTGCAACCTCACAGAGGATCGACGAGGTCGAGAAAGGCTGGAGAGAGAGGTTCTGCTCTAATGTCCTTCTCGAGGGCCCCCCCCCTTGACCTGTCGCTATCATTGTTATCTCTTTCAGCAAATCTCCGTCGGGTACCTCTCGATGGTTTGTCACCCAAAAATGACCACTCGCGTCTGGTAAACTCTGGCTGCCTTTCAATGAAACGGATTACCTCACGGCTCGAAGTAAGATTGATAAGATCGATCTTATCTTGAATGATGGCATCTGGATAGTTCTTGAGATAGAACTCAATGTCATCCAGGTATGCTCGAGGATCATTAGGGCCACCAGGGGTTGGTTCGAATCTGGTAAGATTTCGAGAAATTTTGTCTAAATCTCGATCAGAAGGACCACGATGACGAGATTCATCTGCCCTAAAGTCATGAAATCGATTCGCCTGTGTCGACCTTGGAGTCAGTGCAGAAAAGGAGGCAGGTGCAGGTGCTAAAGGAGATGATCCGCCAGAACCATCCCTTTTAGCCTGTGCACCCCCCTTTTCGTCTTTGAAAGTTGGATGAATTGTCCGACAGGTGTCAAATTCAAAAGATGGCTTGAGGTCTGCTGTTGCAGACTTACGTTCCACCATCAAGTGTTCATGTTGTTCATCGGAGGCCTCTCGTTTGGTGGTGGTGTAAGCTAGTTGCTCTTGCATTAGCTCAACCTGTCCTTTTTGGTCATCTAACTGTCTGGTTAGATTAGCATTTTCTTGTTGCAATGTAATTATATCGTCTTCAGCTGCATGCAGTCCTATTTGAGAAGCTTCGTAAGCTTCTTTAACCTCCATGAGCTGCAGCTGTTTTGCTACCAGTTCATGCTGATAGGCTGGGGCCTGGGATTCGCAGTCTTTTATTTCTCTTTTAATTTGACCGTTTTCAGTCTTCAGTTCTTCATTCTGAGTCGTCAGTGCAGTGACCTGACGCTCCAACTCATCTGTTTGTCTTTGAGCAACCTCGCGCTGATGCTGCAAAAGCTTAATTTCCCTCTGAGTCTGAGAAAGTTTCTGCGAGCGCGTGTCGAGTTTCCCTAGCGCATGGTTTAACAAACTATGAGCGGTTTTGAGTCGAGCTGTGAGCAGTATGGCTAGGCTACCAAGTGTTTTGGTCAACTCCTTATCCTTCGGTGGATCATTGGTAATTTCAGCCACTACCTCAGAGAGCTTAGTCTCCAGTTCAGGTGCGGTTAAGTTCTGAACTTGACCTTCAAAACCTGGAAAGTGATTTTCAGTGATTTCTGTCAAGGCAGCTTCTAGATCATCGAAAAGGTCCCTATGGCTAGAGACCTCAGAAGAAACTGCGTCAGTCATTTCTAAATCTGTTGCTCAGCTGATGAGGAATGAAGCTGGAGGGTTTAGACAGCTGTGTTTAGCCTCAATTAGCAAGTACCGAAACTTTAGCTTTTAGCTTTCAAATCACTATATCATTAGCTTTTAGCCCCTTAGCATTAGCTTTTAGCATTAGCATTAGCTTTAGCCTTTTAGCTTTTAGCATTTACACCTAACTGCCAGTAGGGGGAGATGACAAGTGTGATATCTATTTCAAGCCACAAGGGGGAGTCAATGAACCACTGACTTAGCAGACCTTCCACCTACTGCTGTCTACCTAGATTGCACAAACTTTCAAGTCTCTGAGTGGATTAAATATAGGTCTCTATATCTATGTTTCCACAGTCAACCTGCTTTGGTTCAATGCAGTCCAAGTACACACACCTCCTCTAGGCCAGTACGTCTATGGATATAGGAGGGTAGGATCAGAACACCTGTTCTCCTAACCTGTAACTTGGTTCAACACACAACTTCTGATTATTATTAGAAGAGGGTAACACCTCTGGCTCAGAGGTCCACCTCCTATGACCCTGACTGCGTCACAGCTTTAGCCACACCCCTTGGGTGACCCGGAAGTTCCTCCTTCCTTTCTCCTCAGTTTTACTCAGCGCTCGTCGCGAACACACCTAAAGCAGGCAGTTTTTTAGCAGAGGCAGCTAAACGTCCTGAAGACAAAGCAGTTACTCACAGCAAACCCTAAAGCTGGAAAAACGGAGTGATTGCAACTTTTGGATTTAAGCTAGTTTGGTGTAACAACTTGCTATCTCTAAGGTGTCTTTTGCACTGATAAAGTAGGGACAAAGGGTCTGCAGACCGCGTCTGCGTGTGCTTTGTGCTATCAGCACAAGAAAAAGGGGGGTCAGGTCTGCCAACAGACTGACAATTGCTCCTTCAGAGAGCTTATCACACAGCCCAAAACGCGCAGTTATATCCTAAAATCCTTGTTAATTTTAGTAACCCGCTACGGCTGATAAGAGTGCTTTCCTGCACTTTCATAAGACGTTTACGTCTTATAAACGTCCACTCATAAATAAATCTATGGGGTGAGGTCCGGCCGGAACCATCAGCCACTGGGACGACGGAAGTCGGGCCTGTGTCCTGGAACACGCAGGTACACAACCAGAACTTTCCGTGGAGAGAATTACACAAGACAGGAACACGCTGAACTTCTGTAATCTTTCCAAAGGCCTTTTAACTTATTAAAACGCATAAGCATAAATGCGCAAACGCATGCAAATTATCACGGTTCTGCTCCGTGCAAAAAAGTTCTGTTTCACAGAATCATCTGTTACGCTGATCGCACAGCGTCACAGGCTTCCAAAGACACACAAACAAGTTCTCAGTCTTAAATAAGAAAAGCAACAGCTCAGAGTACTCAGGAATTTCATTCAGAACCGCAGTTACGTTTTAGATGCACAAACCTTTCTAATTAACCTGTTTATCTCAATATTTCCCAGTTCACAAAACGTTTGCAAAGGCCTCGCACGGATGCGCCATAAATTAATGTAGCATGAATGGCTAATAATTAATAACCATATGAAGGGTTGAATATGTGATATTCGCCTTCAGATCTGGTCAAAGTTAGAGGAATTTAATTCTGAAATTTTCTTATGCAGATTCACCTGTAGGGGGCACCACGTCCTCAAGGAGAAATTATCACTTTAATTATTAGTTATTATTCTAAATTAATAAAGTAATACTCAAATTTATCAGTCTACTTATCCAAAGGAAACGTGTGTGTCTTTACCTTTGAAGGGACGTTTTGTGAACAATGGAAATTAGAGACAGAACGACGACTTCTTATTACACGTTCATTTATTGCATAAAACTGATTAACAAGAAGGATTATTGAGTGTGAAAGCACAGCATTGATTATACTTTGCAGAGATGAAAAGAAGAAAGACAGTACTTTCCTAAAACTATTCAAATTGTTTAAGTGAAGAGAGCAATAAAACATTTAAAACAAATAAAAGTTATGTAAATGGGTTGAAGGTGTATGACTGCAATGTCTGATGTGTCTGATCTAATGCAAAAATAATGTTTTAATAAAATCGAGATAAATGTCCTTCTGGTGATTGAAACAATAATTACTTAGCAGTTGAAATCTAAATCAAAGAAAATGTGCCTCTGACCATCGACAGTAAAAACGCTGGAGCAAGTCTCCTCACCATTTCGGTCTAGGTTCTGGTTCCAAAAAGCACATAGTCCCTCCTTCTTTGCAGCTTTGAGAGACGGCTCTTCTCCCGAGAAGCCAGCCAGGTGTTGGAGTTAGAATCTGTTCCCACAGATTCAGGTTGTTGTCCAGGGTTTTTTAGTCTCAAGTGGTCAAGTCACGCTTGGTTCCAAAAATTAGCGACTAAATTAAAAGTTTTCAAAGCTGGCCGGGCTACAAAAACTTAGTAATTATCTTGTCACTTATAAAAATTAGAAAGAACATGAAAAGTTAAAATTGCATAAAACGTAAAAAGGTTGACTGTTCGGTTTGTTTAATCTTAAAGATGGAAAAATCTCACAGAAGTTTTCATCTCGAAGTTATTAAAATCTTACAAGTCCATTTTGTCATGAGGCTTCTCTGTCCTGAGTTCCCTTTGTCTAGTTTCCCTCCAAAAATCTTTTGTTCTCTGCTTGAAGCTATCTCCCCTGTTTTCTGAGATGTCTTCTCTTCTTGACTTCTGAACTCACTCTGACTGACTGACTACAGTTTGAACGTCGCGCGGGACAAAGGCCCTGAAACTGACCAATCAGAAACGAGTTGGGCCGGTCTTACGCCCTCATCTAATTAACATACTCCAATAGGATGTGAGTTCCTAATCTGGGGGTGGGTTCCTAATTGTGGCTGTTTGTTTCTTCAGAAGGCAGACCTTTTACACAAACATCTCTTAACATTAAGGAATTAAAGAAACATTTAATTATTTTTAATCAGCTTGTCTCCTTATAAGTAGAAACCCCTTTGCTGGAAAGAAAACAAAATAATAATAAGCATCGACATTTAGAAGGTAATAAAAGATAAAAGGAATTAAAAACAAAATCCAAAAAGAAAAACGAATGATAATGGAAAAAAAACAGAAATAAACTTCTTGTTTTTTCTTTACCTGCCAGACCCTTCTTATAAAAGATGCACAACTTTAGTTAATTTTTACCAGTAAAAAGATGTTGAAGTGAAAAACATTTCGATACCAGAGAACACAGAATACACTTCTTAAAACGTCTGGAGAGTCTCAAGCCATGGGGGTCAAAAGGTTTTTGTAAATCCAGTCTCGGTGATGTCTCCGGCCTGTTTTTCAGAGGATCTGTAGAACGTCATGTCAGCAAATAATAACATTTTCCTAGTGACTTCAAAAGCAACTTTATTCAATGGAATGCACTTTCTGGTCATCCTGTAAATCAAGATGGCTGGTTAGGCTCCAAGGTGGCTGGTCGTCATGGTAACCTGGGATTACCCACGTCTTCCTTTGCGGGGGAGTTAAGTGTTTCTGGGGTCTGTTGCCATCCAGTCTGACGAGGTGTTACTTTCAGGGGAGGCTGATGTGGAGTGAAGACAAATGCCTGTTGGGAGGGGGAAAGTTGATCTTTTATGGCCTCAGGGTCAATTTCTGTTGGTTAAGGTCTGGAACAGGATGAAGCATCTGGGTTTGTCATGCTACATATCCCCCCTTTGTTTCGACTTGTTCCGGTGGAATTGGTTGAAACACCAAATAAAAACGATGCATGGCATTCCTAGATGAACTTTCTGGAAGCTGCTGGAACGCCAGAGTAATCCGCTGAAAACAGTGGGATCAGAGTAATTCAGTGAAAGGGGGTCAAACATCCGAGTAATCCTCACGAGAGCCACTAGGGTGCTGGGCGACTCTTCTGGGAGCGTTGGACGTTCAGCCGGGTCCTCAGGCAGGTGTGGGGATACCTGCAACTTTACTGCTGTGGTCAGAGGCGTGACTAAAATCTTAAAATGAGTCTATATATTCACTTAATCTTAGTTCCTAGAGTAGTGTAATAGTCTAGTGTCTAGATCTAAGTGTTCTATAGTGAAGAAAACAACATAGAGAGGAAGAGAAAAGAAGAAAGAGAAATACGAGTAGCTGTTCAGGTTAGGCAGGAGTGCCTGCAACCTCACAGAGGATCGACGAGGTCGAGAAAGGCTGGAGAGAGAGGTTCTGCTCTAATGTCCTTCTCGAGGGCCCCCCCCCTTGACCTGGTCGCTATCCTTGTTACTCTTTCAGCAAATCTCCGTCGGGTACTCTCGATGGTTTGTCACCCAAAATGACCACTCGCGTCTGGTAAACTCTCTGGCTGCTTTCAATGAAACGGATTACTCACGGCTCGAAGTAAGATTGATAAGATCGATCTTATCTTGAATGATGGCATCTGGATAGTTCTTGAGATAGAACTCAATGTCATCCAGGTATGCTCGAGGATCATTAGGGCCACCAGGGGTTGGTTCGAATCTGGTAAGATTTCGAGAAATTTTGTCTAAATCTCGATCAGAAGGACCACGATGACGAGATTCATCTGCCCTAAAGTCATGAAATCGATTCGCCTGTGTCGACCTTGGAGTCAGTGCAGAAAAGGAGGCAGGTGCAGGTGCTAAAGGAGATGATCCGCCAGAACCATCCCTTTTAGCCTGTGCACCCCCCTTTTCGTCTTTGAAAGTTGGATGAATTGTCCGACAGGTGTCAAATTCAAAAGATGGCTTGAGGTCTGCTGTTGCAGACTTACGTTCCACCATCAAGTGTTCATGTTGTTCATCGGAGGCCTCTCGTTTGGTGGTGGTGTAAGCTAGTTGCTCTTGCATTAGCTCAACCTGTCCTTTTTGGTCATCTAACTGTCTGGTTAGATTAGCATTTTCTTGTTGCAATGTAATTATATCGTCTTCAGCTGCATGCAGTCCTATTTGAGAAGCTTCGTAAGCTTCTTTAACCTCCATGAGCTGCAGCTGTTTTGCTACCAGTTCATGCTGATAGGCTGGGGCCTGGGATTCGCAGTCTTTTATTTCTCTTTTAATTTGACCGTTTTCAGTCTTCAGTTCTTCATTCTGAGTCGTCAGTGCAGTGACCTGACGCTCCAACTCATCTGTTTGTCTTTGAGCAACCTCGCGCTGATGCTGCAAAAGCTTAATTTCCCTCTGAGTCTGAGAAAGTTTCTGCGAGCGCGTGTCGAGTTTCCCTAGCGCATGGTTTAACAAACTATGAGCGGTTTTGAGTCGAGCTGTGAGCAGTATGGCTAGGCTACCAAGTGTTTTGGTCAACTCCTTATCCTTCGGTGGATCATTGGTAATTTCAGCCACTACCTCAGAGAGCTTAGTCTCCAGTTCAGGTGCGGTTAAGTTCTGAACTTGACCTTCAAAACCTGGAAAGTGATTTTCAGTGATTTCTGTCAAGGCAGCTTCTAGATCATCGAAAAGGTCCCTATGGCTAGAGACCTCAGAAGAAACTGCGTCAGTCATTTCTAAATCTGTTGCTCAGCTGATGAGGAATGAAGCTGGAGGGTTTAGACAGCTGTGTTTAGCCTCAATTAGCAAGTACCGAAACTTTAGCTTTTAGCTTTCAAATCACTATATCATTAGCTTTTAGCCCCTTAGCATTAGCTTTTAGCATTAGCATTAGCTTTAGCCTTTTAGCTTTTAGCATTTACACCTAACTGCCAGTAGGGGGAGATGACAAGTGTGATATCTATTTCAAGCCACAAGGGGGAGTCAATGAACCACTGACTTAGCAGACCTTCCACCTACTGCTGTCTACCTAGATTGCACAAACTTTCAAGTCTCTGAGTGGATTAAATATAGGTCTCTATATCTGTGTTTCCACAGTCAACCTGCTTTGGTTCAATGCAGTCCAAGTACACACACCTCCTCTAGGCCAGTACGTCTATGGATATTAATCCTAACCTGTAACTTGGTTCAACACACAACTTCTGATTATTATTAGAAGAGGGTAACACCTCTGGCTCAGAGGTCCACCTCCTATGACCCTGACTGCGTCACAGCTTTAGCCACACCCTTGGGTGACCCGAAGTTCCTCCTTCCTTTCTCCTCAGTTTTACTCAGCGCTCGTCGCGAACACACCTAAAGCAGGCAGTTTTTTAGCAGAGGCAGCTAAACGTCCTGAAGACAAAGCAGTTACTCACAGCAAACCCTAAAGCTGGAAAAACGGAGTGATTGCAACTTTTGGATTTAAGCTAGTTTGGTGTAACAACTTGCTATCTCTAAGGTGTCTTTTGCACTGATAAAGTAGGGACAAAGGGTCTGCAGACCGCGTCTGCGTGTGCTTTGTGCTATCAGCACAAGAAAAAGGGGGGTCAGGTCTGCCAACAGACTGACAATTGCTCCTTCAGAGAGCTTATCACACAGCCCAAAACGCGCAGTTATATCCTAAAATCCTTGTTAATTTTAGTAACCCGCTACGGCTGATAAGAGTGCTTTCCTGCACTTTCATAAGACGTTTACGTCTTATAAACGTCCACTCATAAATAAATCTATGGGGTGAGGTCCGGCCGGAACCATCAGCCACTGGGACGACGGAAGTCGGGCCTGTGTCCTGGAACACGCAGGTACACAACCAGAACTTTCCGTGGAGAGAATTACACAAGACAGGAACACGCTGAACTTCTGTAATCTTTCCAAAGGCCTTTTAACTTATTAAAACGCATAAGCATAAATGCGCAAACGCATGCAAATTATCACGGTTCTGCTCCGTGCAAAAAAGTTCTGTTTCACAGAATCATCTGTTACGCTGATCGCACAGCGTCACAGGCTTCCAAAGACACACAAACAAGTTCTCAGTCTTAAATAAGGGAAAGGCAACAGCTCAGAGTACTCAGGAATTTCATTCAGAACCGCAGTTACGTTTTAGATGCACAAACCTTTCTAATTAACCTGTTTATCTCAATATTTCCCAGTTCACAAAACGTTTTGCAAAGGCCTCGCACGGATGCGCCATAAATTAATGTAGCATGAATGGCTAATAATTAATAACCATATGAAGGGTTGAATATGTGATATTCGCCTTCAGATCTGGTCAAAGTTATAAAGTTTATTAATCTGAAATTTTCTTATCAGATTCACCTGTAGGGGGCACCACCTCCTCAAGGAGGAAATTATCACTTTAATTATTAGTTATTATTTCTAATTAATAAAGTAATACTCAAATTTATCAGTCTACTTATCCAAAAGGAAACGTGAGTGTCTTTACCTTTGAAGGGACGTTTTGTGAACAATGGAAATTATGAGACAGAACGACGACTTCTTATACACGTTCATTTATTGCATAAAACTGGATTAACAAGAAGGATTATTGAGTGTGAAAGCACAGCATTGATTATACTTTGCAGAGATGAAAAGAAGAAAGACAGTACTTTCCTAAAACTATTCAAATTGTTTAAGTGAAGAGAGCAATAAAACATTTAAAACAAATAAAAGTTATGTAAATGGGTTGAAGGTGTATGACTGCAATGTCTGATGTGTCTGATCTAATGCAAAAATAATGTTTTAATAAAATCGAGATAAATGTCCTTCTGGTGATTGAAACAATAATTACTTAGCAGTTGAAATCTAAATCAAAGAAAATGTGCCTCTGACCATCGACAGTAAAAACGCTGGAGCAAGTCTCCTCACCATTTCGGTCTAGGTTCTGGTTCCAAAAAGCACATAGTCCCTCCTTCTTTGCAGCTTTGAGAGACGGCTCTTCTCCCGAGAAGCCAGCCAGGTGTTGGAGTTAGAATCTGTTCCCACAGATTCAGGTTGTTGTCCAGGGTTTTTTAGTCTCAAGTGGTCAAGTCACGCTTGGTTCCAAAAATTAGCGACTAAATTAAAAGTTTTCAAAGCTGGCCGGGCTACAAAAACTTAGTAATTATCTTGTCACTTATAAAAATTAGAAAGAACATGAAAAGTTAAAATTGCATAAAACGTAAAAAGGTTGACTGTTCGGTTTGTTTAATCTTAAAGATGGAAAAATCTCACAGAAGTTTTCATCTCGAAGTTATTAAAATTTTAGTCCATTTTGTCATGAGGCTTCTCTGTCCTGAGTTCCCTTTGTCTAGTTTCCCTCCAAAAATCTTTTGGTTCTCTGCTTGAAGCTATCTCCCCTGTTTTCTGAGATGTCTTCTCTTCTTGACTTCTGAACTCACTCTGACTGACTGACTACAGTTTGAACGTCGCGCGGGACAAAGGCCCTGAAACTGACCAATCAGAAACGAGTTGGGCCGGTCTTACGCCCTCATCTAATTAACATACTCCAATAGGATGTGAGTTCCTAATCTGGGGGTGGGTTCCTAATTGTGGCTGTTTGTTTCTTCAGAAGGCAGACCTTTTACACAAACATCTCTTAACATTAAGGAATTAAAGAAACATTTAATTATTTTTAATCAGCTTGTCTCCTTATAAGTAGAAACCCCTTTTGCTGGAAAGAAAACAAAATAATAATAAGCATCGACATTTAGAAGGTAATAAAAAGATAAAAGGAATTAAAACCAAAATCCAAAAAGAAAAACGAATGATAATGGAAAAAAAACAGAAATAAACTTCTTGTTTTTTCTTTACCTGCCAGACCCTTCTTATAAAAGATGCACAACTTTAGTTAATTTTTACCAGTAAAAAGATGTTGAAGTGAAAAACATTTCGATACCAGAGAACACAGAATACACTTCTTAAAACGTCTGGAGAGTCTCAAGCCATGGGGGTCAAAAGGTTTTTGTAAATCCAGTCTCGGTGATGTCTCCGGCCTGTTTTTCAGAGGATCTGTAGAACGTCATGTCAGCAAATAATAACATTTTCCTAGTGACTTCAAAAGCAACTTTATTCAATGGAATGCACTTTCTGGTCATCCTGTAAATCAAGATGGCTGGTTAGGCTCCAAGGTGGCTGGTCGTCATGGTAACCTGGGATTACCCACGTCTTCCTTTGCGGGGGAGTTAAGTGTTTCTGGGGTCTGTTGCCATCCAGTCTGACGAGGTGTTACTTTCAGGGGAGGCTGATGTGGAGTGAAGACAAATGCCTGTTGGGAGGGGGAAAGTTGATCTTTTATGGCCTCAGGGTCAATTTCTGTTGGTTAAGGTCTGGAACAGGATGAAGCATCTGGGTTTGTCATGCTACAACACATAATTTTCTACCTTTCTGGTAGCACTGGCCAAAATATGGACAACAATTACAAATGTGCTCTTGGGTCTTTTTAAAAACATGGTGGTTTCTCTGTCAAAGCATGTTGGTGAATTTATCTCAGTTTACCCAATTTTTTACAATATATTTATCACATACACTGATATTGCAATGTCGATAAATTTTCAATTTATTGTGCAGGCAACCACACAACTTGAATCATTCTAAGATGTTATTCAGTAAATTCTCCTCTGTGATCAATGTTCATGCGATTGGCACTTTCATGAATAAAAAGGGCCGCACAAGCCCCAACAGAATCGTAGTAACCCGGGAATGGGAATGTTTTTAAAGTAATAAAGAGTATAAACACATGCCATTACAAAACAATGAGAATGTTTAGATTACTGTTGATGAATATTAAAAATGATTTGTCTATGGATGTTTTTGAAATTCTATTACATCACTGATATTATTGATCTTTTATCACCTGAAACTATATTGATATTTGATTTTAAGTCCTGATTGATTATTCATGTAGAGAAAATGGTACTGGTCGAGCCGGGGTGGGATTATATAAGTTCGCTTCCTTCCACCCCCTTTCAAGCGATCTATTTGTGATTTATTATGTGATGTGATGTTATTCCATGTATTATAACCTGATTGCTTGAAATAAACCATTTCATTCATTCATTCATTCATTCGTTCATTTCATTCATTCAAACATGAAGTCTAACCTCTCTTTGCTATGTGGAAAACATCTCTCCACATCAGGGACCATCTTTCCCAAGACCACATAAGTAGCATCTACATCCTGGGGGGGCAGGCGCCCTGAACACATCAAGCAAACTAAAATCTCCACTTTTACCATATTAAAGCTTCAGTAGTAGGGCTGCTGAATTAATTTAATTTAAATTTACATTCTACGGTAATTCTATTTTCCATTTACCTCAACTAAATTTATAATTGATTCATCAAACTTTTACTCTAGATCCTTTTTCTTTACATAATTAAGGATTTCAACAAAAAGAAGGAGGAACTTTAATAATTGAGACTACCTGCTCAGTTCATTAGAGACATTTAACTAAATCTCTCTTTGCTTTTCTCTCAAAGTTTAATGAAAGATTACATCTGTTTCCTGCAGAAGTTTTAGTCTTTGACTCTCCTTTTAAGTAATTCAAATCTAATTGGCAAAAAAAGGTAATTTTCCTTATTGTAATGTGTCATCTTCCATACACAGTAAATTGGAAGCTGTTATCTGTGTGTACAGAAGCAAATTATAAAATGGGAAGGTAATTTCACTGACTTAATGAGTGGAACATGTTACAGTTCATTTGGCAGCAGACAGAACACTCACCTTTACTCTCTCAGTGCTTTGTTTCCGACTCAGCTGGTCGGTAGAAAAGACTCTCAAATCGAAAGTGGAAGTTGGAAAAATGATCACATTCAAAAGCATCTTCCATAAAAAATTTGTGTAAACATATTCAGTGTCCCCCGGAAGCTACATAAAAGGTGTTCTCTAAACTTTTAACCGCATGAAAAATATGACATTTACACATGAAAACCTGCAGGAAATGTTTTTATCTCGCACAGACAGTTAAGTATCAATCCTTTTCAGTCTTTCGTAGTAAAAATAAGAACAGAACATCCAGAGTGTTGCTGACTGAACAAACAGGAGTGACCCTGAACAATTACTGACTCATGGCGTTGGAAACTCTCTTCTTTTTTTTTAAATGCAGATTCAATTATGGGCTTGAATGCCCAAATTATTTAAGTAGAAAACTGGGATTAATTTAGGTAATTGCCTCATAAAGTTCTGTAGCTAAAAAGATTAAATCATAATTGAGAGAAATTCAGCAACACACATATCCAAGCATTGGAACCATATGTGCACTTTTCCAACTATAAGTGCACGTTCAAGGAATTTGACTGGTAACGTCTGCTTTCATGTGCACAGACAAGGCATTCAAAGAAAAGAATACAATTAGGAAAAAATTAAGATATATTGTATACAACATTTAAACCAGTTTAAACATTCGGATGTGAGTGGGCTTGGATTCCTGGATGAAAGACGGTTGTAACCTCTGTGTCCCAGATCCCAACCCTCAGAGTTGAGGGTAATCACTTGAGGCAAGTTGAAATTCTTTACAACTTAGTCACATGCACCCATGGGAAGGATGGATTTCATCCAAGCATGTGGAGGGTGGTAGGAGTGCAGGTGTATCTTGCAGATCCTTTATGGCAGTGGGCCTCAAACCCGGGCCGTGGACCAGTACCGGTCCATGGCTCACTTAGTACCGGGCCGCAGACTGCAACAAAAGAAATACATGCACTAATGTAAATTATTTCCGTCAAGTTTATTTTCTGATCCTGAAGGAAGTTTTATTTTGAAAAACTGCTGAATTCTGTTCAAAACATCCGTCTTGGTCAAGTGACTTATAGTGGCCACCTGTATGACTACCTGGATTGCTAAGCTAGTAGCCCAAAATATTAAAAGATAACTAAAACCAAACAAAAAAAACACATTTGGAAAGTTTCTTTGCGGAGAATAGAGCCAGTAAAGTTGGAGACACGATAGATTCACCTTTCTACTACATTTAGAAGAAAAGTTCTGAAATGTTCACACATAAAAATGTTGAAAATATACCCAATAAATGAGGATTTATGATAAGTCAAAATATGATCAATTTTTTCACCATGAAAATAATCAGATCCTGCATTGCATGTGAAAAATTGCATTCTATGGAGAAAAAAATCATGGAATTTTTCAAATCAGAAATGACTTCTACAAATCAACAACTTTGCTTGATTCAAGTTTTATCTTCCGCATACAAAAAAAATCTACTGATAATTTTAGACTTTTTTAAACAAGATTTCTCGTAGAAGTATTTTATTTTGAAAATAGATTTTCAGACACTGGAAGCCTAACTATAACGTCTGTGAAAATATTGTCTAATTCAAACCGGTCCATGGTTAGAAAAATGTTGGGGACCTCTGCCTTAAGGCTCATGCAACCACCTCGAGGATGGTCAAGAAAATAGATGACGTACTGTATGTGTAGTAAGTGTAGTTTGATATATTCGTAAGGCTAATTAGAGTTGCCTGCACTTGTGACGAATGGATGACGTTGTCATTGTGTCCTTGTGCCGCACTCTTATTAGTGAGGTGTGCTCACTGACTCCTTACTGAAGGCAGGAATATTACATGATATGAAAATATCCATTTAACGCATACACAGACTACTCTCTGATTATTAGGCTGAATGCATGGATTCTAAGGGTTCCTGTATCTCCAATCCAAGTTAAGAGTTTTTAGACTTTGTTTTTGAGAAACCGTCTGTTTTCACGATTGTGCACTCTATCAAGATGAAGATTTGCATGTGAAGATGCTTTCTGCTGTGGCACCTGCTCTCTGCAGCAATGCGAGCAGGAAAAACTGACCGCCTCCAAGCCTCTGTGTGTGTGTGTTTGTCAGTTTTGTTGTCGTGTATTCGCAACTCTTTGCCTGGTGCACGTGTGTGTCGCTGTCGATTTGCATTCAACCAGCGCTCATGTGACACGACAGCGGGTTAGACCTCCCCTCCCTTGTTCAGTTGGATCTCACTCCCAGATCTGTCAACATGTGCCCTCGATGTGACACGCCACCCCCGCCAAAGAGGAGCCGCAACTCATCAAGCTTCAACTCATCTTTTCACCCAAGTTCTTCCCGTTACTCGCCTGTGACCTCTGCCCTCACAGGCTTAGAGTCGAAATGGAGGACATGCAATCAGATAAAATTGATTTTTTTTTTTGGGTTTATCATTAAGTTATAATTAATAGGGAGTTTTAAAATGTGTATTTTTTGCTGTTGGGAAAACTTGACAGAATCCATAATTTTAATTAATTCCACAAAAACACGTGAACATCTAAAGTTATATTATAGTGCAATTCAAATTATAATACTCAATTCACAACATATCCTATGCAATCTGCACATTTTTGTTTACTGTGCTTTTAAGGGTATTTACTACATTTTTTAAAAGCATATTAACACATTTGCATTTAAAGTTGGCTCAGTTTCCTGGCATGTAATTAACTGTGGAGTCAGTGGCTTGAAATCACCTGACACTTTGCCCTCCCTGCAGCCACAGCTTGATGCTAATGCTGCCTGACAGTGGCAAGTGACTCCGCTGTGCCTACTGTACTATCAAAGAGCATGCGCATAACCTGGTTTTTTCGCTGCAGCTCATGGGATCTGCGGGTTTGCAACTTGTGTTGCACGATGCGTCCCGTTCTAAACGAGCGTGAACCTTCACGCGTTTTTTTTTATTTGTTTGGGGAGTTTTAATTGACCCCGTTTGGTTTATTTGCAGCTGCATGGATGGAAATAGCAGCTCCAGTGAAGCGGCTCTGTTCAGCATACATACGCAGCACAAATGCCAGAAAAAGGAAACCGTCGTCGCCTCACGCTGACATAAGCAGCATTTGCCACTTTTTTCAAAATGCAGGTCAAGGCCACAGTTGATAGATGAGGGCACACTGTTATCTGTCGCACACACAAAGATGCTCACAAGCACACCCTCTCCAAGGGTCGATTCTCTTATCACCACTACAGCTCCAAACTAATTCCTCTGCGTTCAGGATTAGAAGCTGCAGATTTTTGTGGCTTCTAACAGAAAGTGGAGACACTTTACTGTGTGAGCACAGATGGAATCGTGCATATCCAAACACAGGCAGATGTTTTTCATTTACTATTTTTTTTTTAACCTGATGTTTTATTTATGTGTATAGCAGGGTAAAACCGCCTTAATGAAGTGTGCCCCACTTTAAGAAGACTTATATAAAATGCATTTTTAGCCAAAAGAAATTTGTTATTTTCACCCAATATTGGTGATACTAAGCAAATTTCCTTATTTGTTATTTTATGTCAAGTTATTGGAGTAATTTGGGAATATTTATCCACACACCATTTTTCTAAACTCACTTCATCCTATCCAGGGTGAGTGGAGGTCTTCACATCATTCCAGTCATCTCTGGAAAGTTTTAAATACCAACTCTGATCCTCTTTTGAGTTATTTTTAAAGCAGAGGTCTTTTCATTATGATTATATCAGTTTGAGTTCAAATCAAAAACGTGTGTCGTTTTCTAGGATATAGAGTAGCACTAGTGTACTATGGGCGGGAGTGTTGGCACAAAGCAACTCCGCCCCCATTCTCCTCTCTGTTTAATACTGCAGTCACACCGCAGCAGTGCAAATTGAGCATTGAATTGGGCAGCAGACTTCAAAAATTGGAAGTTTTTGTAAGTTCAATCAATCAGGGACTCAACTTTGGGAATGTGACATTTTCAGTAAAAATAAATAAATAAATAAAACATTTTTAAAAAGTGACGTTTTCAGTGACTCAATCAGGAGGTAGAAAAAATTTCAATATGCTGCTCGATTGTAAGGGTTTTTGTGCAGAATTTCCCTCCATTTTGTTAACTCGCTGGTGCCATGATGTTGCCGGAGACTGGCCCACCTACTGTTTGGGGAAGGCGGGATACAACCTGGACAGGTCGCCGGCCTGTCGTAGAGCCCATGATCCACCAACACTCGCTAGCTCTGCTGGCCCGGGGCAGCGGAGTTCGCTATGCTGGTCTGTGGGCGGCTGGGGAGACGGAGTGCCACAGCGAGTGCAGTCGTAGTGGGCGTGATCGCTTCACCTCCATGGGCTTATGATGTTTTTCTTTTCTTTTTTTTTTTTTTTTTTAAGACAATAATAAAACTAAGTTCCAGTTTCATTTTGATTTTTCCCCTTTGGGTTAATGCGGGGACAGAAATTCTTCAAACAGGCACAGAGACGGTCAAAATTAACCAGGGGCGCCGCTAGGGATTTTTAGTCCCATGAAAAGAAATTTTACATGGCCCCCTTACGCAGCGGCAACTTTTTTTTGTGTTATTTTACATACAATTATGCATTCTGATAGTTTCACCATCACTATCATCTGTGACAAAATAACATGATAACTGACATTTACAGTATGGGAAGAACTGAGCACTCTGAAAGCAATAGAATGTATTTTGTTTTTATCTAGTCACAGAAAAACTGATTCTTAAATAAAAATAAAATTATTAATGAAAAAATTATTATCGGTGAAAATAAAAAAAAAAATAACCCTAAAAAACCACCATCAAAATACAAATGGTCATATATGGTTTATCTTCTTTTTCCAGCCTTTTAACCTGGTACTTGCTCAAATTTGTTCACCCATAGTCCAGTGTTAAGCCTTCTCACATGCAAAATTACCAATTAGTCCTTTGTAGTTAAGCATTCCTGCCAAGTAGAGATAGGATTTATGACTTTTAGAGAGCCAAAACTTTTGCTGCAGTAAATGGTGAATTTTTCAAACATCTCTGAATGATCCATTGAACCCAGATGCATTTGTAGAGCTCTCCAAAACATCTAAACCCAAGCCACTCTCTCAACATCATCCAGGTTTTCCATCATGTGGCAACGTATGAAGTCCAGGAACAATTTGGCAATTAGCTCTTCCCACACATGAGCGGGATGTCATGGATATTTTAGGACAGGCGTCAAGCAGTAAATTTGATTAAATTTGATTGGAATTTGATGCTCTAATCGCATCTGATCTGAATTCAGGACAAGACTAAAGTCACATATCCCGCTGAAACTTAATTGCAAGTTTTTCTGCCACTTTGACACGTGACTCTCCAAAGGCATTTGTAACTAAGAGGCTGCAGTTGCATTTTTACATGCTGCGCGGTGGCCGTGAAGGTTTTAAGAAAAAGTTAAAATTTTACTGCGACTGGATGTTTTTTTTTAGTTCTCTGACACGTGGAGATGACACCATACAAAATTCACAACAATTTGAATAAAGAAATACTCAGTTATGCAAATTTAAGCTTAATTTTCTGTATTTATGTCCTCTATCACAAGAAAATGTCCCACAACTTGTTAAAAAAAAAAAAAAACTAAAACAAGATTTACTATAGTGGGTCTTTAACTGTAACAGCATTGTTATTTTAAACATGCATGGTTTCAGTAAAGATAAATAGACCCTTCTTTTGTCAGCAATCAAAATGTCTATTATTCTGAGAATGGATGATACTTTGATGATTTACCTGCGTGCCCCTTGGTCATAAAAGGATATGAACCATTGTTGCCTTCCACACATATGATCCCATGGTGGTTGGAACATATGAGTTATCATTAGCCGGGGTGAAAACACACTGCTTTCCACCAGAAAATCCATTTGTTTCCATGGCGATGCTGTCCTCCCATGTCCAATTTCCTTAGCTGCTCTTTATGAATGCCTCTATTTGAGGGGGAAAAAAAAGAAGGAAAGAAAAATGACAAGGAAAATAATAATTTCTTACAGTTTGTAATATTAAAAATTGTGCAAGTCGATTGTTTTAAAAAAAGCCACAAAGTGACCTGGATTTTTTTTATATTGCAGTATTATCTCTGTTCTTGGAAACAAAATCGATTAGTTTTATATTTGGGTACAGCAATTCACAAAGATGATGGAAGATCTTCATATATTTTTTAATGACTCCAATGCATGTATATGAATTGTATTCCTAAATGTTTTATTTAAAATTGCTATAAATAAGTAATCAATTTCTCTTTTTTGGGATCAAATAAAGTTATTTTTTATTCCATTTTAGGTTTTGTATATATTCACTATATATTTTTATGTAATGGTATTTATATTTTTACATTTATTTATTTAATCTAACATGTATTGCTGCCTCAAACATTTTTTGTTCAAGCCCAATTTTTTTTTAAATTTATGCCATTTAAGGATGAAAAATGTTTCTTTTCCATATCTATCTGTGAATATAACCTTTAAAATGAAAGGAAAAGCTCTAAACTGACGATGTTCTTTCTACATAACTATGATGGATTCAACCTTAAGTCATACAAAAGCAATCTCGGTGGAGTCACGGCCTTTTGCTAAGGAGTCAAAGCCGAGTGTCAGAGCCGCTCAGTTTAATCCGTCTCCTTTAAAGATCAGGGATTTCATATTCACAACATTCATTTTTATGGGAAAATGGCACCGGCATTTTGTTAACATTCATCTTATGTTACCTTCATGACAACATTTCCATTTCTTTTTCTTTACATGTTTTTTTTAACTTTTGCTCAAATGCATCTATAATATATTTTGTTGATCTGTAACTCGGCTGCATTTGTCAGAAAACATCCTGACAGTTGCTCTAATTAGCGTCACTGTGACAAAGGAGCTTTCCTGTAGCAAACAGGAACACCCCTTCATCCATGCTGGCATGTGGATTCATGAGACACTCAGAAAAAAAGAGGTTTTTGCTAAACATTAAAAAAATATACGTATACAATACTGTTTTCAAAAAGAATGTAATTTGACATTACTTTCAAAGAACATTTTGGTGATCTGTTAATTTTTAATAAAAAATAAAAAGCTGTAAAATTTTAGGTATTTTTTTAGATGTACAAAAAAGAAATGAATCTATGGCAAACTTTTTATATTGCCCTCATTAGAAGCATTTTATTCTGAAAAAGGTTTTTCCTTTGAGGTTGATGCTGCCACATGTGTATGGGTTTTCATGCGCTCACAAACACGGACATTAGTGCCTTATGAAAAATTGGTTTAAAGAAAGACATTGCCAACATTTGTTAATATAAGTGAACAGAAAACATTATGGGTGTGTATCTTTCCCTCTCACATGATTCGATACGTATCTCGATACATGGTCTGCAAACCGATACATAAAGGGTTCAACTGAGTTTCTGGCTACATGATAAAGTCAGATTCTTTCACAAAAAATCTAGACATTTCTTATTCATATGACATTTAAAGCTATAAATAATAATGCATGCATTTGACAGAGAGTAAGTAGCAAGTATTGACTTGGAAAAGGCATGCTTATGATTGGACGTCTTTTTGTTCGCATCGCATGTAGATAAAAAGACAAAGACGGTAAAAAGAGAAACTGCAGAAATCGATTATTTATGCCTTGATTGATTTTATACCTTTATACCAACATAATCTTGTTCATATCTGTGTTTTTTAAGGGATACTGCAGTTGCTCGATCAATTTTCGATACATATCTATTTTTTACACCCCTAACCAATAGTGCTGTTACTCCCACTGCCCGATTAATTTTTCTAAACATACCTAAGATCTTTTACATCTCTAAAAAACTTATTCAGAATCAGAATCAGAATGGTCTTTAATGTCATTGTTCCACAAGGATTTGCGTTACAACGAAAAAACAGTGGCTCTCCAGACAAGTGTAAAGAAATTAAGATACGATAAATAAAAGTCTAAAAACTCTGTAGAATAAAAAATAAGAATAAAGAATATTATTACAAATATTGACACGGAGGATAAGTTAGACAGTACCAATATCAAATTGTTATTGCACATAGGTAAGATTGCACGACTGAATATTGCACATTTATGAATCCAGGTTATCAGTTTCCTCTTTTATTTAGTATGAATGCTGCTCTTGGAAAAAAACTGTTTTTGAGTCTATTTGTGCGGGCTTTGTGTGATCTGTACCACCGGCCTGAAGGCAGCAGCTGGAAGAGGTGGTGGTTGGGATGATGGGGTCCTTTATTATGCGGTCTGCTCTGCTTTTGTAGCGGGGAGGTGGATATGTCCTCTAGGCTGGGCAGGGGAGAGTCGGTGATCTTCTGTGCCGCGTCGATCACCCTCTGCAGCGCTTTCCTTTCAGCGGCTGAGCATCCTGCGTACCACGTCGTACGTGGCTGAGTAGCGTCAGGATGCTCTCTATGGTGGCTCTGTAGAGGAGCTCACTAGAGCACTCTCCCAGATTGCTCCTCGGAGAATTCTTAGAAGTGGAGACGCTGCTGGCCTTCCCGACTGCCGCTGTGGTGTTTTCCATCCAGGAGAGGTCATCAGCGATGTGCAGTCCCAGGTAGCGGATGGAGTGGACCCTTCCCACGCTGTCTCCGTGTATGTGCAGTGGGGGGGGTCCACTGTGCTCTTTCTGAAGTCCACAATGATTTCTTTAGTTTTGTGGTGTTCAGGTGGAGGTTGTTGCCTGAACACCAGCGCTCAAGTTTGCTGACCTCATCCCTGTAGACTGACTCATCTCCCCCTGAGATGAGTCCGACCACCGTGGTGTCGTCTGCGAACTTGACGATGGAATTTGACGGTGGTTCGAATGTGCAGTCGTCGTGTAGAGCGTGAAGAGGAGCGGGCTCAGGAACACATCCTTGGGTGATCCGGTGCTGAGGGTAGTAGAGAGAAGAGGTGGAGTCCAAGTCTGACAGATTGTGGGCGTTCTGTCAGGAAGTCTTTAATCCATGTGCAGATGGGAGGGGAGCCCAGTGTAGCAGCTTTTCTCCAGGATGTCAGGAGGATGTGTTAAAGGCTGAGCTGAAATCCAGGAAAGAGCAGCCTGACGTTTCCTGGGTGATCCAGATGACTCAGCGCAGAGTGCAGTGTGGTGGATATGGCGTCTTCCGTTGGAACGGTTTGGTCTGTATGCGAACTGAAGTGGGTCCAGAGTGGGAGGCAGACAGGCTTTGATGTGTTTTGCGACCAACCTTTCAAAACACTTCATTACCACCGGTGTTAGGGCGACTGGCCTGTAGTCATTCAAACTCTCTGCTGCCTGTTTTTTTGGGACAGGATGATTGTGGATGTTTTTAGGCAGGCTGGGACGCTGCACTCTTCCAAAGACCGGTTGAATAGTATGGTGAAGACCCCGGCCAGTTGATCCGCACAGCGCCGAGTACTTTAGCTGGTACTCCATCGGGGCCTGTCGCCTTCCTGGATTGGCTGATTTTAGCATACATCGTACTCATGCTCTTGGAGTACTAGTCTGCTGTTGGAGCTCGGGGTGGGGTCCGTGATGTGTCCTCTGGGGGCCTCTGGGTTTCGAATCTGGCAAAGTAGTGGTTCAGCTCCTCGGCCAGTGAGGCGTCTACTCCAGAGGGTACAGTACAGCTGCTTTTGTGTTTAGTGATGTGGTTTATCCCCTGCCACATCTTTCTGGGGTTGTTTGTCGGCGAAGTGACCCAATTTCTCTCATGTAAGCCGTCTTTGCATCTTTAATGCCTCTTTTCAGAGCTGATCTGGCGGCGCTGTATTGGGCCCAGTCCTGGTGCCTCGACCTGAAGGCGGTGTTCCGTCTTTGCTCACTTCATTATTCATCCATGGTTTTTGGTTTGGGAAGCTCCTGATCTTTTTGTTAACAGTCACGTTATTACATCTTAGATAAAAGTTGGTGTCTGTGGAATTCATTCCAGAGATCTCAGATGGGAGAACAATTTTACTTTTCATTTAAGTGCAGTGAGGATGCAATAAGCAGTCAATGTCCACAGACCTGCTCCTATTTATCTCATCCATGGACACTTATGAGAAATATTTGTATCTGTTTTGTGGGAAAACAGTGCAATAACACACACAGCTGATGGTCTAAGACCGGACTACAGTACATAGAGACACATCGTCACTTTAGAGGTAAAAGTTGAGCTTCAGTCTGCAGGAGGCTTTGCTTTTTGTGATTTAGAAATATCAAGACACGGGTGGACAAAATTGTCTCTGATTAATTCTCACAAACAAAATTATGAATGAAAATTTACTGAAAACCAACTGATGAAAATCAGATATTTCTCCAGTGTTTTCTTATTTTTCCCTGGCGGAATAATTTTTGATAAAGCAAACAAAAAAAAAAAATGATCATTAACTTATTATGCTCTTGCGCAACATTTTGAGACAATCACTGCAATCAGGTGATTTCTGTATTTGTTAATATTACTTCTGTGCACCATTTAACCCCTCCCCAATTCCAGTTGCTTCCCGTTTGAAGATTGCCTTCACTAAATACCATTTTTCAACTCTTTTCATTGTCCAACCTCAGCTTCCAACCTTTTTGAGTGCTGTTCACATTTTGGGTTCTTATACATTATACACAGTGACTCAGGACAAATTTTCCAACACCACAGCTGGACATTTCACTAATATTTTGATGTACGTGCTAAGAGGCTGCAATCAGTCCCGCAATATAATCAATGCTTCTCTGTGCTTCACAGTGTGAATATATTTGGTTTTGTATTTGAGCGCCCAAAGATTTAACAAAAAAAAAAAGTGATTAATACATTATCATTACAAAGAAATTTAGCTTTTTTCTAAGACCCATCACAATGACAATTGTGTTTTTTTTATGTTTTCGACATATAGATGCATTTTTCTGATAATAAATTTCAAATGGAGCTAATAACTGCATTTTTGAGTATTTTTTTATCCAGTTTGTCGTAAATTAGGAACACTGCAGTTTAAAAAAAGTTGTATTTTTACGTAAAAAACGCAGGGCAGGCCACACGCCTCCAACAATGTTTCATTGTTGTGAGGTTGTTATAGTCCCAACAATGCTATACTCCTCCGATCCCCATGTGGAAAGGAACTATAAAAAACATAAAATAATTTACATGACCTGCACTACTTTTTCCTTGCTTCACATGTATATGAAACATATAAGACTTATAAGTAGCATCCTATGAAAAACCCTTGAAAGTGGCCCCTTTCTCATTCTTTTCATATGTGACATTAAAAAGAGTTATATATTATATTATATATTTGAAACATGAAAGGTCACTTTGTTTTACTTATGTTTTACTGTTAAGCACTTTGTGATTTTTATCTTGAAAGGTGCTATATAAATAAAGATTATTATTTTTATTATTTCTATGTTGGGTCAATACATGAGTATACTTTTAACTTTTTTTATGTGTCCCTTTTCCAGACATATGCTTTTCATAAATGAAAATAAAACATTACACATAGTTTCTCTTCATGTAAAATCTATATTCTTTAGAGGGAAATACGTTTTCTTTATATGCTGTTTTTACTTTTATTATATGTGATCTAATTAAAATGACTAGGCTAGTATCAAAAAACATATAAATAGTTACCATTGCATACAAGTTTTGTATTGTAATGGTATATAACATTATTGGAAAATATGTTATTTAAAATTTTTCTAAAAGAATATTTATGTTAACCTATAAAAACTGGTGGATGTTTTATAAAAATTAATATAAACATACTTTTTATTCATGAATTTATACAGTTTTGTTTAACATTCTATGAAGCACATTGAAGTTACATGACTTAATTTGTCATTATAATGAAAAGGAAATTGCATCACGAGTTGCAGTTGTTTGTATGACACGTCTATGGACTCAACAACAGGGGTGTAACACTAATGCATTCACTTGTAGACAAATAGATCCATGGACGTCTTTGTTTTCCTCAAAAGATTTGCCATCTGGCTCAAAACTGGACGGCTGGATAGCTCCGGTATTGCTTTCTCTTAAGGTCAGGAAGGAAATGTGAGCTATGGAGAGGGTTTGCCACTCCGCAGAAAGTCCTAAAAAGCAACACGTTCTTTGATTTTGGCTAAAAACGACATACCGGTCATCATAATGAAAAGACCACTAAGCAAAAGTGAAGCCTCAACCTTAAGATCCCCAGTGTTTTAGGTTTCAAGTTCTTTTATGTAGGCTAAAAACAGCATAATTCTGATTAAAATACCACTGGTTACAATAGTGATTGGAATTAGTCTTTAAGGATTTGTAGGGATTACTTATTAGACTGACTTGTTTTACTGGATTTGTTGGCTAGGCTTGATAACAAGCTAAAGCTCTGTTCAGTTTGACTTTTTTTTTAGTTCTTAGAATAAATCTGTTTAGTTTTAGATCACCATCGTACATTTGAACAAGTGTTAAGAGCAATAACCGGGTCAGTCAGCCTTGATTAATGCAGAGCATAATAAATAATCACTGGGTCAATAAAGGCCACATTTGACAGAAAACATCCAGCAGATCTTTTATATGTGGAAAACTTTGTTGTTTTTTTATAAGCCACACCAAAATTCCGGGTGGTTTATGGCATTCCTGAACGTATGTGTTTATCTGTATTTGTGATGACCCGTGCTCAGTTTTGATGCAGCCTGCTGACAGCTGTGTCACAAACAGGATCACCGCGAGGGCCTTTTTAATTAGGTCACATTCTGTGCTCCAGTGCCCAGCTGAAGGGATCTCTTTTTAACTCCAATGAATACTTTTTTTAAAAAACCTCTGCAAGCAGTGGACAGACCCTTAGAGATGTTTGGTTTTACTTTATTTTATATTTATCCTAGTGGGTGTCCTTCTAGTGGTGGGGGTGTGGTGTGACCACATATTACTCCTCCAATAAAAAAAAGAATCTTAATGTAGCTTAACTCTCCCCTCTGGGTGATTTAATCCTCTGCTTAAGTGCTGACAGTAAAATTGCATGACTATTTTTTTGTTGTTTTTTTCAATTATTCCACCATTCATTCTACAGTTTAGGAAAATAATAAATGTGACTCAATTATCTAAACGCATAAATAGGTTTTATGGATTCATTTGTTTTCTTATCCTTTGTCCCAAAGTTGCATAAAGATACTGTTTTTGTTTCCTCGTTTATTTATTCCTGCTTTCCCCGATTCCTTTCTTTAAATGAAATCCATTTTTTTTTTTTCTGAATCAAATTGTTGTAGCAAAGTACTCTGGGAGGCTACACTGCTGTCGCTGTGCAACAGTGGAGCGCATGAGCTCTTATTGTCTCATTAACTTCATTTTCAGTCCATTGCAAATACTGTGCAACAAGCTTAAGAAAGCAATGAAAGGGTGCTGATGGAGGCATTTGGTTTCAAGTCACACTGTTAAGGAATGCTCATTTATTGGACTCGCCTTTCCCAGCCTGGACATTGTCTGCTGGGATTACTGGCCAATTTGTTTTCCTCTAGAATAAGTAAAGATTTAGAGGAAAGAATGCAATCAGGCAGTGACCTTTTTTTTTTGTTTGTTTGTTTGTTTTTGTGAAGATACCGGTGCATTCTCACTGAGGAAGTATTCTAAAAACCAATGCTTTCTTTGACTTATTTGTCCTTTGATAAACCCAATTTATAATACAATACTTCAGCTGTTGTTGTGCTGATTGGTTTCTAAAATAGCAAAACTACCACACTTTTGAGTCTTTAAAACTAATAAATTACATTTTTTATTGCTAAAATTGAATTTCCTTATGCTTTAGATTAGATTTAGCTAGCATAGTTGAATTAGTACACAGATTTAACACATTTAAACTCAATTGTACAATTAAAAGGGCTAGTATGGGTAACAAGGGGTTGAAAAATCAAAGAAAATAGTGCCTATTTGATATGTGTTTGGTCTAAAAAGTAGGTGTTCACTTAAATCTAAATAACCTTACAAAGCAGACACTATCCTTCTCTCTTGAACTTACCCTTTTGTTTGGGCACTTGATATTTTTTAAAGTAAAAAGGCAGTGGTAAAGCTTTAATTGTAAATATGAGAATTGGACAGAGTGACCCTTCCGTACTCTAGTTCCAAACAAGAAGTACTTGCTCAAAAATCTCATAGACATCTATGGAGAAATAGATATTACTCATATTATTTATTAGAGTAACCATTCTTGCTCTGCTACCTGTTTAGAACATGTTGCAATTATTTTTTTCCCTGATATTTTTTTCTGTAGTGAGGGATATAAATTGGCCAATTAAATGCCTCAAAAAAGTATGTGGTGCCTTCTGGCCCCCACGTCCAACGTTCAAAACATTTGAGAGATTCTCCCAAGCCTTTCAAGTGGTAGGTGTGTGAACGGCCAACGGTGTCACTCCTGCTTGGTGAAAGGGGTTGCCATAGGAACAAGGACTCAGACCGAAATAGAAAATGTCATTCGCTCCAACAAAATTAGGTCAATTAAGACGCCATCGTTTCACGATCATAAAATGATCGTGAAGAGCTTGTTGGAAGCCCACGCCCCCAGCACTTGAAAGTTTGAATGCTCGACGTGAGACTACATACTGTTGGGGCAGCCATGGTGCAGCAGTAAGGTGGTCCACTCCCGATCGGAAGATTGCGGTTTGATTCGCGCCTTGCCCGCCCATATGTCGAAGTGTCTTTGGGCAAGGCACCCAACCCTGAATTGCCTCTGGTGGAAGATTTGTGACTGTAAAGCGCTTTGGGCCTTCAAGGAAAGTAGAAAAGTGCTATACAAGTATACGCCATTCACAATTTACTTTTATTGAGGCGTCTGATTGTTCAGTTTATAACCTGAATAATTTGCAATAAAGAAAATAGGACTGGAAAGAGCATATAAAAAGAAGACAGAGCAAGAATGGTTATTCTGACTAATACCTGATTCTATCTCAGCTGAAGTCTATAGAATTTTGGAAACTTTGAGCTACCGGCCACTTCCTAGTTGGAGTGCCATTAGGGAGAGAGTCACTCAGTCAATGATCACTACTTACTGATGCAACACATTCTCACTCCTCACTCCACACATATTGACGTTTGGTTAAGGACCCTCCGCGTCACTTTTTGACATGCTGGGTGTTTGTAAAACCAAGAGTCCAAACCCTCAGTATGTGGTGTTGGCTGCGGACTGGTCCACAGGACGTGGTCGGTGCCAGTACCCTAACTTAGTACTGGTTTCCTAACCTGGTGGCAGACGTGGTACCGGAGGAGGCACCAGGCATGGTACCGGACCCGAACCGGTACCAAACCCGATGTGACTGGGTTAGGGTACTGATGCGCACTGCATCCTGTTACTAGACTGGTTCCGGTTTGCGGCCCGAAGGTGATTTAATATGAACAACCAACACATTGAAAAACGAAGAGTTGGGGACAGCCAAAAGTGATGCAGAGGGGTCCTTAACCAATCGTCAGTGTGTGACAAGTTGAGAGTGAGAATGCGTTGCTGGATGATTTCTGGCTCCAACATGGCAGCTTTTGTATTGCCAAACTGAATTTGACTTTATTTCCCTGGAACTGGAATTAAGCCATTTTCTATGGTTGATGTCACACTCATTCTGTCCAATTATAAACAGTCAATAGGGAAAAAAAAAACTTGTTCTTTAAACAAAGGATTGTACACTATGGCCTATGGAGGAGTAAAAAATGTAGAGTTGACTAGTGGAGATGAGATTCGGCCTGTAAGGGTTTTGGTTTTTTTTGTTTTTTTGATGCAGGCCATCCTTTGTCTCTCATCTTTCATTGTTTCCTTACGGCAAAACTTCATTTTTCCTTTTCCTTGAACAAATATAGTACACAGCTGAGATGAAAATAGATGCGCTCTCCTCATGACGGCTCCCCTTTTGTCTGTTTCTGTTTCTGATCGGCTGTCACTTCTTCGTTCAGTTCTACCAGGCCAAATGCTAAGATGTTCGAGGAAGCTTGCGGGTAGATTGGGTGTCAGGGGCAACGTGCCATGTGGCTTCTATATTTAGAGATCCATCCTTTGAAGTTTTGAAGGACAAAGATAAAGGGGAGAAGAAGTTCTTCATCCAGTTTTGTCATCAGTAAGCACTTGAGTATGTGGAATCAATAGACATTAATTAAATACTTTTTTTGTTTTTCTTCTCTGTTTCTTCACAGAGTTGGGGCCTGTGTTGACATCCTGCGGCAGTAGTTGGTTGCGTATTTAAACCCCGCCACAATGACCATGAAAGGCCTGTCCACCAGCCGCAGTCACCACGCAGTGACCTGTGACCCCTCGTATGACTCTTTGACTTTGGGACCCTCGGACCGCCGGTCTTACTTCCTCAACCAAGGGGAGGCTCAGCCTGTTGACCATCCCTGCTACAACCAACGGAACTTCTTCCAGTCGGAGTGCGGCACATATCCCGACCTGTCCAGCTGCACCTTCCCCCGTAGACATTACAGCTCCCACCATGAACTGAAGGAGGAGTGGGGCGCTCTGGTGCCTTACACGGGACCCCCTGGCGGCAGCAAGGGAGGTGGAGGAACCAACAATCGTATCCCCTCTAACTTGCTGGAGCATTTTGAGGGTCAAGCGCCTCTGCAGCATGAAGGTTACCACACACTGCAGTACAAGCGCACCGCCTCAGAGCACCAGCGCAGTGACAGCCCCGGTCGAATCCGCCATCTCGTTCATTCAGTCCAGAAGCTCTTCACCAAGTCCCATTCTCTGGAGGGGCCCTCAGGGGCTGGTGGAGGGGGGAGCGGGAGGATGAATGGCACCAAGTCCAGTCCTGATGATCCCCCCTCGTGCTCTGGCACCCTAAAGCACAGTAAGCGCAGTAAGAGCAAGGACCGCTCCAAGTCGGAGCCAAAGATGCGCACCGCCATATCGGGCTACTGGAGCTCGGATGACACGTTGGACCGGGAGGTGTGTCTCTACCATCAGCAACAGGGCGGCGGCGCCGGAACAATGCCCACAGGAGTCATGACTATGGGACGTCACCCGGACAAATCCCAGTCACAATACTTCATGGAGTCCTACAACACCATCAGCGCCCAGTCGCTCAAAACGTCACGCAGCAACAACGACGTGAAGTGCTCCACATGCTCGGGCAGCAGCAGCGGGGGGCTGCCGCTGGTGGGTCCTCTCGATAGCCAAGTTCAGCTTAAGAAGAGCTCGTGGTCGTCTACTCTGACGGTGAGCAGAGCAAGAGAGGTGTACCAGAAGGCAGCAGTCAACCTTGATAAAGCTCTCGTGAAAGCTGAGCCGGGACGCACGTGCCATTTCCTACAGGTAAGAATCAATCCCAGGACTCAACAATAAGAAATTTAGTTTTTCTGCCTTTAATCATCTCTTATGTGTCCCGATTACCCGTAACTCTTACATTGCATCCGCTTCTTATTTGCTAAAGATCAAAAACTTGCTCAGCATTTGCGATAACAGGAAAAACATGCAATGGTTCAGTTAAATCCATCAAGTTCAAACATGATGAAGAATTACACGATTTTTTTTTCTGGGTTTGGGTCAACACAACACTTATTGTGCTCAGGAGTTAGCACTGTCTTTAAACTTAAATTATTGAAAAATCCTAGCCAAAGAACAGCCCAACTACTGTTGAAAAGTCCTCAAAAAAGATCTTGGAGACTTTTCTAAGAGCACAAGTTCTACTCTTTTTCTAGAAATCAATTACATTTTTCTTTAAAATGTCACATTTAATGGATTCAATTAATCATTTAAGAGTAATTACAATAGCCTAATTTAAGTATGTGGATGTATGTAGCACATTTTCCACACTATAGGGTGCAGTGGATAATTTAAGGTGTATTAAGAGGGACAAAGGCCAAATCAGAATCCTTCCCCTACCTCTAGTCTCTTAAAAATCGGACTTTACTACCTCTCGATGACGTGTTATTAATATTGTAATAATAATATAATAGTATTAATATTATAATAATAATATAATATTATTAATATTTTCCGGTTAGCTAACATTATTGTGGAGCTGCCAATGCTCGGAAACTGCATAACATCAGTTTTATAAATTTAAAAGTCATGCTAAAACCAAAAGTCACTTAAAGTTATTTTAAATGTAAACTTCTGTGTTCACAGCTATGTGAAAAAATGGTTTGTGGAAAACGTTGTTTTTTTATAAGCCAGAAAAAAATTTTGGACACTACTACATCTCCAAATGCCTCTGCAATTAGAGAGGTAGGGAGAAACCACAAGGGCAGGGGAAGAATTCGGATTTGGGCAGAGAGTCAGAGATAGGTCTGTCAGTCAGTCAGACTTTATTAATTGCGTTCACAGCAACTCTTAGCCGAGCTCACACTGCATCTGGTCCGGCTCCGTTGCGGATGCCGGAGACTTTACGTAACTTGAAAAGTGCAAGAGGCCCTCATCCTTTCTGATCTTGCCTCTCCGGCACTCCTGATCCGTTTCGTTGACTATAATTTTTTGCTGGACATCAGTGCCGAGCCAGGGCGCTGTTTTGTGAAGTTGGGGCTATTAATGACCTAAACCGGAAATCGGGTGAGCAAGTGTAAAGTGCATCCGGTACATTTTTTGAAAATAAAACCTATTTTCCAATGTACTTTTTTCACCATACTGTAAACATTATGTTATTGTGACAGTCAAGCCCAGTCTACCCTACTTGTTGCACAGTACGTGTAACACAGTCAAATATTTACATTTCAGACAAAAGTATTAATAAAGGTTTCGTGCTTACCCATTGTATGAAAAAGTCCTGTGAATATAATTAAAAATCACAGCAGAGTATCGGTTTGTTTACTTGTACTTCCCTTAGAAATGGCAGGTTATTGCGGGAACTACGCAAATTCGGAGTATCGCTGTGCTGGGAGAGATCATTGTGTGCAGATTTTGGCCACCCTCTGTCAGTTTTTTTTCCCATTACTGCGGGAGAAAGAAAGCTGACTTGAGAGATCCGAAATGCTCACACAACAGCACATGCACACAGACACATCAGCTGAACTTCTCTGTTTTGGAGAAAATAAGAGTTTGTTTCGGAGAGTTGGAGATATGAGGTGAAAAGAAGTGCGCATATGCTTGGATATGAGTGGCTTGTGAGAAAAAGAAGCAAAATAAAAGTAGCATGAGAAGGAATTAGCATTAAGGAAACTGCATTTAAGTAACTAAAAAGATGTACTTTCTAACTTACTGCAAGTGAAAGAAAATTGTGGAATTTATTAACTAAATTTTTGATGCAATATTCACAAATTATTATAACCTAATTTTATTATTCTGTACTTTTTGATATTTAAGAACGCTTGAAAAGCATGGCTTGCAGGGATATTTTTATGTTTTTATTTATAACTTTCTGGTTTATTTGGATTAGTTGCACATTTGATTACCAAGATGCCAACACAGTTGGCCCTGACATTAAGGTCAGCTTGGTTTCCTAGCTACACGGCAGTCCACAGAATAATTCCCGTGCTCTTTTTTTTTTTTTCCCAGCTTTGTATCTCATTTCTTTCACCTCAGTGCTGGTTCTCTAACAGCCACTCACATCGGGACTGCAGTGGTTCTGCTAAACAAAACCCTTTTTGTCCCCCCACCCCACCCCCCCGTCTCCCCATGTCTGATGTCTTTGACTCCCTCTCTTTTAGATTAGAGCTGGGAGATAGCCTGCTTCCTTTCGGTTCTTACCTTCATTGGTGTGTGTGAAAAGTAAGGAGAGCGGACAGAAGCCAGGTTAATGCAACATTTTGTCAAAAAAATTAATTCCCCGCAATTGATATGCAGCTTGCATCACGGGAGAGACAAAAGAAGAGCTCTGGGGCTGCCAAGCTTTTGGTATGATAAAGGCAGCTTTTGCATACTATGCTGTTACTCGTAAACCTTTAAAAACAACTTATCTAGACAGATTTGCACCGAAAATATTCACATGTACTTCTTTTTTTTATTTTTTGCAACATTTGTAGACTGTTGGGACTTCCAGCTCAGGTGTATTCCTTCCTAATCTCACTTTATCTCCACAGGTACCTCAGGATGATTGGAGTGGTTTCTCCCCGCTGGGAAAGGACGACGAGATCCCTTGTCGGCGAATGCGCAGTGGAAGCTACATCAAGGCCATGGCGGAGGAAGACAGCGGCGACTCGGACTGCAGTCCAAAACCCTCGCCTAAGGTCCAGGCGAGGCGTGCCAGCTACCTGAAGGCCACACAGCCATCTCTAACTGAGATGACCACACTCAAGTGAGTGTGTGTGAAAATAAAAGCCTTATTTTCTAAACTTCTTTATCTTAGGGCCCATGATGCCTTTTTCAGAGACAGTTTTAGTCCCAAATATAGATGTCTTTTTGACGACACATTTAAAAGCAATCCAGCAATTATAATTATTTTTTTGTTGTGATAAACACATATTTAAAGCCTGCATCTACTCTGACTATAAATAAATATCCTGAATTTAGTGCACAAAATTAAAAAAACTAAAGAAAATTTTTCTCTTTTATAGAATTTCCTATTCTACTTCTTGTAATTACTTAGAAGTAATTATCTACATATTATATCAACTATTGATGAGAGATTTTTCTAAAACGAGATCTGTTAACAGTAGTAAAGGTCAACGCTCCCTAAACTCGGGCCACAGACCAGTGTCGGTCTGTGGGGCGGTCAGTGCTGCTCCATAAAAGAATAAAATAAAATTTTACAATTTTTCTGTATTTTTATAATCTGATTCTAAAGGAAGCCTTATTTTGAAAAAGTGCTGGATTCTCCTCACCACATCCAATTCTCGTAAAAATCCATCCACTACTTTCTTAAAGAAGTTGCTCCAAGCACTAAATTTAAACTAGTAAAGTTAAGAAAAAAAACATATTTGGAAAGTTTGTTTATGCAGAAAAGAAGAAGAGCCTGGAACTTTAAAGGGGCCCTAATTTATATTATACCTTTTATGTTTTTAAGTGCATTATACTGTTCATTCCTCATCATAAATAAATCCAAAATGGTATTTTGATCCATTCATGCATTCAATAGTAATCCTTCAAAAACCTGCAGCAGCTCCACCCATACCCGCGAAAACAAGCGGGTGGAAACGTGCTGACGTTAGCACGATGCCAACAGCTCCCTCCAGGAAGAATCTGCTCTGACAGCTCCGCCCCCAGTCTAACACCAACACTGTTTCTCTACTGAGCTATTGGTGATCAGCAAAAAAAAAAAAAATCATTTTAGATGCAGAATACCGTATATCTTCCAATTCTGTCCTGTCTTCAGATCAGGAATTAGAAGATAGCAGTTAGTGGATGAAGAAAAATAGTTGCAACTTCTCAAACTTGATATTTACCAGAAGTTTGAATACAATTTTTTGGGCTGAATACTTACACAACATTGTTTACTACATTTCTTAAAGACACATTCCAACTTTGTTTGAAAATATTACTGCTTTGGTTTGCAAGCCAGAGTGAAAACAAGGTAAAAATCTATCAAAATCTTCCCAAAGGACTCAGGAATGACACTTTTTCTTCTCTATGCATAGCAGAACTGCAGCGGAGAGCTGCGACTGATGATCTATGTAATGTCTATAAATTAGAATATCACCATAATATACTCATTCATAGTTATTAGATGCAGAAGATCAAGCACACAAATAGGCTTTCTTACATAACTACAAATGGCACAGCTTGGAGCTCACTGATGACTGGAGCATGGTGCAATGGAGGCCGTCATTACTTGACAGAACCCAGTGAAACAAACTAAACTGATGTGCTGCACATTAGAGATAAAATAGAGGAGAAATTCACTGGTTTTCATTCTCTGCTTTTGGCTCAAGTCTGTTATCCATGGGTCACAGATACAGATAATTCTGTCCTCAACTTTTCATGCATTTTTTAAAGATTTGTTTAAAAGTTTACTTTCATCCAAAGTTTGCATTCATTGTGCAAAGACTATGGTGGCCATGAAGTGCAAATCATATCAATAAATCACTGAATGCAAAAAAACATTTTAAATGACGATGACAATTTAAAAAAAATGATAAGCATGATAAAAATACTGCATTACATTTTAGAAATCAAAACAAAATTCCAGAAAACAAATCATAAAAAAATATTTCTGAAAGCAAAAGTAATTTCTATAAATCAAAATGAAATGTTATAAAATAAAAGTAAATACGAAACTGGAAAAGGTAAGTACTTTGGGACATTACTGTTTGGATGAGGATGTTTAATTTTTGAAGAAGATGGAAAGCAAAAAGATGTTTTTCCTGAATTGTGGTAAAGACTTTTTTGGAACTTTTCCAGTGGCAAAAAACTATCACCATGACAGATAAGTTCTGGTGAAAGAGGTGAACAAATGTCTTCATCCAATCAACACTTATCTTTTCCAGTTTCTTATTTTCGTTTCATTTTTCTTAACGTTTCTTTTAGATTTGTGGATTGTTTTTCTAATTTTCCAAAATATTTCAGTACCCCTTTGTAAAACTTTTCATTATAGCCAGTTAGCAAATCATCAATAAACCATGAGGTAATATGTTTCAAACTTATTGATAAACAAGAGTTACAAGTTTGTTAAGGATGTATAAATGTGTGTAGTTAGTAATGTAGTAGTGATTTTTTAATAAAACACAAACAAAATGTTAATACATTAATTACTAGGGACTTGCTAAGTTTTAGGTTAAGGGTGTCCAAATCCAGGCCCAGAGGGCCGGTGTCCTACATGTTTTCCAACCAACGTGCTATTGAAGCTCCTTACTGGCTAAACACACCTGATCCAGGTAATCAACAGCAGATAAGGCAGGATTTCTGCAATGGTAGCAGGAGGCTGGATTTGGACACCCCTGTGTTAGGTAATTATATCTTTATGTCACTGGAATGTTATTTTAAAGTTGCATCAATTCATGAATTACTACCTGTTAGTAAATGAGGAACATCGTTATTATTGCATATCACCAACATTTTCTTTTTATTTTGTTTTTTTTTTTGTGGAATTGTGCTTTGATTTTGTGGAATTATGTTTTGATTTCTGGAAGTTTATTTTGATTTTTTTTTCTTTTTCCCAGTTCCAGGTTCAGAGCAGACGTGTATTTCAACCTCTCGTTTTATTTACTAACACAGCCATGTGATTTATTGTTACTTAAGGATTCCTTATGACCTGAATCTGTGTTGGAAAGGTGTAAATATCTGGTCATAAGTGATAAACTGGATAATGATAACCCATGTAAAGGAAATAGTTAGGTAGAACCAAGATGGGATTATATAAATTTGCTTCCTCACATTCACTTTCAAGCAATCTATCATTTCATGTTTTCTTGATTGCTTGAAATCAACAATTTCCAATCTAATTTAATTTAATCTTATTTCTAAAACATTATGTTTATTTTTGTGTTTTATGTTTATTTTTTAACGTATCACTCTAATCTTTAATGTATTCTTGTGTTCAGTGGTTTGTTGATGTCATTTGCACTTCTGGGACGATCTTAAGAAAAATGCATCTTTTCACCTCTTCTAGTAACTTTTCAAAAAAGAGCAAAAGAAAGCGGAAAGTGATGACATAATGATGAAAATGGGGTAAAAAGTGTTCCAGGCCATCAGAGGAGTGTGTTTTTATACTACCTTTTTTCAGAAGAAGCCAAGTGGCACAAATATCTCTCATAAATAAATATAAAACACATTCATGAAAACTTGCACTTACTCTACTCCTCTGTGCATCACCTACAATCACAGGTATAGTGAGTGTGGTTGATACCTGTGATTCACACCACTTACTGAGGTTTGGAACAGCTATTGTGGTATATTTTGCTCAGCTGGAGTGAATCTGTGGTCACTTGATCTTATGGGAGAGAAAGTCCTGAAAATAAACATCAGAACAAAAATTGTCAAAACATAATCCACTTTTTTTTTCTTGCTGAAAACTCGTAAAAAGGTGTTTTACATGTTATTTTTATCAACTCTTGTTTCAAAATTACATTAAATCAGCAGAAACTGAGGTTAGTGAGGACAGATTTAAAACTCTATTTGCAAAAGCAAAATATAAAAAATGTTTGTTCAAAAATCCAGATTGAATGGAGGCACATTTGTGATCCTTTAACTGCCCTTTTGACATTTTTATTCCTTTTCCAATCAAGTTTTTTTCCTTCAGCTATTGTATATTTCACCATGCTCTAATCCACTTTGCTTTGCTTTGGTAACTGCTCTATTTTAGGGTGGAGATGCATAATTAAAGCAGATGTGACCCAAAGGCAAGAAATGAGTGTTGTGCAGTTTATTTCTATGGGAATATTTTTAAATATCCATCAGTAAAATATAATTTTTAAAAAAAAGCTTCTTTTCAGAATCAATCTTTTTGTTTAGCTTGTTTTTGGTGAAACAAAATGGTGCTTGTATTTCTGGACTTGCATCTTGTTGCTGTGGAACCTGAACACACACAGCTCCTCACACTTACACAAAGGTGCAGACTGGAATGAAGCATGCTGGGCAATTAGATTAGAGGCAGGTGAGAGGTAATGAGATACCTATTCATCTTCTTTGGAGAAAGGGATGTCTATGTGTGTGTGTTTGCACTTAAGTGGACCTACTGGCTTAAACACACACTTTTCTCTCCTGGTGTGTTGTGTTCTCACTGTGAGTGTTTTCGGAAATGTTTACTTTAGTACTTTAAGGACTGATGACTCAAGCTGGGAGGGTTCCTCTCTGGTTAGATAAGGATTGATCTGTATCTTAACGGTTCTCTCATTCGCTCTTTTGTCTCAGTCTTTTGGCATCTACATCTCTATTAATTTAGCTTGTTCCTCTTTATTTTTTCTTCTCCTTTATGTGGCAGGATTTCCACAGAGCACTCACCCAAGCTGCAGATCCGGAGTCACAGTTACCTGCGGGCGGTGAGTGAGGTTTCCATCAATAGGAGTCTGGACAGCTTGGACCCGGCAGGGCTGCTGGCCTCGCCGAAATTTCGCTCCCGAAATGAGAGCTACATGAGAGCAATGAGCACCATCAGCCAGGTTAGTTGCACTGTAGGGGCTGAAGGCTCTTTGTCATTGGCCCAAACACCCCCCCTGTTTCTCAAGAGCAATGTGCATTAAGGTTTTGAATTGAGAGAAAATCCAATTCGGCTCACCCCCTTCCCACTGAGGCTATCCTCAACAGTTGGGTCACCATTCTGCAAGGAAAAAAAACTCTAAAAAGCTTCAGTCCTTGGAAGCAAGCGACTGTTCCCCGTTTTCTGGAGGATTTAGATTCAATATTAAGATTGGCTTGTTAGAAAGAAAACCATTCAAAATCCCTCCATTCAAATCTCTGACACTTTATTTCCAGTCCTCGTATTTTCGGAGCTAAACTGACAGGTTTCAAATCTTCATGTCAGTTTGGCAAAAGAGATGTTTAAAGAGATTAAAAATTCTGTCTTTTCAGCTTTGAAGAACTGGTCAGGAGATTTCAGTTTATAGCAGAGGCCTGTTCCTGTCATGGGTCCCTCAAAATAAGATGACTGTTTCAGAATTTTAAGCTTTTCTTGATGCCGTGCGATATTTGTGGTGACAGTGGAGCTTATCGTACCATTCTACCCCAAGTAATAGGAATATGTTTGATCATCCAGAGCCCACAGGCAACACTTTGCTTCACCATCTGAATGATGGAGTTCTGCTACATCCTATCATATTTTTGGCAAAATGTAGAAAAGACCAGAGTGAATGTAGCTCCTATGCAGTCAAACTGAGTCATTTTTCTTCACAGCTCCACTCTTATAAAGGTTTACATCAGACGATTATTTTGAGGTTTTCAAACCTTCCTGTTTCCAAACTCTACAGAATATGCTTACAGTTGTCTTTGTTTATGCACTTTTATTAGTTCTTAATGTTCTGAATATTTCGATCTATTATCAAAACAGTGGTCTTTTAATCATGACTATACCATTTTTAGCAAAAATCCAAAAAAGCTGAGTCGTTGTCTAGGACATAGTCAAAGCGGAAGTAATTCCTAACGCTGCATTCACACCAAATGCAATTTGCGCAACAACTTTGGTCCGCCCCTCTTTTGCCCCCCGCCTGCCTGAGCTTGACACCACAGCTGCATGTGGGAGGAGCCACCAGCAAATGTTTTTAGCATGATCGCTACATGTGGATATCTCACTTAGAATTTATGGAAGAAGTCGAGTTGATTTACTGTGAAGAGCTAAGGAAATAGATGGAAGTTGAAAACAAAAACGCTTGCATTGGATTAGCATGCCTGCTGATCGAGTCACTGAAAATATCACATGCTCAAAGCGGAGTTCCTGATTGGCAGATGCAATGTGGCGATCTGCCAAAATTTAGATATTTGAACTCTGGTCGCGCTGCCCAATTCTGTGCCATTGACTTAACATTGAAGCTGGCCACCTCTGCTGAGTGAATTACATTCAGTGTCAACGCAGCATTGGAAATCTTCTCTGAGTTGTGGGCGGGACTGTTAGTGTGGAGCAATCCCGCCCCCTCTTCCCCTCCCCGTTACAAAGAGCAGAAAAGATTCTTTTCGAGTATTTTGTGTCACAAATAAGCTCTTTTCATCTTCTCTTCATTCACAATGATTTGAATAAAGAAATATTTAGAAATGCAATTTTTAGCTTCATTTTTTTATACGTCATCCATCATTTAAAAAAAATACCACAAAGACATGATAAAAACCTCAAAAAACAACATTTTAATTGATGTGGGTCTTTAAATTAAACTTTATTCAATCTAACACAGTCTGTGATTTCCCCTCTTCAGTCATGTCTTTAAAAACGTTCATTTACTCTGATTAAAACTGACTAAGTTCAAAGGGCAGCTGTTTAATCTGTATTCAGTCCTGCGTCAGTACAGCTCTGCAACACTCATCTGTATTTATCAGCTTTGACCGGCCACTGAAGAGAATACAACACCTGAGCACGCACTGTAATTATCAATGAGCGGTCTTCACCCAGGGCTGCAGGAAATCAAGAAAAAGGTCGCTTTTAACAAACAGGTCACAGCTAAAGACATAAAACGGATTTATTTGAAGTCATCTACATTGCATCTGACCATCAACCACGTTCCATTCAAAGTTCAGAATCCTTCCGAAGTCTTCCAGAAAACCTTCCTTATCGGAAAATGTGCTTCACCACAGCCTTGCAGGGATATGTCACTCCATTCCACGTTTCTGTAATCTGTTAGTGTCTGTCACCTCAGGCCTTCTGCATGTCCACCCTAGTTATTGCAAAAAAGGAAAGAGATTTAATCGTCAGCTGTTTAAACACAGCCTTTGGTGTGAAAATGGCTTAAGGTATTTCTAAAAGCAGCTCCTGCTGTACACGGAGTTCCTTGAATCACGTCTAAAAATCCCAGTTGTGCTTGTTTTGACACTTCCTTTTCTCACCTTTTATAGCCACACAGGGTGCCAACCTGTTTTCTGTTTTTAATCGAAGTCATGGCCTACAGAGATTCCTTCCTTATTTTCACCCAGTGGATGATGAAATTATTTTTATACATTTTTGGTTTAAGGTGACCAATGCCCTAAAGCGGGGGTGTCAAACTCAATCGCTCAGAGGGCCAAAATCCAGAACACGACTTGGGTCGAGCCGAGCAGGATACATATGTATTGAACACTAAAACTAAATGTCTTACACTTTAAACAAGTAATTTTTCAACACTGCTATGAATAAAAACAGGCAGGAATAATATTCCAGAATAAATCAACATAAACCTTAAATAACTTAATATTTTACTCTCAAGGAAGATAGAATGAATGAATGAATGAATGAATGAATAGCTTTATTGATCCCAAAGGATATTTAAAAGTGGCCAACTGCTTGCAATCTCCACACAGTAAGAAAAATAAAATAAACCGTAAAAACACTTAAAATCTATCTATAAAAAGTAAAAATATGACTTTCAATTTAATGAATCAATCAAATATTCATAATCAAAGCATATTACAGTAAAAACCATAAAACATTCAAGATTTGAAATTCACTAAAGCCTCTTTTGTTGTTCAAAATGTATTCAAGTTAGAAAAGCGCAAGATAACATCGGGCCATTAATAACATTAAAAACAATAAAAAAAAGGATCTGGAAGGCCAGATATATTCACCTGGAGGGCCGGTGCTGGGCAGTGAGCACAGAGCCCACTACAGGACATGGGAGCCTCAGGCCACCTTCATGAAGTCTGTTCCTGATTGTTTGGGTAGAGACATTCACACCAGTGGCCCTCTGGAGGTCATTCTGTAGGACACGAGCAGTGCTCAGCCTGTTCCTCCTTGCACAAAGGAGCAGGTATGGGTCCTGCTGAGGGGTTGAGGACCTTCTACGGTCCTGTCCAGCTCTCCCAGAATAACCAGCAGTCTCCTGAAATCTCCTCCATGTTCTGGAGATTGTGCTGGTAGACACATTAAACCTTCTTGCTGCAGCACGTGAGGATGTGCCATCCTGGAGAAGTTGGACAACCTGTGCAACTTCTGTAGGGTTAAGGAATCTCCTCATACTGCCAGTAGAGAGAATTACACAAGCTAAAATTAGCACGAGTGGAAAACCAGCCAAAAAAAGAGCAAGAGGGAGAAACTTGAAATGACCTCCAAGTGGAACACCAGTCCTGTGTGGAGGGTTTTCTAATTGTTGCCACTGAAGTGCACCTGTTGTTAATTCATGAACACCAATACAGCTGAAATTGATTAACGAGACCCTCAGCTGATTAACCAACAAGAAAAGTATCAGACAGATTTAATTCAATTCATGCCAGGACCAATAAAAAAAGTGTTCCTTTAATTTTTGTGAGCAGTATATTTATATATACACCTACAGCTATGCAAAATATACATTTAACTGCAACATTCTAAATATTAATAATACACACATATACATTCACAGCTAGTGCACTGTATTTATTTATTTATTTGTGCACAATCAATATTTATCTAACTCAAAAAGGGGTGGGATGAACTTTAAACTTACAATGTCTTGTTTTCAAATTTTCTTTTTTTTAGTTTTTCCTTCTCTTTAAGCTAATCCTAAATTGGCCCCATAACAAAGAGACTTTCTAGCATTTAACATTCAAATTTAGGTTTTTTGTGTGCAATAACACAAATATTACTTGTATTTTGTTACACTTCTTTTTATGCACACCCTGCCTGCCTGTCTGTGTGTCGACTCGGCTCCGCAGGTGAGTGAGGTGGAGGTGAACGGCCAGATCGAGGCGGTCTGTGAGTCGGTGTTCAGCGAGATGGAGTCCCAGGCGGTGGACGCTCTGGACCTGCCCATGCCCGGCTGCTTCCGCATGCGCAGCCACAGCTACGTGCGCGCCATCGAGAAGGGCTGCTCACAGGAGGAAGAGGAGGGACACGTCGCAGTGAGCAACAGGAGGAGCAACTCTCCTCCCCGCACCAACACCACCGTCAGAACCATCCAGAGCAGCACAGGTTTGTGAGAATGTGTGCACGCAGACACTTGTGACTCACATAATTCATATTTTCCATTAATAAGTGGGCCGTGGAGGTACACTGTTTTATAAATGATCCTGGTGAAAGATAAATGAATTCTAGTAACTGACTACATTTGATGGATGATTGTCATTTCTAATTGCACAGTACCTCACTTAATGCTGTGAATAAAGGAAAGGCTTGCCGACTGTGGACTTGTTACCGATTCCTTTTACATATTTATCCAACTGACCTAGTTTTCTCTCGGATACAATAAGATGAATTCTGGGCTGTTTTTTTTTTTTTTCTTTCACTTTGAGAGCTTATCTGAACCGTAAAGCTTAGTGACTCTTGGATCTTGTTTGAGCCCTCATGGTGTGCCTCATAGTCTGGACAGCTTTACTTTCCAGCATCAGTGCATGCAGTATTGATGCTGAGAGCTGCTGGCATCCAGCTCTGGGAGCCTCTTCTTTCCCCTCTGCGTATCCAAGCGTCATTCCCTTACACGCTGCATGTTGAGTCACTGTCGCCAAACGCATTCAGGCTTTCACTTCAGCTTGGATTTAATTATGTCAATTTGTAGTCAGCATTTCCCCAAACTAGCGGGGTTACAGACAGCTAATTAAGCACATTTGCTGCAACTTAGAAGAGTGGAAAACTTAACTTATTTGTTCAGTACTTTATTAAGAATTTAATTTACTTTGAATATTTAAAGTAGAGTGCAGTCTTTATATCATTTAATATAATGGACAGGCAGGTTTACAATGCAGTTAAAAGCAGGGGTGAATTCACTTGATTGTTGTGTTGTGGTAGTTATTGATCTGCTCGAGACTGATAAAATGAAGACACAGATATCCACAGCTCCCCGAGGAAGCAAAAAGTTAATGAAGACCATCTATCAGGTGAAGCGTTGTGAAGAATGAAACCAGCTTTCCAACTGCGCAGCTGCTAATCCTGTTAAAGGGAGCAGGGTTTATTTTGTGGGGAGCTAGCATATATTGTCGGTGCATCTCTTCCAGTGTGTCATGCAAAAAAAAAAAAAAAAGACTGCAGAGCTGCAAACAGTTTAATGAACACTTGGTTTTTATTTCTGGAGGGAGCACAGATTGTGGCATTTTTACACTGGATTGTTTTTTTCCATTTACTTTGTTTAACTTAAATGTTAGCTATAGCATAGTTTTGTCAATAACTGCAGTCTAAAACTATATAAATCTTTGTTGGCATGTGTGACATCTTTAAAATGCAGCACTAATTGCGCAGTTAGTTTGTTAAATATGCAGCAGTTGGAAAAAAAAACAACAAATTCAAAAAGACAAACATGAATGTATAATTTTATCTTTTCTTTAAGATAAATGTGACTTTAAGATTATGTTTTATTAATTATAAAATCCAATAAACAATCATTTAATAGAATCAGAAGCATCCTTTGTTAGTTTTTCAGGCGAATCTTTTGTTTTTGACACAATTATAAAAAAAATACAGAAGATATTGAAGTAAAGCAAAAACTGTAAACAACTTTTATAATTAATAATTGAGTTAAAAAAAAATCTTTTTTTGCCATCTATTTTAATCAAAAAGACATGTTACAAGAAAACAAAAAGTTTAAAAGAAATTATTCTGACTAGGTGAGGCTAAGTGTTTTAGCCTGAGCTCTTACTTTTCTGGTATTTTAAACCAAAAATTATTCAATATTTCCTCAAATGCCTGTTCCAGGCTCTTAACTTATCTCTGACCCGGACGTTTGCTAGATTTTGCAGTAGCTAAGATGCAAACAAACAAGTCCGGTAATTTAGTTTGAGTGATGGATCACCGCGCGATGAAGAGAGCAGCTCACCGTGGTTGGTACTCAAGGTAAAAGTGTGCATCGCATTACTGTCAGAATTGCGCGACGGAACAATTCATAACTTCCTTAGATCTTCGCCGCGGAGTCATTAGTCTTTGGAATTAATTAGCTCCTGTTCCTTTTTTGTCTTTCGGGGGGTAAATCTGGGACCGGGGGGATAAGAGGAGCTCAGTGTGACTTCATTTTGTCTTCTGTGAGCTTTACATTTTAATGCATAGTCATACATCATGTGAAGGTTTCTTTTATTGTAATTTGGTGCATGATGTACCCTCCACTTAAGGGTTGTAGGGATAATATTATTTCAAGAGGATTTTACTTTTTTATTTTTAATAAAGAGTGGATGTATTTATTTACATACTTATAGTTATTTATATGATAAATGTAACGGTAAAATCAGATCCAACTTCTGCAACTTTCAGTATCAGAGTATTTAAAATTGTATCATAAACTGTCATGACTGAAAGTTTATTCAGCTTTTTATTCAATAAAAATATGTACTTTTGTGTGCAGGGCTTTAAACCTGCAGGGGCGTTAAAAAAAACATATTTAACATTTGGAAATAATTAGCAGTTTTCAAGATGCTTACTAGTAATTTTTTTAAGCTGTGTTTATTTTTGCCTTAAGTAAACTGTAAAGCTAAAAATGTGCAGCATTTTAATTTAGAAGTAAAAGAAGAAATATTATCTTATGCCCCACATAGAGAGGAAAAAAATATACTATTAGGGGAAAAATGGATAAGAAGGGGGGCTTATGGTTACAGATATGGTCCTCCAAATCTGGGTTTGACAGATGCCCAATGGCTCTTTCTCTGCCCTCGTTAACCCCCCAGCTGCTTTGTTAACCCTGCATAGTGTCCCAGAGGTTAGTGTGGGATTTACTGGGCAGCTCCTAGGTATGTCTGTGAACTACAGTCCAACTCTTACTTGGTTTAACCCTGTGAGAGGTTGTCGGGGACATTTAAATAACACACGTTCTGAGTCTCAGAAACATAATTAGTGTGAATCAGTTGATTCCAACACAAAGAAGTCAAGTGTTACCCAACAGCGCAAAATCGGTTCTCTGAGTGACAGAATCAAAAGATTTATTGCTGATTAGATGAGTAAATTACTGCTGTAAAGAGTTGCTTATCAGGCTGCTTTTCTCCCCTTACGTTAATTGCAGAATTGGTGGAAGATTTATGGTAGTCGAAATAATGTAAATACCGGAGCGTTGACTGTATAATAGAAATGGACTTAGTGGAATGAAATAAACCCTTGCATTCCAAACAGGAAGTACTTACTGGCTCCAAGGAGCCAAAATCCCATAGATTTCTATTGAAAAATAAACAGCTATTACTCAGTATTTGTAAGAACAACAATTTTTGCTCCGATACCCTTTTTTTCCTATTATAACTTTTTTTCTTAATTGCAAGTTATTGAAAAGTACACCGCAGTCACGCAATGTGCTGTCTTACCATATTAAGAGTCTCTTTTACTATTTTTTTTCTTTAATTTTTTTGTGACTTTTCCGTTTATTTTCGTGGAACCCCCCTTGGCTTCCAGCGCACACATCAGCCCACCTGCATGTTTTAATCTGACGTTCATAGCAGTCTGCTGCACTGATGGAAATCCACCTGCTCACCAGCCTGGCAAGCTCATGGGCGTGGCAGCAGGTGGTTTGCAACAATACACATAATGCAAAAAATAAAATATAATAAAATAAATTAAAAAAATATAGAAATTTGAGTTTAATTTTACACTTAGTAAAAATCTAAAATCTGTGTTTTACATCCTTTCTTTGAGACTTTGTAGTTCTTAACATAATTAACCCAAAACAATGACATAGCACAACAACTTTTATCTATTTTTAGGGATAAATCCCAACTAGGTGTTCAGTATCATAGAATAATGTGTCTCATCTCCTCCTTTATTCATTCTCGTTTCTCTTCTGTTGCATTTCAGACTTCCAACTTTTTTCAAATTTGCCAAACAGGTTATAAGAAACTATAAAATCACTCATATGTTTTTCACTGTCTTACTAATTAAGATAAACTGTGGAATAAGGTAGGTCAACATATTTATTATGTTCTTAATAACAAGTTTGTACTCAATATTGTAGTGTTTTACTTTTATGTGATGAATTCCCAAATTGGATTTGATGCTTTTTTTTAGCTGTTTAAGACTGAAAGAGAAAGTTTTTTGCTTTAACTTAAGTTTTTTTTTTTTTTAACAAGGTATGACGAATGTAAATGGATTCAAACTAATATTTTAAAATGGATTGTAGTTTTAAAATAAACAAACTAACAAAAAAAAATTAAAAAAAGGAACTAGGTATGACGTCAACCATTCCAGAAACATAAACTGAAAATATTGTCCAATTATCCAATGATCAGAGAGTTCTTGTAATAAAGACACTTCTTGATCTTTACTGCACCCTTATAACAGAAATTTTAATGAAAATACATTAAAAAAATAATTTATTACAGAAAATATTAGATTTGATTAAAAATAGATTAATTAGATTAAATAATTATAAGTCATCATTAATTATTGACACAAAAAAGGAATTGTGTGACAGCACTATAATGGTTTTTCCACAAAGTTCTATTGATGGTTACCATCAAAGTATGACTTTATTCTATTTTTCATCTTATCTCAAAGTTACTGTAGTATTTGGGATTTGTGTGATCTTATGAAACACCAAAGGGTGATAAAAGGTGAGTCTATTTCATCCTCACCTCCTCGAGCTCAAAGTGGATGTGGTTTAGCATCTACACATAATGGTGATGTAACAGCACGGTTTGTGAAGTGCCAGCTCCTCATTACTCACCTTTCAAAGTGCAGTTGTACAATACCCAACAGGGGAAAAAGCTTGTAAGTTAAAACTTAAACAGAACACTTCATAAACTGTTGGACTCATCATGGGCATTTGAAATTTATTAGTTTCTCTCCTCTTGCGAGCCTGTGTATGCTAACACCATTTAGCGAGTCGTTTCCTGTCACGTAACCCTTTCCGGCTTGCACATTTGTGCTTATTGCCCTGCTCTAAGATTCATGAAAGGCACACACAGATTTCACGGGAAACCGTCTGGGAGCCAAAAGTGAGAAGTAAAGATGTCGTTGTCGTTGTTGTTAAATCTTGCATGGAGTTTCTGAAAGCTGGTTCAAAGAAGCAGCCCCACACTTATTGCTTCTGCTCCCGTTTGTCCCCGCCACACAAACCGCCCAAAAATATCACACATACGAGAGGCATGACAAAAACACCAGCTTTCGGTCGTGCTCTTCCTCGGTTTACCGCTGCGCCGCTCCAGCCCATTATTATTGATGATCTTTTTAATCCTGAGGAAGGAGACCAAAGTCAGGGGTTGTCCTTTGATCTCTTCTCTTTGAACGTCAAGGAGCTGCGGCTGCCTCTCTGCCCGCTCACAGTCGCATGCACACACTTTCCCACCATCTTAACCGCTCATGCATGGTGCTTTGGCCAAGAAATCTTCTCCATTGGATCAGTTTAACAAATTCATCTGCAGATCTTCTTTGTAAAGCTAAAAAAAAAAAGCCCACAACAATCCATTAGAGCAAGGGTTTGGTGCTAACAAGATGTGGCTCTTCCATCAAACAGCCTCCTCACTTAACAAATTAGCCTCCTTTTTGTTCTGTATTTTTTGGCCTTGGCTACTGCAGTTTTCATACTATTAGTGTAGTGACAGGTCAAGATTTTAGCTAAAAAAAATGAAATTATGGCACAAAATGAAAGTATTTTGACACATGTTCTCTCTCTCTCTCAGATTTCGTTCCCTTCGTTCTCAAAACTTAATTTTCTTCTGTAGCTATATTTCAGAGGAACTAATGGAAAGGTTAAGAGGAATGGCTTCCCTCCATTTGCTTTTTTATTACAGGAACAAGCTTGTGTTTGATTTAATGGCTGTGAATTTTCTTCACTTGCAAACAGAGGCAATGTGCTGAAGAAAGCACTCCTTAAGAAAGCGTTTAAGTATGCTCGTGGTTCAGGTGGCTCGTGATCTTGACAAACACACAGCAGAATACAAGCCACTTCATTTAGTCTGCTGACACAGCTCTGGATAACCCTTTATCTAAAAATATCTGCCTACATTATAGAACAATATTTAGAAATTGCAACAAATTGTTGCCGTCTTGAAATTAATGCATAATTATTTCTTAAACACCAAATTAACATCAAATGGTTAAATGTAAAATTAAAGTATTGAAGAATACAAAGGCAAAATGTATCCGTCCATCCTTTTCTTAACTGTTTTATCCCTTTTGGGGTCATGGGGGTGCCTGAGCCTAACCCGGCTACTTCTGGGCGAAGGTAGGATACACCCTGGACAGGTTGCCAGTCTGTCACAAAGCCACATTCACACACCTAGGGGTAATAGAGTAACTAATCAATCTATGAAGCATGTTTGTGAACAGTGGGAGGAAGCCACACATGCATGGGGAGAACATCCAAACAGAAAGGTCCCCCATTGGTGATTTTTTTCCAGGTCCCCCAGCCAGGATTTGAACCAGGGCCTTCTTGCTATGAGGCAAGAGTGCTAACCACTGCATCAACGTTCAGATACTGTCGTAGTTCCAGAGACTTGCGGCGCCGTTACTCGCTGGGCAACCCTCGGTAAACCTAAGTCTATGGATTCCAAGGGGGAGTATGGTTGAAAAGCTGAAGCTCAAAGGAATTGACTGAAGGGCACCATCAGTAGTGGAACTCAACACAGGAAAGGGAAAAGATTGACAGATTGATTGGCAGCTCTTTCTCGATTCTATGGTTGGTGTTGCATGGCTGTTGTTAGTCGATGGAGGAATTTGTCTGATTAATTCCGATAATGAACAAGACTCCGGTATGCTAACTAATTACGCGGCCCCGTGCAGTCGGCGTCCAACTTCTTAGAGGGACAAGTGGCGTTCAGCCACACGAGATTGAGCAATAACAGGTCTGTGATGCTCTTAGATGTCCAGGGATACACGCACGCCACAGCAAGAGAATCAGTAACCTGCACCAAGAGGCGTGGGTAAACCGCTGAACCCCACCCAGGATAGGGATTGGGGGCTGAAATTATTTCCCATCAATGTGGAATTCTCAGTTAGCGCTGGTCATAAGCTTGCGTTGATTAAGTCCCTATCCTTTGCACACACCGCCCGTCATTACTACCCATTGGATGGTTTAATGAGGTTCTCGGATCGGCCCCGCCGGGGTCGGCCAAGGCTCTGGCAAAGCCCCAAGAAGACTTGCTTATCAAGAAAATGTAAAAGTCGTAGCAAAATTTGAAATGTCGAAAATTAACAATTCACGTATGTTAAGATTGAAACCTAAAACCTGCACAATTTTCCATGATATTCTCCTTTTTTTTAGATTATATCAATTGCTCCACACTGAAATACCTCACCAAGGTTCTACAAATTTAACACATGAATGTTCACCATGTGATAAAATTTCTTCTGCCGTGCACAGGAACTTAGCGTCCAAGGATAATTGGCAAGATTTTGAAAGAAAACAGATGTACCGGTAATAAAGTGTATTTTCACTGTTTATTGAAACATAACTTCATGTAGAACTGGGAGGAAAAAATAAGCATCTGTCCTTCATGAACGTACTTAAAGGTTTTTGAGTTTTTTCTCCCTACTTATGACAAGTAGTTAAAGCTTCAATCTTTAAAAACCCACATGTTTTTCCTCATAATTGAGGACATATATTAAGAAAATGAAGCTTTACATAGCGTTTGTACGTATTTCTTTATTCAAATCGTTAAAAATCAGGACCAGACAAAAAAATGTCAAGCCTGTATAGGCTTGATGTAGAAGCTACTACGGCAAGCCAGAAGTTCCCTGCTACCCCTCCATTCTGCTGCATCCACTCGCAGACAAATAGATTCATGTATGTATTTGTTGTCCTTTTCTGATCTGACACTAGTAATATTAGGTTAGGGGAGCTAGTGAAAGAGCATGTAAATAGAGGGATGGTGGGAAGTCATTTTGGCTAAAAAAAAAAAAAAAAAGACCACTGGGCAATGCTTTTACAATTGACCAAAATATGATTTGAATGGGACTTGAACAAAGTCTTTGTCAAAGGGGGCAAAAATGATAAAACAATAGACTGTTTGATTGTTTTCCAGTTAATACTATGATGTGAAGGCAGTACAACACTTCCCTTAGGGGGCCCGGTGTAACTCAGTGCTGCACCACTGCTCTTTCTTCTCACTGTAGTTGTGTGACTGAGCAGGATGAAGGAGCTACAAGGCAGCTTGACCCGATTAACAACAATAACTACCGTTGCGGGCACTTATTCGGGAGCCCTGTTCACATAGAGGGGAAAGAGGGCTCAGGATTACTCAGATCTTTCAAAAACAAGTCCATGTAGAATACACAAGTGATGCATTTTCACAGCTCTAACTAAAAAGGATTAAATATATTAAATATATACATTGGCTTCATTCTTCTGGATTGTTTGTGTCATGAAAGCTTAAAAGCAGAATAACTCAGACGCCTCTGTGTGTTCTCTCTGTGAGGAAAGATTACAGGTGAAAAATTCCTCCTGGCAGCAGTGCAATTGACAATGCTATGATTTCGGCAAAAACTGACACCTGCCCCTGCTGCTGTTGTCAGTAGGGTTCAGTAAGCCTCAACGCTCACTGTGGATTGTGGATTTAAGTGAGTTCCTGTTATGTTTGTTGACACTGTCATCCGTTTTAGAGCCAGTCGTTAAAGTGAATTCACAATCCCAGGGCTGTTTGTTTAAAGTTGCATTCAGACATTGTTGACATTTATTCTCACGTGTTGTGTAAAGCCAATACTGCTGCAAGCTAAATGTATGTTATTCAGAAGTGCATCACAAACGGTAGTTTAAGACGGAAATTTAAGAAAAAATATATATATATTACAATTATTAGGAATTCCCTAAATATCCTGTGAGGGATCAACATAATTTAAAGAAAAGTTTTTTCACTGAACAACAAAATAGAAGTTGATTTTTTGCCATGTTTGTACCAGTCCTTTTTGCACTTTTTTTTAAGACCTCCCGCAATAAAAATTGTGTTTTTGTGACATTTTATGAAGATGGAGGAGAACTACAAAGAAAATTAATCTTAAACTTGCATTTCTGATTATTTCTTTATTATAAATTCTTGTGAATCTGGAGCAGAAAAGTTTTTCTTTGAGGAACATCAACTCATTGGTGAAAATGGCACTAAATGAGAACAATAACCACAGTTTTGAAAGTAAAACTCCTAAACAATCTGTTTTAAAGTAATTATTAATCAAGTTTAAGGCATGTTTTTATCCAGATCACATATTATTTATTTTTTTTTTTATAAGGTGAATTACTAAAGCACGGCACAAAGCTGCTCACGGTCCAGCCCTTCTGTCAAATTTTAGAACCCTTTGTGGCCTACAAGTTTACCTATCCCTCATCTAGATTCGTGTACGCCCTTGTTTTCTTCGTTTGACTATGCATGTGGCTCATAACTGTACACACACAGCTTCAACATAGCTTTTTTGAACCGGTAATGTTAGATTTGGGGTGTGAGAGCTCTCAGCAACACCCACAACTCTGAGATTTTTTTTTTTTTTTGAAGCGTCACTTAATCAAAAGATGATGAGACTGTAACTGTAAAGAAAACACAATAATAGAAATGTTTGAGCCTGTTTTTAAGGCTCACTATTAAATACATTTTATTTTACTTAAATAAAACATTTCTAATAGTTTACCACTGATTCCAATCATTTTAATGTAAAAAAAACTCACTTTTTTGACCAAAACAATAACTACATGATAGACATTAGTTAAAAAAATATTTGCACCCTAAAAACAACTCAAATGTATCACTTCTGGCAGAATGTAAGGTTTTAAATAGTTACTTCTCTATAAATAAATGTGTTTGGAACATGTTTTTTCTAACAAACAAGTTTTTAGAAGTTGTCACAATCATTACCACTTGTTGATATCAAATGTTTTAATTTTAAATAAATTCACTGAGTTAATTGAAATAATTTTGGCATTAAAGCTCGTAAAATAGTGATTATTAAGTATGTAGTTAGTTCCAAAACAGAAACACGTGATACGTCCGGAGGAGGAGGGGGGTCTTTTGATGACGGTGACTGGACTGTCCCACCCTGAACGCAAAGGTGGGGGTCGGGCTGTCAGGGCGCGACCACATCACGAGGGTGTCAAAATATCGAGTATCGTCGGAATAAACCAGACATTTGACTTGTTTTATCTTCTCGGCTCGGCGCCGAAAGTTCGCCATTTTCATGTCGCTACTCCGGGGTTTGTACGGCGCGCTGCTCGGCTGGTGTGACTTCTGGATACGCTTTTGTGAGTAAAAAGCAGCTGTTCTGCACTGTTTTTAAGTGCGGCATTCTGAGTGACTGAAAGCTGCGTCAACACAACAAACCGGAAGTTAGCGATTTGGCTTTCAAAATTAAATCATGTTATGTATCATTTAACAACAAAAAAATACGCTTCTTACCACTTTCTTGTAAATTTATATATAATTTTTTTTACAATTACAAGGTTGTGCTATTTGTAGGAATTTCTGTATTATAAAGGGATATTATTACTATTTTTGTTTCAATATTTTGGAAATACAGAGCGGAAGTTCCCCAAAAATAGCAACTTAATGTAATTAATTACTTTAAACATGTCTATATTTTTTAATGATAGTACAACAAAAAACTAAGACTCAACAATTTGTTGGATGTATATTTTATGTTTTAAATATCTCAAATTAAAAGGTATTTCAAATATTTCTATAGAATAAATTGTTAAACCTGAGGAAAAAGTGTTTCCTTTTAAAGAGAATGTCTGAAATGATTACTTCTTTAATGAAAAAGCATTTTTAAATCTAGATTTATTTTAGTACCTTTCTGGTGGTAAATGGAGACAGGTGTGGCCTCCATCATTTAGAAGAAGGCTTGGTGTCACACAAGCCTGTGGATATTTAGGTCAAGCCAAAGCCTCGTCTGGAATTGGAGTTTGCTGGAGTACTTCTCACATTTCTGTGCCTGTTAAAGTGAGCATCCAGAGGGCAGAGAGAAAAAAAGAAGCGGTGCCCTGTGGGCTTTTTTGGAGATGATAAATGGTGCCACTTATCATTTGAAAGCCTGTAAGGGTGTTGGTTTGAGCCACTAACATCCACTGCTTGACAGATAAGCTCTTTGTAGCCATGTTGCTAATCAACCATCTGTGTTTTGGTGAGTCACGGCCGCATTTGCCAGCTCTGTTGCTTGCCTGCTCACCTACCACCTTTTTTTTACTTTCTATTTTCAGAAGAGATTCGGGACCCCCCCCACACTCTCCCTTCACTTCCAGGCACAACATGCCACAGGCGTAGACACATGCAGCTTAAAAGTGATGCTGATTCAGATTGTGCTGATGCAGGTTGTGTAAAGGATGAAGAGCATCCTAAATACAGAAAAGACTCAGGGATGAAATATCCACATCTGATCATTTATTAAAAAGTACAAGGGTAGAATTTTATATGAACAGTTTCTAGAAGTTTGTTTTTATTATTAAATTATTAACACATTAAAAAAATAGATACTTAAAATACAAAAGATTTTTTTTATAGTTTAAGAACTGAGAATTCCTAAACAGATCCATTGTCAATGTGGAAAATTGTCAATATTTAATACATTGTCATATTTTTTATGTCACAACTTGTAAAATCTCAAACTTCTACCTGATGATTAGTAACTCTCTAATCCTCTTCACTATTAAGCCTTCCTGGACAACCATCAGGAGGAGTAGGATTATTTTCCTAGTTTCTTTTTAAAGGAGATGGGGATTTTCCCAAGCAAGCACAGACGGGGATTTACTGACACCTGCTGGCCTATATCATCAATTCACATGTTCAAAATTCCTCTCTCACGAAGAGGTCAGAGATTATGCTAAGCAGGATGTTTTGCACATTTAAAAGCTGTGGAGTTATTAGATTAACTTTTGAACCTCTGCTAAATCAAAAATTCTATTTATTTGCATCTAATTATTACATTAAGCTATGTTCACTGTCTCAAAGTGCTCAATCTTCACACTTTTTCCCACAAAATTCCAAAATTCTTTGATTTTCTTACCTTTTCTTATCACAATAAACTTTAAAAATGTGTAACACTTAAATTCAAACAACAATTTGATATGTTTCCTCAAAAGGAAATTAAATCTGTCCATGTCCCTGAGATTTTTTGTATCACTAAAGCAGGTGGAGTGCTTATCTGACCTTGACTTTAGCTCATTCAGAAGCTGAAGTGTCGGATCACTTTACTGTAAAAAGATGATTAAAGTTTTTTACTCTTCTTATTATTACTCTGCAGTCTAAATAAGTTCTAAAATTTCTGGAAAAAACTAAAAAAAACCAAAAAACAACCATCTTGAACAGGAAGTCAGAGCAACAAAATATTTAATATTTTAACTCTGTTTTTGTGGGTTTTTAACCTTTATTTACAAAAGACCTTTAAGATCAAGGTCTTTTTTTTAAAGGCAACTGAAAGCAAAACAGTAAAGTAAAAGAAAGGAAATTAAGGAGTGAATAAGAAAAGTATGCTCAATTTGTCCAGACATGAAAAAAAATAATCTCAAGCCTGAGCATCTGAGCAAAGGTCATAGAAGCTTCTTGATCTTTCTAGGGGGTATCTTAAATAATTTGGAACAAGCTCAAAACGGTTGAGTTCAGAACAAGCTTTTAATGTGCTGTTGGTATGAACCAAATAATTTTTTTTTGTACCCTCTGTCGACCTTAATTGGGCATCTAAAAAAATTGAGTTGCCTTCTGTGTTTTATTAGAATAGAACAGAATAGAATAGAATAGAATATCTTTATTTCTAAAACAATCGTTAAAGAACGAATCACAAAGTGCTTTACAAAAGGAGCATAAAATTAAATCTAAACTCAGAGAGGTAATGAAATCCAATAATAATAAAATTATTATTATAATAATTCAATTAAAAACACCGTAAAACGTATTAAAGCAAGGACTAAAATCAAAATATTTTGTTAGAACATAATTTCTTGATTTAATTTAATTTTTAGGAAGTTTTTTGGTTGATTATATAATTGATTTTGCATAAAGCTATCACATAATTAAAAAAGATAACAACAAAAGTATAGTTATGAATACATTTGTGCTGTTTTTATCTGTTAAATGTTGTTTTGTGATGTGATAAAAATGTCAATCTTTAATAGCAGCTTTTGGCCACTAGAGGGAGGCATATTCCTGTGTCAAAGCTTTGGTGCTTTAGGTCAAAAGGGATACAGAAACTCATTAGTTTCACATTAACATTTTGTCTTGATATTTTCTACTTTAGATTTACAATCAGAGCATTTTTATCTTAAATTGAGTTGTTGGAAGTTTAATAGTCCTGGTAGGTTGTGTTTTCTGAGTCACACCTGGGATTGGTTCTTGATTCATTTGTCTCTCCAAGCCACAAAGATGAAACATTTGTTGAGATAATTTACAAGAATGCTCGTTTGGGCTCCAGTAATCACTCCTGCTGTGTCTGTTCTTTGGTTCCTCTCAAACATACCTGCACTCCTCTTTATTTCCTGCTTTAGTGTTAATTACAGAGACGGCTTAAGCCTCGTCTTAGCTGCATACGCCTCTGCATGTGAGCGACACCTGTGTGTCAGTGGATCAAAGCTGCCATCTTCCAAGGAGGAATTATTATTCAAAGAGGGATGTAAATTAAACACCACTGCGGTGTCATCTGTCTTTCTGATGCTCTGAGCTGCTCTCGCTCACACACACCTGCATAATGCTGTCATTCCGCACGCTTTGATGATGCAGGGAGGTGTGTTTGACAGGAAACAAGGGCCGGGTCAAGGCATGTGGTGACACACTAGCGCATGCAGAGCTTGCATGTGGAATAAGATGGAAAAAAGACGACGCTTCCAGGAGTGGTTGGCAGCTGTGCTGGCTGTTTGAGCATGAGGGTGGGTGCACATGTGTGTCTGTGGGTGGCTTCTCCATCTTGCAGCTGCGGGATCAAGCCTGAACTGGGAGCTCAATGTGGGTAAACTGTGATTTGGCTATCTCTCTTCCTGGAGGAGATAAATCGTAGCCATGCTGGTGTGTCAGCCGCACAGTAATTACTCCGTTCTGTCATGACTGTCTGAGAATGCAACCAGTGGAAACTTGCACTGTCGCCCTTTCCTTGACACGAGTGGAAAAGACTCTGAATTGCTTTTATACTGCTCGGCAGGCACTTGAGATGCCCGTCATCAGATAAACAGGTCCAGAGGAAGCAATTCTAGTCCAAACATCTGACATCTGCGGTTGTCATTCCAGCAGCTGCTGTTGAATTTTCCTGCTAAGAATATAATGTTTTCCTTTGGGTCTTGCAATATGAAATGCTTCACTAGATGTCACTGTAGCCAGCCTTGTTGGAAATCATCCTTTTTCTTTTGTGAGTTTAGAACATCTTTTGATCTATTTTCAAAAAGTGGTCTTTTTATTATGATTATACAGTTTTTTGCCAAAATAAAGGACATAGTTTCTGCAGAATATGTTAGAGTCCTCTTCATTTCCTAGCATCCCTTTGTTTACACTCTCTCCCGCTAGCTTACAGCCTCTCACAATCCTTAGCTAACATTAGCGGTGCAACATTTCCTATTCAACAAATATGACAACTTTACAGAAATATTCTTAATTTTTATATAAATGTATATGTTTGTCTTCCATCATGAGAAAAAACATCCTTAAACCGTGCTAACTGTGTTTATTGTGTCCCTCCACAACCCGAATAACCAGTGACTTCCTGCCTGTACAAGCGTTCAAACAGAAAGACAATCAAAAGGATAATTCTTCAGGACTCAAAGCTTTTCTTCTGCTGGCTGCTAGGTGTTTACTTACGACTTAATTGGTCCCAGCTTCTTAGGGCCCGGAATGCTTTGATTACTACCCATTTAGGGAGGAAGAGTGGCGTTTGGATATCTTTTGACACAGGAAGTGCAGGCAGGAGTGTCATTCATTCCTGCTTTTGGTTGAAAAAAAAAAAAAAAAAGTTCAAGACAGCAGCAGGAGGTGGGGGAAAAGGGAGAAATTCGTTTAGGGAGGAGCTGACAGCAAACAGCAAAAGAATGGCTGCTGCAGGGCACGGCTGCCGTCTGCACACTCCACACATACAGTAGCTTCCTGTTCAAACCAACAGTTTGCTTTCTGGATGCCTCTCCAAAGTAGCGAGAGGTAAACAGGCCGTGCGGGGCTTCATACCAGGTGGACAGGGGCTGCTCTGTCAGGTATATGGGGGGGGGGTTCTCCTCCCAGCCCAGCGCTTCCTGCCTGTGTTTTGGCATCAGAAAGAGCGAAAAGGAAAAAGCAAAGTCCTGAAAGGATTTCCTCAGTGTTGACTGTGGATGATCCTCACGGCTCCTGCATGCTAAAGCTGGGCAGGGCAGATGTAAAGCCCCGGGGGATGAGAAAAAGAAAAACACAAGAGGGAGTGGAGCTTATTGAAGGGGAGAAAAACATATTATTTGTCCCTGTTGTTGCTGAATTTTGAAAGTTTTTCGGACTAAATTGTGCGGTTGGTTGGTTGGGGGGAAGCTCTGAGGAATGGTGCATGGGTGGTTGAGGCTGTGCAGTGTGGGAGGCCAGGCCCCAGTGCAAATTAAAGACTCCTCTGTGAAAGTCCCAGACTCAGCCGCAGTTCTGTGTGGGACTGAGTGGGCCTGTGTGCGAGCAGCCGGCGGGGAAGAGAACCAGCCGACTTCAACCCCCCTCTTTTTTTTTTTTTTAACCAGTCATTAAAAGTAAGCCACAACTTACCCGAGAGCCTGCAAGAGAGGGAAAGAATGCGTCTCCTCTTTCTCCTCCCTTTCTTAAAGCTTTGCTGCTCCACTAACCAAGTAAAACAGAGGAGGAAAGAGGAGGTGGAGGAGGGCCGATTCCACTCAGATTTTTAAGACCCTGTCGGACCCTCCCCCATGTAAAAAAGTAGCAGGAGGGTTTTTTTTTTCTTCTTCTTCTTCTTCTTCTTCTCAGGAGGAGAAAGATGAATGGGGAAAGGAATGCAGGAGACAAACGCTTGCTCTCGGCAGGAGAGTGGGAATGTCGAGGAGGCTATTGTTCCTCCCCCACCAGATTCTGCAGGGAGTGGATATAAACACACAGGAAGGAGAGGGGAAAGAGGGGTGAGAAAAGTAACACCTGAGAGACAAGACGGAGCTTTGTAACATCGTTGCAGATATTTATATTTTTGCAGACAAACACTGGAGCGAATATCTAAGCGTCTCGTTTTTCCACCTCCTTCAACAGGATGTATAGGGTCAGGAGGTCATGACTAGAAAACCACAAAAGGCACCAATATACCCTTGTTCTTGTTCCAAACCCCCCCTTTGCTTTTTTGCCTCCCATTTTCCCCTCTTACAACTTTCCATCTCCCTTTCCTCGCTCCATCCCTCCTCTGGTATAGGAGACACACACAAGGCCTTACATTTTGGTTTTGGGCCCAGATGGCTTAAGTGTGCCTCTGGCAGTGGATTAGGCCTCCCTCCATATGCAAGTGGTCAGGACAAAGAACGTCAAACAGGAGGGGGGAAAAGCAGGAAGGAATGCAGGGGAGGGGGCAAAGAAAACCCTTGACTGAGGAGCAACACTGATGTTTAGGCATTCCTGGGAGAGACAACTTTTTGTGACTCCAATTTATACTTTTTCCTCATCCCTTTTGAAAACAAAAGCAAGAACACGTGAACTTTTCACCACACTCTCATGCATTTATATGTAAATAGCAGCTTCAACGAGCAGTGATCCTTCATGTAATGACGTGACAGCGGCATTGTGCTTTAACCCTCAAGGCTAATTCCAGTCTTTGCCTCTTGTGCTCTTTTTTTTCCATTTTTCCTGTGGTTTTTTGCTTTGTGCACTTCCAGTTCCAGTGGACAGTCATGTTTTATCACCCAGCTGTGTTTGGCACTCGGAGACTCTGTGGTGGCAACACAGAGTTGTATTTTTAGTCTGGCAGGCACACCAGCTGAAGCGGAGTGTCATCAACAAAAATACGAGCGCCAAAACTCAGCACCTCTCGACGTCCGCCCTTCATGTTTAACGCATTACACATTCAGATCCTTATGCTGGCTCCTTAATCACAAATCCAGCTCCGTCTAATGACTTACTGATGTCTCTGCGCTCCGTGAGTCTGTCCTCGGTTATGATTGACTGGCTACAGTTGCTCATGCTGTAATTGCCGGCACATCTGATGTGTGACTCCGCAGTGAGCCAGTCATCTCTTAAAGTATCAGTCAGTCGGTGAGCCATGCTGTGGGAAATGAGTTCAGTGAAAGCATGCGTGAGATGTGTGGGCGTGTTAGCTCTAGTGTTAGGGCTAATGCTCCAGTTTATGCCCCACAAAGCAGCTGGAATGCACAGGAATTGAAGAAACTGCATGTCAGTCACTGTTTTTTTTTTTTGCCTTTTCTCACGTATCTGTTATTCTTTCCCTTCAGGTTTCGCTCATTCCTGTAGCGCTCCACTCCTACCAATTGGCAGGGCTCTCTCTCTTTTTTTTTTTTTTTTTTAAGCCCCCTGGAGGCAAGTCTTTTGGACAGAAACAAGACACGGATGTGTCTCTTCATGTGCTTGTGGACAGGTTAGGGTAAAGCCCTTTCCTAGCAGGAGAGGAGAACAATAGAAACCTCATTTTGATAGTATTTCAAATTCATTTATGATTAGAATCGACCCCTGAACAAAATCAAATTTGAGCTTTAAAATAAAATATCAAGTCTCTGCTTTTATCTCTGTTGTCAAAGCAACAGAATAGCGTTAAACCATAAAAGAGGAATGCAGGTAACCAGCCTCCATTTGAACTTAGATAATTGGAAAGTAGGTTAAGCGACTATTGCTTAACAGAGGGCAGCTGTCTGGTGAACGGTTGTAAACACGCTCTTATCTTGCAGTTCACAAGCCTGTCAGAGCAGCTACCAGCTGTTTACGCGGGTTTCTGTCACTGTAACCAACCCGTGTTGTTGCTCCAGTTTGACTTCACGAAATTAAAAGCACAAATATGCATAGAAATCCTCCAGCTTTTGCGTTAAAACTTCCTTTTCCAGCTTGTGAGCGGGCACGCCAAATGCGCTCCTTTGAAAGGCACTCAGACCTTCCCCTTCTGCTCACACATACAACACAGTGAGCTATTGTGTCTGAGAGCTCAGGCATCTGGAGAGCAGAAACCCTCGCTGGTGACCTCTGACCTTTGCTGGCTGGCGGTTATAGACTAGCTGAGTCTCAGGTGACTTGGAGGGGCTTTTCACATTGTAGGTCGAGCGTACGTTTCTCGAATCCTAAAATAAAACCCATTCCTTTTTGACTCATTGGAGGTGATGATGTGTTTTTTTTTTTTCCCTTGTAGTGCTGCTTTGTTGTGGTGTAATCTCACACTGTGTGAACCGTGATGTGCAGTTATTGTCATCTCATGACTCCGTCCCAGAAACATGGGGACAAGCCTTCTTTTTTTTGACAGCAATCCAAGGTAAACTGGTTGGTAGAGTTTACAATCAGCTGCACAAAGCCCCAGGGCTCAAAACATTACCTAATATCCTCTTACAGCCATATTCGCTGTTTTTTTATGTTTAGATTATGCTAGTTCCTGTATGTTTTTGCGTCTTTCGGCTCACGGAGGTGTCAGTTTACGCCGGACAAATGGTCCCGCAGACGCCAAACCTTCCAGCAGAGTTTATGTCGCTATGTGTCACCATGGTCACCGCGCAACAAAAGGATCTCAGCTGGTGTGACCGATCGTGAGCGTGCAGCGTTTGGGCAGACTGTCAGAAAAGAGAAAAACGGACATATGGACAGAGCGAGCAGACGGAAAGTTACCCCCTCCCTCCTCCTCCTCCTCCTCGCATAGGTCTCATTCAGCTCTTCCTCGCCGTGCCCTCTCCCCTCTGGCAGACCCACGCTGCAAACACGCTGCAGCTGGGCTCAGCTGTCATTCCATTGTGTTGGTGTCAATGAAGGCAGCGTATTTGCGCTTGGCGTCCACTAGGGGGAGCTTGCTGCTGTTTTCCCAAAGCAAACCTGTGATCTTTGAAGTGGCCCATCACACAGATATACAGATTAGAGATTGCAGAGCAGTTGTCTGCCTTCAGTCTGTCTCACAGGATCAAAGTGATTTAGTTAAAGAAATAACACTTTTGTAGAAACACACTGTGACCAGCGGGGTCAAAAAGAGGAGTGTGTGTTTGTTCTGAGGGCTACAGGAAGTAATGTCTCCGGTGAGGGAAGAGGGGGTTTCTCTGATGTTATCAAGACCAAGAAATTGACTTTTGAAGACAAAGAGGGGTTAGAGTGACAGCTTTTCCCTCTTGTGAGAGGAAAGTAATAAAATACCTGAATTTATATATATTGATCATTTATTTGTGATCCAAACTGTGATTCTGACGCTATGAGATGGAAGGCTGTCTCTTAGTATCTGTGGCTGTCAAAGAGATTTTTTTCCCACATTCCTTTTTAAGGGTTTAATGCATGACATTCCTGTTTCACTCTGTCCTTGAATGTCTATGTGTGGGAGGTCTCGGCTAGAGTAGCTGTCTAATGCTTTCACGAGTGCTGGAGGATCAGGTTTTTGTTCTTATCATTTTTGTGGAAAGTGGAAACTTGGCCTCTGCCTTATCAGAACATTTGCTTTGGTCAGATGTTTTCTCCTCATGCCAGAAACAAATGAGAGGATTTACTTGTTTTCCTCTGTTAGAATTAAATTTTTTTTTTTCCAGTGCTGTGCACGGACCGGCACCTTATTGACTGGAGTCCCTGATGGATGGAGAGCGTATCTTGGACAGGATGTTTGCGGTCTCCCTTGATGTGGAGAGGTTGAAACATTAAGCGGGGTTGTGTCAGTGTTATTTGTGTGCCTTTCCAGGCTTGTGTGCGTGGGCATGCTCTGACTCTTGGGCGTGTTTGGCTAACCTGTCTTGGCATTCGAAACCCCTGTCATTCTCTGGAGTGTCTGGCTTTCACGGTGACAGCTAGGAGGGGACTGCACCTCGTCTCCAGTTTCATACGGAGCTTTGTGGGGCGACTGAAAACCTTCTTCAACCCCCCTCTGTGGGCCTGAGAGTGCACACATCTGATCGTCCGGTGTACGCACACACTTACGTGTGACTTTTAGATGACTTCAGGGGATAGAAGCTCTGACATTTTAGTCTTTGAACCTCTGTAGTTGATAGGGGCAGGACCTCACCCAGTCTCTTTTTGTGAGTGCATGTGTGTGTGTTCGTACTCTATGACCTAGACAAAGATTAGCCCCAAATGTGCAGCAAATTCCCAATGGGAGGTTGAGACAGTGGTGAAGGCTTATACGATCTGCTTAAATGGCTTTGGCAGTGATTCCTGCACATCCAGTATCTCTAAAGTAATAAATATGACACTCATCTATCTCGTCTTTCTTGTGGCTTGTTGTCCCATCATCAAAGACAGCACACATTAAGTGATCTCATCTCGCTGCAGCGCTCATCACATCTGAGAACTCTCCAGCCTGTCAAAACCTGACTGAAATCTTTTCGGGAATCATCCAATCTCCGCCGGAGAGACGGGAAGAAGGTGGGAGGGCGGCGGCGGCAGCGTTCACCTCCACTACGTCTGAGTTGCTGTCAGTGAAATGGCTCAAAGCAAACAAGACTGCATTAGAATAGTGTTAGACGTGGCTGCGTGCGCTGGGCAACAGTTGTCTGCCACACACGGAGCCCTGATCTCGCCACGGTAGGATGTTTGTCTTTCGTAGGGATTAAAGACATCCAGGAAACCCCCTGTCCCAGTTTTTCTGCAGAGCAGAGAGAAGGCGACCTAGTTTGGATGATGGCAACGGCACAGGATGGAGATTCCAAACCATAATGTTGTTAGGAGATGACTGTTTTCGTCCTCTCTGTAGACCGGCCATGTTTTCCTTTGTCTCCTGGCATGTTTCCATAGACAGGCTTCTGACTCAGTGTGTGAGAGCCTCCATTGTCCGCTCAGAACCTGTAGCTGTAACATGAGATGGAGAGAGAGCGCTGACGGAAGGATGGGGTGTGTTACTGAGCGCAACCATGATGATTTTTAAAATAGATGTTTACTTAGAGCTCCTGCAAAGCCTTTGGAGAGCGCTCCAGCTGACCTCGGTGCTATAATTTAGCATCTGTGCTAAATTATGCGTGCAAGGCTCATAAACAGGCATGAATGAAGTCAGCGCTATCGAATGGTCTGAGATTTGTACAGTAGATGTGTCAAGGGCTTAACCATGTAGATCAGTGGGTCAAGTGGCTGACACACTAATCCTATTACTACTGTAGATGCGGCTCTGATTTGTCAAAGTTGGCCCTAATCTACTGTGCGTTTGTCTACAGCACATGGAGCCAAGGCCACATGGGCAAGCAGCTTTCGATGCGTGAACGAACTTGCATCAAAGTTTGTCTAATTTACAAACAAATAAAAGTCTCACAGTGTGCCTCACTGTTATTCCTCTTTGTTTTCTACTCTAGGTAGTGCAGTCTAAACAAAGTTATGATTTCAAGCTTAAGGTCATATATTTGAAGTATGCTGTTAGAAATCCTCTGGATTTACTCCCCGAATTCATAATAACAGGTGTTGATGTAAAAATAACAGATTTTTTTTTTTTTTTTTTACCAGAAACAGCCCAAAATATATTTTCTAAAAAGTTATTTGAATTTAACAAAAATTTAGTTTTAGTTTCTAAAACAGAAAAAACAAGATGATAGTCAACATGACATTGTTGAATGTTTTCCTTTCCAAAAATGGAGGCGATAGTTAGACAGCTGGAGGAACACAACAGTCAAGGCTGAGGCTAAGATCATAATAGAGTTTAAAATGTAGAAAAAAAATCTAAAAATACCAAGTATTGCTGTTCTTCAACTGACCACTGGAGGCTGGTTTTAGATGATAGACTTTTCTCAATTACTTTCATCTAAACTTGATTCCAAATTGAAAGTCTGGTCGTACTGTGAAAACAGGCCAAACAAGTCAAAAAGTCGTTGACATTTTCTTTAAATTGGCAAAAAATGGGTCAAGAAAAATAAACGGTCTTACCAAGAAGTCTTGTTTTAAGAAAAAAAAATTCTAGTCACTTTTGATTACTTTTTGATTAAAAAAATTTTGGAAGACAGAAAATATTTTTTTCTTGAAACAAGAGTCTTTATACTTTCTTGAGAATCTGTTTTTGCAGTGAAACTTTTTTGTTGTTTGTTGGCGCTGAGATGATTTAAATAATTGTCTGTTTCAATTTTATTTAATCTTCAATTTGTACCAAATTTGTACTTAATCAGTTGCATATTTGTTTCATTGTCAGATGGATGAACCAATGATCAACAAAAACATTTTACTCTACCTCGCCTACTTTCAGGATTGTTGTTAAGTAAAGTCAATGTTAAAAACTCTACAGGAGATGCCAGTGGCCTTGTGTGAGAGTGTCCCCCGAGACGTTAAGGTCATGAGTTCAAATCCAGGTCTGAGTCATACCAAAGACTCTAAAAATGGGACCCAATGCCTCCCTACTTCATACTTAGCATCATGGGGTTGATTCTAAGGGTTAAACCACCAAATGGCTCCCAGGTGCAGCTCTGTCTGCAGCTCACCCCTCCCCCAGGGGATGGGTCAACAACAAATGGGACTTTAATGTTAAACAAACTGATAAGGTTTACTAAATTTAAACCTTGTTACAGTTGTTCTTAATTACATTTAGAGACAATTTTTAATCTGAACTATAGTTGAAAATGTGAACAACTTTGAGTGTTAAACCAAGCTTAAGGTGAGATGACATCATGTTGACTCTGAAGTGTAAATTCAACTTTTCAGTCCTTAACAATGTTTAATTTTTGAATATCTTTCTTTGCAGTGTCATCATGCATCACCACATACAAAAAGACTCCCCCACCGGTCCCACCACGAACAACCCCCTCCAAACCCTTCATATCCATCACAGCCCAAAGCAGCACAGAGTCTGCGCAGGATGCGTACATGGATGGGGGCTCCGGCCAGAGAACGGGAATGACCTCCCAGCCGGGACTGTCGAACTCCACGGAGAGCATTGACAGCATGAAAGCCCTGACAGCAGCCATAGAGGCAGCCAACGCTCAGGTCCACGGTCCCGCCAGCCAGCACGTCACCAACAGCACCATCACCATCACTGCCACAGCCACCACATCGGCCGTCGCACATGTTGGTGCAGACACAAAGGCACAGAGAGAAGCGCTCCGCAAGTGTCTCTCTATAGGGATCCAGGTTTGTTTCAAGAGCCAAAGTTTTAAACGAGGGAAGAGTCCAGTTTGACAGTACATACCTGCTCCTCCTTTCAGGTGGACCCAGAGGACGGAGGGCCGGCAGAGGAGCAGTCTAAATTCCAGTCAATTGGAATTCAAGTGGAGGATGAGCGATGGTAAGTGGATACACAAATAGATAACAAGTAGAATGAAAAGAGGAATTAGATAAGTCTTCGGGGAGGGCTGAGTCACAGGACGAGACTTTTGAAGACAGAGCGAGGTCTGTAATGTGCACTGCCCACACCCCATCCCAAACACATATCCATTCTGGCTGCCCCAAAGCAGCTGTCCCCAGTTCAAGGGAAGCTGGCGTCAAAGTCCCCTCAGCTCGGGGCCCCACGCGACAGCTGGGCCAGAGGATGTGGCAGAGCTAAGAAGGTGGAGGGGGTGAGTTGACAGCCATCTGTTGCTCAAGTCATTGTGATTCAGACTACTTTGAGGCTGTGTGTTTGTGAATGTAGGAGGGAGAGAGAAGGGGATGCTGTTTTATTGGGTTTGTTTGGGCTCTGAGAGACGCTGCTGGGCTGTCAACTATGGTTCCTTCTGTAGAAGAAGCTGTCTCGCCTGGATACTTTCATTGTCAGACACGAAACCAAGACTTCTCCGAAGAAGTCTTTACTCACTCTACCTTGTCACAACAGCAACTTTGTTTGGGGTGGGAAGCAAGTTTAGTGGGTCAGGGCAGGTTAAGATTCCGTTCTGGAAATCAAAGAGAGCTCTACTTTAATCAAAGGTCACTGAGAGGCCAGGCTCAACAACACAGACTAGCACAGTGTCAGGGAATGCGAGGGGATTTCTGATGAAGGAGTTCTCAGCTGACTGACCAAGCTTCCAACTCCTTAAGCCAAATATTAACTCATCCAGACACCCTCTAGTCGGCCGTACCGCGCTGCTGCCAGATAAATATTTAGGGTTAATGTTTGTAGAAGACTATATTTTTGTTGGTGCCTGCTTGATTGTTTACCTCTTGGCGTGCTTCATGTCTGAATGGGTATGTGTGCCCACCTGGGAGGTCCAGGCATGCTGCCCCCCGCGTTAGATTTCCAGACAGTGAGTCTGTAAATCTACAGCCTTCCTCCTGTGTCTGTGTGTGTGTTTACACACTACAACCGTAGTTCAAAACCTCACCTTGGTGTTTGAACTGGGATCAACTTGAAGGGCTTGCAAACAGAGTATAAATATATGGAGATGCTTTTTAGTGTGATGAAATATTAGAGATAAAATACTTTTTTTGAAATGTTTACATGGAAAGTATGGTGACTTAGTTCTATATACAATGATTAAATGGTCAGATCATAAAGTCTACCCGCCCCTTTAGTAATAATCATACGAGACTGACAGCTTGTAATTTGGTTTATGGTACAAGTAGATTAGTCGACTAATCGACAACTAATGGACAATTAGTTGACGACTAATTTAATAGTCGATTAGTCGTTGCTTTATATTATATGAAGTCAGAGTGTAGTGAAGTCGAACAAAACTATGAGCGTTGAGCACCAAAAAATGCACTTTTTAATATTTGAGTCAGTGAGACCAAAACTTTACCATTTATAAAAAAAATAGTTCCTTGTTTCAGAGGCCAACCTCATTTCATTTAATCTTGTTTTAATACCAGAACCTAATAGGCTGCACCATTCATTAAAAGTTTAAGAAACTATCGTGTTCATTCTCTTCATTTTTTATTAGTTTGAAGCTGATGATGGTTAATATGTGTGTTTTACATCAACTTTGCGCATGATCCGATTAGTTGACTAATTGAAAAAAAATAATTGGTGATTAGTTGGCCAATTAAAATAATCATTTGTGGCAGCAGGTACAAGAAGCCTTCATCTGCAGATTAACAATCTAGCTAAATTGAGATATGAATCAACTTGTCTACAGATGTTAAGAACCTTAAAAACCCACTCAACACATTCTCACTCCCAACTTGCCTTATATGGACGTATGGTTCAGGCCCCCTTCACCTCACTTTTTCATGTTTTGGGTGTCCCCAACTTGTCATTTTTTGGCGTGCTGGCTGTTCCCATTAAATCAGGGCTCCCCAAACTCCGGGCCACAAACCGCTACAAATCCAAGGGCTGCTTGATACCGGGCCATCGACAGGGAGAATATGCGTATTTTAACCAGGGGTCCTCAACCATCGGGACTCGGACCAGTACCCTAACCCGGTACCACTTCAGTGTCTGTTTCCGTATCCAACACCGTGTCCCAGCCAGCACATCAAAATTTGACAAGTTGGGGACACCCAAAACGTCAAAAAGTGATGCGGAGGGGGCCCGAAACAAAAGTCCATATATGACGAGTTAGGAGGGAGAATGTGTTGACCCACTCCAATGAAAATTGTGATTGATTTCTGGTGATGAAGGACATATGTACAGAAAATTAAGATTTAAACGGAATTTCAGAATATTTCTTTATTTAAATTGTAGTAAATCTGGACAAAAATTTTTTTTAAATGGACCTCATCAAAATAACTAGTATATGGATCAATGTTCATTATCAGATATGCATTGCGTTTGAACAAGTTTTCATTTGAAAAACATATATTTAAATTAAGTTTTTCATAAATTATAGATGCTTTCATCATCAGAATGTAGTACATTCATAGATGGTCTTTGTAAAATGTCCATATAACTTTTTTACATTAGTAAATGGATGATGTTGTATTTGCGTTTTTTTTTTTTTTTTTAATGGACACCCCTGAACTATTTAGTCTTTTAGGAGTTAGAGAATAGTGAGGGAATTCGAACACAACCATGGATTCTCTGTGTTTTTTCTTACTTCTACCTCGTGTTTTATAGTCTCTGTAGATTGACTTCTCTCTTTCAAAGCCCGTGTCCCTCTTGCTCTTTTGTCTGTCTGGGCTGTGTTTGGCCTTGCCTGCTTCTGCCCCTGCAGGAAGTTGTTAGCAGGCTGATAGAAAGCAGACTGAGGTCATTAAAAGCGAACACCTGCTCAGAGGAGTTACTCTTTAACTGCTCTTCACACACCGGGCTGCTGGTATGCACACATAAAGCACATGCACGCTCTGTTTGATCTCCCGATGCCACTCCCTCGTTCTTGAAACCTCTGGCTCAGGAAAGAACAGATGAATGAGGAGAGGGGAAGTGGAGATGAAGGGTTCAGGAGGACTGTGAGCCCGGAGATGGGCTGAGGCAGGCGTGATTGAGCTGGGATCTTTTGTGTGTGGTGTCTGCAGGCGGGTCAAAGTAAGGTTCATGGGTGAGAGGACTCTGGACTATTGAGTCAGAAAGAGCTTCTAACAGGTTAGCAGCGCAGCCTTTTTAAAAATATAAGTAGAACAAAAAAGCGTGTGCACTAAAATGGATATCTATGTTTTATTGAGTTATTTAAACATTTTTAAAAGTGTTCCAAGTAATCTTTTCATTATAATTTTAGTGTTTTTAGCCTAAATGAAACAAAAAAACTGTTGTTTTCTAGAGCATAGTGTCTGCAAAGTGGCAGTTTTTCATTATAAATTCACCTCTGAGTTGTGGGCAGGACTGTTGGCGCAGTTAAAGCCCGCCCACTTCCTGTCATCCATATATTTACAAGCTTTCCCTCTAGCTAACGACCCCACACGACCCCAACCGAATATTACTGGTGCAACAAAATTAGCGAGCGATATTGTGACTTGCTGAAGTAGCTTTTACGCTTTTTCAAATTCCCTTTCTTTGCATCTGCTCCTGATTCACAGCATTATGACATTTTAAGCTAAATTTTCTTTATACAAGCCGTCCATCACCAGGAAAATGCCACAAGATGATGTTAAAAACACAATTTTAATCAGATTGGCTTAGAATTTTGCATAATTCCACCACTTGGAAACCACTTTTAGTATTTTAATCAGCACTCTGGCAATAATTAGCCTGTTGACTTACTCAGTCACCGCAAGTAAACTGGCCAGCCATTTCCCGCTCTGCAAACCCAACACCCGCGTCCTTCTCACATCCTATTCATTAATGGGGTGGTGAGCAGTTCAAAACAACTGTGGCCAGCTGTGGCTGTGTGTATTTAATCATTGTGTGTTTCTGCTGGGACACAAAGTGTGCGGAGGGGGGCGAGTGGGGGCTTGCCAAATCCTGGCTGACAGTAGCACAACCTCAAACATTACACAGCAGTACTAGCAGGGGTGTAATATCGTGTGCTTGTATGTCTGTTTTTGTGTGTATATCATCTGCAAAACAGGGTTTGAGATGTGACGGATGATTGCACACTCTATTGCTTTTGAATGAGGCAGGTGACAAAACACAGACACAGAGCTATTCATCATGATTTGTGATGCGATCAGTTTTCAGCCTTGGAAGAACTTCCATTGTTTACAGGAGGACACTCGTCAAAAGCAAAATATCTTGTGTTGTGTTCTCGCATCCTCTGGCAGCCACCGCCGGATGACGCGCTCCAACAGCGTGACCACAGCCGTGCAGGCAGACCTGGATGACCCCACCGATGTTCCGGTGCTGCCTCCCCGACATTGTGCCACCATGCCGCGCCAGCACTCACGAGACGCCGCCACCTCCACGGTCAGCATCCAGGGCTCCGGGAACCACTACCACGCCTGTGCCGGAGACGACCTGGCAGAGATGGGTTTCGACCCATCCATCCTGCCCCCTCCGGACCCCTGGATGGACAGCGTGCCCGAGCCGGACTTTTCAGAGACCGCCGTGCGATCTGTGTGCCCCCGCGACGGCCGCTGGTTCCTCAAACTGCTGCAGGCTGAGACGGAGCGGATGGAGGGCTGGTGCAGACAAATGGAGCAGGACGAGACCGAGCACGAACTGCCCGATGAGAGTGAGTCAAATCCGTCAATTATTGGACCACCTGAAGACATAAAAATCACTGTACAGAGAAACTTGGTCGGTTATTTCTCTCCTAATTGGGAGGGAGTAGCTATTTGTGGAGTTGAGCTACAATAGCTGCTTGTTCCTGTCTCAGGCCCTTTGGCCTCCACAGACATACCATGCATAGTTATCAATAGGTCACTGTCGGCCCCAGCCTCATACGTGTACCTATCTCCCATGCAAACATGTTCTCTCAGTGCTCCTTTGGTGCAACTATTTGATCTTGAAGGAGCGCTGCAGCAGCGCTTTTCTGTGTTTTACACGCACACACTCACATGATCAAACGGAGAAAACAAGCCTCTGGCAGCAGTCCTCACTGCGCAGCTGATTTCAGGTTTTGCAGAAATGTCATCGCCTGTGCAGCTCATGTTTTGGTTTCTGGCTAAAGATTCTTGCACAAAACAGGGAGGGTACCTCAAGGTTATCCCACGCTACCAGGCACGCACACACAAATGCATCCTGAGACGCACATCTTCAGGGGGAACGGTGCAGATTCATTTTTCTCCCTCCCCTTACTCTGTTTCTGATTCCACAAGCTTCATGTTGTGGATGTGTGCGATTGAAGTCTGTCTACAGGGATGCATGAATCAGGTTATGCGCTGCAGTCTTCGTTATCTCAAATAACAAACACGGGAGACTTGTTTACTACATCAGATCTTCACATGCCGTAAATGTTGCATTTTCATTTGCAAGTTTATGAACTTCTATTTTTGGAGGGATTTCTGGAATATTTCACTTCACAAAGTGTTTTGTGCCCACCAAATAAAGGAGGATTCTAGCGCATCCTTCTTTTTTTTTTCCTTGTTGCATTACTAATGCAGCTCCCTCTGCGAGTGGTGCAACATGCCTGCAGTATGCGGCTCTGCGAGTAATTGCATTGTGAATTGTGCACGTGTGCGCATGCATGTGCGTCTGTGTCTTTCTGCAGTCCTGGGGAAGATCCGCAGTGCAGTGGGGAGCGCCCAGCTGCTGATGTCCCAGAAGTTCCAGCAGTTCCGGGAGCTGTGTGAGGAGAATCTGGTATGTGTCACCTCATCCTCTGCATGCCCCCCCCCACCCAGCCGACAGCCGGCCCCCTCTCCCTCCCCTTTAACACTGACATCATCCTGCACAAATCATGCTGACAGGCCAGGCGAGCAGTCATTTACTATGCATCCGGTACAAACGTCGCATCTTTGCCACCTTTCTCATGAAAACTCCTCTAAATGAGTGGCAGCAGGAATCTCTCCAAATCACAGACTATACACTGATTATACAGTTAAATAATATGTCCACTCTTCATTTTTTCTGTTCCTTTATTTAGGAATTGGAAGCTGAATTTTGAAGATGTCATAAAAAATAAACATATTTTTTGATTTGTGTTTGAATAAAAGATTATTTTTTGCCACATCAGTAGATTTTTTTTTTCCCCACAAGAATTCAGTTTTAAGTGATTGAACCCCTCCATATGCTAAATGAGGCTAATTTCGCAAAATAGCATCACCTTGAATGGAAAAAACATTAAAGACCCACTCCAAAAAAAAAAAAAAATTACTTTTGGATGTTTTTAACATGTTTCTGATAATAGAGGATTTAATGAGATCTAATCCATACAAGCCCAAAATGCTCACTTATTAGAGAATCATCCCATTCTGTGATCAGTTCGTTATCATGCTAAAGTAAACATTTCCATTCGCCAAACTGCTACAAATGATCCATTAAGCATATAAACAACCTGTGTTTGTATGCTTGTTTTCATGTGTACATCAGAACCCAAACGCACACCCGCGACCCGCCTCCCAGGACCTGGCGGGTTTCTGGGACATGCTCCAGCTGTCCATCGAGAACATTAGCCTGAAGTTTGATGAACTCCACCAACTCAAAGCCAACAACTGGAAACCTTTGACTCCCCCAGAAATCCAGGTGCAAATTTGAGAGTCGTGGGATTTTGAATTGATCAAACTATCCGACCTCAGACTTTAGTTGGAATGTGTTTTAACCTGCATGCTCTCATGATTGTGTACTTTTTTTTTTCTTTTTGTAGCATGCACATGAGTGTTACATTCTGTCATGTCGCCTGCCTGACGCTGCTACTTGTGTTGTGTGTTTTGTTCTGTTGTCAACAGTGAGCTGCTTTTGAGAAGCTACTCTACCTGCCATGCACCTTTGGGGCCTGTCCATCTCCAATGGTCATTTACCTCACGCAATGGCCACCATCGTACTGTCTTACCCCACACAAATGGCTTCCACTGTGAACCATAATCGCATGTTCTCACATTAAGCCGACGACTCTCTAACCCTCACGCAGACTGGCTGCAAGTTGTGTCGCTCGTCCCCGTGTTAAACTGCAGCCCGCTCCGAGGCCTGGCTGATTTCTTTTTAAAAGACTATCTGTCGTCCTGTCCAGGAGAGAAAGATGCCCCCTCCTGTGCCAAAGAAACCCCTGAAGAACCACCCGCCGCCCCTGGCTAGGGACCGCTCACTGGAGAGCTCAGAGCGCCAGCGCCTGGAGGCTCGCAAACGGCTGCTAGCTGCCAAACGTGCCGCGTCGGTGCGTCAGAGCTCTACGACCGAAAGCGCAGACAGCATTGAGATCTATATCCCAGAAGCCCAAACCAGACTATGAAACCAACACCCCCTCACCTCTACGACTCCGCACCGTCCCATAAACGCAGTAGCACTGAATGGTAACGCTAGGGTGCTAACATTGTCACTTTTTTTGCTAAATTTCCAGATTACTTTAGGGGGAAACACCCACAATGGACACTCTTTGAACAGTAAATGTACATTGAAAGTATTTATTGAATTATTTATTTATTTACATAAATGTATCTCCACTTTCCGTCTCCCAGCTTCGATGTAGCAGTCCCCTCTCCCCTTGTTCCGAAAGTATCTATCGAATCCCCCTTTTCTTTTAAAAAAAACCCGATCAATCAAAGGAAGCCAGGGTTGGCAGCGATGCATCGCCCAAAGAACTTTCATCTCGCTGGTTATTTTTGGGTTTTTAACAAAGGAATGGTGAAGAAAAGGTTTTTTGTGTTAGAGCAAACAGCTCGAGATGTTCGGTTATTTCAACAAAAAGGTACAGCCCGTGAAATGATAATGAGAGTAAACACTACAAGCTACGTACACACCGGGTTCAAGAACGTGCTGAACGCTTTAGTGTGCGGTCGCTACCTGATTCTAGCGAAGTTTCTCACAGTTGGAAGAGGCTTACGAAATGTCGCAGAAGTGCAAATATCGCAAATATCGCTCCAGACTTTTTTCCAAAATGAAAGACTTGGTGTCTTACAATTCAGGTTGGAGACAAACCGCGATTATTATTTCTCCTTCAATATGTATTTTACTGGTTGGCACTTCCATAAATTTAAAAGGGACACCATCCATACGACACCAGCAAATCCAAGTCCCTGATTGGTCAAAGTTTAACTAGTTTATGCTTCAATGCGCGACTCACTCCAATAAAAGTCGTGTTTTTAGCATGTCCTTGTAGCATTTTTCTCATGATGGATAACATTTATAAAGTAATTTAAGAGTAAAACAATATTTCTTTATTTAAATTATGCTGGATCAGAAGCAGTTTTGAAAAAGTTCCAAACGGAGAGTAATGGAAAAACAACATCTCAGAATTCGGACATCACTCCCACTTGATGACATCATCAATAGTCACCGGTCAGCTACTTTAGCCCGGAACTTCCAGCTCTCAAATATCCACAACAGCAGCAGTTTTATAACTTTAAAAGGTCAGACTACAACAAAAACTTACATTTAAATGTAAACTTCTGTGCCTCAGAGCACACCCATTTGAAGAAAAGCGAGGAATCCCGCGGAACTATAAGGGCTAAATCTCCAAGCGGAGGGATACAAAGTCCTCCGCTTGGTGGGATTGCCCTTAAAAAAAACTATTTTGGACAATTTAAAGACCACTGGGAACAATTTTGCAATAGAAAAAAAATATACTTGGAGAGGGACTATAAAAATGTACATAGCGACGCATGAATGCAGGAGCTTTGAACGGGTAGGTCCAAAACGCACATATACGCGACTTTTCAATGGAGGTGGTCACGTTTCTGAGCCCGGTGTGAACATAGCTACAGGCCGGATCTGCTTCACTAAAGGTGGGCATGTTGTTTGTGTGTGTCACGGTCGAGATTTCAAACGTGCTTCCTTTTATTCCAGCTCCAGAAGGGGATCTGGTTGTAATTTACAACAAAGGTAGCAGATACAACAAACCGTGTCGTGTCATTTTAAGCTCAGATCAAATAGGGTTTGTAAAAACGCGTCATAACGACACGATCGCATGCTGACACCTTCTTTTGTCTTTTTTAACACGTTGATTCCTAACATTTTAAGGTCAAACTCCTCTGTGTAATAGACAAAACTCAAATATTTGCTACAATACTAGTAGTTAAACTATATTTTATTATGTTGTTTCTAGCCAAGAGATATTTATTGACAGTATTGAGACTACGGGACCGAAAAGGGACTATTTCTCCTCACTGTGTGTGCACTATCTCTGCCTCTAAACGAAGCAATTACAGAAGGTCATACCGAAAACTCCTGTTTCTGATCTTTTATATTTGAGTTTAACTTATGAATTAGGGGATCAATGACTGTTTATGGACATTGTGATTATTCTATTTATGATCATGCACTGAAAACAAGGCCCTTATACTGTGTCTGTGTTTGATTTCTGGTTCTTCTGCATTACTGGCACCTTATTTTGTCTTTTCAGTTTCAGTGATCAGCCTTAATTTCTAATAAGATAGTTGAGCACAACAGCAGTCTCAGGGGAAGAAGTGTGTGTGTGTGTGCGCGTGTGTGCGTCTGACTCTATGTGATGCTTTCATATATATGTATAAAATCCTTCCATAAGGATGCTCTGAAATTCTAAGTTAAGGTCCACCATTCTTTCTTCAGCGTTACACAGTTTTTCTGTCTGCTGCTGGAATGTGGAGACAATCCGAATCTGGTTTCTGCTCACGCTAATGTTTTTGATCACAGAACAGAAGTATTATTCAGTTGATTTCACAAAGGTTTTGTGCCATTCAAGTAAAAACTTTTATTAATTAGCGTGATGTTTATGTGTGGAGGATTCAATCATTAAAGTACAATTGTTTTTAACTTGTATTTCCTTTAGATGATTGGTGAGATTTAAGAATAAAGGTATAAAATACAAATTTGACATAGATCATTTTAGTATTTTTATGTTGAAGCTTGTATTTGCATTAACTTATCTGTCAAAGAAATATAGATTCTCTATTTATGTTTATGATATTGACATATCAACACTCCTGATATAAAAAGGAGTTCAAACCAGAATGTTGGATTGTGCAGCAATCCTGCCACTTCTGAAGCTCGTGATTCAAGAAAAATGAAAAAATAATTCAAATTAATATTTGTATATAAATGAATGTTTCCCTAAGTATATGTAGACTGAAAACACAATCAAATAACATGTTAAGCAGATATACATTTTGTAGTTAATGTTATTACACTGTTGATGTTATGGCACGTGTATGACCTCTTATCAGCATTAAACAAAGTCATTGCCATAATTCTGTCGCGTTTATTTTTTTTCCATCTCCATGTGTGATTTCATTTGGAATATAATTAGAGAGATTCCAAGGCCTGCATGGTGTGTTTTTTGGGCGTATACCTCCCTAAAGGGGTGGCTCCCCATAATTAGACAGCAGGCCTGGCCTTGGCTTAGCCTTGATGTTGCAGCTTCTGGTGATTCGCTTCGGAGGGAAAGCACTAAAAAGATTGTTAGAAATCATGAAGGTTTAATCCCCCTGACAGTCCGGTTCCTGAAGGTTTCTGTAAACCCTCATCAAAGATAGCATCATTCAGTTACATCATAGAACTTACAGCGCTGTCATTTTTAAAGGTGCGGGATAGAAGGCGGAGCTTTTAAACCGCGTGTTGGGACTGCAACCTGAGACTCTGGAGCCATGTGCAGTCATTGTTGCGCTTTGGGTTTGAAGAAAAATGCTAACATTTTGAATAAATAATAAGTTTGTTGTTTACCTTTTTTGCAAGATTTTTGAACTGATTTGACTATAATAAAAATTAACTTTTTTTTCCAACCAAAGCTTAAATCAAGAGGCATTGAAAGCTTTACTAATCCTCCAAAATTTACACTTAAAATAATTAGGCAAAATGATGGTAACGGATTTGAGTGTTTTATTATTAGAGTCTAGCTGCTGTTCAGACTCACCATTCTTTTTTTTTTTAAATATATATTTAAATTGAATATTTTTTATTCAAACCAATAACAAACAGAACAAAAGAGCTGTAATAAGTTGGACTAAAAACAGTTAAACAGACAAAAAGAAACATTTTTTTAAATACTTCTCAAAATGTTCATATATAGGTCATTATCACTTAAAAACTGGTGATTATATATTTCACAGAAACCCTCTATAAAAAATAACAAACGCATTGGCTTTTGCATAGTCCAAAAAAGGCCTCAGTATTAGGACATGTAGGACAGCGAACATCGAGGTCTGAATTCTGACAGTTCTAAAGGGTTCAGTAGGCCTAAAATGTAGTCTTAAAATCCATCTTCTAAACCTGCTTTATTTCCAGTTTGGGATCGTGGGGATGCTGGAGCCTATCCAGCTACCAGAGGGTCAAAAAAGACACTCATGCTTAACCTTCAAAGATTAAAGGAGTTAACCCATACAACATGTTTTTTGGTACTTTGGGAGGAAACTGGAGAAAACCCATATGTGAGAACATGCAAATTTCACACAGAAAATACCTAACCAGAATGTGAACAGGGACTTTCTTGGTACGAGATGAACCTCTTCACCACTTTACAGCCCCCCTAATTTGAGTTAATCCTAAAATGTAAAGGGAAACATGCTCGATTTATAGCCAAACAGTATGAAAAGTAACATCAGGAGAGGAAAATCTAAAAAAGTAAGACCAGAATGAGTGCTCTGCCATCGTCTCTCCAGTTTTATGTCATTCAGACGTGTTAATTTATGCAGGATTATGCTAATTCAAAAAGGAAACCTCTTCACACTCAGGAATGTCTGTGAAAACATGCACTGCTTCTCTGTCCTGCTGCATTCCCTCCATTTATGCACCAGAATTAACTTACATCCTCGCATGATAAACAAACTTCCAGTATTTACAAGAATTTGTGAAACGATCAGTTATAGAAAAAAAACAAAACTTTATTAGAATCCCATGTGACCCATCTTTGCCACAAACATTGCACAGTATGAAAAGAAATCACATCATTGGGCATCGTGTCACATTGACTATACACATGGTCCTAATATACATGAAAATGCTTGGTTTTTTTTGGTGATTTAAGGAGGAAAAAAAACTCATTTTCAGGTCATGAAACAGCAAAAGAAAGAAAGGAACTTAGTGTTTTATTTTCCAGTCCACTGGCCATCGTTTTCACTGAGCGACGGGGTGAAGGCTCAGTCTATGAACCTGCTACATTAAACGTGAAAAACTGAAGAGTTGACAAAAAAAAAAAAGTTTATTTCTTCTTTTAAAACTGCTAAAAGTAAAGAAAAAAAAAACTAAACACATGAAACATTTACAGTAGTGAATAAGTTCTTTTTGATGCCAAGAGCAAAGTGTGTTTAAGACGCTGAGATGACCGCTCTCCGCCTCCGACGTGCAAACAAGTGAGGCAGACCATTCGTGAAGGGGGTCGGTGAAATGTGGAGCTGCAGGAGGAGACCGGGCTGAAAGGACTCCTTCTGCACAACCAGATTCTAAATAATGGAAAGACATAAAGACAGGCAGCATTTATTTAACGTTTTTGGTCCCTGTGTGCAAATAAAATACACATGTAGATACATACGCATGTATATGAAATGACTAAACAACTTATAGCCAAGGCACCTTGATACTGTTTTTCTTTTTTTTTTTTTTTTTTTAAAAAACATCATCATATTGATTGGTATACCAAAAATAGAAATGATCAGGCTTTCATGTGGATTTGTTCTCTGTTGCGTGCACAAAAGAAGTCACTGAACTGAAGAGTTCTAGAGTTGAGATATAAAGTCTGTTGTTTCCCTCTGGAGTTCCCCTTTAGGACACCAGCTGTTTGGCCTGCAGCTCCATCTCTGCAGCCCGTTTCAGGGCCACATCCACCAGCAGCTGGAAGCCGCTGAAGTCCTGTGTGAGGTCTGGAGGAGTGGGAGGTGGGGTGTTGAAGAGCCCGCTGCGGGGGCTCAGGTTGCCCTCCATGCTGGTGCTGAGAAGGGTAGTAGTAGAGGGCGGTTGCTGCTGGCCGCCCGGTCCGTCGTCGCGGCACCGGAACAGCGCCTGAGCCTGCAAGGACTGCAGCAGCTCCGCCGCCCTGTCGCAGTTCATTCCTGGCGCTGTCGGGTGGGTGACAGTGGTGTGACAGATGACGGAGGGCCGGGTGGGCACGAGGCCCGGGGAGGGGGACGGGGAGGTCGGAGAGGGTGCGGGAGGGGACACCGCCTTCCTCAAGACGCCGGGCACGGCGGAGTCGAAGCTGGAGGGGTGGAGGGCCCGCTTGTCGCACATCTCCTCCGTCCCCGCAGAGGGGCTGCTGTGTTTGGGGGACTGGGAGCTGTCGGAGAAGCTGTCGCCGGCCTTGCTGCCCTTCCTGGAGATGGTGAACTGGTTGGGGTCTTTGCCGTCTTTCCTCAGCATCTCTGGGAGAAGTCGCCGCCGTGCGTTGATGAACCAGTTGCATACCTGGAGAGGAAAACAGATCCGTGAAAACCAGACTAAAAACAAGGGAAATCCCACCCGTTAGTAAAACTTGACTGGATTTCTTTCCTTACAAAAATCTTAATCTCTAACACCAATCATGGTCATCTCCCCGCTCCTCCAGGCTAGTAGTAACTGGCTCTCAGGGGCTTGAAGCTCTACGTAAATGACGCTCTATTGTTCCCAGACAGCTGGGATGAAAAGAGGCTGGAGGGAGGGAAATTCCTGTCCTGCGTCTCTGCCAAACCCGCTGCACTCAGCCAGTGAGTTCACTCACGTTGCCTCACACACTTCCCTGCTGCAATGTCAAGCTGGTTTGGATGACCTTCAATTCGCTGTTGATGTGTCATGCTTTGTTTGTCATTCAGACAGGAAATTCTTTCCTCATGCTAGTCTGCACTCTCCTTTAAACTCCACGCTCTTACTGGCAGCGGGGCGGTGGAGTAACCCTACCCCCCCACTGCTGTGTCTGTATACCTGCAACGTGGAGAGCTGAGTCTGCTTGGAAAGGAGAGCTTTCTCCTGTTCAGACGGGTAGGCGTTGTAGCGGTGCTCGTACAGCCAGTCCCTCAGGATCTGAACCGACTCCTTAGGCAGGTTCCCGCGTCGCTTCCTTTTCCCGTTGCTCCCGGCGCTGGACGACAGGTCCAGAGGAGCATCCACGCTTTCCTCCTCATCCGTTTCGCTCCCGGACAGCATCATCAGACCTGCACGGGAGAGGAGAGGGCATGAGAACACGGACAAAGAGGATCCTTTAAAGCCGGAGAGCCTGTTGTCAGTCTGGCCGCCTTTTTTTTTTTTTTTTTTTTTTGCCGCAGCCAAACGCAGAGCTGTCTGGGAGGCAGCTGATGTGTCAGAGGCAAGCTGTCAAGTTCAGCCATGTGATTCATATAAGGAGCGAGGGAGGGTGTGAGGAGGAGGAAATAAGGAGGGAGGTGGAGGAGACGGAAGGAGGAGGGGGGGGACGTGACAAAGGCTGGTCTGATGCTGTGTCAGTTATAAAACCTGGCAGACTGGGAGCAGATCACCTTTGTTTTTGGACAACAGAGCCATTTCTGTTTCACATCTTGAATTTTTTCCACCTAAAATATATATTTTTAATTCTCATTTGGTTATATTTATACATATAAATCCAGAGAATATAATAGGTAGGATTTGGGACTCACTTGTTTATGTGGAACAACAGATTTATGTGCGTAAAAAGCAATTTTTTTTGCAGCCTGAACTTGGACAAAACTAGTGGGAAAAGACTAAGAAAGTTCCCAACAGGATGAGGTAATTACGCAGGCTGGAGCGCGCAGAAGGGGGAGGGGAGACCTGTTGCAAATCAGCGTCTCCAGACTAAACAAAAGAAGCCAGAGCTGCGAGCTTCTTTGTACGTTAAGTCCACTCTCAAACTGTGCCCGTCGAGTCCCAAAGTCATCCAGAAGCGGCAGGGTTTCAGAAAAAGTGAGGAAAGCGCGCGCACACGCCGCGTTGGGAAGTTTAAAAGCAACTTGTAAGAGGCTTTCCATTGTGTGCGCCTGGACCACGAGGTCCACGAACAACAGCAACTTCCCACAATGAGGTCAGGAGGAACAGTGGCCCACTTTTGGGTTTCAGTCCGACGCAAAGGTGCCTGGACGTCTTCCCACTCGTAGACGTCCATAAAAACACACTTTAAGTCGATCGATTTGCGTAATTTGCGCGTCGGGGAAATGCATCCAACTTTAATTGGTTCAATTGAGTCAAGTTAATGACTTGAAATAAACTCAAAGTTGGGTTAATTACGCAGTGACTTTTAGGAAAAAAGGCGCACATAGATAAAGTCTGTTAAAATGATGAAATTTTGGAATAAATGCGTTTTTGGGAGATGAAATGAGTGCTTAGCAGCTCCTGACACCGCGCCAGCACATGGCAGAAAAGCCCCCTGTCACGTCTGGAAAGGAAACAATAGACTGCGTGCTTTCCTTACGAAGGAAACGGCTCTTTTAAACCTTCTCCACACCGACTATTCGACTTTATTTTAGTCCAAAACATCCCACTTACCCCTTTTTGTCTTCATCTCCGTCCGAAAATGTTCGTAGGTGAAAAAAAAAAATCAGATTTGTGTTTTTTCTTCTTCTTCAGCGTGTATCCGAAAATCCCTTATTCATCAAAACGCGTCTCTCCTCCTTCGGTGTGAAGCTCCGCGTCCTCCTTCTCGTCCCGGAGACTCGGTGAGGGGGTTACCTGAGATCTGCGCGTCCCCTCGGCTCAAAGCCCTTTTCCTCATTGACTGTGTTTGATCCTGAAACTGGGTGACAGCTATCTTTGACAGCTGCGTGACTCAACGCTCAGAGATCCTCCCACCGCGCGGCGCAGGGGCAGAAAATCTGACATCAGCTTGTTCTACTGACATAAATGCGGATTCGTTAAGCTTTTACTGCGGCGGACTTTCTCAATCACACATCCACTCTGCGTGGTTGAAGTTATGAAACACGCGGGAGCGTGGGTTATTGTTTTCAGGCGGAAATCGGAGGGAAAACAACAACAAGACGCATGTGCACGGAGCACTGCGGACCTCGTGGTTCAACCAGAAAACAACATTTTAGGATAGATTTTTAAATAAATATTCAAACTTAATCAAATTGTTTTCAATTTTTTTTTAAATTAAAACACTAATTGTGTGTTATTTAACCTAATTGCTCCCCTTTATTCTAACTCTCCTCACACCAGCTCGCTGTTTTGCGCACTGGTCTCCCCCCCCAAAAGCAGCTGGAATATTAGCGCATAAGTCAAGGCCACCATAGAAAACAACAGAACGGCGAAGGAAAACATCAATGCCTTCATTTGTATGCAGTACACAACCTTGCGACAGCTGCTGGAGCGTCGTGTCTCTCTGCATGCGTTTTGTCCAAACAAGCTTTCGGTTCTACGATTACAGAGAAATGTCGCCATCTAGCGGTTATTTTTGGCCATTTGGTTCTTGGGCTCCCTCTGGTGGTCAAAACGCCAATGTGCAATTATTAAACAATAAACATTTTATAAATTAAAACATATATACTCTTGGTTAATTATGAAATGGTTGGGACCATGCGCTCAATATAGTTTTTTTCAATTGTTTTATCAGTTGCTAAAAATGTCACAAATATGAACTATTTTAACCGTTTCTCCATGTTGTGTAACACATTTTCTAGAAATTTCTTCCAGAAAAGTCTAGATTAACAGCTGTGGTTTTACCTGACCAAAGCTGACACCAGTTGGGTCATGTCTAATTTTAACACGCAGATTCCTTTCCACAATCTATAAGCTCTGACAGTGTGTTTAAAAAAAAAACAAACTTAGCTAAGCATTGAAATATCTGCCATTAATGTTCAATATATATTATAACCACATTTGCATGGATACAAAACTATCAGCTCACAACAGTTTTGTCCTTTTACATATTATTAAAATTATAATAATAAAATAGTCTCAAGAAATCTTTTACAAACTAAGTATGTTAAACAAAGTTCTTCTATTATATTTATTCTTTTTTATTTACCATTATTAAAATAAATAGATTTCATCTCTTAAAACTTTGCTAATCTAACCATAAAACGTAGACTTTGTGTTTTAAACCATAATTATGAATTTTAGCTTTCGATTTTTACTCTTTTATTTACATTCTGAACATAATTCTAAAAAATAATTATCCTATAGCTTCAAGTTTATATTTGGCTCATTTGAAAATCTTATAAGTACTAGGTTTTTGGTTATTTTGGGTTATCAGAACTTAAAGGTAAAACCTGTTTTATTTTACACGTTTTTAAAAAGCGTAATAAGTCTTTAAGTTTTTTTTTTTTCCTTTCCTTACCTAAATAATAATAATAAAAAAAAAAACTCACACACAAGTTGCTTTGTTCAATCTGGGGTTGTTTATAAATAAACAGATTTTTATTATTTATGTTGGAAACTTATTATAGTGATCATTTTAATATATTTAATATATTGATCATTTTTTAAACTTAGTGCGTCCTGAAAATCCTTTACACAAATAAAATAAAATTATTAATCTCCGCTGGAAAAAAAATATTTTGAAGGAAAAAAGGTCAAATAAATACATATGTAAGTGATATCCAACAAACAAAAAAAGACAGATTTATTATGATCTTTTTATTATTATTATTAAATAGAACAATTAACGACAGCCTGTGATTTTATTTTGAAATGTCATGAACGGAAGTGGTATTTTTGCATGGATTTGACGGGCTTTTACACTGAAGGGATTTGGTTACAAACAGTTTGAAGGCTAAAATTAGGGAGGCACCCCAACAGCAAATGACGCCACAGCGCTAAAGTGGACCACGTCGTCGTCGATAACAGGACTCGGGGGCCATGGAAACGTTCCCGGCAAGTTTGCCGCCGCTGTCGATGACTCCGGGGGTATTTTTAGCTGGCGTTGTCATCTTTTCGTAACTGCCCCGGCCCCGGCGGCGTTCAGTATAAAGGACCGCTGGAAAATGCAGATGTACAGCAGCGCGCTCACACACTACCCCAAGTCGTCGCGGAAAGTTACCATAACTTTGTCTGCATCCCCCGAACGGCTGAACGGGACGCCGCGAACTACCCCCGAGCTCGACTTCGCCCAACTCGACACAACTTCTCCAACAGGCGCCGCGGAAACTTCTGGAAACATGCCCGCCTTCTCGTGCTACGACGCGGCTTCCACCAGGAGGCCGCTTTACTTCACCTCCACCGCGGAGATATTAATCCGCCGACCCGACGGAGTGGAGAGGCCCGTTCCTGTCCACATCATCCGACAGCCCAAAGCCCCTGCAGGCCGCCCCCACAGCGGGCAGCCCGAGCAGGAGAGCATGGTGGAGTGGATAAACCATCAGGCGGAGGACAGCACAGAACTGCTCGGAGGAGCTGTTTTTAAGAGGAAGAAAATCATTGAATCCACAGTAGATTCAGAAGTTTCTGGAACTTTGAGGAGCAACGGATGGGCGTCATTGCATGAAGAGGAACTGGCCCCCTCAATGGTTGCCATGACGAAGAACTTCAGAACAGAGGATTTATTTGATAGGAACGGTATGGAAAGTACACCAGCACCAGAACAGACTTTGGAGCTCAGTGTTCTGCAGGAGCCCCCTCCACAGGGGCCCCAACAGAGAGACGATAAAGTCAGCCGGTACCTGGCTGAGGTAGAGAAGCAGAACAAGTACCTCCAGGAGAGGAACCGATACCGGTACCACATCATTCCAGACGGCAACTGCCTGTACAGAGCTGTGTGCAAAGCCACGTACGGGGACCAGGCCAGACACGGCGAGCTGCGGGAGCAGACGGTGCACCACATCGCCGACCACCTGGACGAGTTCAACCCCATCATCGAAGGGGACGTGGGAGAGTTCCTGATCAACGCCGCACAGGACGGTGCCTGGGCCGGCTACCCGGAGCTCCTCGCCATGAGCCAGATGCTGAACGTCAACATCCACCTGACGACGGGCGGCAGCGCCGAGAGTCCCACCGTCTCCACCATGGTGCACTATCTGGGAGAGGAGGACGCCTCCAAACCGGCCATCTGGTTGAGCTGGCTCAGCAACGGCCACTACGACGTGGTCCTGGACCGATGCGTCCCCAACCCAGAGTACGAAGACTGGTGCCGGCGCTCACAGATGCAGCGGAAAAGAGACGAGGAGCTGGCCAAGTCGATGGCGGCCTCATTGTCCAAGATGTACATAGAGCAGAATGGTTGTGTGTGAGGTCGGATGCTGTGGACTTTGATTTAAATTATTATTCTTTTGTAAGATTTCTGTTTGTAAAGACGTGCAGAGCACATCCTTTCTTTTGCCAGAAGTTTGAAGTTCTCGACAGTTTGGATTGTATTAGGAATAACCCTATTTATCTTCCTTTGTTTCTCCTTGCCGACCATCTTTATTATGTCAACTGTGTTTTAGATACACAACTTTTTTTGTGCGTTTGTCTTTTTTTCCATTTGGCACATCGCTGTATTATAGCTGCTCTCTTTTGCACAAAAGTCCTGTCAGACTAGTTTGGGAGAGTTGTAATTTGTGCCGCTTTCATGCCATTTATTCCAACTTTTCTTTTCTTTTAAACAAAGTTGTTTTTTTTTTTTTTTTTTTTTGTGAAAAAAAAGTTTATTTTATAAGATTGTTTTAACTTTCTATAAAACTGTCATTCAGCCTCAACCATCTTGTCCAGAACGTCTTTTTAATCTTACACCAACGATGCATTTAAAGTACCGCATGGCGGGACGAGATAAGAGATACACGCGGTACTCTGATGCTTTTTAAGGTGAAATTATACTTTAGCTAGATTAGCTGCAGCCTTCTGTCAATTTATGTAATTTCTGCAAACAGAAACAAGTGTGGGATTTATAAAAGCGTTCACATTTTTAAAAAAATTCCAATTATGGCATTTTAGCAAAAATATTTAAGCATTTGTCGTTTTATGGGACATAATTTCAGCAAAGCGACAATAATTCATCAGATATTTGCCTCTGAGTTGTGATATGGAGTGACTCCTCCTCCCACTCCCATCATCCTTTCCGTTGAATAAAAAAACTTCTCAAATTCTTTTTTTAGTGTAATTTTCTTAGTATATGTCTTCCATCAGAAAAAGGCCTCAAGATAGTGATAAACACACAAGAAAAGTTTCAAAGACAAAAAAAACCCTGCTAACTTTTCTGCAAATGCACTGTCAGCATGGTTATCAAATTTCTGGTAGCATAAAAAAGCAAACCATTCATTACAGTGAAGGAAAAAGTGTTTCCTGTTTTCCCTGAGGCATCCTCTCTGCAGAGGCGGACTTATCATTAGGTGAAGGTGAGGGATTGCCTGGGCCCCCGCAGCACCTTGGGGCCCCCGAGCTGAATACTTAGCAAAAATGTATAAAATAACTTCCAAGTCTATTAGTTTCTACTTGTGTAATAAAAACCGCCAAATCACTGAAATGGCGTTTAAGTGTTTCGTCCTCCTTCAGCCCTTCTGCAACAATGGAATATTCCATCATCAGTGAGTCAAGAGAGACTTCTTGAAGAGATCAAAACAAAAAAAGTGGTAACATGAAGCTTTGTGACATAAAAAAAGGCAAAGGGAAGACAAGAAAAAAAGAATTACAGCACTACTGGAAGAAAAAACAAGCAAAAAAGACTTTGAGAAACCAGTCAAAAAGTCACAAGGATAAAGTTGTAAAATGATAAGAAAAGGTTGAAAAGTTCACAAAATAAAATCATAAAAATTTATGGTAAAGTCAATATAATGCAAGAAAAAAAGTTGTAAAATTATGAGAAAAAAAGTCACAATTTCACCCAAAAAAAAAAAATTACACTGAATTAAAAAAATTTAAGAAAACGAAGTTGCAAAATTTGAAAAAAAAATAGTTGTACGGTCGAGGTCTGTTTTTTTTTTTTTTTTTTTTTTTTTTTTAATGCAAAGTCTTGTATTTGGCTATAAAATGTTTCAACAAAGACAATCAAATATTACCTGTTCAGCTGGTGTTGTAGAACATTTATAAAATGGGATGGACATCAGACTGCATGGATCTCATTTAATGTACTTTATTTATTTAGTTTAAAAAAATCCAAGTGAAATTACATTTGTTACGTAATAAATATAAGATTTTGTTCTTGTAAAATGTTGACTGTTTTTAAACATAATTTTATGACTTTATTTTTATATATATTTTGTAATGATGCCCCTAATACTCCACCATAAGAAAAGAGAAAGCACAAATGAGTTTGAGAATTTTTCTTTTTAATTGATACCACTCCACAGAGAACTATTCTGTTCCATCAATTCAAGCATTCTTATTTCTTTTTTCTTCTTCAGTAAAACTTGACCAAAACAAAGGTATGGTTTTCCCGGGGCCCCCAAACTGCTAAGTCCGCCACTGCCTCACTGTGTTCTCTTTCCATCCACTAGATGGCAGTGTAGGCTCCTCGCATTTCCCTACACAGATGTTTTCATTTTTAAAGTAATTAGGACGAAAATTTCAGCACTTCAGACTATTGAGATGAGAACAATGGCATCTTTAATACTAAAACTAATCAAATGTGAAACTCAAAGCGTTAAAAAAAATAAAAGCACACGTGCTCACAAGCCTCTCAGTCTAAAGCATTTTTGAAAGAATATCAATACAAATGAAATTTAGTTTAAGGAGAAAAACTAACTTAAATAAAACAAAAGAGATATCAAACTATAAAAGACGTATATAATGAAAAACAGTATTCGTAAGTTGAACTAAGCACTAATAAAAACAAATTTAAAAAATCTTTCTGAAGAGCGATGACGTCACGCTGCGGGGCAGAAAAGTTTTCATGTTTGTTGATGCGGGAGGAGGAGGAGGAGGAGGAGTGGACGCCCCCCTTCCACAGCTTGACTCACGCCGCTCACAGTGCAGGCGGCTCCACAGCAGACGGCGGGCAGGTACAGCGCGTATCGGCGCGCGCGCGGACACCCCCTCCTTCATCCACGGTGCGCAAAAGCGCAGTGGCACCTGGACGCATCCCCAGAAGTTCTCGCATACCTGAAGAGGCAGTGAGCCTGCGGGGGTACTGGCGGACATGTCGGGGCACCGGGTGCAGTTTGCGGACCTTCCTCCGGCTGAGCACAAAGGGAGTCCAAAATTTCACAGTAAGAGCTTTTATTTTGCTGCTTAATTTGGCTCAGATGATGAACTCTTGGATGAATGGAGGGAAATTCCTTCCTCCTCAGGAATTAAGATGGGAAACTTTTTTTTAGACTACAAGGGATTTTTTTAAAACTTTAACTTAAAAAAAGGATCACATTTTCTGTCTTAAATGTTATACATAATACATAAAAATGGTTTTACTCTTAACAGAGTTCTTTTTTCCATGCGTGACTGGCGTGCTGAGTCTCACCTCTGATCTCCTCCACTTGGAGATCAGTGCTGTGATGCCATTTGCCCCACTGTTATCTGAAGTGGCAGTTGCCCTTTTCATGTTGCTGCTAACTTTGTTCTCTTTTGGCTCCTTAAGTGAGAGAAGCCGCTCTCTTTGAGCTCACCTTAAAGCGACTTTTCCCCCCATTTCCTGCCTCTCTGTGTTTGGATCAATAAAGTAAAACAGGACACATAGAAAATGTGTTGACCTCTTAAGGGTGTGTGTACATTACAGCTCAAGGAAAACCCAAACCCATATCCATGGTGACAGGTTTGATTGGCAGTACATGTAAATCAGGGCAGGATGGATAATTGCCAATTTGCTGCAAAGTCCTTTGGAAGCTCATCTTCACCTCCCTCCGGCTTCACGAAGACACACGTGCGCAGTTTGTGGCTGAAGCTTTTCTGTTCGGTTGCAGATTTTTCTGTGCAGTTTGGACAGTAACATGTGTGCAGACTGCAGGGGCAGAAGTGCTGATGGCAGTTGGAGCTCAGATTGTATGCGGGGCGTGTGGGGATGATGTGTAGAAGGGCACAACAGCAGCTTCAGCAGCGAGCCACACTTTCTGACTCAGCTAATCTGTTTTTCCTGCTGCATAGAAGCAGGCGACAGGGGTCAAGTTTCAGTCTTTTTCCCTCTCAATCTGTGGGATGCACAAACCCGTGCAACGTACGATTGTATTGTAGGCTCAGAAGATGTTGCAGAGAAACATTTCCTATTCGCTTATAGTAGAATTGTATGTAAAAAAGCGGTACAAAAAACGGGGTAACTGATAGTGATTTTTGTGTCACACAAAGGAAAGTCTGCAATTGATCTATCAATCTATCTCTCGCTGAACAGTTTGATTAAATCTCAGATATGTTTCAAATTTCTCCAGGATTGTAATTCCAGATTAAAGTAATCTAACTGAATGGGCAAAGATTTTGTCACAATTCTCACTTTTTGTTTGTTCAAACCAAACGGCTTAAAAAAGCTTTTGCAACTACAACCATAGTTGGAGCCTATCTCTGACAAGGAATTATTAAAAAAAAGTGTTAAACCAAAACTTGCTAGTCTTGTTTGTCATGTGACTTTTTTATCGAAATTTTCCAAATTTTCAGTTTTATTTATTTTATATATTTTGCTGTTTTAGACATATTACTTACTTATTTCTACTTCCTTTTGGGTCAGTTGCAATCCTCAATAAGTCAAACTATTGGTTCACATTGGGGTGACCTGAAAATGAATCATTTCTGTTGTTTTTAAAGACCTACTTTAATAATAATAATAAAAAAAACCCTTGGATGCTTGAGGACATATGAATTAAGCTTAAAATTGAATTTCTGAGAATTTTTTCTATTCAAATCATCATGAATCATGAGCAGACGGGAAAAAAAGAACACATTTTTCTGTGCATTTCCTGATGCTCAAAGTGCTTGCAATGTGTATCCATTATTCATTCACCCACAGTTGACATGGGGAAGCAGGGTTCGAGCCGCCGACCGTTCGATTATTGACTGATCTCCTCAACCACCTGAGCCTCTGCCGCCCCCCAAAAAATGTAGTGGGAAAATGCTTGTATTTGTGATGTAAAAAAGCTCTATTTTCTGCTCCATTCTGATGCATCCACTTGTAGACAAATAGATGCATTGTCATTTTTGAACCCACAAAATGATGGGAAATGAGGGTGGGTTTACCTCGGGGTCCCACGTAACTTTAAAAGTGCGAGAGGAACTCCAACTGCAGACGATCATGTGCTCTGGATGTTTCGTTGGGTTAAAATTTTCACCGGATGTTGCAGCTGAACCACTGTGAATAAGGCATTTTAAACACTTTTAAAATGGATCAAACGTTGATCAGAGGGGAACTTTAAGCAGATCAAGGTTCATTTGTTTGGTCTTGATGGTCAAAGCGGACCATCTGAGAAAAGCAACTCTGGTTCAGACCAAAGGGTTATGAAAAACCTCTGACAAAGTTAGACCTAGAATGTTCCATTCAGCTTAAATTCAGAAAAAAATCCCATCTAATTTGGTCTGATCTGCTTTAGTGCTGCAACAAACGATTATTTTAATAGTCGACTAATCACCGATAATTTTTTCCGATTGGTCGACTAATTGGGTCATGCGCAAACTGGATGTAAAACTCACATTTTCACCATAATTAGCTTTAACCTAAATAAAAAGTAGATATATAGCATTACTTGCGATAATATCAATGTAAGCTGAATTTGGCCACTGAAGATGCTAGTTATGATAGCTGAAGAAGCTGAAATTGATAGCTGAAATCACTGAAGCTAATAGCTGAAAAAGCTGAAGCTGATAACCAGCTAAGATATTGGCTAAATGACAAATTAGCCTAAAAAACTGAAAAAAGCCTAAATTAGCCAAAACAGCTAGCATACAGCTGAAATATTAGCTAAACTCCAAGATAGCCTAAAAAACTGAAAAAAAAATCCTAAATAAGCCAAAATAGCTAGCATGTTGCTGAAATATTAGCTAAACTCCAAAATGAATGCCATTATAACCTCCAACTTTGCTACACTCCGACTCCATATAATATAAAGTAACTATTAAATTAGTCGTTGACTATTTTAATAGTCAATTAGTCGATTAATCATGGAAGCATCTAGCTTCCATGATTAGTTGACTAATCATGGAAGCCCTAATCTACTTTCACATTGCACTTTTGAGACTGGGAATACCTACTTTGTAAATCTCAAACTCTCTATTTGGGAGTTGTATCGTCTAAAAGAAGCATTCAGCATTAAGAAAAAAAGCATAAACAAGAAGAAAATGCATCTTGTTAATTGGTCAGGACTGACATCCAAAACCCACAAAAATCTATAATCTTTTGACCATGTATATCTAAACACCCTCAAGACTTTTTCCACCATCTTTTTTTATTCTCACTTCCTTGTATTTATGTTGTGGGCTTTGTGGGATTTTTTTTTTCTTCCTCCAAATGTTTGTCACTTCTTCTCTTTATTTCCTCTCTGGTTTGGTGAAACGTTGATCCACATTATAGTAAAACACACTTGTAGGCAAACCAAGAACCATTTTTGTTTTGACCCAGGCCAGAGCTCAAATGGGCGTTCACACCTACTCAAACACAGCAGATTATCCAGGAAAAAGACCAAAGAGCCCTGGTGTGACCCTTTACAAGCAAGTCAGTTAAATGGTACCATGTGGTGGAAAAAATACCACCAATTGTATGTTCACCAGAGATTTTTGTGTTTGATACCAATCACAAAGTGTTTGTGCTTTTTGTTTGTCTACTTCACCAATTTCACACTTTGGGTTCTGACTTACTTTACCGTTCCCCATCATTACTAAATGAATCATACTCACATTTTCCAAACGAGTGTGGTTTAGATGATTCTTAAAGATTCATTGCAAATGGTTTCAACTTTACTCAGTTTGTGGTTGGCTGATGAATTGCCTTTCAGGCATTATGAGTGGTTATAATGATTTATTTGATCGGGAATATCATTTCTGCTTTGTCAAATGTGGATCATAGAATATCTTTGTTTTAATTTGACCGGAACGTCTTTCATTTTGTCTTGGCCAGCTGCAGTCTGAGACATGGTGTCCGTCATCTCAAGTTTCCAATAATATTTACAGATTATGTCAACAGCTTGCAGACAGAGATAAGCAGTCTTGATTGCAGGGATGTTATCTCCATATGGGAGCGAAGTCACATGAGCCTTTTGAGATGCAAATAAGCCAACAAGCCGACAAGCTTCAGAAAAATAACATTTAAATTGTATATATTCTCAAGTTTGCTAATCATGAATTTAATTACTTCCATACAAGAAAACAAAATATAAGGAAAAACCATTTAATGTATTAAAATGTATTGTATCCTAAAACTGTGGGCTATTAAAGTTCCACTCCAACCGTCTTTTGATCCACTGTAAAAGTTTTTCCGGTGGTGTTTGAACTATGAATACACAGATTTTAGCCAACATAAAAAAAACTTTGTGTCATTTTCTACCTTAGAGTTGTGTGCAGGACTGTTGGTGGAGAGTAAGCCTGCCCTCACATCCCATCAACCTTTTGTTTACACTCTTTTTACACTCGTTTTTCTAGTGCTGATCCTAAATATCGATGGTATTGATATCATATCGATACCCGCCTCCACTCTTGTTTGAAACTTTTCTGTATCAGCAAAAAGGACACAATTACTTAAGTTACAAATTATTTATGTTTATTCTAGGGCTGTGAACATTAAAGCGCTAACGCACAACAGTAGTTGACGTGTCTCTATTTATTAATGCACCTCGTGGAGCAGCGGTCTTTCGCTTTGCCTCGCCGATTTAGTTATCCACGACGTGATTTAAAACACTTCGTTGGGTATTATTCCACATACACCATAACTATCTACAGAAGAAACAAATGTTCATTTTTTAGTACTTTGATCTTTTTGTTTCCTGTTTAGATCGCTTTTTCACAAAAATAGGACTTTTTGATCCATGATCTGGTGCATTTTCACGATAACATGACGAAGCGCCACTTAGCTTCAAATGCAACATGAAAAAGTAAAATGCGATTAATCCTGATTAATTTTTTCCTAGCGATTAATTAGCTTTTTTTTTTCCAATCATTTCCCGGTCCTAGTTGTTTTTTCTTTTTTAATTGTTCAAAATTTGTATACATTTTTTCATAATAGTTACTTGTTTCTTTTAGTTTGTTGACTGTTTTGCATTCACTTTTTATTTAATTTCAAGAAGTTTTTTTTTCTAATAAACTGTTTTCCATTTAATTGAAAATATTGCCCTAATTCTGTTTTTATGTTTACTAAGTAATTAAAAAAGGGAAACTTAAAACAACATTTGCTGCTATTGAAAACAACAGAGATTTGAGGTTCATGTCACATCCACTGCATTTACGAAAAATATAAATATTGGCGATACTGACCGGTATCAGATCGAGATCCATATGCTCAGCCATAAATTAATTCAACACATTTTTGTGTCACACCAACTTGAATTGAGTTTTTAAAATTTTCTTCTTATGTGTCCTCCATCATGAGAAAAATGCGACAAAAACATTAAAAGCACAATTTTTGTCAGAGTGAGTCTATAAAAACGGCTTTTTCAAAACTTTGTTGTACCCGTTTTGTCGCAACATGCACAATATTGATAAGCTTTGCTGCGTGTTATTATACCCTCAGTCCCTGTGCAACAGTCGGACAAACATACCAGCTGCTGCGCTGGAATCACCACTGCAGACAGAGCTGTTTCACCAGCTGAGGAATGCATTTGGTGGCTGTGCCAGCGTCACTCTTTGGAGATCCTTCTTCTGCTGCTCGTGACACTCTGTGAAAACATGTTAAATAGTCATGAAGGGAAGGATTATCCATATATTCCATAGATAGTTCAGTCCCTGTTATTAATGTCATCTTTTTTTGTCATCTGCTCCTGACTCAGGTGAAGGATGCTAATGTCTGCTTGGTTGATTGAGTGAATCCCTGAGGAAATAGCAGTGCTCTTGATGCTAAACAGCTGTTCTTACAGTGGATTAAAGCTAAGTCCCTGAAAGACTGAAGTTCTCTAGAAGTATGAAGCAAAAGCTTGAAAGTGGTCTGATCTCTTTAAAAGTAATTCTATTTTTCTGTCCCTCTTTTAACATAAAACTATTCACGTTTTTTGTGGCTCACATCATCATACTTATACTAACACAACTGTTTAAACAAAATACATTGAAAATGGTGCACCAAGAAAACATGATTTGTAAAATAAAAAGCCCCAAACTTTTAGATGAGTGTAATGTTCTGTGGAATAATCTCCTGCTTTCCCTAATTTCCCCGATTCCTACTGACCTTTTCACGCTCCTTCTGTCATGTTGTTTCACTTTACTAAGCTCCAATGTTGCCGCTTTTGGAAAGTGAAAGTGCTCTGCTTTCACTTTTTTGAAATTGGCCTATCATTTGAGGGCAGAAAAAAAAGAGGATCATTGCATAATGCTTCTGACCCGTGACATTTTGGTCTATCGTCGAACACGAGGAAGGAGAGTCAGCGTAAAGGTCATTCTTGAGAAATGCAGTTAAGTGGCTCTTTATTTAAAGAACCTGAAAGGGAGAAAAAACACTTTGAAATACAAGGGGGTGTTTAGGTTGAGGCTTCACTTCTGCTTAAATCAATTCATTCTGTGTTTCTTTGCCAGAAAAAGTTTACAAGTTTACCAATTAGATGTAAATAATATGGAGGTGTGTCAACCATGTCGGCCCAGTCGTGAAGAGAAAAAAATGTAAGGATGTTGAAGAAGAAAAAAGCAAATTTCTAGCCCATTCCTGTGTCGCGTTATGGCTGTTTAAAGAAATGACTGCAAAGTGCAATTCCGCCACTAGGGGCAGCAAAGAAAAACCAAAACCTGCATAAGAAGAGATTAAGATATAATTATAACGAACAATCTAATTAGTGATTAGGCTACTAGATTGGTTGAGGCACTTTTTTCCAACTGGAGAAACAAAACAAAAACAAAGCTACAGATAACAAGTTGACCATAGGTTATTTTTGCTATTATGTTACTGGTCCGGCCCACTTCAGATCAAATGGGTTTAATATGGTCCCTGAACCAAAATGAGTTTGACACCCTGGTTTAAAGACTATCTCCAAATAATCTGTTAATCTATTTTCAAATTGATCTTTTAACTATGATTATGTCGTTCTTAGCCAAAATCAAAAACTTGTCATTTTCTAAGGCATCACTCATATAGAGTGGCAGGAGTTCATGAGAAATACAGACCGTTGGCATGGAGTAAGCCTTCCCCATCATCCATTTGCTTTCAAGAGGACCTGGTTGCAGACAAGATGATAACTGAAAATCATAAGCTGGAAACGAAAATTCCACAAGATTTCAGAGTTGTCACACTTTTATTAAAACTTTTTAATATGAATAATTGACTTTGTATTCAGGATTATCTTAAAATGTGTCAAAAGAGGGTTAACGTATTATTAATTTCATAAAGGATATTTACAAAAGTGTTCAGATTTGTGAAACTATTAACTGTTTAACATTGGTGCTTTAGCTCTGGACCAGTATTTACGTTTGACCGCAGTTAGCTTAAGCGCTTTACGCAATAAATGTGAGTTAGCTTATTCTGTTGCAGAGAAAAACAGTTTTGTGCTGGAATATAACCCTTTATATCATTAATGTGTGCACATTGGTGAAAAGTCGCTTTAAAGTGTTGCTTACCAGCGCAAAACCACTTTTCTCTGCAGATCAGCTAATGTATGTTGATCGTGTAAGGAGTTACAGTATGTCAAAGAGCGTTGCTTTGACAGATACATCTCAGGTGTTAAAAGTTCAAAGCTTAAAACACAAAAAAATGTAACTGTTGGGATCTTTTTTGACCAAATATATGGCTCGCAGGAGGATATTATTACGTTTCTGGACTTCCTTCCAACTAATGACTTTCAGCCGCCATCTTGTCTGCAACCAGGTCCCCCTCCTTTGTTTACACTCTCTAAAGATTACAGTCACTCACACCCCAATTTAATATTATGATGCAGCAATATAGGTGACCAATTTTGCAGCTATGGAGCTGTACAGTTTAAGCCAGATGCCAGCTCATGGATCGAGTCGTCTATAAGTTGACGCATCATAAATTGAGTCCCGCCCAGTGTACTTTCTACGTCACAAATGCCATCTTTGACTAAATTAAGACACAGAAACACAATTTTGAGCTTGATTATCTCAATAGTACAAGAAAAAGCAACAATTTCATCAGATTGGGTCTTTAAAATGAACTCTACTCATTCCTCTGAACACGCGGATGCTCTCTTTCCTGACAAACTGCTGAGAAATAAATATATATTTATGTTGCCAAAATAAATCTCGAAGCATCTAAGGCTTGATCTGAAATCACAGAGATATAAAAGATACTACATAAAAACGATGACACCGATGGGGTGCTGTGGCTCTCCGCACAGTTATGATTCATCCATCATAGGAAGGGCTTTTGAAATATCTGCGCTCCTTTATGAAAGGTTGTACACAGTCTTCCATGGAGTTGAGAAACAAGCTGTGATCACATCCCCTGCATCTCTTCCCCTAATACTGCGTGAAACAAGCCTATTTTTTTCTTTTTTTTTTTTTTAAAGGTGCAACAGGAAAATAAAACAAGATACAAACACAGATGAGTAAAAAGTCACAGCCTGTTCTTTGATGTTCAAAGCAGATCATGGCCTAAGGTTGATATCTAATAGGTAGAAAATGAGCAGCGAGGAAGGCTATGTGCTAATGTGTTGTTTTCTGTTTTGAAGTACTGGCACCAGATCATTGAGCTGGTCTTATGTTTACATCCACACTCCACCCTGACAACAACAAGGCTTTTTTCCCCCACAAATTGTGGTTTTAAAGACTTCAGAAATCAATGCAAAGATCTGGGTCACTACACTGTGTCAGCTTGGACAAACACGTGGAGATACGTGCAGAAACACAACACTACAAAGTTCCTAAATAAAAAAAAAAAAGCAAAGAGATAAGAAAATAAAATGTCACTATCATCAATTTGATACAGAAAAAATGTTTTCCTAAAGCAGAAAACTCGGCTGCAAAAGCATAGATACATTCAAATGCAACTGCTTTTTTGCCACAAGGCAAAAAAAAAAATTCAACCTTTTTTATTTCTTTTTTTATGTTTCACTGATAACCTTATATTATTTTTAGATTGTAGCTGCATCAATTTATCTCTTGAGTTAATTAAAATAACCCCTGTTGTGCATGACTGCTTCAAACCTTATCAGCATTCCTTGTTTAGGGATGTCCAGTTCATCAGGTAAACGTGTATATTTGAGGTAAAAAGTAATCTATATTAGGCCTTATGGTCACAAACGCCCTTACGGGCTGTCTGAGGGCCAAAAATGGGCAAATATCAAAAACATGCAAGAAATATCAAAGTCATAGACTGCTTTGTCAGCCCGGAGAGTGAAAATGTGTGGGGTTCAATTTGTGCCAAAAATCTGTTTTTTTGCATTCACTGTCTATGTCTACATAACAAGTCTATTGAACATGTGTACTAATATCCACTGCATGTCCATGGTTCTTTGATGATATCTTTGTCACAAATAGAACCTCTTAAAAATGTTGTGGGCGACAAGTGAACACTTTTAAAAAACGTAAGGTGAGGCACAGGTATGTCCGAACCTTTCGCGCTACTCAAGGGGCATGTTAGTGCTGTTGAAGTATTAAATTCATGTATAGTTTGTTTGGGCGTCCCACGGGCACTTGTGTGTCACCTGCAGACCCCGTGCATACAGCATTCGTGAGTGGTTAGTAGGAGGCCAGTACTCACATCTTACTACTGACTAGAGTGTGGTGTAACGACACCATATTGACTACATCACCAGTAAGTCAAAAGTGCACGTATCTTACATTTTTTATACAAATGCTTTACAATACATTTACCACACACAGCAATGGTACTTTTCATTTTCATTACCTCTCTTGAGGTGGCTGTACAAGCCTACAAGGAACTGCAAGACTCGCCATCGCTCCCTTCAGGATGCTGCCACTCCTATATGACCCTCACTCTAACTTTGACCATACATGGCCCCATTCATTCTTTCTTTTACATGGATCAGTTGTCCTGGTCCCTTTGGTGGAAAAACATCCCCAAAGTATGATGTTTCACCCCCATGCTTTACAGTAGGTATGACGTTCTTTGGATACAACTCAGCATTCTTTCTCCTCTAAACAGTAGGATTCTTACCAAAAAGTTCTATTTTGGTTTCATCTGACCATAGGACACTCTCCCAATACTTTCTAGCAACTGCCACTGCAGGGTTAGAGTCCCTGCACAGCGGGGTAGTGTGTAACCGACTCTCTGTAAGCTCTCTGCAGGTCATTCCACCGTTCTTGTGATCATTTTTACCCGATAGGGTGAGATGGAGATGGAAGGAGATTATTAGTGGTCTTGTATGTCTTCCATTTCCTAATAATTGCCCCTCCAGTTGATTTCTTCTCACCAAGTTGCTTACCTGTTGCATATTTAATCTTCACAGCCTGGTACAGGTCAACAATTTTGTTTCTTGTGTCCTTAGACAGCTCTTTGATGGAGTTTGGGGTGTGAAAGTTTGAGGTTGTGGACAGGTGTCTTCCATATAGATAACGAGTTCAAACAGGTGCCATTAATACAGGTAACGAGTGGAGGACAGAGGATCCTCTTATAGGAAATCTTTCGTTTGTAGGTGACCAAATACTTCTTTCCCACCATAATTTGCAAATAAATTCTTTAAAAATCAGATAATGTGATTATTTTTCCTAATTTTGTCTTTCATAGTTAAAGTATACCTTTAACGAAAACTGCAGGCCTCTCTCATCTTTTCAAATGAGAGAACTTGCACAATCGGTGGTTGACTAAATACTTTTTTGCCCCACTGTTTGACTAAGGCTTAAAGTGCATCTTTTAGCCACCAGCAGATATCGTCCCAGTGCCAAAGCGATGTGTGTGAACATAACTCTTGCCCTGCAGCGTTTCTTCACCCAAATGATGTTGTGGTGCTCTCTGTGCTTTTTCATCTTTTTTTGTGGAAATTCATACTTAATTAAATTTTGGACTTGCAGTCCTTTGGTGGATATTTCTGTATTTTTTTTAATTTTTTGGCCCTCAATACTCGGTTCATGCAAATCAGGGTTCACATTTCAACACATCTGATGATAAGCGGAACCAAAAGCTTGACGAACACGCAAGTCTGAACAGATTTTCCAAGTCAAACTCTGTGTTTGATAAAACGCTCCTGTTCACATATCATTTACATGTCTTAAAAAAACCCACCCGACACCACTCATTCAAAATTCCAAACATTTTGTTTCTGCATCTAATTTGATAACCGATCCTGTAGAGGAGGAGGAAGAGGAGGAGGAGGAGCAGGGGGGTCTACTTGCAGTCAATAACCGCAGGGCGCTCCTGTCAGCGTGATGAATGGAAGGTTTAGAGTGAGGATATAAGTGGGTGTGTGCGGAATGGGACAGGACGCCACTGATTGGGTGTGGTCAGAACGGGGAGACGGTGGGAGGAAAAGATGCGTTTGGAAAAATGCTGAGAAATACTTCGGCATGTATACACGAACAACAACACCCTGACTTGCAGCAGCTGCCTCATCAGCAAGTTTATTCACATTCCCAATCAAAAAACAATGAAACTGCTGCTGTGTTCCTGTAAATTCTAATTTATAATCCACTTTTTTCAGTGAAAGTTTATTATTTAAGCATTTTTGTATGAAGCCACTAAAAATATTGGAAATAATTTAATTTGACAATTAAAAACTACTTAAGTTTCTTTATTTCTATACAACTTTAATGAAGAATTCTGTCCTGACAACTCTGGACTTATGATCCAATTCCTCACCTCCTCCCCCCTCTCGACACACCTTTAACTCTAGATCAGAGCTGCCACAGGTGCTCTGGCAGAAGAAACAAATAAATATGATGAACAGCCTTCCTGTCAGTGCATGTGAAGCTGAACTCTGCAGCGATGCAGACCCGGCTGTCAGGAGATGCAGCAGTTGTGTAAGAGATTTAATGCATGTGGCTGGGCGTCCAAAGAGGGGAGGACTGTAATCAGCAGACTTTTTGGCAAGAGTTTTCGTGTTTGTTGGTCTTGCTTTCAAAGTCTGCAGCATATGATCATACAAAAGAAATTCCTTTTAGAATATATTCATTTAAAAATAATAGCATATTGTTCTTGGAAGGCTGCCTCTGTTTTCAAGAGTCTGGTTCAGAAATAAATCTTAAAAATTATCCTTTTATATACTTTTTGGCAATTGTTGCAGCTATGCAGTCAGCTTGCAATGGAGAATTTTAATTTGTTTTGTACAATAATGACTCTCAGGAATGTACTTGTTTGTGCAAGTGTGTCTGTCAGATGAAACTGTTTTCTTGTGTCTTTTCTCTGAGTCAGTCCAGCTGCAGGTTTAGACCACTGAGATGGAATGTGTGATTATCCTCTCCAGGATGACACAGAGTCAGGTCAGCAGTCTCATGTATTTGGTCATCAGTTTTTCTTCTTCTGTTGTTCGCTTTGATGACAAGATGAAATGAAAGAAAGACTTTGCCTATTAATAAATATAACACATATTTTCTGTTCTCAAAGAGAAATCTGGAAACTCAAAAAATTGCAGAACCTTAAATGACCACTGGGGGCATACATCACAAGAGGACAATTTCCCAATGACTCCCAATTTAAAAATCTGATTTTACAACAAAATGTAAATTTATAATTTGCTATCTAATTCTTTGTTCATATTACTTTATTCGGGCAGCCGTGGTGCAGTGGTAGGGCAATAAACTCGTGATTGGACGATTGGGGGTTCGATTCCTTGCCCGCCCATGTGTCAAAGTGTCCTTGGACAAGCCTCTGAACCCCAAATTGCCTCTGGTGGAAGGTTGGTGCCAGTGTTTGGCAGCTGAGCCACCACCAGTGTGTGAATGTGTGTGGATGGGTGAATGGGTCTGTGTCTGTGAAGCGCTTTGGGCCTTCGAAGGAAGGTAGAAAGTGCTATACAAGTATACGCCATTTACCAATTATTTTATTATTATTTTTTCAACCTTCACTTGACTTTTTCTTGCCCTATCAACCATTGTCCAGGAGGACTTAATAAATTCCATCTAATAAGGTCAGCCCACTTCACGTTTTTTTTTTTTTTTTAAACTATAAGAATCCCTTGAGTGTCTCAAATTATCCATCTAGTGTAGTATTCACATTTATGGCAATATTACAATCTTTTTTTTATCTCTATTTCATTCTGAATATCAGACAAAAAAAAGATTTGTATCATCAAAATCTTGTAAATCCACCAAAAACTACAACTACCAGAGCCCCACCCCACTTCTTATTTGGCATCATTTCAAAGCCCCAAATGTCCTATGCAGATGCCAGGAGGATATAAGTCTTTTAACCCCTTAATGCTGTATGTTGTTTATTTACAGTGCGCCTTTAAACCCAGGACTCCACTTAATCTAACATCACCTTTAACAGAAAAAAAAACACATAAAAATGTATTTATTTTTATATTCGTATAATTGAAATGAAGTCAGGCTTTAAGGGGTTAAAGACAACCAATCTTGTGGGGTATTCAACAATTTCTTATTAAATTGCATCACATATTTATTTTTATATTTTTTTGTTCACTTATTTTTAATAATTGTTACAACACAGCACGTTGCATGAATGGAATTAAGTGGGATGAGTGATGGAGAAACTTTGTTCTGACACAGTTTCCAGGTCAAATTCTGTCTTGTGGCGTCATGACCAAAATAAAAAAAATAAATAATAATAATCCAGTCTACTGCTTTTGCACTGATTGAACAATGACTCATTTTGAAGAAGAGCTAGTAAATCCAGCAAGAAGTCGTATCAAACCTCTTCCAAAGATGACACTACTGATAAAACATCCAATCGTTTTAAGAGACAAATTGCCCAGATATTGTCTGCTGACGAAAATGTCTGTGTTGCATTTAGTCTCTGTTGTGGTTACTGTTGCTTCACACAATGATTATAACAAGTGAAGTTTGACGCAGCAGCAGCAGGAAAACACTCTGTTCTGCATCTTGGATTGCGTTCACGAGGGTGAGGCGTGTCTTACAGAGTACGAACCGGCCTTTACACGTTTCATAGCCTCATTTGCAATTTTGATAAATTGCTTTTAGCAAATGATATGCAGTCCAACAAAAATACAAGGGATTGTGAATAGCTGGATAAGAGTTGTTGCTCTTTTTCATGTCATCGTAAATGTGAAAATTCCTGTTATTACAACAATTAAATGCCTATTGCAAGGAAATATATGTAGCTTTACATTTTACCTCAATAGTTTAGTTTTTATTTTAAGAGACGATTGTAACTTTACTTACCTGCAGATGCTCTCTTTCTTTTTCTTCTTTGCTTTTTAACAGTGGAGTAACAAGGTGACATAAAGCAGGCATCAACTTTCCTTTGACCTTCAGGACCTTAAAGTCCCCCAACCCCTGAGTCACCCGGCCCCCCGCTCCCGCCGCCGAACTTGACACTGAGTGGCGCCCAATTTTAATATCATAAGGGATTGTGGGGTGCTCCTCACTGATGGAGGTTTGGGGTTAGTCTTTGATCTTCCTTGCGCTTGGTAATGAGGATCAGACTTTGGAGGTTTTGGCCAAAGCCGTCCCACCCCTCCCTGTGCCACTTAGAGCGGTGGGGCAGCAGATATTCTCCTCCAGAGAGGCTTTTTTTTCCCCTCTTCCCATCTCCGTCTCCTTCCACCCACACATTCACTGTTCTGTCCTTTCTATCTCCTCGCCTTTCTCTAATCAGCTCCTCAGCACCACCAGCGTTTCAGAATCCTAGACCGGTTTCATCATTTCATTAAGGAGGCCTCGGCGCAGATGAAGCAGACCTCTGAGACCTTCGAGGGAGCTGGATGCAGCACAGGCGGATTGGAAGGCAACCAGAAAACATGTGTGTACACAAACCGACAGTGAAGCAAAGGGTCATAGCAGACACCAGACGGACGCTGCCCGATTGACCTCTGACCCCAGCTTTGAAAATAAAGTCCAATCAAAAACATGTGTGTGCCAGTGCTCCAACCGTTAAAGGCCCTTTTCTTCTGTGAAACTGGGAGCTTTTATTTTGTTAAATTTGGGCGGTGTTTGGAGATTCTTGTCAAGTAGAATCTTGTAAAACTTTAGATCACCGTTGGATGATCACAAAGAGCTTTTTACCCTCTGGTTTGAGGAAGGATGAGTCGATAAATGTCGCATGTTGCAGCTTGAAAACAAGCTAATCTTGCATTACATTTAGTCCCCGCTCTTCTTCTCAACAGTTTGTGCTGTCAACATGCACCCACAATTTATCACAATTAGCTTGGAAGGCTATTTCTGGTCAGGAGAATGGGCAGTTAATTTAGATTATTGCCACAGTTGGAGGCAGTAAAGCTCAAAGTCATTATTCCTGTAGGATTTCAACCATTAAGAAGGAGGAAGCTAAAGAGTTTGTATCTTTTCTTTCCAGAACAGACGCTTACCGCAGGTTTTGATATTGCACATGACTGCCTCTCCACCCTCATTTATTCATTATGCCATTAGAGTCACATTACCCATTATTTTTCTTTTAGCACCAACCACGTTTATATTTTTAGTCCCCCCAATGTTTTCCTCCTCCCTGTTTCTGTCTGTTTCAATTCAGATGCTTATCTTTTATCCCATGTTTGCCAACAAGGAGAGCAGGCTGTTGGTTCAGCACATCTGGCTGCTGACGGCAGCTTTGCGTGTGCGCGCGGGAGCGCATGTGTGTCCACGCGTCTGCCCACATGCATTACGCTGCATTCATGTTTATTGAGGAGTCAACAGAAGCCTACGATGCTAAATATATTCCAACTTTAGTGTCAGATTTTTGCTATTATTACTTTTTTAAAGCGTTTTTGCTTTTATTAAATCAAAATAAAAAATGTAGGGATGCATCAAAATGAAAATTTGTTGCAGAAGCTGAATAATAATAAAAATTCCGTACAGGATATTAATCAAATATGTTATGTTTTTTATTGTGACTTAAACATATGTTAAATTATTTATGGTTTTTCAACTAAAGAAGAAGAACGATTCGAACAATTCGAACAGTAGATGGGCTACTAAATCAAATAACAGAAATTATGTTCGCTTTGCCTCTATTTTTTGAGAGCTTTTTCATTTTTTCAAACATAGACGGAGCGTTTTTTGCTACTACAGTCTCTCTCATATTCATTGTACTGTCCCGGATGTTTGACTTTTAAATGACATATTAAAGTCTCACCGAACCCAAATTTTTTTTTTTGTACAATTATTTAGCCAGAATCAAAAATCCTTTTTAATTACATATTTTTACGCACGTTATAAGCTCCTCATTAGAAATTCAATTCTGGGTTGTGGGTGGGACTGTTGATATATAAAGCAACTGTTGCTTAGAGCTCTATTTGTGGGCTCACATTATAGCCTCAAGCGACACAAAAATAACGACGAGGAATATTATATCAATCCAGTCGTATATTTTTGAGCAAGAATTGCAATTTGAGTGTTGAATGCACATCATGTCTCACACATGTGATGATACCAGGGTGCGTGCAGAGAGATAGAGAAGACTTTGGTACACCCATTTTAGTAGCAAGCATTTTTAAGCATCCGGTTTTCACCTGATACAACGCAAACGAAATTAAGAAATATTCAAAAACACAGTTTTATTGCTAAATTATTTTATAAAGGTCCTCTACATTATATGTTCAAAACACAAAAAATAGGATTTTCATTGGAGTGGGTCTTTAATGTAGCGGTGCGAAAGGTTTTAGCAGACATTTCCCCTCTTGATAAATTAGTTCCACATTCATTGCAAATTGCAGGTCTTTTGTCGACCAGTAGCTTTTCCATTAAGTATGAAATTGCAGAAATTGGATTTTCCATTATAAATTTGCTTAATGGAAATGCCACAGTTCTGGAAAAAAAACTCAGATTTGTCAAAAAGAAGTTTTTGGCCTTTGACATATATAGAGACTGTCAATAATGTGATGTTACCCAAATGCTCTTCTTACCTACTGCCATGGTTCACGTGACTTGGTTTTGATCTATTTGCATAATTAGGATTTAAAGGAAACAGTGTAATTGCAAAAATGTGTTTTGCAACGATTTTGATAACGTTTTGCGCATAAACGCAACTTCTGTCACTTTGAAATACCTTCAAACTGCAGACATTTTGAAGAAATGTATAGATCTCAATGCACGTTGATTAGCCAAAATTGTGTCATTATTCGGTCTTGCTTAAAGTTGCTCCCATTGAAATGCTGACTGTAAAGTTTTTGCAATATTCGGTCGAATATATTCAATGGCCGAATATTCAGTGCATTCTTAAAAATATATGTATGAGATTTTACTGCAAATGAGACACATTCATGCTTTTCTGATGTATTTTTCCATATTTTGCATGTTTGGATGCAAACATGAAGGAAAAAAAATACCTCTGTCCAGTTTTGGGTTGTTTTTTTTTAATCACAGATTTGTGTTTTGTTTTAATCCTCAAAATGACCTTCCATACTACGTCATACTTCAATGCGTCACTGTTGGGACGATGCTTTCACTTTGATAGTTTTGGTTCAATTATATCTCAAACATGAAAGATTAATCTTTAAAAAAAAAAAACTTCAGTTGGAGTTACTTCAGCTGTGCTTTGGGGTCAGTATTCTTCAAATGGACTCTGATCAGAAAGAAAAATAAAGACAAACATCATCTACTCTGAATTATATCGCTTGACTGAACCCACCATCACATTTTAAGTTCTTAATCACACCTTTAAAATAAAAACTGTGATTAGTATGTCCTCAATTTATGCTTTTGTGTCTGTTTGAGATTCTCATTGACTTTCATTGGTTCACTTTTGCTCTTTAGTCCAGTGTACAGTCTGTTCCTGAACTGCGCCAGGAATCATTTGAGCAATATTTTTGTGGATCAGATTTGAAAGCTTCCACACCTGCTAAATAAAGTAAGCTATGAGGAAAATGAACCAAATAGTCCAGTGTGAAAACACCCCAAAACTTTTTTTTTCCCAAACCACGCAATTAAACTCATCATTTCTAACGTCCAATGTGATGTAAATACCTGATAAATTTTAGCAGTAGAGCAACATTTTGCCTGTTAGAAGTATGCAAAATTCTAAATCTGATTATCACTTTTTTTTTTTTTTTTTCAATCTGCCAGCCTGATTTAGAGACTCAAGCCACAAAAAAAAAACCCTCCAATGAAAATCTACTTCTTGGCAGGCATGTTTACTCATGCAGACATGCAGACACACAGATTATTCACAATCCCCCAGAGAGCACTTAAACAAATGGTATTTTCACATGTGAAAGGTCACAAATGAAAAAAAGTGTTGGGAGCATAAATTTGGGTCCGTGTATGTCTGCACCGGCGCACAGGGAGACATCATTTGTGTGAAACATTACTAAATAACTGCCGAGGAGCTGATGCTCAGTCTAACGCCGCATTCATATATTCTGCGTGCGTCCCTCAGCGTGGAGCATTTACAGCGTTTTGGAGACATTCCATTGTGTTATGATAAAACTTTGTGTTGATGCGACGGAAGGTAATTCTTCTAGGTCAATATGAGATTGAAAAATAAACAAAACAAAAGGCATTATGGGTAAAAAACATTAAAGGTTATTCTAATTAGGATTTTTTGTGTTGTTTATTTTATTACTGAATGTGTTTGTGCATCTTAAATGCTGTTTGTGTTTTCAAGCTTTTTTCTGTCTGATGGGTTTTTGGACAGCTGCATCATTCTTCCTCTATGATGTATGATTCACTAAAAGGCCACTTTAACAACTGGAGCTGTTTACGTGACGGTACGGAAATGATTTATCGGGTCCTTTGATCTGAGGAATTTTCTTACCTCTCTTATTTTGTCCTTTATGAAGACACACATCTTGGCTGTGTCAAATTTCACTCCCCACTTAGTACACTATTTAGGGTGTTTGCCGTTTTTTAGGGCTTTCTGAATCTGCAATTCCAAACTCCAGTGCTTAAAAATTTCCCAGGAGTCTCTGCAAATAAACTTGTGTGCTGTGATACTCCCTAGATTGGTAAATATTAGACCACAATGCATTGCTTTTGAACAATTTGTCATTTAAAAAATATGTATACATTGATTTTTTTAAATTATCCAAGTTTCAGAACACAGTGGAAAATAAACAGCATTTGTATGGGTGAAAATGGGTGATGTAATATTTGCTGTTGAATTAAATTGCATGACAGTCCCCCACTATAGAGTCTTTTAGTGGTTAGAGTCCCACTACGATCATCATTTGATTTATTTTAAAAGCATTCTTAACTATATTTGTTAAAATAATTATATTTTAGTGTTTGTGTTGAGTTTCTGCAGAGCGGCTGTAGTTCATTAGAAATTCCCGTCTTAGTTGTAGGCAGGACTGTTAGTGTAGATCAACCCACCCCTGCTTCAAATCACCCATCTGTTTACACTCTCTCTCGCCAGCTCCCAGCCACTCACAACCCCAGGCTAACATTATCTGTGCAACAAAAATGGCCAACAATATTGGAGCTATTGAGCCGTAGGGTTTTGAACCACATACCAGCTCAGACAAGAAAATGAAGACAAACATGGATCTATTTGTCTGCAAGTGGCTGAATCAGAATTGAACGGAGTGGGAGTAGGTTACGGAGGCTGATGCAGCTCACATAAATGTAAAAGATACAACACAATGACAAAAGCGAAAGCACAACAGCAAAGGCCAAAGCATGTTGACAAAAGCTGACAGCGAAAGCCAACCCACAACGACAAAAGCCGAAGCTTGACAACCAAAGTCAAAGCGCGATGACAAAATCCGCAAACATGTTGACGAAATCCGAAAGACAACGACAGAAGCAGCAGCAATAGAACAAAAGCTCACAACACAACGACAAAAGCCAACAACATGATTACAGTTGGGAAGCACGATAACAGAGGACAATGAAAAAAGCTGAAGCTTGACGACAAAAGCAGAAGCATGACGACAAAAGCGGAAGCATGACGACAAAAGCGGAAGCATGACGACACAAGCAGAAGCATGACGACAAAAGCAGAAGCATGATGACAAAAGCAGAAGCATGACGACACAAGCAGAAGCATGACGACAAAAGCAGAAGCATGACGACAAAAGCGGAAGCATGAAGACAAAAGCGGAAGCATGACGACAAAAGCAGAAGCATGACGACAAAAGCAGAAGCATGATGACAAAAGCAGAAGCATGACGACACAAGCAGAAGCATGACGACAAAAGCAGAAGCATGACGACAAAAGCAGAAGCATGAAGACAAAAGCAGAAGCATGACGGCAAAAGCAGAAGCATGACGACACAAGCAGAAGCATGACGACACAAGCAGAAGCATGACGACAAAAGCAGAAGCATGACGACAAAAGCAGAAGCATGACGACAAAAGCAGAAGCATGACGACAAAAGCAGAAGCATGACGACAAAAGCAGAAGCATGAGGACAAAAGCAGAAGCACGACGACAAAGGCCAACAACACAACATCAAAAGCCAATAACAGGACAGCAAAAGCCGAAGCACTATAACAAAAGTTGACAACACAATGACAAAAGCTGAAGCACTATAACAAAAGCTTAAGCACAATGACAAAAACCACAACACATAGGAAGTGAATCACAAGATAAATGAATAACTGAGTTTTTTTAAGTATACAGCTACCTGCCAAACATAACTTTACCTAGCTTTAGACAAATATCATTGGACATATGCAGTTCATCACTATGTGGACAGCAGACTAAATTAACAACTTCAGACTAACGTAGATTACAAACAAATCTTGAACAAATCATGTACCTCTGAGGAAGCGGAAACAGCTTGAAACCGAATTAAACTTTATAAAAAAGTCTGGTATTCATTTCAGTCGTTTTGTGGCCTTTGTTGTTATACTTGGGCTTTTGTCGTGCTTCTGCTTTTGTTGTTGTGTCTCTTGCATTTATTTGAGCCATGCCAGCCACCGTAGCATGTGGCCCGTTAATTGTTCACTGTTAAAAGCTTTTCAAACATTTTTTTCCATCTGTTCACTTTGATTTGAATGAATAAATACTGAGAAAAGGCTTTTTTTTAAATAAATGCTCTTCATCATTCTAAAAATCCTTTAAGAACATGCTAAGACACACAAAAAAAACAAATTTTTCATGCAAGTGGGTCTAGAATAGTGAAATAATTCAGACTCAACTCCTGTTTTTCTTGCATAATTGTTCACAGACTCCTTATTGTGTCATCACCATGCAGTGTTTGTCCTCAGAAAGCAGCACCTTACCCCCCATGCCCTCCTGTCATCTGTTTCTGTTCTTCCAAACATCAATAAGCCACAAAGAAAACACAGAAACTTGCAGTCGTTTCTCTTCGTAGCCTTTTTCCCGCTTCAGCCAGAAGCGTTCTCTTTTCCTCCAACATCCGACCTGGCTGGTGTCCAGATAAGGAGCTAAACTCTCCTAAAATGTTAAGGCATAACGGCTGTAAGATTAGCGCCCGGCGTCTGCCTCTGAGCTTTAGACCTTTAGATGATTCCAGAAACTTTGCATAATGTTTTATAGCATATCAGTTCTCACATGTCATGCTCATTCAGGTTGAGAATGACTCAGTAGACCACAGGGGGGCCCCAGAGACAGAAAAGGAAAGCCTCAGATGCATTCTCACTGAAAGCTGGATTATTGACATCATTTTTTTAAGATCTCTTCAGCTGTAGTGCTTCTGCATATTTGATTTGCACTTGAAGTATCTGCCTCGTTGTTTATAAAAGCAATTTCCTCATGGGTATATCCTGTGAAGCAATCAGGTGAAAGGAATTTCTTCCCATTTTGGATTTTGAGCAACTTTTCACTCTTTCACGGAGCAAAGAGTTGCTGAAAAATCAAAAACTATCCCGTTTACAGACTATAATAAATTAATTAGTCTACAGGTTTTAAACAGGGTTGTAGTTTCACTTCTTTGGAACTCAGTTTAAGCAGGAGTTAATGGGGAATCTTATCTAACTTGTCTCAGATGAACGACTGCTGATCATTTATAGACTGGGTCCAGCAGATAATCAGTAACATGTCTGCTGGCTTCACTCTCTTCTCTCTAATTGGCTGCAAACTGTAATGAACTCATGGGGGGTTTCCTTCCCTCTGAGTCACTATTCTTCAGGTGATGGCTGATAAATAACCTCCAACAGAAATGTCTTACAAAAAATACCAGAACATTTAAATCAAATGCTGACTCTAAGCATTTTTACTGCATTAGGATTTTTTTAAACAATGCATGTAAAAATGTCAGCAATAAAAGACTAAAAATGAAAGTATTTTATGTGAAGCCTATCAGATATGGAGGTAAATTTGATACTCTAAGGTTTGCATCTGTGTACTTTGTCTTCGAAAATAAAAAAAAAAATAAAAACATACCCATAAGTGTCATGTATAATTGTGCTACATTAAAAAACAGTTAACAATCAGCGAGCCATAAGGTTGCACCAACTTGGATCAGGGAGCACCATCAGAAAATGCCAGAAGAGCACGTTAAAAACACCCAAAACACGACTTTTGTTGGAGTGAGTCATTAAAGGGTAACCAAACCCTAAATCAACATTTATAAATGGGGCTTTAAAGGTGCTGTCTGTTGGTCATTGCCACATTTTTAACAAAGTAAAACAAACTTATTTAACTTTTTCAAATGTAGTCAACAACCCCTTGGTTGCTGCCCCCTACAGGTTGAATCCAGGTATTACATTTGAATATCATGACTGGTAATGTTAACAGTCCTGTTCCTCAGCCCCACCCCTCTGATTGGATGTTTAAAGTCAGCCTCCAACTTCCCTTTTTGGTTTCCCTTTAAAGAGAGCTTTAGTGAGGTTAGAAGAGTTTCACTATTTCTCCCTTTTTCATCTTTCTCTTTTGGTTTTTTCAAAGCTGCTAATCGAGCTCTGAGCTCCAAGTGCTTTCTCTAGATCTTCAGCTTAGTTTTTCTACTCAAGATTTTGGTCTTTTTCTAACAAAAGAGCTTTGAAATTGTACATGATCTCACTCAATTTCTATAACTTTTTTCCCTTTTAGTCCTAACATCTGAGTTCCCACTTATTTTACCAGTAAACTCCAGGTTTTTGCCCCACACCTTTTTCATCCCTTACCTGTCTTCCCATGGAGTTTCCTCTAAATTATATTCTTTGGTGCTGCTGTTATTGGTAGGGACGCTGATATCCTGCCAACTTTAGACACCAGGCCAGTGCTTTGGAAGAAATTCTTTATAATGTGAGGTCCAACTCGCCCATTGTTTCACTTCAATCACTTTTGGTACATTTTCTGTTTCTGAAGTCACATTTCCCCATCTGCAGAGACATTTCCACTATTGATTCTAGCTATTCCTCTGGAGCGCTCATCCCGCTCAGTGTCCGAGGTCTGTAACCGGGTGTCCTGCTTGTGGGTCATCTTAGCAGTCGTAGGGTTTGACAGAGCTGAGGCTTTGATTGTTGAGACCTAACACTGTTAGGTCACGGCCATAAGGGATTGCTGGTCCATGATGTCCACAAGTGGGGTCTCTTCCCTGCAGTCATTTTAGGCTTTCTTTCCTTTTGTCAGTGTTTCCAAACCCTAGTTCTGGTCATTCTGAGGAAGTTGAGGTCTGTGGGATCTTCAGGTTATTTGTTGCTGAATTAAAAAAATACTATGAACATAGCTCTACAATGCAAAACTCTTCAGTTTCTGTTCTAAAACCTCCTTACAAGCAACTTTAAACCCTTTAAGGTTGTCCAGTTTGAGCTGAACATGAGATCGTTTCTACAAATAGTTTGAGATAAAAAAATATTAATGCAACCCAAGAAGGTTTTCTTTTTCTTTTTGTTGTGTTTGGCTTAATTTTCATCTCTGTGGACTAACATAGGTGTTGCAGAGAGTAATGATTCATGATACAGCTGGGATTAAGCTCTGAATCAGAGTTTTGCTCAACCACACCGACCTTAAAGTTTCACAACTTCTCATCCAACTCCAGCTCATCCTTTGTGTCTCTTACTGATAAGATAAGAATGTTGTGGAAGTGTTTATTAGCGATGCATCAAGGATTTTCACAGACAATAAGCAGTGAGTCATGACTAAAGTGTTTTCATTCACTTTCAGCACTTTTTTTTTCTCTGCTCTGTTCAGCCACAGCTGTTGTTTGGCTCTGATAAAGACACCGTACACAACTTTCCCACCACCTACAGAAAACAAGTTACATTTTTTATAAACTCAGTGGAAGATGGAAGCTAAAAGATCAGTTTAAAGACCCAATTGAAGGAAAATTGTGTTTTTATCATGTTTTGTCATGAGGGAGGACATATTTAAATAAAGAAAATTAGGATTAAAACTCTCTTCTGAGTGTTTCTCGGTTCAAATAATTGGGAATCAGGAGGAGACGAAAAATGCAGTTGGAATAAACCTGTAGCAGTCACAGTCCTCTGTCCACAAACTCTCTGCTCTGCACCATTCTGACACATCCACTTGCAGAAAAATAGATCCATGTACGTCTTTGTTATCCTCATTCAAGCTGGTATCCGGTTAATATCTGTACGGCTGGATAGCTCCCATATTGTTGCACCGCCATGTCGGGGTTACACAAACAACAATCTTTTCTGAAGAGGAAAAAATGAATTTTACTATTTTAGATGTTTATTACCACTAAATGTCTTTAAATAAATAAAAATTTTTTTTTTTTTTTTTTTTTTGGCAAAAATATGTTACTTTTAGACTTCTGTCAGATAATGACATTCATGCTGCTAATTTGTTAATAATTCATTTTCAAACTAACGCGTTGGTTACTGATGAAGTGGTGCTAAACCACACATTTTTTTCATGTTAAATATTTTTTTCAAACACAATTATATGTGATTTTCTCAAACTGTGTGGGAATGAATGTCAGTTTTATGGTGTGTAAATAAGTTATTGTGTCTTTGTTTCACAAGTAACTACTGGTAAAGCAGTAAACTTTTTATATACTGTCTTAAAGAATTGCAAAAAAATAAAAAGAAACTACTTTATATATATATATTTAAGTGAAAATATATTCATCAAAAGTATACTAGTGATCTCCTCTGCATTTCTGTAAATCTAGTTGTTTTTTTGTCTCAGTTTTTTTGGCCAAACTGAAGTTAGGTAATTAGAGAAATACCAGTGAGGCTCTGAAACAACCCTGCTGAGCCCCCCTACCCGTCTTAGATATTTATGTAACCCCCCTCCTCCACACACACACTTTTAAGGAATGAGTTGGTTGCATTTTCTTGCACCATCATGAAATAACCACCAACCTCTCTGATCCACAAATGGGACTTGTCCGTCTTTTCTTTGACTGAGTTTTATACTGCACTGGAAAAAATGTACTTCTCAAAACAAGGAAAACAGGTAAAATACAGGTGAAAATGCCAATGGAACAAGTAAAATAAGTCTTGGTAAGATTTCTTCAAATAAGTCATTATGTCCTGCCCTTTTAAGACAGATGTAAATATTGAAATTAACTATAAACACTCATATTTTGGTATATAGTTCTAGTTATTGGAAATGTGTTTTCAAATAGGCATGTGTTGCTAAAAAGAGTTTGATACTCCATTAAGCATCACAACAATCTAATTATTCTTTCTTAGATCTAATTTAGACATTCTAGCATACATTTGTCCTGTAAATGATATGTGTTATAAGTTAAATGAAACTTTATAGTTCTTTTTAAATCAAGTAAGTCTGTTTTATGAAACAAGACCATTCACCATACAAATTTAAACCTAAAAATGATTATGTAAAAGAAAGAAAAATGTGTTTTATTAGATATTGCTTAAAATATTATTTTTCTGAAGATCAATTTAGTTTAGACATTCAAGATTTATTGATTTAAGTTGTTCATCTTATTTAAAAGTTACTCATATAACAGAAAAAAATTGATCTTCTCTAACCAAGTTTAAAATCGCACTACAGATGTTTTTCTTTTGCGATAAGCGAAAAAGTGGGCCAGTAGAACTGGTAGACTTCATAAACTAAGTTGTGCTATCCTATTTTTTTTTTAAGACTAAACTTAATCTTAAAATTAGCTAAACACATATTAAATGCTATCATATTTAATTCTGTTGCTCTAAAAAAATAAAATATTTTTATCTAAAATAAGTGTTAATTGTTTAAAAAAAGGTTTTTTATTTTATATACATACATGCCTATACTTTTTTCCCCCAAAATATCCTGTTTTTAGTATCCAACTATCCTTTTTTAAGTAAGACTAATTACAAAATTGAAATATATGAGTTAAAACAATTGTTTCATTTGAGATATTACTTGAAATAAGATGTTTTTTTAGATCAAATGTCTCATTGTCCTAAAACAACTCATTACATCTTCCTAAAAACTCAGTTTTGTCTTATATCAAGTGTGAAAAGATGTCTAAACTCAAAACTAGACTAAAAAATGTGGTGATTTTTTTTTTTTTTTTTTTTTTTGCAGTGTGTTTCTTTGGTCTAAGCCTCACAGCTAAAAGACGCCTTCTTGATTTGATTTATGCTTTTATGTTTGGAGCCAAATCCGTCTCAATTAAAACAATCATCTCCTCCAACTTTTAACTTTTGAAAATGAAACCCTTGCGATTGAGACTTTTTGCCACTTCCACTTGAAAATCACAGGTATTTCATGCTGAAATCTAGCTGCTTTATGATCTATCAAATTGCACAAAATCACAGGCTTCATTAGGAAATGCAAATTACATCCACCCCTAAATACCATGTTGGTTCAAAGCCTGTGAACCAAGTTCGTCTACTGTTTGACTTGAACTGCTGATGAGCCTGGGAGACATCCAGTCCCCAAAGAGGGCTTTCATTTACTCCAAACATTTACACTGAAGCTCACCCCGACCGTGATACCAGAGCGTTAATGTTTGGTCTGTGTTTTACCATAGCTCCTCTTTGCAGGGCTGAGCGTAATCCCCGAACGCTATAATTTTGTAAACACGGTCAGCCGCGTGGTGACGCGTAATCTGACAATATTTCATTTTCCGGTAGTGTCCTCAGCATTTTCCCTCTTTGTTCCCACGAGGTCCCCTGATCTCTCATTCTGTCAAAATGGGAAATATGTAGGTCAATCTGCTTTCCTCTTTATCTACAGCCACAAAGATAAGTGGCACTGTGACTAATATTTCATATCTGTGTGATCGGTGATGGGCGCTGTCATGTTCGGAGGGCTTAGCTGTGTAAAATGCGTTCAGTGAGGGGGGGAAGGGAGATGTTATCAAATCTTCTGTGTAGATTTAATGGTAGATCTCAGCTCCTATTTAGTGCCAGAAAACAGTCCAGTAGTTTTTAACAGGCGTGTCCAAAACATGACTTCTGAGTGGTGGGACTTTTTTTTTTTTTTTTTTTTTTTTAGTTTTTCATGATATCTGAGGGGCACAGAAGCAGTTCAGAGGCAGTGAAAAGTCTCTGTGTGGAACTAAGCCCGTGGCCACATCCATGCCTGCTCTTTAATAATGTTCTGCCCGAACACAGCTGATCCTTTTTTTTTTTTTTTATCGTCTATTTTTGGGTTTTTAGCGCGTGAGCACGCAGTGGAATCGCAGTTATATCACACTCCTGTTTTGTGCGCAGATTACACAAGTGGCATGAGTTTGAAGTTGACCTGTCGGCAGAGTTGGACAACTTTATGGGATTTTTAAAGAGTGTTTCCACCGCTTTGAAGCTGTTGCATCATTCTAAAATTGTCCTCGTTTGGTTCAAAGTTTTTGATCTTTTAGGAGAAACTATTTGAGGAAGAGGCAGCTTTTTTTCCCCCCAAAGAAATTCACATAAGATTAGATTTTCTCCAGATGATTGTGTTTTATGTCTTTAGAGCTGCAGATTAGAAAAGCTTCATTGTGTGTCGTTCACACACGAGCTCACACACGCTGTAGCCGTTTCCTTCCTTTGGGCTCTGTGAATTTAACACTGCGTGCGCCTGAACATCACATCACATGTGAGGAGAACTCGCTGACTGGATTTCAAGAACTACGGACCTGCAAAGGAAAGGATGAAGGAAGAGAAAGGCAGTGGAGGGGGAAAAGAACGCTGTGGCGCTGATGACGTGAAGAGCTGCTGCTCTCACATCTGGAACAGCTTGTGCAGCTGCACCTGAGGAAAAAAAAAAAAAAATCCTTCACCGGCACTTTTCTCATTCCTGCTCAGTTTTTTCCCCCTATTTTCTGTGGCATTCTTCTTCTCTCTGGTTCCTGTGTGCCGGAGCACCGGGATGGTTTCCTGCTGTGTGACTGCGATGAGGAGCGTGTAAGCCGATGCAAAAGACAAGAAGACGGACATGGGGACAATAACACAGGAGGGATTTATTAATCGTGAGTTCGTAACCTTATTATGAGAGTTGGTGAAGAGGAGGAGCAGGCGGAAAAAGAAGGATAGAGCAAGAGAGTCAAAGAGGGATTAAGAGGCAGAATGTGCAGACAATAAAGCCCAGAGTTTCTGTTTTCACTTGGCACATCTCCGTCTGTCACTTTATCCACTGATGAACCTTTTTACAGCTCACCGTTTCTTTGGAAGATGATCCTGGGAAATCATGCCAAGCAGCTATTAGCTGGGTGCCTCCCCGCTTGATTCCCCTCCCCTCTTCCTTTTGACCAACTTACCTGCTCTTGCCACAACACGCCACAAGTCAAGAACCACCGAGTTACTCTCAGCTGAGGAACCCCCCCTGAGTACCCATGGGACACAGCTGCAGTCATCCCGGCTGAGAAGGACCGAGGAGCTTTCACCAAAGGATGTCCAAGTCCTCCAGGCTGACCCGCCCCTCCTCGGCAGGGCCCGGATCTAAGCTGCCCTCGCCGAGGAAGGAATTCCCCGGCGCCACCAAAGCTCGGATGCTTGGCGTCGGGGAGAAGCTGATGAGAGCGGGCAACGATGGGGTCCTGAACAGGCAGAAAGCCTCCACAGACACTGTGCGACAGGAGAAAGAACACTGTGAGAGCCAGGCTGGCAGCCAGAGTCAAACCGAGAAGAACCAAAAGATGGTCACTCCGAGGAGTGTGGTCAGCCCACCCAAAGCCTCAAGCCAACAGCAAGTCTACAGTCAAAGTAAGTCTCCATGACCTAGAAATATTGGGATTTTTCTTCAAATTAATTCATTAATTTTGCTTCTGATTGGCTACAAAGATGCAAACACATTGGATAAAGTTTTAGGAAACTGTAAGAAGCGTGTATGGAGTTACTTCTAATAATACAAAATATGGTGTGAAAAGGTTCAGCGGGATGAAGATTTGTTTCTACACATGAAACTTGCGTTGCTATCCCACTGCGCTGGTGTCAACTGGGTCTTATCTTTCGCTTTTAGCTCTCCTAACAGCTTTTCCCAGCCTTGTAGGGGGGCAGCCTTCATGTCTTGTCTTTGACTGTCACCTCAAACTCCCAAAACAAAACTTGATCAAGATAGTGCCTGACTGAAGATGATGGGTTTGTGGGGGGATTGACTCAGATTTTCAGAGATTTTCAGCTGTTTCCTGTTGTTCACTCGTGAATCACTCCTGACTCTTGCAGCCTAAGACATCAACTACACTGCAAAAACTGGATCTGTTGAAATAAGTCAACAATTAAGTAAAAAAACAATCTTTGAATAAGTAAACAAATTTGCCAATGGAATAAGAAAAAAAATTCTGGTCACTAAGACATGTTTTCGGAGAGTGTGTTCAGACTGGGCTAATTTGATTTACGTATAGTTTGTTTCCACTGATAATTCAGAAAAAATTTCCAGTCGGAATACACCCAAGTGGACCCTGATACGGGACTAGAAACCGCTCTTGAACCCGTCTTTCAAGGTATTTTTGGTTTGTTTCCAATCAGACTGTGCTCCGGCTCGCTCTGAAATACCTCCGTCTGAATAGGCTCCACGCTCGGAGTGGAACAACTGAGCCAAAGAGGACCTGGCGACAGGCAACAACATATCCCACAGATGGCGCCAGAGCATCATTAGCCAGAAGTCATTCACCGATGCTCGAACAAAGTTTATGCTCTTCCCCTAGAGCACCTATGAAAGTTAAGGCCCAAGGACCGGGAAAACATATTTGGTCCTCCAGATCAATTAATTATATTGTTAATAATGGCCCAAAGTTATCTTGTTTTTATTATGACAAAAAATATTTTTACAAAGAGTAAAATATTGAAAGTTAAGGTTTAAGTCGATTCATTCTGGAATAATACTCCTGCTTTTTTAATATTCATTGTTACGTTAAAAATTAGTGTTTTTAAAGTTTAAAAAAGTTAGTTGTGTTTAATAAAAGTTTATCCTGTTCAGCCCGTGACCTAAGGGGTGTTTTGGATTTGTATGTCTCCTGTGCGATTGAGTTTGACATCCCTGTCCTAGAAAAACACCAGAACCGGGTTACGGTTAGGATTAGGGTAAGGAGTTATGGTTACAAGTCTTCTGGTATAGAAAGGCAAATTCAGCTTCGAGCTACAATTGCTACATTTCTACTTTCAACTAAGGATAATTTTAATGTGTTTGGGTGCCATCTTGCCTGCAACCATGTCCCTCTTGGACCAAACGGCCACCGTAGCCGGGCATTATGGGACGCAACTAGAACATAGCGGCGCAAAGACGAGACACAACAACTTCCTGAAATTTGGTTGAATGAATTTGATGCAGGTTCATTTAAAAATAAATTTTAACATGATACACATCGCTCCTCACACTGTTTTCCCAACAATCTATATTTCATAAACACTTATCGGCGTACCTTAGCAGTAAAAATTGTTGTTCCTGACGTTGAAACAAGTGTTGAAAATTGTTCAGCAAATATAAAGTGTGAATAAGTGAACTATCCCGACGAGGATTGCAAGGTGTAGGACTTCCATTATTATTTCTGTCGTTGTTTTGCTACCTTGTAATTCCTGGCCAATGACTGAAGAGATCTTTAGTCACATGGTTTTGCTTACAAGCTTTGGTTTGAAACAGAAATGTCTAGTAGACGGCAGTTTAAATACAGACCAAACGCAAGGTTAAAGACTCAATCCGGACCAATGGACTTCGCCAATAGACCCTTAAACGACAATATTTTTGCTATCGAACTAACTTTCCCAATAAAAATATTTTATCTTTTTTTTTTTTTTTTTTATATCTTTTGACTTTCTTAAGATTCTGTTTTTGCAGTGTAAGAAAATCCTGGCAAATCAGAGTGTGGAGGTGATGCAGATTTAGGCTATGGGGGTGAGTCAAGCAAAAGAGTGACAGAAGGAGGTCAGGAATGTGAGCGGGGCATGCTGGGAAATCAACAGGTCCCGAGTTGTGTCTGTGCGTGAATCCCTCCCCGCGGTAAAGACAGGTTAGGGGTTACAAAGGGGCAGGTTTTTTGCTGGAAACCAGATGTGCTCGTCTGCCTCGCTTTCAGTCACCACCTTACAAAAATAAATGCTTTTTTCTGCAGCACTGATTCAATTGGTAAGGTCACGTTCCCTTCAGCTAATGGAAAAGGGACGTTAAATATGTCTTAAAAGAAGTTAAAAGGATCCTGAAAGCAACTTTTCCCGTCTGTCAGACTTTTCTTCTAACATTTATTTTACATTTTCCTTTTCCACCCCCTCTGCGCTGCAATCCTTTGTACTTGTTCTTGTACATATTCTCTGCACTGAAGCTCCGCTTTTGTTTTTTTTTTTGTGTCGTGTTTTGACAGCTTTTGAATCACTTATTGAAAGATGCGACCAATTCCCACACACTCGCACTCATAAACTTGCAAAAGACCATCAAAAAGAATAAATGAGCCACGCATGCTCTCAGCATTTCAACACTGGCCTGCAGTGCATTTGTAAGTTCTAAGTTTCTCTTTGAAGAATTAAAAAGTTTCCTGTTAAAAAGGCAGAGTTACAGCAGCGAAGTCCCTCTGGAAACCTGCAGCACAGCGGACCCATTCCACCACACTTTGATGTGTAGCACTTTTTCTCATGCGGCGACTCCACAGTAATCACTGCATGGACGCCGTACGCTCTCCAAATCAGTCTGCATATTTTGAATTTTGCAGGTTATTGCCTTCCCATTCAAGGCGCATGTGCATTTGAACCAGCTCGGTCATGTGGGGAGAACTGACCCTGCTAGGTCTTCATCTCCCAAGCTAATGCCGGCCACAGAGCATGACGTTAGCTAAAGCACAAGCCCACAGGGTCAAACAAAGATGATTCGCACACCGCTGGCAGACTTTAAGCGCATCTGACAGGTGACATTTCCACTGTGTGGTAATGCCCAATATCTATCCGAAAGTGGCAGCTCCCCCCAAGAGTGAAATCTGTTTGACATTTTGTGTCTGAAAGGCGACTAACGTGATTCTCAAGTCAAAATTTGGAGTTCAGCGTTCTCTTGATACAGTCAGACACGACATCCAACCGCAGATTTCCTATTAGATATACTTATCAACTTTAGAAAATCGCTGCAAGATGCAGATGATCAGACATTAAACTGGCAACTCACCTTAAAAAATGCTGCAACTCGCCTGACAGATTTTAAAGACAGACAGAAATTGTGTTATGTTTTTAGCATAGGTTTGTAGCATTTTTCTCACAATGGAAGACATGTATAAAACAACTTAAAGATTAAAATTGCATTTCAAAATATTTCCTAATAATGCTGGTTTGAAAAATGCCATTCCAGTGTTGTGACACTGCCATTTTTTCTTTTTTTTTTGCTACTCCAATGTTAGCTTGGGATTGTGAGGTGCTTTTTGCTAGCAGGATAGAGTGTAAATAAAGGTATGCTAGGAAATTAGCCGAAGCTAACTTATGTACAAACATTCAACTACTACAACTGAGACAAGTTTCAGAAACTATGTCTTAAATAAAGCGACACAGCCTTTTCAATTTTGGCTAAAAACGGAGTAGCTTAATCATAATTGATAAAAAAAAAAACATTAGAAACAATTTTATTATAGATAAAAATATAGTTGGAGTTGGAGTTTGATTCCTTTTTACTGCAGAAATATCCAACCTGCTCATAAATTCTCTTGGATAATAATCAAAACTCTGTTATTGTTTGCCATTTTTGTTGCACTGTAATGTTAACTTGCGGTTGTTAGGGGCTGTAAGCTAGTGGGAGAGAGTGCAAACAAAAGGATAATGGGAAATCAGCAGAGGGTTACTTCCATGGCAACAGTACCACTCATAATACTGCCAAAATCTATCTTAAAATGACAGGGTTTTTTTTAACTAAAAATGGCATAATCATAATTAAGAGCACAGGGAATAATTTTACCATAATACATTTTTTTTTTTATTTCCATTAAAATAAAGTTGAAAACAGGACTTCAAAGCAATTCTTAAATTCCTAATTATGTTGCAAATTTTGCCATCTATCAACCTCAGCTTAAGGATTTTATTAATCATGTTACTTTTAGGTAATTTATTCAAAACATTGAGGCAATACTATTTTTCTCATACATTTTATTACTTTACTTATTTGTTGTTATTAAGTGCGTTCGTTGGCCGGCCCAGTTGGTTATCATACAGTGACCCTGAAGTGCAAATCATACCAAAAAATCATTCGAAACATAAAATTTAAGAAATAGAAACAAGATTCCAAATAACAAAACACAATCCAAAAGAAAAAAAAATGAAATTAAAAAAAAAATCAAACAAAATGAAAATGAAAAAAATATGTTTTCAAAAGATGTTTTCAAAAATCAAAATGTAATGTAAAATGAAACAAAATAAGAAACTGGTCAAGGTATGTGCTACGAAACATAGTTGATTGGATTTTTTTTTTTTTCTTCAAATTCGTCTTTTTTGTCCACAAACTAATAAGGTTCTATGATTAGTATGAAGCATCCAGTTTAGCTTCATGCCAAAAAACTTTCTGTTGAAATAATGGACAAATGTCATAATCCAATCAGCGAAGATCCATAGTACCTACCAAGTCTGGTTTCCATTAAAAAAAATTAAAAAAAAACATTTTGGAAAAAACAAAAGTAATTTCCAGAAATCAAAGTTAAATGGTAAAAAAAGAAACGCAATAAAAAAGTGGAAAAAGTAGGTTTTGCTGATTGGATGATGAAGTTTTTCCATCATTTCAACCAAAAGTTTTAGCATGAAGTGAAACTGGACATGCCCTGTGTTTATCATAAAACTTGTATTAGTTTGTGGACATTAAAGATGTATTTGAAAAACTCGAACATCATCATCCCAAAGTACCTACCTTTTCCAGTTTCTTACAGTGTTTAATTTTTTTTTACATTTTCCTTAAATGTTTCATTTTTATTTCATTTTGTTTTTTGGGAATTGTGTTTCGTTTTTCTGAATTTTTTTATTAATTTCTCAAATGTAATGTTTTGAATTTTTTTTCTTGCCTTTTAAACTTTTGTTATGATCTTTAAAATGTTTTGGGGTTTTTTTGTGTTGAGTAATTTGTTGAAATAATTGGCACTTCAGGGCCACCATAGTATCATGAAAAATTGATATGTTGTTATTTTCTTTGGATTTCCTTGAAACTGCAACCCATAGAGTGCACTAAACAAGAATGTCAAACTAACGATAGTGGCTTGTTCAGAGTCCCAAATCTCCAAAATAAATTCACTGACCAGGAAGTGTTAAAGCAGGCGTGCATGATGCATAGTCCTCTGAGCATAAATCAGTAAATCTTCTCACCTCCCAATCCTCCTACAAAATGTTTTAAACCTTTCTTTCCATCTGCGCTTTAGGTTTTTGTTATTAGCTTTTGGATTCTTTTGAATAGTTTGTTTGTTTCACTGCAGTAAGCTGCATCTGCACTTAATAACTAAAAAGTTTAAACGTGTTAAAGTTCACACCTGCTCAAACAAAGCAGATTTTCCAAGGAAATGGAGTTTGGTCAGAACCCAAAAATCCAGATGGAAGTGTGCCAAAAGACCCAGCTGGACCGGTCAGGTGGTTCTTCAATTCCAAAGCTATTTTTATATAACATAGATATTGAACTGTCAGAGTGACTATGAACTTATAAGATGTATCTAAGTGTTTTCTTTACACCTAAAGATTTGACCAATTTTTATGGAGGTTTCTGAAAAGTTTTAGAAAATAAAAGACCTTTTCTATCCCTTGCACTGGACGTCCAAACTTCAAGGTGCTTTTCAGTCTAGACTAACTAGAACGTTACCAACTCCATGAATAACTCTTTGATCCTGTGACCCATGAGCCAAAGATTAGTTCTGGAGGTGCTCAGGTTCTGGATGAACTCACCTCCTGGTGATTGAAATAGTGAGTCACCAGAGGGCAACGGAGACTGTATGTTGATTGTAGGACTCGGCTCTTTAAGTTTGGCTGTGTGGTTTTTCAGATCTATGATCACATCAGCATGCGGTGGGATGCTCCAACTTGCTTTCAGATGTCTCAGACATCTCCTGTACCTGTTGATAACAGCTTTAAAAGCATTTGGGTTTGATTTAGTGCTGAGTGAAGGCTGACACGCACTAACACGTTCACACTTCGTCAAATTTCGATTTATTCGGTGGAAATGTGAAGCTAATTTTGTTAATCTGTAGCTGACTTTGTGGATACTGCCCTACTTTTTCTTTTAAAAAAGTACAAGATGGTGCAGAAAGGAAAAGTTTTTAAGAATTTGAGTGGGTGCCAACTAAAGATTTTTAAGTGTCTTTAAAGGTTTTTTTTATTTAGTCATTTATTTGGGCCAAAAGTAAATTCAATTGAATGATTTAGTGACTGTTTTTGTTTGCTGAGATTTCAAATTAACCTGCTGCTTTGAATCAATTAATTTTGTGGATTTATTTAATCTGTTACAGTAAAGTTCAGTCCTTCTCTGCTACAATTCTGAAGTGTCGATTTGCAGAAAAATAGACCTATTAAAGGGTAACCAAACAGGGAAGTTGGAGGCTCACTCCATTTACAGCCGAAATTTGAAAATCCCCTCAGAGGGGTGGGGGCTGGGGAATAGAACTGTTATCATTACCGGAGCTGCAGATCATGAGGTGGGACTTCTGAAATGTCGTGGGACTTGACCAATCACAAAAATCAAATGTAATATCCCAATTCAACCTGTAGAGGGCAGCGCACAGATAGTCTTTGACTATGTTTCAAGAATTAAGCAAGTCTTTTTCATTTGTCAACAATTTGGTAATGACTTACAGACGGCACTTTTAAAGCCCCTGTTATAGAGGTCAACAGCTAAAAAAAAAAAAGTTGATTCAAGATTTGGTTACCCTTTAAGAGTGTTTTTATTTAGTTGGGACAAAAATACATCTAATTTATGGATTTCTGGACTTTTTTGTGTAATGAGATTGATCTTTTTGTCATTGACTTGACTCTTGGGAAAAACAGATTTCAAAATAACCGGCTGCTTTGAATCAAGGATTCATGTAAGTTATTACAGTAAAGTCTCCCTTCTCCGCTACAATTCTGATGTTTTTAGATGTGGAATAAAGATCCATTGCCGTCTTAATTTTCTTAGTCTGAAGGCTCGTTTACACTGGAATGGGAACGCGTTTTGCTCTCTGACCCGGTAAGCAAGATATCGGGTACACACCAGGACGTTCCAGAATGATATTGCGTTCACGGTTAAAACGAATGCTGACGGAAAACGATGTAATTCACACGCCACGCCGCTATGCGCGCTGTGAGCCACTCCCACCGGATGGAAAAGAACAACAGGAGAAGTACTGCGCATGCGCGAACTCCCCTATTTCTACCTGTGGCAGCATTTTCTGTATGCGGAAGCAAATCGGTTGCACCACTTACCCCGCATGCACGAACCATACGTCACTTCCGCTCTTCGCCCACTATACGACGGAGTCATTTCCAAACAGTAAAACTCCTTGATCACAAGAAATTATGTTTTTCTCAACAACCGAGAGCTTCTCCTGACTGGATTACTGTGCAAAAAAAAAAAGCCACAGAGTTACCGTTAAAAACAAATTTGGATTACCGGATAAAATAAAGTGTTTTGAAGTGGCGCTGTTTCCTCTTAGCCTAGGGAGTAAACTACCGTCATGTAAAACTGCAGAAGAAGTAAACATTTGTAGTCCGTTTTAGTCACTGCAAGATCGTAAGGTCCTTATCCTTAACGTGTCTTTTTCCTTTCGTTTATTCAACAATAAGTGAATGTTTTCACTATGATAAACATTTTAAGTGCTATATTAACATCCTACGAGGTCATTATTGTTGTTATCGTCCAAAGACCGTAAAATGCTTTAGCGGAAGTGACGTATGGTCCGCGCATGCGGGAGAGCGGTGCAACCGATTTGCTTCCGCATACAGAAAATGCAGCCACACTACCGCTGCTCATGTCTATACACTACCGCTGCCATCATTTTCTTCCAAAACTCCAAAGTAGTCGCGAGTGAATTCAGCATCGCAGCTACCACCAGTGCTATCTCTTGGAAGTTTGCCATGTTGTTGCAGTCGCTGTTGTGACGAGCAATTGCTGCGCGCAAGGCTTATATGCGTCCTGGTCATGTGGTCATGACGTAGGGTATGAGCACATCCGCTTTATACCCTGACACCGTTCCTGACCGTACACACTAGAATGGGAGGGCGGTGGGAATGGGAACGTTTCGCAACGCTCCACTCTGGAAGGCGTTCTCCAAAGTTGTCATTCTGGGGGCCCTAAAACGCCGTTCTGGTCTAAACGAGAGGCCCAAACGATAACCAAGTTGTCGGAATGCACGCGAAAACGTTGTAATGTAAACGAGCCCTGAGTTACCATCTGGCTCAAATGGCTGGATAGCTCCAATATTGCTCACCAATTTCTTTGGGGTGCTTATACAATTATATATAAAGGTATGCTGGGAAATTAGCTGAGGCTAACTTGTGTGCAAACAGTCCAAGCAAATTTTAGAAAATATTTCTTAAAAAATGTAAACAGGCTTTTTTGATTTTGGCTAAAAATGGCTAATCGTAATCATTTAAAACAAACAAAACTAAAAAACGCTGGGAATGTTTTTACAATTGATAAAAATATAAATGGAGTGGGAGTTAAATTACATTTTCCTGTAGAAAAATCCAGCCTTCTCACAAACTTTCACAGATAATCGCTTCTCTTTTCCCTCTGTTGACAAGTCAATTTATGAGCTTTTGTTTTTAATGCTAAAACTGAAGACCTCACAATACTTGGATGTTTTCTCAGTGGCGATAGATAATGCCCCTTTGTCCTTGGCTTGCCAATAAGTAAGTGATGAGTGCGGAGAAGCTCAGTGAGTCATTAGAAGCTGGAGACGAGGTGAGCTGCCGGTGTATTCAGACGATCTGACTCATCCGTCAAACACAGATAACGAAGAAGAGACGAAGTTCGGTGACGACTAATGAGTGTTGACTGTAAATCCCTTTTTTGTGACCACTTTTTATTTCAGGGATAGCTTGGGGCTGCGATGCTTCCTGCATGTCCTGTTTGCCTCTCAAAGAGCGGATTGGGTTTCTATGCCTGTGGGATTAAGGTTTTTGTTTATTTCTTAATCTCTGTCAAGCCAGCGTGGACTTTCCAGTCCCTACGGTCTATGCATGTTGATGTCAAACCCTGTGCCGTTTCCACATTATTTTGCTTATTTATTTTTGACTGCGGCTTATCATTTGCCTTGATTACACAGCAAAGCCTTCAAAGCTGAAGCTGCAAATGAAGCGTGAAGTTTCTTTAAATGAGATATCTTGTTCGAGATTGTTTTTCATGTGTGTGTGTTGCAGCCCAGAGCAAAGATGTGGTTAATTCAACCAACTGAGAGGAGTAAACAGACACTACGACTCCCTCGGGGGGGGGTTTGCTTTCAAAGAGTCAACAGAGAGGTCAATGTATTGCAGATTTTCCTCTTACACTCTTCTGCTTTTTAAAAGAGGAATATCATTATTACTATAAGTTTGGACTGTATAGTCTAGAAAGTCCACAAGTCTAAACAAAAAAAGGTAGTTTAATTGGCAATTTAAGTCAGAAAATATGTTTTCTAGTAATGTTTACATCAGATATGAAGGTTAAAAATGGATTTATTCACATTTCTTGTCAAAATTCCACCAATATTTATTCAACTTTCATAGTGATGTGTTTAAAGTCCAACTCCGATCATCTTTTAAGCTATTTTCAAAGCATTCCCAGTGGTCTTTGAATCCTTTTTATGCATTTTTTTTAACTAAAATTCAAAAACCTCAACACAGCTGAGTTGTGAGTGGGATTGTTGACATAGAGTAACCCCGCTGCCCTTCACCTACCTGTTACAGATCAATGGAGGGAGTTTGTGGCCCGCCCAGGGTGTTTTTGATGTCACAAATATGCTCTTCTTCAAGCTTTTTTTTCCTGCTCCTGATACACAACTATCTGAATAAAGAAATTCTCAGAAATTCAATTATAAGCTTAATTTTCTACCTCCATGATCAGAAAAATACCCCAAGAAAATGCATGATTTTCATCAAGGTGGAGCCAAATTTGTGATTTTACATCCAGTGGTTTCTCAAATAATTTATATTTAAATTACAATATTATCAATTTTCTGCAATTATTAATATTATTCATCATAATACATAATATTTTATGAGTTTATCAGTCATTATGAGGACAAAAAAAAACAAGGAAACAAGGATGTTTGTTCACTTGTGAGTGAACCCGGGTGCGTGTTTGTGGAAAGGCAGAAGTGAAAGTACAACATCGTAACAAGCTGGGGAAAACCCAAAGCAGTGAAAATTGTAAAAAAGTTGGAAAAAATACACGGTTGTGAAAAAAACTTGCAGTGCATTGATTTACAAGATTAATTAGTTCATTTAGGTAGAAATTCTAAAGACATAATCAACACATGAGAAGGCAGGGAATTGGGCTGATTGAACAATTTCCTTTATTTTTCACAAATTTGAGAACTCTTTGTGATGAAAATCCCAACACATTTTCAGTTTCAGAAATGTTCATATTACGTAATCATGGATCAACAAAAAAAAAGAAAACTTTAAGTTCTTCCTTCACCATTTTAGTGCTCAGTTTGAAGTTCAAAAGGTCAAAATTTGGTAAAAGAAAGATTAAAAAAAATGCTCACATTTAAGGATGTACTTCAATTGGACATCTCCATAGACACAGTTGCAAACATGTAACTTTTTGTACTTGTTAATAAAAAGTATTAAAAGAATGATGACTAATAGCGTCTGTGCAGAGCACATGATCTGATTTATCAGGGGACCAAAACTTGTGATTAAATTGTAGAAGTCAAACACAAAGTTCACTTTGTGTCATTTTAAAATAACTGGCATCTAAAACTAAAAAATCTTCTGGTTAGGATGACTCATGATTTGTTAAGATATGATTAAATAAACTTTATTGATCCAAGGTGGACAGAAAGTAAAAATTAAAGTGTGCAAAGGAACTCAAGGGAAAGGAAAAAAAATTATTTTATGCTAAATGAAAAAGAAACACCTATAACCAAAAAAAAAGCAGCAATTCAGCTATTCTTCTAAAATGACTTACTGTGGATATTTTCCTGCAAGTTTTATTTAATAAAAGAAAATCCACTTAACAGATCAACTACCAATAATAATTGATATTTTTAAGGGAGGAGAAAAATACTTCAGATCCTCATGTGGTCATAAAACTAATGTGTGGAAAGGATTTGCAAAGAGGATTTATTGTTGAGAACTAAGAGGGCAACCTGTCTTCTCATATGACTCCTTATCTTTGCAGGCACCATATGAATTACTCAAATAAAAGTACCGTGATCTCCATCTGTCTGACGGTCCTTCTGGAGTTTCTTCTCTTCTCCACTTTAGTCAGTTGTCTTCTGCGCTGCTTTTATTTCTGCAGCAGCAGCAGCTTTTAACGCCCTTGTCTGCCCCAGTTTCCGGCTCTGAAAGTGACAGTCATCTGTGAACAAACTATCTGCTGTGACAGAAGCTCGGCTCAGCAAACGACCAACAAATGGAAACATTTCTTACTTGAAACAAGTCTTGATGAAAACCTTCACCCTCGATCCACTCAGAAAATCTGCTGAGACGCCATTAACACTATGTCAAATTTTTACTTTTTCTTTTAAAAAAACCTTCGACGTGACCGAAAAGCTGCAAAACGAAGAAGAGGAGGCAATGAAATCATTTAAAAAAACATTAAGCAAATCATTGGATTCACTCACTTTCTCAAACACGGTTGAATTTATTGCCGATGATTCTCCCGTCTGCTTGTGATTGAGCGTGGAGCCAGCATCACGTCATTTTGAATCGCTTTCAGCCAGCCAGCTGAATCATTCACTCATTGGCCTTTTTTCTGGATGCAATTTTAATCAGAAGGCAGAAAGTGAGTTTTAAGGTGCCTGATTAGGAGTTTGTGGGGAGCAACATGTTACCCTTGTGTAACAGCCAAAGGCCGGGCTCTTAAAGATTATTGATGCTGCATGTCAGGAGATACGAGCGCCGAGCGGCAGCAGGGTGCTTTAAATCTCTTTGATATATAGGCTTCCTTTTTTCTATTTGTCTCCTTCTTGTCCAGTGAGAGTAATTAAAACATTGCAGGGCAGAAAAATATCTAAAAAGCTTATGAAAGCTTTTTATTTTTCAGTTTTTTTTGGCTACACTCAAGTATTGAGGCAATTCAGACAAGTTTATGTAAGGCTGTGTACACATCGGGCATGTAAACAAGCCTTCTCGATCATGCTTTTTTAATATAAGGTGTTCGAACTTAACTGTCGTTACCTGAAGAGGCTTAGTGCGAAATATTGAAGCTGTGGGAATCTTGCTTTTTCTGTTCTGATTCAAATGGTTGGTACTTCTGTGATTTGTGAAGGAGGCCATTCATATATCACTACCAAATCCACGTCTCTGATTGGTCAAAGTTTACTTTTGACATACATTCGATGGCAACGTGTTTTGTACTTTGAGTCCATAAACTAACATAAAAAGAGCGTATCAAACAGTAAACGTAGGAAATTTGAAAGTGGACGCCCAAAAAGCGCATTTAAGCTTAGACTTTCATTGGAAGTGGTTGCTGCTTGAATGTACGTTTCTAAGGTTAATGTGAACGTAGCTGTTGACGCTAAGGCTGCCACGGTTAGCTGATTAGTCGCGACTATGCTGACTATTAAAATAGTCGACGACTAATTTAGTTGTCGATTTTTTTTTTTTTTTTAAATCTCAAAACTATGGTGCGTCTGCCATTGTTTTTGACACATGCACAGTAGTGCTAATCAGGTGTAGGTAACATATGTGTTTGAACTGCAAGATTGACATGGAAGCTTGTGACTTGATGATGTGTAATATCACGATTGGTCCAGAGCATTGGACCATCATCACATGACATTGAGTCTTTCCAAGCAAAGACCTGAGAGAGTCCAAACAAGTACACAAAGAATCACAAAAGGAGACGCAATATTTTGCAATTAACAGCAAAAAACATGATGACAAAATAATCCGATGAAGAGGAATCCTCACAGGATAGTAATCGCATTTTAATAGAGAGAAATCAAGATGGGAAGGGTGAATTGTGTGCTAAAGTGGGTGCTAGCGAGTAGCAACCTAGCTTGGTTTGTTGTCGATGTATACATATTTATATATTATTAATGTTTCTAAACACGGCTGACGTTATTGGCACGTATTTATGTGCGACAAGTACAAAAACTGATGGAAATTCACGTTGATCTCACATAATATATGCGGTTAAAATGGACATGGCTGCATTGCCCGCAAGTATTTTAAGTGCATTCAAGGCTAAATTTTGTTGTCAGTTGCAAATATTTTTTTAAAAAAACAAAGTGACTATTTGCACGTAATTTTCAAAATATGTGCGGCCAGTGTTGAACTTCTGTTTTGTCTGCCCGGTCCGGAGGAAGCCCAGCTAGAATTTGCAGAGCCCACTTTGGAGGAAAGTTGATGTCAATTTTTTTCATGAGGGTGGTTAAAATTCAGGGGTCTTCTCACAAATATAGTCCCATCTGCACTTTCATGCAAAAATCCAAACTCTATTTATTCTCTAAAGGACAAGTGTTCCAGTTTCTCTACAATCCAAATAGTTTCTTGTGTGTTTTTCAGTCAATAAAAAGGCTATATTTGAGTTTTTTTCTGCTTCAGACCCATTAAAACTTAGTTGAAAACTTGCATGGCTTAATTACACAGCACAGGGGAACTGCAGAATTGTATGTATTTGTTTCCATTAAGGCACTGTTTAGGCTTATTCTAGTGTGCAGTAATAGACATCCCATTCATTATAAATTAATTAGAAAGATGCAGGGTTGTTCTGGTATCACAGTGCCCCAGTTCAGTCATAAAACAGTGCACATGCTGCATCCTTCAGAAGGGAAAGATAACTCCCTCCCTGATTGAACCGGTTGATGGCGGCGAGTGTGACTTCACCGACTGTGTGGGTTAACCAAAAAATAATTGACCTTATAATGTACCTCATTTGTTAGCAAAAAAAAAAAAGCGAGACTTTGCTGTAATTATTGAGGGCTCGCTCGGCTCTGAGGCCATTAAGATTGTGGAGTGATAAATTGTCATTATGAGAAGAAAAGTAGGGCCACCGCTTAAGCCAGACACCTGTAACCATCATTCATCCTTGATTATACAGCTGATTATTGCTTTTTAAATATCTACTTTTTGTGTTGCTATGAAATAAAAAAATATAGGAGAAAAAAAAGGAAAATTCACTCCATACATCCGCTCTTTTCCTTTGGATTGCTTGCAGGCTTTCTGTCACTCCACATAATTACACCGCACAGCACTTCATCTTCTGAGAAGGGGACAAGTGTGCAGAGTTTCCTGCACTCCACGCCGGTGAGCACAATAGCCTCGTGGCATGTGTGCTAGCGCCCCCAGCTGTACAGTTAATAGGATTTCAGGCTGGAGTTCCTCTGAAGTTTGCAATTTTAAGCGTTTGATTCGACGCTTTCGTCTGATCCCTGCTGGCAAAGCTTGTTCGGGACGGAAACGTTTCTCCTAAACTTAAAACACTGAGCCGAGTTCTGCCGCCGTTCAGCTCCTCTGAGTGTCCTCCGCATTAGAGGCTGGAACACAGAATCAGGGATCAAATGTTCTCTTCTCCACCCACCCTGGTGCACTCTGAAATCTGGGGATTTTTCAGCAACAGAATATTACGGCTTGATGAAGTCATTGCTAAGATGTGCATGCTTTTCAGCTCAGCAGCTGAAGCTATCATGACACTGACGCAACGTTTTAGCTTCAGCTTTGGAGGGGATTTCTGCTGAACTGGAGGGTTAAACACTCCCCTGAAAATTTTGTGGAAGTCATTTGTTATTACTCTTAATTTCAAGTCCAACATTTTCTGTTTGTACATTTTAAACGATAAGCATTGTTTCCTCATCATCCTGTCACATCTATTGTTTTTCAAAGACATTTCTTGGACAAATTTGTCATAATCTTTACTGACCAACAGTTTCACGAAATGCTCAGCAGAAGAATGCAAACTCTGACAGACATCTAAAGAGCTTATCTCACATCACTGCTTATATAACATTTGATTTAGTGGAAAGGCTGGGGAGAAAAAAAAGACAATGTAGGGCAGAAATGCAGAGATGAAACCAAATGTCATTTTTCAAAGCACGGTTTTGTTTCTTTATGTGTGCATTTTTGCATTTGTGCTATCATCAATGTGCTGTCAAATAAAACGAGTTGCAATTCTTTCACACTCCAGCAATGACTCAAAACTGATCTATTTTAGGATAACTTCCTCATTTTGTGTGGATTTTCTTGTATATGACTCTATGTCAAGCAAGAGCCCAAATTTGTATTTACCTGCAGAATTCTTTTAGCCAAAGATGAATCCTAAAATCTAACAAGTCTTTTGATTTGAGGTTCAATGAACAACATTTAATGTTCTTTTTACATAAAACATCCTTAAAATGGATTGCTATGAAACAGGGCTGCACGATATTACAAAAACTCGTGATATGCAATAATGGTGAATGATATTGCAACGACGGTATGACTTGCTACATGTATGCATTTTTGTAATTCAAATTCTAAGTGTCATACTTTCATAGATGTGATGTCAAAGGCAAAAAAGCTGTAGTTCCAGAATTGACTCAAAATTGATCTAATTTAAAATAACTTCCAGATTTAGTGTGGATTTTCAAATATATGACAAACATGTCAAGCCAGAGCACATGCTAAATGAATCCAGAAATCTAAAAAGTTAGTTGATTTATGGTTAATTGAGCAATATTTAATCTACTTTTTACATAAAATACCCTTAAAAATGGATTGCTGTAATATAGGGCTGCACAATGTTAGAAATATTTGCAATGTGGGATATTCGTGATCAAAATTGCACATTGCAATAGGACTTGTTAAAAATGATCGTGTAGCAAAAACATCAAATGCATCATTTCCATTTCATTGCATCATTTTTTTAAATTAATTTAGCAAAACTTATATTATAATCCAAATGTCCCACATCTATATGAGGCGAGTATCTAGCATAAAAGAGGTCCATCAGATTAATCAAATGTAAAATGTTTGGGAGGCAAATGGAATTCTGCAGAAAATCTTGCTCCAAGTTAAGCTTCTATAGAGCATTCTTTTATATCAAATGCAGGAGCTGATAAATAATGTATTCTCTTTATCTTTTGCTGTCCTTTTTCACTTTAAATTAAGCCTAATAATTCTTCAAGGTTCAAAGTGTACTTGGGAGACAATTTTTTTTCCCTCTACAGATACTTTTTTGCTGCACTTGCTCCATCTTCAAAGAGTTTTGAGGAGATAATGTGGACAGACACGCCGATGTGAAACCAGCTGCGGCACACGTTCTTACAATTTTCATATATAAGCACACTTTGGTTTAGTATTGATCTGCCAAGAGCTACAAAGAAAAAATTAGTGTATCTGGAATTGAATCCTTGACAAGAACAGGTATTCTGTTTTCTGCCAGGGCAAAAAAAAGAAGATCTCTGATTTCATAAACAGTAAACTGAAAATTGATATTGAATATTGGGTTTTTTTGTGCATTGCAGGTGCAAATGTTGCACTAAAGTGCAGATTGGCAACTATCTTAAAAAAAAAGACAATTCTTACCAATATTTACTTTTGACATTGTTTCAAGACTAAGAGGTAACCCTAAGCTTCAGCAATGAACTGCAATAGACTTCAACTGAAGTACTTGAAGCCACATGCAGTACACCAAGTCACCACTAGGCGCTCCAAGGTGCTCCGAAGCCAGGTCCTACTCCCTCAATTTTAAAACCAAACCTACTATTTACCTACTTTCTATCCCTTTGAAAGTTTCAAGACAGACTTGAAATTATTGTTAAGCCTTATTTAACCTAAAGAATAAAATACAAATCAAAATTTTAATCGTGTTCTGGTGAAGCAGCAGAATGAATAACTTCATGCTATTCTTAAGCCTTTCAGAGTAAGTTCAGAATATATTCTATGACAAATTTATGCAGAAATCAAAGTAATCCCAAAGGATTCACATATTTTTTTCTTTCAACTGTATATACAGGATGATTATATATTATCCTGGCACACTAAAGAAGAAATTATTTATGAAATAGGAGTTATTTTTGTGTGCTCTTTTCTTACCTGGAAGCAAAACGCCTTGATCGCTAAGGCTCCGCCTTGATCGCTAAGGCTCCGCCTTGATCTCTAAGGCTCCGCCTTTCACTTCTTGTGAGCATTGCCCATTCCTGACATCATCCTAGAGCCGGCCGAGCTGGCAGCGTGTCTGTTTTTCACCCATGAAAACTAACAACATCCAAACTTTTGTGAAGATGGATCTGCATTTAAAATGAAATAATTTTGCCAATCACTACCAGCTCTGGGGAGAAAGTGGGAGTGTGTATGTTAGCCTAGGGGCGGTGCTGGCATTGCAGACTCTTCCTGGAAGGTGCTGCTTTCTCTTGTTTACATCACATCGTGAGTATTCGCTCGTTTTTGTGGATTATAGGGGCTGGTGCTCACAGAGCAGAATTTTAGAGGAATGCTCAGAGATGCCTGAATGGAGCAAAATACCACTTTGAGGTTGTTTTTAGTGAGGAATTAGCCTTATAATGCACTTAAAAGCTCAAAAATATTAGGATGAAGACCCCTTAAGAGGTCAATTTAAACCAGGGGTCCCCAAGCTATGCCCCACGAGCCGGATCAGGCCCACCTCCACATTTGCTCCGGCCCCCCACACACTATCAGAAACGCCGATCAAGACCCACATAGAACGTGACTTTTTTTTCCACCCTTCTGCAGTCTGAGCAATGACAGGAGAGGAAAGGCTATTTATTGGTTTCATTCACTTTTTCTTTATTATTATTATTTTTCTTCCGTAAGGTTTTTTGGACATCTATCTTTAACTCTTTAAGCTATTAAAATATTAAATTCTTTTCATGCTAGCTTTTGACTGTTTTGGCAGTTACAAAGGATTTCTAGGCTATTTTGGAGTTCAATAATATCTTGGCAAAGGTTGTTTTGGCCATTTTTAGATTTTTCTTTTGTTATTTTTTAGGCTAATTTGGAGCTTAGCTAATATTTTAGCTTTATGCTAGCTGTTTAGGCTAAATTACACATTTTACCAGTTCTTTAGGCTAATTTGGCCTTTCACTAATATTATAGCAAGCTATCAGCTTCAGCATTTTCAGCTATTAGCTTCAGGGTTTTAAGTTACCGCTTTCAGCATCTTCAGCTATCAGCATTATCATATTTAGCGGCCACATTCAGCTTACAGCATTCACACTAGCATCATTGCTGGTAATGCTATATATCTTGTTTTTAAAATCTTTTGGTATAATATTTTCTATGAAGATTACAGAAATAAATTATTTTAAATGTGGCTTTGTTCAGCTTTCTGAAAAACTGTAAATGTTTTGTGCACTTTTTCAATGACGGGCCCAGCCCCACATTAGAGAGGAAAACAGTTTGGGGACCCCTGATTTAAACAATACATACAGTAATACATAAATCAGAACAAAGAAAGTATGAATTTAAAACTCTTAAGTGATCAGAAGTAGATCCATCACCTGATTCCTTTCAACAAACTCTAAAGAAACTAGTTTAGAGCAAAGAACACAAGTAATCTTAATCATGGAACAATTAAAAATATGTCAAGAATTGAATTTTGGCATTTTAAAACTGTAAAGTTTTATTAAAAGTACTCTGGCCTAAAATTCAAATGACATGGCTTTTATTGGTGCATGAGAGTTTTTTTTTTCTTGGAATGTATTTCTTTAAGACATGCCAGCTTTATCTAATGACAACACACAAATGAGCAAATCATGAAAAAAAAATGTTGATTTCTACCCCCCATAGAAAAAAATGTTTCCATACATCTGGGTGTGAAATTCGTTAATTTATCTCAACAGTCTTTAATCCGCTTGTGACTCAAACGTGGTTGTTTCTACTTCTCTGGTGACACAGATCAACAGGCTCGTCCTCGTCGCTGAGTGATGCTCGAGGAACTGAACACGTCCAACTCCCGTCTCACGCTGTCGCCTCGATTCATTCGTGCATGTGAGGCTCAAAGACAGCCAGAGTCACGTGAGCTGCCTCATCGGGACGAGCGATGCCTCATTGTTTCTCTCCACAGGACAATCAGACTGGCCTCATAGTGCCACAATAATTTTTTCAGCCCTCGTGTGGTCTCACACCTCTCACTTCGCATTCTCATTACTCCAGGCTCTTATAAATTTATTTAATCAATATCCGTTTGGGTTGTGCTGTCTGAAAATAGGCGATGACAGCGAGCTCAGGGAGGTTCTTCATCGGGTTAGGAGCATGAGGTTTGTGTCTGCAAGTGGAGATAAGTTTGTGATGTTTTAAATACAACTAGGTTAACAGACATTTTTTTTTGCTTTATTTAATGTATTTATGTTGATTTCAGCTGCATTCTTCAAGAGTTATTGTGTCATAAGGATGTTTTTGTCTCCTCATAAGCTCACATTTGCAGTTTAAAACCAAAAAAATCTCACATTTGAAAGCTACCGAGTCATGTGTATGATTTTATGTCACTCAAAAGCTGACTGTTTTCCCCCCATCTTTGCACACTCACAGGTATTTGATCCGTCTCCAGCTTCCCAGCTGCTGACTGACACAGACTGAAGCTCTAAACTAAATAGCCCCGGGTGAAATCCTCACCTTCTCTGTTGCTGTGAAATCCCCCCGGTGTGTTGATTTATTTTGTTTTCCCCCCACAATTGTCAAGGTGTCTTTTCAGCAATAGAGGGATTAGCACTTGGAGCTTAGTCAAAGCTGGCTCTGTTTACCAGGAAGCGCAGGAAGGCTCTTCATCACACTAGTTCCAAATGCACTTATAGGTGTGAGCACACGGAGCACACCTATGCAAATAAAGTGCAGTTTTCCATCAATCTTTTCCTGAGGAAACACCTTCTTTTGAGTTAGCAAAATGAACAAGGCTGCAAAACTTTGACTCCAGCCTGTCAGAAGCTTTGGCAGATCACCTTCTCCCTTTTCACCAAAAAATTCAACTTTGATGCCTTATTATGGTTGATTTTTTTTTTCCCTTTCAGCTCCTGAACAGAAAGCCTCAGTCATGGCACTGCTCAGATCACGCCTGTCAATGTTAAGGTTTTTGTTCTCGCTGCACACAACAGGAAGGGTCTGTGAAGGAGAGTGGCCTCCCTGCTGTAACACATGGTACTCAGACTAAACAACAAGATGAATGTTTCCTGAGTTCACTTGGCACAGAGGCACCCCGATCTATGTGTGTGCCCCAGCTGAACGCCTGAAAGACCTGCATTCAGAGCTGAAACAAGGAAAGGCAGCAAGAGAAAAGAGGAGAAATTACTGCAGTAGGTTGAGGGGGGAAATAGTGAGGCATTCAGGTTTTCCAATAAAGTCGGTGAAAAGGAGTTCAGGTGGGGCAAGTTTTACTTACTGTAACATTATTTAGTTATTTCACTACATTGTAGCTACTTTCATTAGGAAGGGAAGACAACATTTCCCTTGGAAAAATAAAACATAAAAAGTTTTTTAAACAACTTTTTATAGTTTTGAAAAGAACTATATGAAAACTTTCAAAAAGAAGAAAACTTTGAAAACGTGAACTTGGAAACAGGCATTATTTTATTTATATAGAAAGTTTTTATCCGTCACATAGGAGTGCTTATTAGCATCTCACTAATCTTTTAAAAACAAAACTTAGTCAGCAGACAGTTATATATAGTAGGGATGCGTTTATAAAATTGATTAATTGATCTGAGCTTAATAGATCAATAATCGATACGTTGAAGTAGAGATTGATCAATGCACAATGCTAAAGTCTGCTAGCTTGATGCTAACGTATAATAGGATTTCCCATAGGATGGCTAATGCTAGGTCAACCAAAATAAACATACATACATACATTGCTGACTAAATTAGTAGCTTTATTAACTCGCAGGGATGAATTTTCCAAACTATTTTGAGGAATTTTTTTTTTTTAAGTAACCATTTGTGGTCTTTTATTGCTCATACTTTCTTCTTCTGGAATTAGATGCTATAGCACGATCGCCACCTTGTGCCCAACCTAAACACCCTCCAGGTCAGGAAGAACAATTGTCGGTGCTTCTCCGTTTAAGAATCCATGTAACTCTGTATGATATTGGCAATCTCATTATAATTTTACTAATAAATTGCATCTAAATGATGGCCGCTTTCAGCGGTACTTCCATCTCTCTTTGACCCAGTCAGATGACTTGCTGTCCCACAATAGTCTGACGACAGAAAAAAAAGGATAAATTTAGATACTTTTTAATTATTCTCTTGGATGCAAATAAAAAAAATAAAATAAAAAAAAAAATCATTAACTTCAGGAGGGGAGCAATCAGATTCTCATCCATGTTTGTGTTGGACTCCACTTTGTGATCAGACTGCAAGACGCATCTTGCTGTCAGTGGCAAATGTATCTATGTGATACACATACCTACAGTAAGCTCTTGTAGTTGTTAGTTTGAAAATGACATACAAATGAGCCTTTTTAGCTCATATAAATCATTGACTGTACAAGAGAACTGGACTAAGTGAGTCATTTATAGAGAATAACTTACCTCCCTGCGGTTCCAGCAAAATGAAGTCAATTTAGTCGCAATTCTCCCAAAATGTGGACGTTGGAACCAGAAGACAGTGATTGGTCCGAGTCGGTTTGAGTCAATGTTTCTATGGCAACTATAGTCGCCAATCACACCCCTTCCACTGAAAGCGGGCTCTGGAGAATGTGTCAGTCAGACGTTCGAGGTGGGGGTCAGCGAGCACCGCATGCTTTTACTGAGGCATCTGATTGGTCAGTTAATAACTTACGATAAAGAAAAAATATGAAAAAATAAATTGGATTAGCAAGAACATGTTAAGGCATCAGAGCTAGAACGACTGTGTTATATTCTGAAAAATTTGATAGATACATTTCAATCAACTTATTCAGAGTGCTTTGAGGTAGATCAGCCTCCATGACCCTGCATAGGAATTGGATGGATGGATGGATGGATGGATGGATGGATGGGTTCAAATCCTATTGAAATGCAGTATTCCACTTTATCCGATCAACTGGAGGGTTTCCATTGGACTAAAGGAGCTGTTTGCTTTTCCTGCTCGACACTCTTTCTGCTCTGAAGTGCTCCGGCTCCTATGAACACCTCTACGACCCGTGAAGGTGTTACCTTCTCGTGATGATGGAGAGGCAACAAAAGCTCAGTGTGCTGCTGTCAGCTTGCCTCCTCCCACTCATCACCTTTCACCTTGCTGCCCTGCCGCCTCACATGGTATCTTTACTTTAAAAAAAAAAAGAAAAGTCTGCATGTGTTTGGCCAGCTTAGCGGGAATTGGGGGGCTTTGGGAGCAGGGGTTCTTGTATGGAGGCCAGAACGTTTGGCAGACGAGGAGCCTTTGCGGCGGCTGTGAAGGCTGAGTCTCATTGCAGTGTTAACAGCAAGCTGTTGGATTTAGAGAAAAAGTTCCAGACACACCCCCGAGTCTGAATCAGGACGACAACCCCCCAATATCCTCATGCCTTAAAAATGTCTATTTTCCCTGTAAAAGATTTGAGCAGGAAGCCTCGGTCATGTGTTTTCCTTCTTCAGTCTCACTACCATCTATTTCTGCTTGATTCTACTTTTTAAAAGGCAAGAGATTAAAAGGCATCAGTCAGGAGAACACACAGACTTTTATGTGGGACAAGTCAAACAATAGCATTTGGCTGAGAGAGAGGCGGAAGGGTTCGTTTCTTGGAAGGTCTGATTGGAGCATAAACAGCAGCCCAGGAAGTGCTGAACCGAGAGGAGAGAGAGAGGGTAGGGCGGGAGGGGGCAGATCTGCCGGGACAGAGCGAAAAGTTTTGGGCAGCAGTGCGTCGGTTTGTTGTTTCCGTCGAAAGCTGAAAGCTTTTTTTTCTTTTTCCTCTGTGGGGACACACTGTGTTACTGAAAGACCTCAGGGTGAGTAGCTGCATCACATGTACTCGTTCGCAGTGAGCTTGGAAGAGATTACAGATGTGTTTTTTAAACTTCTTGCTACTGTTGGATGCATTTTTCACTCAGTTTCATTCAGATTAGAGCCCTGCTAGGCTCCCCCCCGGCTGCTTGTTTTTGCATAGCTGTTGTTTTTCGGTGCCTTGAATTGCGGCCAACCATTCAATTCTTGAAGGGTAAGGAGAGAAAAAAGCCGGTAGCGGGGATGAGAGGGGGGCTTTCTACTAATGTGTGTTTGGCTGTGTCTAATTAAACTGATGGAGAGGAGGGTAGAGAGGCTGAACCTGAAAACAGCCAGGTCACGTTTTTTTTTTCTCATATTAATTACCTCAGATCAAAACAACCCAACTAAAGTGAACTTTTACTTCACCTTCTGAACTTTTCCAGGTCCGTAAGATCACAGAAAGGGGGGGGTTGTAGCATCAAAGTGGATGTGATTTACTATAATTTGCTCCTGTTTGGTGTCCGGATCTAATGCCAGGTTTTTCCCCTGGAAAGATCCAGCATTCCTCACTTCTAAGTGAACATCAGTGTCACTTGAATCCTTTTAGTCTTAGTTGTCGTTTTACTAAAAAGAATCTTGTGTGCTGCACAAATCAGAACCAAACAAAATATAATATTTTACTTTCTTTAAACCTAAACTTTATATATTTTACTTTTGGATCGCTCCAGCTCCACTAGAGTGAAATTCCGTTAACATTTTTCCACGTGTCAGTATATTTGCATCTGGAAAAAGCTGCTCCGCGAGTGTGCCAAATGGAAAAGTCGCCATTAAATCCAGTTTAGGTGTCAAACTTGCTGTAAAAAGTCTGTTCTTGTTATGATAGGATTCAGTTTTTGGAAAAATGAGATGCAAGTCTTCCATTTAACATAAAATTGTTAAATTTCTCATAACCCTCATTTTTTGTGTGTTTGCCATCTTCACACAAAGGCTTTTTATTGCTTCTTGATGATCGTTTTGACCAATTGTGTCCTGCACAACTAATTTAAGCGTAGAAATGCGCTGTTGCAGGTTTTTGGGTTGTCCGGTCCACGCAGGGTCTCAGAGAGGACTGCAGAGCCTATCATATAAATGGAACGTACCACTGTCGTGCTGTACGTGTGGTAAATGTCGTTTTTGTGAGGAAAATGTAAGTTACACGCACTTATGAAACATGGGTGATGTGCAGTATGGTGTCCTTATATCACACACTAGTTCAGAGTTGGTCAAACTTTTGGACTTGTGGGTCACAAAGAGTTCTAAAGTTTTACAAATGGGCCAGACCATGAGCTGATGTGGGGTGTGTTTTGGTCATCAACCTCATAACAGACATAAATAGTATAAAATCTGGACAAATACATGTTCTTTTAGATGCTTTTTGTGTGTAGGTTTAACAAATCTATATTAAAATTGCCATAAATATGACCTTTTTTGAAATATCTGTGAAAATGTTTTCAATAGTATTTTTCTATGTTTGATGCTGGGACTCGAAACACGCAGCTGACATTGACTCTGCTTTCTCGATACTAAACTTTAGTGATATATATTCCATGACATCATCTATACAGCTAGACATCGTGTCCACAACTTTGTGATTAAGAGTGTTGTGTATGTAGATACAGCGCTCCCCCACCTTGTTTATTTTTCATGTTCACAAAATTAAAATGATAGTTCTTAAGCCTTTCCTGATTTCTGACAGGTTTCTGATATTCCGATTATTTTAAAAATGTTTTAAATTGGTGCAAGTATTCTTCAGTAGCTATGTGTTAAAATATTTTAAATATTTGTTTCAGACATTAGTAGTTTTGTTCCCTCCAAGTAGATGAAAATAAAGATGGGGATGATACATGTTAACAATTTTTTTTAACATTTAACTGAAAATGATTGAATTTGCAGATTGAAAAAGAAAAGAACATTTTAAATCAGTACTTGAGTACGTTTTTGCATTTTACTCTCACTCAAGTAATTGTTTGAAGGACTTTACTTTTATTTTAGCAACAGTGTTTTTAAAGTGAATGTACTAACACTAGAGTATAGATTTAGGATATTTTACCCACCTCTGGTGTTCACTATGTCCTGTTGCCTGGAGCATGCACATACTAAAAAAAATGTGCATGAACATTTTTGCACCTATAATCTAAAACATTTGTGCAGGCACATTTTTTGCCCGCAGACAGTCTGTATCCACCTGTAAGGGCAGTTGGAACTAAAGCAAAAGATAACCGTGTTTGTGCATTTGCGCTCATTCCATATTTCACCTTTTAGTGTTTTTTTTAATTTTTTTTTATAACAGTTTTTTTTTGTTTTGCTGAAGTTGACATGCCCACAATGCTGCCATGCTTTTAAGCCCACACTGCCACATGTTTTGCAACCAAAATTTTCACAGAACTATCTGAGCATGTGCAGGAGATCAAGCAGTAGCCAAAGGTGATAGCTGATGCAGTTTGAAAGCTGCCACAGGACATTGAGTGTGGTGGAAGCACACCTGGACCGGTGGCATGTGGCGCAGCAGTTTGAGGCCGTCATGGGGTTGTCGGGTGGCGAGGGCCGGGGAGGACCAGGTGTTTCTCTAACAAGCTGTCCGCACTGTCATCCTTTACAAGGCCCCGAAACATCCTGTGCCAGATCCCACTGAGGTCTGAGGTTTGATCAAACCTCTCTACAGAACTTTGGTTTCGGGTTATGTTGGTGGCTGAAAGATGGATGTGATTAAACGCCCCCATAATGGAGATCCCCACTCCCCACGACTTTAGTTAAAATCTTAGGATAAATGTAGACTTTGTGCTGCTGAGGTTTGTTTTTTTTTTTCTTTCGGTCTTTACTAAATTCCACAAGTATGAACAACAATAAGTTACTGATTCATGTTTGGACGTCTTATGTGTTACAACTTGAAACATCCTTTTTTGTAAAAACCTCACAGAGTTGATCTTCTCATGCCGGAGAGGATCTTTGCCATGTAATCCAGCTTTAATCACGAAAAACACTCATTAGATTCTCATATAGGACAGAGTATCAGAGCCACCATAACAGAAGAAAATAAACTAACTTATGGGGAAAAAGTCATACAATTATAAGCCAACATTTGATACTAAAATTATTGAATAATGAGAAAAAGTAAAAGTTATATGAGAATGAAAAAAAATTAACATTTACGAGAATTAAGTACAATCTCAAAAAGTCGTAAATTTACAAGGAAAAGTCAGGTTTTTCGGAAATAAAATGTTACATTCAGCTTTTAAATGTTTCACCAAAAACAATTAAGCATTACCTTTCTAACCTATCAGAGAATTCAGATGGAAGTCACACAATCTCGCTGAATCAGCTTTACTTTTTTTTTTTCGAATGTCCAACTTTATTTTTATAAAATGACACATTTATGCTAAAAAACATGACTGAAATTGTACCTTGACTTTTTTCAAATTTCTTGAATATTACTTATTTTCTAATAATTTGACCACTTTATTTTGTAAAATTTGGACTGTTTTCCTCATGATTTTACAACTGATTCTAATCAAATTTTGACTTTTTTCTTGAATAGTTTTTCTTTTATGGTAGCTGTCATACATTTGAAGTATCACGCTGGAAAATAAAACTAGAAAACTCATTCCCACCTGAACCATAAAAGCTTTTTCCTTACAACATCATGACTTCGTAGTTGATATATTGATCCGATTAAAACAGTGCGTGTGTAATTCCCTACCTAGCATGAAGTTTTTGATGTTTACGTGTGTTTTGAGATTTAAATTTAACTTGTAGACATTTCATGCCTTTTATTTCTAAAAAAAACATCTGGCTCCAGGATGTCCTGTGCGCTGCCAAGATACTGAAAAACATTCCTGCGACTCGCCAAGCCGAAAAAAAATCAGATCTTATCACCTTAGGACGTTTTCTGTCTTTTTAATGGATTATATCGTAAGCAGGTCTCATAACATGTGAGAATTACAACAGTGCTTGGCCATAAAAAGTCATAACAAGCCCATTGATGGATCTTTTTTTTTTGTATTCATTTATATCTGATGGTTATTTTGTCCAGCCACATGAAAAGTTTTTTTATTGATTTAAAACACTGGACTTAAGACCTTTTTTTTTATTAGACTTCTTCACGTTTGGGATTTTTAAAATGTAAAGAAAAAAAAATCTGTATCACTCATTTATTTTGCACTTTATTCCCCAATAGCTACATTTTTATTTGGTTGATTACATGTAATTTTATTGAAAAGTCTTTTTCTACTTTAGTTTGTTAAGCTTATTGTTAAACCTCAATATTTTCAAAAACTTTAAGTTTAAATCTGATAATTGTTAGAAATTTAGTACAGCTAGTAGTTTTTCTCAAAATTTTAGTGCAACTAAAAAGAAGTTGGATCGTTATTCTACTTGTTCTATTTGTGAGTCAACAAAAGCAACAAAATGTTTCTATGAGTTACAAAAAAAACTCTAAAATCTTTAAATATATATATATATATATATATATATATATATATATATATATATATCAATCTTACTTAGACAGCACATTTTATGCATATTTAAGAGAAAAGAATGTAAATTATAAAACAAATATATTTTTCAACTTAAAAACTAAAAGCAAAAACAAAGATGAATTGATCTTTTACCAAATGCAATACTAACCTCATCTGTGTTATTACCTTCAGGTACAAAAAGAAACAACTTTTAGCTTATTTTTAATGTAAAAAATGTAAAAAAAAAGTTACACAAGTTTAATTGTTACTCATTTTCATCACTCGTTAAGTACAAACAGTTTACAAATAGATTTTTGCAGTGGAATTAAAGAAATAAATCAGTATTCATTGAATGATGTTGAATTTGCCAACTGCCTCCTTATTATAAATGAACGGCTCTTGTTTACCTCCTCCTATTCAGATCTTCATAGCTTACTGCTCTTTTTCCCTGAATGTAAACGTTCCAGTTTTCCCATCCATCCACTCCCAGAGGAATTCTGTTCGAACTGTTCTTCCTTCATCACACAGGAAGTCACCGGGGGGGGTTTGTGTCTACTGACGAACACGCTTTGCAAGATAACAAAATGAAAAGGTTCCGTTTTTTTTCTATTATTGCCTAAATGTAGTGGAAAAACAAATCAAATTGTCAAAAAGAAGATTTAAGGTGAAAAAAAATAACTTTATCCAAATGAATAAATGATGACTTGCAATATGTCACGCCTGGAAGTGTGAAACTCACTTGAGGTTTTCCAACCTCACGAAAGATTAATTAGTAAAATCTGAATTTGAGTCTTAAAGGTGGATAATCCCAATAAATATGGATGAGACTTGTTCTCCGCTTGTTAAAACCCGGCAGTGTCTCACCCTGATGTTAATTTTTTTTTAACCTTAAATTTTTTTTTTTTTGCTATTAAAGTAATTATCCTGGCATGATTTTATAATTACCCCGTTGGCTGACAAACTCTCTTATAGCCAGATTACGACCCTTAAATCTCTAAAAAAAACTGTTGTAAAGCCTCTGACAGGAGCAGGATGTTTTTATTAAACCGGGATATTCTCGGAGCCGCGGCTGCCTGAGCTTCGAGGAAATTGTCCTGTCTTCCCTCTACATGTTAGAAGAACTGTGTCCTGCTTTGACTGATAAATAAACGCCAACGTCTAGAAATAGAGTTCCCGAGGATCCAAAATTTAAACAGCGCCCCGGGATAAATGTAATGACAGGTATATATATATATAATCGTTATCTTTGAAGTGTGTTGTTGTTACAAGCGTGACAGCGTCTGCTGCCGAGGATAAATCTCTCATGTTAAATGCAGCATATGGTGGAAGGAATAGGAATTTTAACCAAATATCTCTTATTTATTTATTTTTGTATCACATTTATAGCCACATTTCAGTTTTCAGTAGTTTAGAAATTCACAAACTTGTTAACCAAACTTCAGTTTTATGTTTTTTTTGGCATGTCTTTTAGATTCACTATAAAATTCATTTTTTAAATCAAAATAAATAGTATTTTGGCACACAGCAAGTTTATTGTGGATGGATGGATCCTTCTGAAAAGTTGACACATTTTACATGAGCTGTTAAAAAGTGCCAAAAAAAAAAAGGAAAAATTCCAAATATTTTATTTTTTTAGAACAAAATCTTGTTAAACACAACAACAAATAGTGTATTATTTTGAGCCACTGTTCATATGTTTTTTTTAATATATAAACTATGTAATGTTTGTTCAGATTTTGTTCGATTAAGATTTATTTTCTTTAAAAATGATTATCAAAGTCTTAGAGGCTTTACAGGATGTTGAACTATTTGCGATGATCCAGTTCCTTTAAGAATCTTTGATCAACTTTTGATCTATTTACAAAGTATTCCCTGTGTGGAATTTTAATTATTATTATACAATTTTTAGCCAAAATAAAAAAACGTGTTGTTTTTTAGAACATAGTTTTTGCAGCGCGGCAGGGGTTCATTCAAAATTCACATCTGAGTTGTGGCAATCCCGCCTGCTCTTCCCCTTGCCATTGCTGAGAGCTCAGAGCAAGGAGTTTGTGGTCCATCCAGTGTATTTTCTACTCTTTTTCAAACTGTATTTTTTGTCTGATCCTCAATTTGACTAAAGAAATACTCAGAAATTCATTCATAAGCTTAATTTTATTAATATATGTCCTCTGTCATCAGAAAAAGACCACAAGAACATGTTTAAAACACAGAAAACTCAATTTTCATTTGAATGGGTCTTGAAGAGCAGGAGATTATTATTGTTATTTTATAGATAAAAATCAAATTATTCATTATTACCCATTCTATTTCACATTTGTTCTTAATAGAGTTGTTGTTTGTGGTGTGGTAAATAAATACAAAGTAACTTAATTTATGTATTTAGTTGTTTTCTGATCAAAAGCTTACGCCTGTTTTAGCTGGTCTATTTGAGGCTATTTATTTTTTTAATTCAAAATGTGAGTCAGGGAATCTGTAATATAGAGTTTAAAAAAGTTGTTTTAGACCTTGATACCAAAGACTTTTGAAAATTAACAGCATTCACTTATCTGAATTATTTACACTTTTTAAAAAGAATAATTAGAAATCTGTGTTTCTCCAGGATTCATAAGCATGGTCCATCCTACATTTTACCTTTTTTATTCCCCCTTTTTTTCTCCTTAATGCACAAAAAAACCAAAAAACGTTTGGTATATCTTTATCAATATTATCCTTTTTTTTTTACTTTTTCAACCACAGCTAGGCCTGTATTTGAATTCCTTTGACTGCTCCTGTCAGCTAATCAATAATCCTTCAAGTCTATCATTATCTCTATGAAAGGTCTGTGGGAGGAAACTGACCTTCCTATTGGTCTTCCTTAGTTTTCCAGGCTCACATATTTCTGTTTCACTTTTTGCCAAAACGGAAGGCTTCAGAAAAGCATTTCCATTTAATGCAGCAAGAGACGGGGAAGCAAACTGTCAACAAACGAGCTGGCACAGTTCCCGCTCCTGCGCCCTTTCCTTTGCACTTTGTTTCGAAGTTTCCTTCCCGTCACGTTTTCCCTTCATAGGCCAGTGTTTCTTTCTTTCCCGGCAGCGCTGCAACAATGCCCGGTCTCATTTTCAGCTCTCTTGAGACAAGCGGAGCCTATGGACTGCTGGGCACATGCTAAAGCCATTAGGTAGAGGATGATGGTGGTTAGCCACAGCGCCATCGCAGAATTACCATCTCCCTGTGCGCATAATGAAGTGGAGGAAAGGAGTGGAGTTACACTTCCAGATTTCTGTTTCACCCTCAAGCCACCAGTCAGTGACTAAGCTATGAAAAGAAATAGATTTGTATGAATTCAAACATCTTTATCAGAACCTACACACAGCCCAACTTCAGCCTAACTGTAGATTTTAATCCAAATGTATCTCAGGTGAAACCAAATGCAATCTGAAATAATTAAAATTGAAATATGTATGTTATTTTACTTTTTGGTTTAGAATTTTGAACTGCGCCACAGTTTAAGTTCTATTTTTGCATGTTAGCTTTAGACCCCCTGATAGTCATTTGGGCTATTTTAAGTCTTCCCAGTGGTCTTTTAATTGTGATTATGCTGTTTTTAGCCTAAATTTTTAAAAAATGTGTTGTTTTCTGGGACATAGCTTCTGTAGAGCGGCAGAAATTTATTAGGAATTTGCCTTTGAGTTGTGGGCGGGACTGTTGGCGCAGAGCAACCCCTCTCCCCTTCCCCTCCTATAGTTACTATAGGAGTCACATATCCCAAAATGCCACTATGTCGAGACCATTCTGCAGGGGGCCAGATGACGGAAATCGCATTTTAAAATCAAGGTTTTAAGAACAAAAATGTTTCTTTTACAACAACCTGACATTAGTCAGTGACCGCCCGGGCACATTTGGAGGTCAAGTGGTGGGAGTCCAGTGACAGGCAGGTAGCAGGAAGACAGCAGCGCAGTAATTGACTCATTGGAGGGTCTCCAAGGTCCTCAAAAATTGTCTGATGATCGACCAATTTCAGGCTGCCACTCCACTGCCCATGTGCTGCCACTCCACTGCCCATGTGCTGCCACTCCACTGCCCATGTGCTGCCACTCCACTGCCCATGTGCTGCCACTCCACTGCCACCTTCAATCGTATGGTAGCAGTGCAAGCACTCGACAAGGACTGTTGACATGGGCCAAAATTAAAATTTTATGGTGAGGAGGAAGCCATCAGCACAATAATTGACTGAGGATCTCCAAAATTGTCTGAAGATCTGACTTCCCCTTTCCAGCCACCCCGTGTCCTGGTGCTGCCGCCCCACTGTCACCATCTGATTTTTAGTAATCGTACGGTAGTAGCGTGGACCCTTGATGAGGGGTGTTGACTCAGCCACAGCGAATCAGAGACCTGACGAATTGACGAATTGCGGTTGATGCTGAGAAGAATACGAAGAAGACAGAACATTGTGATTTATTGGGAGGTATGTTGTCTAAAAATGTGTAAATTTGTAAATTGACACTATGGGCTCAAAATCCGAGTTGCAAATGAACAGTGGTGCAGAATGGTCAACCCAGGCTACCGGGCGACTGGCGGCCGGTGTCACCGGTGCCATATAGCATTGGCATTTGTGACCGTAGAATATAGGGGCTCGGAGCATTGAGCTTGTGGCTCACCTCGCGTACATTCTTTTTCTAAATCAATGTTTTTGTCTTAAAGAAATACTCAAAAATGCATTTTTTTCTTGATGCATGTCCTCCATCTTCAGAAAAAATGCTAAAACCACCAAAACACTACTTTAATTAGAGTGGTTTATTGATGACATGAAATCTTGTGACCTTTAGTTAACTTGAGTCCAGTTGGTTTGACTTTTTATCCACCTGGGGGCAGTGCAACAACCTTTAAAACACTGTTGTGCAGTTTTTTTTTGCAAATTATGTTCTTGTAATATCAGAAACAGAAGAGGTAATCATGTCAACAGGAGAGGAATTACAGTCTGGACTATTATCTGCTGCAGTTTCTAAAGAAGCAGCTGACAGCTGCACACTTGAGTCTTGATGACAGCTCTCATCCCGAGTGTTGCTGCCCCGCTCTCATTTCATTTTCATCCTGACCGGAGTCTGTCTTCTTGATGTGAAAGAAGCAGAACACACCTCAAAACGTCTCCTTTGAAAATCTGCTGCTGTGCAGTCGGCCGGTGGACCGCGACTCTCCACACATGCGCCGTATCACTTCTGTCGGGGGGTCATGTGATACACAGCGGGTCCCGCTAAGCTGAGTTTTGCTTTGATCAGAGTCCCCCTCACTAATCCACTTGAGCTCTGGATGTTTGCCATGAAACAAACACAATTTCCCACAAATTGTGAGGAAAAAACAGATGCTGCCAAAAAAGGAAATTGGCCGGATAGCTCGTAAATTAGACATTTGCATGAACTTGAAGTGCATATTCATTTTTTTTAAAACACTATTGATAGTATTAAGGCATTAATCTCTCCCAATATATATATATATATATATATATATATATATAATTAGAATTTAAGTGATGTAATGCTCACCTGGGTTTGGAGTCTCAAATCCATCATGAGTGAAACAGTAGCAGAATTTCTTTAATTACAACTGGAGGACACAGACAGGATTAAGACACTGCTGAATAGCTCTGGGTATACGCAAAAATCTCCCTATCAGGTGTGGAGAGATTTAATCTCAATCTACTTGATGGACTGAAGCACATGATTAAAATTATGAAGAAAGGAGGAGTTGAAGGGGAGTTTGTGTTTATAATGGCCCTTCCTGCATTACATCAGTGGGATGCTTCAGCACTGATGGCAGCGTGATGCTGGAAGGGAGGGATAGCTTATAGGATGATGTCATTGGCAGCCAATCAGAGGGCTCGGGTACCCGGAGTGTCTGGCCAGACTTAAAGTCTTTTCCTCCTTTCATATCAGGTAGCTTTTATGTCTCTGCAGCTGCCTCGACTGTTTTCAGACATGCGGTTTTTATTTGTTTTTGTCCTACAGCAAAGACCAGCTGCAGCTATAAAAGCTAAAATTGGCATGGATTTATAAATGATTAACATATTCAGTACCACATGGTGCCTTTTGTGAACCATTTTCTAGCATTATTCTTGCATTTTAGTGCAAATATATCTTAAAGACGGTCTTTCTTCCTCAATTTATAGCAGGCTGTCTGATGAGGATGCTAATCTCAACCATTTGGATGTTTTTTTGTTAACATAAATCTCAAATACATAAAGGGTAACCCATCAGGACAGTTGAAGGCTGACTCCACTCTAAGCCCAGATTTGAAAATTGCCCCAAAAAACGGGGCGGGGCTAGTGGGGCCAGACTGAGCGGTGGAGGTGTGGCTTGGATCTATGATTGACAGTTAGGTTAGCTTTATGTAAGGTATTCTGGGTCTTCAATATGGAGACTGGTTTGTCATTATGTTCAATTAAAAAACATGGAGAGAGGTACCGGGCCAACTGATGCAAGTTTCTGTGGAGGTTGAGGATTTTCCGCCTCCTCCTTCTCCCGAGGCCGGCACTCATGGTCCAGAACTGAAAAGACCATTGATATAGGCTCAGGCTCAGTTCAATAGATTCTGGGCTAAAGGCAAAATCTGTTCATTTGACAGCATTGCATTACGTGTAACACTAGAAGATGCAGTTCTTGCTCTATTTACAGCTTAGTTTTTAGAGATACCAAAAATATAAATATACCCCAACATCAATCATTTTTTAAGCTTTAATTTGAGCCATGTTTTGTGAAATTCGGTTACGAAATGAGGGAGCTAGGACAATTTTTGTAGCTGATGCCAGCATGTCTCATTCTGTTGCTAATAACCGACCATAACAGAATCAGAGATGGGCGGGGCTTTTATACCGGAGCTTAGAGTGTGATGATAGGCGTGTTTGAGTTGACTTGCGCCTCACCTGCTTCGTCGACGAGACTAAGCTGCTGCAGGAGGGGGCGGAGAAAGGCGCCTGAGATGAAGGTGGACGACGAGACTGCACGAGAACGAGGAGTTGGGGGTTGTCCTCAACATTCGGCTGAATTTTAATACGCCACTCCTCCTAGTATGATCTGTGCTGTTATGTCTTTTATAGTATTTTTTTACATCTCTTAGAGTAAAACAGATTAAAAAAAATAGTTGGGGGATTCATTACATGTGCACAGTCCCAAATAAATAGATAAAATAATAATTAAAGTTCATTTTAAAGACAACTATGACACAAATAACCACAGATTATTTAAAATCTTGTATATTTTTTCATCAGTGATTCACTACCTTCCAGAAAAAGTAAGAACATACACATATTTCCTTCATTTAGCGCCAGTTATTTCACATTAAACTACAAAAACTTTCGGGACAACGTTTCCCACAATGCATTGTTTTGTAGTCATCAAGGCGGCTTGCAGCCAGCGCAGTACCTATTTTCTGGCTGCGCTGGCTTAGGAAGGCGCCTTGAACCCGCCCATTTGTCGCGATACTTCATGTCGTCGCAAATGTGACGTCGGTGACAGAAACTAACCAGCATGCACCGCAATCCAGGCGATCTGCGCAGCGCCGCGTCCGCCTGCATAATCTCAAACACGCCTACTGTCAAACTTCTGGGACTTACACCAGTTGACCAATCAGAAAATCCAACCGCAACATCTCGTTTCAACCTGTGGAGGGCAGCACACAGACGGTTTTTTGACCCTATTTTCAGGAATTAAACCAGTTTAATTTTTCAAAAATGTGACAAGAACCAAAAGACATCAATTTTAAAGCCCCAGTTATAGAGGTCAAGAGCCAAAAAAGTTAATTTAGAGTTTGGTTACCCTTTAAGATTTAAACATAATAAAACTTTTTTTTTAACCTGCCTTTAAAAAGTGTTAGCCTGAAACAAGCAAATTTGACATGTAGTGATACAGTTTGGCTGCCACTAAAATAATAATTTTAATTTATCAGTAAAGTCATAAATTGCTGCATGCTGTGCAGATTTGCATTCTAGTAATTTAACCCAGTGGTCCCTGGGCTGTTGACAACTCGTGTCCTGATCACGAGACTTGAAGCAGCTACCTGGATCACCAAGCTAGTAGCCAAAAGCTAACAAAAACCAAACAATAAGACCTATTCGGAAAGTTTATTCCGGTAGAAAAGAGCCAGTGAGTAAACAGAGTAAGTCTCCAACTTCAGAGCTTCTGTTTACAGACAAAACCAGGAGCCTTCCTCGACACACATAATTATTGATGCTGTTCTCATGTAGCGGCTAACACATTGCGACTCTCGACTGTTTCACATATGCAGATAATAAAGATGGAAACGCGATGGATTTAAATTTAGATTCAATTCAGAAAATATCAGTTTATGACAGTTGCATCACTTTATTTTGCTTTATTACACCTTAAAAGTGAGACAAAGCTGAAGCTAGCATCCGGTTGTTAGCCTCCACTTTGCCGTTAAAAATGTTAAAACATTTTACAAAGAATGAAGGTTCAATCAAATAAAGTTGCTAATTTGTGAAAAGATGTAAAAGGGACATTTGAGAATTTTCATACAACAAGGCTGAATTAGGTTCATAAACTTTAACACAGAAGATGTACCTTTGTGTTGACAAAAATACCTAATAAATAACAATTTATGTAGAGACAAAATATGATCAATCTTTTTGCCCAGAAAGACAATCGGTGCCTGGATTGAGTGATAAAATGGCATTTTATGGAAAAAAGTCATGTAATGTTTTCTTTATGGATTTTTTTTCAAATCAGAAATAACTTCTACAAATCAACAACTTTGTTTCATTGAATCTTCATCATTTTTATGAAAATATATCTGATGTTTTAAGATTTTTTTTAAACATTTCTTTTAGTAACATTTTATGTTGACCACTGATTTAACGTATTAAAGTTACAAAAGTAAATTGAAAATGAGATGGACAACACAATGAGCTGATAAGCTGTCAGCAATTTATCCACTTTTTTTTGCTTTTTTCCTCCTGCTTCCGTAATGATGCACTGTTTCTCCACTTAAAATAGCTACATAAAATAAGCAACAAAAATGTACAATTGTTAATTTTTTATTCATCAAGCACCATTCTAATTCTCCATTTCAATAAGTTTTGCAAGAAAAAAAAGTTTACTTGCCCTACAAATCAAGCCTTATTTATTGCAAAACTTCCAAAAACATTTTTATTTTGGAAAAAGTTTAATAAATTCAAGCAAAAAATACAAAAAGGTGTAACATAAAATCACATACATTTTTAGATATAATTTTCTATAATTTTAACTTATCGTAATAGGGAAAAACAAAGTTGTTTATAGTGATTCCTCTCTGTTTATAAATGTTAAAGTTGACTTAAAATTGTTAATTGTTAATTTCAGAATCAGGAAACAATTCACTTGGAACTTTATGTACTTTAAGGAACTTTCAAAGCAGCACAGTGATTTTTCTTAAATTTACACTAATTCTCAATAAACTTCATTTTTGTAACCATCTTATTTAGAAACAAACATCCAGAAAAAGCTGCCTTTCTTTAATAAGGAACAAAGTTAACTAGCTATCCTGAATGTGTCTGGATTTCCAATCTGGTCAAAAGATCTGAGAGTCATGCTGCAAATGACAAAACATTTGAAAGTTTTGTCATTTGAGCAATTAGGACTAAAGTACAATTTCCTTATTGATTACAAAACAATCTTTTGTGAAATACAGTAACAGCCATTCTGTAAAATAAAATCAGCCACATGTTAGCCGCTTCCCATGACCTGATACCTCCCTGCGCTTTATGGCTGCATTGTGCTAAAGCTATTAAAACCTTGCAGGAACAGACTGTTGCTCCTCCTCTTTCATGGGAAAGCTGCAGCATTTCATTTGCTGCAGCCTCACAACAGTAAAGCTTCTGTTAAGTCTGCTTCTCACATCCACTCGAAGTTGACAACCTGCATTCCTATGTGCCCTATCAGGATGCACACATTTCAGAAGCTTAAATGTTACAGTTTCTGCATACAAATGCACAAAAAGTCATTTTTTTTTCCCCCAGCCTTTTGTTTGCAGCTCCAAACATCATCTGCTCCACAGAGAGGTTGGATCCGGTCCACACCCCTTCACTGATTGGCACACGCACATCGAAACAGGAGCGCACAGTCACATGCAACACATGGACAGCAGGTTTTTCTCAGATAGTCTGCGACAAAGGCAGCAGTGTTCTCAGAACCTCGGAGTGGCTTCCCCTCCACGGGGCCCGGTTCATATCCCACTACCACCTGCATCACTTATCTGCTCCGGCAGCATTTGCCTCTCCAAAGAAGGATCCAAGTCTGCCACTCGGCTTCATCTGCTCTGGGGCGCACACAGAGCTCCATTCTTCAGTGGCTTGAATACAGAGTGGTTTCGAGTTGACTTGGCAGAAATGCTAAAACAATACCTGACGCGGAAAAGTCCAGAATTCTGCTTTTCTTTCTTGCTTTGTCAGGTAGTTACAAACTTTACTTTGCTGCAGCATGCCGGGGAAAAGGGAGATAAGAGGGGCGGCGGAGGCAGTGAGGAACCCGTGATTGACTGGGACTTAAGCTGCTTATCGTTTATGAGGCGGCTCAATTGAGAAGCAATCGCTTTTTAATAAACTTGAGGGCGCTAGCGCACTGAAGACATATTTAAATGGAAGCCATGTGCAGCTAAACGCAAAGTTAACTCACTGCAGCATGTAACACAAATGACTTTGATGTGCTCGGGGGTGTTGCATTAGCGAAAATGCGCTACATCTAAATGTTATTGCATCTTTTCTCAACTTTTTTTTGTCACAAGTTAGCATATGCTTTGAGTTATTTATAAAATCACTTTCTTGGTGGGATTTCTACAGGCAGATGTGATTTCTATCACGTCGTTATCAGGAGATCCCTCAGCAGGAGCTCGACAGTCCTGAGGGATCAGATCTCCTTTACATGTCTACATCTGACAAACAAGTTTTTAATCCCTGCATGTCTTCTCTGAAGCAGTAATTTCACAAAAAGCTCACACTTAACACTACATTTTGATGCAGATTCAGTTAATCTTTTCTTTTTATTTAACTTTGTTTAGCTAATTTCTCCTAATGATCTGAGAAGTCCCACTCCGATCACCTTTTGATCTATTGTAAGCCTGTCTAAAGTCCGACCCGTGGGCCTATCAAACCCGCGATCAAATCCGAAAATCAATATGATGCAGCCTTCAGCACTTTCTGAAAACCGTGTGTACGATTTCTTGATTGTGGTTAGCTAAATGCGTTTTCATATTCACTATGAAAAATCCCTACCAGATGAGACACGATATCTACAACAAGCTAACTGGGAATGAAAGGTGCAAACAATCGACGGCGATTTTGGCAAAAACATATTTGAATGGATTTGTTCTATGGCTGGGGTCTGTAACCTTTTACTCTGAAAGAGCCATTCGGGTTGATTTCTCACTGTTGTCTTTATTTGATTTATTTAGAACTCAAGTGTTGGAAATAACTTTAGTTTGAAAAATCAGAGGCGTTTTATTTTGAAGGTACCTTTTGTCAGCTTTCTGGTAATTTTGTAGCTTGATGTCGGTGAATAAATGGGTTTGACGTTTATGTAGCGGTTTTTTTTTTTTCTCTGTTAAATAAAGGCAATCAGAAAAAACTCCCAAAAGCCTTCCCTATCTGTTAACAAGCATTCAGGGCATAACACTCACTGACTACAACCCAGTAGAAGCCAAAAATTATTTTTTCACCCTTTAAAAAATAAGACAGGGATTTGTATTTATACTATTGTTACAACTATGTTAAACATAAATGAGCTGTTGTTTATTTTGTGTGAATAAAACACAAATATTAAAAGAAAATATCTATTTTTTTTACTTTTGACAGAAGTCACATATGGTCATCTCAATGTGAATAGTAGTAGCAGGTGTAATATCAATAGTGGTTAAATAAAAAGAGTTAACTTCACTGTTGCTGGTGCACCTCTGCTAGAAATGGAAATTTAACAAATCAAAATGAAATCCAAACTAAATAATTGATTAATTAACACTCAAAAATAGAAAATTCGCTTAATGATGCGCCTTAATACTGGTTGTTCTCATTCTATGCCTATTTTTTTTTTTTAAATACAGGACAGGATGCACAAAAATGTTATTCAACTAAGTTAGTTTACTTTTTTTTACCCTTTAATACTTTCTCACTTCTTACTTTACGGTTACTTTTTAACAATCAGAAACTTTTTTACTTTTCTTTAATAAAAGAGACACATGTGGCTCCAGAGCTGCATGTTGCAGACCGCTGCTCTATTGGAAGAAATAAAAGCATGCCATTGCAAAAAAAAAAAGCTAATTAATTAGTTTATTTAGTTTTAATGTTATTAAAGTAGTTAAAATGGCATCATGAGGAATGGTTGACCCATTTCCACCTCACCAAATCTGGTCGTTTTTGCAAAACCATCACTTTAAAGCGTTCTCAGTGATTTTTTTTTTTTTTTTCTTTTGATACTATGACTAAGTCATTTTTAGCCAAAACCAAAGAATATGATGTTTCCTTGGACATAGTTTCTGCAGAGTGGCAGTAGTTTATTAGAAATTTGCTGCTGCTGTTGAGGGCGAAACTGTAGATACAAATTTAGCCAGCCTTCATTTCCCATCATTCCTTTGTTTACATATTCTCCCGCCAGTTTACGGCCCCCACAATCCCAAGCTAGCATTAGCAGTGCAACAAAAATAGTAAGTAATGTTGTAGCTATCCAGCCCTACAGTTTTGATCCAGATGCTATCTCAGACAAGCAAAATGATCAGATCAGAGTCAAACCAGTTTTTTCATTTGGAAATACTTAGAAATACAACTTTAATCTAATTTTTTCTTAAATATATCTTTCATTATTAGATAAATGCTGAAAGAACATGTTAAAACACCAAAAATATCATTTTCATCAGAGTGGGTCTTGAACATGGAAGTCTCTTTTAGTAGAAAGTTCCCCCAGAAAGGGTGAAAGGGTTAAATACATCTTTCTCCCTGACTCCCGGGTTGACGTTCTCCTCCCACCTGCAGCTATTCTGAGCATCTCCCCGACCCTCCCCATCAGGGCGCCACTAGTTTCCCGGTTGGCCCTGCGACTGTCGTCAAGGGAAACCATCAAACATCTGCGCCGGTGGTGGCTGGGTTGACTTACACCTGCTCCGGTCACGAGTTAATAAAGTGCACACACCGCTGGAGTTTGCTGCCAAAGATTTACTCTGAACCCCCCACACACACGGCTCCTTAGTGGGTCAGTTAATATGTAACAGAGAAAATAGTGAAGTCTGTTTAATAGTGCATGACAGAGGAGTAACAGAGACACACAAGCTGATTATTTACTCTGTTTCAAGTGCACACAAACATATTTCCTTTTAAATTATGGGTACAAGATGAAGGGAGTTTGCTCTAGAGCTCCCTCTGGTGTCAGGAAAATGCAGGGCATTTCTGAGACGTGTTCAGATAAGTAGCTTAATCAAAAAGTTGTTTGACTTATTTTTAACAATGCAAAGGAAAAACACAAAGCAAATTGATTTTGCACTTTATTTAACAAAATGACTCTTACATTTAGGAATTTGTAAATATCCTGTTGAGGAGGATGAGCATTAAAATCTGGACTTTTACAGTAATTATCCATCTAAAAGCTCTGATATTTTTAGATTCCATCCTCCCTTCTCTATCCCTTCTCCTCATTATTCCCTGAGCTGATCCCCGTAAACGCAAACTGGACCACATGCCTGTAACTCATCTGTTGTCTGTGTTGTTTACATAGCTTTGTCAGAGCGGAAAGTCTGGAAAAGTCCGTGTATCCAATCTAACACACACACACAAACTCACACAGGTCCTGTGTAAAGACCTGCACACACAAAAGTAGCTTGATTAAAAGGAACTCTGGGTTCCTGCAAGCTTGAGCAAACACAGATCCTGCGGTGGTCTCTGAAGCATTAGAGTCATAAGACAGACGGATGATTCAATGAGTACATGTGTAAAAAAAAAAAAAAAAACTATAGAAAGTTATTTTTTGTAAATAAAGTTGAATTAAACAACTTAATTACACTACAGTGCCTGTTTTTCAATAGAATTGTTGGGTTGTACTTTCTAAATAACACTTAAATGATGAGGAAATCAATCAATATGTCTCTAATGAAACTAATATAGATAAAGAACAGCAGGTCCCTTTGTACACATTCTTACAGTTCTAATAACAGTTGCAGCTTTTTCTGCTTTTTTCACTATTTTTCTTACAACTGATCTTCCTTAAAAATCAAATTAGAGCATTATTATGCTTCACAACTGTAACATTTAATTTTTTTTATGTAAGAGAAAATATGATGTGTAAGAGCTTCAGTACAAACTGCGCTAAAACTAATCACATCCATCCATTCGGGGACGGACGGCAGATTTATGCAGTGAATAGACCAGGGGCGTCAAACATAGAGATGGTTTAATCCAGTCCAGTCATAAAAAGTACAAAACATATACAGTATATAAGGTTGTTGAGAAAAGCACGTTTATAGCCCATTTCTGTTGATCGCAATGCACAATTCTGCCACTAGGGGAAGCAAAGGAAACCAGCATAACAAGAGATCAAGAAATAAATACAACATACAATGTCATAAGGGATTATGAGGCTACTAGATTGGTTGGGACGTTTTTTTTCCAACTGAGAGAAAACAAAACCAAAACTACAGATAACAAGTGATAAGTTTTTTTTGCTATTTTATTACTGGTCCGGCCCACTTGAGATCTGAGCCAAAATGAGTTTGGCACTCCTTGGACAAACCGTGGTATTTAAAACTTCACACTAGAGACCGAAACTTTGTTAAAATAGTCGTAATAAAAACGTCAAAGTTCCAATGTCATGTTCTATAAACTCTATAAAAGAGATTAGTCACAATTCTTTTTTATTTATGTACTTTTTTGGCTTCTTTGGTGCCGAGCTGTTATTTAAATCTTGAAAACTTTTTAGAATTGTGGTTTCAGCAAACACAAAGTCTCTGTGGAATCTGATTATTTTATAAACATAGCAGTACAGTCCATGCAACAGTAAGAAAACTATCATTAGTTTATGCTATGTGTGTATGTAAGAGTGTTTTAATTTGAATCTGTTTTACCTGTTTGATTGCATTTTTCATCCCAAAACAAATTAAAAGTGCCACTCATATGTGCTCATAAAGAAAAATGTTTAAAACAAAGACCTCTGTGTTTGCTGGATTGTATAAGTGAGAAGGTTTTATTGTTGAGCTATAGACTCAAGAAGAAGTTCCACTTCTTCTCCGCTCTCGTTTTTGTGTCACTAATTCACTTATTGTGTGAACAAGTGAAAAAGTTGTGTTTCTATTCCCTATTCTTCAAAACCAGATAGGAAGTGCGATGTTATCTCTGAGGCTTTTTGTGAATGAATCCGTCTGCTCGGATATATCTCCGCATTGGAAAAATGTGGTCTGGCTGCATTGCGTTTAAACGCCTTAGACTGAAACTTGTCTGTCATATCGGCAGTGAGTTTCACGGGACACCCTGCCGGCATTCCCGCTCTCTCTCTCTCTGCTGCAGCGTGTGCAGCTTTGGTGTGCAGCCCGGGACGTGGGCGGAGGAAAATAAAGTGATAAGAAAAGGGCAAAAGAATCTGATTGTCTTGGTCTGACGCGAGGAACCAACCTACTTTTGCATAAGCACATGATGCAGACGAATGAACAAAAACATCCAGCTTATATTTATTCTTCCAATTATACAGTGTTAAATTCCGTTTAAGACTAAATTATAGTTTGAATTATATTTTGGTTTTACCAAATAAATTGTGTCTGTATTGATAAATAATAAAATATCACAAATTTCTGCACAAATTCATAATTTTGTCAGAATTTCCAACTTTTTAAATCGAATAGAATTATAATATTGCATGTGAATCAGCTGCACATGAATGCATCAGCTGATGTTTTATCTGAAAACCTTCACTTGATAAAAAAAAAAAGTACCAGCTCCCCTTTGTGTATCCCTGTTTATTGTTGCAAAGTCATGTGATGTGAGTGCTTATTTTGATGCACACAAATGGGCTTTGTGAGACGCTGTATAGTTGTGGGACAGTAATAGCAGGGGGTGGGCAGTGGGATGCATTCCTCAATAAATGAGGCAGCGGCGTAGTAACTGCAAACGGCGGGGCGCCCTGCTCCTCGTTAGACCCCGGTGCGTTCATGAGCGAGTCCGTGTTGTCTTTCAACAGAGCAGGTCATCATTTACTCAACACCGGCAGCTGTGAGGAGAGAATAGCATTCCTCTGAAAGTGGTGGTGGTGGGGGGGGCATCTGTTGGCCTGAACGCTGACGGTAAAACGTGCACTAAAGCAGGTTGTTTGGACCGCATAATGCAGTTGCTGGTTTGGAGGAGTTGCTCTGATTATGGGTTGGGTTCGGGAAAGGCGGAGCTCTGGGTTTGTTGGGATGATGTGCAATTTTGGAGACGGGGGAATTTTGACACATAAGTGCTGACATTGCTTTCAGATTACATCTGTGACTGTTAGATATCACATTTTTATAACTCTTTGTCAGTTGTAGCGTGAATTTTTATATTTGTCATGTTAAATATAACTCGCAGGAACAATGTGATGCAGTGATAATGTTAGTAAAATATGAGAATTTACTCTACTTTTTTTGTCTGATTTTCTGACACAAGGTACATTTTTATTTCTTACACTAAAAAAAGTGAAACATTAGATTATTTAACAAAAATTCTATATTTTTGTTGAATTTAAAATTATTCGTTTTCATCAAATTAAAATGTTGAGTTGATGGTTTGCTCAACTTGAAAATGTAATTTGATAAAAACTAAAATGTTTAAATGTAACAAATTACAAAACTTTTTTTTTAAATTAATCCAATATTTCACTTTCTACAGTGTAGAAGCTCAATTGCTTTAACCTCTTAAAGGCCACTACATCATAGAATTGACAGATAATTGCAATATTTCAAAATTAAGATGTTTTTAAACACTTTGATGAAATCCACAATATTAAAAAAAGGTAATTTCTTTTTTTTTTATTTATAAGAGATCCTTGTAACAAACCATCTTTCTCACTGTTGGATTTTTTTTGCCTTTTCGTTGTGCTTTATTATGGTCTACTGGCTGTAAACACTGTCTAATTTTGTTAATTCACTGCTTACGCTGTGCTGTCATGTTCAGTTTTTCTTGTAAAAAAAAAAAAAAATGCGAGATATCAATCGTGTCAATTATAATACGTTGTTAAAAAATGTTAGTTTAAGATGCAAAAATATTGACGAGTGTTCAGAAAAAAAACACATCATCCACCCACTGTCTCAAATTTAATCCAAACATTTTAACTGTGTTATAAAGAATACATTATTGATATTTTTTATTCTTTCGCAACAGAAAGTGGTCATTTAAAAAAATTAATAACAACAGATGAGAATTGGCCAACAAAATTTTTAAACTTTTTCCGCCAAAAACAGTAGACCGACGGGAAGCCATTTTGAATTTAGTAGGAAAAGCTCTTCTACTACCCCTAGTGGACTGATGACGAACTACAGGTCAGAAAAAGTTTTGTAAGATGGGTTTTTAGGGAAAGACTTTTAGGGAAGTCTGAGAAATGTGTTTTTTCAATTTGATATGAATGGTTAAAATGGACTTTATATAAGGATGACTTAACATTAGATAAAACATTAAATTGCACATTTGTTGTATAATTATTTCTTCTCGTTTCATTTTAAACATTTGCAAAGGAACTTTTCAATTAGGACTGATTTTAAGAGTCCCAGTTAGGTGTCTCTCCACTGCCATCATCTATTTTTTATGTTCTGTTTGTGGTCTTTTAATTATAATTATACAATTTTAAGCTGAAAAAACCCAATCACATTTTTGAGGCAAAGTTTTTGCAGAGCGGCAGTAGTTCATTAGGAATCTGCCTCTGAGTTGTGGGTGGGACTGTTGGTGAAGGGCAAGCCCGTTCCCTCTTCCCATCACCTATAACTGAGAGAACTTAGTTTACAAGCTCTCCCGCTAGCTTACAGCCCCTCACATCTCCAACATAAAAACAAAAACGATGAACAATGTTGGAGTTCTCCCGCTGAACAGTTTGAGACAGACTCTAGCTTGGATAGGGAAAATGAAGACGTACATGGATCTAGTCATCCACAAGAGGATGCATCAGAGAGCTTGCAGCCCACCTAGTGTATATCCTAATTCTCAAAAATCTTGTTTTTCTAACAATATTTTTAGTCTGCTCCTGATTCACAACAATTTGATAAAAGCACATTTTTTATCAGTTATTGACTGTATCATGTGGTCCCAGTTGGCCCGCTCCTCTATAACCCTTTGAGGCTCAGCACCGGAGTATACGAGTGGGTGAGAGAAACCGGCTTGTCTCTGTGTGTTAGACATCACACGTCAGCTGCTCTGTTGTGTTTGCCCGTGCGCTCGCCCCACCAGTTTCAATTACATGGCCCACCAACTTGCCCATTGATCCCCTCACGTTCTCCTTTTTAAAGTGCGTCACTTTCACTATGTTCACTTTGGGTCACTTGCATCAGCAGCTGCAGAGAAATTAACTGCAGCCCCTTTTAAAAAAAAAAGAAAAATAGAATACTCACATGCAGGGATTCTTTTTAAATGGACTGGCTTTCCCTGGAAATCAGATAACTCAATCACACATTAGGAGGCTGCACACTCGTGAGAGCAGTTTGGACATTGCTCAGAAGTAGGTTATGACACATTTGGATGCTAGCATGTGGTGGGCCTCTCAGATATAAACAAGAGACAGCCTGCAGACACTGCTTTGATTAAGACCAGACTATAAGAATATGTGTGTCAGACACTCTGACACCTGTTAGACTTAAGAGTTTTTCTGGTGGATATTCTCTCCCACATTTACATTCAGGGGGCAACAGAGCTTATGGCCCAAGGGTAAGGGTCTAGTTGCTCTGTGTCCTGGAATGCAGTTGACTCTCTAAATCCCCACCAGTCTATCCTGGGGCAGCGGGGCAGGGCCTATCTCAGGCCCCATTTTCCACGTGAGTTACGTCTGGAATCGCAAAGCAGGCGGTTTGTTCTCCAAGTCGAGTTCTGCGCAAGTCGCAATGGAAGAAGAAATAGCAGATGAAGACAAAGATTGTTTTCTTTTGGAAGGTAATGAGATTTATGACATGCCAAATAGAGATTACATATCTTAGAGGTTTTGTTGAGTTCTGTCTGAGTGGGAACGGAGAAACTGTTTGGGAGTTAAAAATAGAGTTGGAAGTACATGAGACATGCTGTGGCTCTGAGTGGGGTGGGGGGTTTAAGTTTATAATACTCCACCATTTAGCTTTTAAAGCTTACCAAACAAAAACTATTTTAGAAAAGTTTTTTAAGTCTTGTGGAGACAGAACCCTTTTCCTCAATGTGTCATATTAGTCCTTTATTATCTGCCATTCCCCTCTTTAGTCCCCCCCTCCAGTTTTGACACACACCTTGCAGACTATAATGCGGATAATAGGTGTGCAAACATACGTGTCTATACGTCTTCCTTTGCTTTGGTTATTCTCCCGTGAAAGTAAAAAAAAAAGAGTAACGTTTTCTCTTGTTTGGTAATTACATGTTAGCTTTGTATCATGGACACGCTCGCATTAACGGGAAAAATAGAACCCGCAGTTTGTTTGGGTTTCAACACTGAAATGGAAAACAAGTTGTTTTTTTTCTGTTTCTATTCTTAGTTATAAGTCTCGTTAAAACCCCTCTTTTTTATGATCCACTGAAAGAACAGTTTGTGTTATTTGTTAATGTCAAAACAGTCACGCGAAGAGATGCAAACTATGGAAAATGTGTCCATAATTTGCCCTTTTTAACCTCTAACATCATGGTGGAATTTATTTACAGTAGCCATATGAATCTATCATTTGATATTTATCAGACGTGTCAGAGTCGGGCCGCAGGATGATTATGTCCAGCCTTCTAGATCATTTGATTGTTTTCTTAATGGCCCGATTTGATCTCGCATACATATTGAGGCAACACTACAATCATGGAGACTGACAGATCAGTAGATTGACTTCTGGTTTTCTTGATTGAACTCCACAAGGATGTCTTCATCCTCTCATTTACTCCAGGTGTAGAAAGAAAAAAACACAACAGGATAAAATAATTAAGAGAAAAACAAAGTAAAACAGCCAGGCAACAGAACACATTGACAAAACCCACACTTAAACCCCAATCCGTCCAGACAGGCAAAGGGAACGATACCCCACAATTCCTTGCACTGCCAGGTTTGACTGCAGGCCCAAAGTGTCTGTGACAATTACTACAAAAATTAACTACAAATCCCATCATCCAGTACAATTTCCTGTCTAAATGGGTGGATTGGATTCAAAAATTTTGCGCAAAAATAGCTTTGGGCTGGTGGATATAATTTGACAGATAGTGGTGAAGGCAGTAAAACAGCTGCACTCTTTGATTGACTGATAAACAAACAATAGATTGTTTGTTTATTGAATGAATAGAAGTTTTTGGGATGTTTTTTGCTGTTGGAGTTGCACCATATTTTTGGAGTAATCTCAAGTGATAAGTTATTTGTTTTCAGTGTTTCCTTAAGAAATATATTCACAATAACACGTTACGTTGTAGAAGTTTTAACAAATATGTTTTATTATGTTGTCAAGAAATCTTGTTCGGCCCGTGATCCTACTGTTTTTTTGAATTTTGGCCCCCTGTGCGATTAAGTTTGACACCCCTGCTTTAGACACATCTAAGTTTTTGTTGTTATGATATTTTCTGTATCAACTTTAGCATTGTTTGTGAAATTTGAATTTCTTTGAATATTCTGACACTTTTTCTTCATTTCATTCAGAACATTTGTCAAATCCTCTTTTAAATATGCGACTCTGATAAGACCATTTCCAGTGGCAAAAAAAAAGGAACCCCAAACCATTATACTCTCTCCACCATGCTTTACAACTAGTCACTTTTTTTTTCTACTGATATTGGTATTTCACATGTCTGTCACCTGATTTACGACACTAGAAATACTGCATACTATATATTACATTCTTAAAAAAATAAAGGACAAAAAATCGTCTTTGTAGTTTTGAAGAAAGCATTTGGAAAAGCAAAAGGTGTCGTTTTGATGTGGTTTCCTTTTAAGCATCTGGTCTTTGATTCTCATCCAAACAGTAGTTTGCCTCTAATGTTCTTTTTGGACGGTGAAAGCTTTTTTTCCTGGCACGTCTTTAATGCAAACTGTTAACACATGAACTTTGACACAAACTGGTGAAATATGTTCTTGCAGGTATGTTAGTTTTGTCTCAAGCTGGTTTTTCTCAGACTTTATGGAAACTTTGAGCCAGATGTTGCTAATGAATATATTTATTTTGTTTTTCTTTGTTGTAATTTCTCTTTCTTTCTTTTGTCAGTGGAGCAATCTGAACTTCAGATGTTAAGATTTGTTTATTTATTTGTCATTATTCTAATTACCTTTTAACACAGGAGGTGTTTCACATTTGTAGGCTCTCAATAAGATTTTGTTCCACTTTAGTGCTCAGAAACCACATTAATGACAAAGCGAATCTTTACGGGGTAGAAAATGTGTTACTCACACTTGTACGCTCGCTGTATTCAACACCTCCACTTCTGTTGCTGGCTACCAGCACATCAGCTGTGCATCAACATAAACCCCCATTTTGCCTCCATCTTTCAACACACAACAGTCCTGCACTGGACAGAAATATAAGTTGAGGCTTGACTCCCAGCGACAACAGAGAAAATCAAATTTTTTCCCCCTGTTTTGTTACTTGAAGCCTTAAAAAAAATGAAAAAAAGGAACTCAGAATTTCCAGATAAAAGTCTTGTGACTTGTAAGATCATTATTTTTGACCGACGACTTGGTTGTGTAGATTTTTGTTGTAGTTGGAGCTGAAATAGCATTTGAATAGTTTAATTTGTGAAATTTTATGTTTTAAGCATTAAAAAATGAATTAAAGCAGTGTATTTATTACATAGTAATCATGTTTTTCACACAAAATTAGCATATAGCAATGAAAGAAAAGCACTACCAGGAAGTGTGTTGGTTTTGAGTGTTGTCAAGAAAATAATATTAATAGGATCTGTAAAAGAAGATTGAGGTTTTAGTTTAATAACTTTTTTTTACTCTTGTTAGCTTCAAATTTTGATGATTTCTCTCTCTTTTTATTGTCCGTTTCCCCAGAACAAACCAAAAGCAACTTGAAGGTGACCTCCCCAGAGGACGCCGAGCACGTAAGCCGCAGACAGGCCTCCCCAAATGGGACGCCCCCGTCGAGAGGGGAGGCCAAAGGAAGCCGCACTGTCCCTCGAAGGCACACTTTAGGAGGGGCCCGCAGCTCCCAGGAGATCCTGGCCATGCAGCCATCAGATATGGACAAGAAGAGGGAGGCCTTCCTGGAACACCTGAAGCACAAATACCCCCATCATGCATCAGCGATCATGGGTCACCAGGAGAGGTTGAGGGACCAGGTCAGTAAGTTTACAGAGAGTAAATAAAGTAAATAAGTAAATATTGTTTTTGATTGTGGCTTTAAAGTTTTCCAATTTTTCCCACTGATTTTAGAAGCTATACATTTTTTATGCCTCTATTATTCATTTAATATTCTTTTTCCAACTGTTTTGAATGTTTTACAGTAAAGTTTGGGTTTGCACAGCTGTGGGTTTTCCTCTTATCCTGATTTCCTGACAGATTAGCTTTCACAGTGGTGGAGGGTTAACTCTTATCCTCAGATATGATCATAAAACAGTGAGAAAATGGTGTTCCTCAGGGGAAAAAAAGGTAAAGATTTCTAGTGATGTTTTTATTTTTGTAAGATGTGCGATATATTGCTGGAACAGGATGTTGTAAATTACTTGAAATTTAAAAATCTTGAACCAAATAAGCTGCTTTTATTACATTTCCTTCTTCTAGTACACTGGATTTCATAGAAAAAGATTGTGTCCTGTCCTAACTTTGCTGCAAAAACCCCAATGAATTTTGTCAACTACTGATAATTTCTTTTCTTAATTACTTCAACTAATTTTTGGCAAAATACGTAGAAGTGATGAAATGTCTTAGAATTAAAGTTAATGCAAACGTAAAGTAAACTGACAGGTGTTTGTGCAGATTAAATTTTAAAGCAGTAATAGGAGTAGTGGAGATTTTTGACCCAGCAGCTGCTGGATTATCAGAAATTCGATTTGGTTTAAAAAAAAAAAAAAGGTGACAAAATTTTAAGAAAGTTTCAGAATTTCAAAAACCTTCAAACTACTTTGCAATTAGATCCTGGACACTATCCATGTGCATCAGTGGATGATAAGGTTGTTTATTTATTCCATGTTATTATTGAGAGAGTAAGTTTATAACAGAAGAAATTTAAGTCTGTTTTCTCAAAAAATAAAAAAGAAGTGAAAGATGGCGCCCAGGAACAATCTCCAGGCGGTTGAGTGAGCGGACATTTCCTAAACTTTAAGAAACCCTTTCAAAAATGATATTTTAAAAACTTTTCAGAACTACCAGCTTTTAAGCTTTTAAATTTGAATTAACTGTCATCGTCTAGCAGTTTAGTCTGTAAGATGAGCTTCAAATGCGATAGAGAATGTTCATTGATTTATTTAGCAAATTATGTTTTTTTTGCAGCAGGAGGGTCTTCCAGCTATTAATTTTCGATTGCCATTTTTTTTTCTCTGTGGCCAGATTTTCTTTGGAAAAGTTCAAACTACCACAAAAATCCCCCAAAAAATGTAAATGAAAGAAATAAAGTAAATACGTTACTCATATACTTCAAAAGTATAGATTTCTAGTTGGAAAAATATTTTAAAAGCCCAGTTAAACTTTCTTTATATTTTATGCACTAAACAACATTATTACCTTACCCAGCACTAAATAATAAAAAACAAAAAAAATCCCTGAATTGGCTATATAAAGACAAAAAAAGGATGCTTTTACTTGCTGCAACAGATATATAAAATGACCAAGCAGTTGTGGCTTCAGTCCATTCTAAGAATTATGGACCTCAGTGCTCTGCAGTGAACCCACATTCATTTTTTTTTAGCTGTAGATAAACTGTGAGGGGTTTTCTCCATAAATCTGCTTTTATTTTTCACTCCCACTGCAAACCAGCAAGTACAATCCATGAAAACCACAAAAGGTCTAAATCGGCTGCACACTCCTGTTTTTTAATTACCCTAATTTGACTTGCTTTTACTCTCGGGTACCAGCCAGCCTACAGGGCGTTTGCAGACTTTAAACAGCACACGCTTCCCAAAGCTGAGCGTTTGCAGGTTTGGAAGTCTTCAGGTCATTGAAGCCGACGGAGCGGGCCGCCGGAGTCACCGTAGGGGAACACGTAACTCACCTGGCCATTGTGCTTTTGTTTGTGCTGGGTCACAGGGCACAAAAGAGATGAACAAACTGGCTTTGTGGCCAAAACAGTTGAGGTAATCGTGAGATGGGCAACAAGCCACAAGGGAGCTCGGGGCAATTGTTCCAGTCATTGTGCAAGACGAATTGTGTGTGCTTGTTTTTGGAAGACATGCAAAGTTTTCTTTCAGGCTGATCCTTCAAATTTGCATTCTGTCCAGTATCAAACAACATCAATGTTTGGTGAATTCTTGACATAAAATACTATCATGAAAATCCATCCTGTGACTGTTCAACAATCCATCACAAGCAGAAAAAGGGAGGAAAGATCTTGTTGTGAAGTTTGAGCTAGTCAGACAGGTAGGATCAGCTCAGAGTTGGGGTGGAGTCAGAGTTGCCATGGCGACTTGTGATGTCACTACCAGAGGGTCTCAGTTTACGTGTAGGTGCCTGTTAGAGAGGACTGTGCAGGAGCGCTTCAGAGCAGCCTTTGTATGTGGAGATCCGCGGGAGGCATGGCGCTCTCTACGTGAGGAATACAAAGAAACTTTTTTTTATTTTTTATTTTTGCGCACAGAGGAATACATGTGTCCGTCCGGTCAGAGCCAACAAAGGTGGGGTTCTTTTGCAGAGGCTCTATTAGTTTGAGCTTGCGCCGTTTCTAATCTTTAGTTTAGAAAAAAAAAAAGTTGGCTTTGGTGTTTGTTTGTTTGTTTGTTTGGTCGATTGTTTGTGCGTGCGCTCTGGAGTTTCCGTGCCAGGCGCGCGCAGGTGCTGCAAACTTCCAAGACGGGAAGGAAGGCACGCTGGCGCAAGATTTGAGTACACATCGGTAGAAGTGGAAACCTTTAGTGCATTTGCTTCATTGGAACTAATGCATTTGTAGATTATGCGCGAGCTTTTTAAGGGTTTCGCTTCTTTCTTTCTTTCTTTTTTTTTTTTTTTCTTTTTTGGCTGTGCCAGCGAACGCGTAAATCTATTATGACTCCAACAGGGCATGGATGATAAAACATGCTGCGTCCTGCCCGATGGGGATGAAGTTATGACCCTGGATTGTTTTGCAGCTGCACGGATTCACTGATCCTTCAAAAATGAGAGGCTTTTGAGTTAATACTAAAATCAAGAAACTGTCTTTCCTCTTTATTGTCATTTTTTAGCTTTGGAACTGAGGTGTGGACTTGTTTTTTTATGTTTGCATCATTTATTATCGCTAATTTTCACATATTGCAACTGTCTCTATGAATTAACTTTTTCTCCTAAAACAAATTATAATGTATGGGTGCATTTACAGTAAAATACTGTCATATCCAGGGGCGGAGCTACAGAGGGTTAGGGGGGCTGCTGCCCTCTCCTAGCAACAAGTTTTGCCCCCAATTTTTGAGTAATTGAGTATGAAAAAAAAAGAAAAATAAAATCATTAATACAATCTTCTTTAAGCATTGCAAATAAATTAAAACAGCAATATTTTTACTGAAATCTTGATCATCTCTGATAATTTGTAACGCCAATCTGTTATTTTTAAAATAATTTTTTTTTTATTTTTGCTACTGCTTCATATTAGTAATAGCGCATCAGCTAACATAACTGCTGTTTTATTAATAATTGAAATAACAAAACTGTTTGAAATACATAGATCTGCCTCCTCAACCCTCTATATAAAAGGCTCTAGATCTCTAGATCCACCATTGTTCAAATCTATTGGATTTAGATCTTTTCGAGAGTTTTTATTTTTGGTTTCTAAGAATCAGTTTTAACCTATGTTAGGGGTAATCTTTGTGTTATTGTAGTTAAAGTTGTTGGATAAAAGAGGACGAGATGAGGGATGTCATTCGAAAGAGCTACAGAAGCATTAATTTAAATGTCTGTTGAATAAAAGACAAAGATCGTCTTTGTCGTGTCATGTTTTATGTCCAAAACCAGAAGCAGCTGAAACTGAAAACAAATAGTTTAAACGTTTGACATTTTGTGCCTTTGGGGCTCGCAATTAATTCAGACAAAAGTCAACTTTGTTTACGGAAACTTTGCTGATATAGTGAGGGATTTAAAGACCTGTTGGCGTTCCCACGCCGACGTGAAGTTGCCAGTAATACAGGAAAAGCAGCAGCAGCAGCAGCAGTGACTGTGCATGCTTTCAGAGGTGAGAAGGGAATGTCTCCTGGGGTTTGGGTTACAAAGGCGGGGATCCATCAAGGTCAGGCGGAGGTTGCGGTGATAATATCTCAACAGGCTCAAAAGTGGATGACCCCACTGTGAACAAGCAGACATTTACCAACTAGCTGTGTGTGCAATCCCACTTCTCTTTGTTCTTTTTCTGCAATCCTTCCACCCACAGCAAAGCAAGTGCTTTAATTTCCTCCACTCATCTCGCCTCCAAAGACCTGGATCCCACACAAGGGAGACGAGATAACAACCCACTGGCCTGACCGCCACCCATCCTCTCACTCCTCTCTGTCTGCCTGAGGGCTGTGAGGAGGACAAACTGAACTGCTTGACCGATCACAAACACACTGAATTCCTTCCTTCCGCCTGTGTGTCAGCCTGTGTGTGCTTGATGAGCTGTGACTGCGTTTCTTTATGGAGCGGAGCAGCCATGTTAGGGCAGCTGTCTGCAGCAGACAGGAGAAGTGACAGACAAGTCTGTCACCACTAAGCTGCTATAGTTCACTGGCTGATGCTGACAATTGAACTCATGTTAGTAGGGAGGCTTGATTTGTACATTTCGTTTAATTATTTTCCTGTCATGTGGTGCAGCTCTTATGCAGCATAAGGTATATAAAGCCATGTGCAACTGGAATTTCCTTTTTTCTTCAACATTTAGGATAAGTTTGTAATGAATCTGATAAATAAATATATTTATCAGTTTTTAGCCACAATCAGAAAATCTATGTTGCTTTCAAGGACAAAGTTTCTGCACAGTAGTGCTGCCACAAACGATTATTTTAATAGTCGACTAATCACCGATTAATCGGGTCATGGACAAATTGTATGTAAAGCACAAATCTTAACCATCATTAGCTTTAAACTAACTAAAAACTATATATATAGCATTACCTGTGATAAGGCTACTGTGAATTCTGTAAGCTGAATTTGGCCGCTAAAGATGCTAGTAATGATAGCTGAAGATGCTGAAATTGATAGCTAAAAATACCAAAACTGATTGCTGAAATTTCTTAAGCTAATAGCTGAAAACGCTAAAATATTAGTTAAATGCTAAATTAGCCTAAAAAATGGAAAAATCCTTAGTTAGCCAAAACACCTAGCATGCAGCTAAAATATTAGCTAAACTCAAAATTAGCCTAAAACCGTAATAAATGCCAAAATAGTCCAAAAAGCTGGCAGAATGCCATTATAACCTTCAACTTTACTCCACTCCAACTCTATATAATATAAAGTAACGACTAATCGACTATTAAATTAGTTGTTGATTATTTTAATAGTCGATTAGTCGTTGATTAGTCGACTCACTCTCATTCATCTCTGTGTTGTGGGTAGGATTATTAGTGTGGAGTTAGCCCACCTTTATTTGCCGACATCCCTCCGTTTCCACCCTCTCCCTCTAGCTTACAGCCCCTCTCAACCCCAATCTAACATTACCTGCACAACAAAGAATAGTGAGCAATATTAGAGCCATCCAGGCATACAGCTTTGAGCCGGATGCCAGCTCAGACAAGAGAAACAAAAGAGAAATTTATTTGTCTACTATTGGATGCATCAGAATGGAGTGAAGCATGGAGCTTCCGGCGCGCCGATTGTAGCTTCTTCGTCACTGCTAGCTTTTTCCAACTACATCCTCTCCTAATTCACAATGATTTAAATAAAAAAAAGTACAGAAATGCTATTTTAAGCTGAATTTTCTTTATATATATCTTCAATCATGATAAAATTACCACATAAACAAGCTAAAAATATATAAAACACAATATTCATTTAATATGTAACTTAGTTAATGTTTTTAAGTCTTAAATTAAAAATAAAAAGTATATTTTTAGAGGAGAAACAACGCGGTGTTAGTTTTAGTTTTTTTATTAACACAAAAATCAGTAATAATGTTGTAATAGAGATTTAAACTGTTTCTAGGTCTCACTGTCTTAGTTACTGGTTTTGTCTGAATTCTCTTTTCACTATAAGTGCGCTATATAATGCATTCTCTATTTTTTGGAACTTTTTGACCGTACCAGAATTTTCTGCAAAAAACTAATGTGCATCAATGGTCACTAGCTTGTCAAATATAGACCACAATTCATTTGCGTTAGAACAATTTTTCACTTGAAACAAATGTATTTTACATGTATTTTTTAGAAATTATCCAAGTTTTCATCATCGGAACAATTAATAAATAGTATTTGTAAAATGTTTCTATTTAGTACGTTTTTACTTAGGTAAAAGGGTGACGTCATATTTGCTTTATAAAAAGAAAAATAGTTGTGAGCATGTGTCCGAACGATGGTAAAATGCTGAGCGTTAGATAGTCCTGCACTTTATAACCTTTAGGTTTCAGGGAGTAATGAAGGAATACAGACATAACCACTGTTCTCCTCATCTGTAGCTTGAATTCTTTAATTCTGTGCTGTTTTCTTACTTATTTTTAAATTAAAGATCACAAAGTGACATCCCTTTAACCCTCTCAGGGGAGGCCTTGCAGATTTGCAACAGCTAAATGCTAACTACATAATTACTCCACATTCATATTTTATCAGTGTTTTCCCCCAAAATGTCACTTTATTTCTTTCACTAACATTTAATTTGTCCCTGAGAGGATTAAAGGAAAAGTCTCCTCTAGTTTTGAATCGGGTTTTCAGATTTTGTAAAAGTTTATGGTTATTCAAGGTTTTTTTTAAAAACGAGAAGTAAAATTTTAAAATCAACTCTAAATTTAACTGGTGTAAAGAGGACAATAAAGAATGTGCACATTTATTGGCTCTTGTTTACAGCCTTGCCGCAGAGTTTTGGACAAAAGATAAAAAGTGAATTATGGTAATCTAAACAAGAAGAAATAAAAGCATGAATAATCATCAATTTTTCCACATTTTTCAGATGATACAGGCAATTTCTGACAATTTGTTTACAGTGTCCCTCCAAAGTTAGGGATTTGTCAGACAACACCCCAAGGTTTCTGACAGTCGATTGGACAGAGAACCAAGGTGCTGTTTGATGGAAGGGACTTTCTGGGGCAAAAATCTCTGTTTCTGCCTTCTGAGCATTCAAGCGTAGATGATTATTAAATAAGCGTGACTTAATGATCCAATAAATTTGGTTAAGATATTATAGTCTATTTCAGGGAAGGAGCGATAAAGCTGAGTATCATCTGCATAGAAATTATAAGGAAATGTAGCTACTAATTAGTAGAGGTGTAGGGAAAAATTGATTTTGTGATATATCACGATATTTCAGTTGGCGATACTTTCATTGATTTAAAATGCTGAAAAGGCAATATCTATTTTTTTGTTTTCCACCTAAACTCCTGACCACTAGTTGGCAGCACAGCACACTTTCAGCAGCTCTACACCACAACAGAACCACAAGACCTCGCAAGAACTAGCATGGCAGGCGGCCGTGGTGCAGTGGTAGGGCAGGATCGGAAGATGGTGGGTTCGATTCCCTGCCTGCCCATGTGTCGAAGCCTCTGGTGGGAGGTTGGCGCCAGTGTTCGGCAGCGGAGCCACCACCAGTGTGTGAATGGGTGAAAGGGTCTGTGACTGTGAAGCGCTTTGGGCCCTCGAAGGAGGGTAGAAAGCGCTATACAAGTTTACGCCATTTACCATTTACCTAATGTGTTAAATGTTCAATTTCATTGGTTCATTCAGCCTTGAAGTTTTTTTTTGTTATTAGACAAGTGCTGCTTAGTATGACTTAGTTTTTTTCTATGTCACGGTTTTTAAAAAAAGTAAAAAATTGTTCTGGTACAGTCTTGAGATATATTGTGGTATTTAAAGTATTGTGAAACGTGTATTGTAATACGTATCGTATCACCAGATTATTGCCAATACACACCCTTACTAAGTAGTTTCCCAAGAGGAATCATATCTAACATGAATTAATTAGGGCCTGGAACTGAACCTTGGGGAACGCCACTAGAAATTTTTTTGTCATATCAGAGGTTAATGAACCTTCCACTGAGGTTTGAAACAAACAAGCCTAAAACAGACCCAGATAGACCATAATAATCTCGAAGGTGTGCAATCAGAGACATGGTTTGTTGTTTAGAATCACTTATGGTTAATATAGACACTTTAATATATTTATATTAATATATTAAATCATTTTGCCTTTTAAGGTTCAACTATTAAATGTGTAGTTTTATTCCGAGTTGCCAGATTTGACCAAAGTCTAAAATTCTTTAATCCATGATGTTGGGACAACACATTTACGGCCTCTTTCCGCTTATTTTTGGAAGAAAATATCAAGAAATCTTGGTTATAATTTTGCCTCCTGAGCTTTTCTTTTTATAGCAGAACATTGAGACGGTCTCCCACATTCTTTTCTCTGTGGGTTCCTGGCTCTGCCACACTCCCGCTCCACAGAATCAAGGTCAGCTTGATAACGCTGACTCCAAGTGTGCAGCAACTCACTGTTTGAAACTTGAACACAGAAACAAAGAATACAACTGGGATTAGTGTTGAGAGAATGCACTTGTTTTACACTCACCTGTAGTTCACTTTAAAGATTTATTTTTAATACTTTGAACCAAACGTGTTTTTTACATCATCTTGTTGCCTTTTGTTTCTAAAAATCAATCATTTCTGCTGTCAGTCTGGAGTAAAACATCTGCTTTAAATCATTCAGCCCCCCAAAAAACAAGAAGGCAGGAACATGGAGGTATGATGGAGAATAGATCTTGTAGTTTGGGTACATCACCCCAAAAGGAGAAGCGGCGCCAAGCCTGCGTCTAATCCAGAGTGTCGTTGGGGGGTGGGGGTGTTAAGCCGCTCTGACAGAAGGCCCCGATGGAACCTGCCAGTGATAACTGCTGATAATGAGTCGAGCCAGACAGAATTTTACACGCTGTCTCAAACGCAACGCCGCTGCGTTAATCGGACCAGCTAATCAGGTCTGAGCTCCTGTCAGAGGAGGATTCTTCAGCAAAACAGAGATGTATGGCTGCTGTTGTCTTAAGCCGGGGCGCTGCTGCCCTGACCTGTCAGACAGGTAGTGGTCATGAGGGTGTAAAAAGTTCAGGTTGTCTTAACAGACACTGGAGTTACCATTTTAACCTAATGCCCCTTGCATTCCTTTCTGCACAATTAAGGCCCTTTGTAAATATTGCAGCCGGACGAGCCTCACCTACACATTCTTTGACTTATTTAGATAAGTTGTCACAAAACAACTAAATTATACAAGAGAAGAGGGGAGAATAGCTTTTAGCCGCTCTTGGTAATCCACAGGTATGCAGCTCAGTGGAAAGCAATGCTGGAAAAGTACAAGTCAGGTTAGGTTGAACTCACATAAACCTCAAACTTCCATAAATCGACTTCTTACTTTGTCTTTATAAAGTTTTTAGGATGTTTTTCTTGTTAAAGTTTCACCAACTCCAATGGAAATTGTGATTTTAACCTGTCCTTGTGGCATTTTTGTGATGATGAAGGCCGTATCTGAGGAAAATAAAGCTAAAAATTGCACTTTTGAGTGTTTCTTCATACAAATGAATCAGGAGTAACTAAAAAATGCCATCTGAAAAAGAGCTCATTTGTGACAAAGTACTTGTGGTTTTGGGGAAATAATCAATTCTGCGATATATATTTGACGATGCTTGAATCAATTTAAAATGGTGACAAGACGATAGTGAATACATTTTTGATGAGCATCTTTCAGCGACTGTCCTCGTGTAAATAAAGCATCTGAGCCACATTCGAGTGCTGTCATTCATCCTGACATCACACTGAAATGTTTCTGGAAGGAATTGGCTTTTTTTCCTTTATTTTTGAAGTTCTCCTGTTTAAATGCTAGATTTAGTTATGGAAATATAAACAGCACATTATTTCCTCAATTATACTTTTAGAACCTTATTGGTAAAGGCAAATTATTTTTTTTTTTCTTCTACTGCAAAACATATATTTATATTTTATATTCAGACAATGCTGACTGTTCCCTTTAAAAATAAATATGTCTTAATTTAGCTAAAGAAAAGTACCATGAATTTGTGGGTAAAAGCAGTATTGTGATCATTAAATAAGTTTAATTTTACTATTTTATTACAATGAAAGACATTAATATTTAGGTATAAAAGAAAAGTGAAAAATGATCTTAGTTTTGGGATGTATCGCAATATGTATCATATCATGAGACATGTATCGAGATATTTACTGCCAGACTTACGAATACAGACCCCTAGGAGGTACGCTGGACGAGCCACAAGCTTTCAACGGGGAGAGGAAGGGGGGCGGGGTCGCTTTGCACTAGCAGTCCTGCAAAGAACTCAGAGGCCAATTTCTAATGAACTGCTCTGCAGAAACTATGTCCAAATAAACAGCACAGATTTTTTGGGGGGCTAGAAAATAGCTTAAATTAAAAGACAATTGAGGACAAATCAATTGCTTCCTGGCCCATACATATATTATGATGCTTTTATAGATTTTGATATGACAACTTGAATATTTTAGCTATGTTTTGAATGTTTTGACATACTTCCACCACTAGGTAAGAGTTGCTTTTTCACTTATTTTTTTTAACGTTTATGTATTCACTATGCAAGTCTTTGCATGCCAGCCAACATCTGGACTCGTCCTTGAGCCAGAGGGATGATCCTCACTTCAAAAGAAAGGGCAAAGATGGAAGTGCAGAGGAATGATTTCACTGCTGACAGAAGCAGCTCCCAGCATCTGGATCAGGCCTTTTTCTGATCTGCCGTGCTTTGTTTCCAGACGGCCTTTCTTCTGTGGTGATAAGGGAGCGGAGCACACATGTAGGAGTTATGAACTTAACATAACATAAAGTGGGACCAGTTGCTTTTTAAGATGTTAGAACAAGAGGGCAGGTTTATCTTAAACAAGAAAACATGGGTCATGAGGAAACGTTAGAGTGTTTAGCTTTAAATACTACAAGGAATCATTTCATAAATGGCCACAGTTGTTTTATTGGGATTTATACAAATATATATATATATTAAAAGAAAATCTTACATCATTCAGTTTGTTGGTTGCTGCGAGCCGTGCGGCTACAGTTCAGAACAGGAAATGTGCATCCCGATGGAGATTTAGCAGCATAGGCCTCAGTAGCTGCTGTCTTTATTAAGAGATTTAGAGTTTCACGAGTTCCTGTATGTTTTAGATCAAATCATCTAGACCTTGGGAGACTGTGTGTATATTTGTAGCAAAAATCTGAAAAAAAAAAGTGGGATTTTGGAAGGGAGCGAGGTAAATGGATAGCTACTGATAGAAAAAAATATGGCAGAAGAATTGGTCCTTATTTGGGAAAAAAAAACATTCTGAATGTGAGGCTTGATACAAGCTAGGGCTGCCAGGATTAGTCATCATAGACGACTAATTTAACCGTCAATTAGTCTTTTTTGTTTCTCAAAACTATGGTGGGTGCTTTCTCGTGTTACGTCTGTCATTCTCTTTATCACACACGCGCAGTAGTGCTAACCCGGTTCAGTAGTGATGTCACAGGAAGTTCGAGGAAGACTCTAGCACCATAGCAACACACCAATAGAGCTTGAAAACATAAAAAAAAGAAAAGAAAAAAGTGTCCAATGCAATATTTACAAGGCAGGATTTGTGTTCCATCTAGCTAAGATAAGCTAAGCTAACATAGCGCAAACTTATTAGCTAAATGTTTTCTGTGCATCCCTGCAGCCTCTACCCCATCGGAGGGAAATATCTCTGCTGAAGGGAACATCTGCTCTCTAAAGTCTTTTTGCAAGACATGTAGAAATGCTAACTTTCCTGCATCAAGCAAGAACATCGAACAGTTTGTAAGGGTCAGAGTGTAGTTAAGTTGAAAACAGTTATGTTTATGTTATAGCACCGTTTTATATCCAGTTTATATATGAACCAATTAGTTGAGTAATCGAGAAAAATTAATCGGTGATTAATCGACTGTTAAAATAATTGTTTGTTGCAGCCTTAATACAAAATACAGGATTATTCAACATTATCTGTGTTTTTACTGCAGAAAAACTCCCGAAAGGTGGATATGATGATGTGATAATCTTCTTTGGAGATTTGAGATGATTTAGGTTGTATTTTTGATTCTTTAAAAACTTTTTGTGCCCAAAAAACCCCAAAATTGTAAAGGTTTTTAATAAAAATAACTGCAATTCTTACAGCTTTTTTATATTGTGTGTTTTATATGTGCAGTACATGCATCAGAGAAGAAGAAGGAAGCAGCCTTTGTTTTAATGTCAGATCTCACATTGACATTACCATAAAGGGGGAGCGCACAAATAGAACCTGGAAGGTTTTATTTTTTTTTTTAATATAAATTACCAGAGAAACTTAATCCAAAAGGAGACTTTTTTTTAAAACTAAAATTTGACTGCTAATATTAAAAAGCAAGTCCAAATATATTAACTTTGGACAACATCAGCAAATAGTTTGCATGTATTTGTTTGGTCAGACAGATAGGCAGCATGTAAGGACTTTTTGTCTGCACCTTTTTACAGGTGTGCAAATGATTTTATGGATGGCTAGAGTTAAACTATCAGACTGTGTGACTGGATCTTCTGTATTTCGTCACAGCTCTGCCTCAGTCCATGAACAAAGCAATAACAGCAGAAATATGACGTTTTACAGCTATATGCTAACTAAAAATAAAGACAATTAAGATGATATTACTCTTACTGTACATTGATATGTTTCTGAATTGGAATCTTTTATTGTATTTTGTGTTATAGTTGAAGTTTTCTAAAAATACTTTCAGAATTACTGTTAGAAAAGCAGTTAAATATTGATTTCATCTTTTAGATTTCCATTTAAAATCTCTTATTCGTCTATAAATGCACTTTTCCTATAACTAATGATTAAACTTAATAATAAAAACATCATCTGTCTGTTTTGGGTTGTGACCTCGGGAACAGTAAGGCGGAGGATGCGCCCAGACAAGCAGATTAGTGATCCAGCAACTGTTTTAAGCCGTTTTTTTAAGTCCAGCAAAGAAACTTTTTGAATCTCAAAGCTCATTTTGAGATTGCTGGAGCTGGAAATAAGAACATTTGATCACTTCATGAGCAGAAGTATCCTGCTGTTTGCTGTCGTTTCACACAAATGTAAAAAAAAAACAAGCAAGCAATGACTTTCCCCCTGATGTCCGCATGGTGGGGATTGTTTTTGCTTGCATTGTGCTTGATGGGTAGCGATGTGGGGGGCGGAGTGTGTGCATCCGCTGTAGGGTAGAAAGAGAAGAGAGCAGGACAGGGCAGCTGTGCAAAGCAAGTGGCTGAAAAATCACAAGAGGAAGGGACTCTTGTTTCCCTTGGATCGGGGAGTTTCCAGTCTCACATGGAAGTCACTGAAGACTAATTCTTGCAAGAATGGTAAATAGTTTGTTTCTGCATGCATCTTTGACACTTTTATTTAGAAAGTTCTTTGAAGTTGATTAAAACAGCCTTCTTTATTCAGGCGATGTTTTCCGATGGTCCTTTTAGAGATCATTCTGTGCTCAGACATCCTTAGAATACTGCAGCTGATTGGTCTGCCTTGATTTTTTTTTTTTTTTTCTGTTTTCAGATCAACAAACTGCCCGTCATTATTTTCTGCATCATCCATCATTATCTTGTATAGATGGTGTGACTTTGGCGTTTGGCATCCTCCTTATTGTCAGCTTTGAATGGGATTTCTGTGAAGTCCTTTAAATTAAAACGCCAATTAACAAACAAACCGCTCTGTGAAAGGTCATCTGGGGATTGTGCGACGGGATTAGAGGAGGAATGCATCAGAGCAGGGAGCGAGAGAGGGATTCTGCAGCCATGAATGGGAATGGATGACTCTGGGATTTAGCTATAATGGTATTTTGGCTATAGAAGACAAAAGGTGAATTTGTGCTCACAGACAGTATACAGACCGCTTTATTGACAGGTGCTTTGTGATTGTGCAGACCTGCAATGGCTCATAGTTTCATACACTTTTTTTTAATTATGTCCCACTTGTTTTTTTAACTTGCTTACCTAGGTTTTGTTCAAAAACAGGATTCAATGATTTTCTTTATTCATGGCTACTCAGAAGTCGACTTTATCTAAAATGTATTCTAATTAGAGTAACTTTTTTGAGAATTTTGGGAAAATAATGTAGGAAAAGCAGAAAATGTTGCTAATTTAGCTGTATGTATAAGTCATTTTAAAAACAACAGTCCACTGAAGGAGGGCACAGTATAAAAAAATATAAACAAAACTGGAAAAATAGTAACAAAGGTAGTATGCAAATACAATGCAATACAACCTACTCATTATCCATTTTCAGGGCTGTCACCATGACCCCATCTTTCATTCCTGGTTCCAAAATTTAAAGCAGATCCAGAAATTAATTTTCTTGCAGTTCCTCAAATGGTCACTAGAGACTGTGTTGAGAAAGGAGCACATGTCCACTGAGTCCCATGTTAGAAAGTGACTTTTTTATAAGTGCCGTTTATTTGACATGTTTTTAATTTATTACCAACAATTTGATAGTAAGCCATTCAAACAAGTAAGACACAGTAAGTTTATTATGGACAGCAGTATTCAATGATTGTAAAGACTAAATTGTTTTTCCATATGGAAAAGCTTTGGGGGAAAATTGGAACTCCCCCAAATCCGTGCAATCTCAACAAAATTTGGACAGACTCAGAACTCGGCAAAAATGAATTTTTGGTATTTTAGACGGTGACATCACGGCGAATGAAAACGTAAACAAAATAAATGGGCCAAAAACTGCTTAAAAATAAATATTTCACAATAAACCAACAAAACTAAAACGTGTGTAGGGGATTTCCAAAGGAAGTTTAGAACTATTATGGGATGGCCAAAATTTGAACCTTTTGTTAGAGCAATTTTAACAAAATTTCAGACACATGCCACCAGCTTAAGTCTACAGCAACTCCTGGAGTTTTGCGAACCTTTGACATCAGGAAGAGGCCGCCATCTTGAATTTTAAAAAAAATACAAGCGAAAAGTCATCCTAGGAATTTTCATCACTAGTTTCCTAACTTCTCAGGTGTCATTGGGAAGAAATAAAGAAAAGAAATGTTGAAATTAGAAGTTGGAGATTTTGAACAGTGTTTAAGTGATGAGCTTGTAAATAAAGCGTTCTACTATTACTCGTACATTTTTAATCTGAATATTGTAAAGATTTAATCCCTGGATGCCTGGCTAGAGCTGAGCAAGATTATATAACATATGGTATGAATAGATTAAGAATGTGGGCGTGGTTAGCAAAAAATCTCAGTTGCTAAGGAAATCCAAAAGTTTACTTTTGCCGATTCTTCTGAAACTTGCATAGATCTGTTTGGCATCTCCTGGCAATCAAATCATGAAATAGTTGCTATGGAGGTAAAACAAACAGAAAAGCTGTTATTTTGAAAAAAAGTGATTTCTCTGACTAGTTTGGGGCAAATGTGTATGGGGTGGGAGGCAGCGGGTAGCACCTTTTGGCCTTAATTTATATTTTAAATTCAAATTAAAAATGCACAATTTAATAAAGAAAATTATACTTTACCTCCAAAATAGCAGCATGTGTTGTCAAAAAAGGTTTTAGCCATTGTGACTTGTTTATTTCTGAAAAAAAAGGAGTTCTATACCATTAATGTCTTTGCTTTTGCTCAGATGTTTCCAATCTTGTATATCTGAAACATACTTATAATGTAGTTCAATGTTTTTCTTGTCGAAAGAAAGCTTTGGTGACAGTATATCACTGTAAAGCGGCTGTTGTTTCACAAAAGCCAGCTTTGGCTTCTAAGGTAGATCTGTGAACCCCAGTGTGTGTATGTCATAGCACAGACATGTCAAGAAATATATTTCTTCCAAGACAAAAGCAGACTACGTCTAACACAACTTCTTACAGTAAAAGCTAATTTGCTTTAACTTGTAAGGAATAAAAAGGGCCAATCAGTTGGCTTTTTGTGGACTGACAGCATGCGCAGACCATGCGCGACCATGTGTCAGCTTCTGAGGCCTATACTTACACCTCCATGAGTGACACAGCAGGCTCCTAACAGGGCCTGCCATTATTTTTAACAATCATAATTTCCTTTTGACTCCACTCCACATGTCAGCCCGTGTGTCAGAAGCCGCGACGGCAGCAGCTCGATGTAATATGTAATCTACCTCTCTTTATGAAATCACGCCGCATTGTCCTTCCACTGTAGAGGAGCTTTTTTTTTTTTTTTTTTTTTAATGACCAAGACGGGTGGAAAAAGTCTTTCTGTTGTGCACCTGGCGGAGCTGGCACGGTAAAGAGCTGCGGATCACATGCAAGAGCGCTGACCCGTCAGGTCTTGGCTGCTATGCAGACTCAGACCTGAGCTTCCTTGTAATGACAGTAGGCTGTTTTTCAAACCCTCCCCGTTACATAAATGTTTGCAGGATGTCGTGAGCTCGGGTCACATTTTCTGGAACAATGGCCTGAGTCACTCATGCATGCATCCCAGCTTTATGTGCTTGCAAGCACACCAACACTGATCAAGCGCAACTGAACTGCGCACAACATTTAATCTGTTTTTTTTTATTTCAGTTCTCGAGGACTGGTGTTGTGTTTCCTTATTCAGGTGGTCGAGCTCTTGAAAACTGGGATTGGAAACCCCTAATTTCAGCCCAATTTATCTACAATATTATTTAAATTAAGATGAGAATTTTAAGGAATAGAGAGACAGGAGTAAAAAATCTCATTTAGATTGCTTATTCATGAGAAAGTTATGATTTGTGTCTTCTTTACTGCTTCATAAAGGTCTTTTGCTAACAGCCCATCGGCAGTAGCTTTCCACTAACATCCCACCATCACTGAATTTGACATTTTATGATTTCAGTAAAACATTTTTTCCAGATAGATGTTATCCCAAGGCTCTCATTTTTTTCTTTTTTTTTTTCCATAAGGGTTTTAAATTTTTTTCTTTATGCATGCTAATATTAGTGAGTCTGTTATACATTTATCACGGCTGTCAGAACCACTGTGGTGTAAAGAGGGAGCTGCTGCTGAAAGAGCAGAATAGCAGGCTGCAGGGTTTGGTCCTAAGTGTGGGAAATCGCTAGGCTGGAAAGCAGTGTAGGTGCGAGCGGGTTGAAGCAGGTTTTACTGGGATAATCTGAGGTTAGCCTGCGGGTTTGCATCTGGACCTCAAACTCTGGAAAAGTTAGTATGGCAAGAGTGGCTTTGAATACTGGGTGTTTAAAGTCAAAAAGGGCGCAAGAGAAAAAGTGAGAAACACTCAAAGCAGACAGACTGAACCTATTATCTGACTTCCTATAGTAAATGTCATACATAAAGTCTCATTTGTATTCCGCTTCATTGTGAAGCTCAATAAAGACGATTGAAAGGTGTGATTAAGTGGCCAATTCAGGCCTATACGCATGTTTTTAAATATCGAGGCTTGGCAGGATATGACATCACAAGACACGTGAAAATAGCTGAATCAAACAAGTCTGACAGTTTCTGGATCCTACCCATCAAGACTATTATAGATCCAAACATGTCAACAGCGTTTGTTCTAACAGTTATTTTTTAGCAATTGTGTAGTTTATTATGTTTTTTTTTTGCTCTAGAAGGGGAAACTCCGTGGGTTAAACAATTATGATTGGCTAAGGCAGTTTCATGATCAAGTCAGAGCGAACATTGTTTGACACACAAGTCCACATAAAGTCCTAATGCTAAATATGTGGAAGAAGTTGCAGAAACGGCGAGTTTGGAGTGGACCACCTCCAAGAAAAACTAGAATTGTGGTGGAGATATAAGCTCTTTTTTAATTTCACTGATCTTGAAGGAAAGAGCATGAATGTAGAATGAACATTATGTCCAGGAATGAAGATTTACTCAACATCTAGAAAATAAGTACAGTCCAGTTTCCGAGATTTTACTTTATTTACCACATAATTAAACACATTTTGTTTTATGTTCACTTTAATTGTGAGCATGTTTACTTTTTAAGAAATATTGAAGGTTATATACAAGAATATGTCAATATTACTCATTTCAATTGGCTCTGGGAAGCTAATTAGAAAAATCTCTTTTTTATAGTAATGCAAACAGTTACTAGCCTATTTTTTCGATGTATGACCTCTGTTTGTTGTAAAACAGTCACTTATTTTATTTTATTTTATTTTATTTTTTTACTTGCTTTGTTGTATGAATTATTTGAATGGCGTTTACTGTTCTCCGCCTCTCAGCTGTTCAGAGCCTGAAGAGTAAAAGGGCCTTGTGGTCAAAACTGGAGTTAAAATGGCACACTCCAATCATATTTTGATCTATTTTAAAACCGTTTCCTAGTGGTCTTTTAATCATGATTATGAGGGTTTTTGTTTTTTTTAAGACAAAATCAAAAATCTGTGTCATTTTCTAGGACATAGTTTCTGTAGAGCGGAAAATTTGTCTCCCAGTTGTGGGTGGGAGTTTACAGCCCCCCACTAGTGAGCAAAAATGGCGAGCAATATTGGAGCTATCCAAATTTCCTTAGACGAGGAAAACAAAGACGTACATGGATCTAGTCGTCTAGTCACGTGGATGCATCAGAATGGAGCTTGTGGTCACAACTACAACCTTTTTCAAAAAGTTTTTTTTTTTTACCTGCTTCTGATTAGGATCGATTTAAATAAATAAATGCTTAAAAAATTATTCTAATTGTTTATTAATGTTTTAACGGTCTTGGGTCTTCTTATTTATGTGAATTGCTTTTAAAGGGGATGGGCGGCTGTGGTGCAGTGGTAGGGCAGTCGTCTCATGATCGGAAGATAGTGGGTTCGATTCCCTGCCCGCCCATGTGTCGAAGTGTCCTTGGGCAAGACACTGAACCCTAAATTGCCTCTGGTGGGAGGTTGGCGCCAGTGTTCGGCAGCGGAGCCACCACCAGTGTGTGAATGGGTGAATGGGTCTGTGACTGTGGAGCGCTTTGAGCCCTCGAAGGAGGGTAGAAAGCGCTATATAAGTATACACCATTTACCAAAGTAGGAACCCTCACGGACCCTGAGGTCATCTGGTGCTGGACTTTTAGTTGTTCCTAAGGTGAGGACCAAAACTTATGGTGAGACTTCGTTCAGCCCTAACGGTCCCCGTAAGAGAGTCTCTGGACCACAGAGATCATCAAGGTTTTTAAAAAGAGACTTAAGACCCATCTTTTTAATTTTGCTTCTATATAACTCAATTTATTCTTTTTATCCTTTATATTATACATTATTTTTGTATTTGATCTCGTTTTATGTATTTATTTTTCATTTTATTTTTTTGATGTTAACCTTTTCTTATTATGATTTTTGCCCCAGTGTTTCCTATGGGGAAACTTTATGTCAGGACTTGTTGGCTAGTCAGCAGTCGTTGCCGTGGTTCTCGCCTGTCTGGTGCAGCTGTGGTCCAGAATTTTGGCCTCACGGTTGCTGTCTTGGTCTGGATGGGAGCTGTGGAGATGTTTCGTTACAAAGCTGGCTCCTGGTATAAAGAGATTCCCAAATACTGTTTCCTCACAGCAGAGCCAGGCCTAAACTTTCTTTTTGAAAGTTATTTTTAAAAGTATTGATTGTGTGTGGGGTCATGGGATGTATGTGCTGTTAGAGGGGAGGGTAAAGGGTGGGTTGGGTTTTTATTTGAACTTTTTCTGTTTCTGTTTTTTAATTGTTTCGAGCTATTTAACTATGAGAAGCGCTTTTTATAAATAAAGTTTATTTAATTTGATTTAAAATGCACATTCAAGCTTAATTTTTATGTCATCCATCATCAGAAAAAAACACAAAGATGTGTTTTAGATTAGATTGGATTAGATAGGATGGGATAAAATCAGATTAGATTCAAGCAATCAAGAAAAAAAATAATTAATGTGTAATGCAATCAATCATCAGAAGTTTACATCCATACATATCAAACACAGGATAGCTAGACATTTAGAGATAGATTGACTGAAAGAGAGTGCGATATTATTATTATATTAATATTTATTATTATTACGTGTATTATCATTATCCGGTTCATAACTTAAGATCAGATATTTTTATCTTTCCAACATAGATTCAGATTATTAGGAATCCTTCAGTAACAATGAATCACATGATATGTAAGCAGATATAACACTTTTTCAGATTTTGTCATTGCATGGGTAGAAATATTATTGCTAGATAGAGTTTGGAACATGCGACTGCTCATGACCTGGAAAAACTTGTGTTAAAAACATCATTTTCACTGGAGTGGGTCTTTAAAGCTTCCAAATCCTTTGGTTGACAGATTCTCGATTAAATTAATATTTATCTATTTATACATTATACGCTCAGATTCTGCACAAATGTAATCCTAACATTGGGCTGTAAAAGTTGCTAAAAGATTATTTAGAACACCTTTGAGAAAAAGACTGTTCCTCTTGCTGTCTTTAAAAACATCTTTTTAATAAAAAATAATAAAATTAAGATAATATTTGGACTTTTAATAATTTCTGTATTAATTTTTATAGCCAACAATGACTTGTGACTTCTCTTTATGTATTTTTTGGTAACTCTTCTAGTGTCATAAAGAACACAAACACTTTATTCGATTTTATTCAACTAGTCTTTTTTTTTTTGTTTATCAATATGTAATTTACATGCAATAATTTGCTTGAATTTTTATTGGCTCCTTCCCCTCACGCCATATCACTGATATAAATACCTTGTCAGTACCGTACGGTGAAAGCAAGCGTAACATTTATGTTTCATTTAAAATTGGGTACGAGTTTAAATTTATTCTTTTCACAGTTTTGAATCGGATTACACTGACAGACCGTTCGACATCATACCTACAGGTGACAGAGGATGCCAGTAAAATTGGACACCCCCACGAGTAACGCTGCTGCTTAAAGGGATTAAGCAGCAGCGTGGGAGGGCGGTTTGGACCCCCCGTTGCGGAAAAAGCTCCTAAATAATTCAACGTTCAGATTAAATTCCCAAAACATATCAGATTACATATTAACTTCATGCAAACTTTAGACTGACTACTGATAAAAAAAGAACAGTTTTAGTTATTAGTTTTTTGTGCTGCTGCTTAAGTGAATTTTAATGGGATTACAAATTTTAAGTGAGACATTTTAATTCCTCATTATAAACAAATTAGGTAAATGTATGCATAATAACCCACTAAATGACTGCAAATGGGACTTGCTTGACCCTATTAAGTGTGAATGTAGATTCAAAGCCAATACAGTTAAGGTCCAAATACTTTTCTGTTGTTGACTTTGATTGATTTGTGTTTGATGACCGTCTCTTCTTGGCCATGTGTTTTTTTTTTTCTTCTCTTCTTTTTTCCTCCATCAGTCTCTGCAGGTCATGCTTGCCTCCCTTCACTCTGAGCTTGACATTCAAACGTATTTGGTGAAAATCCAATTGCCCCACAGAGTTAGTTTTTTTTTCGTATCTGCATCATGCTGGCCTGCGTGTGTCTAGATTTGCACCCTCACTATCGCCTGCCGTGTGAGCTTGTCTCAGCGTTTTACTTTACCTGCCAGCTCACCTTGGCCAGCAGGCTTAACCGGTTTGGGCCAAGTAAGCTTAGAAAATAAATAAACTTTTTTTTTTTTTTTTTTAATTGAGTGTTTTTTGGTTTGTGTTGAAGTGTCAAAGGAAAGAAGCATGTCGTCTTCCGCTGCAACATTTGCTGCTTTCGGCCGTGTCTTGTATCTGAGGTCCAGATCGCCTTACAGACGCGCGGTCTCATGGCGGCGCTCGCTTCACGAGGCTGTTTCATGCACGATGGATTACAGGGATCTCATCCGATCTTACAGTTTTGATTAAAGAATTCCCAATCTGCTACTTCTGATCACGCCTTTTTTTTTGCTTTTAAACTAAAAGTCAAATTGTTGTAAAATTAGAAGCTTGTGCATGATTGATAACCGTAGAGACGGGCGGGTGGACAGGGATTCTGTTTACAAGCATGTATCGGTGACAAACATGAGGCTGAAGGGATTTTACACGGCGGTTGTTTTTGTTTAGCAGGAGTCGAGCTTCAAGTTCTCGTTAAAGGTTTTTAATCTTGCCTGCTAAAGAGTGGGTGTGTCTCATAACACAAGTCAGACAGAGTCAGACATCTTATTCCACAACTGTTTTCTTATGAGCTCACTTTCTTTTTTTTTTTCTCATCTTCTTCCCCCTGCAGAGCAGAAGCCCCAAACACGGCCCCAGCCCTCAGCCCAGCGTCGGTGACCAGGTTGACCATCTATCTTTGGCCTCCCTAGAATCGTTGGACACCATGTCTGAGGCGGAGGCGCCCACGGCGTTCACCCGCGGCAGCCGGGTTCGTGCCAGCCTGCCTGTCGTGCGCTCAACAAACCAGACAAAGGACCGCTCGCTAGGTACATCAGACACCTTTCTATTTTTAGAAAAAACTCGCGCTGCGGCTTCAGTTTGGGAAGAGACAACAATCATTAAAAAGTAAAGAAATTTCAGAAAATTGTGAAAAAAAAAGGTAAAAGAAGGGGTTTTTTTTCAAATTACAGGAAAAAGATTTTAAACCAACTCTGATCCTCTTTTGATCTATTTTAAAAGCGTCCCAGTAGTTAGCTTAAATTAAAAAAAAAGCTTCCATTATCTTATAGAACAAAGTTTCTTTAGAGCGGCAGTATTTTCACCTCTGGTTTGTTAGTGGAACCCCCGTTTCCCATCATCCATTTGTTTACACTCTCCCTCACTAGTTTGCTGTCCCAGTCTTACCCCATTTGGTCACACTAGCTGCGTTTTCATTACACAAATGCACAAAACGTTATCAAAATGTCCAAAAAAAACCCAATTAGACAATTATACAGTTTTAAAAAATCCTAATTATGCAAATTACACAAACCAGCTCACGCGACCAGTACAACCCGTGAGCTGCGTGGAGCTGTAGGTCAAAGTGGATTTTGGCACCCCCACCCCTATCCCACCTTGCAGCAGAAGTAATACAAACTGTCTGTTTTGGGTGGAATACATTAGCTATATATTCTTTATTATCATCTCCCCATTTGATAGTGATGCAAACACGAACACACAATACCGGCGCAAAGCCGCTGTTTTGGGCAGATCAACTGATTCTCGTTGATTGTCAGGAAGTTTTGGTATTTCAAAGAGCATAATAGGTTTTGACAGAGACATCTCCAGGGTTAAAAGTTTAAAGCTTAAAAGAATTAATTATGTCACCAGTTAAGTTTGTCTTTTTCTGCCAAAATGCAATATTTTATTGAAAATAAACAGACAAACCTCTGCTTTGAGCCTGTATCTCCCTCCTATTTGACACCAAGCTGTCCCTTTCTTCTGTCTGCTTTCTTTGCTGCTTTTTTCACCCTTTAAGTTTTAAAGAAGCACTAACACTGGCAACACCGCACACCCCTCCCCTTCACCTAGACAGCGGAACTGTTAGATAAGTAGGGGCACCACGTTGGGCAAAGTTATTGATTATGTCAAACTTTTTAATTGTTTTATTTATGTTTTTATTAGCACGTTTTTTCAATTAAATGAATTTTTAATAAAACAATTAAAAAAAAAAAAAAAAAACACAAAAGCGATTGGGATTTTTCGAGATTCAGCAGATGGTGCCCTAGGCAGCTGCCTAGGTTTACCTACGCCCAGGGCCAAACCTGCTCAGGATAACCCCGGGCTCACACCGCTTGTGTTATAGCTCCGATACGAGCCCCGCAGTCTTTACACAACTTTAAAAGTGCGAGAGGAAATCCCAATGCAGGCGTTCACGTCCTGCGTCTGCAGTCAGGTTGCTGTGGCGTTACGAGTCCGTTGGGTTTGGTTAAAATTTTTGCTGGACGATGCAGCTGAACAAAGGGGGGATTAGCGTGAACGTTTGTGAGTTTGGAGTTTTGCGAGGTCTGCAGAGAGCCCGTGGCTGCAGCCAACCTGTAGCTAATATGAGCCATCGGCTGTAGCTAGAACGCTCCCGCATCTTACCCGAGCTGTAACACTAGCGGTGTGAGCTCGGGGTAAGTCATTCAAAAACACGGCGACGGATGTGAAAAATACTTTGATTTACATCAGATACATTTAGATTTCTGTCATGGCTCTAGCGCTCATCATCATCTATCAAAGGAGACGTCGGCGTCTTATTTAGGCCATGGAGCTCCGAGCTGCCGGTAAAGGGATTTTGGGAAATCTTACAGAGGATCTGTGGATCCAACAATTCACAGAACAAGCTCAACTTTTGATGAGCTGTGTGAGGCTTTGGAACCTCTTGTTTTGTCCACTATCTGGTTGTTGGTCACGTGACTTAATTCATTTGAAACAAAATTGTTTTCATTGGATTTCTGCAACATATATCGATATAAGTGCAATTAAAAACCACCTTCTTCTAGTGCAAAAACTTTTTTCAATAAATGTGAATTTATTATCGCAAATCCAATTATCACAATTTCATAATCAATGGAAACACAGCTACACGACCTAAACACAATTATTTTGTTGCCCCAAGTTTTCACAGGTGACCTCACCAGTCATGCCTTCTATTATTATTTTGTTTAGATCAAATTTATTTCAAACAAATGAATAAAGAATTCATTTTGTTCTCTTTGACTTTTGACATTTTATCCATTTGTTTTAAATTAAATCTGTTTTTGCATTGTAAACACTAAAAGGTTTTTGCTGAGCTAAAAACTGAGCTAAAACCTTAAAACAAAAACAAACTCCTTCAAACCAATATTCTTTTTTTTTTAATATGTGACGATTTCTCTGCTTCTACTTCCTGAAACTTGGTTAGATTTTAATGCATAGTGGTAGTTACAGATGGGCATAAATGAAGACCAGATAACTCATGTATTTGCTCCCAAAGTAAACTTGAATCGAGTTCTGCTGGAACAACTAAAACTTTTTTCAAAATCTTTGCTACTAATTCTTCTTTTTTTCTTGTTCGTTTTGTCTTTGCACACAAATTTGAAGCCAATAGACATTAGAAATACTTCCTCCATGAACGTGTATAATAAAAGAATTTAGTTTTTGTTGAAATAGAATTTAAAATTAGAAGTGAAGGAAGAAAAACTTTTGCTGTTTTTGAAAGAAAAATCCAGCTCCACCTTAAAAAACAACTTGAAGACTTAAACTCACACATGAATGGTCCATTATTTCATTCTAAAAAAATCCATCCCATCAGGACAATTCATCAGACAGTAGGGGTTATGCTGCTGATTGGGAGGAGAAAAGGGGAGCTCCACTTTGTGGCGCCGTCCCTCCCACCGTCTCACACATGCTGCCAGCGAGGCGCACACACACACTTCCCACTGAATCCCGGCGGACATTTGGGGCTTCCCTGTCTTCTCTGCTTGTGCTGCAGAGGTTGTATTGAAGTGTTTTGATCCCAAAACTCAAGCTGAAAGCAGGAAATCCTCACAACCCCTTCTGTGAGTATCAGATACTTTCTGAAGTGAATTTCTGCAATCTTGAAATGCAAAGAAGGTATATGTACATTTATTGTACTTCTTTCTGTTTATAAGCCTTTTTGGTGAAAACGGATTGAGAACATATATATTTGTTGTAGTTATAGAATCTGCTGGCCGTTCGTTTTCAGTTCAGAGTGAAACCATGTGCTCAAGAATGTAACAGTTTTACTCTTAAACTTTTATCATTGCAAAGCTGAAAGATCTTTACAATTGTTTGTTTAACTGCCACTAAAATCATTCACTTTAAAAGTTAACATTTAAATGAAACTTTTTCCATTGTGGATGTTAGCGGAAAGATGAACGCTGCTCTGCAAATTTGAGCTTTTGTGAAGTTTAAAAAAAAACAAAAACAGACTCCATTTTTTACTTCCTGAACTTGCACTCTCTCTGCCTCATGGAGCATGTAGGATCTTGTATAATATTTCACAAACATCTGGTAGCTTTTACTGGCGTCTTTTTTTTTTTTTTTTTTTTTTTGCGGAGTTATGCCAAGTAAAGTCAAACCCTCTTTTTGTCGAGCTATTTTCAGTGCAGACGTAGTAACAAATCCAAACTTTTGGATTTTGTGATTACATAAAATTCTTCACAAACAGCTGTATGATCAAAATGCTGACTTTAGCAGAAAGAGGGAATAAGTTTCTGTCTTTCCTGCTGCTGCTTATTCAAGTGTTGAGTGGGTGTGTCCACGAATGTTGTGGGAGAGACATCTGTTTTTTCTAAAACTGCACAGATGCCACACCCAGAGGTTCAGAGGTTCAAGCTCTGGTCTGTTTGATGGATATTTTTTTTTTCTGTTCCACCCTGAACACACTGCTCTGTATCTCAAAACAGCAGAAAGTTGTTTATTATTATTTTTTGTTTTTGTTCTATTTAATTTAACAGGATTTCACTCATCCTATTACTGTGACATACACATTATGTACACTGAAAATCATTTGATGCTTTTAATCTGAAAAATGGAAAGACGAACATCCTGTACATGCAGTTATATTTTGCATACATAGGTCCTTATATTTAAAATTCTCCTTACCTGAGTTCTATAGCTGCACAAAACTCAATTGTTGGATCATTTTTCTGAGTTTTTTTTTAAATTTATTTTCATTTTTATGCAACAATGCTAGCTAAGCAAAAACTAGAATTGTTGCGTTTTCATAAAAACAAAATATCTATTTCTGCATTTTTTTTTTCTATTAAAATGACTCATTATAGTTGTTGAAATTAGTATATTATGGCTCAATAAGCATTTAATAATTGAAACATTACTTAATTTAAATAAGGTTCTGGAAAATCTTTGCAAGAGAACATTTTTATTTGAAACTGTTGACTTTGTGTTAAAAATATGACATTGTGTTTTTCTGTTGGGCAGGACTTTATCCATTACATGGTCAAGCTCAATCAATTTGATTTTGTGACAAACAAAGGAAATATTAAAGGAATGTTGGGTTTGATAAAAGTCAAAAAGAGTATGAAAAAGTTATTTATTAAAATGAAATATAAAAAAAGATATTAGTACTTTCTTTAAATCCAAAAATTCCTCCCTGTCCTCAGTATTGCCAGAAAACTACTGTTTGCAAAACAAGAAAGAAAAACAAACTGTGTCTGCACTTTAGGGCTAATTAAGCTCCTTTTTTTTTTTTCTTATTCTTTCCTCCAGGTGTTCTGTACCTGCAGTACGGGGATGAGACCAAACAGATCCGCATGCCGAATGAGATCACCAGCATCGACACAATCAGAGCTTTGTTCGTCAGTGCCTTCCCACAGCAACTCACCATGAAGATGTTGGAGTCGCCCAGCGTTGCGGTTTACGTCAAAGACGACATGCGGAACATGTATTATGAACTTGCTGATGTCAGGTAAAGATACCTATGGGACTGAAATTGACATGTTAAATAAATTAAATTAATATTCCTTTTTTTTTTTTAACTCATAATGGTTGTTTGATTAAATCAGCACTACCCTTTTTGTGAACAACAAATCATACAAGTCTGTCTTGTTAAGCTCCTCCCCTTTGTGAAGAAGACAGGAAATACATTTTCTGTTTTATGTATGAAACTTTCTTTGAGTTTGTAACAAAAGAAAAACATTTTCTTTAATTTCAGGGTATGATTTATGAATAATTAGTTCTGCACCCTTCGCAAAAAGACAAACAATAAAAAAAATCATTTTCAAGTTCTGAATTTGTAAGAAACTTTGCCCTACAGAGTTCCTCCTCCTGCTCCACTGAGGTGAAGTTTGTACTTTATGACTAATTCTTTATCAGGGTTGTAAAAAATTGTCCCGTGGCGCCTTCAAGTTGGCACAAACAGCAGTAAAGCATGAGATCTGCCACACGAGCCGCTTAAGCAACACAAAGTGGATGTATTTTTGATAAATTTGTAGGAAATGTCTCAGAACAGTGGAGAGTCAGAGCCCGTGTCGGGGTACGTGCCCTTGGCCGGGCTGTTAAAGAGAACCAGGCTGAGACAAGACCGTCCTTTTTCTGACGGGGATGTCTGGGCTACCTTTATGTCCCAAAACAGGAACATCGCCGATCACTCCTGCCTGAAGGTGTACCACAAAGACCCGGCCCAGGCGTTCAGCCACGGCCCGCGACCGGCCAACGGCGATGCTCGGGTGAGTGTTTCAAACGCCTCCGTTTCTTCTCGATCGGACATCCTGTTTGTATTTTAGTAAAGGAATGTCCTCCTGCCCCTCTTAATCTTTGAAGAGGGGGGTGGGGGTTGCATTGTTCTGCTGGGGGGGCCTGCATTTGGGCTACACGCTCTGCTGCAGTTTATTTAAGGGACAATTCAACTCCATTCTCAGGACGATTTCCCCTCACAACACGTTTTCTCTCATTTCAATTCTCCTTCATTCATTTCCTGCTAATGCAACAAAACCGGTGAACCAGTTTTCTTCAACCTTGTTGAATACCTTGCTTTACTTCGTCTGCAACCGATTTATTAATGTTGCTGCCAACTTTAAATGTCATCAAAAGCAAGTTTTTGCATCTAAAAGAAGAATTGTCTCATTTAGTTGTGTTCAAGTGCACAAATACAATCTAGATCAGGGGTTTGCAACTTTCAAATCTCTAAAAAGCCATTTGGGTTGATTTCTTATTGACCTCAGTAGGAGCCACAAAGTCAAACTTCACCCATCAGAAAAACAAGGGATGGATTTGTATTTATGTTATAGTTACTATTAGGATCAATATAAATGAAAACAAAATTAATAAAAAAGAAATATGAAGAGAAATTTGACTTTTTAAAAAACATCACATGACTTCCTTTCAAAATAAAACATCCTGTGCCACATTGAATCATCTAAGTGCTACAAATGTAGGCGGGGCATTGATTTAGAAAAAAAATAAACTGTCATTTGACCATTTACGGTGCATCTCAGTCGTAAATTCATAATTCTTGCTAAAATTAAATTAGAGCCATGTTGAAGTGACTCTTACGATATTTTTTTAGACAATAACTTCAAATCTTTGTTTTTTTTTTTTTTATTTCAATAATACACAGTCCGCCTTTTAATCTGGCATATGTTAGGTATGAAATCTGGTTGTGCTTATTGTCCTCAAATTAGTTTTACATGGTAAATATTATTAAAAATGTGCCTTTATGTTTTCATTTTTGGTAAACTGTGAAGCTGAACTGCTTGGAGCATTATGGGTATTGTAGTCAGAAGCCTGTGCTTTAACTGTTTGTCATTGAGTCAAAAAAAAAAAGAAAAGTTTGACTTTTCTGACCATACTTACTTAATGCACTTTTTTTAAATGAAAAAGATTAAAAGGACAGTAATTGTACTGTGTGTGAAAAATCTCGAATTGCTCACGGTGTCAATGTTTAAGAAAAAAAGGAATAACCTGCACAAGAAAAAGGAAATTCAAAGACAAAACAAAGCCAGGTAGTTTCAGGAAGCTTGAGCAAACATTGAGAAACTGCTGACGTAAAGTAGGATATGCAGAAAGGCATCGTTAAGAATAGTTCTGTTACTCTTTAACTAACAGACAGACTTATTAGTGTGGCGTTCTGGCGTCAGAAGAACAGGAAGTAACGTCTCTGATTTCAGGGAGCGTGTCTACCACAAAGAAGCTTAAAGGATGTCATGATGGCAGCTTTACTTCTTCATTTCTTTAATGCTTATTTTAATAAAAAAAAGACTGCGAGTTCGCCATAGCAACTTGATGTGGTCAGGTTAAACTATGGCTACGAGCTCGCCACCAGTGGTCACATGACGCAATGTGTGTTAGGATTACCCGAGAACACAAAAGCGCTGAGTCCACAGTCCGGGCTTAGGGACTGAACGTTAAACATTTAGTGAAATGTGATCTCATAATATTTACCAGAATTTACTTGAAGATTTGAATGGATGATTGTTTTTTTTAAACATCTGGGATTTACGAAAAAATGCAGCTGTAATCCAAAAGTTGTAATATCTGACCAAATGATGTGCACACTTGGATTTAAAAAAGGTGTTTGGGAGGAAAAAAAATCCTAGTTCAGTTTTTGCAAACAGTATTTTTTAATGAAAATATTCCAGCAAATTAGGATGAGTGACATGGAAAGAGTTGTCATCAATCTGGGCTTTTGCCTACAGTTTGCATGCAGCTAGTCTTTGATTTTTGTCTAAGTAAAAAGTTCAAGTGCAGTTTTAGTTATGAAGGAAAAACATTTTTTTTACTTGATTATAAGTTTGTCTTTGAGAACGGAGCAGGGATGTCAGTGTAAATACTTATTATCTCTCTTTTTTTAACATTGATTTAATATTATTGGCACAAAAAAATAAAAGAAAACTCCAGTTGTTTATTTATGTATAATTCCCAGTCCAGAAAAAATAGATTTTGGCTTGTAGTTTTCTGAAAGTTAATAATGAAGTAGGAGTTGCCAACATCTTCGTAGGATTTTTTTTCCTTCCTAAAAATTCCCAGGCCCAACAATTTCATAAAAAAATAAAACTTTATTCAAACCTTATTTTGTTTATGATCTAAAAATGCATCCACAGGAAGTTTTGAATCCAGCAAATGGTTTACATGTTCCAGGCATCCATGCGTTTCCAACATTGACCTACTTGTGATGCTACATTTCACAAGTCCATCCATCTCACAGACCCTGAAAAGAATCAGGACATCCGAGATGCTGTTGGAAAACTTGTGCAAATATTTGTAGCTTCACTTCTTGTGTCCCAATGAAAGTCAAATTTAGATATCAAGGAGAGTAAACACAGGAATACCAGGGTATTTTTTTCAGTGAAGCCTGAATAGAAATGCCAATCAAATAAGGAGAAGAAAAAAATTAATGTTTTTCTTTTTATCTTAGCTTTTAACTAGTTTCTACTATTTCTCATATTTTAATGTAATTTAAAAGATGTAAATTTGTGTTGAGTAGAGCTTTTACTATGATTACTATTTTTGCTATTATTTTTATTATTTATGTATTTTATGTAAGGCAGTTTGAAGTATCCTGTATTCGGACAATTATTCTATAAATAAAGTTGAATTTAAATTTGAAAAATGGGGGGGGGATGTGTAGATGATTACTGTAGGGATGATGTTATTGCTTACATTTGTAAATCTTCTGCTTTAAAAAGAAAAAAAAAGGAATGGAAAGGAAATAATTTGAAGTATTACACTGTATTCACGTTCTTGATTTATTGCAAGCTAGTGCTGTCACTGTTAAACTACTTTTGTATCAACCTCGACAATGCATTAAGGCAGCTACTTACAATTAAAAGTTTTGGGCTCCCTTGTTTAAAACTCTTGCATTTATGCATAATTAAGCACATTTTTTTAAATTAGAAAAAATTGTTAAATTTAGTTTAAATGTTTTTAATTAAAATATATATATAAAGTACAAAAATATTAAAATAAAATAAAATAAAAAATAAGATGAAAAAGTAAATAAATGAAGATTTGGAGTTAAAAAAAAAAAATCAAATTTTTAAGAGCATTTACAGAATCTACATACATAATTTGCCTCCATTTAACATCTGTTACAAGTTCAGTCAATTTGAACTTTAACCAATCAGGAGCTCAGATTTGATAGCGATGGATGGATTGCATCCCTTTTAATTTGCAGAAGGTACCAACCGTTTGAAAATGGATTATTGAAGAAAAAAGGATAATTGCAATTTGTGCCCGTTTGGAATTTAATGACACCAAGTCTTTCATTTATCGGAATAGAGCAGTGACAGAAAAAGCTTGGAGCAAGATTTGTGATATTTTGCACCACTTTGACATATCGCACCTCTTCCAACTGTAGGTGACAGACGTGTTGGAAGTAAACAGTAGAAAAAAAAAAAAGAAGAAGAAGCCCTTCCCTGTTTGTCCAGTGTGAACACCATATGCTGAAAAAAGCCAAGAACACACTACACGCGGGTGTGAACGCAGCTTTAAACACACAAAGTATCATGCAAACGGTAGCGGCTCTCGTCTGCTCTGTTCTCCTTAAGGGAGTCCCTCTAATTTCTGTGAAGCTATCAAAACAAAAGAAGAGAACATTTTTGCTGTTTCAGTCGCCAACAATACGTCTATGTATGAATGTTGACACATCGCTTACAGCACAGCCCTTTTTTTGTGTGTTTGGTTTGGCTCACTCAGGCTTTCTGCAGTTTGTGAATTAGTTTAGAAACTGTACCTTTCGCTGACACAGCAAGAGACTGTGCGCACACAAATCACACAGGCCGCCCGCATTATTAGAGACTAAACACCGGGATGGAAAAGGGAAAGTCTGCATGTCAAACTGGCACAGATGTTCAAATGGTCTAAAAATATTTGGGTTTTAGGGGGTGTTTTTCTATTTATCTTGAACTGTAAAGGTGTAACAGATGTTTGGCATTGACAAAAAGAGAAACTTTTAACAACAGCCAGAACAAATGCCCTCAAAAGCGCCAACTTTACTTTTAGAGGCTTTTCTGAGCGCAGACACCTCTAAATAGCAGCGCTCTTTGGGGTTTGACAACAGTCAACAGCTGCTTTTTCGGGGTGTTTTCGCTGCTCGCTCAGAATTGTGCTGGTTATTTTTACGAGCTGTGTGAACTTTCACTTCGAACGGGATTCCTTGTCTTATTGTTTGTTGTGACAGCCGAGCACGGGCCCTTTGTATTTGTACACTCGGATCAAGTTTTGTTTTCCTGTCCATGCGAGCACACATGCTTTAGCGCACGCAAGAGTTACACCCACTTCATTGTTAACTTTGTGTTGGCAATCCGATTTTGCACTCTGAAAAAAAGAAGAGAGCTAAAAAAAGCTGTACCTGAAGGTTCATGACTGTTCTTTACTGCTAGGTGTAACCTGTGAGTCATCTAGAAGAAGAAACAATAGCATATGGGAGCTTTATGGAAATGAAACTTGGTTAGGCTAAGCCTGCATGTATCAGTCTCCTTTTTTATTTTCTCTCAGTATGCAAATTCTGTTGAAAACTTGGGTTTCTTTGCGTGTTTTGACATGTCGTTGTTACATTTTTATTCAAATCTTTGGGAGTCAGGAATAGACAAAAAAAAATAGTTTGAAAAGAGATTATTTGAGGTATGAAAAATACTAGGGATTCAAGGAGAAATCGATTATCGTGATATATCGCGATATTTTTTGTTTTGTGATACTTGTATCAATTTTAAAAAATGACAATATTTAAATAATTATCTATGAGACATATCGTGATATGTATCGTATCATGACACATATCGGGATATGTATTGCATTGTCCGATGCTTGCAATACACGCCCCTAGAAAATACGCTGGGTGGGTCACTATCTCCTTGATTTACTCTGCAATAGGAAGGGGGGGGGGGGGGGGGGGGGTTGGCTTAGCACCATTTGTCCCACCCACAACTCAAAGGAGAATTTCTTATGAACTACTGCCGCTCTGAAGAAGCTATGTTCTAGAAAACAACAGTTTAAAAAAAAATCATTTTACATTTGGGCTAAAAATGTCTAAATCAAAACTAAAAGACTGAGAAGGCTTTGAAAACAGATCGAAAGATGATCAAAGAACATTTCTAAGCATGCTAACTTGTTGATAAAAGGCTATATATTTCCTGAAATGCAAACAAACTAAGATATTACCGTTTGTATAGTCTTTATTGCAATAACTAGAAAAAAATCTAATTATCAGATACCTGTGATCTATCTCTTTTTACTGATTGCGGGTGACTAAACACAGTAATTCCTACATGTAGTTTCACTTTTTTGTTTGTAGCTTTTCCTTTGACAAAATGCTTCATTTTTTTTTTGTTTTCCGGGAAGCCATCCAAAAAATGAAAAGTTGTTTATTGCTGATCCTCAGAGTTGCTTACGCTGAAGATCTTTGTCAAAGATAGGGTTCGAAACAGAGCGCGCCACAGACTTTGTAGCAAATTAACCAACAACAATTCTGCCCCTGGGAGGGAATTCTTTTAGAAAGTTGTTGCCTCTCCTGTTTAAAGCTAACTAAGTGAATCACTTTAACAACAAAAGAGTTTAATAACAAAAATGTCTGTTTACAAGTTGTAAAATGTTTTAAACATTAGGTGAATTAGTGTGTTTGTAGCCTAAAAGAAACTAAGTTTTGATGTTGAAAGAGTGTTTTGTAAGAAGCAACATTGTAAAGTATTTTCAGTAGTTGTTTTTCTTTCAAGGGCATTTTCAGTGAAGAAATACAAACTGCGTAAGTCAGATACTGGTTCACGCTCAATCAGACAGAAGTATTCATTGTGGTTGTCTGCCCTATTTTCTCTATTCTAGTTTCTTTGCTGCATTCTTTAGACCGAGGGTCTGCAACCTGAAGCTCTGGAGCCACTTGTGGCTCTTTTATCCCTTCATTGTGGCTCTTTGGTTTTGAAAAAAAATGCCAACAATTTACACAAACTATGGGTTTGTAGTTTGGGGTAATTTGTTTTAGTTAAGCGATTTACTTTATGCTTAATTTTTTTTAACATATCAGATAACTGAAAATGATGGTTGAAGATTTAAGCTTCTGGCAACTTAGAATTCTGATGCACGACAGTAAGCAGTTGCTGTTCAGAGGTGAAATTTTAAAAGTATGAATAGGATTTACATGTATAGATTAAAAAAATGATTTTCACCATTGCTGTTTGTATTTGAATAGTTAGGATGGAGGCTTTTAAGTATTTTGAGCTCAAGTAAGTGTTGAAAATGTTAGCTTAAATAAGCGATTAGCGCTTTCTAATGTCACTTTCTGCCAATCAACGAATGGCTACAGTAGCTCTGACCCAGCCGCTCTGTTCTATTTTTCAATGGACCTACAACCAACGAGGGATCCACATCTCTCTGTACTGTTTAAATTGTCCATTTTAATATGTAAACACTCAAAATACTCATTCAGTGGAAATGAGGCTTAAATGACCTGCTGTCAAAAGTAAAAGAAATCAAAATTAATTTATATGAGAAAGATAAAATATATTGACAATATTGTATTATCAATATTTAAAAATTCATTGTTATAAAAATATGAATAAAGGGTATTTTTATAAAACAATAAAGTGGGACTATGCAAGTAAAGCTATAAGAAACCACACCAAGTGACTGTTAGTGTTAAATACTTTGACTATTTCCTGCATTTAAAAAGTATTAATGTTACTCTCTTTTTTTTACATTTTTTTTTGTTTAGATGCTTGGTGAGATGGTGCACTCTGGCCGTGAGGGTCAGCACCCTCACAGACACCCGCCAATGGGTCCCCCACCACACCACCCAATGCAAGGAGCCCTCCCTCCACCTTCCCACTCAATGCCCCCATCGCCGTCCAGAATCCCATTTGGACCACGACAGGGTTCTCTACCAGCGACTTCCACTGTTCCCAGGGAACGAATCGCTAATGCCAACCCCACGACGCGCTCCATCTCTCCCTGCCCCAGCGCCATTCTCGAGAGACGGGATGTCAAGCCAGATGAGGGAATGGCTGGAAAGAGCCACAGTTTAAGCAGGGGGAACGAGGGCTTGTACGCTGATCCATACATGCTCCAAGAGGGACGGATCGGAGCCCACGGTCCTCACCCCGGTCCTGGGCTCGACGGACCAGAGCACGGCATGGGAGGTTTCCACCGCGCCTCCATCCGCTCCACAAGCTCTTACGGCGGGCCCAGCCCCTCAGACACTATAGATCACCCTTCTCTGTTCAGACAGAAGTCCAGAAACAGCCAGCTGCCCACGTTGGGTTCCAAGACTCCTCCCCCATCGCCTCACCGGATGACCGAGGTACGGATGGTTGACATCCACGGCGGGCCTCCTCATGGCGTACCGCCACATGGTATTCCCATGGAGAGAGGCTCCCCAGTGCGCCAGTCCTTCAGGAAGGATGACGTTGCGGCAGCTAAGCCCAGAAACAACATGGGGCCGCCTGTGGTTCCAGACCTCCAGGGTCACCCCCTGGGAGCCATTCCTGCTCCGAGTGACGATCTGACCCGGTAAGTCCTGTGGGTTTGTCCAAATCCAAACTAAGACATTGCATGGAAGCATGGACTAATTTTGCATCATGGTTTCACTCTAACCATTAGCTCCAAAGTGCTGACTATCATTCATGACACAGCAAGATTTTAACCTTGTGGTTCAAGAGCTGCAAATTAAACCCCACAGACTAATGCGCCTACATGATAATGACCATTTTATGTGAACAAACTGGTATTTTTTTTCTTTTCAATGTGACCGAAGTCTCTTCAGGTTCTTTATTTGTGTCTGAGAACTCCATGAAGGACTATCTGATTATTTACCCGACAAAAAATAGCTAAAATTAATTTTCTGTGAGTAGATTCCAGCTTCGGTTAAAGAAAAAGGAAAATTTGGACTAGTTTAAATAGGTTTTTGAGGTCAGACTGATCACACGGGACCACCTCAGAAGCCTTTAACCACAGCTATAGATGTCTTGGGAAATCCTGACACCTTTCTTGTCATTTAAATGAAAGTAGGAACTTTCAAAATAAACACCTAGTTTCCTTTAGCTGTCCTGGAATGCATTGGAGGTTCCAACACCGAACTCAGGCATTTTTCTGATCCTGTTAGTTTATTGTTCACAGCAGTTGAAACTGCCGCTCCGTTTCCTTAACACACCCCACATCCTTCCTAAAGACAAAAAGAGGGAAAAAGGTTGCTGTGCGATCCATTTACAAAATCAAAGAAAATCCGCAACAGTGACGGTATGAGCAAAGTTTTCTAATGTTTCTGCAGAGAGCGAATGAAGGCTATGGAGCAACAGATTGCCAGCTTGACTGGCCTTGTTCAGCATGCACTTTTAAAGGGCCCAAACAGTAGTGGCACCAAGGAGCCTGCAAGGTAAGCCATGACAGAACAGGATGGAGTGAGGCGTCCGGGAAAAACGCCTGGTGGTTCACTTCCAACAGGAAAGGGAAAAAAGAGTTTTCCCTGAAACAATGACAAGGGTGTGACAAGCCACCTGGTGCAGAGGAAATCAACAGTTTTGCACAGAAATAACAGAAGTTGAAATGTTTTTGCTGCTTGTAAACTCTTTGCATTTATCTGTAGAGCCTCTTTGTCCATTCTTTTTTGTTAGTTGTGCCTGCAGTGAATTTGTGCTACAAATACAATGCTTGTTAACCTGATTAACATCACTTTAACCGGATTTGTCATCAAAATGTGTTTCCTTTTACTAAACTTCACCAGTACAGTTCAAGTGTCTGGAAATCATTTTTCCTGTCATTAAAATGATTTTCTAATGAATTTCTCTTATCTCAGTGAAAGACCAATGAAGGCTCCATCTCCAGCCAGTAGTGCTCCCAGCTCAGGTTTGTATTTCTGTCCTGTCCAGACAAGCCTGAACTCGGCGTTAAGCAGAAGCCGTCCTCCTTTCCTTTGCTGTATTTTCTTTTTTCCAACCGTCTCGCCAGCACATGCATTTGTAGTTACAAAGTGAGGAGACAATAGCCAACAGAGCTCGCCCAAAAACCTTCAAAAGCTCCACTGAAAACAAGTTCCTATTAACTCTCAGTTCTGGGAAAGCGATTCAGCGATCTGACGACTGCTGCTGCCAGATCTGGCTCAGATCTGCAACCTCCACCAGCAGCAGCGGCGGCAAAGCAGAAACACAGCACACTCTGTGTGTGTCTTAAAAGCTAATCCTGGGTATCACGGCGCATTTCAGATGGATTTTCCCTGTTGTGACTAAGAAATCTTCAAAACATCGAAGAAGTTAAAGTCTGTTTTTTGAACTTGCCAGACTTCCACGGCCCATCCCAAAGCCAGAGGTTGTTCTGCAGTGTTAACACGCTTCTTTTTGTTGACATCAGTAGTTTACATTGTAACCGGTATCTCCGGTCTGTGCAGCCATACAGCAGATGATAAGATAAGATTTTTACGATTACAAACTACAAACATTTTTTTGTTTACTTTTACTGACTGAATCTTTTTGTGACAGATTTGTGACCCTCCAGAGTTGCTTGAATAAATCAAATTTTGAGTCCTGGGGGAAGTTATTGTATAGATCATTCAGTACAAGTATCTGTTTTTCTGGATTTTTTCAAGATAAACTTTATGTAACTTTAAGATTTAAGAACAATAGAAACATTTTAGTTTTATTTGGCCTTTAAAGATCCATTCTAATCATCTTGATTTATTGTAAAATCGTTCCCAGTGGTCTTTTAACTATGAGTACGCCGTTTTAAGCCCAAATAAAAAAATCAGTGTTTTCTTGGACATATTTTCTGCAAAGTTCTTTAGAAATTTGCCTCTGAGTTGTGGGCGGGACTGTTGAGGCGGAGGTAAGCCTCCACTGACATCCCATTATCCCTTTGTTTACACTTTCTTCCACTATCTGACAGCCCCTCACAACCCCAAGCTAACATCAGCAATGAAACAAAAATGGTGATCAATATCAAAGCTTTCCAGCCGTACAGTTTAGAGCCAGATGTCAGCTCAGTTCAAGAAAACTAAGACAATAATGGATCCATTTGTTTGTAAGTCGATGCATCAGAATGGAGCGGAGCAGGTAGACTTTGGCTCACCCTTTACAGCTGCTGAATCACAAAAGAGAGTTTTTTTTTTTTAAAGGACTTTGTCATCTGCTTCTGATTCAATGTTGATTTCAATAAATAAATATTCTGAAATTAAGTTTTAATGTTAAATTATTTTTTATTTGTCCTCAATCATGAGAAAAATACTACAAGAACATCTTAAAATCACCAAAACACCATTCTCATTCAAGTGGGTCTGTAAAGAAAATGCAAATATGAATACTTATTACTATAATCATAGAAGAAGATTAGATTATATTCATTACATTTATTTGTCAGAAAACTGAGAATACATTGTTCACAAAATATTTGTACCATCGTTTTAAATGGAATAGGCCTTTGAAAAAATATAGTAAACATGGTTTTACAGGGTTAAAGACAGTAATGAAATCAAATTGTTCCTGTTTTGCCATTAAGTTTAAATTTCATTGAAGAAAAAATTGATCAGCTTTTTGCAGAACCAGAAAATGTTTGAAATAAACTGTTTTTTTTTTTTTATCTTAAGCATGTTTATCTTTGTAAATAAACACTTAATTTTCTTTTCTCCAAAAATGAGAAATGTTCACACATTTCAGATTTGCTTTCATTCAAAAAAACGGAGCAAATTCTGAGTTTTATAATAAAAAAACTACAAGTTTCCTGCTTTCATTTGAAGAAACCAGCTGTGTTTTCGGTGACATTTTTCTGCTCTTTCAGTCCGTTCACGTACATCAGTGATTGTGCAGACGTTCAAAGCCTTTTCATCCAAGCCAAAACCATTGGGTTAATTGGTTTCCATGGTTTTCTCTCTTTGCATCTCTAAAAGGTGGTTGACAGATATTTCAAAGCTGCTGTCAGTCTAATTGTTTCATGTCTGTGTTTTTTGCTTTTTGCAAAAGAACATATCCAGAAATCTTTCTATAGATGTTTAATTATTAGGTTTGATGAGGATTTGAATAGAAAGAGTTTATGTGCAGAAAAAAAAACAAAATCAAAATCTGGTTGAAAGAAAAAAAATGTTTTTTGCTTTAAGAATTAATAAGACTTAGAAAAATATTTCCATTTATTTTAAGGTTGTATCTGTCAGGATAATGATGAAGTGCTTAAAAATGAAAAACAAACATTTTAAAAAATATCCTGTGGACTTTTAGTTCTAAGGAGTGGATGTATATGATTGACTGATTAATAAAAAGTGTGTAAACATTCGAGTGAGTTTCCCACAAGTTCACAAGTTCAGCCAAAACACTCCCAACAGAAAGTGCAACAACCTAAAGGCTACATTCCAGACTATTAGCTTGATAACTGATAACATTCAATTACAAAAACAATGAGATATTATGAATGTTTGCCAGCAAAAATGCTTCTTCTGTAGCTTTAGTTTGCAAAACGGGTTCTGTACAAATACCAGGATGCCTGGTTGAGTAGTGAGTGCAAAGTTGTGGAGGAGTGAGGATTTGGTCTTGTTAGCAAAAATGAGCTCATATTAAGTGAACAAACCAACCATGAACTCCTCTTTATTGCAAAGTACTCGAGAGTAAAATGTGAGGCCTCCCGTCCATCTGCGAAATGAAATTTGACCACGAAAGAAGACAATGACTCCGAGCAAACCGGGAGACTTGCAAATGATGTTTGTCTTTATTTGTATTTAATACCTCAATCAACAATTTCTTTTCTTCTGCTACCCAGGTGGTTCCCCAGACCTGACTCCGAAACACAGCAAACCCTCATCAGACAAGAGCTCAGCTCCTCTTAAAGTCAACCTCCTGCAGTTCAGGAGGAATGTCTCCGACCTCAGGATGCAACTTTATCAGATGCGACAGCTGCAGGCAAGACCTCTTTGTCCTTTTCCATTGATTTGAGCGGGTGTAAAGCTGCGGCTCAGACTTCCACCTGTGCCCTCATCTGCTTTCTTTATGGGCTGGTTTGTAAACCCCCGGAGTCCTCTAAGATTTTATTTCCCTGTTTACATCCCTGCAGCTCCAGAACCAGGAGACCGTACGGGTGCAGCTGAAGAGAACGGAGCAAGAGATAAGTGTCAAACTCACCGAGGCAATGCGACGTCTGGAAGATCCTGTCCAGAGACAGAGAGCTCTGGTGGAAGAGGACAGGCACAAGTACTTGGGCCTGGAGGAGCATGTTCTCACTCAGCTTAAGTATGATTTATTATTTATTTAAGAAAAGGATTCAATTTTATGTGATAAATGAAAACAAGAAACAAATTTGTTAAAGATTTAGATCAAAAAGACAAAGGCACACTACGCACAGTTGTGGTGTGCAGCATTAGCAGTGCAGCGTGAGACCGGTGTATTATGTTTCGGTTCAAACAAGCCCCAAAAGCATCTCCTGGCACCGCAGCGCCAAAGATTGATGTTGAGAATGTTTTTGCTGTGCTGCTGAGGCAGATCGGGTTTAATATGCACAAATGGGATCAACCATGCAGGAAGAGTTCCATGAAAAGATGGAGAGAATCGGCCCTATTTTCAAAATAAAGGAAGACAAGAGGATTTTGAGGTTACCGCGGGGGCCACTTGTGTTTTTGCAGATTGGCAGAATTCGCAAATTAGCTCTGCAGATGGACCAAAAAAAATGTGTTCTGTGTGGATGTGTAGCTTAAAATGACAACTAATGACAAAAATGAGAAAACTACATAGTTTTCCTGTAAATATGGCTACTGCTGGTCAAAAGTTAGTCAGCTTTTGCAGCCTGTTTTGTTTTCCTGCATTTCCTGCTCCTATTTGCATCTGTTTATCTGAATCACGTATTTGCAGTCAATCAGAACTTGAGTTAGGCTACAGTCACAAATACAACTGTCAGATTTCATGCTGCCGCCTGTTTATTTTGAAAATCAGAATTCAAATAGATGGCATCGGGCAGCCAGCAGGTGGCAGTCAGGCTGCAGTCAGGTAGCAGTCAGGTAGCAGTCCTGCAGCAGTCAGGGGGCAGTCAAGCAGCAACCAGATGGCAGTCAGGTAGCGGTCAGACAGCAGTCAGGTGGCAGTCAGGCGGTTGTCAGGTGGCAGTCAAGTTGCCTTCATGCAGAAATCCATATGGTTTTAAAATGGGCAGAGACTGTGGGACACATTTGGGTTTGTCCACAGTTTCCATGTTGCCCCAACGTGGGTTTGCCCACATTGGCCTAAGAGTTAAGGCTGCTGGTCCCTGAGCAGTGGAGCTCACTTACTCATGCAGGACTCAGGGCAGCAGAGCTTCCTAGGACACTACTCTGTCCACCAGGCGGCTGGCTAGTGCCACATTTTATGCCCACTTTTAAAACTTGCTTTACCCACTGTGCAACCTCTAAGACCAAAATCCTCCGATTGTCGTAAAATTGAAACTTTTTCTTGAAACCTCCACAGCCACCGAGCGACGTGTAAAATTGCGACTGCCGCTTTGCGCACACCTGCTGAATTTGCTGAAAAAAAATTAAATTTAGGTCACAGTGTGGTGCCATTTTGGGATATGTTACTGTTGTCTTAGCCAATCCAGATTCTTAACTGGGTAGCAGGATTTGAGTATAATTTGTGATTTTAAACTTAAATGTTCATTGTTAGTTTGATCCCAGCAATATGTTCCAGTTAACTTGGAATTACTAAAAATGTTTTGCAGTGTTCAGAAAGAGATTACAAGATTGCAACATGACTCTTTGTCAAACTGTGCAGCTGCTCTTCTAGTCTGACAGCAGGCCTGAGAACATTTGTCTCACCATGAACTGACAATTTCACATACAGAAGAAACTATATCAAATAATCTTTAACTTTGAACAATTAATTGTCTTTAACCATTGTTGTGCATGCTTTAGTTTAAGTGGATCCATCTATGTTTAAGTGTGCCATCCTTCCATCAAATCTTTCCTTGGGCTTTAGCGCTGAGCGCAGACACACCCATGTGACTCCAGTCGGTGATCTTCCATTTGTAGGAAAATCCCCGAAAGGTTTCATTTTCATGTGCTCACCTGAGCTTTTCCATCCTAAACGCTTCGACAACACCCTCCAAATTACAGTCCGCAGGTTTGCACAAGCAGCCAGGACCTGCATTTTAGAGAGGGCAGGCTGGAACAAAAGGCCAGACTGAGCAGTAATTATCCAGCTCTTAGTTTAATTTTGTCACTTCAACTTGCCAACAGGAAGCGGTAATTGAATCTTCTTTAATTTGCATGCTTACGAGGCTTGGTGAAGCCTCTGGCATGCGGGATGGGGGATTCTTTTTTAAAGGATTTTTAGGAATGAACAAAAGGGGTTTTGGGAAGATTAATCTTTATTACCCTTCTGGTTTATCTATCGTGCAACAGCAAACATCGCTTAATATGTGAATATTGTGCTTTAATTCAAGGGAAATAACTATTTTGACCGTTTATATTATCTTAGAGTAGCGTGAAAGTAATATTCTGTGATGGCATTTTATCAGAAAATCCCAAGACTTTTTATTTCTTTTCATATAGAACAAGACAAATAGCATAAAATACATGCTTGTTTTTTTCTTTCTAGCAGTGTTACAGCGGGAAGTTTCCTGTCACAGCTGACATCATTGTTGAACACGCCCTGACTGGCCAGACACATAACATCGTCGACTCATTGCCAACCTGACCTATAGAAGTCGCTTTTTTGAACTTATTGTTTTAAAGTGATTTTATTTTTTTCTTTTTATTAATGCAATCTGAATTTTGATCACAACTTTAGCCATCAACTTTACAAAGAGTCCTTGTGGGATAAGCAAAAATGGATGAATTCACCCTGCCCCCTAGTGTTTAAAACTAAAACTACATCCAATTGCCTGAGTTTATATTTTGCTTCACACTAGAAAATCAATAATTGTATTTTCTTTATTTATTGGTGTTTTTGTGTGTATGTGTTCTTTTTTAATAACTTGTTTTTTGTGGTCTTTGTTTGCAGTGAGCTAGAGCAGTACGTAGGTTCCCTGCAGAAAGACTCAGCAACAGCCCAGAAAGTGGTGACCCTGAAGGATGTAGAGGAAGGAGCGATATCGCTGAGGAAGGTGGGGGAATCTTTGGCAGGGCTCAAAGGTAAGATGATGCATCTTTGTTGACTTTTTTTTTATTTAAAATATTTTTTTAAAATATTTTCCTTGTATTTTAAAGCTAAATTTGGCTAGATAGTTGATGGTTTTAATCCTCGTGGGGGGGTGCTAGTATGTAAGTGGAGTAATTTTGGGAGCAGCGATCCTAAAAGGGTTTGATATAAAGAAAAAAACAGACTTTAGACAAAACCACTTAATTCATAAAATCTTTTTGAGGACACGTTTTTCTGCAGACCAAATCTGACTATCATAAACATTTTTAGTTAGTTTTATTTCATAGATTTTTCACTGACATCTTTTTTTTCTTTAATGTGGCAGAAAGAGTTATTTTTTCTTTTTTGTGTTCTTTCTTTTCTAGAAATATTGTCTTTTTCTGATTCTTGTTGGAAAGTAAATCATTTATAATCACTCCTAAATCCATACATTTTTAGTATTTTTAGTATTTATTAGTTTCAAAGGGGAAAATACAATTTAAAGGAAAACCAAATGGTTAAAAAAGACAAAACGCGTAGTTTTAAAAAAGCCATAAATAACCAAAAGGCTAGTTTTCCTCAGTGGTATCCTGCTATGATGACACAGAAAGCAGTAAAAACACTGAGTACAATAGAAATGTACAAATTACATATACATAAAAGCTAATAAAATCTGGAGTGCCCAGTAACTGTAAAATAAAATGCAAAAGTATTTAAGAGCTGTTTTATTTCAATACACAAGGCTGCTTAACTATGTAATCACAAATAAGGAAAATATAGTCTGTTTACCAGAAGACGGTTACAAGTGTGAGATTCTGGTGACATTTTAACACTTTTATTTACTAACATTCAGTTTTTTTCCTTCTCTGGAATTCCTCAGGAGAATTTCCAGGCCTGCAAACCAGAATGCGGGCTGTGCTCAGGGTGGAGGTGGAGGCTGTGAAGTTTTTAAAGGAGGAGCCCCACAAACTGGACAGCATGTTGAAACGGGTCAAGACTCTGACTGAGACGCTCAGCAATCTGAGACGGTACGCAGAGCGGGCCGCGGAGGTGACGCCTCACCGGATGTGGAGTCTATGTTTGGTTTTATTAGCACGCCGGTATTCTGCTCATCGAAGGTCATTCTGTGTGGATAAAGAAGCGCTCGTACTTTCACCATCTGCGCTAAACTGATAAGTGAATTAATTGGTTGGTGATCGCTGCGCCTCATTTCCATGTGCACTACTGTTAATCCACATGACTTTTCATCCAAGAATTTGATCATTTGTCAGCACTATTTCCACACAATTTGTCTTACATCCCGTTTTCCTACTCTCTGCAGATGTGCAACTGAGTTTTCTCAGAAAGGATGCGATTGTTCCACGAACGTCCCCGTGGCTAACAGCCCTGACGGGCCTGCAGAAGCATCAGCCCCACCAGAACCGCAGAGCTCCACCGTCAAATCGGAGGTGATGCCTTCCTCCCCGGTGGTCATTCATCATGTTCAGAGCTCCCCGGTCCTCATGCAGCAGTCCCAAAAATCTGCAGCTTTGATGACTCAGGCCAGCCCCCCGCCCACCCCCAACCACACCGTCATCTCCAGCCCCAACCTGAGCAAGACTCAAGGACGGGAGTCTCCAAAAGCAAACCCGCAGAGTCCTGCCCGCCACAAGAAGACTTTGGTGAATAGTGGCAACGGCACAACTCATCAGGATCTCGTTATTGAGGAGCTCCAGAACAATAAGGAGAAAAGCAAAAACAGAACTGTGTCCATTGAGGTACGTTAAACCAGCGTTCCCCAACTTTGTTGTGGCTGTGGTCCGTCTCTTTTTTCCGTCCCTGCACTTATCCCTTATTCATTTACAAAGAAACTTTTTCCATGTAACACGTTTAGCGCTTAAGTGACTGAAATGTGACCGAGAGAATCCTCTCGTCTTTAAAACCAAAATATTTTTCTGAATTAAAAGATCGTTCAGATGTAGTCAAAAAGGGGCGACCCTTTACTAAACTTTACAGCTCAAGTGATCAAAAGTATAGCTGAGAGAATCCAATTGTATTTTAACCCAGAAGATTTTTAAAAATAAAAGACTCAAAAGCAGGGCTGACCCTAAGCATAGGCAACCTAGGCGGCTGCCTAGTACACATCTGCTGGAGGAGGCGCCAAATTCTAATGATTAGGCTACATATATTCACGTTTTTTTGTCTTTTTTTATAGTGTGAAACACCATTCATTTTGTGTAAACTGTAAGAAAATAGTGTAATAAATAAAAAACATAAATATAATAACTTAATCAATAATTTGCCCTTGACCCAACCGCTATCTAAGCTGTTTGTGTTGGTGTGTGTGTGTGTGTGTGGGGGGGGGGGGGGGGTTTCGGCTGTTAGAGCTTCTGCAAGGAGGAGGGGGGCAAAAATCAATGTTTTGCCTTCGGCGCCATGCAGCCCAGGGCCAGCGCTGCTCAAAAGACAAGAAATAAACAGGTATAATTAATTAACGGGTATATTTACGGTATAATTAATTATTTCTCCTCTTGCACCGCTTTTCTCCTTCAGAATCTGCTGGAATTATGTTGATCGTGTTAACAATAAAAAAAAAAAGTAAATTAGAGAACATAAACACTATATCTCTGGCGTTAAAGGGTTAACTAACTTATGGTGATTAACAATATCTATCCATTTCTAAGCATATTTGTGAATTTTCTTGTCTCTTATTTTGTGAATCTCCTGTTTCTGTGTTGTTATTTGTAATGATTATAGGCAGCAGAGAAGGAATGGGAAGAAAAGAGACAGAACATTGGTCATTACGATGGCAAGGAGTTTGAGAAGATCCTCCAGGAGGCCCAGGCCAACATGATGAAGGGAATTCCCAATCTAGAGACTGATGAAAACCAACCGCTGCCTCCCGCTGCTGCTGTTGAACAAGGAGACGTTCGTAATCCCCCTGAGTCACCTTCAGGTATGTCAAATTTTGTATCAGACCCCATAAAACACGTGTAAAAGTCAAGGCCCACGGGCTGGATTCATTGCCCTCTGGGTAATTCTATCCGGCCCCCCAGATCATTTTATTTTATTGTTATTAATATAGCCCGATATCATGTTGCACTCGTATAATTTTCACAAAATATATTTTTATGGAGAGTAAAATATTGAAAGTTATTTAAGGTTTAAATTGATTTATTCTGGAATAATATTCCTACCTTTTTAATAATCATAATTATCTTTAAAAATTCCAGTTTTAAATAATAAAAAAATAGCACTCTGCTAGCTTTTTTGATTGTGGGTATTTACTCCAATTTTTAGGCTGTTTCGGCTAATTTAGGCTTTTTTTCAGTTTTTTAGGCTGTTTTGGAGCTTAGCTTTTTTTTGGCTAAATGCTAGCTGTTTTGACTAACCTAAGTATTTTTTAAATTTTTTTTTTAGGTTAATTTAAAATGTAGCTAATATTTTAGCTGGCGCTCAGCTTCAGCGTTTTCAGCTATCAATTTCAGCATCTTCAGCTATTAGCACTAGCATCTTCAGCATTAACACTAGAATCATTGCAGGTAATGCTATATATTTAGTTCGCAATTATGTTTTAAAGCTTTCAAAATTTAGTTTTAGAGTTTCAATAAATGTTTATCCTGTTTGGGCTGTGACCTAAGGTGTGTTTTGGTTTTTGGCCCCTTGTGCGATTGAGTTTGACACCCCTGTCGTAAAAAGACCCCTTATTCATGTATTATTTGTTGAAATGACAGAAGAACCAGAATCAGCCTCTCCTTCCGACAACCCAGCCAGGAAGGGGCCTGAGAAACCTCCTAAACCTCTGATGGAAAAACCCACCAAACCATCAGTGGAGAGACCCTCCAAAACTGCCACCAAACCAGCAGCTGCCGACACTTTGACCAAGCAGGGGTCGGACAAGCCAAACAAGTCCCCGCCCCCACCTCCTCCGAGGAAAACCTATCCAGCCTCCAGTTCAGGAATGACTACAACTCGGTCTGGAGAGGTGGTGTTCACTGCCAGAAAGGAGAGTGTGTCAGCTCAGGTGAAAAAAAAAAAAAAAAAGTCATTTTTGGTATGAAAAAGCCCTCTAAAATCATCAAAGAAAAACCAAATAACGTCTTCTGTTTCCATGACTACAATCAGGAGGGTGAGGAAGATGATCCACCTTCCTCGCCCCAGCTGAAGCCTACCAAAGTCCCACCAGAGAGCAAGACGAAGCCGGCCACGCCTCCCCCCGTTCCTTCTGCTGTAACTGTGGAGGAGGAGGACGAAGGCGACAAAATCATGGCGGAGCTACAGGTGAGTCACATGAAAACACAAACATGAGCTCAAATCTGATGAAGGAATGGGGAGTTTGATTTCTGCTCTGCGGGGAGGGTGTTGCTTCTTCTTGTGGTGGGGGATTTCTTCAGAACCTTCAGCGGCCATTCCCACACCCCCCCAAAAAAAAAGACCCACCCCTCTCCTCAAGATCCTCGTCCCAACGTCCCTTTCACTTGTTTCCGCCCCTTCAGGTTTTCCAGAAGTGTACAATTAAGGATGTAGGAGGCAAAAATTTGGTAGAACCCGCCCCTCGAATTGAGCCCCAAATCAAAGAGCTAAGACCCGGGGCTTTGTTACCCCTCAAAGAAAAAAAGGTAAAATACTCGCCGTCCAACAGCTGCCCAACTAACTACTTCCCTCTGCAACCAGTTGCTCTCTTATTCCCACAACCCCTGTGCTCCTGCTTTGGCTCAAGACAACCTTCTAGATGCTTCCACCAGAACACTCCTTTCCTTGCTGCTTTGGTTTTCCTCTTTTGCTGGCGTTCACATTTTGGATTTTTTTCAAGGATTAAGTCTGCATAAAATTGAGCTTCTGAAAAACTCTGTCTGTTGTACAATGTCTGAATTAGTGGAATCAATAGTCTCATGTCTATTTTTCTAAATAAATAAAGACCTGTAAGCTGAACTGTATCTTACAGGCAATTAAAGCGTCTTCTGTCTTTCTTCACTGTTCTCAATCATTTGCAATTCAGATAAACATCACAGACAAACTGTTTTTGCAGACTTGGTTCACTAGCGGTCAGTCTGGCCCCCTTTTGCATGCTCCTCTCCTTCACTCATTTCCTGAAGGATTCTTGATTTCTCTTTATCTTTGCACAACTCCCCCCTCAGTTTGCTTTTTCTGAGCTTCACGTCTTAATAATTACTAAAGATTTTGCACATTTGAAAAGACAAATTTCATATTAAGTCAATTTTTATGTAGCAGAACAAAAAAATGCTCATAAATGTTTGAATTGTTTCTCTTAGAGTTCTGTTCCACGTGAAAAATGCAAGGACAAAACGTGTATTTATTTATTAAGTTATATAAGTTAATGTTTCTAAAGTTCATTACTTCACAATAAGTAAAAGTGGAGAATGTTGTGTTAGCAATATAGCTCAATTTCTTGAAAACAGAATATTTCCCATTATATCATGTGTGTTTCTAATACAGATAGAAACACTTTTGTTGTCTAAAATTACATTTCCAAATTTTTCAGGGTCAACAGAACGCTTGAGCTTGATGTTTTGTGGATTTATGTTAAACGAGTAAGAAAAAAAGCATAATTTATAGTTTTTTTTTAGTTGAAATCGTATTATTTGTTTTTTAGGGTGGAAAATATTTAGCCTTAACAGTATGTTTTTAATTCTGGAATGCTTGTCAGTGTTTTTATAGAAACTAAGCCGGAAAAAACAGCTCCCTTTAGGGAGTTGAATGTTTAGGAATGAAACAAATAATAATGTTAGTAAAAATGATGTAATTAACAAAGAAAAGTTATCAGTTTTTGAAGACATTAAAACTGAGATATTTTAGAAAAAGATTTTCTTTGTAGGGTTGCTCCCTACAACGGACTATTAGGGCCACCATGAAACTAATTACATAGATAAATGTATGAGTAAAAAGTCATAAAATTATGAGGAAAAAATAATGTGTGCAAAAAAAATTGTCAACAAAAAAATATCAATATTGTACAAGAAGGTTATATTTTTTATAAGCTGTAGGTTCAAAATGTATGAGATTAAACTCATCAATGTATGAGGTTAAAAGCTTTTTACTAAGACAAATAAGAACAAAAAACAATATTGTGTTTTAACATGAGGGATATGGAGCACATTGTAAACAGTTACTTCTTCTAAGTCTTTATGAGTCAACATTTTATCATTGTAAATATAAGGACAGAAAATAATTTGCTGGAAAATTAACTTCTTCAGAAGGGTTAAAAAAAAAAGTACATGCGCAGTGAAAACAAACTCCTTAACTGAGTAGAAATGCTCACAAAAATTAGCTGGACCGTAATGTACCGCTCCCTACTGGATCGCACTGCTCACTGGAAACGAGGCTCATTCCTATGTTAAACTTAAGTCTTTTAGCATCTCTATAACTGGTGAGATGGAGGCTTACAAAACCAACTCCATTTTTGAGAAGGCATGACTTTTTCCTTATTAAATTCATTTTTTCCCCAAAATTTTACAGCTTTATTCTTGTAAAAATTTAAGTTTTTTTCTAATTCTTTTGAGATGTAATGAAATGTAATATTTTTTTCTTTCATGGTGGCCCTAATCCTCCATTGTAGACTCTCTACTCAGAAACTCTGGTTTTAAGCACTTGGGATTATGGCTAAATCCAAATTCTTCCCCTTCGCCTACGGCGTCTTCCTACCCCTAAATTCCGCCCTCTACATGGAGAACTAAGGGAAAAATAGAATTTTCAAATTCAGATGACACACCCACTTGATGACGTCATCAATAGTCGCCAATCAGCTACATTAGCACATAGCTGCTACCGCTCAGAAAATTCATAACAACATCTTTTATAACTTTGAAAAGTAATGTTAAAACAAAAAGTCATTACTTACATTTAAATGTAAACTTTTGTGCTTCAAACCACACCCACATGACGAAATCCTTCACAGCACAGTGCGATGTGGATCACCCTCACGGCGGAGGGCTACCACTTAAAAAACTATTTAGGACTCCTCTACGCCTCTAAATGCACCCTTTAATTGTTGGGGAAGAATTTAGATTTAACCTATGTCTCTTAAAGCGACACCCTCCAAATAGCCACAAATTAATCACCATCTCTTTTTAATTCAGCTTTTCAATAACATAATTTAAACAAGAAAAAAATATGTATATTTTAGTCTTTTGTGCAGTAGTGAGTATGATACAATCTTATCTGCACTAAAAAACCAAAAGATGTTTTAAAAAACATTTTTTGTTATAATGGATAGCTTTTAAAAGTATAAAGCAAGTTGCAAAATCAGTATATTTTAAATCTAATTGTGCATTTTGTTAGCAAAACAGTTTAAATATCTTTCAAAGTAGCATCAATTTCTTTCAATTTACTTTAAATTAATACAAATTCATTGGATTTAGCTTTCAGTTTAAATTTGTCTCCATTTAACTTAAAATATTTTTTCTGAACACATTTATAAAACATTGGGAAAAAAAATCCAAGTTAGAACTCTGTTCTACATCTTTGTGAGAATAAGGTAACCGGCCAATTCGATCTTACTTTGCGGATGTCTCCTCAAAGTGAATCTGCTGCAACTTGGAACACCAGTTGCACAGTAATATTATCCCCTCACACACTGTCCTACCAGAGCTCAGAGCCCAGTCGAGAGGATAAAGATCCCAGCACAGATGAAAACTGGAACACTACTGTGCGACAGAGCCCTGGGGTGTGTATAATTCACTCTGTTTACAGTCATATTTCGTACATACCTGAGCTTAAATGACAAATTATACATTTCAATCTCACAGGTAATATATTATGTGACTGGCCAGATTACCAAAGATCAACTGTCTCCTTCGGGACTGGAAGACACACCAGAACACAGGGAGTCCACACAGCCTCCAACACAGGTGTCAAATGTCAATGCTAATGACATTTCTCCAAGCCAGCAACAGCAGCTGCCGCCGCCATTGTCTCCACCACCTAAATCGCCTTCTGCTCTTACGCCCCCTCCTATATCCCCCAAACCCACGGGACTTAACGGATTCAAACTGCCGAAGAAGCAGGTTAAACGGCCCGAATCCTTCAAGAAAAGCGCCGAGATGAAAAAGGGGGAGGTGCTCAACAAAGTGAACACTGAAAAGAAAAGCAAAGTGGCTCAAGTTTCTTCAAGCAAAAACATCATGTCTGAGCAGGTTGCTTCCACAAGAGTTAGTAGAGAGCCACCTAAATATTCTGCTCCCCCATCCAAGAAACCCTCCAATGAAGACCACAAATATATTTTAGACGAGGAAGGGGCAAGTCTTAGTCCGGATTTACCAGCAGAAGAAGGACCTCCGCCGCCATATAATATAGCATTGATGATCACAAACACTAAAGTTCAATCTCTGTCTAGTGGGGAATACCAAGAACTCGTGAGTGCCAAGAAAGGAAGTGTCCAGACAGTTACTGTAGGGAATGCCGCAAACAAAGACAACTCCTCGGTTAATCCTGCCGGGTTGCAGGATAATGGTAAAAAACCTGTCATCATCATCTTTAACGAACCCATGGATATCCGCTCCGCTTACAAACGCCTGTCCACCATCTTTGAGTGCGAGGAAGAGCTGGAGAGGATGCTAGCGGAGGAGCGCATCGACGAAGAAAACGAGGAGTCGGACTCGGAGCGAAGGGGGGAGCTGTCGGCCAAAGCAGACGCGGTCGACGGCCGCAAGGTGAAGGGAAACGCGGATCGCTCCAGCTTATCGTCCTCATCGTCCTCGTCCGTTTCCGAACTAACAGACAACGGAGTGAACGGAGAGGCCAAGCAAGACGGAAAGAAGAAATTTAAGTTCAAATTCCCGAAAAAGCAGTTCGCAGCGCTGACGCAGGCGATCAGAACGGGCACCAAGTCAGGAAAGAAGACTTTACAGGTGGTCGTGTATGAAGACGAAGAAGAAAGTGACGGTACGCTCAGGCAGCACAAAGAGGCTAAAAGATTTGAAATCGCTCGTTCAAAGTCATTTGCAGAAACCTCCAGGGGATCCGAAAAGAAAAGACAGGACTCTGATTCCCTCTGCAGGACAGACGAAATTCGTAAAAACACCTACAAGACTTTGGACAGTTTGGAGCAGACTATCAAGCAGCTGGAGACCACTATCAGTGAAATGGGACCCCAGTCCTCGAAGGATCCAGGCAGCGCCGAAGATGCTAAGACGAGGAATGGAAAAAACTCCGAAGTAGGTGGGCTGAAGAGGTCCTCCTCTCTCCCTGCCTCCAAAGGGCCCGCTCCTAAGGTACCAAGCAAAAGTTCTTTGCAGAAGAAGTCCAAACCTCAGCTACTGCCCCGTCCCGTTGTCAGCTCCACCGACGCCACCTCAACCCCGAGTGTCCCCAGCAACGTGCAACAGGTCTCTCTTTAGATCTTGTCACTCCAGGAGACTTTGGGTCCTTCTCTTTCACTTTCTGACCTGCCTTCCCTCCAACCCTAACAACTGAAATGACAAAATCATTAATCCCCTACACAAGTGTCCATGTGTGTTTAGAAGCGACCTGCCTCTGTGAGATTATGGTGACGTGATTTGGGATTTTGGGATTTTGTTGGGTTCTTTACTACCACTTTTACCACTTCTAAAACTTAAACACTTTTTTTTAAGCAAGCGGTGCAATGAACATCAAAGACATTGTCCTGATGCTCTGGTTCTTTATTCTTGACTGCATGTACTATAAACTGTAAAAATGTTTGGTCCCACTTGGTGCATGGCCTTTATACCGGTCTTTATTGTTGAAAAGTTGCGTGTGCCTTCACTTTTCATACTTCCAATTTTGGTGTGCTTTTTTTCCCCTATCTTTTTTTTATTTTTTGCTTTGTTTTTTATTTGGATCCCCTTGCAGAACACCAGTGTCGCTTCTCCTACTAGTCGGATGCCCGTCCCTATGTCTGCGAAGGCCAGACAGTCGCCGGGCGCGACTGACAAAGCAGGAAAGCAGCATAAACTCCAGGACGCTCAGAGGCAGTTCCGACAGGTAGTTTTGATGTAGGGACTTAACAGAGACTAGAGGAATATCGAACGCATGAAAACATTAGGGAGCCAAACGCTTTTAAGGGGGATTAAAAAGACTACCGAAGCTGTGAGATTTCAAATGTTTTGCAAAAAAAAATAAAGATGCCTTAATGGCAACTGTGGATCTGTGTCTGTTTGCAATGACAAGAAGGCATGTTTGACTCTTGACTGTTACCCCATAACTGTATGCTTTTGCATGTCTACACTGTTCATGGTTTTTATTGTGTTGGTGGCCTTAAAAAAAAAAAAAAAAAAAAAAACTTGGGGAAAAAAAAAGGCACAGAAATCCTTCATCTGAGTTGCCAGTGTCACCAAACTCTGAGATGCTTCTGGCAATGTTCAAGCACAGACTTAACAGACTTTTCCCGCTATGCACCTCTGCTCCGAACCAACATTGCTGCACAGCTTCCCTAACCCCCCCACGGTGATGTAACACCTCCTCGTGAGGACACTCGGCATAACCCGCTCATCTTGCACCTACAGTTCGGTGGAATTCAGGTCCACGACTCTCCTGCCAGCTGTCGCTCTTCGCACCCCTAACCACGTTCTCTAATTCTGTCTAGCCGTTGAATGCACCTTTCCTGTTTCTAATCTAAAAATACACTAACAACACCTCTAACACACAGATCCTGTCTGCCATAGACTTTTGAGTCTGTCATTTCAATATGTCTACCTTTGCCTGTCAGGGACAAACTTCTGTTGGTCTCTTTTAGTCGTGTCTTAGCATTTTGTAAAGCTGTAGCGTGAATAACTTGTAGTTTATTTTAACATTGTCTTGTCTTTTATATGTGTTTTTTTGACCAATCTTCGTTTTTGACAACCAGTATCTGTTTGGCATCTGTTTGCAGGCTAACGGAAGTGCTAAGAGAGTGGGAGGGGATCATAAAACTGCTTCCCCCACTATACCCATCTCTAAAATCCCTGCTTTTTATCCTAGCTCTGCTAAAGGCAGCTCCCAGTCTGCGCAAAACCCAGAGGCTACTAATCCCATTAACCAATCTTCCTCCTCTATGACAAAGTCCTCCATCTTGTCCTCTCACACCCCTCGTTCCGGTCCCCCACCCTCCTCCCATATCCCCTCACTTTCTAACGGATCCCTCAAACTCCCCACACCCTTGCAGCACACAGGTAAAGCTCTCTCGTTCTCCTCGCAGAATGGTCGAGTGCACTCCTCCTCCTCCTCCTCCTCCTCTTCTTCATACTCCTCCTCCTCCCCCTCCCCTCTGTCGCCCACACCTTTGGGCCCAGGTGGAAAGAGCATCCGCACCATACACACCCCCAGCTTCACCAGCTACAGATCGCACAACGGCAGCAACGGAAAATCCTGCATTCCAACAGCAACAAAGGACACAGTTTAGCACCTTTACTGCACTGCAGGTAGACTTCTTCATCATGTGTCGTAGAAATGTTGTTTTTCTCTGTTTTTTTTTTTTTTTTAAATATTAAATTATGCACTCATCTTTCATCTGCATTCACACACGTTTTATTCTTCAGTTAGATCATGCTTGCTTGTATTTTTAATCTCTCTTGAAAATGTTCAAGATTTTCTCACTGTAGTTCAGGGTGCTTTTGCCGTATGTAAAAAAAAAAATATTTTCTTGTCATAGAAATGAATAGGAACTTGATGTACAATCAAAAAAAATAAAAAAGACAATGTAAAAAAATATATTTTATTTTTTAAAAAAAGAAATAGAAAATTCATAGTATATTTAATCTTCTATATTTCTTATGTTGCCAGACATCTAACAGCCCTTGTAAATGCCTTTCTTGATTGTATGGAAAAATGAATTTCATAACAATTTTGTGTGTGTATTCTTCTTTTAAAAACTGCCAGTTTGCTTTATAGATTTGAGTGAACCAAGTTTTCATTTATTGTGCCTATTTGCCAAAGTTGTATAATGACTCCCTTCATGCCAAACTTGCAGCTTTACAAGTCCAGGCTTGACGTGATGGTAGAAGTGTTGGGCTTCAGTTTTTTTACTTACATTTAAGTTAACACTTGTGGCTTTTAATGTAATCCGTACCTAAAACAATTTGTTCAAACACGTGTACATACAAGAAATGCTTCTAAGAAAATAAAGTAGTTTTGTTAACATACCAAAGTTTATTTGCATGCCTTTCTGATAGCAGAGTGATGTAAAACAACTGTTTGCACAGATAGATTCTGTAAATATTTGATTTTCTCTCATTTTTTGTAAAGCTTTAAATCATGGAATAAGTGAGAAATGTGGTTAAAAAAAACAAACAAGTGTGTTTGCATAGTTAATAAAGACTTGCATGCTTCTAGTGCATCAGGCTTCTGTATTTTTTTACATTTCTTTTTCTGATTTCCTGTGTTTTACTGCTTTATTTTTGAGGCTGTGCTCACACAGGTTGGTTATCGCTCATAAGATCGGAAGGTTTATATCCACCACACAACTGTGGTGCAGGTCACACTTTTGCTTCTCATCACCTGCCTCACACGAGTGTCTTCCTCTGGAATTATATTCTAGATTTCGATTTAATTAAACCTATTTTCTTAAAGAAGATAAGTGACACTCTTCATTTGAAGCCTTAATTTCTGTAAGTTTACTCTTATTTTTTGTTAAATATAATATTCAAAATGTGTTTATATTTATAGTATGCAACCAAATTGAACATTTTAATATTAAGTGGTTAAATCTAGTTCTAAGGCAAATTTTTAGGGATTTATTGGAAATGTTTTTATGAATCATTTCCTTTGATTATTGTCAAAAATAAAATTCTATTGTCTGTAAAATCTTTGAGTTTACTAAAAATAGATTTTTTTTAGTTGTCAAAGTAGATTACTTTCTAGCTGTGCTTGTAGCTATTTTTCTTAAGATAATCTGAATAAGTTTCATCTTTCAAAAGTAGCATTTCTGTTTACTGCTTAGAGGAATAAGAGTTCCTCTTTAAAGAAAAGAGGTCACCACATGTGACCTTTCCAAGTCACACTCTGTAGAGTTTTGTGTCGTGTTGAGTCACTTAAAGGTCCTGTGACTGTTGAAAACCACGGGGTTGTCAATTACAATAAATACCTCCTATAAACAAGTGTTTTCCAACATTTCTTCTCATGAATTGCTGAGTAAATGCTACTTTCTGCTGCACCAGGACAGTCTCTTCCAGCCATGAACGTTTCTGAGGAGGATGCAAAGGCCTTCGACAGCACGAATACTGGAGCGTGGAATATTAGCCTTTCTGGATTTTACATTCTGATTTTCATCGTCGCTGTGCCCGGGAACATTTTGGCTCTGTGGGCCTTCTGCAAGCAGAAAAGCACGTCTCCGTCGAAGATCTTCCTGAGGAATCTGGCGATCGCCGACATCTGCTATGTTCTTGTTTTGCCCATGCGAATCGTGTACCACATCTCCGACGGACACTGGCCTTTTGGACATGTCCTCTGTCAAGTGTCGGGTTTCCTCTTCTACCTGAACATGTACTGCAGCCTCTACATCATGAGCTTCATCAGTCTGGATAGAGTCCTGGCTGTGGTTTTACCCTTAAACCTTCAGTCGGTAAGGAAACCTTTGTACGCAAATATAGCTGTCGTCATACTTTGGGTCATAGTTTTGGTTTCTATGAGTCCGATACTTTTCTCAAAGAACCAGACAAATTCGACGAGCACCTGCAGCAAGCTCTACCTGGAAGAGACCTCCCCTAAAGCTTTGGTTTCAACCATTGTGGCTTTTCTGATCCCCCTCACCACAATTGTCATCTCATACATCTTGATTCTATTGAAGCTAAGGAAACTCAAGCAACCCCAACTGCATCGCGTGAAACAAAAAGCTGCGAAAATGATCATACTCATCTTGATAAACTTCATGTTGGCTTTCATGCCCTATCATGTGAGCAGGATTATCTACATTACAAGCCGAAGTCACAGCATGTGGAACCAGAATGTTCTGATAAAAGCCAACCAGATCACATCTGCACTGACATGCATAAGCGGCATACTTGACCCTGTGATGTATTTCTATTTGAATCGTGTGTACAAAAACACATTTTTGCAGCTATTCTGTAAAAACAAGGAGCTGGAGAAGTCATCGGGAACTAAAAGTGGACTGAGAGGAGACATGGGGGGGTTTGAATGCAGCTGAACACCACCTGTTATATACTTTTACATTTAAAATAGTGGCTTTCCAGCATAATGTATGTTAATGGAAACAGCATTTTTGTACTGTCAACTAAGTTGTTTTACAAGGTTTGGCAAAAAACAGGATAAAAATGTTTTTAGAAACAGGAAAAGCACACTGTTGTTAACTCATGTACATTTTTTTTACTTATTTCTATTTAAAATGTGTTTTTAATGTTTATTAATTTTTTACTTTTTTGAATGACAAAATGTTTACAAAAATATTTGAATAAAAAGTTAGAAACCAATTTTTTTACCTATACCTTTCATGCTGCAGATTTCCTCGCAGTTCTCTCTGTGGCTTCTAAGTTTGAGTTCACTTCCTGAAAATTTTATCTAGTGGTTGCACTTGGTCAAATGTTTGAAAGCAGCAGCAGCTCATTCTTTTTCAACAAAGTTTTGTCCTTTTGAGCTTGTGGGCGATGACAACATCTAACCTTTCCCTTCTTAAAAACTTTTGGAACAGATGGCACTAAAACTCTCACGGTAAATTGAAAGTTGCCTCACACCCACAGTTTGCGTCATCTTTACTTGGTGCTTCCCTGCAAATTTTTGCAAAACATTTTTGTGGCATTTAAAGGTTATAAGAAGGAAATGTTATGCCACTTTGTTTTTTATTATTTTGAGGTTGGAGAAAAAAAAAAGATGCTGTCAAAAAGGTACTGATTGTGAGAGATTGGAATCCTTAACTATTTGAATGTGACTGTCACATCAAACCCAAAAGTGTCATTTTGTTTACATGTAGAAAATTATTATTTCATCCACTGAAAATCACTTCTCTGAGGTGTGAATTTTTAAATTTGTGAACTTGTTTACATTTTTACAAGAGAAAAATGACAAGACAAAATGAGGTAAAACCCAAAAGCAAGATAAGCTTCTGTGCAAGGTTATGCAGTGAGACATTTCCCTTTTTTTTAAAGAAATTCTGCATAACTATATAATTAGGATTTTTTTTAATAGAACAAAAAGGATGTGAGACTGATCTTTCAACCCATTATCTCACTAGATTTAAGGAACTAGCACATTATCGCTTGTTGCAGTTAGAGCTTCTGTTTTAGACATAAGATGGTGAGACACCTTAAAACTCAACACTGAATAAGCTTTTCTGTAATATAGCCTATTCAAACAAGAAAAGGAAGGGGAGCCATTCTCAGTTTTTAGATGTATGTGAAAAAAAACATTCATGCTATATATGCATTTTTTTTTCTTTTTTTATCATTTTAAATAAAGTATTGCAGAAACTTTAATAATCTTTCTTTACTTTTTTAATGGTGACTTATGTAAACTTATTTGGTCCTGTCACAGACAAATCTACTCCATCACCTTCATTTTTAGAATTTTCTGTCAACTTATGGTTAATTTTGTATAGTGGGAATCACAAATTACTTTGATTATCCAATTTCAGTCGAACTATTTGTTTACAATGTTCGCTCACAATACAAACTTTTGACACACTGGGTTATTTTAGTAGACTATATTTTGCTTGTTTAACTAAATAAAAAAAAGGCTTTTTTTTTATCAATCACAAGAGCAGAAAAAGGTTTTGCTCTTTCACATGACACGATGTCACACAACCAGGCACAGTGTTTTTCTTCAAATATCACATGAATTCCTTTTGTTAGTCAGACATGATTTCATATGGTGTCTTTGGAGTTTTCTTTTGTGGTTTTTAAATCACATTACGCAATGACGTCGGTGTATTTTCAATCTATGAGCCCGTAAACTGAACCACACAAATGTATTCATTGATAAAAATCAGAATAAATGCAATAACAAGACCGAAAAAGTAAGAAATGTGTTGTTTTGTGTATATTTATTTATCTTACATTTGATTCTGCCCACAGAAGTCATATTAGTGAAGATAAATCTAGATGTGTTAATTATAATATTGCTGTTATCAAATAAAATGTATCGTAAAATTTCTTAACCCAAAAATTATCAGTTTTGCGTGTAAAGAGTATCATTGTGAATTGGTTTTAAATAAAGGCAACTTTCGGACAGTTTGACCCTCTACGGCTTCCGTTTCATCAGCTTGTTACCACGGCAGCAAAGAAGAAGCTGTGAGAGGGAGTACACCCTTTTTTTCCTCAACATATTTTCCTCCTTGTCCCTGTTCATTAGCCTGTTTTTAAAAAACTTTTATTTATATATTGTAACTTAGTTTAATCATTTATTTCTCATAGTTTCGTAACAAGGAAGCAAAAATGCGTGTCATGCTAGTTTTTAGTGTCGTAAACCTCGCGAAAATTATGCAAAACAGCTAAGTTAGCTAGCTAAAACTTTAGTCGACAGTAGAGAATACATTGTTAGGTCACGTTTCGTCTTAGTAAAATAGTCTTGCTTCATATTTGGGGGATTTTTATGACAAACTTGGAAAAAACTGAGCATCAAAACATCAAAATCGAGATCATTTATTTGTAAATAAAAACGTGTTTTTAGTTTATTTATAATTTCCCTATTATTAGCTGTCGCTTTTAAATAAATATGGAGATTAGGAAAGGTTGAAAGCCCATTTCGTTTGCCATCATGGGCACAGCGTCTTCTTTGGTCAGCCCTGGAGAAGTGATCGAGGATGGATATGGTGGAGAAGGAGGAGAAGCCTGTGAAATACCGGTGGAGGTGAAGCCTAAAGCCCGACTCCTGCGCAGCTCTTTTCGCCGAGGACCGAGGGTGATCGGGGCCAGTTTCAAATCCACGGGGTCCGTGGATCTGGAGTATGCTGCTGAGTACGAGAGACTCCGAAAAGAGTACGAAATCTTCCGTGTCAGCAAGAATAATGAGGTCACATCCATGCAGAAGAAGGAGGCCAAGCTGGATGAAGAGAACAAGAGGCTGAGAGCTGAGTTACAGGTAAAGAATGTGTAAACAGATGTATTCCAGCAAAGAGTCATGTGCTGAAACATTTATAAATCTGCTCAAAGGCTCTGCAGAAGACGTACCAAAAAATCCTGCGAGAAAAAGAAGGAGCTTTGGAGGCAAAGTATCAAGCAATGGAAAGGGCGGCCACATTTGAGCATGACAGGGACAAAGTAAAACGACAGTTTAAGGTAAAATTTAAAAAAAAAAGTTTAATACATCTTTTACTGAAATCCACATCGATCTTCAATTTATTGTAAACTGTGTTCAGATTTTCCGGGAAACCAAAGAAAAGGAGATTCAGGATCTCCTCCGGGCAAAGCGAGACTTGGAGGCCAAATTACAGCAGCTGCAGACTCAAGGCATCCAGGTCTATGACCCAAATGACTCAGACTCTGATGACAACCAAACCACCGTGACAGGTAACCACAAACATCAATAAGCATCAGGAAATTCTTTGCGCTCATGTTGGTTGAGTTGTACTTCCTGTTTTGGGCAGCTGCAGGAACACAATGTGAATATTGGACTGGAGGAGTCCTGGGAAGTGAACCCTCAATGGGTAGCATGATGCAGCTACAACAGACGTTCAGAGGACCGGAGCTGGCTCACAGTTTGATAGATGTGGAAGGACCCTTTGCAAACGTGAGCAGAGGTGCGTTTCCTTTAGATAAGACGGTCAGTGGGGAGAAACAAAGCTTGGAATATATTCATGACAAATGTTATACGTAGAAAAATCTCTAAAGTTGTGAAAAAATGTATTAAATGAGACAGACTTAAGCATATTTGGTATCATATATTTACAAAATATAGCCATTTACTAACTCCTCCCACATGTGATGTAGATGACTGGGATGCTGCAGTGGCCAGTCTGCTTCAGGTGTCCCCTCATGTGCCTCAGGCCTTATGGAGTAACACTGTCCGCTGCTATATCATCTCTACTCAGGAGACCAAAGCAGAGCTGGATACTTTTCTTAAGGTTTGTCATGAGGTCATCTTTAAAACTACATCTTAAGCTCCACTTCAAGACACACTCAGATCATCTTTTGATCTATTTTTAAAGTTTTCCAAGTGATCTTTTATTATGATTTTGTTGTTTTTAGCTAAAATAAAAAAAGTGTCATTTTCTAGGACATAGTTTGATGAGATATTTGCTTCAGAGTTATGGGACTTTTGGTATGGAGCAACCATTCCCCTCCCTGTTGATGAGAACTCTCTATTTATTCCAAAATGAAATTTTAAATTTTAATTTATATATATATATATATATATATATATATATATATATATATATATGTCCTATATATGTCCTCTATCAGGAAAATGCCACAAGAACATGTTAAAAACACGATTTTTATCGGAGTGGGTCTTTAAAGTGTTTGGTGATGTTGAAGTTGGCGCTTTTAAGCAGCATTATGTTTATATGTTGCAATATTTTTCTCATTATGAGTTTGTTGTTGGTTCTTTAAAGTTTACATCACAGAATGGGCATCCTTTACATTTGCGTTACATAAAGTCATTATTTTTATCTATTTGGCCGGTTAAGTTAAGTTGAAAGTGTAGCAGAGTTCTGTGCTCAATACAGTATTTTAAGTCTCTGTTTCAATTAAAACTCCCATTTGTTTGTTTACATGTTTATTAGAAGTATTCCTCTATGTTACGAGGAATGTGTGAGGATCTTGGCCACTTCTACCTGAACGTCTGTTTCCCAGAGGAAGTCGCCGCTTCTTTCACTGTGGAACGCAAGCAGGAGATCGAAAGGAGTTCTTTGTGCGTTCTTCTCCTCAAGTCCACCGTCACAAGGTACAGGAAGTTGGTAGTGAACGTTGGATGAACGTGAACTCCACTGCTACAAACAAGTAGCATCCAGTGAACTGTGTCTGCGCAGCTCTGTGGTGGAGGACTGTGAGGAGGCTTTTGTGAAGAATGCAGATGGCCATCCGCTGGTGCTGTACCTTAAAAAGGAAAAAGACCAGAACTTGACTGAAACGTGCAGGCAGCTATTAGAGAAGATCAACACAGCAGACAAGACTGCAAAAATCAAGGTGTGTGTCTTTATTTTAAGATTTAAAAATTGATAGAAATGAATAAGAAAACTATAAAAATTAAAAGTTGATCGGGAAAGTCTAAAAAAAAGAGAAGAAAGTTAAAGTTTTAACAAAAAAGTTTTTTTTTCTTTGTTGTGTTTCAAATGCAATAAACATTTTTAGATATAACGTGTAAGATTAGTAGACAAAATTAGCTGTTTTTGTATTTACGAAAATCTTAAAATTATCTCCTGCTGACAATTGGGCATCCCTCAGGTGGTGGACCATAGTGGCTCTGCAGAGGAGGGGGCTAACCTGATATATTCTCAACTGGAAAAAGTCATCAAACAGGTAGAAACTCCAGTGTTTTCATCCACTTGTAGAGTTAAAATACATTTTTTTGAGTTTCATCATTGTTTTCCAGGAACTGCTGGGTTTTGAAGGAGCAGACGTCGACTCAAAAGACTCTGTTATCGATGAAGGACGTGAGGAAGACTCTGGCGATGTGCTCTGGGATCTGCATGACGAGCAGGAGCAGATTGAATCTTATCAGCTGGCTTGTAACTGCAGCACTTCCCATCTAGGCTTCCAAAAGGTAAAGAAAACTACACCAGAGCTGATACAATCTTCAAACTGTTACCATAATTTATATCCATTTATGGCACTTACCTTGAATTTTATGTTTGTGTGTTTGATGTTCTCCTCAGTACATACATCGTCTGAATGACATGATAGCTGCTCCTCCTCCCACACCGCCTCTGCTGGTATCTGGGGGTCCAGGTTCTGGAAAATCTCTCTTACTCTCCAAATGGTAAGAAGTAGCTTCCACAAAATCTGCTATGAGTTTTTTCAAAAAATGTTATAACGATTATTTTTTTTAGCCCAATCGTTCCAGGGTAATTGACCGGAAAAAAAATTGCTGTTAAAATTGTCTCATCTAAAATTAATGATCTAATTTTACATTTTGCAGTCAGTCATTTATGAAAGAAGGTAGGCTCTTACAGTGTCCTTTATTACAGAGAAAAAAAAAGTATTTTTTCCAGTCTAATGTACTTTTCTCTCTTTCTCCAGGATTGAGCTTCAGCAGAAACAGTCCCCCAACACTTTGGTCCTTTATCATTTTGTCGGCAGCCCGGTCTCCACAAGCTCAGAGCCGGTTCTCATTATTAAGCGACTCACAGTCAAAGTAAGGATTTTATGTTTTTAACCTTCAGTAAAGAAAGCTTCCTGCTGTACCAGACCAGCATGAGAACTGTATGTTTGTCTGCCTGTGGTGATTTAGCTGCTGCAGCACTTCTGGTCCATTTCTGGACTGTCTATGGAGCCCAGTAAGATCCTGGAGGAGTTTCCCCGCTGGCTTGAAAGACTATCAGCACGTCATCAAGGAAACATCATCATCATTATTGACTCAATTGACCAAATACAGGTGAAACCGAAATTCTTTAAACAAGAATTTGAAATAGCCGTTTTATTTTCTTTAAACATGCATATTTTTCAGCAAGCAGAAAGGCACATGAAGTGGTTAATCGATCCCCTTCCTGTCAATGTCAGAGTGGTGGTGTCCGTCAATGTAGAGACCTGTCCTCAAGCCTGGAGGTGAGGAATGTTGGATTTGTTGTGTGGATGCTGCTCCTTTCCGTACATTTTCTGGCACGTAAAAAAAATCAATGTCGACAATCTTGGTATCAAAACGTTCAGCTCATTCAGGACATTACAGCTTTTACTTTTGGTATTCATAAACTTCATAGTTTTTGAAATATTGAGCAAAATATGCCACATAGGAAATGAATGAGAAATTGCTCAAATCATTCAAAAACATTTGCACTTTGAAACTTGTGAACTTCCGCATTTACTTTCAGCTAGAGACACCATTCACACTTTAAAATGTTCAGTAACCGCTTGGTTTTTAGGTTAATTTGGTATTTACCTTTTATTTTAATAACATGATAGCTGTTTTAGGCAAATTTAAAAAATGTATCCTGTTTTTAGGCAAATTTAGTTAATCTAACATTTTAGCATTATGCTAGTTGGTTTATTTGCCAATTTAGATATTTTTTCCTTTTTTTTTGGCTAATTTAGAGTTTGACTAGAATTATAGCTTGTGCTAACTGTTTGTTTTTATAGCTAATTTAGACATGTTTTCAGTTTTATGCTAATTCAAAGTTTAGCAAACATTTTTGCAATATGCTAGCTGTTTTTTTGTTTTTTTTTTAGCTAATCTAGATATGTTTCCATTTTTTCTAATTTATAGTTTAGCTAACATTTTAGCATCACACTGGCTGTTTTTTTCGTTTTGTTTTTTTTTTTGGCTAATTTAGATGTTTAAAGTTTTTTTTTTTTCTAATTTGGAGTATAGCTAACATTTTATCATTAGGCTGGCTGTTTTTCCAGCTGATTTAGACATGTTTCTGGGATTTTTTCTAATTTAAACTTAGGCTAACATTCCAGCATCATGCTTGCCTTTTTTTTTTTTTTGCTAATTTCGACATGGTTCAATTTTGTATTGCCTAATTTGGCGTTTAGCTAATATTCTAGCCAGCTTTCAGCTTCAGCATTTTGATCTAACTGCATCTTTATTTCATTCAGCTTACAGCATACACTCTTGCATTATCACAGGTGATGCTATATATCTAGTTTCTGTTACTTCCAGGTTGTGGCCCACACTTCACTTAGACCCACTCAGTCCTACAGAAGTCAAAAACCTGGTCAGTGCAGAGTGTCAGGGTGTGGATGTCAAACTTACCAAAGAACAGGTCAGTTGTCATTGTGTTAAACATATTGATGTTTTGGTCACATTTCAGCACTGTAAAGTTCTAAACTTTGTTTTCTAGGAAAGGAAACTAGAAAGACACTGTCGCTCAGCATCAACGTGCAATGCGTTATATGTCACTCTGCTGGCGAGGATGATCACCAGGTCAGCCATGTTTTGCATTCTGAGCGACTGGAGAAAATGTCTTTTCCCATTGAAATGAATGGGAGCTGATTGTAAAACAATCAAACTCTTCTAGCTGTCTTTTAAAAAATTGTTTTCAGTAGATTTCAAGATATTTGTTTTTGAATAAAGTGCTTTGTAATTTTTGTCTTAATGGTTGATTTGTCTTTGGATTACCAAATTAAAAACTTCAAAACCAGCGTTTTTGCTATACTTTCAAAACTAGACAGTGGCTTTTTTTAAAAAAATTTCTAATTTTGCGTAACTTAATCATCATATTTACAGTTGATTCTTAAAAATGTCTCCTGTACAGCCTTCCTCCTAACGAGGGGTCTAGTCTGTTCCTGGATCAGTGTCTGCAGTGTCAGGACACCATCTCGCTCTACCGACTGGCACTGAGGATGATGATGAGCTCCCTCAGCACCGACAAAGAGCAAAACATTTTGAAAGAGGTAAAGGTTGCAAGTATCTATTTTAGTTACTTTCACTTCCTTGAGAAACTCCTAAAAACGTCAAACATTTGCCTCCTCTTCTCAGATCCTGTGCCTTGTATTGGCTAGCCACAATGGGGTGAGCGAGTCAGAGCTACTAGATATTTTCCCAGAGCCGGGGTTTCCTATGCTGTCATCTCTGCTCCACCGCCTGAGCAAACTCTGCATTTTAACCATCCGTTGTGGACTCGTTGGATTTCAGCACCTTCAGGTAAACGAGTGTTAAAAAAAATGCATTGAAGGATTCTTCGAATAATAAATATGTTTGTGTGTTAGGCTTGTGAAGCTGTGAGGCTGGAGTTTCTAAATGGAGGAAGCAGCTCAGCTTCGTATAGAGAGAAATTAATCCGTTACTTCAACCAACAACTCAGGTGCTACAAATGGTAGAAACCATCGTCTGCATATGAGAACTGGACCGAGTGAGTGTGACGTCACCCGTAGAAAACGGTTTACTTTTAGCTCCAATCAAATGGACACAATTCAGTTGACATGTTTTCGCAAGTTGGAGCCAGATGATATCAGTAAGTCGTGATTGGTCCGAGTTAATCTGAGTTGACGTTTCTATGGCAACCACACTCAGGAGTGAGCTTGTTGGAAGTTTACTCCCTTACCACTCGACAGGACGCAAAATGTGTCAACAACTTTTTAAATGTTTTATGCTAGGGGCCAGCGGGCGATACATATTTTTATTAAGACTTCTGATTGATCAACTTGCAATAAAGAAAAAAATATAATGAAAAGAGGATTAGCAAGAACATTTTACAAAAAGGTAGCAGAACAAGAATGGTTATTTTGAATAATACAATAACTGAGTAACCACTGTTTATTTCTCTCTATGGAATTTTGGCTTCTTGGAGCCAATGTACTTCCTTTTTGGAACACCAGGAGGGAGGGGTCACTTGGTCCAGTTCTCTTAATACAGTCAATGGGACAAACATGTACAACACTCGTCTCATTTTTGTAGCTGGATGCTTACATTATCGTGTGGGTTTTAGCCAGGACCGCGTGACGTGGCGTGTTGCAGACGAGCTCCCCTGGCTGCTTCAAAAGCAGGACAACAAAACTAAGCTCCAGCTCAGCCTTTTGAACCTGTTTGTCTCCCAAAACCTCTACAAAAGGTCTGTATTCAAACATGCATTTCAAATATTGACACGATTAATACATTGGTTTTTTTTTAGGGGTCATTTTTCTGAGCTGCTGGCTTATTGGCAGTATGTGGGCAAGGACAAAAGCTCCATGGCGGCTGAATACTTTGACTCTCTGAAACGCTACGAGAAGAGCTGCGAAAATGAAGACAGCATGACCAAACTCGCAAACCTTTATGAGACTTTGGGGCGTTTCCTCAAAGACCTGGGACTAACTGGTCAGGTAGAATCCTCTTTTGATGCTAGGAAAGCTTGTGAGCCAATTGTCAAACGTGGATCTGAGCGGGTTCGTTTGTCCAGGCTGTAGCGCCGCTACAGAGGTCCCTGGAGATCAGGGAGACGGCGCTGGATCCGGACCACCCCAGCGTGGCTCGCTCACTCCACCAGCTGGCAGGAGTCTACATCCAGTGGAAGAAGTATGGCAACGCCGAACAGCTGTACAGGCAAGCCCTGGAGATCAGCGAGAATGCCTACGGCGCCGAGCACGCCAGCGTGGCGCGAGAGCTGGAGTCCCTCGCCATGCTCTATCAAAAGCAAAACAAGTAATTCTCCTTTTGCTCATTTAAAAAAACATTTAAACATTTAGAGACTCAAATCTGAATCTGTTACCGAAAGGTATGAACAAGCGGAAAAACTCCGGAAAAGGTCGGTGAAGATCCGTCAGAAAACTGCTCGTCAGAAAGGTCACATGGTGAGTACGTTTCCCAGAATTCCTCACAGTATTCTGCTCATCTGCTCAGAGATTTCATCCTCCTCCTCCTGCAGTATGGCTTCTCTTTGTTGAGGCGTCGAGCTCTGCAGCTGGAAGAGCTGACTCTTGGAAGAGACTCTGCAGATTCTGCCAGAACTCTCAATGAGCTGGGCGTCCTTTACTATCTCCAAAACAACCTGGAGTAAGACAAACCTGTCTTTATCGGAAACTCAGTGTCCATTTAGTTTTGTACTTTTTGCAGTAACAGTTACTTCTTTCAACTCCACCTACTTTCTAATATTTTCTCTCATCAGTGCAGCCAAAGTATTCCTGACGCGCTCTCTGGAAATGCGCCAACGCGTTCTGGGTCCGGATCACCCCGACTGCGCCCAGTCCCTCAACAACCTGGCTGCCCTGCACACCGAGAGGAGGGATTACGATTTAGCCGAAACCATGTACCAGAGGGCGTTGGAAATCCGCAAGAAGGCTTTATCGCCGGACCACCCCTCTCTGGCGTACACACTCAAACATCTGGCCATGCTGTACAAGCGCAGGGTGAGGCTGATGATGAACACGGAGACTGCATTTTTTTCTATGTTTGCGCCGGTTTGTGGCAAGTCATCCCGTTTTGTTTGACAGGGGAAGCTGGGAAAGGCAGCTCCTCTGTACGAGCTGTCCCTGGAGATTAGGGAAAAGAGTTTTGGGCCCAAACATCCCAGTGTGGCCACTGCTCTGGTCAACCTGGCGGTCATCTACTGCCAACTGGTGAGACGGCAACAAACACGTGAAAGTGAATTATTTTTTTTTTTAACTTAGCTTACATTTTTTAAAATAATTTTAGTAGTGCTTTCATGCGATTAATTTTTGTTAGATTAATTAGTCATGACCTGTAGTTAATTGATCGATTTTAATCGCAATTTTTAACCTAATAATTGCTGTTGAAAGCCTCATTTTGAGGTAGTTTTTTTTGTTTGTGACATTGTGGTGCAGTGAAAGATCAAATAAAACTAAAAAGGTGGTTTTATTACATTTTTTTAATTATAAAAGACTTTTTTTTTCAAATTTTGAACAAATAACAAAACAAAAAAAAATCAGGCCCCGAGTGCTCTAATTTACTGCATCAAAAACAGTAGGAACACTTTTCTGAACTATTTAAAATTCTTGTTAATAGCATGATTCAAATGTTGATGCACCTTATTCCAGTGTTTAGCACAACAGCAAGAAAGCAGAAAAGACATGAGAGTGATTTTATAGTTTCTTTTGACCTATTTAGATCATTTTAAATATTGTGATGAAGCAGTAAAGAAATAAAGAAGGATCTGAGAAAGACAAAAATAAACCGCAGCGGAGGAATTGAACTATTAAGACCTTGGATTTTTACTATTTTTTTTTAAAGAAAATTTCGTGTTAAAACTTCTCATGACAATAACCTTTCTCGAAAAAAAAAACTAGAGCGAGCGCACATGCCTTGTGCTGAAGCTGTTACCATGACAACGTGGCGCACTGCATATTAAACCATTGGCTTTTGTAAAAACAATTTAAACTTAAAAATATAACAATTAAATGTATTTAATTTTTATATTTTTCTTAAATGACCATGATATGAGCGGGATAAAATGCTCCTCCAGGTGTGCATAACACAGAAGTAACCATCCGACAAAATTAACAAAATGAAAAAAAAAAAAAAAAAACGCTAAAATCTTTGTGACAGCTAAATCTTCTTTTTTTTGACAGAAGAAACACAGTGAAGCGTTGCCTCTTTATGAGCGAGCTCTGAAAGTGTACGAGGACAGCCTGGGGCGCTCACATCCCCGCGTTGGAGAGACCTTAAAAAACCTGGCTGTGTTGAGGTACACTTACAACATCAAAAAAAGGTTAGAGTTTAAATTAAGGTTTACATGTAATTCTCCTCCTCTAGTTACGAGAAGGGTGACTTTGAGCCGGCAGCAGAGCTTTACAAACGTGCAATGGAGATCAAAGAAGCCGAGCCGTCGCTGGTGTGCGGCAACGCTCCGTCCCACCACTCGTCCAGCGGAGACGCCTCCAGTCTGAGGGGGCCGGCTCAAATACCACAAGCCCCGAGGTGACTCTCCACTTTATCAAACAGCCTTGAGGCACAATCTCCAATAGAACGAGGCACACAAGAAGCCACGTAAAGGATGTGAGTCAGCAGTGGTTTTAAGGACTTTAAAATGGAGAAAATTTGGAGCTCGTCTCAAACTGAGATGTTCAAATAAAACCAGAAGACTTCAAGCACTTTTCAACATTTTCTTCAAATTTGAAAGCTACCTGGGATCTCAAGTTGAGAAATTTAGTGAAAAAAAAATGTGCTCTGTAATATATTTTTTAGCATGTTTTGTCTTTTTATAAGTATTACCTTTATAAGTAAAACATTTAAAGTATTATTGTACTAGAATGGAAAACATCTGTACTTTCTTTTAAATTGTATTTATACTTTTTTAATGATCCTTCTGAAAAATGTGATTTCTATCTGAAACCAAATACTAAAGCAGCCAAACACTAAGTATTTTAAGTAAAAATATATATTAATAAATGCATTTCTTTTGTGGGATTTTTTTTAATAGGATATCCAACATGTTAAGAAGCTCCATCGAATAAATATTTTTAAAATATTGTGGGGATAAAACATAGATTTTAAAACATATCCATGCGTCAAATCATATTTATTAATGCTTTGAAATTTCTGTCGTGATTCCACATGCTGGGTCTTTATTTGCGAGCGCTATTCTTGCATTTTCCATCTTCAGATGTTAGACATTCATTGTAGACGTTTATCACTGCACTAAGATGTTAGCAGAGGTGTTACATGGGAGAAAGTCTTATGTTCGTGGTGGTTGTTTACAGCTTTTTCATCTGAGCCATTAGGTCCTCGAGGCTCTGCTCAGTCTCCTCCACCAACTCTCCATCTGCTGTCTCCTAAAACAAACGAGAAATGATGGCATGTTAGAAAAAAATAAGTCGATATAACTAAAAAAAAGTTATATGATAAAGATGGAAAAAACTGCTGACCTCAGCTGGAATGGTATAAGCCACGGTGATGCCTTCTGGGAGGTCTGGCACAGCCCCTGATGCAGGTTTCAACTCTTCATCCGTCACTTCTGACACTAGTTCGATTCCTAACCAACATGGGTTTCTGTTAGAGACATCTATGCATATAAATATGAGACACTTCAGAGTCAAAATCTCACCCCAGTCGTTTTCTTCATGTACAATCTCCTCCTCCTCCTCCTCCACTAACACCTCCTTGGGTCGCTCTGCTTCTTTCTTCTATACGCAGAAGAAAAAGGTTACAGATTTTCCTCATCTTCCCATCTGAACTGAAAGGGAGCATGCATACCTTGTACTCCTCCTGTTGTCTCCTGCAGTGACGGTCGTGACACTGAGGGTTGGCCTTCATGGCCATAGAAGGAAAAAAGTCCTGCATTGCATTGTAGCCCAGATAGTAACTGACCTTTCCAAACTTCAGCAGGTATCTGGAAGTATTACATCAGCATTTTACACACAGCCTCTGACTTGAAATCCAGTAAATAAAGGCAACCTACTTGAGGACGTTTTGCACCAAGAGGCCTGCAACCACACCCATCGTCGTTGGTAAGCTAGCAGCGCACACACCGTCCCGTTTCAGCGTCTTCTCATCGATGTTGGCGGCCACCACCAGCGGAGGAGCACACTGACAACGGAAAAGGTTCGTTTACGTGTGGGATAGTATGAAGTCACAAGCAGACATGAAAAGGGTTGTGGGTGAACGCACAGCAAAGCAGGCCGTCTCCCCGGGGTTAATGAGCTGGATGTGTCCGGAAACGGCGTTCTCACTCACACCTGACTCCATCCAGATCTGACCCAGTTCATTACAGGCCTGAAAGAAGAAAACATTGAGGCAATTTGATGATCATTTATTTCAGACATACTTTAAAAGGAAAGATATTTGAAAGAAGAAAAAACCTTATACCAGGAATCTGAACTTTCAACACCTAAAGAACCATTCACACCAACTAAAACCCACAAGAATCCATAAAAAGTCAGATTTCATCCTTTAAAAAAATAAGACTAATTTGTATTTATGTTATTACTTTTGTGATAAATATGAATAAACTGTTGCTTTTTTGGCATCAATAAAAAATAAATATTAAAGAAAATCACTTTCTTTTCAAAAAATTTAATAATTTTGAACGGAGGTTTACATGACTTCCTTTCAAAATAAAATACACCCCGTGTCACTTAGGATAATTTCAATACAGCAAATTTAGTAATAAGTAGTGTAATGTCAGCAGGGATTTAAAAAAAAATTTTTTTAATACTCTTTGTGGTCCATCTTAGCCAGAAATGTGTAAATCTAACTTAAAAAAAGAAATAAAATAAAATCAGAACTAACTAAGTGACCCTTACTATTTGAGGGAAATTCAAACTTCAAATTATTGAATTAGTTCAAAAATAGTTATCTTACTTGCTGTTTTTAGAAGTATTGAAAGGGTACCTAAGATTGATTTATAATTGTTCCCCCCAAACTCCTATGCATTAAGAAAAATATGGTCAAATCAACTGTATTGTAGTTTCAACAGAAACAAGCAACTTGTTACACCTTTTTTTTTTTTTTTTTTTAGAAATATACTCACTGTATTGATGGCCATTCTGGCCTCAAAATTGTCTACACAGCTCAGGACCAAATCCACAGGCAATCCCTCTTCCAGCCCTCCATTACTAGAAAGAAAAAAAAACTAGGATTAGATTTTGATTGTGAGTCATAGATAAGTGTTATACACGTAATCAGGAGTGCATACCTGATGCGATCCATGAAATGAGTAAAGTTTTGCATTGTCGTGATATTGTAGTTGTGGGTTTCAAACACTACATCTGGGTTGATGTTTCTGTTAGAATAAAAAAAAGGAAGCTGCATCTCAATCACTCCAGTAACCAAAAATGATGAGTGTGTTTATGATGCTGTACCGGAGTGTGTGCTCCGCTGCCTCCACTTTACTGAGGCCTGCCTGGTGAGGCTGGAAGAACAGCCTGTTCATGTTTGCAAGCTCGACTTTATCGTAGTCGAAGAGGAGTAGCTGTGATGGCAAAAGCAGTAGACTTTCAAAATGAAGGCATACGGTAGGAAAGAATCCTGCAATATGGAACTAAAGAGTTATATTACCTTACCAATGCCACATCTGGTGAGCATTTCAGCTGTGACACTGCCAACTCCACCAACACCAACGACAGCTACTGTGAAAGTCCGGATTTTCTGTCAATAGAGAAAAACACAGGTTCTGTATTGTTATGCAGAGGTTTGGGCAAAGCAGTAACTGTAAACAAAAGGACTCAACAGGAGCAATTATTTTGTTAATAATTGTAGTTTTGCAACAGAGCAGGCATACCTCATAATCCTCCACAATCCCCATCCTCTTCAGAGCCATCAGGCGGCTGCAGGAAAACCACAGATTAGTTTGTGCATGAATCAGACTCACTAGGCGTTGCCTCCCAAAGCTGCGACCATTGACACAAAATCTATGATAACATTTTTAAAATAAGGAGTGAAAAGTGACCTGTAAGGGTTGGAATCCACCACTTCGGCGCTCATTTTGTCGATTTTCGGTCTGTTCGTCGCCTGGATGTGAGCATCCTCCGAGGAGCATTGTTTCTGCTTACATTTGATCAGCTCGTTTTCCAGCTCTCGCACCCGCAGCTTCAGCTCCTCCACCGTCGCCATTACTTAAATTCAATTCCTTTACGATTATTTACTACTCTAACAAAAAAACAACTAATCTTTAGACTGGATTAAATCCCCTTTAAAAAAAAGTACACGTCTACTTTCTAATCAGCTGTCAGAATGTGTGTTCTTCTAAACATCATCCGTGTCGAAACCAATGTCTGTTTGGTTCATGTTCCCAAAGCCGTGAGAAACATAAAACAAGCAAAATTTAAGCAAATAAAAATTTAAAGATTTTAACCAATATGTCCTGCCATTTGTTTTACATTAAAATTTCCAATAAAACCTACTTATTATTATTTTTAAATCCAAAATTATTTGGACGCTACCAGGACCATAGACATAGAAAAGGTCATTCCAACATAGAAAATCATGTCTATGACCAGGACGCTACAATGATGTGTGCATCTCTAATAGGTCCGACTAGAAACAGGATCGTGGGAAAACTTTTTGTCGTCTGCAGCTTCAAAAACGTTAATAATTAATCCAGGATAATTAAACCATGGACGACCTGACAACACCAGTTCGTCAGCAACATAAATTCGACGTTAGTAAACTTCAAAAATACCTGTCTGTTAAATTACGGCTGTCCGAGAATGGGAGTTTTTCTGTCAGACAGTACAGGTAAACGATCAAAAACTAACTTGTTTGGGGATGTATTTATCTGAATGAAATGTAAGAGCGATTTAAAAAAAAAAAATCTTTTATTTATTTGTTTATTTTCTTCAGCGCGGGTCAGTCGAATCCAACATTCTTGATCCAGTCCTCATCCACCAGTTATGTTCTGAGGAAGCGACCCCCGGGAGAACTGCTGCCCGGAGCCCATCAGGTCAGGAATCGGACTTTACTCTTGCGGAACAGAAGATACTTTTTGATTTGTGTTCATTTATGAATGCATACTGAGAATTCGTGGTTCCTGTCCCATGCCAGTGCTAAACTGTAACAGATTTAGTCTGATTTAGTCATTTATGATTCTAAATAATGAGGATAGATTTGTAGATCTAAAAAAGATCAGGATATTAATTTCGTTTTGAAGGTTGAAGATTGGTGCCTCATGTGGGGAAATCAAAGCTTTTTTAGGGACTTTGTTGCAGAATAAATGTCTGATGATAAAGAATAGAGATGTATTTATAATATTGATTTCATTTTAAAAGAGCTAATAAAATGAATGTAACGAATTTGATTCGATATTTTTGGCAAAATTGATCAATAAAATAATCTAATATCTTAAAGTTTTAAAGTAATTTGTTGCTCTTTGCAGGATCTTTATAAAAAAAATTCGAAAGAAAAGGGAAGGCAATAATGTCCTTTAGCGTATTAGCAAATGATTTACTTAAAAACGTAAAAATATTTTTTAAAAATTTGCTCTGACTGTACAAGATCATATTAACTATTTCAGTGCGCCTCCTAGTGGTGAAAAACAAACATTACATCACTGTTGCCAATAATAAAACCATTTTCACTTGAGAGCATTAGCTAAGATCTCAAATAATGTAAATGATTCAGATTTAACTTTGAATCAGAATTGATTATGATGTCGACAACTATGACTTCATTACTTCATTACTGCATTACTACAATATATTAAATAAATATCATTACAGTAGACATTCTAAAAATATATTTAATATTCACATGATTGCATCTTTATCGACTCAAATGACTGTATGTGTAGATTTTTGTAATCATCTATACTTCATATAAGTTTTCTCTAAATTTCTCAGACATGTTGGTCTTTTCTTTCATAAATATTGACTCTTTTAAGTCTCACAGCACACCTGAAACTTTCCTCCACCTGTTCCAACCTGCTTGCACATGCATCTTCACCCTTTCCCTACACTCTCTGTTTCTCTAGACATCTACAAAGATACAAAGAAGCTCCTGCTGACCTTCTCTGTTTTTTGTAGCTCACAAACTCCTGACCTCAGCCCAGCTTCCACGACTCTCTCACATAACTTAACTTTGGGACTCATCAGCTTTTTTTCTCTAGAATTTCCACAACTCAGCACGCCTCCCTTCTATTTTTGAAGCTTTATGTGATTTTTTTTTCTACCCATAATATAATAATATATAATAATATAATATGGCGTTCTTTATTGACAATTAAATTTTCACTTCAATCGTGCAATTTGTTTATGCATTATTCAATTGGCATTTCAGGCTTGCAATTTGAAAATGTATTTTGCAAATTAGATTTCAATATAAAAATACTATTCAAACTGATATAAAAAAAATGAATTAAACCATGGACCAGTTCTCCCTAAGGCTCCCACAACATCCTGTAGTGCTGCCACCTGCTCCCTCTGCACAGCTTTGTTCTGTAGGTCAACACAAGTATTGTCCAAATTTGCCATAATGGTTACCATAAAAACTTTCAGATCCAGTAAATGCCACAAGATGCATAAAGCTTCTTACAGCATCTCTGACCACCTTTACATTTTTTACTTATTTACTTATGTCTAGTGTAATGTCTTTTAGGAATGTGTAGTAATGTTTTTTTGTCCAGCAGAGGGAGTAACTGACCAAAGTCAGACCACATATTTGGCATTCTTTAAGGAGTGTTAACACATTTCTCAGAAATAGAAAAAAGAATACTTTAAACCACGTTTTTAAATCAAATAATATTGTAAAAAATATTATTGTGTTTATTGTATTCTTAGTTTAGTCTGACAGTTTTTCCACCTTTGCACAAACCGGCTTTAATATACTGAAACACTTTTTATTAAATGCAAGAAAATAACAACTTTTCTAAAATTGTAAAAAAGCTTGCTTCTTAAAAATTCTTGCAAATAAATACAAAAATAAAAATGTCAATAAAGGTGTGTCATTTTTTTGACTGTGTCCAGGTCAACAGGGAATACTGCGTGCAGAAAGCTCTCTTCTCGGCTGGTTTCCCTGTTCCACAGCCGCTCTTGCATTGCACAGACACTTCCATTATTGGAACCGAGTTTTACGTAATGCAACATGTGAGGGTAAGATTGAACATCATCGTTTATTGCATCTAATGTAAAACTTATTTGCTTTTTTTTTTCAGATTTTCAGTTGAAAACCTATGCCATTTTACAACTAAATATTTATTTTATCCTGCAAAACAAATGTTAGTTTGTATCAAAATGTGCTGCTGTTCATTTGTTTTTGTTGGTCAGGGTCGAATATTCAGGGATCTGCGCCTCCTTGAGGTGACTCCAGCAGAAAGAAGTGCTTTATATGTGGCTGCAGTGGAAGTCTTGGCAAAGCTGCATTCACTGGAGCTGAAGTCGCTGGACCTGGAAGGGTTTGGAAAAGGCCCGGGTTACTGCAGGAGACAAGTGAGATCCCCCCTTCAGAGATCTAGAATTAAAAAAAAAAATGATAGGATTTCTAAGAGGTTTTCATCCCTGAAGGTCTCCACCTGGACAAAGCAGTACGTCGCTGCTGCACACAGAGACATTCCAGCCATGAACGAGCTCTCCGATTGGTTAATGAAAAATTTGCCGGACAAAGACGATGAAGTGACGCTTGTCCACGGAGATATGCGACTCGACAACTTAGTGTTTCACCCGACAGAGGTACAGATTTTGCAGTTCGAGCTGCGTTTCTGATGATTTCCTTCACAGTGTTTATGGTCACCAGGCTCGTGTGATTGCTGTGTTGGACTGGGAGCTCTCCACTACAGGAAACCCGCTGGCTGACCTGGCCTACTTCCTCATGCCTCACTACATTCCAACAAATTTCAGCATTGGCAACATAATAAACACCTTTAAAGGAATAGAAGGTAGAATTAATGATACCCTTGAATTATAACCTGACAAGATTTATTGACCGCCTGTTTTTCTGAGCAGGCCTTCCAGCTGCTGCCGACCTGATATCCATCTACTGCTCGTGTCGAGGGACTCCGACAGCTCTTCCGCATTTAAATTTCTACCTGGCTCTGTCTTTCTTCAAGATGGCATCGATTTCACAGGTCTTTACTTTATTATTGTGTGTGTTTCAAAGCAATCACATATAATGATTCTCCTTCTCCTTTGTGTATGTTTTTTAGCATGTAAAAACTCAATCACATTTTCAGAGATTTCATTAATCTTGGTATCAAAATGTTTAGCTTGTTTAGGACATTAATGCTTGTATTTTTCGTATTCGTAAACTTGATCATTTTTGAAATATTGAGCAAAATATTCCCTGTAGGAAATGAATTCAACATTTTAAGTAGATTAAGAGCAAGCCTTTAAAATTATTCATGAGCTATGTTTTGAATTTTTTATAGTAATTGTCAAAGAAATTAGAGTTTAGCTAATATTTTAGCAACATGCTAATGTTTTTGTCTAATGTTTTATCTACTGAGATGTTTTGTTGAGTAATTTAGAGTTTATTTTCTGTTTTAGCAACTGGCTTTAATGTTTTTGACTGAGTTTTTTTTTTAGTAATTTAGTTTATTAAGGAATTTTGGGTTGTTGAGGAACTTAGCTAGTATTTAATCAACAAGCTAGCTTTTTGGCTAGCTTGTACTAAGGTTTTTGGGGGCTAATTTGGAGTTTAGCTCATACATTGGCATGTATTAGGAATTTTTAATACATTTTACTACAAATGTTTCAGAAATTTAGGTCAACTTCAGCGCTCTTTCATAGTTTTTCCACAAAATTTCCAGTCTTCTAGCAAATTTAACATTTTCCAAATAGCTTTTGCATTTTCAGTAAATCGCTTTAGCAATGAATGCAAATACTTTCAGCAAAAAGCATTCACACTAGCGTTTTTGCAGGTGACGCAACTTTTCTAGAACTTATTATTATATTAATTTAATTAGAAAAAAAAAAATGTTTTTTTGGTCACAGGGTATATATGCTCGCCACCTGCTTGGAAACGCCAGCGCTCCCAACGCTGCTCAGTTCGGCCAGAGCGTGGAGCCAACCGCTCGGATCGCCTTGCAGCTCGCCAAAAGGTTCACCCCCAACATGCAGAAATTGTTATCTTCATTTAATTTTTTTTTTTTTTTTTTTACCCTCTGGGACTGAAAGTTCCTTCTGAATCCGACTTGTTATCCAAAACCTCCTCAAAGCCAGTACAAATACTGACGGAATTTGGCACCCAAGTGGTATTTCCTGCGTTCCATCCAAACTTTTAACATCTGAGGTGTGTTTAATGCCAGGCCCCTGGAAGGTCCAGCTTCAGAAAGCCTGTTCCTCCAAACAGCTAAAGGGCGGGCCGTTCTCCAGCAGGTCAAAGACTTCATGCAACAACACGTGCTTCCTGCCCAGGAGGTAGGTGCTCACAGCTGACGGTGTCTGCATAATAGATCTGCCAGCTCTGATTAGCAGTTAGCGCAAAGGATATGAGAGAGCAATTCATTCATGAAATCCGGATTAAAGAGTGAAAACAAAACGGTCTCTTCTGCTCTTTGTGTTTCTCTGCTTCAGAAAGAAGCACAGATTAGATTACGTCATTTTAGAACACATAATCAGTGTTCATCTTCACTTGTTTTATGTAATGTAATGGTTTATTTTTTAATTGTTTTTTCAGGAGGTTACAGAATACTACACAAAGCACGCTCAGTCTCCACAGAGGTGGCACACGCCTCAAATAATCGAGGAATTAAAGGTCAGTAAAGTTTATACTTGAGAGACATTTTTAAGACTGAATACACCTAAACTATTGGTGTGGAGCAACTGGGAGCTCTTTGTTTACACGCTCTCTGACTAGCTTATAGCCCCTCACACCCCTAACCTAGCATTACCAGGGTAACCAAAATGGCGAGCAATCCATCCGTACTGCTAGCTTAGACGGGAAAAACGTATATGGATCTAGTCATCTGCAAGTGGACGCATTCAGTAGATTTTATATTTTCTACGCCACAAAGAAGCTCTTTTTCAAACTGTATTTTTTCTTTTGCTTCGAATTCACTATGATTAGAATAAATAAATACTCAGATTGAAGTTTGAAGCTTAATTTTCTTTACACATGTCCTCCATTATCAGAAAAAGACCGCAAAGTTACAATAAACCCTCTAAGTGTAAAGATTTGTGTGTGATTTCATATTGTGATTACTCGCAGACATTTAATCGAGATTAATCGCAATTAATTTTTTTCCAGGTTTGCGATTAATTAGTTAATTTTTTTTTAATCGTTTCCCGGCCCTACAAAAACATCATTTTCATCAGAGTGGGGGATCTTTAAATAATTCCAGTAAAGGAAGAGCACTTTATTTTAGTTGGGTGTGTGCTGTTGACTTTTATGTTGTCTTGCAGGCAAAAGCCAAAGAGGCGGGGCTCTGGAACCTCTTCCTTCCCGCTGTCAGTGGACTGAGTCAGCTGGACTACGCTTACATTGCAGAGGAAACTGGACGCTGTCTTTTTGCCCCGGATGTCTTCAACTGCCAGGCTCCTGGTGAAACATTTTTTATTAAAAACAGGGAGAAAAACATTAAAGTGAAGGAGCAAAGCACAAATATTTTGTTTTAGTGTTAGGAAAGCTCCACATGTGACATTACTGATGTTTGTCCACAGACACTGGAAACATGGAAGTGCTCCACATGTTTGGCAGTGAGGAGCAGAAGAAGAAATGGCTGGAGCCTCTGCTCAGAGGAGAAATCCGCTCCTGCTTCTGTATGACAGGTACAAACAAACTAAAGGACTGCAATTTCCAACATCAGAAATGCCACAATTAAAAAAAATTGCACGTTTGAGGTCACAAATTGCCGGATTTTCGTGCAATTATTCTTTCCTCATTTGCAGAACTGCTACAGTTTAAAAGGAATCCCTCATTGCTTTGTTGTGGTTTTCTCCTTCAGTGACATTTATGGTCTCAAACAAAACAAACCATAATGAGTTCAGCTGCTACCGACGCAATTAAAAACATTTGGGTGGAAGTGGTACCTGTTAGCAACAGCAAACACAGACGGGTAATTCCTTCCTGTTTGGTTCCCGAGTGTCGCCTGGAAACAGTCGAATCCAGTTAGTGTGTTTTGTAAACACACGTGACAGCAAGTTCTGTCTTTTGTCAGCAGTTTGGTCATTTTATTACCTTGTAAATGAGGGAAAAAACTTTTAAATCTTTAAAAGAAAAAGTCTGTTTTTACCAAAAACAGCTGTGAGCTGCAAACATTGTTGCTTGTAGTAAAATTAGCGCATTATGCTTCATTTTCCAGAGCCTGACGTTGCATCCAGCGATGCAGCCAACATGGAGTGCAGCATGCGCAGGGATCAGGACAGCTACATCATTAATGGCAGGAAATGGTGGACGAGCGGTGAGTACACGAAATGTCATCCAATCCTTCACACTTCGTTTAGGAGTGAAAACATGACAGGAGACCCAATATATCTTTAAGACATACTTTTATTCCCTATTACCATGTTTACTTTAAAGCATCTTAATAAAGGAAGAAAGTCATAAATGAAGGAATTCTTGTAAATGATCAAACCTGCAAATGTTATTGTTTAGTTTGGCACTAAAAGGGAGGAAGTTTATTCAAACAACATGTTGGAGCATCGGAGTCCTAATGGGATGTCCAAACTTTGGTGCGTGTGGGTACAAAGTAAAGCCCGGATGACTCATCCAAAAGGAGTTTTATAACATAAACCGTCCAGTCATGAAAATCTTGAATCTATTTCTCTGTGGATCGTATGGTTTTGGCTCGCTAACAGGCTGAACCAGTATAACTGATCGTTTCCAAACACTCTACAGACACGGTTGTGTTTGTAAATGTAAAAGAGTGATGAGTCAGTCAAAAAAAAGGAAAAAAAGTTTCATTTTTATTTGACTTTAATTGTTTTTTGGCTCCATTCTGTGCACATTTAGCTCATCTTTTATTGGAGTTTATAAAATGATTTTATGCGGCTTTAAAATCTGATATTTTCATTTGTGTTTGATCAAAATCGGATCCGTTTAATTTTGTTTTTCAAACAAAATATGGTTGAAATTCCGTTTAGGTGCAGAACCCCCAGAGCCATCAGGATTCCTGTGATTTTTGTCTGGCAGTCATCTGTAGTTAGACTCTTCTGCCTCTTTGAAGTGAAATGTTCCACCATCTGTGGCTGTGAGGAACAGATCTTTGATAGGAAAGAATGTGATAATGGCCATTCTGTTGCTTTCAGGGACTCTTTAGTTGCTAGCTTTCCTTTTTTTTCTTATTTTTCTGCAGTGAAAACCCCTTTTTTTTTTTTTTTTTTTCTGATGTGACTCACAATATCCATAATCTCACTGCACTTGACCACAAAAGCAGAAGTAAACTTAGAGTTCTGTTTGTTTCGGTTTATTTAGAAGGTTTTACGTCGTCATGAAGCACTAGTTCTTTCCATTTCTCAAATGTCTGTGTTTGGAATGTTTCCAAAACTCTGGGGGTTTGTTTTGAGCTTTTATTGTGAAATATTATTTCTCATACTCAGAAGAAAAAAAAAAAACACTCTACCAAAGAATAAGATGGAACCCAATAATAAATCTAGTTTTGTTCATCCTACAAGTTATATATTTTTAAAATAAATTATGTAAATAAAAGTGTTTAATTCTAATTAACATTATGACATTGAAATCAGTTTTATTTGAATTTTAGGTTTAAAAAAATCCTCTAGAAGCAAAAATTAGTCCAAATTATTCAATTTTTCAATTATAAAATTCCGATGAATAAACTAGATGTAAATTAAGTGTTTCCATAGAAGCTTAATGTTTATTATTTTCAAATAAGATGCATTGTTATTGTTATGTTTAAGTACTTACAGAGGAACTCGTCCTGGTGGAAAGAGCCGGTTTTTCTGAGGAATTTAAAGAAATGCCGCCACCTCCTTCTGCTTTTGTGCCAAAATACCTTCCGGGGTGAGATATTATTTTATGACAGTCTTCTTAAACTTTTTAGACACAACTTTAAATTTCACTTAAATATTTTTTTATTGAACAAATACAACAAAAATGTTATTTTACTGACATTTTTCCAACTGGATTTTCTGCTGTTTTTGAATTAATCCAGTAAATCTTAATCTGAAAATCTCTGCAATCTGCAATATTTGCTGTTTTATTTACTTAAGATGTTAGATGCAAAACCACATCAATGATTTTCAGAAGTGTTGTTCATCAATTCATCACTTTAAGATGAAAACACACTTCTCTCAGACTTGCTGTTTTGAGTTTTGTGTTTTTGACATTTAAATTTGCATCCGGACCCACAAAAACAAGCATGATGGAAATGAGAGTGTTCTTCATTAAGACAGATTTTGTGTTATTTATTTCAGCAATTATGGGGAAAAAAAAAAAGAATTACCAGGATGAGAAGTTTTTTTTCTTTTTGGTTTTAATTCCCAAACATTTCCTAAACTGTGGAGTATCGGTTTCATTGTTTTCCTAACGGAGCCGTTTGACTTCTTAAGAACAAGTTCTGCTCGGTTGGTTGTTTAGTTTGAGTACAACTTTATTTTTTTTTTTGTTGAGTTTTTACTTGGAAGCCGGGCTTTATCAGACACACCTGGTTTACATCAGTGCTGAACGGCACTACAGTGGAATCCCGCTGAAAGAGGAACACCCTAAAAAGACCAGTGGGGTTTTTTTTTTTCTTAGGATGTTCCTTCCAGGAAGCTTTCTTAAATTATGCTGAGCTTTACTCAGCAGTTGAAATAAGTTGTTTGTTAAACTGTGAGCAATTCAACACGCCGTTAAAAATAATATTCCTGTTTTAGTAGGAGTGTGTATTGGCAAAAAGCTAAAGCATCTTCAGCGGTAATGCAACTTTTCTACTTTTTAGTCTGTTTTTTTTTTCTTAATTTGACAGATTTTCTGATTTTTCCTATTTTGCTAAAAGTTTTACAACTCGTCTTTGTCTTAAGACGTTAAAAACATTGAATAAAAGCACAAACGATGCTTTTAAGACTTCAAAGTCTTGTTGAAGGATAAAAAAAATGGATTCAGATTAATTTAGCTGCAACATGAAAAAGACGAGACATTCTTGTTTTTTTATTTATGAAAATACATTAGTATAAAATATGATACTGCATATAAAATGACTGTAACAATGTTATACATAGCTGACAGTTTGATATTTGTGTTTAAAGTGTATAAACATATCATCATCAGACAGGCATGCAAAGAGCTTATAAACCAGGACTGATGGCTTCCTCCTGCGGGGCAGCGGTCCAGCCTTTAGATCCGTTCCTGCTGCTGGGGTTTGTTTATTTGTACCAGCAGGTACCAACAGTCAGGCGATCCCTATCGCTGTGTGATGTTACATAAAACAGGATCTTAGATCGTGAAGGTGCTGGTATCTTGATCGTCTGAATCGGACCGGGAGTTGTTTTGACTCTGCGTGCGGAGAACGAGCTCCACTGCCGGCTCCTTGCTTTCCGGTTGTGAGCGCTTCCCGAGCCGCTCTCCGAGGCGCTTGGCGGCCTTCAGGACGTGACTCCTAAAGGAGGAGCCGATGAAGGCGTAGAGGAGCGGGTTGATGCAGGCGTGCGTCAGCGCCAGGCTCTCTGTCACTTGGAGCGCGTGATCCAGCCCTTTGCTGACGTCGCAGACCGTCACCAGGACGTAAATGATGTCCAATGCCCGGCACAGCTTAACCACGTTGTAGGGCAGCTGGGTGAGCAGGAAGACGGCCACCACCGCGAAGAGCACGCGCAGGGCTCGCCACTTCCTTTCTCTTCTCACCCCGGGAACTCGACTCAGCGCTCGGCCCATCAAGGTGTAGCAAACGATCATGACTGCGAAAGGCAGCAGGAATCGGAGAATCACCTCCAGCAGCTCCAAGGCGGCCTTCGCAGGCCGGGCCATGCTGCGCGGGTAGATGGCCGTACAGCTAGTCCTGTGATGGGAAACCTTCACCTTGGAGAAGATGAGCTCAGGAAGGCCGAGGAAGCTGGCCAAAGCCCACAAGGCGAGGCACACCAGGAGCCAGCGCCTCCTCACCCTCTGCCCCGTCCCAGCTCGGCCCGTCGGGTTGTGGGTCACAGCCCGGTAGCGATCCACGCTGATGCACGCCAGCAGCAGCATGCCGCAGCTGAAGTTCGTGCTGTACAGGAACGACGTGAGTTTGCAGGCGGCCGAGCCCAGCGTCCAGCCGTGGACGGCGTCGGCCGCCCAAAACGGCAGCGTGAACAGCAGCAGCAGGTCCGAGATGGCCAGGTTAAGGATGCACACGTCCGTCAGGGTTCTCAGCCGCAGACGGGACGTGTACACGACCACCACCAGCGCGTTCCCGGCGAGGCCCACCACCAGAGCCAGAGCATAGATGATCGGGAGGAAGACGCCGCCAAAGGAGCGCACCGTTTCTTTGTCGCAAACACTGTGCTCTACGTTATAGTCATAGGTTACATTGCCCTCTTCGTATTCATAGTCCTCCATTTTCTCCTGCACGGAAAATAAAAACAGAAACAAATTTATGAACATCTTATGATAAATTAGAAAAGCATTCAAAGTGTTTTTTTTAGTTTTAATTGTCAATTTTAGCCAAAATCAAAAAACCTGTAATTTTATAGGACATAGTTTTTACTCAGTTCATTAGAAATTCACCTCTGAGTTGTGGGCGGGGGCTATGGCGTTGAGCAACCCCGCCCCTATTTTCCTCCCATTCGCCAAGAGCTCGGAGCAGGGAGTTTGCATCCTGCCCAGCATATTTTCTATGTCACACATACACTATTTTTTTTACGGAAGCCGAAAACGGCCTTCCCTACTTTTTATTCATTTTTATTGTTTTCTCGTGATAACGAGATAATATCTCGAGAAAGCGAACTTTGTTTTTTTCAAGAAAATGAGATAATAAATCGTTTAAACGAGCTCTATTGTTAACCACAAACTAAAGAGACTTAAAACAGGGAAAGTCTTGGCGTCTCCATGTGGGAAAGGGAGAAGGGGACGCTTCATTCTTCGTTCTTGATTATCTCGTTATAACAAAAACGATTAAAAAAAAAGGAGTAGAGCAGGCCGTTTTCGGCTTTCATAATTTTTTTCTTTTTAATTTTTTTTTTTGTTTTACTCTTGATTCACAACGACAAAAAAAAAATACCCAGAAAGGCCTTTTTTGTGCTTCATTGTCTTTATATATGTCCTCTGGGAAGAGCCTGAGGATCCCGATACGTGTTTCAATATAGACTGTATCAGAACAAATTTTCACTATTTTTTTAACATTATGACTTAGAAAAAAACTCTAACTGAATATTAATACATCCTTTATTGTGATTAATGGTAACATTCATATTATTTAATGATCATATCTTATGATACTGGGAGCAACGTGGCACCGAGTTTCATCCTCCAAGTAAAAAACAAAGTAGTCCATGTCTCATGACAACAAAAACAACGAGGCAGACTGAACATTTGACACAAGCAGTTTCCCACGAGATCTTGCTGTTGTTTTGGTCGCGGTGTAGCTTCTCAAAATGTGCTGTGATTCCAACAAAAGTAAGACGCTGAAAGACGCGTATAAATAATTAATGAATTGTCTTTTCAGCCTTTTAAATCGATACAAGTATCGCCAAATGAAAGATCGCGATATATCAATCGATTTCCCCCAACACTCCTAATGTCCTCCATGTTTTGAAAACGTGTTTAAAGCACCAAAAGCAGGATTTTTATCGGAGTGAATCTTTATTCAGAATTTGTAGTTTGTTTTTTTTCTCTAACAGATAAATGCTCCTGTTTATTTTCTCACGCAGTGATAAATAGAAGGTGACGTGGGGAACAGGAACTGTGCCTCAAAGGAATTTCTCCTGCATGGTTTCCCCAACAGCTGCTGGTTCCTTGAATAATCGGTCAGCTTCAGGGAAAGAAGAGGCGAGAAACCCCCACCAATCAAAACTCCTCTGTATCCTGAGAGGCCATATCGACTTTACATTCATTTATTTATTTCTGTTATCATAAAGAAGAATTAAGACTGAAATTTTCTTTTTAAAGACCCAATCTGATCATCTTTTGGTCCAATTTACAAGTGAGTCCTTTTAATTATGATTATGTTGTTTTTATCCAAAAAAAAAGATTTCTAGGACATAGTTTCTGCAGAGCAGCAATAGTTTATAGGGGTTGTTTATTGGCAATAGTCAGAAAATTCTTTAATCTAGAGATGTAATTAAAAAAAATGACAAAAATGTTGCATGATGGTTTTTGAAATGAAATATTTTTCATTAATGATTATATTTAATGTTTTTTTATGACATAATGAGGAAAGCGTTTCTTACATAATCAGTCATTATTTCTGCGGTGGGAGAGGCTGCAGTTACTTAAGCAGATTTTCATTTACAAATATGTGAAGTATTCACCGCTGTCAACAGCTGCACGACAATAATTTAAAGTTTGGTCACTTTAAAATAAATACAAGGATTCAATCAAATAAATTTATGAGCCTCAATTCTGCTGAAGCAATAATGTGATGTAGACTTAAAACTTAAATTTGTGTATAAAAGTTAGATTTTATTGATGAAAAATCTGTTTTTTTTTTTTTTTTAGTTGAGCCAGCCGAGGTGTGGTAGGTACTGTTAGTGTAATAGATTCCTCATCATGATGCTGTGTTATAGAGCCACAGGCTAAGAAGGCAACGCCATGATAAAAGCCAAACCTGTTATCATTGTGTTGCCATAAACAAAATCAAAGCAGGACTTTGGTCGTGAGGGTTAAACAGAGTTTTTTTTTATTATCTATAAAACCACCAAATTACTTTGTATACATTTCTCCCCCATGAACTACAGTTTAAAATCAAGAGAAAAAGCAAGTTCATTAGTAGATTTAGTGCACAAAAAATCTTTTGTTAGCAAAAAGACCAAAATCCTTAAAGCTTCTTACCCGTTTCCTGGTTGTGATCTTTTTTCTGGCCTGAATGAACCACCTGTTAAATGACACTGATTGTTCCAGGGAGACGCTCTGTACGAGCTCCAGCGCTGAAGTGACTAACGCCTGCTCCGGCCCGCCCCCTCCACTGCCGACAGCTTTTTTCCACGTAGCCTGAAAGTTTGTGTGTGCGTGCGCCTCCTGTCATAACAAATGTAGGCTGGTGTTGATGAATACCAACCCTGGTCGCCTTTGAAAGAAGCAAAGTACAAAATGAGGTGTTTGTCTGCCTTTTCTGATTACTCCTTTAGAGGTTTATTCTCCCTGGAGTCTCTCTTGTAAAGGGAGTGCCTCTCTGGCCTTTAGAGGGGGAGGAAAAAAGAGAACAAAAACAGGATTTAAAAGTAACATATGATATAGATATTCTTTCCTGCTACAAGGTTTTTTGTGGCTATTGTGGTTTACTGGAAGTCTGCCATTTTCAGTTTCAATGAGAACGGCAATTTAAACATATTTCTACAAACTTTTATTGCTTTTTTTAGAAAATTGTTTCTTTTAATGTGTTTTTTGAAGAAAAATGGGTGTAAAGCGCGCATCCAAAACATATTTCTCATTCTTACTTAAACCACAAGTTTTTTTTTTACAGAATGTCTTACCGACATTTTCAGGTTTTGCTTAAAAGATGCAGATGCATGCGATGGTTAAAATGTCACGCACAGACTCATTACTGAGCCTTGAAGGTCTATTTTCGTTCCAGTAAGGATGGGGCATGTTCGGGCATGACTTTAGGGCTCCGAAAAAAAAAAAAAAATTAAAAACCCAACAGAGCCAAACAGGCTTTCCTTAATGTGCTCCGTGGGTGGGGCAGTTTGTAAATTTTGTGCACATTTTTGTATTTCTAAAAATCCAAATGTTTGTTTGTGAAGACTTGTGTTTTGATCCCTGAATACTAATTAATGACGAGCATTTGTTCTATTCCTTCATCTGGTTGCCAGATGTCCCGCCTGTGCGTAGGGGACAGTTATTCCAGCTGACCAGAAATTAAATGATGACTTATCCTGTCTGAACTGAGGATTTCTGTGGTTCATCTGGAGGTGGATCTCAAAAATATTTTGACTGGGGAATTTTTTACATTTTTGTGAGGCAAAAAACAAACCAAAAAGACTTTTAGTGAACACCAACAAACAATAATGAACAAAAAAAAGCTTAAAACATGTTTAAACATTATAGTAAAATGTAAAAAAGTTGCTGAAATCTCAGTAACAACCTGAAAAATCACTAAATAACAATACAACAATAACACTAAAAAAGCAAGTGTTAAAATATAAATCATAAAAATTCTAATAAATAATCTATGATTTAAAATATATATGTATTTCATTTTTGATCATTAGTTTTCTAATTTACTTTTTTCAGTTTTAAAACCCATTTAGAGCCTTTATGTCGCCCTCTAGTGGCCGTTCTCCGTCACTGTCTAACATGAAGACATTTGTTTAGTTTAACAAAAACAATCTGGTTTAAATCACGTGCAAAACATGAAGAAGAAACAGAAAGGAAATGTAAATCCTCATGTGGCTTTGTCCCTGCTCTCATGAACGTAAGCTGTTGCTCACCGTCTCCCAAGTTCACCACTTTCCAGGCAGGAAACTCGTACATTTCCCAGCAAATGTGGGTCACCAAACGGTGAAGGACGGAGTTGAATAACTGTGGGTCTCATTGTTTTCTTTGCCACAGCGGAGGGAACGATGATGAATACAAATGAGCTGCATGATCGCTGCTTTGTGCCCCACAGGTGCTGGCAACCCCCTCTGCAGAGTGGCCATTGTGATGTGCAGGAGTGGATCTGGGGAGGTCCTAAGCAGGTCAGGAGGGGATGGATGCTCATTTCCTCATGATTGAATTTGTTGCCTCATCACTAAAGTATTTAAACATCTTGCATAAGTATGCCCCTTAACCGAGAATTTGAAACTTTGGATTTGTTTTGCTTATTTCATCAAATCTATCTGCGTGTCGTAATTGTGAAGCGGGTCAGGGACTACAAGAAAAAGTCAAACTGGAGCCCCACCCTAAGATAATGTCATTCGCTTGTTTTCCAAACACACCCAGTCTTGCAAAGACACCACACGTGTTCCCATACGTGAAAGAATCAAACTTTAATACAGTGGCTTCACTAATTTAAATTAGCATTTTTTTTAATGTCACATGTCAAAGTCAAGGCCTGGAGCTCCGGGTAAATATATATCCGGCCCTCCAAATCATTTTAACTTATTGTCATTAATGACCTGACGTTATCTTGCTCTCATGTCTAACTTAGTTACAGTTATAGTTTGATGGAAAGCAAAATATTGAAATGTATTTCAGGTTTATGTTGATTTATTCTGGAATAATATTCCTGATTTTGTTATCCGTAGTATTGTTAAATAGTTACAGTTTTGAAGTTACCGTTTTGTTAAAATTTTGAAAATTGGCATTCTGCCAGTTTCTTTTGGACTATTTTGACAATTTATACCATTTTTAGGCTGTTTCGGAGTTTAGCTAATATTTCAGCTACGTGCTAGCTGTTTTGGCCAACTTAGGCTTTAAAAAAAAATTTAGGCTGTTTTGGAGTTTAACTAATATTTACATGCTAGCTGTTTTGGCTAAATTTAGCTTTTTTCCGTTTTTTTTAGACTATTTTGATGGTTAGCTATATTTCAGCCACATATAGCCGTTTTGGCCAATCCAAGTTTTTTAAGCTAATTTGGTATTTAGCTAATATTTTAGCTATCAGCGTCAGCATTTTTAGCTATCAATTTCATCATCTTCAGTCGCCAAATTCTGCTTACATCATTCACACTAGCATTATTGCAAGTAATGCTATATATCTAGTTCATACTTATGTTGAAAAGTAACTGTTTTAAAGTATTAAAAACTTAGTTTTAGTGTTATATTAATCCTGTTCGGCCCACGACCTAAGGTGTGTTTTGGATTTTGGCCCCTTGTGTGATTGAGTTTGACACCCTGTCTTTCGTTGCAGGCACAGTCAGCACAGTATGATCCTGGTACCTATAGACACACCTGGGGTAAAGCTCATCCGACCAATCACAGTGTTCGGACAGGACGGTAGGATTCTGTCGCTCATCGAAAAGTACTTTTTTTTTTTTGATATATATATATAACTAAATAAATGTATTTGTGTAGACGCCATCCATGGTGGACACTTTGAGGTGCACTTTGACGATGTCCGTGTTCCTTCATCCAACATCATTCTGGGTATGATTTTTTTTTTCTACTGAAAGAAATCCCACAAGTCTTTGTTTCGAGTGTATCTGATCCTCTCTTTGCTGTTGTTGGATCTCAGGGGAGGGCAGAGGCTTCGAGATCGCTCAGGGCCGCCTGGGGCCAGGGAGGCTGCACCACTGCATGAGAGCGGTTGGCGTCGCCGAGTTGGCGCTGGAGTTGCTGTGCCAGCGGGCGTCTTCTAGAAGCACTTTTGGAAAGAAACTGTACCAGCATGTGAGTTGAAGCATTCCCAACATGTTTTACTGACTTCAGAGATGTGCTGGGAGTCTTCCGTTTGCTGACATCTACTGGAAGGATGTTGAAGGAAATCCCCTCTTCAGCTTCTGCTTGGTTTGTGCTCAGGAAGTTGTGGCCCACTGGATCGCAGAGTGCCGTCTTCTGATAGAACAAACCCGTCTGTTGACTCTGTGTGCCGCTAAAGCCCTGGATACTCTCGGAAGCCGGGCTGCTCGCAAGCAGGTAATGTTTTTTTAGGGCCGGAAATCAATTAAAAAAGTTAACTAATTAGTCGCAAACCTGGAAAAATTAATCGTGATTAATTAACTTATTTTTTTTAGTTACAAGAGTTTCCAACCACTTTACAATTTACATTTAGAACTTATATTTTTAATCCTTTAAGGGCTTAAAACTTCATTTTGTCTACTTTTGAATTTACTTTGTCATTTTTCCATGTCAAATGGAAAAATACTCGTATTCACACACTAGACATAAAATCATGCAAAAACAGAATGTTATTCTTATTCATTAAAATGACAGATCGCTTTTGTCCAAAAAACCACAAATAAATGTCATAATTTCTTATATATATAAAAAAGTTTGTTTTATTATGTTTAACTCACAGCTGTACAGGGTGAGGGTGTTAAATATTAATGTGTTAATTCCGATCCATTAATAACACTAACTTTGAAAGCCCTATTTTTTTTATTTTTATAAATATTTCACAAAACTCTCCATAGATTGCGATGATCAAAGTGGCTGCAGCTAAAATGGCCTGCAAGGTGGTGGACTGTGCCATCCAGGTGTACGGAGGCGCCGGGGTGTCTGGGGATTTTCCTTTGGCACAAATGTATGTTTTCTCAACATTTTTAAAGCAAAGCAAGATTGCTTTTGTTACTTTATCGTTTCACATTTGACTGCAGGTACTCGTATGTACGGACTCTGCGCATCGCAGACGGACCCGATGAGGTGCACCTCTCCACCATCGCATACCTGGAACTGAGGGATCAGCTGAAAAAAGCCCAAGCTAAGCTATGAATGACGGCAGAACTCACTGAAATTAGAAATGACAATTTCTCAGCACTAAATGTTTTCATAACTTAAATGAAATTGATAAAACTTCTCTGGCAGTTAATGTGGGTGGCCTTTGTATATTTATGCATTTTAATTCTGTAAAAATTCTTACATAATTGTAAATACTTTGTTCTGAAGGTTGATTTCTTTTTTGTAAAATAACTATTAAAAGATTTTGTTTTCTGCTCTAATAGAAAACAATAACACGTGTTTATTAGGAATTATATTTAATGTGAACTACAAAAACAAATTGACCGCATGAATGTAAGACTCGTCTTCTCACTCCTTTGATGTGTGGTCTACCACTTGGATGAATTCCATTTGAAGGTGTTGAACTATGGACACAAACACATTAGCTTTCTTTCTTTTTTTTTACAATATAAAACAGCAGTGGCTCCGTATCTCTGATACACAAGAGGGAACGCCATGCAACACCATCCATTCTCCACGTCCGCTCCACAAACAGATCTTCAGCTGCCAGATCAGTCAGTCGTCTATACACGGTGGTGCAGAAAAGGCTGGTTTGTAGAAAGAATGTCAGTGTTTGCTCTTCTTCGACTTTTTGTGGGACCGGTGTGGAGACCTCGACCTGGAGCGGGACTTCTTGGTGGATTTCTTGGGTGTTCTTGAGCGTGACTTCCTCGTTCGTTTAGGCGTGCGAGGGGATGAAGGCGACCTGGTGGGAGCAATACATTTATTACAATATTTTTATAACTAAGGATGTATTCAGAATGGGAAAGCCCTGAAGATTGTGTTTGTTTTGTATTGTTTTGCATGACTGAAGATCTCTTCAGTCATTGGCCAGGAACTACAAGGCAACGGTTCAGTAGTGATGGGTAGATAAGATCTTGTGAGTCGTTTTACCACATTAACCAAACTGTATGATACTGTGTCACTCAATACTGACCCCTGCTGGACAGAAAGCACAATTGCTGGCAAATAGTTCCTGAGTGCAAATGTCTCTGTAGCTCTCAGCTCCACCAGGGGATGGGTCAAATGTGGAGAACACATTTACACATTTAGGAGCGTGACAGTTATGGGAACTTTAACTTTACGTGTAATTTGAAATACGTGCGGTCAAAAAAAAAAAAGTCCAGTCTTGGACACACTAAACGCGTGCGGGCAATGCAGCAATGACATGTTGGCTGCACGTATTACGTGTGGCCAAAATGAATTTTCATCACTTTCTTTCTATGCTGGTTGTATGGAAATAGGTGGGAATAACATCAGCCTTTTCTTTTCTGTTGAACTAAGCTGCTGGACTGATTTAGCACCCAAGTAACAGAAATATAACTGAGAGGATTCGGTCATTTTTCAAAATAAAAGATTTTTCAAGATAAAAGATGGTTCAGACTCATAATAAAACTGACTAAAACCTGCCAGATTGACGCCAAACCTGCACAAAGCTTATTTACCTGCAGTGTCAAAATCAAAACCCCCAAATTGGGTGGAAAACCACCAAACGTGGCAACACTGCTGGTTGATGCGCTTCCTTTCAAACACCGTCCGGTGCCGGACCCATCACTATGGTTCAGAGCAGCGAGACAAAGTCGGAGGTGCAGCTCTATAAAATCCTTGTCGGGATAATCAACTTATTAAAACTTTAAATTTTGATTACCAGTTTTGAGCGTCAGGAAACCAATTTTTCCTTGTTACTTTAGTACGGCAGAGGCATTCTGCTAGACGGTTAGTAGCAAGAAGACGTGTTGAGTGTGCTTTAAGTCAGAGGATGTTACCAACTGCAGCCTTGAGGAGACGTCAGGAATGAAGGGATGCTATTTATGACATAGATTGTTAGGAAAACAGTGAGAGAAGTGATTTTTATGAGCTGCATTCATCTGCCCACATTTTAACAAGTCGCTGCTGCATCGCTGCTCTTTGTCTGCTAATGCCCGCCCATTTTGGTGCATTTATTTTGCTCATTCTATTCAAACTGAGGAATCTTAGAGTGAACCCAAATTCAGTCCGATTGGAAACAAACCGAGACCACCTTGAAAGATGGGTCAGAGAGTGGTTCCCAGTCCTGGATCAGAGTTCACTTCTGTTAATTCAGACTGAAACTTTGTTTCGCATTATCGGGGGAATCGAACTCTGGTTCACTTTAAAGGGCACATACCATGAAAAACAACTTTTTGAGCCTTGAAATGTATTATACTGTTCATTCCTCACTATAGAGAATCCGTTCCCGAATTTCTGAGGAATCCTCTAAAAATCTGCTCTCTCTACAGTAGCCCCTCCCATACCTGACAGCCCCTTTAGGAAGAGTCTGCTCCGCCTCCAGGCTAACACAAGCACATTCTCCGCAAAGCTAGCAGTGATCAGCTAGCTTTGCGAAAATAACTAATATTTCATAAATAATTTGTTTTCTCGTGTTCCAAAAGTGATATTTGCTCATATATGTGGGTATAGTGTAAATCATGGTATGGTAATCATGGTATGAACCAAATGTGTCCAGTCTGAATGCACCCAAAGTTCTGAGATGAAATTCTCTCCTAAAATATGTAAATTGAATTGTGGCAGCATCACCTTTTGGAGGATTTCTTGTTGCTGGAGCGTGGAGAATCTTTGTGGGAGGAACGGGAAGATGTGTCTTTCGAGTAGGATCTGTCTGAGCGTTCGGACCTCTCAGATCTCGGCGAGGAGGAGCGGCCTCGCCTGCTGCTGCTTCTTGTTGGACTGGGAGAGCCGCTGTGATGCCTCTTTCTATTGAGAACGAGAAACCAAGTTTCATAAAAGCGAGCAGAAAGCGCGTAGAATCCGACACCAGACTGGATCCAAGCGTCTCACCTCTCTTTTCTCGTCGGCGTGTCGTCTTTCTCTTTTTCTTTCTTTAGCTCCTTCAACCGAGCCTCAGCTTTCTCCTTTTCTTTCTTCTCCTTCTCTTTTTCCCGTTCTAGTTTTTCCTTTTCTTTCTCCTAACAAAAAGCAACAATACGTCTCTCCACAGTCGAGCCAAACATCAGATGATATCTGTGGATTCAGCTGCGTACCTTTTGCAGCAGTTTGTCCCTGTAATGCTCCACCTGCTCCTGAATACTCTGACCGGGCTTCTTGGGTCTTTTCCCAGATTCAAGCTCGTCCTGGAATTTCATCACTTTAACCTGCAGGGAAAATAAACCGTGAAGCACAAAGCTACAAAACGGATCACAGCAACACAGCGCAGTTGAAAATGACCTCAATCTCTCTGAGCTTGGTGCGCTTCTCCTCGTTCATTCCGGATGACTTGGCTTTCATATCGCCGTCGTCCTTCATGGGGTTGGAGTAGCTCTGGTTGTCGTCTGAGCTCCTGTCATCATCACTGTCCTCGTCCCTTTACAAATGCATCAGATTTACGTCATGAAAAATGACTGAAAAGGAATCAGAAAATCTTAACATGACTGAAAAACTGACTTTTTGGTTTCTTCTGGCTGCTCAAAAATCTCCCATTTTGATGTCGTCACAGCTAAAAAAAGAAAAAAAAGACGAGAACAGTAATATTTAGAAAGCATCATAATAACCCTTAGAGGCTACAAGAAGTTCCAACTCACCTTGTGCCTGCAGCTCAGCTTCATCCACAGCTTCCCATTTGGAGGGCGCCACCTTAAACGTTGCCTCCTTGGACTGGTCGACTGTAATGAAGAAAATATTGTTTTTTTTTTTTTTCTCCAAACATAGATTGTTAAAAATACAGGACAAAACACACACATTTCAAACTCATTACGAAAATAAAGAAATCTATTGTTTAACACACTTATGTCAATTTTTAATTCATTAAATATAATAATTATTAGCTAAAGTCAAGTAGAGTTTGATTGCTTGAAAAGAAATGGGACGAAGCAAATGTATATAATCCCACCCCTACTGAGTAGATTGGAGCCAAACTCTTCAGAATTTTTAGAAACAATCGCATCAATTCCTGGACGCTCACTCACATGGTATTCCATCTATGTCCTCTTCCATAGGCTTGATCGGAATGCCGTCAATGTCATCCAGAGGTGCTCCGTCGATGGGCGCTCCGTCGATGGCCGCGCCGTCGATGGGCACCCCATCCACATCCTCCATGAGGGTGCTTTCTACGAACTCCCCGATGGGAGCGCCGTCGATGTCCTCTGCTGGCTCAGGCTGGAATTGGGACGATTAGGTCATTCATGATGTTGAGGGGTGAATAGGAGTTTAGGAACAACACTCACCTCCACAATGAGGCTTGGAGGCTCCTTGTCCGCAGCGAGGTTAACCAGACCCAGGAAGATGTTCTGCAGCTTGATAAGGTAGGGGTCCGGGTAGACCGCCCAATCCTCCCATGCCCGGAAACATGACATCACGCGTTGCTTAAGCAGAGAAGAAATGGAGAATGAGTTGTTATAAAAAAAAAAAAAAAGTTAGGGCAAGGAATTGAGTAAAGTTAACTAATCACAAACTGGAAAAAAAATGAATTGCGATTAATTTTATATTAGTTACAGTATTTGCCGACCACTTATTATCTCGGAATAATCACAAAATAAAATTACACGCAGAACTTTACATTAGCTACATTTATTTAATTTTTTTTAAACTTGTCCTGTTTAACAGCTGAGCAAACAGATACGGACTGAGAGCTTCTTGGGTTGGACAGATTTGAATGTCCCAACGGGTTTATTAAGTATAAAACCCTGTTGTATTTTACACTAAACTTTATATATATATTATGTTGTATCGTTTTTCTTTTTTCGTTGGACCGGACGGAAACACAGAGGGGGGGGTTTAAAAGAGATAAAAGAAGATGGTAATAGAGAGTAGTAACATCATAAAACAACCAGGTCTAAATAGCAATCTGGAATGGGCGGGGCCTGTCTACACACTTAGTAGATACACACATTCCTGTTGGATAAAATAATCTTTACATTTAAAGTAGTCAAAAATGTACACAATACCACTGCAGCTCACACACAATCATAGAAGCTGACAAAAATAAAGCCTTTCATTCTGCTAGTGCGAGGTGAGCTGACACCTGTGCTCCGGTGAGTGTTTATGGTTTGCTGATGTGGATGATGATGGGATGTATAGAGGGAGAGAGAGTCCGGCCATCTCCACACCAAGGCCCCCACCGGGGCGGTAACAGCAGTCTGGACCCCCCCCAACACCCGCCATGGAGCCACGGAGAGAATCCGTCCGCCGAGCAATCCCGCCAAACACCCAGACCAGGGAATGCGGGACCGCCGCAGAGGCCCCAGCTCAGCCAGAACAACAATCCCCCCACCACGCCAGGAGGGCCAACGCAAGGCCCCACCCCCAGAGAGCCCCCCAACCCCATTTAACCAGCCCAAATTAATGCGTTAATCATAATTTGATAATCGCATGCATTAACAATCATTCTGGTTTGTGTCAAATCTACAAAGAGAGGATTTGTACCTTGAAGTTCTCACTCTGGAGGTGGCCTTGGATAGTTTTATATGTGGCGTTGAGATCTGAGAAGATCTGACAGAGCCTCGTCTCAAAACTATAAAAGAAGAGAAAAAATAATTATTTTTCGGAAACGACAAAGGAGTAGATCGAGTCGACACAAACAGAACTTACTATTTTCTGTAGTAAGACGCGTTGGATACTTTGGCTGAAGAGTTGTACAGCACATCAGAAACTAAATACAACCGTGCAATCTGAAAGATGAGGAAACAGGAGTTAGAGCTCTCAGAGGAACGTTTCTTTGGTTCTGAAGGTTTAAGATGTTCGGGCCGTGCCTTCTTTGGTAGAGGGGTTTTTAGGATGGACAGGGACTCTGCGATACACTCCACAATCTCCTCAGCAGCTTCGGCGTGGTTCAGGCAGAACAGCATGGCCTCGGCAATGTCTCCTCTCTTGGGAGTCAAACCACGAAGCATTTCTTCCAGTTTGTCCCGCTCACTGGAGGACACCATCGTAAATTCAGGGACAACTCAAACATTATGATAGAATTTTGTTAGATTATTCATCCATACTCTTCTTTCAGACAGCCTTTCTTGCTGCCCTCCTCTTCTTCCTCCTCCTCATCACCGTCATCATAAGGGCCGTGGAGGTAAGGATTGAGCGGAGGCGGACGCCAGAAAGAGCCATTTTTAAACATCCTAAAGTCATCTGTTCGCCATTTGGCCGTCGACTCCCCCTGATAAGAAACACAAGAGTTAAATATGAACAAAAACAGATTAAAAAATAAATAAATGTTCTTAATTACCTGTAGTATTGAGAAGAGCTTCCATCTGTAATATACATGTGCCGGACTCTGATTTTCAAATAAAAACCTGGAAAAAAAAAGCAAAATTATTATAACACTGCTTTTTATTTATTTTACCATAAAAATGAAAATACTGGGAAACCTCGTGACACTGACCTGTACATGGGATTGTTGATTTCTCTGTTCATGATCATGGCTTCAAACATGGGGCCTTCACGCACCACAAACTCGATCATGCGATGGATGAGAGAGAGCAAATTCCTACAAGAAAAACACAGTTAAAGCAAATGGATTCAGACCCAACGTCTCAGCTCTACTTCCATCCTGTTTTGTTTTTTTAAGGTGTAATTAATTTATGCTTGGTTGGTTGGTTTGACACCTTCCACAGCTGCCACACAAATCCAAAATCTTTCAACAAATGCATCAAGATGTCACTTAAGACTTTAATAAAACAGATTTTGGAGTAAATTATCACTGAAATATTTGAAACTTCTTAATATTTCTATTTATTTGGCAGCTGTCAAAGTTAACCAAGAATAAATTAAGTGAGAAGTATAACAATTATAATATCTCTAACATTTTTTAATGATTGTGTGCAAAACCTTCCACACGTGTTCCATCAGGCTATAATGAAACTACATTACACTTTTTAGAAATGTTCTCATCTAAAAAATGTTTAAAATTATGTGGAGAGCATTGTAACAGTAATTAAAAAGCTTTTTTTTGCCAGTACAATGCCTTTCACATCCCACTTTATCCTAACTAAGATGAGGTGAAAAAACAATAAAGGATTCTTGGCCACAAACATCTGATCTATCTGTGGTGCAAGTAGAATCCCTAACGCTTCCTGAGAAAGTTTGCATGGGATTGTGTGGTGCAGACTGCTTACAAATTAACCTAAAGTGGCTTAAAAAAAAGCAAAAAAAAAAAAAAAAAAAAAAAGGATGTCTTCATTTGACAACACAGATCACATTTACTTGTATTGGAGCCGATCGTACCAATGACGGGGTAATATTCTGTATACTTTCCCAATCCATCCCATGATGCTTTTCGGGTCCCTCGCTGCTGCAGACAGTTCAACTTGTGCTGCTCACCAAGGCCAATGTCAAAGGTCGTATAGTGACTAATGCTGTCAGGTTTGGATTTGCTGGCAGGGGCCAGATTTACTGAGCTCCCTTCAGAGTGACAGAGGCCAAGGGGGGAGACGGTCTGAGTGAGCAATGGTCTGTGAGCAGGCTTTCACAACTACAGACCTACGATCAGCAGCTCATGTTTGTAGCAGTGTCCAGAAGAACAGCACAAATACATGTTTATGTATGGAGTGGAACTGAGAAAGTGATGGAAATAATCTACAAATAAGCTTCTTCGCTATATGTTTGAAGAGAGAATGAATGATGGTGGGATGTGAAGTAGGCAAAGTACAAATCAAACTTCTCAGGAAGTGTTATACTCTAGGAGTGCTGCAACCATTGCTCATCCACACTGATCAGCCCCCTGTAGCATGCAATGATCAACCGATCAATAGTTTAGCTTCAAAATGGGATGTTTTTGCTCTAAGTTTGTACACCAATTTGAAAAAAGAAAAACATGTACCTTTCTGTTGGGATAACCACTTTGACTATGGCTTGCGACAGAGTCTGTATATGAAGTCACATCAGATAATAAACATAGAATGTGAGTATTGTTAAAAAGGCAACAGGTGCAAAATATATAAAAAAGCATTTCATAACTTTCCTTCACTGCTGTCAGTATGACTAAAAGGCCAAAACCCTCCAATAATTTGACTAAAGTTAACCATAAACACCTCACTGTAACTGACAATCACTACATCCACACTATCAAATACAATATAGCTAATATTCAAAAGCATACATGGCTTATAAAGAGTAAAACCTGTCCTGTCTCCTCATTGCCAATGCTAACATCTTACCAGCACATTTAACAAAACTATGTTACAGCCCAGGAAAGCTCTGGCTGCCATGATGAGTTACCTTCTCGAACTCCTCCTTGTTTTTGGGCGGAGGAAGCAGGGGAGTGTTTGGGTTCTTTAGCCTCTCTCGGGGCTGTGCATTGAAGGGGAGGCCAGAGGGGGGCGGCGGTAGAGTGTGTTCCATCATAGAGGGAGGGATGTAGATGGGATGGGGTGGAATGGGGACACCTTTGCCCCATCCTAATTTCATCTCAAAGTTCATGATCATCTTTCCTGCAATTTGAGAGGAGTTTAGGGATCATAGAAACATTTAAACCAGAGTTATTTGTTTAGAAAAAATGATGTACCATTGAGGTGTTTGAGTGCTCGCTCTGCATCCCTCCTGTTCATAAAAGCCACAAAGCCACAGTTTCGCTCCCGAGCTCTCTCCTCGTCAGTCCGTGGCCACATGATCTTCACGCTGGCCAGAGGGCCGTAGCGGCCAAACTCTTGACACAACATTTCTTCGTTCATCTAAAAAACAAAATAAAGAAGAATGTACTCTTCACTTCCTGGAAATAAAAAAAAAAATCATTTGAAAATGTAAGCAATTCTTTCTGGACAACCTACCTGTGGATTGATGTTTCCGAGATACAAGTTAGTTGTGGACGGGTCTCCAACGTCGTGGGAACCTGGTGCACAGTCATCCAAAACTGCAGACACAAAAGGAGAGAAAAGAATGTCCTGTTGCTGCCTGATGGCACAAATCGGATTTTCTGAGCAAGCTGCACATATATGTATATTCACGGCCTTTATATTAAATCAAAATTACCACTGGACGGACGGTTTCTTCTTGAAGAACCATCCGCTAAAAGAAGCAGAAAAGCAGTGTAAATTTTGTTTCCGGGTGAGAGTGGACAAAGGGGCAGCAGGTGGGGTAAAGCGTGCTGGACACAGCCTTTCAGACCAAGTTAGTGCACCGGAGACATAAACGAAGCGTGAAAAGACTCACATGAACGTCTTCCCTCCATGCCAGGGAGGGGCTCAAAACGACTGACACGGCCTTTCAACTTGTGTCTTTCATCCCTTTCTTCTTGAATTCTAAAACAGTCATAGTTTTAGTTTCTAAGGAAATTATTATTATTATTTTTAATGTTAATATGGAAACGTACTGTTTAAGTTCTTCTTTGAAGAGCTCCAGGTTACTCTTCTTCTTTTCCTTTTCAGTATTTTTCTTCACAGTCTAAAATACAAATATACACATAATATGAGCAAACAAAAGTAAATTAAAAAAATGCAGATTACTGACTTAGGTAAACATACTTGTTTTCTTTCAAATGCTAAAAATTGAGGAGGGGTCTCCAAAGGCAAGATACTTTTCGTCTGGGCTTCAAAACGGGACTTCGGTTTGTATAACTTTCCTCTTTTCTCATCAGCAGCTGCCTCTTCTACAAAAATAAAAAAATAGATCCAACTCAATCTTTTCGAAACAATACAGATGCATAGTAACAAAAATAACTGTAAATTTAACAAATTATGTGGTGAATATAGAAAAATACAAGACAAATTAGGAGAAAAATACAAATAAAATATAGAAAAAATGTATAGGTTTAGATTTATGTCTGACAAAAATAGTTGGCTTGTAATAAGAAACTAATAAATGTTTAAACACAAACAAGTGCATTTCTAAATAGAGATTATCAAATACTGTACCTTTTGTGGCATTTGCAATCCCACCACGGACAAATGCTTTCACTTTACCCTCTCCTCCACCTTCGAACGCAGCGAGAAATTCCTCATAAATTTCTGCTGCTGCCCGCTCATCCTCCTGAGATGACAAATAAGGTATTTTAAATCAACTTTTCAAACCAAAAGCACTAAAAAATAAACCATATATCCATTTAAATAAAGCACCAAAGCATATAATATTATTCACACTTGCCTTTTTCTTGAGTTCATCCTGTTCCTTTTTGCTTAAGGTCCTTTTTGCTACTGCCATCTTGCCAATGCTAAAAGATTTCAGTTTGCTCTCAAGCAGCGCCTGCACGTGTCAAAAAACAGATTGGATTTCTATTATTATCATTTTCTAACCACTGACTACAAATGACTTTATGGTTTTAGAGCATCCAAGTAATCCCAAACATCAATTCCTTCAATATTCATTTTTCAAAATAAAGCGCTGTAAACTTCAAACAAACTAGCAGTTCCATTTCAAAATAAGTGCTTTTGCGCTCTATTCAAATTCAGGTTGAATTGTTAACTATTCAATAATAACTTCACCGTGTTTACAAAACATTTCTGAGAGGCCTTTAGAATGTGAGTGAACTGGAGCGCCAATAAATACATGATTTAGCCGAGCGGCAAGTAAGCTACCGTTGACGTATTGTATAATGCGCTAAAAAAAACGATAAGACATTCACTGTTTAAATATTTAATATATGCGTTTGTCACCTAAACTGTGATATTTTCTGTATTTAAATAAGAAGGTGTGCTAACTATTTTTATCTTCTTGTCAACAGCTAAGCAAGTCTTGCTAACAGTGGCTAGTTTCTTAGCTTAGCTTAGCACACTCAAGTCAGTGTAGCTGTTGAACGTTTGCTTTAGCGCGGCCGTACTCCTAAATCAAAGCTCTCTCTGAGACCTGCTCTGCCGCTATAAGACATTATCTATCTAAAATGTTATTTAAATAAGTTTTACAGCGCTGGACACTGCTAAATGGGTACTAAAACAAAGTGAAAATGTCACCTTCGCGCTAGCTTTTTGAGAGCCAGGCGCTCGGTCCGCCATCTTTTGTGGAACTAAATAAAATCGATCATCGAATCAATCATACATACGAAGTAGAAGCTTCAGGCCGGATAATCGATCACCGAGTCAGTGCTGTGCTTTTCATTTTTTTTTTTTTTTTTTTTTTTTTTTTTTTTACCCCAAGTAAATCTTTAAGTCATCAAGTCAAAAAAGTTTGCTGATTTATTTTTTTGTTTGTGATTAAATAAATTTAAAATAAATAAATAATGCATTATTTTGTATGAATAAATAAATACATAAATTGTTATTGGTGCTTTGTTAGTATCGTTACAATGCTTAAAAATGTGGAGGTATGTTTATTTACTAGATAAAATGTGAATAAAGCAAAAACCTAACATAAAACTCTTAAGTTTAAGTCTATTTAATAAAAAATAATAATAAAAAATAAAGCAACCATAAAAGTATCCAAATTATATGATACTGAAATAAGGATAAAAATTAGGACACAATAACAAAAAATTAGTAAAAGATACAAAAATGGCCTTCTAAATCAACAATTCAAAAAGCAAACTGCTTAAATGTGTTTACAAAATAGGAAAAGTGAGATAATTGTCCCAAACAAGTGTTTTGGTTCAACACAAAATAAATAATAATATATAGATATAGATATATTTGCAAGGTAAAAGGCTACAAAAAATATAATAATAGTAATAATAATAAAATATGTTAAATGTGTGGAAAAAATATTTATTTTTAAATACATTTAATATGTTATAAATATAAGTCATAAATGAAATCATTTTCTTTTCTGCATTCTTCATAACTGGTCAGTTGTGATGTTGGTATTTTGTCCAGCAGGTGGTGCTGTTGTTTTGTCCAGATACCACTTTGTTCATCTGTGCATCCTTATCCTAACTTGCTCTTCTCATTTAGTTTATACGTTTATTTTTAGTTATATTCAATTTTTAGGAGTCGCAAACTAATATATCATTTTTTGTCAAGAGGAGGGATGACGTCACTGACATACATATGCCTGCTGCTGTGCAGACAGGTGGTACCTTTGCTGGAATGTTAAACGGAGAGGATTAGAGTCCCAGTCAAGTTTAATCATGCCATAGTATTTTTTTTTTTCACAGACCAGGTGAAGTATGAAGCTAATCCGAGACCCCGCTCCCTCCCGGCGTGTCTTCCATCACCCCCTCCCATCATCCATGCTCCGTCCCTCCTTCTCGTTTGACAAACGCTTTATTCATGAGCTGCCGCGCGCTCCGCTCAGACTCCCTGTAGGAACTCCCGGTACTTTCTGTCAACGATGCCACTCATGTCCAGGTGCGAGCGCAGACGGAGCGCCTGCTGCCCGCTCCCAGCGATGTGGAGGGCATGCGGTCTTTTCTGCGCATGGTCCCTGCTGCTCCTCACGCAAGTCTGCGCGCAATCCCAGCGGAGGTAGACCTTTAATTCCTGAAGGACTTTAGAGCTGCGGAAATGGAGATGTTTGCGCATAAACGTGGACTATTTCAGGAGATGGATCTATTATAACATCATTTTTTTTGTCTTTAGACCAATCTTCACGTGTGGTGGAAACATCACAGGGGAGTCTGGGGTGATTGGGAGCCAAGGGTACCCAGGAGTTTACCCTCCAAACACCAAATGTGTTTGGAGGATCACAGTAAGTTATTTTTGTCTTTTTACAGCCTCTGGGTGTAATTAAATTAGACATTTCTATTTTTGTTCTTTCTTTGAAAGAACCTGAAATCATCACAGGTTGCTGATTTCTTTACTTTAAGCTAGGTTTACTTTAAAAGTGATACAGTACTTTTTACTGTAAAAAAGTAGAGTAAAAGGTTTTGTAATATTGTACTAACTCCATGTTGGGTAAAGGTGCTTACAACAGACAAACTTTCAAATAGGAAAGACAATGTATTATCTATATTTTTAATTTATTTTACATTAAATAATTAAGCCAAGCTTCTTTTCCATTCTTGTGTTTCCAATAGATTTGCTTCTCACTCATTTTTATGAGGTACCATTTGTTTTAGTCTTCCTGAGGCCTCAAGGCTGCATTTGTTTTCTATTATTTTCTAATTAGAGAGCCCATGTTTGTCATTTTTATGGACTTAACCGAGTAAAGTTGAGTGCTTCTTTGTTTATGGGGCTTCTAAACCAAACAGAAACTCATTATCATTATTATACCCTATAATCCCTCATTTAATGGAAAACACTGTATTGTTTTGCACATTACATTCTGTATTTTTGCAGAAAAAGCCCCACTTTGATGAAGATTGTGCTTAAAATTGCATTTCTGAAGAATTTTTTTCTTCAAATTGTCAAAAATGTTTTTGAAAAAGTTTATATTTGTGACGTAGAAGCTACAATCTTTTCTCCGCTCAATTTTGATGCATCCACTTCCTTGTCTGACCTGGCGTCGGGCTCCAAACCGTGCGGCTGGATGGCTCCAATATTGCTCGCCACTTGTTGCTCTGCTAATGTTAGCTTGGTGAGAAGCTATAAGCTAGCGGGACGGGGTTGCTCCATCCCTACAACTCATGGGGGGGGGTTCTAATGAGCCACTACTGCCGCTCTGCAGAAACTATCTTGTAGAAAACTACTGTTTTTTTTTTATTATTTTAGCTAAAAATAACATAATAATAATTAAAAGACCAATGGGAACACTTTGGAGATATGTAATCTTATTACATTTTTTTTTAGGAAACTTGCAAAATACTGGTTATGATGACATAAAACTGCTTCATTTACACCCATGATGCCTTGATGCTTTATTTAATCCTCAGGTCCCCGAAGGCAAGGTGGTGGTACTATCATTCCGCACCATCGATCTGGAGAATGACAACCTCTGTCGCTATGACTACGTGGACGTTTACAGTGGCCACGTCGGTGGCCAGCGACTCGGCCGCTTCTGTGGGACCTTCAAGCCGGGATCTCTCGTCTCTACGGGCAACAAGATGCTGCTGCAGATGGTATCTGACGCCAACACGGCCGGGAGTGGCTTCCTCGCCGTTTTCTCTGCCGCTCACCCTCATGAGAGAGGTAGGAGAAGCCAGGGTGATGTTTGGTGTGTCAAGGTTTTTGAAAATATTAAAAAAGTATTTGTTTTCTAAGCAACAATGACAATGTAGAAATAAACCCAGCTGCATTTCCACTTTACTGATAGCACAATGTGGAATTTCTCCTTGAATCATTCCAGTTGTAAGCCAAGTCAGATATATCATTTGGGGTTACAAGAGCCGTTCCTGCCTGCTGTTCCCATCTACCGTTCTCATGGAATTTTAATGTCAGGCTTCTCTCGTATTGTCCATGAGGCATTTTACTGGGATTTCACAACTGAAGGGCAAACTACTGAACCTGCATAACCCTCAAAGTATCTGGTTCTGAACTGTGACATAAATGCCTTTTTTATCAGTCAAACTAGGAAACAGGTTTGTAAGAAGTCAATTCCTCCTACTTAATAATGTTAAAGGTATGTATTTAAAAACAATAATCACTTTACGATACTAGGATATCTAATAATACAACATATTAAAGCATTGTGATTGCCTCAAAGGTTAATTGGTGTTTCTAAGGTGTATTCAGACAGGAAAAATCAGCTGGTCTGGACCGAGTCTGCTTTAATTGGTCCAATTCGAGTCCTGGTCTTTATGATTGGTCTATACTCTGACTGCCCTCTATCAGAGATTTCTGTTTCAAACTAAAGCCTATATCCGGCCCTCCGGATCATTTCATTTTATTGTTATTAATGGCCCGATGTTATCTTGAGCTCATTTCTAACTTTTAAAATTTTGACAAAATATGTTTTTACGGAGAGTAAAATATTGAAAGTTATTTACGTTTTAAGTTGATTTATTCTGAAATAATATTCCAGCCTTTTTATTATTCATAATTATGCTATGTTTTAAAGTTTTAAAAATTGGCATTCTGCTATATTTTTGGACTATTTTGGCATTTACTAAGATTTTTTAGGCTATTTTGGAGTTTTAGCTAATATAATAGCTACATGCTAGCTGTTTTGGCTTTTTAAAAAGTTTTTAGGCTGTTTTGGAATTAGCTATTTTTTTTTTTTTTTTTGCTAATTTGGCATTTAGCTAATATTTTTTTCTGGCTATCAGTTTCAGCATTTGTAGCTATCAATTTCAGCATCTTTAGCTATCAGCGCTAGTAGTATCTTCAGCAGTCACACTAGCATTATCGCAGCTAATGCTATATATCTAGTTCATAGTTATGTTTAAAAGTGACGATTTTAAAGTTTTAAAAATGTAGTTTTAGTGTTTTCAATAAAGGTTTATTCTGTTGAGACACTTTATACGACAGAGTTTGATACTAAAAAGAGGATGTTTTCTCTCCATCTTCACAGGAGATCAGTACTGCGGAGGCCGACTAGTCAAACCCAATGGGAGTTTTAAAACTCCAAACTGGCCTGAGAAGGACTATCCGGCTGGGGTCACCTGTTCTTGGCATATAGTGGCTCCTAAAAACCAAGTAAGACTTTCTACATCCACTTTAGAATCTAAACAAAAATCCCAAATGTTGTGTCCTGTTGCAGATCATTGAGGTTAAGTTTGAGAAATTTGATGTGGAGCGAGACAACTACTGTCGCTACGACCACGTCTCCATCTTCAACGGGGCGGAAATAAACGACGCCAAGAGGATTGGCAAATACTGCGGAGACAGCCCCCCAGCGTAGGTGATTTGTGCCATTGCAGCAGATTCCTCATCGACCAAAGCGTCCGCCTCATGGTTTGAGTTCATCCTCCGTGTTCTTGCCTCAGACCCGTGTTTTCAGAAGGAAACCAGGTCCTGATCCAGTTCCTGTCAGACCTCAGCCTGACTGCGGACGGCTTCATCGGTCACTACAAGTTCAGACCGAAGAAATTCCCGATCACCACCTCGCCGCCTCCCACCACCACGCAGCCGGTCACCACCAGAGCAATACGTAAGTCAGAGCCCGCTGACCGTTCCCAACAACTGAAAAGCTAAAAATAGTCAAACGCAGAGCCTCCCCTGCACGGCTGATCATAAGAACACACTGTACTGGAGGCTGCAAGTCCCATTAAAAGCCTTCAACCCCAGCTGAACGTCTGTGAGCACACATGTTCTCCTTTGTGAACCAGACTAAAAACTAATCATCACAAAGTGTGGGTGTCTCCATTCAGAATCACTGCCTCCTTTCATTCTCCTGTTCCCACACATGCACACGTGGTGAGGCCATTTTGGCTCCCCTCCCAGCCATGATGTCACACCGTGGCACGGCTATCCTTCCTCTCTAGCAAGAGAAATATTTAGACACTTACTTTGTTTATTTCTTTTAAGCTTTGCTTATTTCTTTTTTTTCATCTTGAACTTTTTATTGTAATAGCAGGCTGTCTTTTTTTCATTACTCTCAATAGATGTTCATTTGGAGACTCGCGTTGCTGAAAATAAACCTCAAGAGACGCAAATTCGACCATAACTTACAAGCTTCCATCAGACAAAATTACAGACTGAAATGTGTGTGTTTTTTTGTGTGCAGCTCTGAAGTACTCGGTTGCGCTGTGTCAGCAGAAATGTAAGCGAAGAGGAACACTCCACAGCAACTACTGCTCCAGCAACTTTGGTGAGACCATCAACTCTTCGTATTTTTTTGTTTTGATTCCAGCTTTTGTCTTTTTAGCGGTTCACCCCAAACAAGCCAAATTCCTAGAACGAAAAACCATTTTGAAGAAGTTATTCTGTATACTGAACTATCTGTACTACACTCAGTTTGAAAATTTAGCCTTTCTGTAACCGGAGGGGGGGCTGTACAGTAAGTCTCAGTTTTCTCTAATATAAACATTCACAGAGACTGACTGCGGGTAAACTTCCATTAAAATAAAATGTGTTGATTCAGGTCAGCTGCTCTCCTGCTCTCTGATGTTTCCCTCCCTGCGCATGTCAGGCTGGCATTTCAAAGAGCTCCTTTTGGATTAGGAACAGTAACCGAGGGGGACTGTAAACGATGCGGCGGCACGTGTGGAAAAAGTCCCGTTTGGATAATGTGGCCAAAAAAATCAACACACTGTATTTCAGAAGTGGTGAGACAGAGCTGAAAACAGCTTATCTAGTTAACACTTAAAGTTATGGTTGTTCTTATATGTAGTTATTGATCTTTTGATCTATTTTAAAAGTGTTCCCAGTGGTTTTTTAATTATGGTTATGCTGTTTTTGGTCAAAAGAAAAGGTCATTTAGGGCATAGTTTCTGCAGAACAGCAGCAGTTTATTAAAATAAGTCTAATAAGAGAAATAACTCATTTCCCTTCCTATTGCTGAGAGCTCTCTGTTTACATACCACTAGCTTAAAGCCCTCACACATCCAACCTAACATTTTTGGTGCAAAAAAAAAATGGCGAGCAACATTAGAGCTATCCTTCAACGCAAATAAACGCCGTAGCAGACTTACTTTTTCTACAACCTAATTTTGATCAAACTGTCTTGGATTTGACAGCTGAATGTGAACTGATAACTTTACGAACGTTTAGAAGCTCTTTCGTTTGATTTACAGTTTAGTCATGTTTCATTCATTGATGGGTGGTTTGCAGGATCTCTTCAGTCCAATTCTTTCTTTAATGGGTATGTCCAAATTCCCAGCCTAATCCAAAATTACTAAAAAACTATATAGTGCAGGGCTGTCTAGTGCATTTTAAAAGCAATTCAGACACCATCCTCACTGCATTTTTTTTTTAAATGGCAAGTATGATTTTACTGATTTAAAATAAAATCAATACAAGCATTTTACAATCTTCATTTATGACTTCATTGTGTTCTGATGATGAAAAAGTTGATTGTTTATTAAAAAAATACCTTTTTTTTTTGCAAAAAAATGTTCAAACGCAATTCATTTTGGTCAATATTAGCCAATGTAGTGAGTATCGATGCACACTAGTTTTTCGCAAAGACTTCTGGGTAATTTGTTGTGCACTCAATATTGAACAACACTATATAGTGAGTAGTGAAGGAATTCAAACACTCTTATGCTAATAATAATTTGATTTTTAGTCACCAAAAAGTTCAGAATATTTGTGTTTTTAAAACCTATTCAGAAATAAAACTTCACTTTCATCTTGAAGCCTGGATCAGAAAAACAGACAACTTGTTAATTTATTATTCTTTTTCTCGTAAATTCACGACTTAAAAGTCGTAATTAAATTTTTTTTTGTTTGTTTACCGGCCTTAATTCTCTGTCTAACTAAATTAATGTTTTTTTTCTTGTAAATTCACTTCTTTTAAAGTCGTTAATTTCCGACATTTAAAGTCACACATCTACTTACGGGAAAGAAATAGTATATTTAGCCCATCAATTTTAAAATCATAAATATATGACTTTATTCTCATAATTTAACAACTAAGTTTTCTCATGAATTTAGGTCGCAATTACATTTTTAAATTTTGTTTTTATACAGGCCCTAATTCTCCTTCAAATTAAATTAATGCTTTTTTTCTTGTAAATTTAAGTGTTTTAAATTTGTAAATTTAAATTCCTAAATGTACAACTTAAAAATGTCTAAATACACAATAAAAAAATCATAAATTAAGCCCATGACTTTTAAAATCATAAATATATTCCTTTATTCTCAGTTATTTATTCCAGTAAATTTACGACTTTAAATTTTACAAAACAGTTTTTTTGCTTGTATACTGGCTTTAATACTGTCAAACTATCCAGCCTTAGATTAAAAAAAATTAAGATATACATAAATCTACTCGTTTACAAGCGGATGCATCCAAATAAAGCGAAGGAGGGAGCTCCATCCTAAAAATAATCATTTTCAAACAGCGTTTTTTTTCCACTTCCATTGATTTACAGCGATCTAAATAAAGAAATACTCAGAAATGCAATTTAAAGCTTAATAAGCTTAATTCTCTGTATATATGTGCTCCATCCAAAAAAATAACATGCTCAAAACTACGTCCAAGTGGTTCTTTAAAGCTGTTTTGCGTAACAGTGGGGTCACCCAGCAGAATGTTGTCATTCCAGCCAGGAACATAAGCAAGAACACAAAGTGAAGTTCAGACATGCATCCATGTAAGGAATCCAGGAGAAAACCCTGCAGCTCTGTTCACTCACATCATGCGGCTGAAGCTCCACAACAACAATCATGAGCTGAAAGAACCCTCTTACTGATTGTAATATTGTTCATATAATCAAATTAGCAAGATTTATAGTTTTAATCATACATTCTTGTGGTAGAGATGGAATGAAGGGATTTTTTTCTTAATTGAGGGAATTATTTCCAAATGTAAATTCACCCTTGAAGTTAATTCCAGACTTTTTTTCTGGATGACCAAAAAAAAAGTAGATTTTAAAGCATAAAAAAATGTCTGGATTTGTTTTGCTTTTGTGGCGGCAGTAATAACTGGGACGGTCATCACCGCCATGATGAGGGGAGGGAGCATGTACGCCACCGTCTCCATCATCAACGTGTACAAGGAAGGCAACCTCGTGATCCAGCAGGCGGGGAAGACCATGAGCACCAAGATCATCATCCTGTGCAAAAAGTGTCCATTTATCAGGAGAGGTGAGTCTAAGTGAGCAGGTGAAGCGTTGTCACGATCAATGGTTATTATCTGCTTGACTGTTTTGAATAATGGCTCTGAGTTTGCCTCCTTTACTGTCGTCACGAACCTACAGAATGATCCGGATTGTTCGGTGAGCGGCAGAACTCACTGCCGGAACAGTCAATGACAGTCTATACATTAACAGACACCTGCCGGGCGCCGTTTCTCACATTTCGCCTCCCTGAATGTCTCTGCTGTTCCGCCACTGCATTCAGGTTTGTTTTGTGTGACCTCACCAGGCTTGAACTACCTCTTCATGGGCCAGGTTGACGAGGAGGGCCGCGGGAAGATCGCCCCCCACCACTTTGTTATGGCTTTCAAGACAAAGAACCAAAAGGGACTCAATGTTCTGAAAAACAAGCAGTGCTGAGCTCCAGTAGCCGTGAGGATCTCCTCCGAGGTGGTCTGCCTGGAGCGCAGCTGGAGATGGAAACAATCCGGCGGAAAAACAAATCCCCGTCTCCGCAGCGTAAACACAAGCCAGGATAAACAAGTCTGTGTGCAACAGACATGCCCCATTTACTCACTTTAAAAGAAGTTTGTTTTTAAATTTTAAAATAATTTGGGAGTATTCAGCTAAAAGGTTTGTTAAAATGTATCTATTTTCATACAACTTTTACAGTTAAGACAAAACATTTTAGGGAAAAAAAATCAGTTTTTTCTGTTTATTGTGGCATCTTTTAATTTTAATTTTCTTTTTTTAGATTAAAATCCATTTTAGATTACTGCTTGTTGAATGAATTGAGTAAAACCTGGGGTTCATTCTTCAGTTGGCTTAAAGTCTTAAATGTGGTGATTACAGTGCAATATTTATTGTTTTCTTTAAGTCATTTCTCAGATTTCTTCAAGCTTTTAATTTAAATGGTTGCAAAGTAAACAACATACATTTTTTTAGAGAAGAAATGTTTTCTTATAAAAAAAAAGTTTATGCATAATATTTATATTTGATTGTTTTTATTGAACAGAATTAAATTTTTTGAACATTTTTCCATTTGTGTATCTTTTAATGATGTCCATTTAGAAATGGAAATTAGTCTATGTAAGAATACTACAAGTATACACTATCTATATATTGTAAATGTAAAAAGATACTATTCTTTCACATATACACTACTGTTAAGAGGTTTGGGGTCACTCACATATTTTTGAATTTTCAATGAAATCTTGCACTTTCATTCAAAGAAATGTATATTTTATTGATAGAAAATACATCAAGACTTTGACAAGGTTAGAAGTATTTATTTAAAATATTTTTTCCCCATTAAACTTTGCTTTTGTCAAAGAATCTTACATTTGGAGAAATTACGGCATAATCAGGAGAAATGTTACCCCACTCTTCTACAATACCTTTTTCGTTGCCCTTTACCCCAACTCTTTTCAAACTGGTGACACTAATATAATTATCCTCTTGCTCAGTTGTGCAGCAGATCCTTCCACTTTTCTCTCTACTCTGGTTAGAGCCTGTTTGTGCTGTTCTCTAAAAATACAGTTCATTTTCTTGGCAGTTTTTCACGTGGAATAGCCTTTATTTATGAGATCAACAACATACTGTCAAATTTCACATAAAAGTTCTCTGTTTTTTTGCACATTTTGAGCATTCATCACAAAAATTCATCCCAGGAACTCAATTTACTCAAAGGAAAGTCATTTTTATAGCTTCTCTAACCAGATAAGCTGTTTTCAGACGTGCTAACATTATTGCACTAGGATTTTCTAATCATCTGTTAGCGTTCTGACACAATGAGCAAACGCAAATTAAAATACTGGAGTGATAGTTGCTGTAAATGGACTTCTAGACTAATCTTTTTAAAATAATTTATCACATTAATAATGTATAGAGTGTATTTTAGATGACTTTAAAAGAGGGGTCCTAAAACTTTTGCCTGCATAAACCACACATCTGTTTTCTTCACTAATGGCAGAGTCAGTTTGTAGGCTAACAGAAAAGGCGTAACAATCACAGGGTGTGTCTAAAAGTCAACATTTATAGTTTTCCAGTAACCTACACATAACCAACTATTAATGACACTTTCTGGGATCTTCACAAAAAAAAAGTCAGGAAATAAATAATCATTTTAATGACATAATCATCAGAAAAAAAGTCAGAAATTATTTTGTCAGGAAAAATAATACATATAAAGTTATAAAGCTATGAGAGCTGTGTGCATCTGCACAGGAGACAGATTGATTGACAAGGTTTCCAGCCAATCAGGACACAGAACAGGGTGCTTTGTTTAAAAAAAAAAAAAAAAAAAGGGCAGCATTTGACTTGGATTTTTGTGGAGTTCAGATAGAGCCCGTAGTTTGGGGACCCCTGCTTTAAAGTAGTATAAAATAGTATTTTACTTCATAAAATTAGAACATTTTAAGCGGCCCCAAACTTTTACATTTCTCACCATCCTCACCCCGGTAAGAGCCACAAAATCTTAAAATTGGTACTGTTAAGATACATTTTAATGATTTTTTTTCATAAATAAAATACAAACATAAATAGCATTTTTCAAAGTATTAAATAGTTTAGCACTTTTGACCAAGGTTTACATGGCTTCCTTTCAAAATAAAAGATTCATCTCAATGCATCAAACGCAGCAGCTGGTTGTGTAATGTCACCACTGAGTAAAAAATAACCTTTATTTTAATGTTTGTCTCGCTTCTCAGCCAGAAATGTGTAAATATAACTAACCAAAAAGAAATTAGACCTAATTAGGATACTAATTAACTATAAAGCACTATTAAAATCCTTGAATTTTTTTCAAGTTTGTTAAACTATGAAGCTGATCCACTTAATGGAGTGTTGGAGCATTATGGGTAGTGTAGTCAGGAGCTTGGTGGAATGATGTGTTGTTCTTCAACTGTTAGCTTACTTTTTTACTTCACTTTAAATGAAAAATTCTTTTTTCTTCTGTCACAATGGAGGCGTGAAAGCGCCACAAGGCTCTGAAGCTGCATACCTCTGGTTTACTCTGCTTATACTCAACTAATGAAGTAAACTTCATGTGTACTACTATTTGCTAAGGGGGAGATAAACCTGAATTTATCCGGACACGATCTGCAACATTCCTCCCAGGTTTTTACCCAATAAAACTCAAAGAAAATCAAGTATTTCCATAAATTTTTATTCATCCCGTTGAAAACAATGGCTTTATATATTTACAAATAAAGGTTTAAATAGCAGACAAAAGTCTGAATTTGAAGGCTTTGGTCGCTGATTAAATATTCTCTAAAGTTTGAAATATTAACTTCTGCACATGCCGGCATCCCAGATTAACATGAAACAAAGGTAGGAGAGGGAGTTTTAGCTCCTCGGGTAGAACATGGCGTACTTGGAGGTACGGAAGCCCAGCAGGTCTCTCATCTCGTTGCGAAACTTGGACAGGTCTTGGCGCAGGTCGTTCAGGTTCTCCACCGTGGCCTGGTCTGTGCTCTGCATCTTCTGCCTCGTGGAGGTCAGGTATCGGTGAACCAGGCAGCACATGATCTTCTGGTAGTTCTCGTCCCGCTTTTGCTTCAGGTTCCTCCACTCCTGGAGGTGAACGGCAGGAAGGAATTAGTGCAAAGAGGAAAATAGCGGGAAAAGATTTTGGGTGGGATTTTTCTCACTTTGAGGCTATTCTGTCTCTTCATTTTGCCCTTTGTGGTGTGGGAACAGATCCACTTCCTCAAACTGGTCACCAGGTAGCAGACGGTCTTTGGTGAAGGGAGGATGTTGAAAGGTGGAGGCAGAGTACACTTGTCGTCGAAGTAGCTCAGCCAGAGTTTCGCCCGTGCAAACTTCCACTCTTTATCCTCGTGATTCTACAGAAGAACAAAAAAGTCAGGAATTGCAAAAGTAATCTTTTATCTAAATCTAATTCCCAGCAGTTCTCTGACGCCAACAGAGCATTAAAACCTGGAGTCAAAGAAAAGCAGCTGTGCAGAATTTCAGGAAAACTTGGAACTAAAAAGGAACATTTTCTTCTCTGAACTTAATCGCTCGTGACAGCAGAAAGAAACTTCAGACTAAATCCGTGCAGACTTACAGCAATTTGTCTGAAGCTCTTATGGAGCATGGCCACCAGCAGCTTGGTGAGAACAATAACCACCACGATGTTGTAGGTGCCGATGATCAAGGCGCCAACAAAAGACCTCAGCTCCTCCGTGTAGCTGATTCGGGTGACGAAGAGGGCGACGTGCGCCAGGGAGAAGATGTACCAGAACAGGGCGTAGCAGGTCCCCATAAACCTGTGAAACGGATAAACAAGGCTTTGGGAAATGCAGATTGGGGGTTTTAAAGATCTAACAGGAAAACTGCTGCAGCCTCTGAGCCTTATTAATAAAAGAATAGCTGCAATCCTGCAGAAGAACAGTAGCCGTGTTGCAGTGTGGGCGTTCACTGCAGAGGCTGCAGTTTTCCTCCACAAACATTTCATCCAAACATGAATCTTTATGGATATTTCCTGCATAAATATAAATATTATGGAGAGAAAATAGTCTCATCCCAATTTGCACATGTAAAATTCTTGATTTGTAGCTCATACATTTTCTGCATAAGTAAAAAAAATTACAAAAAAAAAATAATACAATTTACACATGCACAACTGAAAATTATAACAGCTGGAAACTATCTACACAAAGAGACGTGAAAAGAGTTTTGCATCTGATTCGTCTGTAAATGCGGTTTTGTGGGTTCATAACAAGCAATTTGTGTGTAATTTTTAAAGATTTGTGTGCATATTTAGTTTCAACCTGTTGTAATTTTAAGTTGAACATTTAAGTTGGAATTTTTTTGAATTTTCCTAATTTTTGTACTTATGCACAAAATGTATTGTATGAGTTACAGATCAAGAAATGTCCACGCAAAAATTCAAAGTTACACACAAATAAAAAAAATGTTGCATGCACAAATCCAAAAATTTAGCACACACAAATCCAAAGTTATGCACAAATTAAAAAAATGATGCATTCACAAATTCAAAAATTTAGCACACATAAATCCAAAGTCACCATTCAAATAAAAAAACTACACATGCACAAATAAAAAAAATTCAACCCACACAAATACAAAGTTACGCACAAATTCCAAGTTATGCAAAAATATTACACACACAAATCCAAAGTTACACACAAATGAAAAAAATGATGGAAGCCGAAATCCAAAGTTACACAAAAATGAAGAATTATGCACATACAAATCCAAAGTAAAGCACAAAATTAAAAAAAATAATGCACGCTCAAATCCAAAGTTATCCATTTAAAGAAGAATTACACAGACACAAATTGGGATGAGTCTGTTTTCTCTCTACAAAATATCAACAAAATACCTTATCCATCAGTGTATTTTTCATGTCCTAAATCATTTAAATAGTTTACAGTGTTCGTTTATGCACACCTGTACTCTACAAACTTTGCACAGGTTGTAATGAATTTTAGGTCCTACGAAAATAGGAAATACTCTGCTAGTTTTTACATATTTAGGCTTTTTCCTGTGTTTTTCTTAAATAAACACACTTTAATTTAGCTTAGATTGAACTTTATACAAGTAAAGAGTAAAAAGTGCATCATGTCTAACATCCGTTAACAAGCGTTCAGAACATGAACTCGTGAAGTAATGCCACAAAGTTTGATCATACGTGTGGAATGCATCGTTGCTCTGTTGCTGGCAGAAGATGCCTTCGCAGTCCTTGGTTGGTGTATTCTTTTGCGGGCCTTTGCCGTACAGCTGAGTGAGTCCAATGGTGAAGGAGAACAAGACCAGCAGGAAAAGGCCCAGAAACTTTCCAAAATCCTGCAGCATCTGACCCATGGAGATCTAGGAGATCATTGAGACGAGTCTGTTATGCTTTTGACATTCGTCCACTGAACCTTGTGCACATTTTTAAACAGTAATAAATTTAAAATTCTGCAGCTCCCCTGTTGTGTTTTGATGGATTATTTTTACTGTCAAGCTTTCTCATAATTGTAGGGAAAAAAAACAAAATATTCTGGCTGAAGCTCAGAAGTTGAAAAAGTCTATTTAAAAAAAAAAAAAGAAACACTGTTTATAGATCGGAGCAAACAGATGCTCAAACACGAAGCTTGGCCTTACAAAACATAAACTGACAGTGTCCAGTGCAGCCGTTCTGCCCGCACCTCAGGGCGAATGACACGGACGTGTTTGCGCTGAAACTGAGGCAGCTTGTTCAAGAAGGATGGCTCTGTTAGGATGATTCCAAACAGAGTAAATCCCTTCACTGTACTCCTTCACCGCTAGTAAATAGCTAGCTCCATGCTTGCCAAGCCTGACAGATAGCCTAAGTTAATTACTGTATAAATAGAACGCAAGGCGGACAAAAGGGGGATTTACTGAGTTTATAATTTGGAACAACCAAAAAAAGTTAACACTTCATCTTTGCAAAAGAAAGAGATGCATCTTAGTAGGCAAGAGTGAATACTTGATTTGAACTTTAAATGACAAACTTGTTAACTGTTAGTGTTGCTGAGGTTAAGTCTGGGCCACGGACGCGCAGATTTCCATCACTCTTTCCAAACTCAGCGGGGGCCCCGACCCCACAGACACACGAGCCGACACATTCAGGGAAGACTGCAACCCTGACTCACTCTGCATGAGCGTAACTGGATGGAATCCTGGCCTTCGAGGGCGTGTAGGTGCGTTTCTGTGGCGGCGTGTCTGCCACGTGAGTGTGAATGAACACTATCTAAGCCCATTCTGGGTTTTTTCCACATCCTGCCAACCCAGACGCTGATGTCACAGCGTGCGTGCAGAGAAGATGGGAGGAAAATGAAGCAGATGGAGTGGAGAGCGCCGGGGTTTAAGAGTGTTCATTAACAAACTGCTCAGCAAGCTGATGCTTTTATGATCCAACTAGAAACAAGGAATTGATGCATTCCTGAAAGCAGACTGATCTGCTGAGTAACTGAGGCGGCGATTACGCAACAGGTCGCACATGGGAGGAAAAAATCCAGGCCTGGATAGAGCTGCCTCTATCATTTCTGCAGCCTAGCTGGCTCAATAAAAACCAGGGATATAAGGGGAAGAAAATACAGACGAGGATGAGGGCAAAGGAGAAAAAGAAAAGGCCATGGAAAATTCTGACTTTAAAAAAATCAGAATTCTGATATTAAAGTCAAAATTCTGGGAAAAAAGTCAGAAATCTGAGATTAAATCAGAATTCTGAAAAAATAAAGTCAGAATTTTGAGATTAAAGTAAAAAATCTGAGATTAAAGTCAGAATTCTGAGAAATAAAGTTGGAATTTTGAGATTAAAGTCAGAATTCTGAGAAATAAAGTTAGAATTCTGAGATTAAAGTCGGAATTTAGAGAGAAAAAAATCAAAATTTTAAGATTAAAGTAAGTACTCTAAGAAAAAAAATAAGAATTCCGGGGAAAAGTTAGAAATATGAGATCAAAATAAGAATTCTGAGCAAAAAGTTCAAATTCTGAGATTAAAGTCAGAATTTGGAGAAAATGAAAGTCAGAATTTTAAAATTAAAGTCAGAATCTTGAGAAAAGAAAGTCAGAATTAAAAAAAAAACCCTCAGAATTTTAACTCAGAATTCTGAGAAAAAAAGCAGAATTCTGAGATTAAAGTCAATTCTGGGAAAAATGTCAGACTTCTGAGATTAAAGTTTAACATTTTTGAGAAAAAAAGTTTTCCCTGCACTTTTTCTTTTCTTGGTGGGACTAATCCTCTTCTGTAAAAAAACAAACAAAAAGAAGAGAAAAATTAAAAATGGTGTACTTTTCTGAGGACAAATAAGCACTTTCACTAACGAAAAACCACTTTATGTATATATTGTTTGGCAAAAAGCAAAATATTTGTTAAAATCTGTTAAAATGTTAAGTTTAGTGTAGAAAAAGACAAGAAACGTGGCTCATGAGAAGCTGCAGCGATGCTCAATGTGTGGCTTTGCTCTTGAATTTTTCACATTCACTGAGACAGCATGAGAGTGGGAGTTCCATGTCAAGACAAACAGAGAGTAAGTCATTTTTATGAACTTTTACGTAAGTGTTCTGCCATATTATCCTGACACCAGATGCAACATGAATTCAAGACAGAAAAAAAAACAAAAAAACGACGGCTTACCTGCAGAGGGCCCAAAATAGAGCTGGTGGTGTACATGAAAAAAAGGCGCAGGTAACTCAGGACGTTTGCAAAGGCAAAGAGACCCTCGGCTACCAGGATGGGATGGAAGGCGTCCCAGTTCTTTCTGTCCATGTGTGGAACATCTATGCACTGCAGGAAACAAGAAAAATGTAAAAAAAAAAATCAAGCAATTTGAACACATTTATTTACATTTTATATAAAAAACCACAATACAAACATAAAAAATGTTTTTTTTTCTTTAATACTTGAAGAGCCAATAAAAGTTTATTGTTCAGAAAAATATACTTTATTTTTTTGTGGCCATTAAGTCATTTGTTTATAAAATTTAGCCTTAAAATATTACAATCATTGAATTATAACAGTGTTTTATTTATTCTATACATAATATATGATTCATTTTGCTTTTGACAGAAGCCTGTTTGAAGTTCCTTTCAAAATAAAAGACATCCTGTGTCAAATTAGATCCTCATCCTGAAGCAAATTTACTTGAATTTAAATATAAAAAAAAAGAAATATGCCATTTTATATCATGCCTTCGATGTGCTTTCATCCTTGTTGTCCTTTTACTATCAAATCAAATCCATGTTTTTACAAAAAATATAGATAAATATGTAAAGTGATGTAATTCTATCAGGGTGGGCAAACTTTATGACTCATTGTTTGACAAAAGGGCGAGACTCAGAGCAAACACGTGGAGTATTTTGATAATTCACCCCATAAAGAAAGAGATAATAAGGAATCTGTAAAAACACCTTTTAATTTGATTTAAAATTAATAATTTTTTGTTAAAACAGAACATTCTTTGAAATTTCATTTCCAAGCTGGGACTTTTGTACTTATGTTTGTACCTATTACAGCAATGGGTTGATGTTCCTCAAAGAAAAACGCAAACTTAGAGAAATGGTGGGTTCATGTGCTGTTGGAATGTCCGACTCAGAAAACACACATGAACGTCAGAAAAAAAGCAAAATCTCCCATCACCAGATAAATGCAGAATAGCTTCCAGCACTTTGACAAAAGTCAATTTATTTGTAGAGCACCATCTAGGGCAGGGGTGTGCAACCTGCAGCTCTGGAGCCACATGTGGCTCTTTTATCAATCACAAGTTCAACTAATTTATTTTTGAGTGTCATCTACCACAGAAAACCAATTTGAGGTCAGTAAGCACAACCAGAATTTAGCTGGACATTTTCAGTTTTTTAACAAATTAAAAGTTTTTCGATGAAAAAAATTCAAACCATTCACTTAATCAGCTCTGAGTTAATTTTGGTTACTTAGATTTACAAATTTCTCAGGTTTTATTTTAAATCACTGCTGACATCCTATGTGACAAAAGGTGTCTTTTATTTTGAAAAATCCTTCAAAAGTTACTAAAAGGCTATTTTGTTTTTATATTTAAGTTGTATTGATGCCTAAAAGCAATAGTTAATTTACATTCAATAACATAAATACAAATCAATGCCTTTTTTTTTATTTTAAAGGGTAAAGTTACTGGGTTGTTGTCGGTGAGAAATCGACCCAAATGGCTCATTAGGTATTGAAGGTTGAAGACCTTTGATCATCTGAATTCCACGGGATATAAAACATTAATAAAGAACATGAATATAATTTATTCCAGTTTAGCATGCTAGATTAACGGGCCTCCAGAATGTGATGGTTTGCCCTCTTCTAAACTAGACTGTTGTGCAACAGAAGATAAAAAATATTATTATTCTAATAATAAACCCTTCTGATAGTAGATTAAACCTCTTACCATAGTTTTGCTCATTTATGTGACACATTCGTTTCAAGCTCAATAAAATAAAACTAAAGCAAATGAACCAAAACTACAAACCCTTTATATATTCAGGTTGGTTTAGAATAGATCTTTGTTCATGTTGTTGCAGCCTGCCACCACTTGGGGTCAGTGTTAAAATTGTTTTAGTTCCTAAAAATATAAATTTCCATTAAAATATAACAAAACTTCCAGGTTGATAATTAATGGATTTTAAATGTTCACAATCCTCATAGCATGCAAAAATTGCAAATAGAAGGAGTCATTTAAACCTCTATGAGTATCAGTGTGAGCTGCTGAATTTGATCTAAAATCAAGAGAAATTAATGTACATTTTGAGGGAATGTATATTGATTCTTTTATGTGTTTTTGTTAGTTTTTATATTTTAAAAATTGTGTGAGTACCTTGCTATGAGCAACAACCCTGAGGGTGAAGGTGGCTAGGTAGAGACCTTTTGGGCAACAACCTGAGGTAAGCTAAGAGAGTTAAGCAAGTAGTTTAGCTTTTCCTTTTTCTCGCTTCTGGCAACTTTTTTCCAGGCTTTCGTCCTAATTCACGTTTAAGGAAGTCAACTTAACACTCTGGAAAAGCATTTTTTTGTGTATCTGGAATATTTGGAAGTCTTCTCTAGTCATAATTCATCTCACAGAAGGAGCCCTGAGGAAACAGGAATGCAAAAGACTAATGTGATGAAAATGTGTGTGGAATTTAATAAAAGAGAAAAATAAATTACTGAATTTAAATGAATAAAAATACTTGGAAATACAGAATAAAAAGAGTCAATGTAAAAACATGTCTCTAAATGACTTCGGAAGAAAAGACGAATGCATGAAACCCATTAACCCATCTTCATCCACTCAAATGTTTAACACTGAAAAGAGCTGCAGAAACATCCCAACACATCCAGGAAACCGAACACTCCCTACATCTGATCCCCCCATTAATGTGAGGCGTTTAGCTCAAGGGAAAGAAAAATAGATGAAGAAGAGAGAGGAAGGGAACAGCATAAAGAAATCAAATAAAACTGAATGCTAGCTGCTGATAAAGAGACCGTTCACATCCTGAATATACGAGAAAGAAGCAGCATCTTTTCAATTTAGCACATCTTACATAACGTTGTGAATCCTGCAGGCATCCTCCAGTCTGCTTTGCTGAAAGACTGCTTTAAAGACTCACTCTGAGGAAAATAGCGTTTTTAACATGTTCTATTGGCTATTTTCTGACAATTAAAAACTTTTGTAAATAAAATTCGATTTAAAAAGCTTTTTTCTACGGAGGCCCTGAAGTGAAAACGACATCAACAAATCACTTAATGCAAAAACATTTGCGTTAAGTGCAACTTAAGTGCAACAATATTGGATATCATCATCCATTCAGCAGAATAGTATCTTCCTTTTCTGGTATCTTATTTCTCATTTTGTTTTCCGAAATGTTTTTGTATTTTGGTTTCTGAAATTTTGTTTTGCTTTCTAAAATGTAATGCTGTGTTTTTAGTATCTATTTTGCTTTTGTTGACTCCATTTGCATTTCAGGGCCACCGTACGTTTCTGAGTATGTCTCTATTCAAATCGTCGTGAAATCTGGAGAAGAAAAAAATTCATTTTGAAAAAGCTTTTTTGAGGAAATACGCTGCAATCTCACTGCTCTCTCTCAGCAATGGGGAATGGAAGAGGGGCGGGATTGCTCTACACCAACAGTCTGCCCTCAATTTTAGTTAAATTTATAATGAAAAACTGCTGCTGTGGAGAAATTATGTCCTAGATAATGACAGTTTCTTTTTTCTTTTAACTAAAAGTGACATAATTATAATAAGAAAACCACTTTTAAAATAGATCAAAGTTAGGTCAAAAGGGCTTTTTAAAAGAGGCATAATTTCAAATTAAAAGTGAATCTCAAAGACGCCTCTGCTTTTGACATTTTTATACAAATTTAGGAAGTCTAAGTTACTTCAGGACACTTAAGTAAAAAAAAAAAAAAAAAAAATTGAACATTCCCACTTTCATTTACTTTGATTTGGGTGGAACAAAGCTCTAACATGAGAGAAGTGGTGGTAAAACCTTAATAAAAAAGCAAACACTTTGTGATCTAACCGCCTTAATAATTGTATAACCTGTCAAGCTTAATGATACAATTCATCACCAATATTAAAAAAATGTAGGAAAAAAAACGCTTCACTGCTGAGAAGCCAAGAGGCCATTACCGAGGCTGATATTGATCCATTTACCGAGGAGGTAGATAAGAAGCTCCTCGCCTCATAAGAACGACACTAACATGATTATGGAAGAGTTTTTGTTTGCGTGTGTGTGTGTCGACTTCAGCGATGACAGCACTCAGATGAGCCACAAAGGAGAAATTAAATGCCGCAGCTCCATTTTGTGAAGTTCAATTAGAGGAAGAGCTGACCCATTTAATCCAGTCAAGCTGGGCTTTCTGTCATTTTCTGTACAGGCAACAATTTGTCATGCAGCATCTGATAGAATTACAGAGACAGTTTTGGTGACTTCAGGCTGACCGTAATAGCAATCTTGTATTTTCATGTCCTGATGATATATTGCAAAATCAATTTTTTTCTCTAGCATTGAATTTTTATTCTATATTTGGTTAAATGTGGTGTGCATGGAAACAGTGCCCTGACATTTGGTGCTAAAGAGAGAGCCCACCTATGATCCAGAGGATGAGAAGGTAATCAATCATCTCAAGAGCGGGACCCATCATGTTCTTCTTGCCCTCGTTGTAGACCAGAGAGTACAGGTTGAGCAGCAGCAGGAAGGTGAAGTAGGAAGCGCTGTGGATGATGAATTTCACAAACGGTGTGGATGATCTGGCCCACGCGGGAGCGGGGCACCAGAAGGTAGCAGACGGACAGCAGCGGCCAAAGTAGGGCCACGCTCAAGACGGTGGCTATCTTCAGACAGGTGTGCTTCCGCCGGTAGCTCGCCGTCTCTCCGAACCAAACGGTGTTGAGGAACTGCTGACAGTTGGACTGAGCCACGAACTGTCGGCAAGAGAAGACAAAAGTATTTGGACGTGATTTTACAGAAACAAGGGAACATCTGGATGGAAGCCAAAAACGGCCAGCCCTACTTCTTTTATATATATATATTGTTTTCTGTTGATAAAGAGATCCACAATCTCATTATCACGATGGTTAAGAATATATTGTAGCATTCCTCTCTTCCTCTTTTTCGCAGAGACTTTACCTGTTACCTTTACCATATTCTTCATTATATTGTAATCACAAAAAAAACAACTTTTATTTTCTAGTGATAACGAGATCCACTACCTCGTTATCACTAGAAAATTATTTTGCAAAAGCAAGTGAACATCTGTATGGAAGCCAAAAACGGTCAGCCCCACTTCTTTTTTCACATTGTTTTCTCGTGATTAAGAGATCCGCAATCTTGTTATCATGAGAAAACAAAATACATTTTCTCGTGATAATGAAGAATATATTGTAGCATCCCTCTCTTCCACTTTCTGTCACCTTTACTATGTTCTTCATTATCTTGTTATCACAAGAAAAAAAATGTCATTTTCGAGTGATGACGAGATCCACTACAAAATAATTTTACAAAAACAAGTGAATATCTTTATGGAGGTCGAAAACCTTCTTTTCTAATACGGTTTTCTCTTGATAATGAGATCTACTATCTCATTATCAAGAGAAAACAAAATAAATTTTCTCATGATATTGTAGAATATATTGTAACATCCGTCTCTTTCTCTTTTCCTGTACAAAAGTCAAAAACAGCCCGGCCTACTTCTTTTTTTAAATTATTTTTAAGTGACAATGAGATCCACTAGCTTGTTTTCACAAGAAGATGTAATTCGTTTTCCTCTGATAGTGAAGAATATATTGTAGCGTTCATCTCTTCTTCTTTCCCGCACTGAGACTTTACCTGTTCTTCATTTTCTTGTTATCACACGCAAACACGTCATTTTGTAGTGATAACGAGATCCACTACCTCATTATCACTAGGAAATAATATTATAAAAGCAAGTAAGTATCTCTATGGAACCCTAAAATGGCCTACCCTATTTTTTTTATAGTTTTCTCGCGATAACGAGATCCACTTTCTCATTATCACGAGTAAAAACAATTCTCGTGATAATGAAGAATATATCGTAGGGTCCCTGAGACGCTGGGACTCTACTTGTTACCTTTACCAAATCCTTCATTGTCTTGTTATCACAAAAAAACAAATTACTTTTCTAGCAATAACGAGATAGTGGATCTCATTATCTAGAAACTAGAAACGATAAAAATGTAGAGCAGGCTGTTTTTGTATTCTTGTACATCTGAAAGTGGAAAGTTTAACATTTTCTTGTGCTTTTATTACCAAATCTGTTGCAGCAATTCTTGTTCTTGCAGCATTTTTCCTCATTATTGAGGACAAATATACAGAAAATTAGGCTCAAAATCGTATTTTTGAGTATTTCTTTATTCAAATTGTTGTGAATCAGGAGCAGACGAAAGAAATACCATTAGTTTCTCGGTGAGACAGCACCTACTACAACTCCATTCCACTCTGATGATCCGCGTACAAGCTGGCAGTTTTTGTTGCACCAGTAATGCTAGATGTGAGGGGCCGTAAGCTAACGGGAGAGAGTGTAAACAAAGGGGTGATAGGATATTAGTGTAGGCTTACTCCCTGTCAACAGTCCTGCCCATTCAGAGGCAAATTTCTGATAAACTCCAGAAACTGTCCTAAAAAATTGCAATAAAAAAAAAAAGTTGGATAATCGTTGTTAAAAGATCTCTAGGAATGATTATAAAATAGATCAAAAGAGGATAGGAGATAAACAGTTTTAGATAAACTCTAGGATGTCCCGCTACGTTCTAATCGGTGGTCTAATTGATCAAAGTGTCAGGATGCAGGCAGCTGCTGGTTCTTTGCTTGTTGCTGCCAGCAGGAACCTGGCAGGCATTATGTAAATACGCCGCTACACTGCAAAGACGGGATGAATCTGGACGAGCAAATGTTTCAGCGAGGATACACAGCACTCTGCTGCCGCTCAATACCAAACCACAAAAAAGCTTTTAGACTTTCAGGAGATCCGCCCTCATCTTCAGCCTCGTAGGAATAATGTATGAACAAAGAACACTGCTTTTCAGCCAAGCCTAACATACACTGACTCATTAAACTCGGGGAAAAAAAGTGACAAAAACGAGTGTTCAACCAGAGACAGCAGAATAATTTGTCCTTTTTATAGTACTGTTAGATCTGTTTTATTTCTCCTGCAAAAAACTGTAATCATTCCAACTATAAATCACACTCAGCTTTCAACTTCAGCTTTGACTGCTGTCCCCTGGAGGAAGCAGATCAAGCTGCGGAGCGCTGCAACAACTTGTGGTGCTTAGCATCATACCTGAGCTGAGTTAGCACTTTTAATTTGTTTTTTTTTTTTTTTTTTTTAGAGAAAGATTCTTGTTTCATGATCAAATTCATTGCAAATTTGTAAAGATTTGATTCAAGACATTTAAGCTCGTTTAAATGATCTTTGCTTGGCACATTTCCAAGCTTTTCTCAAAATTCGATTTTTTTTCTTTCACTAAAAGATAAAATAAGGAAGTGAATATTAAAATGAATAAAAATCCTTTTAATCTCGATAATAGAAAACCTGGATTGAAAAACTTAAATTACACTGTTGATTGGTTCAATTTTAAGAATCGTAAAATTAATCATTATTCATCAATGAAGGTTGCAAACATATTATTGGTCTGTGTAACATTCAATTTAAAGTAAGTTTGCTTTTTTTTAAGTGTATTTTTCCTGTTTTGAATGCTTGTGTGGAACTGTTTCTATTTACTGCTGCACAGACATACCATTTTACTTTTTTGTGATTTTCTTCCTAAAATTAGCATTATTTTTTCTATTTTTAGTCAAACTTTTTGCAGTGTAGATACTGATAAATACTTGCTTTTACTTTAAACCATAGAAAGTCTAATTGAAAAAAAATCTTACTTATACAGTCAATGGTTTAAACTTTGTTTCCCTAATTATATTTCTGCTTTTTATCCATTTTCTCTTTTCCTTAAAAGTTTTTTTGGCATCTGTCTCGATCAAAAGTCTCTGAATCTGATTCCCAGTGATCCATCTCCAGATGTTGATGCACTTTCAAGGATATGTAGGACTGAGCTTAGAGCTTTGGTGTTTATGTTCTTTGATTTACTGTAATTTATTTATTTTTAATTTGCGCCGCTTTTCTCCTTCAGAATCTACTGGATTGACCGTGTTAACAATAAAGAAATGATAGTAGGTTAAATATTTAAGTGCCGCCAGCTACGCCTCAGGTGTCAGAGGGATCTTCCCAAACGAACCTCTTTCTGGTTGTACTTGATGGCGAGCTTAAGCCGACTTAGGTTCATCCGTTCCTCCAGCAAGCCTCTCTTGTCGACGTGATCCTCGCTGGATGTGTGGTTGAGGATCACTTCCAGCTCCCTGGAGTTTCGCGCCTGAGCCAGGAGGTCTTTGGCAAACATCTTGCATTGCTTTGCCAGTTCCTCATAGTCGTTCCTGGAATCAAGACGCCAGATAAAAACCAGGTTGACAGCATTCAACTCTGAATATAATGGTGTTATAGTGGTAGTTTCAGGGATGTTACTGTCATAAAACAGCAGCTGGATTTACCGAAACTCCACCTCTACAAGGCTGAGCTCCTTCAGGTCTGCACTCAGCTCGAACGCTCTCAGAATGGGGTCCTCCTCAGTCAGCATGATGAGTGCCGGGCTCGCCAGGCAGCGGTAGATGTCAAGGCGGAACCTGGAAATTGAAGATTGTTAAAGGGAGCAGACTATTTCCTGGTGGACAAAGGGAGCAGACTATTTCCTGGTGGACAAAAGGGAGATGTCTATGTCCTGGTGGACAAAGGGAGCAGACTATTTCCTGGTGGAAAAAAGGGAGATGTCTATGTCCTGGTGGACAAAGGGAGCAGACTATTTTCTGGTGGACAAAAGGGAGCAGACTATTTCCTGGTAGACAAAAGTAGCAGACTATTTCCTGGTGGACAAAAGTAGCAGACTATTTCCTTGTGGACAAAAGTGAGAAGACTATTTCCTGGTAGACAAAAGTAGCAGACTATTTTCTGGTGGGCAAAAGTGAGAAGACTATTTCCTGGTGGACAAAGGGGAGAAGACTATTTCCTGGTGGACAAAGGGGAGCAGACTATTTCCTGGTGGACAAAAGGGAGAAGACTATGTCTTGGTGGACAAAGGGGAGAAGACTATTTACTGGTGGACAAAGGTAGCAGACTATTTCCTGGTGGACAAAGGGGAGAAGACTATTTCCTGGTGGACAAAGGTAGCAGACTATTTCCTGGTGGACAAAAGGGAGCAGACTATTTCCTGGTGGACAAAAAGGATAAGACTATTTCCTGGTGGACAAAGGGGAGCAGACTATTTCCTGGTGGACAAAAAGGAGAAGACTATGTCCTGATGGACAAAGGGGAGAAGACTATTTCCTGGTGGACAAAGGGGAGCAGACTATTTCCTGGAGGACAAAAGGGAGAAGACTATGTCCTGATGGACAAAGGGGAGAAGACTATTTCCTGGTGGACAAAAAGGAGAAGACTATTTCCTGGTGAAGAAAGAAAAAAACTATTTCCTGGTGAAGAAAGGCAGTAGACTATTTCCGGATGGACAAAGGAAGCAGACTGTTTTCTGGCGGAGAAAGGGAGCTGATCATTTCCTGGTGGAAAGGGGAGAAGAATATTTCCGATTGGACAAAGAAAGCAATTGGTAGAATTGGTTTGAACATTGATTATTGAGCAAAGGACAGAAAGGTACACGTGAAAATGATTTTTGATACGGAGATTGATGATGCTTAACAGATTTAAAAAAAAAAAATATTCACAGCCAGTTCCACTCAGAACAATGTTCTCATTTCATTAAATCCTGAAATGTTCACCTGGTGTTGTTGTCTACATGCTTTGACTGAATTTTACTGCAAATGAACCCGTTAGCCATAAACCCTTCTGTCTGAGCAGAATTTTGAGATACACAGTATATATATATATATTTTTTTTTTTTTTTTTTTGACAGGTCGGCTCTATGTTGACATCTTGAATAGGCAGCCCTCTCAAGAAGAAAAAGGCGGAGCCTCAGAGATTGAGTTGTTTTACTTCCGGGTAAGAAAACAGTCCACAAAAATAACTCATATTCCATAAATAATGTGTTTTTTTGTGTTCCGAAGGTAATATGATCACATACCATATGGATCATATGAATTAAAACAAGTTGTCTTCTACCCACTTCTTTTTGAGCACTTTATTATTTTTAGTTATTAAGCTATTTCACTTTGGGGTTTAAAAATAAATATAAATTAAATTAAGTACATTTAATATAGTAACTATAAAATACTGAATAGAAAACAAAAGAACACCAATTAATTCCTGCAGAAAATTGAGGTGAATTTAAAGGAATAGTGAAATAATCTTAGTTGCAAAAGATTTTCTGATGTTTTTACATTACACTGGTTACCATTTAAACTACACTTTTTACTCCATCTTCCTTTTTTACGCAAACTCTTTATTCCACGTGTAACCTGACAGCATTTTAAAATGATTTGCCGTTAACAGGAGGACCGTTCTGCTCTTAGTCGCAAATCCTGAGGATCTACAAATGAAAGAAAGTTTCATTTTTCTTGCTGTTATGCTTCCACCTGCTTTGATCTCTCTGTGGTTTGGCAGAGACTGTTTCATTTGATGCGCTGTGTGGGAGGTGCTGCTTGGAGCGCAAAACTGCCCGGCACCGGATATCAGCTCAATCCCATCTGTAAATCCGAGAGTCAGTCAGAAGCCAAGGACAAAAACACAGAAATACTGCAGTTTCGCTACTTTTGTGTAGTGTAATGTACATTCCATGCATGGCGTTATAAAGACAAATGCATTTGTAGGTCGTAAAATCAAAAGCATTCCTTTAAAATCCTCTGCAAAACCCTCTAAATCTTGTTATTTTATGCCTAAGGGACATTTATTAGCTGGTAAAAGCAAAAAAACAAACTCTTGACTGCTTTTCTTGACAGCCACTTATTTCCAGTTGATTTATAACTCCTATTTTCTTGATAAATGGCTTTATTTACAAAGCCGAAAGTTCACTCACGTCTTCTTCGTTTCAGTTTTGCAGATCACTGTACCTGGAGTGACGTAAGCTGTCCTTCTTGTTTTTAGCGTTGCACAACGTGCACTCGCAGCCCACGGCGTGGGGCCTGGGAAGGGAGATGTCCTGTTTCAACAACATGGTCAAGATCTCGTAATTGTTCCTGTGCGCTGCCAGGATGACCGGCGCCACATCCATGGTGGTTGAATACTCTGGATTCTGGATGCGCTGCATGAGTTTCTGAGAAAAGTATACAAGTATATGAATACCAATCTGTTGTTTGCTGCACCTTTTTATTTAGATTTGAAATGAGAAGAGACGTACAGCGATAGAGGGCTTGGAGGATCGTCTCGGTCTGTGGTTGAGGAGGATGTCCACAGCTCCCACCACCTCCGAGTCTATAGCCACCAACAAGGCATCTGTCGCCTTCGCGGAAAAGCACGATTTTATGAGACGCCGCGCACTTAGTACCAAACTAAACACGATCAGAGGGTTACCTGGCAACCGTGCTCAAGCAGAAGCTGCAGGATGTCCAGATTTTCATTCTCAATGGCGATGGTGACGGCGTCTCTGCCCAGCACGTCGATGCAGTTGATGTTGAGCTCGCCGTGTCGATTCTCCTCCAGCAGCTTCTTCACCATGTAGTAGTCACCTGGTAAGAAGAAGAATTGATATATCAGAATAGGAAGTCACAACTGATATATTTAATTAAATTCAACTATATACACTGAATAAAATATTTTTTTTTAGCCACAGAAATACATTTCAAATAGCATAAATGGGGTCACAAATATATACAGCGTAAAAACAGTGAAAGTTAATGGCTGCATTGAAATTATGACAATAAAAAAAGGTAAAACACAGCGCTGTTTTAAACCAGTGGACCATTAGAGATGTTCAGGTTAATTACTGGATAATTACTCAACTTCATCTAATTGGTCTAAAAAGCTTTTCTCGTTGCCGGAATGTCAGTTCAGTGTTCATCCAAATGGGCCCAGCCTTAAAACAATGTCAATTCTAAGCATGGAAGATCAATACAAGTGTTTTTCTTTTCTGGCTACACTAAGAATACAAAAAAAAAAGAAAAAAAAGGTTCAAATACTGATATACGGAAGCCAAAAACGAGATAATAACTCGTATTATCTCGTATTATCTTGGTATCACGATTTCTCGTGATAAACGTCGGCCCTCCGATCATTATTTCCCAAAAGTTTTTGAACAAACAGGTTGATTGACAGAACCCAGAAGAGAATCTGCAATGGTGCGTTCACTGAGCTCCGCACGTTAGCGGACCCAAACAGCCAGCTACTTGTCATTATTATACAATCCGCAGCAAAACAAAGCAGTTTTTCAGAAAAAATGTCGACACTATTTAATCAATCAATTATACATGGATCAGTTCTGCTGTTTGTTATTTTATCTGCTTCGTTTTGCTGCTGAACGCATCATGCAGAAACGCCCCGGGTTCTCTCAATCAACCTGTTTGTTTGGGGTTTTTTTAGGAAATAAAGGGAGGGGGGCTGGCGAATGAGATGGAATTAAGACATTTAAAAAGCATAAATAGATAAAAATACTAACTAATAAATACAAAATAGACTTAACAACAACAGTTTTTAATGCAGATTTGATTTATATAAGCTTTTTTGTTATCTGTTATGTTGTAAAGTAGTATGGTAAACTGCTATCTTTTTTACTTCTGACATCTTCATCATTGGTTACATGTTTTTCTTAGTAGGTTCACTTCTTTACTGCTGAAATCAAAAAAGTGAAAATCCATCTTTATCTGGACTATCGCATTATCTCGATCGTACATTATTCTTCTCAGTCTTAACGTTTGATACAGATGATTGAGACCCGGGAATTTTTTGGCAGGTGAGCTCGACTTAGCGCCACAACAGTTACTACACTTTATCGCTCTATTATTAGCTGCAGAACAGTTTCGAAAAAATGACAATATTTAATCAATCATTATTCGATTTTATTTAGGTATTATTATTGCTTCTTTAAAATCATGCATCATGTTTCATCATGTTTTTTGTTTTTTTATAAATAAATTAGAAGCTTAATGTGCATAGATTTATATACTAACTTCAACTTATCTTGTGTTTTTTTTCTGTTAACCACAAACTAAAGAGACTTAAAACAGGTAAAATCTCGGCGTCTCATTCTTCGCTCTTCATTAGAATGAGAAAACAAACTACGTTTTCTCGTTATAGTGGATCGAGAAAACGATCCAAAAAAACTTAGAGCAGGCAGTTTTTGGCTTCCGTACTGATCTGCATTTAGTGTTATTGAATAAACAGCACATATTATGCAAAGTACCTAACAAGGGGCTAGCAAAAATAACAAAATAAATTACAGAAGATGGAGAATTGCATCTTAACTAATATAATTAATAAGAAGAAGAGCTTTAAAAGTACATTAATCTTTGGCCCATTAAAGATTTTTTTTTTTTTTGGTTAGCTAGAATTAGGGCTGCCACGATTAGTCGACTAATCGATGACTAATCGACTATTAAAATAGTCGACAACTAATTTAATAGTCGATTACTCGTTACTTTATATTGTATGAAGTCAGAGTGTAGTAAAGTTAAAAGTTATACTAGCATTCTGCCAGCTTTTTGGACTATTTTGGCATTTAATAAGTTTCTTTGACCTTTTATGGAGTTTAGCTAATATTTAATCTACATGCTAGCTGTTTTGGCTAACTTAAGGTTTCTTTTTTTAGTTTTTTAAGCTATTTTTAAGTTTAACTAATATTTCAGCGACATAGCTATTTTGGTTAATTTAGGATTTTTCTGTTTTTTTAGGCTAATTTTGAGTTTAGCTAATATTTCAGCAGAATGCTAGCTATTTTGGTTAACTTTGGCTCTTTTTATTTTTTAGGCTAATTTGGCATTTAATTAATATTTCAGCTGGTTATCAACTTCAGCGTCTTTACATCCAGTTTGCGCATGACCCGATTAGTCGACTAATCGGAAAAAATAATCGGTGATTAGTCGACTATTAAAATAATCGTTTGTGGCAGCCCTAGCTAGAATAACAACAAAATGGAGGATTTAAAATTTTAACACCTGATGTTAGATTATGAGATTCTGAAGGAGAAAAGTGGCGTGATTACAGTAAATCAAAGAACATAAAAACGGAGCTCCAGCATTAAAGGCTTAAAATCAATTTTTTACATATTTTGCATTCAAATTTTAGTTACTCTATGCAGAGCCATCATATTTTTCATTGATATGTGTATCTCTATCTGCAAACCTCTGACCTAAGACACAGACGCATGCAGAGTGGAGAGCTTTAACTGGGGTGGCTCGGCTCCAGCCGTTCTCTTAATCTTGCTTTAACAATAACATCTCCCACAGAGGACAGTTTCTGCTGCGCAGCCATGTTTCATCAGGCCTTTATATGGTCACAGTGGCAGTTACTGTCTCCCAAACTTAAAACTCCCTCTGCTCTTATCAGTGAGAGCCTCCTCCCAGCTGAGAATGCACATGAGTCTGTGCAGCTCCTGCCTTGTTTCTCCTTGTTGAAGCTGGATACAGCACTGATCTTGAGTGAATTACTGCAATTAAAAGAAGTGATGATTTGAATGCTTTTAAATAGACACCGACCTTTCTCACACGCCAGCAGGAAGAGCTTCTCGTCCAGCGTCGTCTCCTCCTTCACTTCTCTCACGTCCTTCAAGGCCATGAATTTGTCCGGGGAGGAGGTGTCAGTGCCCTGGTAAAGAGCTGCCATCACGACGGAGAGCGAGTACGGACAAACACTGACGTGCATCACACTAGAACCCAGCTGCCATTACACCAGGAAGCCTGTCACGGCGCGAGGGGAATCTGGAGGCTGGAGACGTCACGGGGCCGCTCGGTGTGGAGAAGGTGTTTCCTTCGTTTAGCTTTTCCCCTTTGAATCTCGGTTTAAACGACGCTAGGGGCCGTTAGAGCGCAGAAAACGCGGAAAAATGGTCCTTTCGCGGTGTTTACGTGCACCATCTTCTCCTTCTCATCGTCCGCTTCCTCTCTGGTCCTGATGCTGCTGACGAGGACACGACTGCGCATGTGCGGACTTGTATGGAGAGAAAATAGGCCCACTCCGATTTGTGGGTAATTCTTGATTTGTATGGAGTGATATTTATGCCACCATTTTGCAAGCAAAAAAAAAAAAAAAAAAAAAAAAAAGAAGAAGAAGTAAAGTGTTGCAAATAAAAATATTTAACTTTCTTCTGTGCTTTGCAAACATTTTTTTTTTTTGGCTGCAAACATTTTTTTGCGTTTGCAATTTTTTTTTCCAAAAAAAAAAAAAAAAAAAAAAAAAGCAAACAAACGTTTTTAGATGTGTAGCGCCTCTTCCCGCTTTCAACCCTATCTTTGGCTTCAACATTTTCTCTGTTTCTGCCAGCTTGCTGATTGGTCTAGATTCTATCCAATCACGTGTCTCTACCTAGCATTGCGATGGTAGGGGAATTCTACAGTCTTCAACCATTCTCTTTGAGCAGAACTCAGAAGGAGCAGCAAAGCTCAAATATACAACAGGGTTCTGGATTTATTCATGTTACTGTAGCATGATCAGCGTGTTTCAAATGTCTGAATCAGAAAGTAACGTCTCAGCGTCGTCTCCGTGCAGCTGCATGTTGCATTACATTACGATTATGATAGTTTTTTCATGAATAAAATGTTGAAAAATTAAGCGAGTTGCATTTTTTCATAAGTATTTTTTATACTTTGGACAAAAGTAAACAGGAGTTCTAAAAAATAAGTCACTGTGAAAAGTTGAAAATACAATTTCTTATGCTTATAAATTAAGTTTAATTATTTGCAAAGCAAAAAAAAAAAAAAAAGTTTTTCAAAGCAAACATTAAATATTTTATTTGCAACACTTTACATTTTGTTTGCAACTTAGAACATTTTGCTTGCAATATGGTGGCATAACCATCACTCCATAGATTTGTGCATGTGTGTTCTTGATTTGCACATGCTTAATTTTGGATTTGTGCATAACTTTGCATTTGAGTGTGCATAATTCTCAACTTATAACTCATGTAATACATTTTGTGCGTAAGTAAAAATAATTACAACATTTTAAAAATGCCATCTCCGTGACTGTGACCTGACTCGGGACAGAGCCCCGTGTCAAAGGCGCTGCCAGGGCAGAGAGAGAGAAGGATTAGTTCTGGGAGATATTTTTATTTTTATTATTTATTTTTTCAATAACAAGCAAATAATTCAAGAAACTTCTCCTACCAGGATCTTTCTCTATTTGGCTCATTTCTACCCATGTCCTCCCTCTCATGGCCATCCTTTTCATACTCCTGGTCATCCCTGCACTCCTCTGTTTGGCCAGAGATTTTATGAACATCACAGCTGATACTTTCCTTTGTCATAAGGCCAGGAAAGAAACAACATGAATGTCTTTTCATGCAACACCCATCGCTTGCAGCAGGGACCCCTTATTCCACCACCGCACATCCTCACTCCTCCAACTCTTCTTCTTCCTCCGGCTGCTTTTCTTCCAGCAGGAAGTTGACCTTGCTCATTTTGTTGGTCCATATTCATACGACAGATACATGTTTGCTAGTAATCACAATCATATGCAGCATCTGGGAGCTTATTGGCTGATTGAACACATGAAATGAGTACAACTCTTCATTTATTAATGTTTTCATTCCACCTGAGCATCAATAATTGTCTTGAATTTAACAATTTCTCCAAGAAATTCATGCATGTTGTTCACAACATTTTCTTGACTAATTTTGAAAATGGTAAAAAGTGATTGTGAATATGTCGGCTCCCACTCTGAAATCTTACTGCTGTGTTTAGAAAAGAATGGCTATTAGAGGGATAATCCATTTAGATCAACAAGATCAAAGTAATTATAAAATGTGCTAAACATGGGTTCACCGTGCTAACTCAATGCTACTTGTACAAAACCACTTGCAAAGTTCACTTGAAACACAAATTAAGACAATGCAGTGCAAAAAAAAACTGTAATTCCTTTTCTAAACCTTTATAGCTTACTATCTATAAAATGTTTAAATTGCATTCCTAAATTTTCAGTTATGTATTGTCCCTGTGAGGTTGTAGGGGAAAATCTCATGCATTTATTGCTAATTTTGTAAAAGCAGCTTTTCAAAATGATCATAAAAAAAAAAAAAAACAAACATTTGGAAGCAGTCTCTCTCTCCTTCTCAGCTCCCTTCATTTTATGCATTTCCAAAACAAATTATTTGTTCATTTATTTGACAGGGACATCACACATTAAAAAGCATTGCTGCTAATGCACCAGAGTTAGATTGAGAGCTATTTTTCATCTTCTGTCCCAGGACTGATGGTAAAATTGGCTCCCTATAAAAACAAAATGCGTGTTTCCTCTAAGTCCTAAGCTGAGGACTAGAGTCCAGAAACAAAGGCGTGAAGATAATATCTTGGAGAACTCGCAGCTGAATTTATTCCCCAAAGCAAAAGTGGAAAAAGCTACAATAGTATAAAAACATAAACTATAATGTTAAAGCAATTTTAAAAAAATGAATGTACTAGTAGGATGTCAAACAAAGCCATCAGATAAGAGGAAATTTTATATTTAAATGTAAATATAACGTGGACAAGTCTTTGCTGAGCAATAAGGTGGTTCCATATATGTGCAGCAGAGCAGCAAAAGGTATTTTTTTCATCAACACTACTAATAGATTTATGACAACAAAGTGGAGTCATTTATATTATAACTTCACAGCAAGTTTACGGGTTTAAAAAAGTGTCATTTCATTATGCAAGACACTAAAACCTGTAATTTTATTTTATTTTAATCAATTTATTTGTATATATATTATATTATATTATATTATATTACATTACATTACACTATATTATATTATGATATATTTTAGTTTATTTATTTATCAATTTATATAGTCATTTATTTTATGTTATTTTACAAAAAACGTAACAAATTTCTGTTCAAATCCGCTGTTCTAAGTTCTGAATTTGTTTTGTGTAAAACATATTTTTCCAGCAGGGGGCAGTGTTCACAAACCTTAAAAAAATAAACATCCACACTAAAGTTCTTGTCCCTGCGTTGCTGAGTTGCAGCATCTACTTTTCTGATCTTATCTATATTTGGCAAATGAATAGAAATCTATGAAAATAAATAAATGAATTAATTAAAATGACAACAACCACATTCATGTTTGAAGTATGAGTAACCATATAAACTAAACCTCATGGCAGTTCATTCTCTTCCTCCAGATGTGTTAATCTCAAACAGGAAAGCCTCTTGGGAAATATGATTTTAAATCTGTATTTCCTGTGTTTAAACACATGGACTTAGAGCTTCTCAGAGCATGTTGTTTATGAAAAACAGCTGTCTTTCAGCCCACTCCCCCTCATAGAGGAGTGGCTGTCTCTGCACCCAATCAGTACATAAATGATAAGATCACAATTTCTGGTATTTTAAAGCCCAACCTTACCAAAAAATGTACCTAATACTATTATTTCTTTAAGATACCGTATTGCTTTAAAATAATCAATTTTATTTATATTTTAAATGGCACCATAATGACAAGGTTTTGTCAGAGCTGGGAATGTGGATTGTATCCATGTGGAATTTGTCATCCATGACAGATAACTTATTTCCCTTCATGGTTCTTTCTTCTCCTAATAAAGTACAGGATTAAAGTATAAACAAAATGGGCTCATAAGCAGTTTAATAATTTATTGTTTTCTTTTAAAAGTACTATACGTTTGTTTTATTTAGGAAACTTCAAGTGTAAGTATCGCAAGTCTACTAAAGACGTCTGAAGTTTGCAAAATATATATAGTTAGTTATATAAAAATGTAACTTCTAGTATACTGCCTCACTTTTAGCATAAATAGCATACTTTTTGTACACTTAAACTACTTTTTGCTGATAAACACATTAGATATTGTGTGACAGTCTGAGGAGCTGTTTGATGCTGGCCTAGTAGATTTGCTTAAAGAGCCACTCCAATGAAAATTGTGTCCTTAACATTTCCTGAAAAAATACAAATGCATTCCTGAGGTCAACAGCTCCATTCCGATGCACCTACTTGCAGACAAAGACATCCATGCACCTCTTTGTTGTCCTTGTCTGAGTTGGCATCTGGCTCAAAACAAGACAGCTGGATAGCTCTGACATTGCTAGGTATTTTTGTTGCAGTGCTAACGTCAGGTTGGGGTTGTAAGGGACTTTAAGATTTCAGGGAAGAGTGTAAACAAAGGGAAGATGGGAAATAAGGGGAGGCTTACTTTAAGCCAACAGTCTCACCCACAACTCAGAGGTGAAATTCTGATTAACTCTTGCTGCTCTGCAGAAATTCTGTCCTAGTAGGGATGGGTGTATCGATCTGACAACTGATATCGAGGTGAAATATCGATACCAGCATGATGAGATTGATACTTTTGTTGCAGTTTTTGTACAGGAAAGAGCGTGCGAGTTCATGCAAGCACAGTGTCTATCTGTCTGCAGTGTTGTCAGACTGGGGAAAAACAGACCAATTTGAGTAAACTCCTACTCAATTTGTGCCGGAAAATGCCCAATCTGGCAACATTGTCTGTCTGTTAAAACAGGACACCTCTATTATTTTCGAGTTTCAATAGTCTCTGTTCTGTGTTTTATTATACACTTAATTAACAAATAATAATAATAAAATAAATAAATGAACGTATTACTTAAATTATTATATAATCAAACATTTTAAATATAAAAGTATCACTATCGATATCGGCGATACTAACTCTGTACCTGAAATTGGATCGATACACAAATTCCCAGAGTACAGAGAAAAGCACAGGTTTTTATTATTATTATTTTATTTTTGTTTATAACAGCATAATCATATTTTAAAGACCCCTAGGAACTATTTTAAGACAGCTATTTATATATGTATGTAAAGCATATAATTCATAATTATATAAAACATTAAATACATATCAAAATGATTTTATAAATGACTTTTTGTATTTGCATTTTCACTTTACTTTGTTGTTAAGTAGACAGAGTGGAGGGGAGTTTTCGAGATATCTATTTTGTTTTTTTGGGAGCGCGAGGGTTATGGGGAGGGGTGTATCTAACACATAACAACAGCATCCGCCCGCCGTCTACCATTGTGGGTGTTTCCATGGCAGCTGCCGAAAGACTGCCAGGCGGAACGACCAATGAGCGTCGCTCCTTTACGCTTGACGTCACAGCACGAACCAATCCCCTGTCGCGGTGGGCGGGAGCTGTCCTCCTGGAAGGATTGAATCGCCTCAGTTTGTTTCAGTGAAACGAGCGCCGGAGCTGGACGTGTTTTGCGGCCGCCTCTTCGCTCTTTTATTGTGTGGGGAGGTTGTAAAGTCTCCCTCCGTCGAGTCGCGCAGTGATTCCCGGCAGGCTGCGTTCCCCCAGGATGCCTCAGAGGAGAGCTGCGCAGGGATGCCTCCGCTGAACATGGGAAAACAGGGCGTCTGTGATGATGAAGGCTCCTTCCTTTTTGTTTTGAAGGCGGGCCACCCACCGAATCACTGCAGCTGTCGGGATGGACGACTCCAGCCGCCGCTCCTATGAGGATCATTGCGCAGTGCAGTGAGGACTGGATCTCGCCCCGTCGCTTCCGAACTGCTGCTGAATATATTACCTAATCAGCCGGTGCTGAAGCGGTGATAAATTCCCGGTGCAGCCCGCACACACTCACGCACTGCTGAGCGCATTGCTGCATTGTCAATGTAAACTGCTTTTGTCCGGCGGTGGGAGCCGCTCACAGGTTACAGATGAGAGGTAAACAATTTCATTATCCCTTGAAGTTGACAGCGCCTTGGGAGAAGGATGCTGGATTTGGCAGGAAGCTCAAAACTTACAGGAATCATACCAAGATAATTGCACAGCCTGGGATCGTGATGAAAGTGCTCCGCAGGAAAAGGATTGTGTTATTTATGGCCTATTTCTTGCTGCTGGTCCTCACTATGCTCAACTTGGCGAATTATAAATGGACCAAAGAGCCCCAGCAGTGCAACCACCAGATGAGGAGCGCCACTTACCAGAGCAGGTCTGACATCCGCTTCCTTTACAGGCCCTCCCTGGCTAAGAAGAGGCAGCTCATCTACGTTCTGACCACCTGGAGGTCGGGCTCCTCCTTTTTCGGGGAGCTTTTCAACCAAAACCCTGAAGTGTTCTTCTTGTACGAGCCGATGTGGCACATCTGGCAGAAGCTGTACCCTGGGGACGCGGTGTCTCTCCAAGGGGCGGCCAGGGACATGTTGAGCTCTTTGTACCGCTGTGATCTGTCTGTTTTCCAACTTTACAACAGCCCCGGGGGCAAGAACTTCACCTCTTTAGGATTATTCGGGGCCACCTTGAACAAAGTGGTGTGCTCCTACCCCCTCTGCTCTGCCTACAGGAAAGACGTGGTGGGGATGGTGGACGATAAGGTGTGTAAAAAGTGCCCCCCTCAAAGCCTTCGACTGTTGGAGGAGGAGTGCCTGAAATACAACACCATAGTGATTAAAGGAGTCCGCATTTTGGACGTCAACGTCCTGGCCCCGCTCATGGAGGACCCGTCCTTGGATTTGAAGGTGATACACCTGGTCCGGGACCCTCGGGCGGTGGCCAACTCCCGGATCAAATCCAGACACGGGCTCATACGGGAGAATCTGCAGGTGGTCCGCAGCAGGGATCCCAAACTCCGCCGGATACCGTTCGTGGACCCGGGCCACAAAGCCAACAAAAAAGACGGCTCCGACTATCACTCCATCGGAGCCATGGAGGTGATTTGTGACCGCACGTCCAGGACTTTGAGGACTGCCTTAAACCCGCCCAGCTGGCTGAAGGGGAAGTACATGGTCGTACGCTACGAGGATCTGGTCGAGAGCCCGGTCAAGACGCTGAGGAACATCTACCGCTTTGCCAACCTCACCACTAACCACGACATCGAGTCGTTTGCGTTAAACATGACCAGCGGCTCCAGCTCCTCCTTCAAGCCATTCATCGTGTCCTCCAGGAACGCCACACAGGCCGCCAGCGCCTGGAGAACAGTGCTCAGCATCCAGCAGATCAAACAAGTGGAGGACTACTGCCACCACTCCATGTCTGTTCTCGGGTACGAGCGCGTGAGGACAGCGATGGAGGCCAAGGACTTAAGCAAACCGCTATTGTCCCGCTCCAAGATTTAAACAAACAAATAAAACCCCCACACCACCAAAGACCTTTAATCAGTCTCCATTTTTGCTTTTTTTTATCTTCTCGTGGAATTTAAAGCTTTACTTTCAGTGTTCATGAAGCGCCACATCAGGAATGTATCGCTGCCGGTGAATGCGAAGGGACCAATTCTTTTCTTACTGCTGGATGAGTTTGTCAGAAGCAAAGCCTGAGAACTTGATTACTGAAGCTGCACCAACAGGGGAAAAAAATAAATAAGATTCACGTGTTAATACGACACAAATAATTGGATGTTTTCGGGTTATTTTTGAATGTTTAAATTGTTAAAGGTGTTTTTTTTTTTTTTTGTTTTTTTTTTTTTAAGCTCTCCATTCTGTCCAAGTGGATTAAAAACAAGATTTTCTTTGTCAAAACCAGAGACAATCAGTGATTTGGTTTGTTGATGTGCCATAGAGGATTCCTCAGAACCACACAGTTCTGCTTTATCTAGAAAATAAATTAAAAAAAAAAACCCACCAGATCAGAGGACTTTTCTTTAAACGGTGGTTTCTGTGGACATTATTACTTCTGGAGTGTCAGTGTGAGCGGTCTGTACCACCATTTCAAATGTTTACAATTGCTTGCTTCTATGGAAACACATGATCTGGGAATAATGAGTAAAGTTCACAGTAAACAAGACGGTTGATGCATCGTTTCCTACTTTGTGTTGCTGTTTAAACACAAGCTCTCAGTGAAGGTGACCCACGTCAGCTTTTCTGAATACTAGTTATCACTCATAACAAGCTGCTGTGCCACACGGTTTGCTAATTGACTGTATTGCATCAACAAATAATCCTATTTACTGTAAGCATTAGTTGTTGGACAGGAAAAGGTGTAGAGTGTCTAAAAAAAAAAAAAAAAAGTATTGATGAAAAGTCTCAAATCAGATTGTTGTAACTGCGGGGATTGAGGAGATCTGATGAAACTCAACTGTCAGCAGAAAAAAAAAATGTAATCAAAGGGGTATATATTTATTTTTGTGGTGTTTTTTAAGAGTCAAAACTCCACACAGATATAAAACATCTCCACGCACGTATCAAACATTCAGAAAAAGTCCCGTTCCTCGGGTACGAGTGATGCGTGCGCGTTAGCGGGTCATTTTGTCATGTGCGCTCGCGAAATTACTTTTGGCAATTGGGGGTGGAGACATAGGGCTGGGTTTTTTTTTTAAACAGACCAATCAGAAGAAAGCCAACGCAGCCGTTTGTCTCCACCCCCAATTGTCAAAAGTAATTTTTCACTTAAGCGCAGAAAGTTGCTCCACAAGCACATGACAAAATGTCACTAAAATTCTGCTAGTGCGCACGCATCGCTCGTGCCCAAAGGACCAGCTCACGCACGCAGAAGTAGGAAGTTTCTCGCACCAGATGAGGATTAAACACAAGAGGAGACGTCTCATTTCTGCATGGAGTTTTGACTAATAAATAACAACATCATTTTATTTCACGAGATAATTTAATTTAATTTAATTACGACTAAAGTGAGCAGCTACATCATAGAATTAAAATAGTGCAAATAAAGAAACTAATAAAAACGTATTTAATACTAGAATTTGTAGAATAACAGAAACTTATCTCATGAAACTAATCTCTCTATTTATAACTTTGCAATTCTAAGAAATATCTCCAACAAGATATTCTTGTTTTGTCCTTTCTCTACCGTCATACACAGTGGTTATGCAAACAATCTGTCCTTTTCTATTCATCGGAGATTATGTTGATATTGTGTTGAAGCACAGAGGATTTTGTGTCTTCTCATTTATGTAATGCAAAAAATTTAACAGATTCTTCACACAAAAACTGGAAAAATACAGAGATATGTAGTTAAAAGAGTCAAATATGAGCATGCGGATGAAAGATCTGACATGATCTGCAGCACCTCTGCAGTGAAAACTTTCAGATGACAAAACAATCATCATCTGTGCAGAGACTGAACTAAAAGGATGCATTCATGCCATTCTAACAACAACAACAACAACAAAAAGGTTTCTAGCTTAGGAGATGGAGGCTTTACAAATAAAAGAGGATTTTTCATTTTATAGACAGATGCAGTTTGATGCTCCAGATTCCAGTGTTTGGACTAATTCTGGAAGGACGTTAAATGATAATGAAGAAGGAAAAGAGGGTAATGAACTATGTGGAATGCTTCTGAATTTGTTTAGAGAGCTGATAAAAGTTTAAAAAGCTCAGGAAGAGAAAAGCAAAGTTGGCACAAAAACTTCCTTTTTTGGCTGATTAAAGGAAATTCTGGAGCCGCCGTTGATGAGCTTACTTCAAGTGGATTATGTAATCAAATGGCTCAAAGTTGTCCCACATTAAATGACTTCACATCAAGAATTTACATTTTAATTTGGCTCACAGAAGATAATATAAAATTAAGTATTTTTAAGAGAAAATGATTTGTCGGTTATGAAATTCCAGTGAAGGAAAAGTCTCCAGCAGAGCGACAGGAAGTGCGTCGGCCTCTGTTTGTTTCTCATGAGAGGTCGTGCTTTTTTTTAAAGGTTTGAAACTCTTGCAGGGTGTGTTTTAAACAATCTTAGAGGCGTCGACTGAAGGCTCCGAGGTGTTAACTGGACCGGTACCAAGGCCCAAATCTCCCTCCAGCAGGTCATCCCGGTGTTCTGATCCAGAGTCGTCTGGCGTCGGCGGATGTTCAGTTTTGTCCAAATTCAAAGGAGGGGTGTGTGGTTCTATCTCACAGAACTCCTCTTCATCCTGAAACGAAGGTCATAATTATGGTTTTTTTTTTTTAATTTTATTACATTTGCAGCAAAACAAAGAGAAGCTACCTCTTGGATTTGGGGTGGGCTGAAGATTCTTGCAAAAACTCCACACCACCGGGGCAATAAGTCCGTCAGTGGGGGGCCACAGTGTGTCAGCAAAGGCTTTAGAAATCTGCAACTTTGTTCAGGCATGAAATCAAAAGTGTGGCGTGAAGGTTGCACAATGTTGGCAAATGACTGTCATTAACTTTTTGCTGTTTAGAGATTATAAAATAGGAAAAATCTACTGAAATATATTACGTATTATCTATCTAAGACTGAAATTCAACTTATTTGTAACAAACCCTTCATTTTTCAATTCAATTCAATTCTATTTATATATCCTATCATCACAAAGAATGTTAGTAATTTTTACAAATGCAAAAAATTAGTCATAAAATATGCACAATAGCTAAAAAATACAACTGGTTATCCGTGGCCTTAGACCCTCCCTCCTAGTAAGGAAAAACTGACTTTTCCTTATTTTTAAAGCTTAAATAGAATTTTAAATAATATATCCTAACACTAGTAAGTATTTTCTATGAAGAAAAAAAGCGACTGCATTTTGGAAAAAAATAATCGAACCAAAATGTAATAATAAACACGTTCACGGAGGCAGTTTAAGATGGAGAGCCGGGTCTAAAAGCCACACGAAGAGAAAACAAAACAGGAAACTCAGATGATTAAAGCAAAACAGACAACAAAGGAAGAGGCAGGAAGAACAAGTGAAAAACAGTTAGGTAAAAAGAAAAAAAAAACAGTAAAAAAAAGGAGAAAAATAAATAGTTACTGTGAGCATAGAGGTAGAATTTAATCAATTGTATGTAATGCAGATACAGCTTAATAAAGGAGAAATAATCCTTTTTTGTAGAGTTTAATACCAAAATGTAAAGCTGTCACCAAAACCTTTAAAGTTGCTATAATGTGATTTATTTTCCAAGAAATGAATTGATTATCATTATTGTTACTCCTAAAATATGAAACAACAGAAGCTGATGGTTTAAAAAATAACAAATTGATGTGTTAAACAAACATGTCTTTTGGTTTTGACTAAATCAATAATTTTTTTTTCAGAAATGCCCAAAAAAGGAGCTTTAGTGACTTTTTTCAGCCGTTTTTTAAAGACCTTTTTAAGGCTCAGAAGTTTGACATTCCTAATCTTTATGTAATGATAAATGAAATAGATTTAGAGATTTTATTTAAAATCATTATGTTAAAAAACATAAGGAGAAATGTAGTGTTTTAAAGTGCTATAAAAGTACAAAAGTAGATCTAAAATAAACATAATTGAGGTTATATTAAGAAAGCCATGATTTTTCTTTTTTAAATCTGCAGAGAACTGAACATTAATCATTTAAGCTTCAGGTACTTGAGCTATTTTTGCTCCTTTTTCTTAATATATAACATTGATGTAATAGTTCATGCCTGCCGAGTACTCAGCTGAAGAAATAATAGCTCTCTACAAAGAATAAAAAAAGACTTTAGAGAGAGAGAATGCTGTGGAAGAAGGTTAGAGAGAGAAGAGTTGATGATAAAAATAATTTGCTCATTAAAAATGTGGGTCATTATTGTGTTTCAGGGAAACGGGTCAGCGTGTAATTGAAATCAAAGATGAGGTCTGTGAAAAGTGTTGATGTGAGGCAGCGTCCCGATGGCGTGGGGAGAGGTCATTCCAGGCAGGTCACGGAGGGAAAACATGATCTGCCCACTTGATAATAGGAACTTTCCACACCCGTAAAGATTTCCAATCAGCCCAGATTTCATACAAAGAGGGATGAAATCATATCCTATTGTAGGATTTTCTCTTTATGACAGCTCTATAATACAAGAGGAAAGTTATGGACAATTCTAACAATCATTTTTCCATCGAGGCTCATATTGGATTTCACTTTTGGACTGGACAAAAAAGATTTTGTGTACTTTTTTATTAATATTAGTATTTTTACTTAAAAAAAAGGCAAATTCTATATAAAAACAATTAAACTGATGGATGACAGTAAGACGATTGCTTTAACTTGTCCTTTTACCAACCTTTTCTATAGGGACCAAAGATGGAAAGTAGCTTAATAAAATTAGCATTTTTAAATGTTTTATTAATATATGCTGTCAGTTAACCCTTTAATTACCTAAAGAAGAAAAAAAAAAAAAGAACACCAACAAAGGTGTTTTATTGCTGCTTATTCCCTTGGTACTGAGCCCCTAAAGGGACATCAAAGTTAAAAAAAAAAATAATAATAATTTAAGTAAAAAGATGGGTTTTTTTTCCCAAAAAATACTTAGGGATTCCGTAAACAAATTGAAGTAAAAAAAAAAAAACTGGTTGCTAACTAGAACTTGTTTTTCTAAAAATTAAGTGGTAAAAAAAAAACAAACAAAAAAAAATGTTATTAACTGGTGCAAATCAGATAGTAACTGTATTATTTATTTATTTTTAAATTGAATTAACAAAAAAAAAAAAAAAGGACCCAGTCCCGGATGAGCGGAAGAGGATGGATGGATGGATAACAAAAAAAAATGTACCGGTTACTAATTGATGGATATCAGTTACTATCTGGTGTGCATCCATTACTATATAAAATAATAAAATAAAAACAACATCAATTTATTTTTACTCAATTTCCCTTTAGGAGCTCCGTACCTTGGGGATTAATACACGATCAATATTTTTAAAAATATGTTTTCTAAATGTTTCCCACCATTTGGTTAAGCAGGTATTTAAAGTGATAAACAATTAATCAATCAACAAAGTGCAATCTCTGGAAAAAAGTCATTTAAAAAAGTCTTTTAAAAAATTTAAGCAAAAACAACCAAAATTAATTAACGGTATTTGATATGAGTCAGCTATTTATGTTACAACAATTTTTGAATTAATTTTTCGTCAATTTTTAAGAAATTGAAATGCACATGTGTATCACATGTGATTCTAAAGATAATAAAGCTGCAGTCAATAAACTTTCTTTCATGACTATATTTACCTGCATGAAGCCCACTGAGGCAAACTTTCTTTGTGATTTGGGGCTATATAAATAAAATTGAATTGAATTGAATGTATATACACTTATTTATTTTTACTTGTTATCTAATTTTCCAGTTGATAGTTGCACTGGTTAGACTAAATTTCTGAATCTACTTCAACAGAAGTGCTGCGTTTAAGTGTTAAATGGTTAAAGACTGTCAATAAAAAACAACCTTAATCTTTTTATCAAATTTGTTCAATTTTTTAAATATGTTACAGAACATTTTTTTATCCTGTCTAGCAAATGAACACAGATTCCAGCTGAGAGATTTGTACAAAATAAGATTTACATTTGATTGTATAATTAATATTGTAAGACTTAGAGGACGTCCTTTTTGCGTAAGCACCGGAAAACTGGAATGAGGAGGAAGTGATCCAATTTCCTACATTTAGTTCCCCACATGCAATGTGAATATTGCAGAAACACATCACATCTGCCAGATAACAAGATTTAGGCCTGAAATGAGGAAAAAAAAAAAAAAATGAGGCTCAGGAGGAAGAGACAACAACTTGTCTGGGATGTGCAGGAGTGAGTTGTTTACTATGCTGCACAATGTCCTACTTTTCTTTGCTGGATTGCCACAAGACAGTTAATTAAAATAGGTCGTGCTGCGTCTGGCCCATGCCGGTACCACAATGAGAGTGTGTGAGTGGTAAAAGGTGCTGAGTAGTTCTGGGAGGGCAGAAGCTAATGTGCAGCTTCAGCCGCAAACACAAACTCTACAACATCCAGAGTATCCCTGATGTTCAACATTTGACCAACAATCCCACATATTTCAATGTGTATTTCTATTTTAAAATAAAAAAGAAGATCCAATCTGCTGCATTTACGACAGGAAATATAATTATTAGCTGTAGTACATCAGAGTGATTTGCTCACATTTATAAAGAAGGTTCCCTAAGTTGGCATAAGGTGGATATTGTGTCTCCTCGCTGTTTTTTTTTTTTTTTTGTTTGTGTCTCTTCTCGAGAGTTTTACTCTGGTCTTCATTTGTGAAGACTTAAGCATCCTCTGATTCTGGATTTGAAGCTTCTTCTCAACGAGTCAAAACTGCAACCTGCGTACAAAACTGGGTTTCATTTGTGTCTTTTTCAACAGTTTGCATTTGAGGGGTTTGAATCATGCAGCCACAAACGTTTTGTTGTTTGTTTCTAAGGGGTGTGTATTGACAAGAGTCTGACGATACGATACATATCACGATACACATCTCACAATTCAAATCACAATATATCCCAAGACTGTACCGGATCTTTTGAAGAGCGTGACTTAGAATATGAATATTAATACGCCTTTCATGTTAATAAAATGATAAGATTCATTTTATATGAAAATGTTATTAATGTTAATCACTAGAGCTATATCTTATATAAAAGTTGAAAATTCATGATACTTTTCTTTGATAAATTAAGAAATATTTCTTCTTAAAGGGAAGAGTCAATATTGTCTGATTTCCACAACTAAATATTTTTCAGAATAAGAAGAAAAAATAAATGTTGAAACCATAAAATTATGGTTGAGGAAATAAAGTGCTGCTAATTTCCAACATTGCTAAATGTAGCTTCTCCAGTAGTTTGTAACGGTTGTTTTGACTTGGTGTAGAGCTGCTGCTAACTAGCAGTGGAGCAAAAAAATAAGACGCGGATCTACGTTTGCTCATAGATAAATAATTAGATATCATCTTATCGGCATTTTAGATCAATGCAATTGATTTGGTGATATATCGCGATATTTTGTTTGGCGTATCGTACCGGGTTAGGGTACCGGTGCGGTCCGTCTGGTATCCGTCCGGAGGTCTAGAAGCCCTGATTTAATTTGAAAATCCAGAGCGTCAAAAAACAACAAGTTGGGGACACCCAAAACATTGATTTTCGACGGGGAGGGGTCCTTAAACGTCAATATGTGACGACTTGCAGATGGGAACCTGTTAACATTGCGGAAAGTATGCAATGTGGAAGTTTTTCATTTGTCCCTCTTGGCTTTCCATAGCAATGTGGATGTTACAGGTCCATAGCATGCCAGCACAAACCACAATCTGATCGTCCAGTTTCTATAAATTCTTACAGTAGCACTTTTCATATTAAAGAATAACACAAAGTGCTTTACGACAAAAGCAAAACAGTATAAATAATATAAAAACAGGAACGAAAATTAAAATTAAAATAAAGCAACCTAAAGTAATAAAGAAATAAACAATAAAATAATAAGATACATTTATAATAAATTAGTGTAAATTCATAAAACAATGGGTCCTTTGCATAGTTCTCTGGATGTGGGAAAGAAAAATCAGTACTTGACCCTTTGTATTGCTGTTTGCTACAACCTGTTGCTCACACTTGAAAAAAATTTGCAGGAATATTCCACCCGTAAGTGGCTTTGTAACTAATACTTTACTTGGTTTGCAAAAACAATGACTTCTGTCCCGGTCAGAGCTCATTCCGGGCAAAATCCCCTTCAAATCAGCAACTGCAGGAGGTTTTAATGCAATTTGGCTGAAGTCGAAACACCAGATCGTATTACGGGGCAGCATTTTCTGCCCTATTCACATGGATTCTCCAGGACAAAGCAATTTAAAAGAGAAAAAAAAAAAGAATAAAATCCGTTCCTTTGAGACTAAACAGAAGGGAGGCAGGGTAACCATACAGAAGCAAACCTTAAATTAAGAAGTGACCGAGAATGAAATCAAACAGCCAAGACAAAAGCATACGAGATCCCGAAACCATGGGTGGGCTTCATGAAACCAGACTTCAGCCTTTTCTGCGATTTCATGTAAACCTCTGCGGCAGCCACACATCAAAAGGTCTTTGATGTGGGTCAAAAATGCTCCATAGGAGGAAAACTGTTTGTCTTAACAAGCACCACAAAAGGCTGACGAGAGAAATTCTGTAAGAATTAAAAACCTGCAAGCTTTATTGGAGCTCATCTTTCTTATCAAATTCTATCCCAAGAAATTCCTTTTCTCTCTCTCTATTCAAGAAAAAAAACCCCACTAATAGAACCGCTCCTACTAAACATGCAAATGAAGCCATTATGTGGGCCTATAACTATAGCCGCAGGGTAAGTACAGTCTGTGTAGTCACTATGGTTACTCGTGTTTCAATGTTTTTAAGCAGTGAAATGGAGATGTTTTAAATTCAATATTGGCAGTTCTCGCTACTGTACATGTTAGCTCGCCGACATCTTCAGATTATGTTTCTGCACGGCTTGTAAAGGCACGCAACTAAAATCTTCTCTTGTCACATTTGCAGCAGTAAAGATCGTAAAGATTTTGATGGGTAAAAGATATATTTGCAGAAAGGAAAAACAAGCCTTTGTGTTCTGGAATTCAAACGTTTTGTGTGATGATAAAAATCTGAAATAGTTACATGCAAAAAGAAAATTGTATTTCTTTTAACCCCCTTCTGTGGAAAATGTTAATGACGAGCGCGTCTCTCTGCAGGGAGGCTTTGGTGACAGGGACACGGAAATGTGTGAGCACAAAAAAAATTTAAAAAAAAGAAACAAAGAGAAGACATAATGTTGTGGAGTATCAGCTCCACGCTGAGAAAAACACATGAAAACAATCAAAAGTTTGAAAAGAAATGCAAGCCTTCAACTGGGGTTTTGTTTTGCAAAAGGAGATGCAAGGTGACATGCAAAAAAGATGTAAAACTAACCAAAAAGGAATAAATTAAAGTTTTTTTTGGTTTGAAACATATTCAAAAACAGTCCACTTACATCATTTCTAATTTAAAGCTTAAAAATCGACTATAAATAAAAGAAAACATTAAGTTTAAGACTGAACCCTTACACGTAAATGTGCCTGAACATCATGAGACCAGTGATTAGTTAAATTTAATTTAACTTAATGCAGTTCTCGTGAATTTCCTGATTAGAGTCCGACCACATCGTCTGCTTTGAAGAATCAGCTTCATTAAAGCCAAAAACTGACTGTTTGTGGGTCACTTTTCCACATTTGGAATTGGTTATGATTTAAATTTTTTTCTTGTCAAACTCAACAGCAAATTGGTTACCATACTTGTTTAATGTCAGAAAAAATACTACATAAAAGACAAAATTTTTTTTTTACATTAATCATAAAATTCATCATAATATTCAAGTTTGTGCCCACAAACTTATTTTTTTTCCTTTTTAAAATATTTATAAAAGCTTTAAGGATTTTAAATATTACTATGTTTATTTATTATTCTTGTCTTCTCAATAACTGCTAAAAGGTTAGATTTAAATCAGCCTGAAATGATCTTTTTGAGCTTATGTTGTTTTTTTTTGTATTTTTTTATAACTAGACTCTCGCTCCTTTTCATTTCCTTTCATGTTAATTTTCACAGCGGAAAATATCACCCCAGGATGCTGTTGTTTTCACAACCCGTGAATACAGGAAAGACGGTAATCTGATTTTGCTTTGTGCTCGCTTTGCAGGGAATCTGGCAAAGAAATGAGTTTTTGTGGCAAAAAGATTACGTTTCCTAATGTCTGAACACATTTATAAGTATTTTGGACATTTCCCATGTGGCTGTGATAGTGTTTTAGTTCAAAATGACTTGTGCATGACCACAGAGTTCACAGAAATACATGGATGCTGTTGTGTAACTTCAAACTTAATCGTTTTTGTTCTGAGAAACTGGATGCAAATGATAAAAAAATATATATTTAAAAATATTTTTGTGGATTTCTTTTTTCCCGTTTATCCTGACAAAGATGTGCAACAACTACAACAGTGGATTTAAAATAGAGCAATTATGAGGTGCAAATAGAATTTTGTGAAGGTAACCCTGCATCTCAAAGACCACTTTGAAGCAGGAAGACTCAACTAAATCTCACCTGCCAGAAAAGATAAAAAATAAATAAAAGGAAAAGAAACAAAAAAAATAATACATTTATAAACCTAAAGCTGTATTATCAACATTTAACAAGCATTTGTGCTCAAGACACACCTACAAAAACCAGAATTTCTAGTTAAAGTCCCTTTGATTTTCTTACGATCTATTTCAAAAGCATTCCTAGTGGACTTTTAATTATGTTTATTCCGTTTTTAGCCAAAATAAAAAAAATCTCTGTCGTTTCTTGGACATAGTTTCTGCAGAGTGGCAGTAGTTCATTAGAAATTTGCTACCAAGTTGTGGGAGGGACTTTTGGTGTGCGATTATCCGCCCCTGGTTCTCATCATCCTACATGCTCAGGTGCTAGCTTAAAACCAAAACTGAACATTAGCCTAGCACAGGGGTCTGCATGCAACCTGAGGCTCCGGAGCCACATGCAGTTCTTACATCCCTCCATTGTGGCTCTTTGGCTTTAAAGAAAACTTCAGACTGAGCTGATTAATTAAAAAATTAGTTTGTGTTCGTCTTTTTGACATTTCAGATTGGCCTAACTAATTAATATGATAGTAAAAGGTTAAGCATATCCATTCACATGTAAGCTATAGATAAAAAAGTGGATTCTACACTCAAAAACACTTGTGTTTATTCACTACTAAAATAAGAAAGAGGATTAAGGAAGACTAAAGTCACACTTATAAAAAAATGTCATGTTTCTTGCATTTTAATTAAAGTAAATCTGCTGCAGCTGGAGGATCTGATTAAACACAGGATGTGTTTTATTTTGAAAGGAACTTGAATGTGCTGTTGTCAAAAGTGAGAAAAGTTAAATTTGTTATATACAGAAAAACTCAATTGTAAAGAACATTTCAAAGCTGTATTAATGACCTCAAAAACATAAATAAAGTAGAACTTTGTGAGGAGACTTTGGAGCTCAGTTTTGGTTCATAAGAACCTGGACCAAATGGCTCTTTCACTGTTTAAGGTTGCAGACCCCATGGTGTAACATCAAATATAGGGTGAGACGTTCATGGATCTATTTGTCTACAAGTGGCTTTTTTTTTTTTCGTCTGCTCCTGATTTACCACAATTTAAATGAGAAATCCTCTAAAATGCTGTTTCAAACTTAATTGTCTTAAATATGTCCTCCATCATCAGAACATGTAAAAAAAAAAACCAATTTTTATTGTAGTGGATCATTAAAGTTATAGCAAAACAATATACAAAATATCTTGCTATAATTTATCTGTTATTTTTTTTTTATCAGTGTAGTTCAACTTTTGATAGAATGACTTATTTTTTAATTTTTTTAAATAAATGCATTTAGCTTGTTTTATTCTATACCTTCTAAAAACATTCAAAAACTAAAAATGTGAACAATTTATTTCAGTTAAAACAAACTTCCACGTCACTTTTTGTGCTTTTTTTGAACTTAAACTATTTTAAAAATTAAAGCATAGCTTACGTTCTCATATATTGAAGTATTATTTCTCCTTAACTATGAATAAAAACGAAATGCTTAAATGAATGCGAGTTGGCTCTTTCAGAGAAATCAAAACCTGTGAAAGGATACTTGTGGTCCAGATTGTGCCACAGGCCTCTCGCTGTGTCCGGCCCCCTCATGGCAACCTGTGGAGCACAGGAGAACCTGTGTTACTCCCCCTCACACAAAGACCCTCTGAGGTTTCAGTGTTCTGCCAGAAACGGTGAAACCCTGCACCAGCGGGCCGCCTGCAGGGCCACACTCAATAACCTCTGTAGAGGAGGAACCTCAGACCTCGCACACATGTCGAATCATCCAAATCCCCAAAGATCCGTTCCGAGTACAGTGAGATCACACTCCGCCCCCCAGATGTCCCCGAATGCACTCTCCTCTATGATATATTCAAGGATTTGCATAACAAAGCACCCGGAGGCTCAACCTCATCTCTCTACTGGGATCCAGCAGCAGCTTTTGCCAGTGGCTCCGTCCGTTCAGGGTTTCGCTGAGATGCCCAGGCCTTCTCCGTTCACAGATGAAAGCCGGGTCAAAGATGAAAGAGGGGAGATCTGCAGCAGAGGTGGAGTGTGAGGCGCTCTGGCATGGATGTGGCACAGACTGTCACGTAGAAGGAAGCAGAAATGTGTTTCTTTCCTTTATTTTGATGTCCTCTGGTGTCAAGGAAAACACGAAGCTTTAAAGGCAGACGTCAAGATGAAACGCAGCATTTGAAGAACAAATAAAGATTAGTGAGATCCCATCTAGTTCGGGTTGTGCTTGACTTCAAAAAAATGGTATGATGCAAACATACAAGTAGTACAACCATAAAACATCTCTGATGTAAGAGCCAAAAAGAGGAAAAAGCTGCAACGTTTCTTGAAGTTCACATGTATTTTTAGAGTCTGCGCTTTTATTCAGATGATGTTTTTGCTGTGAATAATAGATTATTTCAGAATAATCCAATATAATCTGATTTCTATTTATTTAAGACAAAATGAAATGTGTTTCAAATGTGTTTACAGACATTTTACTGGATTTTTAAGTTATTTAACTTATCTTTGCTCTGCAACTTTCTAAGATTTTTAAAATATCATTGCAGTTGAGATTTTTTGCCTCATTAATTATTACATATAACTTAATTTAAGAATAGTATAGAATGAAATATATTTCTTTTTAAAGCCCTTTTCATAGAAAGTGCTGAACAAAAAGATGGGATAAAATCAAATCAAACACACAGAGGTAGTAAAATCTGATTTTAACAAGGCCTACTAAAAGTCAAAATAAAGATATTGTAAAACAAAGATTAAAATCAATTAAAAGCCCCTGATCTGGGATTAAAATCACTCTACAGAGTCAATCGGGCACAGCAAAAAAAGTGCTTGAAAGGAGAAATCTCCTCATGTCTTTGGAGTTTTTAGTTCTCAAGGATTGAAGATTATAAGATTAGGAGTCAAAGATGTACATTGGGGTTCGACTCTAAGGTCTAAAAACTAAAATTTTAAAGCCAATTCAAAATAAAATTTTAGGATGTTATTTTAAAGTGCAATAAATGTTGACAAGTTTGACATTGACATTATTTTGAAAGTGCTAAGTTTGGATATTATGAGAATTTCTTAAAATGGGACAAATTTTACTAACATTTTACCTCCGCTTGGTTCATATTTTGTTCTTAAATGATCTTTTCCACTTTTTACACTAGTTTTTTGTCACTTTATTCTAAATGAACAACTTAAAAAAAATTAAATAAATACAAATCCTTTTGCTTAAATTTTGCAAAAAGATACTATTTAGCTGGATAACGTTTAATTTGAAGTCTATGACTGAATCTGTTTTTTTTTTCTTTACCTCTCCAACTGAAGGGGAATTTAAATAGCTTTTTAAGGGTAGAGTGAAGGGGTTTCTTCAAGTGGGAGTGCTCTGAAGCACAAAAGTCTACATTTAAATCCAAGTAATCACTTTTTGTTTTAGCATGACCCTTTTAAAGTTTTAAAATCAAGCGCTAGCAGATTTCTCTCATAGAGAGAATGTAGCTGACTGGCAATTATTGATGACATCATCAAGAGGACGAGTTTGAAGACTTTATTTTTCCATAACTCTCGATTGAAGGGCAAAATGCAGGGGTAGGGGAAAAATTCTGATTTGACATTTCCACAATTAGCTTTTTGAAGCTTATTTTTTACCAGTTTGAACACTTATCCGGAACTCTTTATTTCTAGGTTTAATATCTTATTGAAATTTTTGATAAAACTTTAGATAAGGTGCTGCAAATCACTATAATGTTGACAAAGATAGTTAAAACATTTAAGCTTGTAAGTAGTTTATATGGCCTTTGTAGACAGTGGTCTCTCTTTAGATATTAATGAATCTTAATAATTATGGTAACAAATATCATTTGCATTATTGTGCTAATAAATGTCTTACTGACAACCTATAAACACTAGGGCTGCCACAATTATATGACTAATCGACAACTACTTGACTATTAAAATAATGTAATATTTAATAGTCAATTAGTCATTATATTATAATATATGGAGTCAAAGTGTAGTAAATTTGAAAGTTATAATGGCATTCTGCTAGCTTTTTATTAAGGTTTTTCAGGCTATTTTGGAGTTTAGCTAATATTTTAGCTGCATGTTAGCTATTTTGGTTAGTTTAGGGTTTTTTTTTAAGGCTATTTTGGAGTTTACTTAATATTTCAGCTACGTTATAGATATTTGTGCTAATTTAGGATTTTTTTTAGGCTACTTTGGAGTTTGACTAATATTTCAACTCCGTGCTAGCTATTTTGGCTAATTTAGTCATTTTTTGTTTTTAGGCTATTTTGAAGTTTAGCTAATGTTTCAGCTGAAAGCTAGCTCTTTTGGCTAACTTGGGCTTTTTCCGTTTTTTAGGCTAATTTGGCATTTAACTAATATTTTAGCTGGCTTTCAGCTTCAGCAATTTTAGCCATCAATTTCAGCATACTAAGCTATTAGCACCAGCATCTTCAGCGACCAAATTCAGCTTACAGCATTCACACTAGCATTAATCACAGGTGATGTTATATATCTAGTTTTAAGTTAGTTTAAAGCTTATAATGGTTAAGATGTGTGCTTTACATCCAGTTTGCGCATGACCCGATTAGTCGACTATTCGGAAAAAATAATTGATGATTAGTCGACTATTAAAATAATCATTTGTGACAGCCCTAATGAACTCAATAATGTTTGTGATTACAATATTATAATCATATTATAATCATTATATTATAATACTGTTTGTGACTGTGTGAAAAAGCTTCTTAAGGAATCTTAGTATTTTCTATTTTTTTTAGAAAAAAAAGTGCGGTGTACCACTTAACAGTTATTTGAACATTTTGGTGACATAATTCTACTTGAAACCTTTTATTAAAATGTCTTTGAAAGCCAGCAGAAGAGAGGACATTTCATCGTTCGAGATTAGATTTGAACAGTTTACCTCAGAAGAAAAGTCCTTTGAATCCTCCTCTGAATCTTCCCCCATTCTGTTGTGAATAAAAGGAATAAAGTCAAAGTACATAAGGGAAAATGTCTGAACATTTACTCATAACATGGCATTGACGGGGAGGGGAGAGTCGGCTTATAACGCGTCTGGGTTTGACTGTGACCTTTCCAGCATTTTCATCAAAATCAGCCTCGTCTTCTCTATCACACTGGGAAAATGTCACTTGATAAATGACAAAACAGCGGCGCAATCATACTTGATATTCTACACGGCTGCTGCTATTATCCTGTCAAGGTGCGAACCCTCGTTTTGGCTCCTGCTAGGCTGGCTGCTTGCGCACTTTGAATGGGAATAAAGTGACTCAGCAGCAGCTGAAGCTCGCCAGCCGCTGCAGCGAAAACAAAGCTGTTCTCTGGATGCATCTGCATAAGTGCTGAACATAACCCTTTTAAACCCTGAATCTGTCGGAAACATCCGACAGGTTGAGCTGTGGGCTGTGGCCGGCTGGGCGAGTGATGCCTGCCGACGTTTGTTCCTACAGGTCAGCAGTTACATTGCAGATCCAGACAGTCTGAGGTGGTGTTATCAGTGAGGTTCTGAATGTGCTGACACCAAAGGCTTTCACTGCAATAAACAGCCTCACATCAGTGCGTTAAAGTGGAGCGGCTATTTAAAGATTTTTGTCTTGGCGGTCGGCCCTCTCCACATTCCATTTTCTCTGCTGTTGTTTGCTTTGACCGGGCTTTCATTTCTTCGCTCAGATTATTGCGTCCACTCTGTGTTTGCTTCTCAAATTTCGGCTTTGTGGTCGTGAAGAGAACAGTGGAGGCTTTTTGTGCTGCTTCCTCGATTCATGCAAATACTGTGGTGTGAAAATCTAATGAAATGGTTGGACCCAATTTTAATATCTGGGAAAACCACTGATCCGATGAATACACTCAGATTCCTGTTTTCTCCTTTTTTTTTCTTTAAACTACAAACATTTTTAATGACTATCAGCTTAATTCTCCATCCCTCATGTTTCTGCTCTTATTCATTTGTATTTTCTCTCTTTTTAACCTTTTTTTTATTGATTCGGCTCTGAACCGTCTTTATTTTGTTGGTTTTGATCACACAGTTGTGCCCACAGATTTGCAGGTAAAATCTGTCTTTCTTTTAGGTGCTGACTGAAGGGGCAGGCTGTGACAAGAACAGAGGAGCTACATGCTGGCATGCGTCGTCTTTAGGTGGCGGGTTGCATTCCAGGCCTGCCACTAGGCAACTCAAGGGAGGAGACACAAATGGAAGAGGGAAAAATTAAGAAGTGACGGAAAAAGAATAGAACACTAGAAAAAAAAAAGTTCTCTTCAAAGCATGATAAAAAGTCTGAATACAAGTTGTTTTCCATTGTTGTAGGTAAAAAAAAAAATTCTGCCAATAAATTTGAAAAAAGTCCCACCACTTGTCATGCACCTGGATGTGTGAAATTTTTTTCTCTGCATATGACCCCTCTCCTGGAGGAGTGGTAAGCTGACCATAATATTCACATAGTGTCAAACATGGAGGCCTTCAGGTTCCAGTTTTACAGACTGGATTTGAACTCACGACCTTCCACTCACAGGGCGGACACTCTACCACAAGAATACTAAGCTGGTGATAAATTATGATGTCTTTTTCTTTTTTGACATAATTAACCTTGAAATTATCCATAAACGCTCATATTTAGTTGTATTATTAAAGAAAAGTTTGATATCTTTGAAGTATTACAGATATACTCATTTTAAGTGCTAAAACAGTCCAACTATCCCTTCTTCTTGACCGAACTTTAAAACATATTTTAAGGTAAAGTTGTCAAAATTAAATGAAAATTTTGAGTGAAAAATAGTTTCATTTGAGATATCACTTAAACAAGAAGATTTTTCTGTTTTGTCATTTGTTACATTTAAAAAATATTGGTTTTCATCAACTTAAAATGTTGATTTGATTGTTTACTCAACTTTAAAATGTAATGTGATAATTGTTAAATGTAACAAATTAGAGAGCTTTCGTTAATTGATCCAATGTTTCACTTTTAACTTTGTAAGCTCAAATGACTTGAAGTCCCCGATATGACAATTTTTTTTAATTTCAAAAAACTTTCCCAGAAGTGTTTTCACTGTGATTATGAAGTTTTTAACAAAAATCTCACAACCTAAATGTCTTAAAAAGTCATTTTTTATGATGATCTGTAGACTTTGCTTCCAAAATCTCATCTGAGGGGATGTGGCTTTTGGAGTTGAGCTAAGCAGCCTCTGATCCCCCCTGATTATGATAGCTCTGTGTCTTGTTAGCGTAAATCTTCACCGCTGCTACATAAAACTGTCGAGCAATAATTTGATCCGGATATCAGCTCGGACGAGGAAGTGAAGATCTTCATGGACAGAACTTCCTCCAAAATCCTGATTCTTTCTCCTTCCAGTTCACTAAGGACTCTTTTAGCTAATTCTCCAGTGTTTATTGACATTACTGTGATCAATACATTCAATCCATTGGTTTCTCAGAGCAGAGTCCTTGGGAAAATAATCAAAGCTGACATCAAAATTTTCTTTCATTGATTTACAATCCTTTACAACTGCGGTCAAATGAGCCGCCGTTCACGTTTCCGTGGTCACATCAAGAAGCTCCATGGAGATTTTCCAGCGTTCTCAGCCCTGCTACCGTAAGTATTGGATGAAACTCACACAAAAAAATCAAGTGAAGGCTGATTTGACCACAGAAATGTAAACAGCGGCTCACCAGAACCTGAACTAGACACGCTAGCCGGACCAGATGAGGGTTTAGTCGTGCAGCAGAGCTGTTGTGATGGAAAGAAGGCTCATTAATTCAAACAGTCTGTCTGTGAAATACTCAGAAATGTAAAAACGAAATGATTTATTTTTACATTTGTTCTCCTTTATAAGAAAAATTCCCCAAATAAGTGTTAAAAACTCAAAAAACAGGAGTTTCATCAGAGGGGGACTTTGAAAAGATATTTAGTTGTCTCAGTAAATTATACTGAAAAGTAACTAGTAAGTTCGTTTGATCTGACTTAAAGTGTAAAATCCTAGAAACTAAAATACTTGGTGAGATTTTGTCTTAGGGAAGAAAAAACGTTGAGTCAAAAAATGGACAGGGAACAAAGAGTTCAAAAACATGCAAGAATTCTCTTTGAGTAACAATGAAAAAGCAGCAGAGAGACCAGTAGCTGTGCATTTTTTGTCTCAGGAGGTCACTTTGTCACTTCGGGAAACACTTTTCCTGTCATCCAGTCATTTTAAAATTGATGTGACCCTTCATCTCTTTTTCACAAATTCATTCCTTACTAGCTTTTATTATGATGTAAAAAAAAAAAAGGGAAAAGAATCCTATGAAAGCAAAATAAAAGAGCAACAAAGGCTGCATAAATCTGTGTGTACAAGCAGGAAAAAGGCCACAAGGGAAAAACAAAACTCTGGAGTGGAATCCTCCCACAGTTGTCTTCGGTACAAGTTCTTCATTATTTATGGTAAATCTGACACCATCCAATAAAGCAGTTTCATAAAAATAAAGGAAAAAATCTGTGAGAGGAACTTCAGGTACAATTGTCAGGTAAGCGGTGACATCAAATTACACTCGACTAATTTCAGTCCATGAAGACAAGTTTTAGCTTTTGCAGTGCACCGAAACTGAAATGAATTACACTCTTGAGGCATCGATTTTATAAATGATCTCTGCTAGAAAACAGCAAAACAAATGAGCCTGGAGCGGTGGGGTGTTTATAAATGTGAAAAGATGGGCCTCTTGTTCATTCTGGTCTCTGGTGCTGAACTTTTTGCCTCAAGTAAAAGTCTGACAAGAACGCAACTACACCTTATTTATGACTCCTCTTCCTCCCTCACAGGGAATCTGTACTTAATTTTGTTTACATGCTGACAAAAAAAAAACTATTTTATTTACTAAAAAGCACAGAATATACTCCTACTCAATAAAATGTTCAAAAGAGAGAAATCTTGTTATATCTCAAAATCCCATAACAGCAAACAGTACAGTAGCACTCCCCTTCCTTTTCGGGGCTTAGTGTGAGCATTTCCTGCTTTTAAAGCTTCCTTGGGGTGTGAAAAATGATGAGAGATAAACGGAAATGAAATGGGGAGTGTAGCATAGAACCGGCTTCGCTTCATAGGGAACGCTTTTTTTTTTTTTTTGTTTTTCTTCAAGTCTGAACAAGAAGGAAGCTGTAAATAATCCTCCCAGTTTTCAGCTTTCAACCCCCGTTTGGCTGTGCTTCTCAGGAGGAATACATCAACACGCCTGACAGAGTGCCGGCTTCACAATAAAATCTAGGAATAACTGTTGACCACATGCCAAAAACACAATACTGCATTCATTTGATGTGTTCTGATTTAACCTTTTATTCTTTAAATTACACATTAATATAAAAGTAAAACCAAATTCCGTTGGCGCTATGTTGTTTTGTTATTTTTGTTTCTTACTGCAAAATTTTTGTCTCCGCCAAATACTCACCAAACTCACCAAAATGTGCATTTTGATTTAGTGAATGACCCCTCCCCCAAACTGATGACATCAAAGCAGTAGAAAAAGTCAAACAAAGAATAGGGGTTAAAAAAACAGTTCGAATTGAAGTAACAAAACCAAAACGTTGGTGCTAAAGGACCAAAAGCTTTGTGGTCATCTTGTGGCCAAAGAGTAAAATTTTGAATTTTTCCTGTTTTTTGCACAATAAAAGGAAAAAAAAAATGTTTTTCTTCCCAAAATTTCACTGCCAGCTTAAGTCAACAATCACAATCGAAGTTTTATTGAACTTTTACTTCAAGAGGAAGCTGCCATCTTGAATTGTAAAAGAAAAAAGAACTTTTAGTACCTTCAACAAACATAAATTCCTCCTTAAGCTGCATTTACACCAAACAAATTTTAATGTTGAGTCAATAGTACAGACACGATCTGAGGTAATTGTGGCGCAGCTGAAGTGACAACGCGGCGAGAAGTTGAATATAAAATTTGATGAGGTCGCTTGGTTGCATCTACCAATCAGAAACCCAGTTTTGTGGACGTTTTCAGTCTATCAGTGGGTAGAATAGTAATCCATGACTTCCATCTAGGTCCAGCAACGAGGCCACGGGGTTGGCGGAGCCCATCCCAGCAACTGCTGGGCGAAGGCGAGATGCACACTGGACAGAGCCGCGGGGGGACGGGAAGGCAGCCTGCTCGGTCCTCCTGAACTTTGTGACAAAAGTTCCCCTTCATTTATTTTTGTTTTCATTATTATCCTCCCAGGTTAATACTGGACAGCAAGCCTTCAAACTGGGTCAGAGACAAACAGAAACCTTGTGGAAGCAGCTCTCATACAGACAGCTGTCGCAGCTGGAGTGAAGCTATGAATGCTATAAATGATCGCACAAACCCAAGAATGGAGACGATGTTTTTGCAGAACTCTTCACAATAAATAAACCTGATCTCTCAACATCATCCGTGTCTTCCATACATTGTAATCAGGATATACACAGACACCGCTCCATGCAGCAATCAGGCTAAAAACATTAGCTGGTAGCTAATCCCCCATCAAGCTCAGGAACACATTTTTGGACAGACAGCGAGCAGGAGAGACGGCCAACACGAATTTGACGCTTGAATTGCATTTGGTGTGAACGCAGCATAAGAGTTAGGGCCAAGGGATTCTGACCTATCCTCTAATAACTCATCACACTCTATCGGGAAGCTACTCAAGAAAAAATTAGTTGTAGATTTTAGAGCTAGCAAAAGTGGCATTTTGCTGTTGGTTGCACATTTTTGACTGGAAAATTGAATATTTCACTTGAGTTGAATGAACCAATATGACATACGCTGTGAACATATTAGGAATGTGAATGTGGTCAACAAAAGACTTCCTTTGCCAAGGAAATCAAAAAATGTACTTTTGTCAATTCGTCTAAAATGTACGCAGATTTGTTCATTGCCCCCAAGTGATCAAAAAATGTAATGGTTGCTATGGAGAAAAAATTAAAATAAAAGCAGCTATTTTGAATAAAGTGTTTTTTTTAATGAATTTGTGAGGGCGAGTAAGTAGAAAGAGAGACATGAGGGTGATGCTGGGTTTTCCCTGCAGGCTACACACTACTCGTAGCTTTGATCAAATTTTGTAATCCTGGTCTATTTCTTTAAAAAAAAAAGATGTATTTGAGTGAAAATATGGGTTTAATTTAAGATAAGATTTGAGGATTTTTCTAATAAAAATAGCCAACAGTGTAAACATTTTCCTTAAGATCATTCTAAATGGCATCCACACAAGTTCAAGAATTGAACCCTATTTTGTAGAGGACCCCGCATCTCTGCTGAGCCAGCTTTACTTAATAAGCTGTGGTTGCTGAGAGTTTTGAGAACACTTAAACAAATGTGAATGTGCGTCACAAAGAAGCTTGATGCTGCAGAGGACGGCTAAATAAATTGGATTCTTCTCATTTACATATCTGCTACAATGCAATTATCTGCAGACTGGCAGTAAACTCCTTCATCGTTTTTGGAAAGAAATAGCGGCGATGAAGACAGAAGAAGAAGTGCTTTGACTGTGGGACAAAAGGACTCTCTCTGGCAGTGATGCAGAAGAAACAATGGAAGCTTTTGGATGAGCTGACCAGCAGGAACAAAAAAAAAAAACGGGAAAAAAATGCATGGCATGCATTCAAAAGCTGAGATGGAATATTTAAAATGATGTGTTCATAAGTGAAACTTCCCAGTATATTATGTACAAACTTGAACATGTATTATTTAAAATTAATATTTTTTATATTCATTGAATAAATGAGAAAAGTTTAACAGAGCTAAAACCATGTAATCTATTTATTGTATTTTCTTGAGGGAAAATTATGAACCAGCAAGACCCTTAAAAGAGAATTATCAAGAATTTAAAGTTTTTTTAAGATAAATAAACTTTCAGTAAGGATAGCTTTAATGGTCAAACCACAATTTCCTGTTTCTGAATAAGATTTTGTAACATCGTCCATTAAAATGATCTTGTCTGGAGATTTTTCTGAAGGATGATCTGAACCCTTATTCTTAAAAATCTTGAATAAGATGTTCAGAAAGTGTTTTCATAGTTTTTCCACATAAATGTGTTGTTGTTACACCTTTTTTTTTTTTTAAACAATTTTAACACTTTTTTTTAATAGTTAATCTCTTTATTTTAAAGATGGATCCACCTTTTAATAGTTTTACACTAGATGCAATTTATTGTTTTTATTTAGTTTTTATCTATTAGTTGAAAATATTTAGATGTTTAATGAAAAAAAAAGACTGAATAATGCAATGTTTACTGGTTGCAAATCACCTTACATTGAATAATGCACAGAACTACTGTAGGTTTTCTTGTACATGTGACAAAAGACAAATTAAAGTATCTGTCTGTCCCTCCATCCATCCATCCATCCATCCATCCAAGCAGTGGATGCAGTTTATTTATTCACAGATAGAAATACAGCGGTAGACGCTTTAAGCTGCGGTCACATATGCCAAAATTCCACTGCACATCAACCTAAATGCAGGTTTTTCTGCAAAATTGGCAGATGGCCAAACAGCGTTTGGAATTAGAAGGTGGCAGTCACATTTTACCTATAGTGCCACAGATTTTTACATGCCTGCTGAAGGCCAATTTTAGAAAAAGATGTCTGAAATCGGTCAGTGGTCGCCCGAGCACATTTGGTGGAGGGTTGTGACAGGAAGGAAGCAGCGTGATCAATGACTGATAGGACGGTCTCCAAGGTCCCCAAAAACGTTCGATTTCAGACCATTAGCCACCCCCCCCCTGCCCTCGTACTGCCATCCCACTGCCACTGTCAGATTGTTAGAAATACTGTAGTACACAGGTACTCGACCACGCTGTTGACATAGGTCGGGGGCCCCACGATGACCAGACGTCCATCTGGTTTATGCCGGCCCCTTCCGGTGATCCCTCCCCATTTGGGTCCAAATGGGGAGGCGGCATCGACAGTGACTCGGATACCTGTGTATAGACCCATTGCGGAGGACATGTTGTCTAAAAATTTGTACATTTGTAAATTAACAAAATTATGAAGTTTGCTAAAAATTCTTCATCCTTTATACATATGTATTTTGTAAATTAATTAATTATCAATTAACAAGGAAACCTCAAAATAGGTGCTTCTGTTTTTTATTCTTATAATGCTAACGTTCTTCTGAGTTCATAGAGTTAAAATAAAGGCATCAGAGTGTTTCCATTCATACAGATGGTGCAACTGACACTTTTAATGAGTAAGCCAATTTAAAGATAGACAGTATGTGGGCTCCTGAGGAGTTAACCAATCAGAAGAGGCCTTTTGTCAATGGGACATTTTCAAATAAGAGTTTCGTTTTCACCCATTCATGTTGAAGTGGCTCCATGTTAAGATAAAGAGACAAAACAAGGTTAATAAAAATATTAAAATAGAAATATTTGAGGATGAAATGTGTGTGCTGTATTTGCCTCCATCTGCAAAAACCTCCAGTGAGCATCTAGGAACCTTTTTTTTCTATGGAGTAAAAATGAATTTGGCAAAGGAGAGGGTAATGTTCAATACAAGAGGAACATTTGGGTCCAAGTTGGTTAAAATTAGAGACATTAGCAAGCTATGCGTAGCATGTGTAATTATGTGTGGCTCATTAGTTCTTTCGCTGCAATTTCTTATATTTTCGAGCGTATTGAACACTAATGAACAACCACCCACTCAACACATGTCCAGAGATTTAACAGTTCCTTTTCTGTTAGGAAACTGAGCTACAGAATATAGGAGGCAAAAAATAAATAAATAGCGTTGCATTTTGGAACCTACGTATTACAGCTATTCATCACATTTTTACACTGATATTAGCAATGAATTTGTGCAAAAATGTCTTTATTTAACAAGCTTCAAAATCAAACTTAACATCAATGAGAGAGAAAAAAAAGATGCAACATTAACTAACAGAAAGGCTTCTCACAAATCACCCAGCTCTTATTGGAGAGCTTGTATGTCTAATGAATTGCTGCTAATGTAAAAAGTTGTCATTATTTATAAGTTTACATCACCTATAATTAATAGTTGGACAGAGAAAATGGATTTTTATTTGCTGTCTGGCAGGAAGAGCATTAGGAGATCGATCCCTCTCAAATGTTGTACAAACCATAACAAAGCCACAAACTTTACTATGTAAGAAATGGAAAAATTAAACTGTTATTAAACAAAGGAAGAAATGCTTCTCCTGTTTTATGGTGGAAAAGGATTCTAAAAGATGAAAAATTAGGTTTTTACCCTATTTTTAAATTTTTTTTTATTATTAACTAGGCCTTTTTATTTGAAATATAACCCTGCATAACCGAAAAAATATATTTTCTTTTGAGCTTTTAGGATTATTTTGTTTGTTTGTTTTTTCATTTTAGGTCGCATCAATTATAGTGGCATAAAAATAGAAAAAAATAAAAATAACGATTTAAAAAGAAGGACAAAATAAATGACACAAAAAAATGTCCAAAAACTCCAATGGGTTCTCCAAGGTTAAAATCAATTAAAAATAAATAAATAATAAACTGCTTTTGGAGATTTATTCTGATGCATTGGATGAATCAGAATGAATGATTTTGATCATTTGCATTTTTTTTTTTTTTGCAGTTTTGCTGTCACTAATTTCTATTTTTTTTAATTAAAACAAATATATTAATGATTATACATGAATAATCATACATTAGCTGGTATAATGTTACTCTTCAAAGGATCATGTTCAATGAAAAATATCAGAAAAACCTGGTGAAAACAGATGAGGAGAACTTGCATTATTTTTTTAAGTGTTCAAAATAATATTTTCTCATATGTTCTGACATAATTGCAGCAAAAAGACCAGCAGTGAGCAGCAATTCAAACCGTCACTTCAGCACTGTGGCAGTCTTTACCCTTTTTTTACTGCAGCAGTTAGTAGATAGCAAAGGCTGTGAAAGTGGAGATGATATAATCACTTACAACTCATTTCCATTCTCTCTGATCATCTGGAAACCTCAGCATGACTCAGAGAAACAGCCTTAATTAAGTGTGGAAGAAAAAAAAAACACAGGCCATCAGAGTTTGGCAGGGGAATAAAATGCTGCTTTTTGTTTGCTTAAAGCAAAGATGTGAGTTCTTTTTAGCATAAATGTGAACAGCATTGATCGGATTAATGATATTGACGAAATCCTAACACTAAACACATATTTTTAATAGTATTGTAGTTTAAAAGCTATAAAAAAAATATTTCTGGTAGAAAAAAAGGACATTTACTTATGTGCTGGTCCAATCGGATTCAGGAATCAAGAGCAATGATTAAAAAAATCCAACCATAATTCTTACTATTTAATAAAAAAACGTCTGAATGGTTATTTTATGTTATTATTTTTTCTGGATGAATTAAAAAGGAAAATAATATGTATTTGAATCTTGATTAGGAAATCAGAAAAAAATTAAACATAATAGATGAAAACCAAAAAACTATTTTGCAATTACACAGTTTCTATTAAATCATAACTAAGCAAAAAGACACAAATCAATTCACACAATAATTCATTCAAAAACACAGCAATGGATGTGAACAATACTTCGATTTACATTTCTGCCACAGTACTAGCAATCATCATCATCTATCAAAGGAGACATCGGCGTCTTACTCCAGCCATGGAGCAGCGAGCCACATGGGAGTGGCTACGGATGAAGAGATATTGGGAAATGGTTGTTGGTGATTTTACAGAGAAGCTGTGGATCCAACAATTCTGCAAGACACGCTCAACTTTTGATGATGATGCGGGGGACCTCTGGGTATCCAGTTGTTGGTCACCTGACTCATTTAATTTGAAAAATTTGAGTTTTTTTTCTAAACTGACATGTTTCAATTAGAAAATATCGCAAATCCAATTTGTCCAAAAGTATTTCATAATCAATGGAAAAGCAGCTAATGTCACACTAAAAAGGTTTTCTAACAAACTTCCTGTTTGAATTCAATAGTAGAAATGACATAAAGATCATGGTTGCTTTGGATCCTGAAAATGTTCTCCACAGTTTTTCCATCTGCAAAGTTTAACCGATTACAGTTCCAGTAGATTAATGACAAGAAGATAGCAAATGAAGACACGGCAACACTATAATAAAACTAGAAAACACTTTTTAATTTAATCTGTTTCACAAACTGACTATGTTCCCTCCTTAGCTGAAAATCAAGATTTTTGTAATATTCCTAAATTCAAATTCCTCATATTTTATTGTAATTTTAAATTCCAATCTATTCACTACTTTTCATATATTTCCAAAAAAAAATATTTTTTTAGAACTTGTTTAGGTAAACGGAACTTCAGTCTCAATAGCTTCTCTTTGACAAAAAGGAACCCTCATTAACAGATTTATTTACATGTTTTTGAAATCTGACATTATTCTGCATTTTAAAACAATAATAACATTGTCTGAATTCAATTTTTATTACATCTACTATATTTATACAATTTGTGAATCAGTTATGTAAGGTATCAAAATTATTTGCATTTACATTTCGTGTAAACGGATTGCAAACATCTAAGTATTCGGATACTTGCCTAGACCTAGAAAAAAGGGGATTTAACTTCCGCTACTTTATGTAATACTTTAGTTTACTTTACTTTACAGCTGAATAAATACAAATAAATATTTCTTTTCTCTTTTTTTGTCTACCCTAAAGACTAGATTTAAAATTCCAAAGGCCAAAGTAGTAAAGCTATACCTGCTGTTTTTTCATGCTGTACTTTGTGGTTTTTGAATATGTTTAGTTTTTATTAAAATTTAATTAAAAAAAAAAAAAAGCTCCATTTTAATGTGAAACAGTTTAATCTCTAAAAAGAATTTCACAGCAAAGTTTGCAAGTGTTGTTTTTATTTAATCCTAAATTGATATAAAATAAAGTAAATTAACTAGTAAAAACATAAAGAAGAAAAAAATCATAAATTAATATTTAGTGTAAACATATATTATTTTGTAATATATATATATATATATATATATATATATGGTTATCTCTAAAAAGAATTTCACAGCAAAGTTTGCAAGTGTTGTTTTTATTTAATCCTAAATTGATATAAAATAAAGTAAATTAACTAGTAAAAACATAAAGAAGAAAAAAATCATAAATTAATATTTATTGTAAAAATATATTATTTTGTAACCATATATACATATATATGTATATATATATATATACATACATATAAATACATATATATATATATATATATACATATAAATACATATATATATACATATAAATATCTATATATATATATACATACATATATATATATATATACATATATATATACATATATATATATATATACATATAAATACATATATATATATATATACATATAAATACATATATATATATATACATAAATACATATATATATATATATATATAAATACATATATATATAATAAATACATATATATATATATATATATATATATATATATATATATATATATATATATATATATACAATATAATGTGTTTCCATGTTAGAAACTTTATTTCTCTCATCATTAAGGTTATGTTCTGTAGTATTTTTTAAAGAGTGTTGGAGGCAAATATTATTTTCCCTCTAATTAGGCAGGTTGTCATGTTTGCATCATATTTGCATTTCCTGAAATCCTGACTTGTGTTTTGCACCTTAGGGCTGCCGTATCACTGTGACAAAAACATCTCCAGTGACAGCAGCCAGCATGTGTGTATGTGTGTGTGTGTGTGTGTGTGTGTGTTACTGAGGTGTCACGGTGTTGTTCCCTCCTGCTTTAAAGATGTCCACACAAATTGCGATTTCATTGATTTAGGAATAAAGCTGATATAAAGTTTGGGCTGGCACATCAACAATTGACTAAAACGGACTTTTGAAGAGATGATGAAAGGAGTCGGTAAGTCGCCTGTGTGTTAGTCAAGAAACGAAAGCAGAAGTGACAGAACCCTATTTCACAGCCCAGGCGTCTGAGCTGGTGTGCTGTCATGTCTGGAAACGCTCACACGCCTGTGCTGCAGCTGCATAAGTGGCCTCTGATAGTTGATTTCGTTTTCAAACACAGATATTATCATCCACCTATTTTCTACCACCTGCTCGCTCCTCTGCCGCTGCACCATTCCCTGCGTTTCCCCAGCACACATTTTCTACTCGACGTTGCTGCGGGGGAGATTGTTCTCTATATGTAGGTGCTGATGAAATTTTGAGGGCAAGTGCTGAATAATTTAAGAGAGGGGGGGGGTGGATTTTGAAAGCCGTTTCTTGGCACAGAGCTGGTGGGTTTGAATCAATAAAACTTTCCCCGATGCCCAAATCTCCACCACCTTCCAGACCGCAGAGCCTTTGCGCCGAATGCCAGACACATGGCCACGGGGACGCAGCAGGCTGGACAAACAGATGCTCGAGGGGGGATGAAACGCGGTACATGGGAAAGCCAACAGAGGCATGATGGGATTGTTTATCTGTGAGGGTCGGTGCGGGTGACACATGCAGAAAGGTCTCGTTCGGAGTGACCACATCTACTGGAGCAGATGGCCGACAGAAGCCCAGCCAAATGTATTTTTCCTCCTCTGGTTGTGCCTGGGGACCAGCTTCCAACACATCCACATCCAGCGCAGAGAAAAAATAAAAGACTCTGGACTAAAAAGCATTTCTGTGGGTCTATCTTTTTTTACCGCTTAGTATTTTACTGTGGAGTTCAATTAAGCAATACCAAAGCACAACCGCCAGTCGATAATCATGTTTTCTTCCGCGGAGTCTCTTAAAACCTCTTCATTCCTCTGCATCCTCATGCTGGCACGTCCTAATGAAGCTTCCATCCTGCTGGGTTTCTCATCTGGGAGTCCATGTTTGGTTGTTTACTTTCTTTTCAGTAATTCCAAAGAGAACAACTGAGTGGATAGACTACAGCGGATGGATTTGTGCTAATCAAAGAAAACAAAGTCGGTTGATGTTCTCTATTAATGCTAACATTCAGAGTAAAGACTGACAAGATCCACTCCAATCATATTTTGATCAGTTGTAAAGGTGTTCCTAGAGGTCTTTTAATTACGATTATGCTGTTTTTTTTTTGGAACTTTTTATTTTCATTTTTTTTCAAACAACACAAACAAAACAAGCAACACAAACAGAGCAAACAGTACAGACAAAACATTCCCAATGACAAAATTTGTTCAACAGTATACCCACGGTTATTATAGTATGTCACAGGACAGGGCTATTAAAGCATAACAGGCAGGAAATATTTAAATAGAGTAAATATATAAACACAGTTACATAAAAAAAAAAAAAACACACATAGAATGGTTCACAACCCAAAATAAAGTTTAACCACGTGCCATCTTTTATCAAAAACATTCATTTTTATTTGTAAGGATGCTGTCATTTTTTCCATTGTGTAAACTTGTTTTACTCTCTGTTTCCATTCATTTACCGAGGGTGGTGTAATATTTTCCAATTGGCAGTTATACTTTTCTTAGCAACCAAAATTAATAAATGCAAAATATATGCTAAATCTGAATGAAAGTCAGGAGGTATATATCCAAGTAAATAAAACAGAGGATTATCAGGAATCTCTCGTTTTACAATGTTCTTAATTTCCTCCTCAATACTTTTCCAATATCCAGCAATTACAGGACAGTCAAAAAATATGTGTGTGTGCTGTTTTTAGGAAAAAATGTTAAAAAAATCTGTGGTAGGAGATCATTAGAGACACACCAGTAAACCTCAGCTGATATCCCATCTTCTCGTTGTTTATACTCTCCCTCTATCTTACAGCCCCTTACAACCCCCAGCTAACATTAGCGGTGCGACAAAAATGGCGAGCAATATCAATGCTTTCCAGCCGTACAGTTTTAAGCTCAGATGAGGAAACATGTCTATTTGTGTCAATGCATCATAATGGAATAGAGACTTTAGCCTGACCATTTCACTTGCCTCACAAAAATAGCTTTTTCAAGCAGTAGTTTTTCCTGATTTATTGCAATTTGAAAAAAAAATACTCAGAAATGCAGCTTAAATCGTAAACTCTTTTATAAATATCATCCAGTAGGAAAAAAATGCAACAAGAACATGTTAAAAAGACCAAAAACACAACCACAAATCAGCTACTTTCCTTCAAACATTTTCATTTTGTAAGGTGTATTTGTAACTCGTAAACTTATTTGTAAAACCGAAATGTGGAGATACTTTTATTGTGAAAATCTGGTAAACCTCTACTTTGATGTATTGCAGTGAGTATCACTTTGGTGAAAATTGTTTTTTGTATGTTATTAACATGTTATTATGACATTTTTTTTCACGATGGAGGAGATATATAAAATAAATTAAGCTCAAATTTCATTTCTGAGTATTTCTTTATTCAAATTGTTGTGTATCACAAGCAGACAAAAAAAATACAGTTTGTAAATGAGTATATTTGTGATGCAGAGAATATTCAGGGCGACCTATTATAATCACTATGGTGTACATCAGGGCTCAGTTCTTGGCCCAATTCTGTTTCTGATATACATCAACCTGCTTGACCACATTATAAAATATATTATATTATCATGCTTTTCATACCATGTTTATGCAGATAAAATTCAAATTTACTGTTCATTAATCGAGTCACAGTTAACAAAATGACACAATTACTGAACTATTTTTATTCAGACGGGATTTTTAATAAATTTTCCTCGGTTAGACTGCGTTCAACTTGTTTTTATATTTGATCTATTTTTACTTGTGTTGTTTTATTTATTTTATCCTTTTTTAATTACATTTGTATTGCGTTTTAATCAGGTCTTGTAAAGCTCTTTGTGGTTTTATTTGGGAAAAGTCCCATGTTTACCCTCTTTCTGAACCGCCAAGTTCATTTTTATAGTAAGAGAGACAATAGTCACATGTTTCAAGAATATATATGTCAGTTATTCAAAAATGACAAAAAATAATAATAAAGTACAATAATAGAAAAAAAATAGTAACAATTAAAACAATAATAAAAAAAATAAAACATTTGTTTACTCTGTTCCTTCTCCACCTCAACGTGACAATTTACGTGTCTGCTGATAGCGTTTTAAAATGATTAAGAAAGGGGTTCCATTGTTTATAACATTTTTCTTTTGAGCCTTTCAATGAGAATCTTAATTTTTCTTGTTTTTAAAAAGGACATGGTGTCATAGAGCCAATTTGGCTTCTTCCAAAGTATCCGTCACATCTCTTGTTCGTCTATTAGCTTTAGCATCACTGCCCAACAGGGAGGGGAAGGAAGGCGGGGTTGCCAACAGTCCCGCCCACAACTCAGAGGCAAATTTCTAATAAAATACCACCACTCTGCAGAAACTATGTCCTAGAAAACAACATTTACCCAAAAAAAAGGCTAATAACAGCTTAATCTTAACTAAAGTGCCACTTGGAATGCTTTTAAAGTCTTTTAAAGTTCTAAATGAAACTTTTTATGCCATGAGAATAAAGATCAAGGATTTATCACCATAAAAAATGATCCATCATCAAATGTTAACTTCTTTGATCTTTCAGCCTTTCTTGTCCCTCCCCAAATACTTTAAAAAGTAGAAGGCTGAAACTGTAAAAGGCTAAAAATATTAGCTCTATAAATAAGAAGTACTCATTGAGAGTGACAGGTCGCTCTGCAGCCGGGGACACTGGGTAAGCTGAACTCATTAATGCCGTCTCTGACAAACAGATCCTTACAAACACCCCAACTTTATCCTCTGCCTCTTCCCTTCTGCGGTTCTGCCAATCTGGACCCCATCAGCACCCACCCTTATTACAAACCTAACCGCATTTTTAAAGCATTGTTCCTCCGACAGGCGAGTGGAGATGATATGCATGCGAGTGGGTTTTCATTTGCTCTTGCATGTGCAGGGAGAGGCACTCCATGTCTGTTTTATTATTCATACTAGAGCGTGGATCCTCTTTCAGCCCACAGACAGCAGCCAGAGACACATACAGATGATGTTCAGGGCTAAATTTGCGTCTCCGGTTCTCAGCTACTCAGCTGAAAATTTTTTTTAAAGCAATAAACAAAAGAGCTTCTTCAGCTTTGCATTCGAAGCCGGTTTCTGCATTTCAAACGTCTATCCACTCGTAAATAAAAGCACCGATACGGACACAAGTGGCCGCTTTTATTGCTTTGATGCTCTTTCTAATGGCCCTCCTCCCCCCTCTTCACATTGACGTCACATCCATTACGGCATGCTCTGGGCCTTTTTAGCGGAGATGAGAGCGACGGACTCCCACGTACGACGGAACCTGCGCATCCTCCGTCACGACCACCAATCCATCGCGAGAGTCGACACAGAAACACACACAGACTTTCTGTCAGCTTTCACCTGTTTACAGTACAAACAGGCGCCATGTTGGCCTGTAACTCTGGCGAGCTAATGTGAAGAGATAACCCTTCACGTCTGATGAGCGTCAGCATCACCGGCCTCCGCGCCTTTCCCTCTGATCCCATCTTCGATCAGTTTTCCAATTATCCCACGAGCTGACCCTTTTGTCTGATCCTGAAGCATCACTTCACTACTTCGACTCCCTTTATGAATCTTGAATGAGTGTCAACCTCAGGGTGCTCGGCACAAGAGGTGACAACTCCGTGACGACTAATCAGGGAGGTGTGGAGTCACAGCTGAGTCACACTCACAAGCTGCTTTTTTCCTGACGGAGAAAAGATGCTCCTGAAATGTAAAACCCCCAGCTCAGTAGTTGGATCCTCCGGAGACATCATCAGGGGTTGGTGTACAGACTGATTTTGCAGAGCTCGACTCTGTGCTGCACATCTAAGCCCCGGCAGCGACTGAGGCCAGAAGCTTTGAGATGAGAAATATGACTTATCATCCTGAACAAGAAAAGAGGAAAAGACGTTTTCATGTTTGCAGATCATAATCACAGTAACCATGTTTCCTGATGTAAGCCTGTGCTCTACTTATGTTCAAGACTGAGTTGCTCGCATGTTTTTAAGCCCCTTCCTGTTAGTCTCCTCCCCCTTTTTGTCTTCTTGAAATGCCACTTCAATCATCTCTTGATCTAAGTTGTTTTTTTTAATTATAATTCTATTTTTTTTAAGCCAAAGTCTGAAAACTGGTGTCATTTTCTAAGATAAAGTGAGGCAGCAGTTCATTAGAAATTCACTTGTGAGCTGTGTTGGCACAAAGTAAGCCCGCCCCCTCTCCCATCACCCATTCATTTAGATGAACTAGCTTAACATTAGGGATGCAACAAAAATTGGCGAGCGATACCAGAGCGGTCCACTTCTGAACCAGATACCAGCTCAGAAGAGGAAAACAAAGACGTTCATGGATCTATTTGTCTGCAAGTTGATGCAGTTGAGCAGGGAGCTTGTTGCTTGCCGTAACTCCGGGCTCGCACTGCATCCGGTGCTGGCGCCGGAGTCTTTACGTACCACAGAGGGATTTTTGTTCGGTCCAGCCTCTCCGGCGCTCCGTATCCATTTTGTTGGCTTCAACTTTTCGGCAGACGCTGGCGCTGATCTAGAGCACTTTATTGTGACTAATAACGACCAAAACTAGAAATAATGCAAGCAAGTGTAAAGTGTGTCCAGTAAATTTTTCAAAATAAAATCTACTTTTTGCTGTAGTGGCTGTTTTCACCATGTTGTAAACATTACGCTATTGTGATAATCAACCTCGTTCTCTCCTATTGTCACCCAATACATGTAACACAGTCAAATATCTATATTTAAGCCTATATAAGAGAAAAGTATTAATACAAGTTCTGTGCTTTTCCATTGTATGAAGACAAGTCACGCAGAAAAATAAATTTTGTGAATTTAGTTCAAAATCATGGCAGAATGAGGGTTTGTTTACTAGTTTTTAATAAATAAATGGTGGATTATCGAGTGAACCCATATCAGTTTGGAGTTTTGCGAGATCGACAGCAGAGACTGACAGGAGTAGCTAGAATGCTACGGTGTCCGGACCGGATGCAGTGTGATCTCGGGGTGATAGCTTCTACACCACACCTACAAGCCTTCTGTAAATTATATTTTGTGCCTGGTTCTGATTCACAATGATTTGAATTAAGGAATACTCAAAAATGCTATTTTAAGCTTCATTTTCTTTGAATATGCCCTCCTCCAAGAGAAAAAGAACATGTTAAAAACATTATTTTTATCGGAGTGAGTATTTAAGGAACAGTCGCAAAGGAATAATCAGAAACTTTTTAAGTATTTGCTGTCCAATCGGTTAGACATTTTTCCTTAAAGCCATCTGTCACTTACTAAGAACTAGATCATGTGGAGGTGATTTAGTCTCACATTCACCTCAAGGGCTTTTCATACAACAGTAGTCACCCATCCCCCCGAGTCGCAGACCAATACCAGGCCGCAGAGAAAGTAAAAAAAAACAATCAAAACCTACATTTATTTCCATTTTATTTCTAATTCTCAAGGAATTTTTAATTTGGAAAACTACCGGATCCCCCCCCCCATTTGACTCAAGTCATTCAGTCCAAAACACAACGTTAACCAAAACAAGCATATTCGGAAGGTTGATTGTTGCAGAAAAGAGTCAGTGAAGAAACAGAGAAAGAGGCTTTGACTAAAAAGAGAAAAGAAAGCTGCATTTAACAAACAAAAATCACGAAACAGGAATCTTTTGAGACAGTTGTTCACATACACCATTATATAATCTCATCAGAACAGGCTCTCAACCTTTAGGCTGCTAATAAAGTGCTGCTTGTGTTGAATCGTTTTATTTATCAATATTCCATTTAGGAAGCTTTTTTTTTTTACATTTGTTCATCACACCTTAAAAGTTAGACAAACCTGAAGTTGGTTAACTTCCACTTTGGCAGTTAGGGGTTAACATAAAATCAAATTTTAATGGTTCCTACATGAAATCTAGAGTATAAATAAACTATAAACCAGAGGTTGGAGATAAACTTTATTCTCAAAAGTAAAGAGAAACTGGAGCCTTAAAAAAAAAAAAAAAAAAATCAGACACCAACTTCAGTCTCATACCGACCTGTCTGTCAACATTTTGTCTGACGTTGAACCATTACTTAAAAAAAAAAAAAAGAAAATTCAAAAACAAACTGTTGTGTCCTTATTAAACTGTTTTTTCGCTCGAACATCAGAGGCAGATGGGAGACAAAGGCAGCCAGTGAGAGTGACAAGAGGTCAGTGGGGCATGAAGAAGAGTAAGTGACATCAGACATGCTTTTCCATCCCTCCATCTGTCCACTCAAAACAAGCTGGCCGGTCATTAGCCCGGCTCCAGCTGTTACAGTTTTGATGACTGCTCATTTGTGCTCTTGGACACAAGCAGGAACACATGTAGACAACTGGGCTTTGAGTTATTCCACAACTGCATGTAAATGTAGAATATTTCACAATAAGAGTCTCACTTTTAAAGGCATGATCAAACTAGGCAAATTAACACAAGGGTTTTAAAGGTTGCGGAACTTTTGTATGAGTTCCAATGAAGCTATGTAAACATCGCCCGCATTAAGCAACCTTTTCTAATAAACGTGGGTAAATGTGTGTTTCAGGCTTATGCGTTAAAATATTTCACGTTCACACGTAGCTTTACAAGTTTTTGTGACAGTTTTTGGGCTGCGTACAAAACTCAATTTATTGCATCTTGAAACTTAAACCAGATCGAACTTTGACCAACCAAGATTTGGTAGCATATGGATGGCATCTTTTTAAAATTCAAAAAAGAGCTAGCAGTTTGAAAGTTACCTGCAATAATGCCAGTGTGAATGTTGCAAGCTGAATGTGGCTTAAGATGCTGAAACTGATAGCTGAAAATGCTTAAACCAAAAGCTTGTTAAAATGTTATTTAAATGCCAAAATTAGAAAAAAAAGAATGAAGTAATGTTTAATTTTTCCATAACAGCTAGCGTATTGTTAAAAATATTAGCTAAGCTACGAATGAGCCAAAAAAACTGGAAAAATGTCTAAATTAGCCAAAATAGCTAACATAATGCTGACATATCTGCTAAACTCCTAATTACCCTAAAAAAGTGGAAAAATTTCTAATTTTGGCAATATTTTTAGCATTTTGTCTAAATTAGCCAAAAACAGCTAGCATGTTGCTTTAAAAAAGCTAAATTCCAAACTACTTAAAAAAAAAAAAATCAGTAGTTGCTGAACATTTTAAAGTGTGAATGGTGTCTCTAGCTGAAAGTACGCGGAAGTTCAAAAGTTTCTAAGTGCACAAAGTTTTTGAAGGATCTAAAGAATTTCTCAATCATTTCCTATGTGGCATATTTTTCTCTTTAATTATAAAAACTATAAAAAATTATGAATACGAAAAGCACATGTAGTAATGTCCTGAACGAGCTGAAGATTTTGAAATCATGATTACTAAATTTAAAGCATACACACAATGATATATGAATTATATAACACCAAATCTTTCATTTATTCGTTATTGAGGCATGACAGAAAAGCCTGCAGCAAGATCTTGGAGATTTGCCCCACTTTGACATTTCATGCCACGCCTCTTCTGACTTATTATTAAATTTAATTTTGAGTTTCAAATAGTTTCTATCATTTTTCTCTTAAACACAAACGCTTAAAGATGACATTTTCAATTTTTTGTGTATATTTTTGTGCTTATATCTACAATATTGTGCAAAGACAACAAAAAAAGGATGAAAGACAAAACTAGAGTCCCCTCTGCATAGAAATGTGGGGTTGGGTGGCTGCAAAATACCTGTTCCCAGCATTTATGTGGAAGTGTTACAGGTTTTAAAGGAAGTGTAGAAGGACAGCCCAGCTGTTCTTCATTCTTGAGGGGTGGTTTTAGCAGAAGCTGGGAAGGATTTGTTTGTTTTGTTTGAGGGACTAGTTTAACCTGAAACGGCAGATGAGTTCATACAGATAAAGAATTTCCACGTATATGGAATTCATGTCCCAAGTGAAAGCCAAGCCTTCTTTTCATAAAGATTATGGTGGTTACCGCCTATGAAGACTAAGCAAATCCAGAAGTACCTGTTGACTCAGAAGATTCTCCAAAACTGATTGTCAAAAAGAGAGAGAAACGTCCACATGAACATTAAAACCAATTCCAAAATAATATTGGAATGAAGATAAGATGTAAAGATTAGAGAACCTTAAAGACTCACGTTGGTCATCATTTGAGTTATTTTAAAAGCATATCTTTTAATTATGATAATGCCGTTTATAGCCAAAATAAAAAAAAAAGTTTTTTAAAGACAGTTTCTCCAGGGCGGCAATAGTTCATTATAAATTCACCTCCCCATCCCCAATAACTGAGCTATCCTCTCAAATATTATCTTTTTCAGATGTTTTTTAATGCCGATTTGAATGAAAAAATAATCAGAAATGGAACTTTGTGCTTAATTTTCTTTTTATATCCCCTCAATTATAAAAAAAAAATATCACAAGAACATGTTAAAAACATAAAAAACAAATGTATTAGAGTGTGTCTTTAAAACAGAATAACAACACCTTGTAATGTTTGCGTTTTGCTTGGTATTTAGAGGTTTTAATGAATAGAGAAATTTATTCGGAGGCTTCATTTGACAATAAAGCTTGCCAACATCACAAATAAATGTAGCAGTTCTCATACTATCCAGTTAGTAAACAGTATCCTGAAGCCCCTAGATGTATGTAAAAACCCAAAAAATAAAACTAAACTTGGAAGTAAATCAGGGGCTATCTAAAAAAAACAAAAAAAAATCATCATCATCAGAAACAACTATTTTTTTCAACATACACAATATCTAAATAAAAAATGAAAACATTGCAATAAAACATTAACTGTTTCATCAGTCTGCAAGCTGAATGCAATGTCTGGAACATGCAGAAGATCTACTACCAACTAACAACTTCATAGACTTAACACAAAACAGTGTATAAAGTCCGTAAGTAACAGGATGGGAAGCCAAGAGGACCAAAAGAGGTTGAGAAGTGGCAGGTTTTCATAATAAAAGAAGGCTTTTTATACTTTTAATCTATGTTCCACTTCTATATTTTTCCATTAACACATCGGTGAAGGCATCGTTACATTAACCCACATAGAGCCCAGACCAGTTTAAGCCAGTTAGGGACCTAACAAGCACTTTTCCACTAAAAACAACATTTATTTTCCTGGCAGAAGCAGGAACCGCTGACCACTGAAAAGGTAGATTTGGTGAAGACGACCATATAAACGGTCTCTGGGGGGTTTCTTCTTTTCTGCAAGACGTTGGCCTGAAACCACATAGGGAACTCCCCAGGGGATATATCTGTTGTGTACACCCTACTGGGCGTTGTCTCTAATGGCAGAGATCCAGAGTACTCTGTACGAGTCTGATCCAACTTTTTACTAAAAGAACTAAATTCCATTTGAGTTTTTTGGTCACTTTCTTCCTCATTAGCGCTGAGGTTAGCTGGTGTAACCTCACAGAAGCCAGAACTCCTGACAAAAGCAGCTTTTGAAAGCTTGAAGTTTGCAGCCCATGAATTTAATTTTCCATCTGGCAGCTCAGTCGTGTCATCTCAGATAATCTGTGAGCAGCACAAACATTTCAGTCATTGTTTGCTTAAATTTGCCTCCTAATATTTGTCGACTCATCCGTGCTGAAATCATGACTCACCTTGTTTACTGAAAACAGTGCATCAGTTTAGCATAGTAACATGATCACCTTCTTTATGAAAACATGTATGCAGACAGAAATATGATTTTATTTAAATCATACAATGGATAAGTACATATTTTTGTATTTTTACATTTGCTATTAAATGAAATACAATCGTCAGTTTTTATACCTACAGAGAAAGTTGGCTTTGCTTCCACTTTCATTTCTTGAAAGGAGGAGGTCTGGTATTCCAAGAAAGATGTGTATTTAGGCAGAAATAAAATGACTAGAATGAGGAAGCTGAAAGTTAATTAACCTGAAGTATGTGAGTTCTAATAGCCAACTTCTGTTTCTTGGTTCAAAAAGCATCAGGAAGTAGCTACTGTTGCAGTTCCTCAAATGTCCACTAGAGGCAGGTTGCAAACAAGGGCACTTTAGATTTATATATATATATATTTCAATTAAACAATGTAATTTCCTGAATTCTTTTTGTTTTAACCAAGTTTATATAAATGTCTTCCTTCACTTATGGTGTATTAGCAAGCGGAGGAAGATTTTGTCTTAAAAAATACAGAAAAATAAGTTCAGGTTCTTGCTACTCCCAAAATAAATTATTGAAACCCTTTGTTATTAGACTGTCCCAATGTTTTTCTGAAAAACTCTAGCTGAAAAAAATTGCAGCTTGAGTTCTGGTGAAAGTCGGCAGGAGGAAGACGAATGAATCCAGTTTATTCTAGCAAAAGAATGAATTGTGAGTTTTTCTTCACATTTTTAAAAGCTTTCTCAGAGCTGAAACATTTTATTCTGTAATTTCACAGACTTTCGACAAGGCATTTTGCTGTGAGAATGCAGGTTTTCTGGCAGGCCTTTTCCAAGAAGTTGAAAAGGAAAGTTTCTCTCATACATTATACATCTCACTTTGGTTCAAGTACCGGTACTTCAATTCCTTTAGGATTGATAAAGGGTTCCTTTTTTATTTTTATTTTTTTTTTACTTATATTGAATCTTACCTCTGTCATCTCTAACCATACCTTTAATTGTGCTCCAGTGACTTTAATGAAATTTGATGGTATTTTGACAGTTATTACGTTTGAACAAAATGTTGTAATAAAAAAAAAAAGTATTTGATTGGTTTTTATTTAAAGCAGATTAAAAAAAAACCTAAAAATCTAGTGTGAAATTATTAAAACTTTGACTTGTTAAGTTTGTTTTTATCTCTTAAAGATGAATAAAAGAAAGAAAAAAAGCCTGTAAAAGTTGGAATTGTTTTAAGAAAGTTGGAAATTAACTTGATAGCCTTGAAATTTGAAAGCAGTGTACAGGAGTAGGCCCTGGAGGAATACTGAGGACTAATGAGCTGCATATTATCCAGGCAATAAAACGGAGAATCAGACACCTCCACAAGAATTACCTTTTCATTAAATGTGTCCATGTGTGGATAATAGAAGTTAGACATAGAAGTTATATTTCTATGTCATGGAGTTGATTGCACCAAAACGTATTAAAAGATTCACATATACATATATATTTTTTAGTGGTGCGTACTAGCAAGAGTTTGTCGATATCGCGATATATATCACGATATATATCGTAATACACGTGTCACGATACAACTATATTGTGATTCGTCACAATATATCAAAATACAGTACCAGATCGAAAATTTCACTTAAAAAAATTGACACTTTTAAATTGATGCTAGCATTGCCAACTGAAGTATCGCGATACTTTCCTAAATCGATATTTTCTTACATCCCTAATACTCAAAGATTATACACAAACTTCAGTGTCCAATACATCAATTCACCGACCACATACATGAGTTTGATTGAGATAACGTCCCAATCATTCGGAAATGCATGGTAAATTACTCTATTCCTAAGTAAGATATTTTATGCTTGAAAGCTGCAGCGAGTCATCTCAGACAAAAGCAGAGAGGCGTGAGATTACGATAACATCACGGCAACAAAGGCACCAAAGAAAACGGCAAACCAGACAAAAGCGCCGTTTGAGGACATAAACTCTGCGCCCAGATGGATTTCCCACCAGCTTTTTGTCCTCTTCACCACAATAAAAATAAACTTGCTAGACTGGAAAGTACAAACAACTCGACTGAATAACCAAATCTAATCTACAATTCATTAAAAACAAAGGCGCTCCTGGATTTGCTTGACTTCACAAATTACTTTGTTGTTTCTGATAGTTCTGTTTCTTTCTATAAGAAAGGTGCCTCGGTTTAGTAATGAGAGTACTTGTGTGTATCGTAGTGACAATATCTAAATTGCTCAGGCTCTACAAATCAGAAACCTGCAATAATTAGGACAAACTCTTCTAGGTCATCAGAGATGAACAGGAGCATCTCAGCTTTGCACAGTTGTAAAAAAACCTGTGACCATTAATAATGAACTATTTAGTTGGTTTTCCTTTTTGTTTTATCTCAACTTTATATTTGAGTTTTAAATCTTTATTGTGCAATTTTAACTGCTTTTGATAGAAGTTTTTATCCAATAAAACTATTTTTTTGTGTCTCTGCAAATAAAGAGCTTTTTTAGTCAAAATATTATTTCCAAGAATTTATTTATTTCAATGTTGACAACTTTATAAATGATATTATATTTCAATGCATTTTCCAAAATTTTAATTATTAGTATTTTGTGCAGTGATTTATTTTTATTTGATGACTTCCTGAGCAATCTATTGTTTACATGCTCATTGTAGTACAATGAATCTAAAACACAAGTTTCAATTGTTTTATCTGAATTGAACAATGTCGTGATTTATTGCGTGGTATTTGCGTTGGCTTATTTCAGACGCTGCAGATAGAATTATCTACAAACATGGTAATTCACTAAAGCCCCGTGGGAGAAGGAGTCCTATAACTGTAGACTTAAATGTAGGTGGAGCGGTGACAGAAATCTGGCAGAAAGCTGAGCTACAGTAGCTGAGTATATTTTAGGAGCAGCTTAAATGCTGACAAACATCTTGAATATATTATTGTGCCTCATTTGCATAATGAGGTGTTCAACATATATAAATAAAAAAGGAAAAGCAGAACCCAAGCAGACGCTTGAAACACATTTTCAAGGTTTGACCTTAAAGAAAGAAAAAGCAATGTCGTTTTACCCTTTAACTAAGGGGTATTCAATCTCGCTCCACTGGTAATTAGCAGGCGGGTCACCGGCGCCCTCTCAACACTAACCATGACCCGAATTAACACACATATGATTAAGAAAACAACACCCAAACATCACTCAGTCCAGCAGACTAAATGCACAAACACCTAAAAAAAAACGGATTTATAATGTGGGGGTTTATAAAACTACAGACTTCTACTCTCAGTGTGCAAAACTCTTCTAGAAACTGCTTTATTTTTAGTTTCAGGTTTGTCAATGGTCTTCTATACCTTTGCACTGCACTCTGTGCTCACTTGAATTCAATGAATATAGGGAGGAGGGGGCATAAATACTGTGACCAGGCGATGTGATGTCCCGAAAAAATTCACAAATAACTAAAGAAATAAAAATTAGCCCATAAACCCCCCCCCAAAAACCCAACACACACAAATAAAGTAATATAAAAACTTAAATACGATAAATAAAACGACCCAAAAGAAAAAAAAAGTTACGATAAACAAACAGATGGACACACATAATGAAAAACAAAAAGATTGTGCCTATCCCACACATGCTCACTCCCAACTTGTCATATGTGAATATACGATTTGGGACCTCTCCATGTCACTTTTTGGGTAACCCCAACTCATCACTTTTGATGTGCTGGCTGTTTCCATTAAATTCCAGGCCCCAAACCCTTGGGATGCCCGGTACCGGTCCGGTCCGCATCCTAAGGGTTGAGGACGCCTGATTAGTGTATCCATTTTTTCGTTTTCTTTCATCTGGCCTTGGGCTGCATGGTGCCCTAGGCAAAATGTGATTTTTGACAGTAAATAAAACAGACAAACCACTTTTTCCTCATCTTTCCTCCTTTTTTTTTTTTTTTTTTTTTTTTGATTATGTCAAACTTTTTAGTTATTTTACTTAGGGTTTTAATTTTTTTTTTTACATTTTACAGAAAATGAATGGTGTGTCAAATTATAAGAAAGAAAAAATAATAATTGCAATTTGGTGCCCCCTCCAGCAGCTGGCATCCTAGGCAGCCGCCTAGCTCATCTGTTCCCAGGGACGGCTCTGCTCTCTGTGGCCCGATACCAGGCAGCCAGACTGTACCGGTTTGCAGCCTGGAGGTTGGAGACCCCTGTTTTAATGGGAACAGCCAGCACGGCAAAAACGACGCGTTGGGGACACCCAAAACTTCTAAAAATTTTATTTTGAAAGGAATGTATATGTGCTGCTGTCAAAATTAAAACATATTTTACACTTGATATATAGAGGAAAATACAGAAAAGTTATAATTCAATTATTGTAAATATTTAAAAAGTACATTTTATAAATGAATGAATACAAAAAGAGAACTAAAGTGTATTTTTATAAACTTCAGTAAGAAACTAGACCAAACGACTCTTTTAGCGTTACCCTAAATAATTCACTAAAGCCTATATTGCTATGTACCGGTTTTAGGCTCCTCCCCCAATGTGTGGCTTTAAAACTTACTTCTGTAGCCAACTGTAGAAATTTTTAGGATATATACATATATTTTTCTCCCGGGGAGTGGTAAGCTCTCAAATACACAATATGCTCCAACTCAGAACACAACAACTTATTAAACCTTAAATTTTTGCAGGTAATACCAAATTATAAGATGGATTTTTAAGCTCACCCTCAGTTTCTTACTTGTGCTGTTCACAAACAAACACCATTCTTTTGCTGCTATAGCCGCTGCTAAGCACATAATTATGCCCCCATGTACAGCAAATCTCCCCAGTGACGAGCTCCATTTACATCCTGACAGAATGTGCTGAAGTGACGCTGAACACATTAGATGGAGGAACATCACACGTTGCTCCGAGCAGAAATTGAATTCTTTTGGCCTCCATCGACCACACTTTTTAAAGACATCCTGTTCCTCTCCTTCTCATTTCATCAACTGACCTATCTGAGAAACTGCTTTTGCACTTCTTTACTTTAATCTGAACCCAGCTTTCTCTTATCAGCTGCAGATGCTCTGCACCGTGACTGCTGAGATGGGTTTAAACCAAAGCCGTCACGTCCGCGCTGCACCTGTCCAACAACGGCGTCTGAGCGCTGTCTGAGCCAAAGCACTGCCTCCTTTGACTTCTTGCGTGGAAATTTAGAAGCTGAGCTTAACACAAATCTTTCCTTGGATTGTGACAGTTTTATCTTCAGTCTTGACTTTGCACATTTGAGCTCCACCACCCTGCTTCCCATATGAGACCAGAGTACATCATGGCCACCTTCCTAAAAAAACACAAATTGTTTTGGGCTTACTAACTTGATCTTTTATCAGTCAAGTCTCAATTTGATCATCTTTTGATCTATTTTTAAGAGTTTCCAGTGTTTTTTTTAGTTGTTGTTTTCAAAAAAAACCTGTGTTGCTTTCTCTGACATAGTTCTGCAGCAGGAGTTCCTTAGAATATGGGTGAGGAGAAAGCTTGAGCTAATTTCCCATCATCCCTTTGGAGCAATATTTTAGATTTCCAGCCGTACAGTTTTGAGCCAGATACCAGCTTAGACGAGGAAAACGAAGACGTACTTGGATCTATTTGTCTTCAAGTTGATATATTGGAATGGAGCAGAGCAGGGAGTTTGTGACCCACCGAATGTGTTGTTTTGGTATATGCTAGTTTTTGGGACTTGCTTCTGATTCATTAAACCCTGCTAAGCATAATAAAATACCATAATAAATAATTTAATTAATATAATTGACAAGTATTATGTAAAAAATAAAATAAATAACATAATAAAATAAATAATAAGATAGAAAATAGTGGTTAGAATAGAAATCATAATAAAAAATTTAAAAAAAACACATAAAAACACCAAATACTTACACATCCTGAAAAATATAATAAAAATTAATCAGATTAATTATGAATGAAATTATAAAAATAACACGTGGAAATTTAAAAACTACATAAAAGTTACACTAAAAAGATTACTCTTCTTTTTTTCTAAAAAAAACCTCCACATTTAAACAAAGACAAAATGCAGCTTTGACCTTAATTTTAATGATATTCATCAATAGAGAATAGAAAAATTCATGACTAGAAAGATTCAACAAGAGCATATATAAAACACAAAAACACTATTCTTCTTGGAGTGAGTCCTAAGGGGTTCATTTTTTTCCAACAATATTTTAAAAAGTTCTTAATTTCATCAAAACCTCAAATACAATCAGAAACCTGAAGATTTCTGTGGTTCAACTTTCACCCAGGCCAACTTTAAATTGGAATTCATCGTCTGCTTTTGCCTTCAGCTACGTAGTGCTGTGGTGGTAATTGTCATCACATTGCCATTTATGCCCTAAAAGGAGCTGCTCCCCAGGCTGAAGCCTCTCTCCTCCGACAACCCACTTTGAAGCTTTAATAATAAGTTTCCATCACCATTGTAAAAACCAGAGGAGAAAATGTGCACTCTGCCATGATCCCGACTTCCAACGACTGCAGTAAAAAGCAGGAAGTAGTAGAGCCTAAATAAGTGTTTTGGAAATATTATTTCACCTGTCTCACCTAACAATAGAATATTCCAGAACTTACAACAGTAGAGCTCTAAACACATGTTTTTAATAAAAAAAAAAAAACAACTAAATCTAAATACTGTTTTTCTTTACTTGTTCGTTCTATTCACCCTGAAAAGTGAAGAACTTTGGCTTTTTAAATTGATAAATTATCAAAATTATGTCTTTTTAAGTGGTCAGATATCATGTATTTGCTAAATGCCTTTGACACTTAAGAAAAAGATGGGTCTTAATGGCTACAGGTTGGCAGTTTGTCTTTTTCCTTCCCTTTACTTGAACTTAGGGACTACATGAAAGAACTCTTCAAAACTCTCTCATAATCCTCAACAAAGACCTCAACACATCCAGGGAGTTCCTTCAACCTTGTAAGGAACAATATTTAGATTACCTGGTGAAACTAACCCTCTGACACTATACTAGAACCAAACACCAGGAAGAAACACATTCTTCAGCTCCTCGTTCTTAGCCCAAATCCAAACACTTGTTATTTTCTAGGACATCAATTCTGCAGACCAATAAGAGTTAATCAGAAATTTGCCTCCGACTTTTGCTGTGGAGTAAGCCTTCACTTATTTCCCATGATCACTTCATTTGCAGCAGTCTTACACTGCTGGGTTTTGTTGTTTTAGTTTGGGGTTGGACCTTGGTAGTCTTAGTCTGTGGGGTTTGTTCATTTGTTTTCTTTAGGTAGATTTTGGTTAGGCAACCCTTAAAAAGGAGCTGCTGACTCCGACGATCAACATGGCTAGGTCAGCAGTCTCCCTGACTTATTTTAGGTTTGGCCAAGGTTCCAATCCCTTTAGTTTGACTTTTTGTTTGAACCAGCGCACTAATTATTTCATTTTTCTTCTTTCATTTCCTTTATTAAATAAACGGTCTTCTTTTTTTCTTATTGGTGTCCAGTTTTAGTTATGGTCCCCTTTCGTATTTTTTCCTCTAGACCCGAGCCAGGTTGGCCCATAGCACCCTTAACACCTCAACCTAACATTAGCGGTGCAACAAAAATGGCGAGCAATATCAGAGCCAAGTCACTTAGACGAGGAAAACGAAGACATCAATGTATCTATTTGCCTTAAAGTGGATGCATCAGAATGGAGAGGGAATTATTTGCTCTTGATTCACAACAATATGAATAAAGAAATACTCAGAAATGTCATTTTATTTTTATTTTTTATATTATTTCTATTTTTTTCTATTTTTTATTTTATTTTTATTTATTTTTATTTTATTTATTATTTTATTATTTTATTTATTATAAATATATAAAAAAAAGAAAGAAATGCCATATTAAGCTTAATTTTATTTCCTCCATTATCAAAAAAATGCCAAAAGAACATGTTAAAAACAATAAAAACATGATTCTCATTGGAGTCTTTAAACAGTCTTTTTTAACACCAAAAACAGACTCATGTACAGCCTGGTGTCGGAAACATCTATGAAATAGGTTGTTTTGATTTTATTAGAGCTCAAATTTACACATGATTACAGGTGTGTTTTATAATTGGCAGATGGTGGACACATCTACATGGGACCAAGAGCCAAAATCATAATGGGATCCTGGTCCACGAGCCAAATACAAGATATTTTTGCATGTGATGAAATAAAAAGAGAAAATAAAGAATATGGTTTAATTCACTTATTTTCATTTTGTATTCATTGATTTAAACATTAGTAAGAATAAAAAGTAAGTAACATTTGTCTTTGAAACTTTTTTCAATTTTTTTATTTTTTTATTTTTAAATTGTAAAATAGGAGCAAGCTAAAACAAAATTTCGTCAAATGATAACAGTAAACTGGGATCCTTAGCTAGCTAAAAGAAAAGCAGCTAAAAACATCAGAAGTGACCATGAAGGCTCTTGGGAATTTCTAACTCACTTGTGGGTTGTTTCACCCATAGCTACAGACAAAGAAAGTGTCAACAGCGCCACCTGGAGGCCGAAAGTATATTACAGCTGTAGAGTTTTGGAACACTCAATGGGGTTTTAACCAAACACTCTGCAGCTTCCGCACCCACGTTTTGGGTGGGTCAAAAGATAACCTTTTGGCCTGCAGGCACCCATAGTCTACCAACGCAATAAAGACCAAAATCACTGGTGGATTCAGCTTCACAGTCTTTCTACAATAACCTCTAAGTGTATCTTTACAGGAGCCATCTTCCTTTTCTACTTTGGTTTTGTCAAATGTTCTGCTCTTTTAAAAGCTGCTGGACGAGCCCAGAGCTCTAAACGGCACATTAGTTCCAATAAGAACATGAAACAATTATGTCTTAAAACTACAGAATAATTTGAAGTAAATAATAAATCATAAATTGCTTTGTTTCAAACCTTTTCAATCGTAAATTGGCACAAAAACATAGAGATGAGAATTCTGGCTCTTTTTAGGGAGCCGAATCTTTAAGATCAGTTCATTTCAAAGAACCGTTCAAAAGACTGACTCTTTTTAAATATTTATTCACTTTTAAGAAGCCATCCTGAAAATTAACTGATGGTCTGAGATCTGGATCAGAATAATTCAAATTTATGTTGGTTTTCAATCTTTGTAATAATTAAACTATAACAGTGTTATACTTTTCAATAGGCTACATAACAACTTTGATTTATTTTAATCTAACAGCAGCGTCTTCAAGTTCCTTTCAAAATAAAACTCAGGAGAGGCAGAGGTAAATAAAGTCAAGATTTGTTCGATTTGTTCGTGAACGTCACATTTCCAATGTAGAAGACTGTTCCAGTTCCTATTTGTCACATTTGACTTAACCGACGAACATCTTCCAAAGACTATATTATACAGCTGTGATATGGGCCACTGATTGCACTTCAATAATACAAGTTACTAATTACTGCCTGCATCCTTCTCGCCCCCTCCTGAATAATTATCACCCACTGGCCTTGACTAACATACTGAGCCCAGACTTAAGAGAAAATGAGCACATTCTCATTGTCATGAATGTGAAGACTCTGCACCTAAACATTATCTTCCATGTATTATCCTCTCAGAGACCTGCAGACCTGATTTGCCTTGAGCTCCAGCTGAGCTAATGGAGGCCAGAGCCAGAGCTGACACACAAAGAGCCTTCAGGGCTGAGGATGAGGAGGCTGAACTCAAGCATGCCACAACATCGTATTCAGAGCGGGCGGTCGAAGTGTGAGCTACCTGTTTAGCTGTTGCTGCCTGTCCAGCACACGAGAAAAAAAAAGAAACATATCAAGTGGAAATGTACGTGGCATTTGGTTTTAACAGGCTGCACTAACCTGATATCCAGAGAGTGCAGCAGGGGATCAGCAGCTGCTCCCAGCACCCAGATGGTGAAGCCAGCAAGGAGTAAAGTGGTTGTGAGGATGGTTCGCTTCGCTTCTGTTGTCGTGTCCCTCACAGCCAGGCTGAAGGCAACGGCTCCCCTCAGACCTGACAGCGAAAGCACATTTATGTGAAAATATCAATCAAGCCAAAAGATAACCTTCTAGCTGCGAGAAAAAGAACAGAAATCCATTCTATTTATAACCTCTATTACTGACTGTTTGTCCAGCAAACAACCTCAAAACAAACTGTAGAGTGCAAAATATAATACGTAAAACCAAAATTGAACATTTTCTACACTAATTATGTAGCATCATGGGATAATAAATGTGTAGGAGTTGGTTGTGAGGGTGGAGTTGGAGGAATTTTGTACAAAATACCATCATAAGGGCTTTTAAAAACAAGTCGTCTTATGTAAGAAGATAAGTGGGTCAAGAAAGCAGAGAAACACGCTGCAGTGGGAGTACTACTCCACATCAAACATTTCCTTTTTCCTGATTCATCAGAATTGGTCAGGGAGTCTAAATTAAGCTGAGATACTACAGTGAGATAATGTTCTGTGCTCTTTCCTTTCAAAATAAAAGCGCAGGAGGAGCCGAAAGAGCTAAAAAACCTCAAAAAAATCAGATTATTGTGAAATTATGGTTCAATAACACAAAAAATTTAGATTTTCTAATAACCTATACACATACAGGAATATCTGAAATAAAAAAAAAGTTTTTCTGACTAAATGGGGGTTCACTGTAAAAAGTGAAACATTGGATCAGTTAACAAAAGATCTGTATATTGTGTTTTTTTTTTTACCCTTTATTTAACCTGGTGAGTTATTAAAAACATGTTATTATTTACAATAATGACCTGGGGAGTGGAGAAATACAGAGGTAGATAAAAACACATCACAATATATACAATAATTTAACTATTCAGTTAAAAGATATAATGGAAAAGATATATAGATAAAAAAAACATTTAGTAAATCATGTGCAGGATTCGGTCAGTACATTAATTAAAATGTTTTAAAAGCTGATTCAGGGGTGCTTATTTTTAGTACTTTGGTACATTTTTAATGTATTTTTTTGATCAAATTACATCTTTGAGTTGCGTAAATCATCAACTCCAAAATTTTAATTTGAAAAGAAAATTAATCATTTTAAATGTAGGAAATTACAACATTTTTTTGTTAATTAATCAAACGGATAGATGAAATTTTGCAAAAATAAAAAATCAAACAAATCAGTTAAATTTAGAAAAGGTGCAATCAAATATGCTTATAAATTAATTTAAAGATTTATTAGGTAAACTTGCATTATTTTAGATATGCAAATGAATTTACCACTATAAAAGCAGGAGTTCCTGGCATCCACAAGAACCATCTCCAAACAATGTTTTTTTTTTCCATTTATTTGTCACAATGAAGTTGCACCACTCTGTAAAATGACTTAATTCTGTCAATAATTGGCATAAATCCCTATCAATTAAAAAAAAAAAATAGACAAAAGAAAGTCATACCTGCAAAAACCATGAAGTGCTGAAAGGAGCAAGTTATTTTGTTTGTCCGGCCCAGGTTCAACAGCAAAGATAAAGGGTAGATGTTGCAGGCTCTTGAAATAAAAATGGATAACTGTTCAAAAATTGAGAGTTGATTAAGGAAAACATTGAAGCTGTTGTAAGTTCAATTTTTTAGGTCCAAAAGTAACAAAAAGCTGATAAAAAACACAAGACTACAATGCATTTTCTGTTTTATCTAGATTATGTTATAGGAATGTTATTATATGTTATACATCCATTATGAGTGAAACAAATAAACTAACAAAAATGTTATTAAAGCTGGCATAACAAAAAATATTTGAATGAATTGTGAAAACTAACAAAAATATTGTTTTTAAACTAGGGGTGTAAGAAAATATCGATTCAGCGAAATATTGCGATACTTCATTTTATTTAAAGTACTGCCAAGGCCATTTTTTATTATTATTTAAAAGCAAGCAAGTCTTGCTTTTGATTTCCACTTAAATATTTTGTGAATTACCAAAAGAAAAGCACCAAGAATTTGCTTGGGTAAAAGTAACTTGATGTTCTATTCTTTAAATAACATGTATTTTAAAATTTTACTGCTGTGAAAATGTATTAATATTCAGAAAATGCTTAAGTCATAATTAAAAAAAAAAAAGTGAAATTTTGTCTGGTACTGTCTTGGGATATATCGCGATACGTATTGACGTATTGCATCATGACGTGTATCGCAATACCTATCGTATTGTCAATACACACCCCTACTTTAAACATATTAACACACAAGTTAGTAAAACAGAAAATCTGTTTTAATATGTGACACAGACAACAAAAAACACAGGTAAGCTCTCAATTTATCATAAAAATGGTATTAATAAGAAAACAAGCAATTAGAGCATTTCAAATAAAATACGTGTTAAAGGGAAACAAAGATGAACTGCAATTCAAATGACATATTTTTACTTTAAAACAGCAGGACTCCTGATAATATCTAAATTTGCAATCGGTGCTTTGTTCATGGAATGTGTGTTTTGCCGATAATCTCTTCCTCCCTGCCGTTGTAAGGTGGAGATGAGTCACACTGGCTCTGAAGAGTCGATGTGTTTTCAGGTTGCTGTATTTATATCCCGTTGTGTTCTATGATAAACCAGTTTATTGCGGTTTTGTCCAGTGATTCTTTTCACCTCGGGGGTTGCCAAAATATCAACACAGAAAAAATGTCATTGTGCGTTTATGATGTAGGGACAGCACGCCAAGGTGTGAAGTCCGTCACGTCCTGCCAGCTATCTCTGCTTCCCTCGCACTTTGATGTCTCTGACAGAGGATGGGGCTGAATGCTAAGAGTCTGGGGCAGAAGGACATTTTGGTAATTATCCGGTATATTCCAGTCATCCTGGATGCACTTAATACAGTTTGTCACACTTTTGGTAAGATTATCGTCAGCCCAGATAACCTTTTTTCCTCGTTTGAACTTGAACACAGCTTGAGGTCATTAAAGACTCGTTGTGGACCAGCCCATAACTGTGTAGAACAGAGGGGTAGTTGTTCTCAATTAAACTTCAATTATGTTGAAAAAAAATGACCTAAGCATCAATATCTTAGTCTGACAGAGCGATTGAGATAATTTACATCAATCAAAATTGGATCCAACAGGCTCAGAAGGAATATCTAGCTCCTAAAGGGACTTTCACACTGGATGTGGTTCGAGCTTCAATGTAAAGTAAATGTGCAGATCTGAGGTCCTGCCGCATCAACCAATCAGCAACTCAGCTTTTGGCGTGTGACGTTTCCAATGACTCGATGAAAGGGTATTGTGAGGAGTCAGGACTCTGTCTCCGCGTCTAGCCACCGGCTGCATCTGCCCGTTTGTGATAGATATAAAAAAAAATTCAAAATGGCCGCTCGATGCGAGAATTTTCGTCCTATTTTTTGCTGCTGGGGCCGTGGGGTTGCCAGAAACTGTCCTGGGTACTGTTGGGCTGAGGCGGAACAGGTTACAAGCCTTTCGTAGAGCCCATGGAGCAGGAGCGATCAAGCCCGCTAGTCTAGGCAGCCGCCTGATGGCCAGCATAGCGAGCTAGCTTGCTCCACCACCCAGAATCCACCAGAACTAGCGGGGTCGCCATTCTGGGAGGAATAGATCGTTTTGCTGGCCCACCAGTGGTTGGCTGCCCATTAGACGGAGAGCTGTCGCAGGTGCCGCCATGGCAGGTGCGATTGCTCTTGCTCCATGGGCTTATGATGTTTTTTATTTTTATCAAGACAAAATAAAAAGATCTTCCAGTTTTATTTTTATTTTTTCCCCTCTCAGGTTGAGGTTCAAACTGGACCATATAGACGGAAATAACATTAGAAATGTCTGAAATCACACGACTGACTGAATCTAGATATGGCCATGTGCTTTCTGGCGCCTCTGTAGAACTCTCCACAACATGTAAATCATCCAGCATTTGTTGCCAAATGAAGTCCAGAAAAGCGTTTGGCGGTTCCTCCGCAGCTGAGCGTTGAGAACATCAAAAGAGAGGTGGCAGACGCCAAAAAAAACTAAATAATCAAAGTTATTTCCTTTTTTGAGGCTTTTAAATCTCTACAATATGATGGTGACCTCCATTTCCTTCCGTTTGTGCCTCCTGGTTGCTGTCAAGTGAATCTACGTTGCCAGATTTTTATGGACTTTTGCTTTTTTGTCACAGGAGCAGAACCGAGGACAAATGGGCTCAAGTCAGACTTTTTTCCCCACTGGAGGCCACTCACAGGAGCAATGGAGAAAAAGAAAAAAAATATAAAAATAAAAACCTGCCCGGTTGATGCTTTTGCTGGCCTCTTTGACCCAATGCCGCAAGATGGATTGTAATAATAATTGCTGGCCATCTGGGCAGTAGACTGTGAAAGAGCAGCTCCTTGGAGTACAGCCACTGGACTCTGGCACGCTCTGTGGTCATGCCAGCTCTCAGGAAAGGACGATTGTACAAAGAATACTTTTACCACCCATTTGTTCCCAATACTAAGAAAAACTGGCATCTACCAAAGCAGCTCTAAAAATAAGCCATCTGTAATTGTACTTTAACAGGAAACATTATAGAATTGTTAACTTTTGATTTTGAAAGCCCATTAGAACTTTACAGATAAATCCTAGAGACCACAGCATTTCAGTTAAGCCCAGATTTTGTTCTAAAGCAGAGAGTATTTTATTATCAGTTTTAAACTGTCACTGTTATGAGTTATTTCTCTTTAGAATGTGTTTTTTTTTCACTCCATTTTAGCTATTTGACATTTGGACGCACATTTATCCGATTTCATAGTACGACTTGAGAAGTAAAAGATCTCGTAGCTGTTCAACAAGCCCCCATGACCATACTTTCACTACCATGTTTTAGTGGGGATGAGATATGTTTGCCTCCAAAGAAAAGGGCTCCATGTTATCTTGGACTTAAATATCCAGGCAATATATTCTCTGCATTTTTTTTACTTGTAAAATAAACAATTTGTAAAAAAAACCCAATACATTCTAAATAAAAGGAAAAAAAATGTAAAAGTTTGCTTAAAACAGAAAAACTGAATTTCTGTCTTATTTTGGTCATTTGTTGTCAGCTGGGGAATTTTCGCAGCAGTTACAGGGTTTTTATTCCACTGCAGTTCACATCATGGGTTTTCCTGCAACCATTTCTGAGTCACAGCATGCTAAATCCATGCTTTCATTCCTGAGGGGGATTCCCGGAATCCTGCTCGAAGTCTCCTGTTCCTGGGAAGACTCCCTCTTCTGCTCCTTAAAAGGGTTCTCCAAGCAACCTCTCACAGTTGCAGGTACCTTAATTTCACAACCTAATTTGAAAGGGCATCTGAAATCAGCTCTTTTGGGGAGGGTACTGTGAGGATTGTGAACTCCAGTTTTCTTTTTTCAGAGATGTTTTTGGTCAGTTTTTTTTTCCAGGCCTTTATTTCTGTTAAGTGTGCTCTGTCTATATAAGTGTTTTTTTTTTTTTTTTGGTCACCTTTTCTTTTCTTCGTGAGCCTTGTCATGTTTAAGTTAGTTAAATGTAGTGCTGTTGTGTAATTCATTTTTTGTGCATTTAATTAATCGTGACTTGTAATGAATTAATCTAATTAATCAAAATATTTTGAACCTAATAATTGCTGTAAAGTCTCATTAAGAGACATTTCATTAAAATTTTTGATATCATGGCACAGATAAACATCAAAACACAACTAAAAAAGTCAGTCAGTGTGCGCCCTGTAGCTGTTACCATAACAACGGGACACATTTTGTATTAAATAGTCAGTTTTTTATGAAAAACGATTTAAACTTGCATATTACAGGATGGAAAATCGAATCATTTGTATATTTTTTTTCGCGAATGACCACTGTATGAACGGTGTGCGTTATCGGACATGCGCAGACTTTAAAGGAGCAAGAAATTAATGAAATAAAAAATAAAAAAATAGCTAAGATGTCTGTAATTAATTAATCCAGATTAACGCAATAATTTGACACCCCTTTCCAGACAACAGGAAAAAAATAACAATTTTTTGTGTATTTATTAATTAAGTCATTTATTTATTCATTCATTCATTATTAATAAAATGTAATTTAATGTTTCATTTAATCTTTCAACAGATTCAACACAAAAACTAATTGAGAAATAGTTATATGAGCGTTAAAGAAGTTTTTTTTTTTGCTGAATTTCTGTTATAAACAGTAGATCTTTTTTACTGCAGCTTCTGGAACTAATAACAAATGATCTTTACATTTGATTCAGTCCTCACTCCGCTACAACCAATACTGTGCTCTTAAAACATAAAATGTTTCATGACACTAGAGAGCTTTTCAAACTAGTCACGGTGAATGAACAGCAACAAATGACCCATTTACACTTGTTTTCATGGCTGTAAGAAGTTGCTGCAGGATGCTGATCTGCAGAGAGGGTGAGCATCTTCTGCAAACTCTCTTCTGTCAGGTTTAAGCGGAAATAAGAAAAAAAAAAAAAAAGACAGCGATCAGGATAGTCACACACTAAACCAATTGGATCAAAGTCTTTGATTGAAGACAGTGAGGATGCCTCATTACGTAGCAGAAAAGGATACAAATGCCCCGGAAATGAAAAGAGCTTTGAAGACATGATGAGGAAATGTCAGCAGTATGTATCCCATGTAGCTGTAGATGAAAATCTCCCCCAGGAAGCTGAAGACTTCAAAGAGCTGCAAATTATAAAAAGTGATTCAGAGGATCATGAGGAAGAAGGTCATCTGGGACGGGGCGATGGCGAGGAAAATGTTGTATGGGAAGGTTTTTGAAGTGGTGTTGAAATAGAAGCAATTTTCTGCTCCAAGTTTATTTGTATCAGATTCTCCTTATAAGCCACTACTAATCACATCATTTAAATGCAAAGGTGAACATTTAAAGAAACAACACGACAAACCAGACACTATACTTGGATTGTCTGATGCGTTATTTAAAACTAGACATTATTCGAAGCAGTTACCATTAAGAGCATTGCTCCACTGTCACAAATACTCCCAGAATGCTTTGTTTTTTCCACACTCACTGCTACTTATAAGAAGCAGGTACATTCTCAAGCCCTCTAATATAATGCTGAGAATATATCAGTGTTTGTGCATTCAGGTAAATTAGGTTATTACATTTACTTCTGCACAACAAAAATGCAGTGCTGGTGTTATTCCTTTCGGATATTTTAGGATTGCAAACAAAGAAAAGTTGCTAGGATTTCAATTTTATCTTAATATAACAAACTCACTTAGAAAGTTTTGTAAATAAAGCAAGCTGTCAATTTTCAGGATTTTTTATGGTAATATAACAAAAATGAAAATTATATTTAAAAAAAAACAATACTATACTGAAACTGAGTACTTAGGCTGCTATAAAAGGAATATATATATATATATAATAAATTCGTACAATTACGGGACAAAAGTAAAACAAAAATTCAAACATAAAATTATGAGCAATTTTTTTTATTTTAAATTAAAAAAAAATTTTTTAATTAAAACTCTAAGAAAATAAGTCATAAATGTATGTTTTAAAAAGTTATCATTTTAACAAGGAAACATGCCTTTTCTAAAAAAAGATGTATTCATGAAAATAATATAGTACATTTATTAAAAAAAGGAAAGTAAATTTGGTGAGATTCTTTGGAATTGTCTGCAAAATAAATAAAACATGTAACGTTTGACTGTCTTTGTTAAAACATTTTACAAGATGAATATAACATTTTAATTCTTGTAAATTACAACTTTTTGAATAATAAGTTTAAAACTTTATTCATATAAATGTTAAATTATTTAATTATTATTAAGACTTATTTCTTATATTTTACAAATTCATTCTTATCCATTTATTTTTTTATAGTTACACTATTCTCTGTTGGCCTAATGTTGAAAATAAAAACAAATAACATATTCTAAATACATTTTTTAAATAAAGTTTAAATGGAAAATATTATGGGAAACATATTAGATTATTTCCGTGTGCATTTGAACTCTTCATGAGATCTGCACGTAGAAATCATAAATGTACAGTAGAAGGCAATCTGCCAAATTCAATATACACCCATTGATTCATAATCAATTATCATAATGAATGTCTTCTTTCAAAAGTATGCTGCTCTGTGTAAAAGATGATGAATAATAAATGAATAAAATATTTTTTATAAGTAAAATTTGTCAGCAGTCATCTCTTTCAGCCCAACGGTGGTAAAGAGATTGCGGGAAAGTTCTGCCCCACCATCATTAACACCCGTTTAGACCAACATTTAAACACAAAGTGAACGCACACAAAACGGTGTTAAGAATACTGAAATAAACTAGGCAGCATGTAAATACACACTGACCTGCTTTGTTCTGGACCTGCCTTCCTCAGATACATTGAGAATAGTGTACCTCGCTTGGCTCAGTCCACAAAACAGCACCGCCACAATACCTGAAGGAGAAAAATCATTTAAACATTTGACTAAGAAATGCTGAACAACTACAGTGTTTGGTGGGAGTGAGAAGCTTTATACAAGAAAATAAAGGTGTGAAACTAAAAAAAGAGATTAGAATAGGTCTCTGTTTTGTTGTTAAGCTGTAAACCCAGAATAAACACTGACATCATCTTAAAAACTGTAATTGAGCACTGATCTGGTATTATAAAAAACAAATGTTTCCAGCCTCTTAAAGCAAATCAAACCAACCTAAATCGCTGTCCACCCACTATCTCCAACATCTCCAGCTGAATAAACAGTTTAAGCAAAATATGTAGTCCAACCCACTTAAACCAGCCAAATATTTGGCTGCTCTCCTGTACAGCTCCAAACTCAATGTCTGAATGGTGTGGAAAACCAGATATCTCCCGAAATATGAGAAAAACATCAAAAGCAAAGGAAAAGGAAGAAAAAATGAAATGGGTTTGGAACACAAAGCAGGAAGAAATTGCAGCTAGAAGATACAGGCTGAAGCTCCTGGAATAAAGTGTGGGAGGCTGTCTCACCGGACATTCTTTTTTCTTTTTTGCAGGGATTCAATCGAACATTTTTGCTTTTTTTATCATAAGAACCTCATACATTTTTTAGTCCCACATTGATTATCTTTTCATCTAATATCACTCTTGACCTATCTGTACCACTCTTAATTAACTTTTTATCCTATAGTTCATTTTAATTGCATTTTATTGTATTTTATTTCTGTTTTAACTGTATTTTATTTTCTTGTATTAATGACTTTTGGCCCAGGTCTCCCCTGAAAAAGAAATGTAGTCTCAATGGGGTTTCCTGGTAAAATAAAGGTTAAATAAAATAAATAAATACATTTTTAAAAAGTGTTTCAAGTGGTCTTTTTGTTATGATTATTCCATTTTAGGCAAAATCAAAAAGCGAGTGTTGTTTTCTAGGACTTGAAGCCAGTTTATACGTCAAAGCGATCTGTCATTTCATCAATTATATCCAGAATCGCCCAATCTAGTTCATATAACGTTGGCAGGTTTTGATTGCAACTATAGACAGTATTGTGTTCCAAATAGGAAGTAGAGGCCAAAATTCCATCGATTTCTATTGAGAAATAGACAGTTATTAATCAGTCATTTTGTCAGAATAACTGTCTTGTAATGAGGTGTGGATTCAAATCCCACTTCTGACACCAAGTATGTCGAAGATTCCTTCGGGAAGAGTTTTCCAAAAAACCAAAATGAAGAATGAAGAGTTTTTTTCTTTTATTAAAGGGGAAAGATCACATCAATTTCTCACAAGAGCCACATCAAAATACTCAGAAATGCACTTTTAAGCTTAATTTTCTTGATATATGTCCTCCAGCATGAGAAAAAATGCCACTAGAACATGTTAAAAACACCAAAAATGTGAGTTTCATCACAGAATAGAGATCACTCATCCCACCTTTCATCTTCACTGTGTGCTTTAACGGACTAATGATGACCTGAAGCTGCTCTCTGTTTTACTGTCTAATGAAAGCCCGACGGATCCTATCTTGGTTTCGTTTGCTTTAATACACTTCTTGGTTTACATAACAGTTTAGGTAACTCATAATCCTATCTCCACACACAGTCTCTTTGGCTCAGGCAGCTTGGCAACAGATTAGATTCATCCCATCACGAGGAGATGTGAGGGGCACAAGATTAATCATAGCAGAGCTCCTTTCGAGTTGGGGGTCATTAAGCACACCCTCGCTAAAGTCAAGCAATTAATGGAGACAGGGAGGGTTTCAATTACGAAATGAAATCTTGGAGGACCTCCAGCTCTCACCGGGTTTCTTAGCACAAGGTGCTGCTTAACAATTTATCCTGTTTTGCAGGAGATGATGGATTTGATCCCATAGAATTTAAGTAAAAATAAACCTGAATGTTTGACTCGGAAAGCGCCGCCCCGCTTGAGGATTTGTGGGGGGTTCGTCTTCGTCTCTGGCCAGCATTCAGATAAGTGTACTTTACAGACAGGCTGGGTCCAATATACAAAAGGTCAAACTATTTCATTAAAACCATCTTCTGCTTCTCAGAAGACCAAAGGGAACACTTCACTGACAGGAAGCCCTCTAAAGCTGAAGAAGCGACTAAAAGCCGCCAAAACCAGCTTCTTTATTTCTTGCTAAAAAACTGTAAGACTAAGACAAGAACTAAATCTTTTCACACTCTGGATATCAGTAAATAGGTGTCATAAAAATGAATCATGGACCAAAAATAGCAGTTATTTAAAAAAAAAAAAAAGCACAAACACTCAGTTTTTTATTTGTTTATGCACAGCTTTAGCACCTCTACTAAAAAACACTTTTAAAAATTTATGACATAACTGCTGTTGCACCATAAAGATTTGTAGCAATCTTTGTAAACACCTAAAAACTAAAGATCCCAAGATAAGAAGACTAACAAGTACATATAAGTGGATTTAAAATGAGACATTTGTGTATTTACTTTTTAAATTTACTAATATTAGTCTTACACATTAGATAAAAATGTATGATAATATACATCATTTATCAATAAATTGGCATTTTTATTATTTGAATAATCTTTTTTTTTTTCAAACTTCTCTGGATGGGCTTAGAAAATAATAAAGATTAAAAAGTTATTCTTTACATAGAAAATGTATGAATAACTTTTTTAAAATTTGAATTATTTATTGTATTTATTCATGCCAGAAACTCATTTCAGCTACTTTTTATTTGAAAAAAAAAAAACACAATAATCATGAATTAAAGTCCATCTTTAGTTCAGTTCGCATCTCTAGTTAAGTAAAATGTTTTTTAAATTAAATTTAAATTTGAAAAAATAAATCAACATTTAAATGTAAAAGGCACAATCGAGTGACTTTACATTTGGATTTTTTTTATTTTTAGTACATTAGAAGAAAGGCTGTTGGGGGTGGGGCATTCTTGACCAGCAAGTTGTGCATCAGTTAGGTGTGAAGACAGTCATGCCTGAACTTCAAAGAATTTGCACAAATAATTTCAAAAAGATGAGCTTTAGAAACCTCAAAGCAGGAGCAAGCCTTGAAACTCAAACTGCCGCTCGTGTCGGAGATATTGAGGGGCGTGTAAGTCAGTGTGCAACAGCTGAGAAGTGACGCCTGAAGGTAAAACGGCAGCCTTTAACTCAACAGGATCTGTATTCAGTCTGACCCCCACCCAACTACCTGTGGTTTTGCAGAAACAAACAAATAACAGAAGTCACTCCGTGTTCACCTGAGAGTCCGCTGGCTTTAGCCGAGAGGAAGCTGCTCCAGGACAGCAGCAAGACCACCGACGTCTCCAGCAGAGGACTATCCCGCAGGCGAGTCAGTTTGGTGAGGTGGAAGGAGGGTTAAAGATGAACCAGAAAATAATCATGCAATTTTTATAACTTCATAAGCTGATATTGCATCTGCAAGACAAATCTCTACGTGGACATTACAGTGCAGCAAGCTGGAGGCAGATACTGCAGTATTGCTATTATGCAGGTGCTCAATAAGCCTGGGGATTTGACATGTAGGAGAACCACTTTGTCTTAATGAGTTTTTTTTTCCCCCTTTCCTTTGCATCACACTTTCACACTCCCTCTAGCAAGAGCTTTCTGCAGACCATATGCTTGTTTTAACCCAGTGTTCTAAGCATTACATGCAGCACTGCAAGCCATAAATGTTGTATGCATCACAGAACATGATATTTCTACAGTAATCTACAGCATTTCCTGAAAGCTGACACTTCAAGGCTGTTTCAGAAAAACTTTATTCCAGCTCTTCAGCAATTTAAGTCCTGTTTAAATCCCAAAACAACAACATATGGGCGCATAAACAATGCGATTTTCATAGCACGTTGGTATTTTTATGAGAACAAAAGAGGAATCTGCAAATTACAAACGCCCGTTTCTGTTCCTCAGTCGCACCCGGAGATTAGTCGCAGCCTCAAACGCCAGGCGGCACATCCTCATTTTTCATACCAAAGTCTAATTACTCGAGGATCAGAGAGAGACGCAGCACAACAACAGCGGTCGAAAATTTTATCATTAGCAATTGACGTGATGGAAGACATTTCTACAACCATTAATGTCGCGGGAGCCGTTGCGACTGTTGCTTTTGTTGATAAAAGTGGTACAGTAAAGGCTTGTCAGAGAAGCAATTACCACGTTGAGCGGGAGAATTTATTGCGGCGGATGGTGAGGTTATAATTGAGTCTGGGGGGAAGGGGGTGAAAGGATATGAGGGCAGTCATTACTGTGAAGAGGAATCCCATGCAGAAGGAACCCAGGAGAATACCAAGAAAGCTGCCAATAGAGTGGAGGAAGGCTGATGGGTCAAAGGCGTGTCCTGCACCTTTCGGGTCATAGGTGGTTATGGCGCTGAAAGAGAACAAAAAAAGGACGGGAAACAACTTTAGCTGAAGTGAAAACAAGAGATAAATTTCTTCATCAGCAAATCAAGTGGTATTATTCCAGAGCACGGTCACCTCAGCGTTTCTGTCGTGACCTGGGCACGTCCAGCAGAAACTGATTGGTAAACCTTAAAACTCTGGAATGGCTACTGACAGTGAGGAGACTTGAGAACCGGAGTGATTCGTCTGGATGGATCAGTTAATAGTCTTGCTGCTGCATTCTGGACTAACTGGAGACGGTTGAGTGATCGCTGAGTGACACCAAAGTACAGAGAATTACAGTAATCTATGCGGGTGGTGATCAGCTGTTTCTAAATCACTGCGGAAGGTTTAGCTTTAGCTTAAAGGTTCAAATGATAAAAACTCATTTTGACAACATTGTTAATCTGTTACTCAAATCTTAAAACTAGCTGTCAAAGATATCAGCTGTAGAGGTGTCACCAAAAACAATGCTCTCCGTTTTTGACTCAAGTATAGAAAATTCTGGCTCAGCCACTGTTTTACATCCTTGAGACATTCTGTTAAAACTTATTGTGAAGTATTATTTCCTGATCTGAGGGGCAGATATATCGGTAGATCATCGGCATAGCAGTGAAATGAGTCGTCGTGCCGTGCAATGATAAGAGTCAGCAGATAAGAAAAAAGGGAAGTACCAAGGACAGAGCCTTGAGGTACTCCACAGGAGAGATGAGCCACAAGAGCAGGAGGCCTCGCCAATTTCAAAAGTAAAGTTTCTACCTGTCAAATAGGACTTAAACCAGCCAAGTCTAGCGCTGTGAATGCTGATGTGGGGTTCCAGTCGAGACAGGAGGACTGCATGGTTCACTGTGTCAAAGGCTGCCGTGAGGTCCAATAGCACCAGAACCAAGGGCTGTTTGGCATCAACAGACATGGCAATGTCAGTATGGACCTTCAGAAGGGTGGACTCTGTGCTGTGTCGAGATCTAAAACGTGACTGAAACTTCTCAAAAATAAAAGCATGTTCTAAAAAGGACTGCAGCTGTTTAAAAACAACTTTTTCTAATAACTTAGATAAAAAAGACAAATGAGAAATAAGGGTGCAAGGGTATTTATTGAATTAAACAGCACTTTTGGACGGTGATTGTTGGTGGTGATGAAGTCAGAAAAATACTGTGCTTTGGCAATATAGTCAACTTTGAACTGTATCTGTGTATTTCTGTTGTGTGCAGGGGTGAAAGCAGACGCAAACCAGATACGGACGCAGTGCCAGACAGGGTACCAGGCGCGAACCGGAGATGGGTTAGGGTGCCGGTGCGCTCCACGTCCTGGCGCGTCCAGGCCGGTTCTGGCTCACAGCCCGGAGGTTGGGGACCCTTGATAAAATGAGAGCGGCCAGTGCATGCATGGGTGGGTGAGTGTGTGTGTGCGACTTGGGGACACCTAAAAAAGTGACGTTAAGGGGTCCCGAACGTCAACATGAGATGGCCTGGGAGCAAAATGTTGCTATGGAAGCGAGAGAGTACAGACCGAGAGAGAGAATGCAGAGGATTGAATAAACTGGCCGTTTCAACACTCGTTTAATGACTCATGTTTTGAACATAGAGCCCACAAGCGGTCATAGGAACTTGTGTAGTGACATTTGAACGGGAGTTTTGAAGCCTAAGACGCACATTTAAATGGACCTTCAATTTAAAGTGGTCGCTTTAATGCGTGTTGCTGAGGGAAGTGTTGACATAGCTTTAGTCACATACACCTGTAAGAGAGTTGACTCTCCAGTGTTGTGGTTTGGCTGCTTCTTAAGCTCAGGTGAGCCTTGATGCTTATACCGCCACCTCATGGGATGATGTTAAAACCTACTATTGCTGTGGGTGTGATAAGTGTATTGTGAAGTATTCGTAATACAAGCTGTTATGAGTTACGGGTGATGCGTCGTACCCCATACTCTAGTCTTTATTAAAGTATGAGTACGGGCCCCTTAAGTATTGTTTCCAGTGAGCGGTCCAGTACCGTCCGGTCCGGTAAGATGTAGTAATTCTGGTGAGTGTTTCCACTCAGTTAAGCCTCGCTCCCACTGAGCCCTTTGTTTTCACAGTGCATGCGAAGTGTAGACTGCTAGAGTGTTGTTGCGTCATTACAGTGCGACGACTAGAAAAGCACCAACAATAGAGGTCATCCAGCAGCTCGTCTTTTTCTTGCTTTACTTTTTGTATATCGAGAATAACAGGAATTTAAAGGTGTCTGAAATAAGATTACAGCGTCATCACTCTCTGCCAATCAATGGGTGGCAACAGCAGCTCCACCCCAACTGCCCCGTACTATTCTTCTATGGAACTACAGCAGATGGAGACCCTCAAGAGGTATGGGTTGGAACTGCTTAATGGGTCCATTTTACAATGAAAAAACTCAAAATACTGGACCGGACCGTACCGGACTGCTCAACGGAAACGAGGCTTTACCAACAACCTACAAATGCAACAAAGGTGTCCGCAGGACCGCCTTAGAATATCCACACAAACAAAACTTAGTATAATTTCCTGCACACACTTATCACACAAACAGCCAAATAGTCTCTTTGCACAGTTTGCAGGATTTGTAGGAGCTGAAAATCTTTAAGCTTTACCCTTCACCTTCTTTATCTTTACATGTTATATTCAAATGTTCACAGCAACCTGTTACTGTACTCATCTGTAGGAAAAAACTGCACAAAAATGTTGCCCAATGCATTCACAGAGCAGTCTAGGATCATATTATTTTGCGTGGGCCACCTTTGTTCCTTGTACAAGTTTGTCCATTTTTTTTCCCACAGACAGCCGGTATCCACCCAAAAGGACAGTTGACACTAAATCTTTAATGGTGTAAAACCATCTGGATTTGTTACCATGAAGTGCTGAGCCAGACTTCTGCTGAACTTTAGTAAAGGGACTCTTAAGAACACATTGGCTTCTTCAGAAGTAAACCCACCCACCAGAAAAACAAAGCTCACCAAATATTCTCATTATACCATTTCTAAGAAGCTAGTGACAAAGGGGGAAAATACTACCGCTATCAACTAACGTGGAAACCAAATATTATTTCTGCTATAAATATTGACTGTGCTGAGGGAGAACAGACACGTAGTTCAAAGGAGGCCTCATGGGCAGGATGTAGGGCGGCGGGGGGGGTGTCGCTGGTGTATTTTTGCGCGTGGGAGTGTGAGCTGACCAGTGTGTGAGTCTGCTATGGAGCACGCAGAGACAAGCTCCCATGCAAGCAGCCGGTGGAGGTCAGTGCCTCTGTGGAATGACAACACGTCTCATGAGCCACTCATTTCCAGTGGGCTGTTGGGAGTTCGGTTGGACTTTGACCGCGTCCGCTAAATGTCAAACCAGAGAGAGAAAGAACAACAAAACTAAAGCCAAAGCTTTTAGTTTCTATGAAATAATGGCTTAAAAAGTATGGAAAAGTTGACAAAAGTAGCTGATTCTGACTTAAAAACAAAGATGAGTGGCAGGTGAGTGTAGGTGTGGCAGCAGGAGGAAAAATATGTGGTAGGAAAAAATATGCAAAGAGGTGACATTTTTCTTACAAAATATAGAGCAAATTGTTAAAGAGGAGATTTTTTTTTTTTTAATTATTTCCTCTTTGATCCATTTTAAAAGCGTTCTAAGTGGTCAATTAAGTATGATTATGCCGTTTTTAGCCAAAATCATAAAACTGTCATTTTTCAGGAGTTCTTTAGAAATTTGTGAGTTGTGAGCTGGACTGTTGGTACAAATAAAGCTCACCTACACTCCCCATCACACATCTGTGGTACAGATGTTTACATTTCAATGTAAGTAATGACTTTTTGTTATTGCACAAACTTTTTAAAATTATAAAATCGCCGTTATGTATATTCGAGCGTTGGAAACTCCAAGCTAACGCTAGCTAACCAACCACTATTGATGATGTCAACGAGTGAAAGTGACATCCAAATTCTGACTCAGTTTGGAAGGCTCAATGCAAGGGAAGGAAAAGGGAAAGAATTCAGGATTGGGCCTTACTCTCACTAGCTTACAGCCCCTCACACCCCTAAGCTAACATTAGCGGTGAGACAAAAATGGTGAGCAATATTGAAGCTATCCAGCCGGACAGTTTTGATGCCAGCTCGAATGAGAAAAAAAAAAAGATGTACGCGGATCTATTTGTCTACAAGTGGATGCATCAGAGCAGAGCATTTTCTGTCAAAACTGCGCTCTTTTTCAAACAAATTTGAATAAAGAAATACTCAAAAATGTCATTTTAAACTTCATTTTCTCACCACATGTCCTCCATTATGAGAAAAATGCCACAAGAACATGTTGAAAGGATTAAAAAAAAGTATTGGAGTAAGTCTTTAAAAACAAGAATTAATACAAAAAAATAAATCCTTTTCATTCAAACAAATGTGCGACTAACGCCTGGTTCACACCGGATGCGGAAGCGCCGCGAAGCGCCGCGGAACTGAGGCCACTTCCATTCTTGCGCTGTAGTTCACAGCAGACGTGAAGCACCGCGGTTCTCCACAGCCAGCTAGCACAGTGCAGCAATCGTGTCATCATTTGTTCTATTTTTCTTAGCAATCCGCGTTAATTCGGGCAGGACGTTACGCCTGGACACATGAGAAAATCCTGTCAATTTTCAAAATATAACCAATTTTCACAATAAAATACCGGGATTGACAAATTTGATCATATTTTTGTATCCAAACAGACTGTAGAGTTGAAAATAAATGCACAAAAAAACAAACATACGCACACAGATCACAGTAGTGGGCCTCGATTGCTGAGCGGCGGCGGCGAGGGAGTGGGGGTTTGGGTGTTTGATAAAATGTAAAAGATATTAGATATGTATCAAAAAATTGATCGAGCAACTGTAGTATTGATTGAAAACCAAAAATATAAACGAAAGATTATGTTGGTTAAAATCAACCAATACATAAATAATCGATTTCTGGCAAACTCCAGTTTGTTTTCTTTTTATGTACAAAATATGCAAATAAAAATATGTCCAATCATAAGCTTGCTTCTTCCTGAATACATTTCTCTGTCTTGTTATTATTCATAGCTTTAAATGCCATATCAGTAAGAAATATAGATTTTATCCTTTTTCGTGAAAGAATCTGACTGTATTTATGTATTGATTCGTGAACCATATATTGAGATGCGTATCGAATCGTGCGAGGGGGAAAGATACACACCCCTGCGAAAAAGCTCCAAATAACCACAGCTGAGCAGAATCGCCCGCCAAACGTGGCGGGAAAAATACATCTCTGGTGTGAACTGGAGGTTAGCGAATCCCGCGTGCACATCACTTCGCAGCGCCGTGAACCAGGTATAGGCATCTGCAAGGGTTTCATGGACTGAAAGCCTCCTGAGAAGTTCTGCATCTGTGAAAAGACGCGCAGCGTAAGGTTGAGCTGCGTTCAGAGGCTGCCTAAACTCCCGTGCCAGGACCTCGCACGCTCACTCATAAGAGGCGGCTTTGTGTAGGAGGACTGGTTAACTGGCAGGCCGGGGCCGCGGTCGAGTGACAGAGACATGACGGTTTGTCACGCCACTCCAGGAACAAACATGGCACTATCTGACTGTTAAGTCTGGAAAGACGCGCAGCCTCTTTCATCTGCATTTTAATGTGACACATCCTTTTTTCTTATAGCCGCCTGCCATGTTTGCAATCAGAGAGGCTGGCTTTTTAGCGCCGGGCATATGTGATGCGTCTGTTGGCGTGAAAGCAATAAGGAAAGGGGAGATACATATCTAATTCCTGTCATTTTTCTGCCACGTTCGTTTGCATATCTCCCCGACTGCTTATGATTGTGCAGACATGGAAATTCTGTCCCTTCTCTGTCTCCTACTTGCCATCTGTCAGCACATTTACATGCTGGCTTTGTACTGCAGCTTGGTGTGAAAAAAAGGAAGACAACGAGTGATCAGTATGGATGGGTTTTTCTGTGTAACGCTGGACAAATGGAGAGAAAACAAAGTACAGTTCACTGAGAATATTATGATGTATTCTGTCTGAATTTTTTTTTTTGCCGAGTTTGTTATGCTGGGAGTGTGTGGCTACTCTAGCAATGCGTCTCTCCAATGAAAAAGCTTAATGAGATGCTGGCAGTGCTGGAGGCAACATACTTCTACAGTTCAGTGCAAAGTAGCCAAAGCATTCATGCTGCTTTACCCATCACACCTTTAGCTCAAAGCTGACAGTTTCTATTCAGCCAGCCTTCTCCCACACATCAGCCCCCATGAAGCCAGCTGGAGAAGTCTGAGAACCCACACAATTAAACCGTGAAATATACTGCAGTCTAAAAGGCTTAGGAATACAAAAAAAAAAAAAACAAGATACTCACTGTGTCAAGACAATGGCCACAGCATCATTAAGGACACTCTCGCCAAACAGCAGGGTGTGCAGATCCAAATCCACGCGCAGGTCTGACAGCAGGCCAAGGATGGAGACTTGGAAGGACAGAATGAGAGGAGTTGGTCTCCAGAAGGTGAAAAATGACTAGAAGGACTCTCTGCTCATCCAACAGGGCGAGAGGCCTGGAACATGCATCACCTCTGCGGTGACAAACAGCACAGAGCGAGACTACAGCGGAACAATGAAAGCTGACAGCAAATGTCAGGGCTAATGCATCTGAAAAGAAAGGAAACAAACCTGTTTATCCCCAGATAAAGAATTCACACGCCTAAGACAAGACAGGCGGATGTAACAATAAGACGCCAAGCTGGTTATCGTTTCATTTTTACTCCTAACCAACACATTTTTTTATATACTTACCGTCATTTAAACACTTAAGATGACAATATTTTTCACTGTTTTGAACATCACAGAAGTATGGTGGCCCTGAAGGGCAAATCACATCAAAAAACAAAACAAAACAAGGTGAATTATAGAAATCCATACAAAATTCCAGAAAACAAATATAATTCCAAATGATCATTAAATCAGCGATGTCCAGTAATATCTACCTTTTCCAGTTTCTAATTTTGTTTTATTTTTAAACTTAAATTTATTTTTTTCACTTTTTTAATTCTATTTCTAAAATATAAAGTTGTTTTTTTTGTTATTTGCTTTTCTTTTTTTTGTGGTTTTTACTATGAAGTTGCAGTGACTGATTTTTCAATGTGATCTGAACTTCAGGGCCACCGTACATAAAACACAGCAGTGAAGAAAACAGAAAAAAATTATTTAATTGCAAAAACTTTCAGGTAATTCTTAAAATTAAAAAGATTTTTCCAAAACCTTCAATGAGAGTTATTGTTGTTTTAGGACAAAAAGTCAGTAGTTGGTTGTTAGGATGGGATATGAAGACTCAGTGTTAGCTGGGATTGAGAAAAAACTGATTCTTTCCAGATAAAATCAAAATCAATAACCATTGTAGGAATACTTGCTTCTTTAAAGCCAGCCTTGATCACGTTTATTCATAGTAAAGGGTATTTTATTGTGCAGAGTGAGCACTTAAGGCTCTTTATAAACACAACATATAACATATTTATTTCAAATTTGCTGTTTTTTCTCGAAAAATATTATTATTCTTGCCAACTGTAGAAAACCAGATAAAAGAAAATTGTTAACTGTATAAATATTTCATGGCTTTTGTGTAAAACACCACAAAAAATGTTGAAATACAAAAACAAGGATATTCATTTCTTTCTTTTTTTTTTAAATGACTGGGGATTTAAGAACTCGTGAACACAAGAGTACAAAGGAGTGATGCAAGGTCATCATCTTTAGGCCCTAAGGCAGACCGGCATTAAAGATGAGAAATTCTCAGTTGGGGAATTCTTGAACACATAAAAACATTTCTAAATCCAAAAGAAATTTAAAAAGTTCATCATGATAAAAAGTTTGCTTTAGAAAAGAAGACCAACTTTATAAATTCTTATTCATGGCACATGTCTTCATAAAAAAATCCACATAATACAGTATGTAGGCTCTTGAAACTTTTTATATTTATAGTATATCGACATTGTGTTTTAATTTCAATGCTTTATTAAAAAGGATTTTTAATTGATTTTAACAGATTTTGTGAAATTTTAACTGACTTAATTATTATAAAAAAAATGTAATAGTTTTTCTTCTGATCTGGAAAAAAACAAAACTAAAGGTTTGTTTGAAAGCTCCTAAATATAGTAACACTATTACAACTCTGATTCCTTGTATGGTATGTACTTATATAGGTATAGCAGTAAAAAATATTTTTAAAAAACTGCTAAATACTATATAACAGGATTTTTTTTTTCATTTATTTGTATCTTAGTGTTAAACATTTCCTGGGAGCCTCGATTTTCTTTTTATTAAAGCTGGTGGTGTTTCTGTTGCACACTGGAGTGATTTCTGCAGAGCATAAATCTACATGTAGCTCGGGGCGTTTAGGGAGTTTATATTGAATGGAGATAACCACTAGGATTATGGGAATGTGGGAATGTGATGACTCTGGCCATAGAAGGGATGGGGGGGGTGTTATTACTGCAAACTTTAAAAAAGACGGAAGTCAAAGCTTTCAGAAGGTAAACAAACAGCAATTTTTCTATATTATATTTTAAATCTATTTGTGTAAATCGTGGGTGTAATACAGTTGTGCTCATAAGTTTGCACACTGTGGAAGAAATGTTGGTTTCTTTGTCATTTTTAATAGACTATGAATGATAACATTAAAAAAAAAAAAAAAAGACATAGTTAGTTGTTGGGTGAAGCCATTTATTGTATTTAAAAGAAAAATGTTTACACTTTTAAAATCACAATGGCAGCAAAAATGTACCAAATGACTATTAAAAAGTGCATCTGCTCAAATCCCTTGTTTCCACTGAGCGGTCCAGACCAGATCAGTCCAGACAATTCAAGTGAGCGTTTCCACTGAGAGGTGGACCATCAAAGCGGATGCAGGGCGTAGATCGATGACGTAACTGTGGCTACAGCGAAAGAGATAACCACGAAGGATAATTATAATCCGGATCAGGTGTCTCTCATGGATGAAACCAGCCTCTATGCTGCGGAACAGTCTATTGTTCTGAATTAAAAAGAAAAAAAACTCTTTATGTTGATAAATACTCCAATGTCTTTCAATAAATGTTTTACAAAACACGATCAGAAGTGTTTTTGATGAGTATGGATCGGTAACGGACATTCTTGATCGGTGAGACGGAAATGGGGGGATGGGGCGTATACTCCGTACTCCGTACTCGTGGATTTGTTGTGTCGAGTAGAAACGAGGCATAAAGAGATTTTTGTGACACGCTTGGCTGTAATCAATGTGTGTGCACAAAAGGTCTATATTTTCGGGGCTCTCAACAGACTTTTACATCCATCATCTGGTGCTAAATTCTGGATCCTGGGTCAAGGGAAAGTCTAAAGAGCTGTCAAAAGATCTACGGGAAAAGGTAACTGAACAGTACTATTAAGGTTTTCTCACTTGCAGTTTTAATTTCAACTAACCTGCAGAATGTTTTAAAGTGTGTCACTAAATTTCACATTGTTCACAATTCTGCATTTGTGTGGTTGAAATCTGTACAACTACAAAAATAAATATCGGAGGGCAACAAATGAAGGCAAAACAAAATATTAAGTTTATGTTTTTTTCCCAAATATGAAACAGTGTTGAAATTCTTCAGCCAAATATGTCTGAGGTAGAAGTGGGGAGTCAAGCGCGACATAATATTCATGACTATCAAACTATTCTATGACCACCTATGTGCCCAAAGTGGAAAGCGCTTCTTCCTCCTGGAAAACTCAACTTTCATCAGGACAAATTCCACCAAAGGTCAAAGCAATCACCCGAACCGCTAGCTTTGCAATTTATTCCCTCTAACAGGAACCAGAACAACCTCCCCACCAACCAAACTGTATGAGGAGATACAGGGTGAAGCTCCATGTAGCCTTTTTTGATAGATTCAAATAAAAGAAGTTATAACATTTTAATGAGGCAAATGTTTTGATATGTTTATCCATGAACTAGTAAGTGTTTTGTAAAAAGTTAAACATTAAACCTTTTTACAGACTTTGAAAATCATTACCTTCATCTTGATCTCTATCTGTCCTTTCATTTATGCATTTAGCTTTAAAAATACACTCAAATAAAATGTAAAAACATCAACTTCAGGTCTGGATAAGCCAAAGTCACAGTTAAAAAGAGATAAAAAAAATCAAAGTTAAAGAAATTCAGAGTACTTGATACTTTGTCAGGTATTACACTAATATATTTCACCTTAATTTAACAATAATCTGGGTATGATATTATCTTTTTAAGTTTACAGACTGGATAAGATTAATTATTAACAACCATAATCTTAAAAACAATCAAAATTTGATATTAAACTGTCTTAAATTAAATTTTAATTGCTGAGAATTGATTACATTTACTGTCAACCGACTGATTTGCTTTAAATAAAGGAGAAAAAAATGCCAAATTCATATTTTTCCTACTTCTGAAGTAATATTTAAAAATATATATGTATCCATACACGTTCATGCATATGGAAACACTGGAAATCTTGTAAATTATATTAAAAGTGTAACATATAACTGAAAGTTAATAAAGATTAATCCAAAGCACTGTGGAATTTTCAAAATAAAAGAAAATTGCTGATAAAATCATTTGTACAATTCAAAGCTTTTTTTTATGGTTGGCTACAAGCTTTAGTCGTTGGTCAGAAAGCCTTTTTTTAGACACCTGTACTTATAGCGCTTAACTGTTTAATAATAGAAATATTTCAGTTCTTTGCTGCTGAGAAGAAAACTGCTAAAACAAGTGCTTCCTTGGTTTCATAGATGTTGCATCTTCGCAGAATGTGAGTGAAATATTTCAAAAGTTGCAGAAAAATCTGAAACTTTTCTATTTAAATAAATTAGAGCCAATTAACCCTGTTTAGCATTGTACATTTGCAAAATTTACATAATGTCATGCAGTTACTAAAAAGGTCCAAGTCATTGATTTTATACACTTCTTCTTTTTTGCTTTTTAATCCGTTTTTATAATTAATTTAAGGGAAATAAGAGAAAATAAATGTCACCACATAAACCTTTTAAACTTTAGATTTCACTTTTAGAATTGATGAGTCAAACGGGATTAATCTGATGATCTGGTAAAGCTCTTTTTTTTTTTTTTTTTTTTTTTTTTTAATGAAACACCTTTTTACAGATGTGTGCTGACAGCAGGACCTCTCAGAAAAACATATTGGCGAGATCAAAAATGGTGAATGTCATGTGAAAGTGCTCTGCGCCACAGGATGGACAAAGTGTCGACATTGAGTGACAGGAAGAATACTAACTCTGACAAGTCACTGACATGCCTGTCAGCTCCACACTTTCCGGCCTCACAAGTGTCTCCTGTGAGATATCCGCTTTCATATTGTTGTGCCATGTTCAGGAATACCGCGGACTTCATTAACTTCAATGACCTCGTGTTCTGTGACATTTAGTAAATTGGTGAACGGGGTACACATCTAATGGGTAATGAAATAAATATTGGAATATATTTATTTTACAAATAAACGAGCTCCTTAAAATCTTCTATTATATTATATAAAATGTGTTATTATACTGTAAGATCTACTGAAACTATGATCCAAACAATTTCATTAATTATAAAGTAAAGTATAAACAATACATAGTTCTTTTCAGTAGGATATAGTAGTTCGAAAATGGGCAAAACAGAAACTAGAGGACTTCCCCTGACAGATCTGCTACTCTGGTCTTTGACAGGTTTAGAAAGCTCTTCCTGGTTGAGGAAAACCGTCATCCAGGCTGGGGTGAGTTGGGCCCCGGAGTCAGGATTTTTCCGGCTCCCTGCTCCCATGATGCCTGGCTGATGCCAGCATGCTGTGCACCACTCACACAACAACAACAAGAGGAGAAAAAAAAAAAAAAATGAAAGTGCTCACCCTCTCCCCTTGCATAAGGGGTGAGGGTTGGCTGTGTTGTCATGGCAACCCCATCCTACAGCTGTCAAGAGCTCATCAGTTTCCACAGCAACACCATAAAGCGGAGACAGTAGACAATTATTTCAGACATAATACAATTGAAAGGGTTGCGCAGACGCCTTATTAGGTCGAATTCTGCCGCGGAAGTTCATTGGAGACAAAACTCACCAGCAGACGAGTCAGTGAGCGTGGAATTTTCCTGCTGATTCGACCAAATTAGACACATATGAGAGTAAGGTTAATAAAAATTTAAAAAAACTATATCTGACCCAATTTTTTATTTATTTTTTGTAATAAAAGCAAAGAGTTATGAGATTGTAACAGAGCGATTGTTATAGGGGGAAAACTTTCCTTCCAGTCTTATGTCAAGCAGACATCTTGAATGATTCCGGATTGTTTCAAAACATCTTAAAAAGACAAATGATGGAAATTAATTGACAATTAAATTAAATATGTGTGAATCAATCTACTGTGGTTAGATGACTTGAGTATTTCACGTTGCTGGAAAAAGTCAAGTGATTGAATTTAGTTTAAAAAAAGTCTAAATATTTTAAATTCTCTCAAAAGTTGTTCGAATTTTTTTTTTTTTTTACTAAGAATTCTGGAATCTATTTCTGGCTCCACTGTTTAAAAACATTACATTTACATTGGTTAAATGATTTTATTAACTATATGATCTTACTGTGCGTTCAAAAACTACATTGATGGAAACAAAGACATTACATGTTATTTAATTCTAATCAAAACTTAAGCAGACGTTACACAATCGAACCAAATCAAATTCACAGTTTGTTATTTAAAAGAAAAACGTTCTTAATAGCTAACCTGGTTACATAAAGTTTGAATAAAAATAATAATAATGTGGATTCTAAATCGTTGTATCATTACTAAATACCAGTATGTTTATGTTGAAAGTGTTAAATATGTGTTGTGCTAAATTTAAGTAGAAACTACAGTATTATGTATTGTTATATTACATTACACTAGTTGAGCATGAGCCAACTGAAAGTTTTCTTCTCTGTTATTTGCTTATTAGCAAATTTAAAAAAAAAAAATCTGAATGTTTAGTCTTATGTTGTTGTTTTGAAATAAACAAATCAAATATCAAACCAGAAAAAAAAAACATGAATCCAAAAATCCCATTTTAAATCAAATCATGAAGAAAGTTTTTTGTTGTATCCCCAATATTATTCAGTAACCTCTAGGAGAAAGCATTTTTTTTGTTTGTTTTTTAATCAAAAGACTCGGGAAAGGAAGAATTGAGCACTAAAATTCTCAAACAATTTTAAAAGATTTTAATTCAAGGGGAACAAAAAGCCGACCAGTTTTAGTCTTGTTAAAAAACATGTTCTGTTACACACATGTTTGAGTATATTCTTTTAATATTTTTGCTTGTGTTTTAAATAATTTTATGTAGTTTTTTAATTAGCTGTTTTATTTTATATCTTATTGCCATTCTTTTACTGTATAAGAAGCCCATCTAGGGACAGATGCTGTAAATTAGCATATATAAATTAGCAATATGCTATAGGCTTAGGACTGCTGCTCTGTTGTATGTCTGTTTTTATATCTGTCCTCATAAATAAATACGTTCAATTCAAAATGATTGGAACAGTTTTCATATATAAGTTTTGATAAGTCGTTCAGCCACATTTAATTAGCCATCTATTTGTAATTTCCTTAATATATATTACTTTGTGTTTGTAAAAGTGAAGGAAATCCAGAAAACTTGAGACGCAGTTTTGCATTTTACTTACACTGAAAACTCAATAATTGAAGAATAAATTAAAGAAAATATTCTTTTAAAAAGTTTTAAATGGAACATTTTGGTTTCCATTCATAAGAATCTATGCAAGCCTTAATAAAATCTAGCAACTCTACAAGCTAGGAAACCAAAATTGGACCCAAGCTCCGCCTCTCTGTGGTGTTGTTAATCAGCACAGAGTAGAACCCGGCTATATCTGGAACTTTTGACGTATTGAGTTAATTAAACCAAATCCCCAGCCGGCGCAAAAATCACCTTCTACAGAGTCGAGTAAAATTAGAAGCATTTATTGTTATGGAGCACAATAAAGTTCCCACATGTGGCATCTATGTGGATTTACTCAACAAAATTGATTTATGAGAGAGTAATCTGATATAAAAACAAATCAGCTTTCGTGCTTTTTTTTTTTATAGCTGTTGTTGTTTTTCCTACAAGTTGAAGGGAGAACACTTTGTACTCAGCTGCTAACAATCCCCAACTCAACCACAACAACATTTTGTTCAATTTAGAAGCTTTGTTTAAATGTACACACCAAGAAGAAAACTACATTCCTCCAAAGCCCTTTGTGCATAATTTGTCAACACTTATAGCAATAAATCAAGCAGAGACAATATGAAAAACATAATAGGAGTGTTTTCAAGATTCCAGCAGCAAATATGTATTTGAATTTAAAAGACAAAAGGCACTACATCTTTGGTTTAAAGGACAGATCTGCATCTCCAGGGTCACTTTTCTTGCTGCAAAAGGAATTTTGGTTGTACTCTCTCATGAATAATTTCCACATCTCCAGAGCTAGTAATGCTTTGCTGTGCTATCAAAGACAAACTTTCTAATATTAAAAAATAACATATGCATTCCATATTGCTACAGTTTTTCTAGCTTTTAAATGGGACATATTTGTTTTTAACTTCCTGACAACTATATTTACGAAAACTACAATTCCCTGAGCTCCACCACTTCATGTTTGGTATCACCCAAATGCTCTCTGTAGATCCCAAAAGAAGCTAAGAACTCTGTCTCCCCCTCTGGTCACCGGTGGGAGCCATCTTTGGAGTAATGTTACCGTACATCTTCCAATAGTGCAGGGCTGGCCAACCCTGGTCCTCAAGAGCCTCAACCCTGCCTGTTTTCCAGCTCTCTCTGGACTGCTTGATGCTGACAACCTAAATCAGGTGTGTTCAGCTAATCAGGATGTGGAATTACTTGAGTCAGCTAATCAGCAGCAAGCAGGTCAGAGAGAGCTGGAAAACAGGTAGGGTTGAGGCTCTTGAGGACCAGGGTTGGCCAGCCCTGCAATAGTGGGTTCTAATAGACACTGGTCTCCAATAAACGCCGGGTCTCTAATAGTGGTCGGGTTCCTTTAAGCCCCCCCTCCCGCATGTCTGCCAAAATGTTTGGATAAACACAGAGGCGACTATTAGAACATATATGGTACATTACATCTCCCAACCGCAATAGGGTACAGTCCCATATGCAACTTACCTGAATCCCACTGACAATTATTCATCTAAATTTGGAGCAGCGCACCGACTCTTGCACAGTGCAAAGTACTGTTTGTGCCTGCATTACCGAGCATTATTATCCTGACCTGGAATCCTTTTTCTCCTTCCGTTTCTGCTCCGACCCCGTTTGTCAACCCCCTGCCCTGACTCACACCTGAACTACGTTATCCAAAGTCTGATACCTGAAATATCCACACCCCTTAAAAACACTCTTATACGCACCTTTAAAACCTTGTGCACTCTTATAGGGACCAGATGACCCAAGCCTTATCTAAAGTGTAATCCCTAAAATGACAAAGGTGGGCAGAAGTGGACAGGATTTTATGTCTGCCACAAACACCAGTGACAATAAAAAAAAGTTAAAAGCGCCCTTAAAAGTGCCCTTAACAGCACACTTAAAAGCGCACTTAAAAGCACCCTTAACAGCGCCCTTAACAGCGCCCTTAACAGCGCCCTTAACAGCGCCCTTAACAGCGCCCTTAAAAGCGCCCTTAAAAGAGCCCTTAAAAGCGCCCTTAAAAGCGCACTTAAAAGAGCACTTAAAAGCGCACTTAAAAGCGCACTTAAAAGCGCACTTAAAAGCGCACTTAAAAGCGCACTTAAAAGCCCACTTCAAAGCCCACTTAAAAGCCCACTTAAAAGCTTTAATTCTTTTTAAAGAAACAACATCGCACCTTAAAATTCAGAGTGCCTTTTATGTATTTTTCTGATTTAACGAGGTACACTGGTTGATCAGGTTGAGGTACTCTGTTCTGTTCTATCTCGTTTTGTGCGTCTTATCGTTCGGTGTGCCTCATATATGTGACAAATGTTTGAAAAAAAAATCATTCATTGACAGTGCACCTTATAATCCGGTACCATATAGTGCTGAAAACACAGTAATAGTCCAACATTAGCTGTGTTTTCACTACATGTGCGCAAATCTTAATAGAAATTCAAAAAATGTAAAAAAAAACCCAAAAAAAAACACACATTTTCGCAGATACACTATTTCACTTAAATCACATTTATGCAAATAAGTACAAACCAACACATACGTTGGAGACGGATTTGAACAATACTTTGATGTACAGCAGATTGCATTCAAATTTCTACCACGGCATTAGCATCCTCTATCAAAGTAGACGTTGGCGTCTAATCCAGGCCATGGAGCGGCTAGCTACGTGAGAGCATCTATGAATGAAGCCATTGGTTGGTGATTCTAACAATTCAGCATGACACGCTCAACTTCTGATGAACTGTGTGATGCTGTGGGACCTCTTGTGGCTTAACTGTGGTATCCAGTTGTTGTTCATGTGACTCATTTATTTAAAAAAAAAAAAGTCATTTCGTTGAGGTTTTGAGAAATATGTCAATTTCAATACCCCTCAAAAATCACCTCCTCAAAGCATAAAAACTTTTTTTTCGATAAATGCGAGTTTATTAGAAATTGTTGTTTCCATTAGGCAAATGTATTTCTGCAAATCCAATTTGCACAATTTTATAGTAAATGGACACAGCTAGAAGCAGGTTAAAAAAACACCATGTATTGCTCTTTTACTTCAAGCCATAAAAATTTTATGACATTTAGACAGTCAGCAAAACGATCACACTAGCAAAAGATTTAAAAAGCAATTTTCAGAACTACATTTGCCTGATAATTGCTGAGTCTTTGCTGTCAGTTCAGTGTCTGCTGCTGGACTGCTTTCCAGCGAATAAAAGAGAAAAAAAAAAGGAGCAAAAGATTTTAAATTACCCTCTTTTAGGAAGTCTGAGAGCTGGTGCTATATTTGGACGGAGAGATACAGAGACAGCCTACGGGTCTTTGGTTCACGGGCCTTCAGTGTACTGCATTTTGAGGCTAATCAAAGTGACGAGCGCACTGGGGTTGGCAGGGATGAGCACGGCTCTGAATGGCAAAATAGCATCACTCAATGTGACAACTTAAACCATATCTGCAGCCGCTCTTTGACACCAACTGAGATCAGGTACCTTTTGGCATAAATAATTGACTGGAAGGGAGAGCATTCACATTGAGACAGAGGAGCGTCATCACAGAATGCCACATGACGAATCCTCTCGACTGCTTTTGAGGAACACAGATTTGTGTGGTTCAGACCACAAAAAAAAACCTGAATGAGAATAAAATCAAACCAATTACCAAGGAAGGGGAAAAGGATTCCTTTCTCATGAGACTGCAGGTTCTTTTTATTGTCAAATTGAGCATTTTTCTGCATTTAGAATCAGGATCAACCTTTTAAAAATTCAATAGGATTAATTATAAATTTACAGTTAATCAGATGAATCTCAAAGCTCCTCATTTTCCATCCTTTCTACATTTGCTGCACGAGTTAGAGTGAAAAAGTGAAATACCGGGGTCTGTGGCTGAGGTGATTGCACCAAACAGGAGGCAGTCAACGAGCAGGTAATCTCCATCTGCAGCTTGGCCCAACAGCACCATCAGCCTGGTGACGCCGTAGATGCAGACCCTGGGATGCACAACACACAGACAATGCAGTGATAAAGAGCAGCAATCATTTATCCTTCTAATAACGGCGAGGCTTCCCGCACAGCAGTCAGGGTAATGGGGCCCGAAGCTACCAGCAGGTACGATAACCCTTTCCTGCACAGCAGCTGCACAGCACAAATGGACAAACAACGTTGTTACAGCACAAGATTCTACTTATTCTACAATTTATGTGGTTTGACGGAGTACCCTCACCACCAGTACAGTATTAAACCCAGACAAATGCACTTACATGATCAGACACGCAGCAAATTTGAATTTACGCTATTATGCAGGCTCGCCTATTAAAGCCTCATTAGAATTCTTGATGTATTTTGCACACAATTACACAAACTTTCTAGAAACTGAAGGGCGTTGTGATGAAACAAACTCTGGTGGATGATACTTAAAGTAAATTCCAGAACAAATCCATTGTGATGCTTTCCTTGGAAAACTTTTCTTCCTGCGCTGGAATTGAGTGAAAATGGATGTATGCTAAGCAGCAATCTATATAGCAATGACAAAACCTATATAATAATCAATAGGCTAACGTATCCTCTGGGAAATCTCCTTTTTTTCCAATAGTGTTACTCCGTTACCATGGTGAAAGAACACAACGTGTCCGCATAACCAGGACTTAAAAGACTATCTTCAGGTCAGGCAACGAAGCTGCCTTATTCATGAATCTTAAAGGAAGATCTGAGGTTATGGGTGCATGCATGTGAATGCGTGTGTGTGTGTGTGTGTGTGTGCGTCTTTCTGACAGATATGGTAAAGCAGGCAGACTCGGGTTGACAGAGACAGAAAAATCGTCTTTTCCCTGTTTGACCCCTAATTAAAAATGACTTTTTTTTATTACAAGAGTTTGTACAATGACAAATAATAACGACAACATCTATTAAAGTTAATAGTATATAAAATCTACATGTAGAAAATGATTAAATTAACCAAAATGATGCTTTATCTTAATAGTTCAAATGACTCATAAGTGGAAAAATAAAACTAAACTTCCAAAGTAAAGCAAAGAATCATCAGCAAAGAAGTGTACTTACTAAACACGTATGCAGCCTACTTTTCTTCTTGAATCCCAGTAATGCAGAGATATAATATGAAACCTACACATCTGCAAAGTATGGAAGCAGCAGCTAAAACGCTATAAGCCTAGATTAGAACACAAACTTTCTCTATTTGCAAAGGATTATAACCCCCACCCCCCAAAAAATTAATCAAAAACCGCTCTAAGACCATGTTTACGACTAGTGCAGTCAAGCTCCTTTAGCAGAAATACACATTTTAAAAGTGGTTTCACGTGATCACAGTTCTCGTTGACTGTGATTTAGGTCAGATTGGAAGATTATGCACCAGGGAAATGGTATTCCTCATTTTCCAGAAGTGTATGGATTCTGCAAAAAGGTGTACGGATTGATAAATCTGGATCCTTGCTGATCTTCAGGATCTGTAATTTCCATCCTTCTTTAGTCTTTAGTCAAATCAGCCTTTTTGCACAAAGTCTTTTGCCTCTAAGCAAATCGCTGGTGTTTCGCAGAGTCATGGCGATGCTGGAAAGTCATCAAATCTGAAAATGCCAAGAAAGTTGTTTAGTGATTCAAGGCTGTGAGTCAGGTTCTTTGCCAGTGCAGAAATTGCAAGTCAAGAAGCTGTAAATCTTAGGGGAGCTGTGGAGGGACATTTGCAATGAAGATGCATGAGAGAACAATTTCCTTTGAAGGCTGACAGTGCCACCTGGTGGTGTATAGTTGGAACAGCTACACATGAAGAACGAGTTATCTAGAAAGAAAAAACTGATAAAGACTGTTTGTATTTGCTGGCTGCAGGAACAGCAGAGGTGTTATGATTTCCTACAGCTTACGGGGTCACGGGGTCACTGGCTCGGTACTAATTAAAGTGATTTGTTGCACCTGTGCTGCTCTTAACATTAAAGGGAAAAACACAAACAGCTGTGGAAATTATGCTAACACGGAAAAACAGGAAGAGAGGAAAAAACTGCTAACTACAAGCCCTGCTTTTATGCAAAGGACATAATTTGACCAAAAAAAAAGACTTTAGCTGAAAAAAAAAAAAAAAAAACCAGTGTAAAAGTAGCAGCTGAAGCAGATTGTAGAGAACAGATGCCTTTTTTCTGTTACTTTCTTGTTTATTTTACTTATGAATTAGACTCAAATCACTTGTATGGCAACAATTTTCCAGCAAAAAACAAAAGGATTACATCATTAGCATTGAGTAAAAGGAATATTTTAGGATTACACGTTTTGAAGCATATTCTAATGAAACAGCTTTAAGTATCCTCATTCTGGACATTATTTTTAATTGTTGCAATTCAAGTTTGAAAAAAACATTTCTCAGTTGAAGTTAAGATTTCATTTGCACTCTATACCTTAATCACATGTTTATTTGTAATAAACATGTTTTTAAGACAAGTTCAACCACAAAACCTAATAGAGTGAAATTTATGATCAGATTGTAGTTTAAATAAAGTTTTTTTTTTAACGACAACTAATTGCTAACACCTTTGATGAGGTTCAGCAAAACATCAACATAATATTGACAAAGATAGTTAATACATTTTTTAAGCTTGTAAGCAGTTTATTAATATGTCCTTTGTAGACAACAGTCTCACTTTAGATGTCAGTAATTCTTACTAAATATGTTCATAAACCTTATTGGGCTTTTTGTGCAAATAAATGTCTTTCTAACACCCGATAAATGATAATAATATTTGTTGATGTGTCAATAAAGCTTGTTAAGGAATGTTATTAAAAAGTGTTACCATCTCATTTGATCAAAAGGATCAAAAACTCTTAGGCTAACAAAAAAATTTTAAACTTGAAGCATTGCTCAGAAATCTAGTGAGCATTGATGAACACTGCTTTTTTGGCAAAGACCTCTGGGAAATATCTAAATCACTAGATTTTGGAATTTTAGGCTACATCTGAATTCCCTCCGTAATTCTAATATATATATAGTTTAAAGTTTAAGATGTTGTAATTTAAAGTTGTGTGCATGTGTTAACTGTATTTTTTTATTTTTTTTATAAAAAAAATAAAAAAACACAATTTATGTGCACACAATCACGCACAAATTGTATTGCACGAGTTACAAATGGAGAACAAACAAATTCAAAGTTGCACACAAATATGCAAACACAAGTTCACAAGTCATTGGTAAAATTTAAAGTTTGGGTTCCAGAAAAGACGAGGCTATTAGAAGAAGAAGTTTAAGATATTTAATAGTAGTTTTAAAATTAGGAAGCCTTTAAGTAAAATATTTAACAAAATAAGGTGGCATGGATTTGGAAAAACAAGCAGAAAATACAAAAAAGTGTATATGAGTGTCAGCTAAGTCTAAATAAATAAATAAATGTTTAAAAAAAATTATAACGCTGGTAAAATCCTCTGTTTTAGGACGCTGTTTTCCCTGTGTTGACGTAGGTGAATGCGCTGCAGACTTACCCAATGCACAAACAGCTGATCAGAGTACCGAAGAAGGAGAAGGTCAGCACAGATCCCAAGTTTGCAATAAATCGTCTCTAAAACATCAGTTGAAAGTATCAGTTAGAAAACAAGCAGAAACATTACATTAATGTGCAGTTTCTTGTGTGGCAGCATATTTTAGAAAGCTAAGAAAGTGTTGTGATAGTGTGTTTTTCAGTGTTTAGGATGCACGGGGACAGCAGCCTCACCTGATCCAGGGTGTAAGCTCCGTAGAAGATGATGGGTGGCAGGAACACATTGAAAAGCACATCCAGATCAAAGGTCTCCTGTAAAAGACAGAGCTGGTGTGTTAGCCGCTGACAGGGCTCCCGGGGGAGCAGGAGGATCCGGTCTACCAAATGTGACTGACTGACAGGGATTATACACACATTATTCAGCCCAGTTTCTGCATAAATGTGGCTTCCTTTGAATCCAAATGTGACAATAATACGACTTAATCAAAAACAGTTTGGGCAAGATTTCAATTAGAATATGCGGTAGACAGATGGGGCTTTAATAAAACACTGTAGTTATCAAAAGCTGTCAAATGTGGCATTTGTTGCCTTAGAAGTGCACTTACAATTGTTTCTAGCCCGACTAGAGCTGATTAAAGCAAAGCATCGCTGTGAGAAGCATCACTGATTATCATCAACCTAATTGCTCGCATCAAATTTTTTTTAAAAAGCAATTACTGCTACTGTAATTCTACCTACAATCCAAACTGCAGCCAGAGAGCATAGCATCCTTGTACACTCTGTTCTCTTTGTGTCTGTCTCTCATCCTTATCAATCTGACGCAATGCAAGCCACTCAGAAAGGTAGCCTTTCATGCTTTTCAACCTTGAAGCCTTTTCATGTGTGCTGGGGTGCATTCTTCAGATCAAAAAGGCTGTGATAATTAATTCAGATCAAAATAATGTCATCCCAAAAGTCCATATCTGTTCGGTTTGGGTGTAAAGAACTAAAAGTGGCGAGGACAGCGACCTTGGGTCACAAAAAAATGAACACAATACATAGTTAGATAAATAGATTTGTTTAAAAAAAAAAAAAAGCGTGGGTTTGTATGAGAGTTGCATTGGAAAAATGAAAAAAATATGCTTTTTAAATTAACATGCTGGAGAGCAACCGTGCTCTCCCAAATAATTCACCCTTGGAGAGGTTACCGGGGCAACAAATTACTTCCATAATAATAAATTACTTATTTGTGGCCGCAATTATCTAAAAAGCACAACGTCCGTTCATTTCTTTCAGTCTATGTGGGTTAAGTCTGATGAACAGAAAACTGCATGACAGAGACTTATCTAGTCAATCGAGTCAATAAATAATGCACACGCTGGTGGTTTTCCTTCAAAGGGATACCTGCAGCACATCGTCAACGATGGAGGTGTGTTGTAAGCACTAACTGCTTCTTCAGTTGAGCAGCACTAAATTTAATCAGACCACAAACTTTAATGCTGCACTCCCAAGTGGCACATAATGGACTCAGCGATGCAGTGAAATTCTTATCTCTCCCTGCAAGGTCCCCATATGTATCCGGCTTAATGGCTTGAAAGCTTCACACAGCCTGACTGGTGTAATGGCCTTTGTAGCAGCCTGTGCTGGTTTGCTAATGAGACCCCAGCATCCTTAAAAGGCCAGAGTCCAAAGCATTAATGAAGAGTTACAATCAGACCAGAAGATTTGCAGCTTTTTTTTTTTATACCCTTTAAGGGTAGAAATTATTTTTTTCAATTGGACTCTTTTCACATTTTCTCATTTCTTTAAAAAGTTATGACTGAAGAAGTCATCTTTTGGGTTCTTTGATATGGAAACCACTTTGATCAAAACACTCAAACAGAAAAATGAAGCTGGAAAACAGAGAAGATACTCAATTAAGGTTCTTTTTTTTTTATAGAGCCAAGCTGCTGAGAAATCCTTCTAAAATTTGAAGCTGTGTACCGTCACATGCATTTTTCATAACACCAGTCATTTAAATGCACTCAAACTCGTGATTTTCCAACCTAGAAAAACATTTTCCTAAATGGAACTCCAGTCTCAGCAGTTGCTGGAAAGCCATTTTTTGTATTATTTGTTGTTATTTTCTTGATAAAGTGTGCTAATTTAGGCAAAAACTGTGTTTTTTGTTTGATATATTGTGCTAATATAAAAAAAGAAGGAAAAAAACTGTTTTGGTTGATAAGTTGTGCTAAATTTATCTAAGGTTAAAAAAAAACTATGTGTTCTGTTTGAAGTACTGTGCTAATTTTTCCAAAAAGTTATGTTTTGTTTAATAAATTGTGCTAATATTACCAAAAGAAAGAAAAAACTGTGTGTTTTAGTTAATATTTTGAGCTAATTTGATCAAAAGTAAGCAAAAAACGACATGTTTCTTAGATAAAGTGTGCTAATATTGCCAGAAGAAAGCACAATCTATGTATTTTGGTTGATATTTTATGCTAACTTTACCAAAATTAAGCAAAAATTATGTTTTAGTTGATATTTAGTGCTAATTTTGTCAGAGAGTAAGCAAAAACTTTCTTTTTTGTTTGATGTATTCTGCTAATTTTATCATAAACTTGCAAAAACTGGGCATTTTGGTTGATGTATTATATCAATATCACCAAAAGAAAGCAAAAACTATGTGTTTAGTTGATATTTTGTACTAATTTTATCAAAAAATAAGCAAAAACAACATTTTTGTGTTTGATAAATTGTGCTAATATGTCCAAAAGAAAGCAAGATCTATGTACTTTGGTTGATACATTGTGCTAATTTTACCAAAAGAAAGCAACAACTGTGTTTTAGTTGATCTTTAGTGCTAATTTTATCAAAAGTAAGCAAAAACTATATGCTTTGGTTGATATATTGCACTAATATCACCAAAAGATAGCAAAAACTTTTTAGGGAGTGATATTTAGTGCCAATTTAACCAAAAGTAAGCAAAAACTGTGTGTTTTGGTTGATATATTGAACTAATATCCCCAAAAGATAGCAAAAACTGTTTTGGGGGTGATATTTAGTGCTAATTTGATCAAAAAGTATCAAAAATTATGTGTTTTGTTTGATAAGTTGGGCAAATATTACTAAAAGGAAGCAATATCTATGTTTTTGGTTGATATATTGCACTATGATCACCAAAATATGGCACAAAATTGTGTTTCGTGATATTTTGTGATCATTTTTTCCAAAAGTAAGAAAAAACTATGTGTTTTAGTTGATTTAACGTGAACATTTCATCAAAAAGTAATTAAAAATTGCGTGTTTTGGTTAATATTTTATGTAAAATATGTTTTTTTGTGCTAATTTGACCAAAAATTTGCAAAAACTATGCATTTTGTTTAAAACATTGTGCTAATTTTACCAAAAATAAGCAAAAATTGTGTTGTGGTTGATGTAGTGCGCTAATTTTACTGAAAGTAAGCAAAAATGATGTCTATTGTGTATATACATTGGTCTATTTGTTGAGACATCTTTCTTTCAAAGTGCAAAGTGATCCATCAACGTTTTCTTTAAAAATGTCATTGTGGAAATACAGTATTAAGACAAACAGACGTTTTCGATAACATATTAGCAATTTTTTTGCTTGATGATGCTGCTTAATTCATGTCTCATCTGCCTCAGCTAATCTACCCTTAAACACTTTGCAAATTATACTTACATCCTGCCTGAAAACTTCTCTTCTTTTCCTTAATATCATTCTAATGCGTGTTAAATTACATTCTTCCTCTTTTTTCCCCCACAGTTGCACCATTTCCCTTTTTTTTAATAAAAAACTCATCATCATAACAACCACAAAAACCAACAACTAGAGAATAAATGAGATTTAGCTGCAATAAAAGCCCTCAAAGGTTTCCTTATAATTATTTCTGCTGCAGAGTTTAATGTACATGCCTTTTAAAAGGTGTTAGTAGGAGTGGTTGTTTTGATACACTATATACACCACAGAGCATTTTTGTGGTCTCTTTGATTTAGGGTAAAATTGTTTCCAGCAAAAATGCATGTAAGAGCGAAGAACTGAAGCTGGTCACTGAATATGCTGAATAATTGCATTAAATGTTAAATAATGTTTAAAAAAGAAAGAAATATTGAATGCCAAAAAAGAGGCAAACAGTAGAAAATTGCAGATTTAATAACACTGCATCAGGATTTGCCAGGATATCATGTAGAATAGATGAAACAATCCCAATAAATCATGAAAATATAAGGGAATACGAAACCAAAGGTGAGAAAATTAGTGTAATACGACTGATAATGTTATTTAAATGTTTTAAAATCCACAAGATAATCAACTTGCCAAAAGGAATAATGAGGTTTTAATCTGATCATACTGCCTACATGATGTCATCTGTTAAAGGCCCCGTGCACAGATGCCATTTTTAATCAGAGAATGGTTAAAAGCTCGACTGTGACAACATAGAAACCAGAAACTTTTGGTTTAAAGTTGTTGTACCACTGAAATCTATTAAAAAGGGAAAAGTTTAAGCATGTTTCTTGCTAAAAGTATGTTAAAGTTCTTAAAACAGCAGCGCTTTTGTACATTTTGAAGCTTTTCCCATTCGTTTTTAATTATCCTAAAACAGATTAATATTTTGAAAACCATAAAACAACTTAAGTTTTGAGCCTGAGCACATCTTCGATTTGCTATAGTTACCATGTGAGAGGTTGAGTCCAAGGAAGATTTGGGGTTCATTTCTCCAACATGTCTGTAGCAGTGTGTTTGTGAGGAGATGTTGACCATCACCAGGTGTGGAGTTGAATTCAGACCAGGACAAGTGCACGAATGGTTTTCCATGAGCGGCACTCCATCAAATCGCAAATACCTCACCGCTACGCCTAAAAGCATACCTGCAGAAGCAAAAAATGCATAAGATTTGGTATTTCCAGTACATAAAAGTATAACAATTAGGGGTGTAATTCTCTCGGTTGGTTTTATTTTCCAACCAGATCAATCTGTCTGAGACAAGTTGTTAATTGAATTCACCTATACTATTATAAAATAGTGTTAAATATGAGCATACGGTAGTATAATATTCTAATAATGATCTGTTTGTATTATTTTTTATGTGGAAAAACAACAGTGGGCTGAATTTATTAAACTAAAATGAATGGATTTGTCATTAATTCTTGTTTACTTGTGCATATATTTAAATTAAATGTGATTATCTTACAAGAAATCAAAAAACCTGCACAGCTCAGTAACCAGCTATTAATCTCTGAGTCACACTGGTTACATATTTGGCTAAATATGTAAATATCAACTTTGAATCGCATCGGAAACCACAAATTATGATATTAAAAATTATTAATAAAATAAATCCCCTAATTAAAATGCATAAAAACTTTTCTGGATGTTTCAGTTAATGCATTGCTTTCCCCAATTAAACAGTAAATGAATATCTTAGTTTGCATACATAAGATTTAACATATATCCTTTAGAAAATTTCTGGTGTAGAAGTCTTAACTGTAAAATAAAATAACATTTTACATACTATAATTCAGATTGTATTTAAGCACAAACATATTTTGTTCAGCTATGAGTTCAGGAAGTGTTCTGAAACTTCCGTGGTCTGAAATCTGCCCATAAACGGGCCCAAGTTACTACTCACCATAAAACATAGCACCCCCAGTCTCATTCACGAGCCTGTACTTCAACTTTTTCAACTTCCACACACTCAGGATGGTTATGAGAGCTAAACTAATTGCAGCTAAGACCAGCAAGGCAGCCTTTTCCTCCCTGAAAGTGACAGTCCCCATCACTCCACAATGACTCGCTGCTGCAAACTTTGCGGGTTCAAGAAACATCCGCATCAGCAGAGCAGAGAAGCTGGTGTTGCCTTCAAAGAACCTTGGATATTTCTGCCTCTTATTAACAAGAAGAAAGTTTTTTGGTGTTCCCCTTTTTTCACTTGTTTATATAAAGAAGGAAACAAACCCCGTTATTATTTTTTTGTAAACAGACTTAAACAAGTGTTAGAATTTTTATTAAACATAAAAAACGAGTGTTTTACTAAAAAAAAAAAAAAAAAAAAAGAAAAGAAAAAAGGTGCTGATTTTAAATGCCAAAAAAAAATAAATAAATAAAAAATCAGATTAGCACTGCTAAACTTCTGCTTTTTTTGAAAGCTTCTTCGACTCTGTTAAACCACAAACTGTGTGTCATTCCCTAAATGTCCAGTTGGTGGCGCAATGTACAAACTAATAAACGAACGGCAAAACCTAGGTTTGGTTTTGTCTTATTTCCAAGTTAGTCAGTAAGATTAGCTAATTAGATGATAATTAGTTTTAACCTCTGGCTTATCAGAAATCTTGTACTAATTTGTTTGTTTTGTCATGAGAATATATGGGACAAATGAATAAAATATAAAAATACTTTATTGTAATAAATGGTTGACGTGACGGGTTTAAAGCAGCAGGGGAAGTCATTAATTATGCCTCCAGATAAAACCTATAGAGTAGTAGTAGTGATAGTCGTCAAATATATACATTTTTTCATGTTTACTTTTTCAAATCACATTTCAAATACAAATATTTTATTTCGCATTTATATTATATTTTTCTTTTAAAAATCAGAACAAAAAAAGAAACAAAACATTACTGTGGTCAAACTTTCCACGTGGGGTGGCCTTCCCCACAAGACTCTGTTGGAATCATCGCCTAGCAACGGCTGTCGCAAACCGACAGCGGATGTCGTAAAGAGTCAAGGGGCTGTTGTTGAAACAGAACCCATTGTGGTGTGGAAGAGGAGTGCGTCTGACTGAGAGGAGGGGGAAAAAAAACAGAGGCACTTCTGTGGCCACAAGGGGACTCGTAATAGACCGACAGACATGGACCTTCATTCGCGACGCGAGCGTGGCCGCGCTTTGTTCCGAGGAGATCCGCGTCGTCCACTCGGAGAGACCCGGAATACGAAGAGTTAAGAGTGACATCCCAACTGTTTATTTCAGCAGCTAACAGGCTAGCTGGCTAGATATCTAAAGGGCTAGAAATGGGAAGCCCGTTAGTGCCCGCCTGACAGAGATCTCCGTCGAGCTTTGAATAAACGCCTTTCTGCTCAGATAATGTCGGCAGTGATTTAAAGTAGCGTTCGGTTTGCCTCACAAGAAGCTGAAGTAGTCGCAACTTTGAAGAATGAACTGAGCACTAACCGTTTCATTACTACGGAGCCGAAGGGGGGAAAAGTGTCAAAGGTTTGTTTCTCTGTTGTTTCTCGTCTCTTTTTTAGTTTGTGTCGTCTCTGTACGGACTCTTTGTGAACCGGGATCTAGCTGATATATTATATGAAGAGTAGGCTTTATTTTTTAGGTCAAACATTTTATTTTTTCTTTTAAAAAGTGTTAATTCTCACTATTTTCATACATTTGTGTTCTTTTTGTAGCCTCAGGATAAATAAAACCCATTAATTCTGTCTTGAATAATTAGATATTTAAAAAAAATAATGTAAACTTCTGTCTTTAAATGCTACAAAACAGTATATACTGTACAAATAATAGAAATTAAATGTACTATTGTTAAATTAGGTAATTTTTCCTTGTGTTTTCTGGGGTCAAATTACTATTTTACTCTTATTTCCTGAGGTCTGTCATTTTAAAATAGCCTGGAGCACTAAATTAATACATTTCCACTTTTATTTTGTAGATTTCTATATATTAAATTGAGTCATTTCCTTGCTAAGCATGAAAATAAATTTAGTTTTTAATTGGAGATTTGTTTTTGTCAAGCTCTGAATTTTGTTTTTTTTTTTTTGCACTTTAATGAATTCTTTTGGGGGTGCTTTGATATTATTTTAGTGGGAGAAAGGCTTTTATTTTCAAGGTTAGTTGGGGAAAAGAACCACAAAGAAAGTAGCCTCCGATTCACTTAAGATATTCAGCTGGTGGTTGATTTGAATGTTTGATTGCTCAGCAGGGAGAGCGTCTTGTAATTGTAGCCTAAAAGCTCCCAAAGGAGCCGTATATTTTTTTTTTTTTTTTTTTTTGTAGTTTCCACTTCTTGTAGGACAAAAGCTGCTTGTACAGCACAACTGAGGTAAAGGAGGAATGGAACCATTGTGTTCTCACTCACCAAACATATTTTTTTTTTTTTTTTCTGATTTTAAACTGTTTTGACAGCTTGTTTTTGTCAGTTCAAGTGTGGCCTCACTTAGCTGGCATGTTTGCTTAGCGGCTGCATCGGCACGGGTTTAAATAAATGAAAATTTGTCAAACTCGAGCGGAAGGGGTAAGAAAAAGTGCAGCTGTTTTGATTGTACGTAAACAAACATCATTGCAGGCATCCGCCTGAAAAAGGCTGCCGCGTGCGCTCCCAAACAGCTGAGTCATTTTATAGTAATGTGGATGCCATTGATATTCCCATTAAAAACCTCTGCTGTTTGGTGTGGTGCAGATATGAATGGACTAATGTTCACTGAGGGGATGCAGCTAATTGGTGCTTATATTCTGGGAACTCAATTTTCCATTAGACTTGTGTGAATGTGGCTGTCACTTGGATCCGTTTCTTTCTGTGCAGAAGCAGCTCGGCTGTGGCTGAAATATGTTTTTTGTGATCAAACATTATTGACTCCGAGTCAATACGCTTGGCACCGGTAGTTCCTCTCTCCAGCAAGAAGCCATTGCATGGCTTGGAAGGGGTTGTGGGGGTAGACGGGGCTTTCACAGAGCTACGGGTAGGGCTTAGTGGCAATGCCGGCGGCTTGCAAATACGCACATTCAGTCAGAGGCTGAGAACTGCCACTCTGTCATTTTACTCACAGCAGCAGAAACGCTTTCTGTTAGTTTAAACCTATTTTTTCTCCTTATTTTCCCAAGTTACTTCCTGTATTTTAGACCACTCTTTTGCATGTGCAGTCGACTTAATCAAGCATGTTCTTGTGTTCTTGTGTGGCTTGACTTCATTATATTGTAATGAAGTTTAGCCTCAGGTGTGGAACAGGAAACGGCTTAGCCTGAAAGCAGCCGTGTCCTTGTACACATTATCTTAAAGCAGTTCTGCACAAAGACCTGATTATTCAAGATGAAAATGTATGTTTCCACCCACCCCTCATTTTAATGTTTTTTTAATACTATCCTGTCAGGATCTAAGTCAGAAAGCTTGGATATTACCATGTCATCTTCCTCTGTTTCAACCTTTGTCATTCTGTTTTAAGTCAACACGGAGCCTGTTGCTTCATCTCACGCCTTTTGTGTCCCAGTAATGAGCCATTTTGTGGCTCTTAACATCTGCCAAAACTTGGAACATTTTGAATGCGAAACTCATCTCCCATGCATGAGGAGTCAGACTTTCTTTTGATTTGCCCTCTTTTCTTTTTGCCTCCTCACTGTATTTCGCGCCGACAAACTTTCTATACCCCACTTTTCCGAGCCTCTTCGTTGTGGCATGAAAGGTAATTTTGGGCTTGTTCTAAACAGGGCGCCCCTTTTTTTTTTTGGTAGCGTTGCTTTCCCTCCGTTTCACAGAGGCACGGTGGGGGGAGGAAGTGAAGGGGGTCTAATTTGAAACACAAGTTTCCTATGGGCACAGCGAGAGTGGGCCGTAAGAAAACAGCGCTTTAGATTTCACCACCCCTTGTGCTCCAGCGGCTAACATCTGCGTCTGGATGGAAAGCACATGGCTTCACTTTCAAGCTTTTAGGTGAACTTTACCTTTGTAAGCGGGTAACCTTAATGCTTCAGCTCCTCACAGTATGCCTTTGTCTCAGCACGTACTTACAAATGTGGATTATCCTTGGGTGGTGTGTGCCTGTAGACTGCGAGCACGCTGGGTAAATGCATGTGGAGTAATTAATGTAGAAACGTTTGAAAATGGATTGTGCAGTAGTCGCACAATCACTAGCAGCTACAAAATGTAGTGCATTAAGCTCTTGAACACCTCCACTGTTGCATTTGTGCTTTAAAACTGCAAATATAAAGCATTTAGAAACCTGAATTTATAAAAGTATTCATGCATTAACTCTTGAGCTAAGCCAGCGCATTGATAGGTAACACAAGTTGGAAAGGAAGAAGAAACGGATCCTCTTTCTGTCAGTCAGCCAGCTTGTGCATCTCCTTACTTTCAGGTCTTTTTGGACTTGTTCCAGCTTGCCCAGGCCATCTGTTGCTTTAGCCTAGTGAACAACTTCTTGGCCCATGTTGAGAATATAGTATGTGGTCTTCTTTTTTTTTGCCCTTCTTTTATCCTAGCTAAATGTCATATCTGCTCCAGAGATATTGCAGTTACGTCTGTGCCATGACTGCTGTCTGTGTCAGAAGGTAAATGGCACTTGAATCAAGCTCTTACAACAGCGGGATATTGAGTTTGCCTCTCAAGCAATCAGCTTTCTTGCACTCCTTGTTGCGGAAGGCACACACATCGTTTCACTGGTTTTTGAAAATCTTTGGCTTTTCTTTTTATTCCACGTCTTTCTGACACAGTAGCTGGCGGTATTTTCCCCAAGACTTGAGATAGAAATCGTCCTAATAAACAAAGAAACATATTTATTGAAGAAAAAAGTCTTTGATTTTCTTTTTCTTTAAAATTTGCTGATTTAAGTTTATTTTTCCTTTTAAAAAAAAAAATCTAATTTAGTCTTTGGAAGGATGTGCTTCAGTTTGTTTGAAAGACTTGCATTAAAATGCTGTCCTCTACATTGCACAGACTTGAAGTCCCACTCCAATCATCTTTTGATCTATTTCAGAAGCTTTTCCAGTGGTCTTTTAATTATCATCATGCTGGTTTTAGGAAAAATCCAAAAACCTTTCTCTAAGACTTATAATTCCTAAATACTAAAAAAAAAAAAAAAAAAACTATATAGCACAGGACTATCTAGCACCCTGGATTTTAAAAGCAATTTGGAAACGATGCTCACTACTTTTCTTTATTTTTGTTAAATGTTACCAATTTCACAAAGTGAAAATTTAATCATTACGAACATTTCATAACATCTATTTGTCCACTGAGTTCTGATTATACAAATGTGGATAGTTAATTAACAATGTACATTTAAATGTTTTTTTTTTCGCCGCAATGCATTGTGGTCTATATCCGCTAATGTGGGGGGCATCGATGCGCGCTAGTTTTTCGCAAAGACTCCTGGGAAATTTCTAGAGCACTCAATTTTGAAATTGTTGATTCAAACAGTACTCCAAAATGGGGAACACATCATATAGTAAGTAGTGAAGACGTTCGGGCGTAGCTATAGTTTCTGTAGGTGTTCATTAAAAATTTCCCTTCTGAGTTGTGTGTGGACCTCATTTCCCATCATCCCTTTGTTTATGTGCTCTCCCGCGAGCTTACAGCCCCTCACACAAGATTGGCGAGCTATGTCTGAGTTACCCAGCCGTACAAGTTTGAGCCAGATGCCAGGTTGGGCAAGGAAAACGAACCAGATCTATTAGTGTTGTTTTTTTCTTTTTTTTTTGTCTGCTCCTGATTTACAACAAAATGGATAAAGAAATACTCAGAGATACAGTTTTAACCTTCTTTTTCTTGCATGTCCTCCATCAGAAAAATGCCACAAAAACATGTTTAAAAATAATTTTTTATTGGAGTAATTTTTCAAAGACTAAAATTACGGTTGTATGTGTTAATTTATCCAATTAATTCTTTTTTAATTTATCAAGTCGTATGTTTATTTTAAGATTTCCTAATCTTAAAAAAAGGAGCTGTCCCTTCAAATGCCGGTCTTTTTCTCGTACATTGAGGGAAAATAAAATCATGGTGCTTGACTTTAATATTCAGCACGTAAACAACGATCCGCTTTAACTGGATTTATTTTTGCTTTTCCTAGCCTGTGAGCCTCGGCTTAATTTTCTGAGATGGAAGTGAGGAGTTAGAAATGAGTGTTCTCAACTCCTCTGACATTCCCCAGCCTCTCATCTCTCAGACCACTGCTCTCTTGGTTGTGTAGAGCTCTCAGCCATCTCCAAGCAGAATGCTGGGAATTCATTGACCCATACCCCTCACTGTGAGAGCTTCCACTGATGTAATCAAAGTCATGTAACGTTGTTTACCTGGCCACGTTAGCTGGTTAGCTTAATCATAGTTGAAATCTACTCGAGGTGATTCGAGATCACGATGATCAAGCCCTAATTTCTTGAAAGAAAGCTAGGGTTCATCACATGGAAAGGTTTCATTCGATTACACTCAGTGCGTTTACTAACAGAAAAGATTTTTAATGAGATACTACAATCCTACCAGGCTTACATTACAAATATCGCTGCCTGATAATATTTATAGTCATGTCACACAGCCAAGTATCGGAAGGCTTTTAAAAGCCTGCACCGCTTTTTTAAATTTTTTATCATGTTATCATAATCGTTTACATTTCTCCTGTTCTGTATATGCTGAAGAAAGTGTTCCCACGCTCACGTTTTCACATAATGAAAGTTGTGTGGGAGGGGAATGGTGACACGACATCTGACAACAGAGAATTGTCCCCTCTGCAGTCTAAAAGAAGTGAAGTACAGTAGTCTTTTGTTTAACGCAGAAGTTACGTTCTAAAAATAACCCAAGATAGGTGAAATCCGTGACTTGAGTTTCTAGATGTTTTAGGGCTCTGTAGAACTCCTCACTACACACGTTTCTCAGACAGAAATGAACTTTTTCACATTTTCTCTCTTGTTTAAATACTTAAAAGTTCCAACATTTGTAGAAAAATAAGTCCAGTTTTATAGAATGAGACCAAATCAAAGATTTTTGTGAATTTATCAAGATGAACACATTCTGTACTGGAGAAACAGCAAGAAAGAGATTGATTGATTGAAAAGGTCTACAGTCAATCAAGATGTATAAAACTGTAAAAAAAAAAAAAAAAAAAATTCAAAACTGCAAAAAAAAATCCATGACAATTGAAGCCAATTCAGTTGCCATTTTTGCATGATTCGGACATCGCTGTGTTGGAGCCAGACAACAGTGATTGGTCCAAGTCAGTCTGAGATGACGTTTCTATGGCAACTACTGTCACCACTTAGGAGTAAGCTTGTTCAAAGTCTGCTTCCCTTCCACTGAAAGTAGCTCTGGAGAATTTTTCAATCAAACATTCAAGGTGGATGCTAGCAGTCACCACACGATATTACTGAGGCATCTGATTGGTTAGTTTACAACTTGATAAAAAAGAAAAAAAAGATGGGATTAGCAAGAGGATGTTACAAAAAATCTATCGGTGGAGGAATGGTTATTTTGACGAATAAAATGACTGAGTTATAGATGCTTTTTTTTTCAATAGAATTCTATGGAATTTTTGGAGCCAGCAGGTAGTTCTTATCTAGAATGCGAGTGGGAAGATCCTCAGTCCTGTTCCCTTATACGGTCAATGTGGCCTACAGATGCATTCACACACTTGAACCCTCCACACAGTCAGTCAGTCAATACTGGTATCAATTTAGCCATGCACAATACATAGCAAATTTATCGTCAAAGACGATAAATCGAAAAAGACGGCTTAAATTGCGATAAATGGTAACCATAAATGTGAACACACTAATGTTGTGGCAGCTTTACATATTTAATAAATTAGATTGAGCCCTTTTTGCATGTGAACAATCGGATTTGTTCGGTTGACGTGGATCATTTGGAGTATAATTTAAGATGTGTTGAAGTTATTTAAATAAAACTGATGCATTAGTTGTTTTTGCTGCGTGGTCACGTATCGCAAGTCATTAAAGTATCGATCACTAACATCACAGATCGCAAGTTTTTCTAATATCATGCAGCCCTACAGCATTCAATTTATAATCTTGTCAGCTTACTTTCACACTTGTAAACACCTAGTTTGTCAACAAAATAAGCTGATTTCCTGACCCAGTTACCGCTGGTGGAGTTTTCGCCGCAGAGCCATATAATGATGTGTTGTCTTTGCAATTAATGGCTGAAATCCACAGATTTCTGGCACCAGCCGTTGTCCAACGAAACCGGACATCCATCAGCTTAACAGGAATAACCATCGTTTTGATCAATTCTGTTAGACTCTCTGTTATTTTCTCCTCCAACATGGCGTCGCCAGCCAGCCTCCCTGTTAGCCATGTCCTCGCAAGTCTGCTTTAACAGGCGTGTCCTAATGAGCTCTAATTGAGAAAGGCTAATTTGCATGGCCCAAGTCTCCGCTAAAGTGCTGTAAAAGACTTTCCTGAAAAGCTCCCTCTGACATGGTTTCGTTGGGGGGGTTGACGATGGCAAACGGTTTGAGGGCTTTTGTTCTCCTCCTGCATTCCCAGCCTCTTCAACGCATCACCCCAAACCCCTTCCCTTCTGCGCTGACATCAGTTTGCTTAGTGGGGGTTTTCGCACATTCCCATTCTCTGCTTGAAAATGTTATTTTAGTGACACCAGCCATTTTCAAAGAAACAACTTCAAAGCATGATTAAAAGGAAGCAGGGCGGCCGTGATCAAAGGTTAAATTTCGCACAGCGTGACTCTTCAATGCAAACTGTGATTCCTGCAAGATTTTTTTTTCTAACTTAGATGACTTAAAGTAGTTCTGTGCATCAGAGGAAAAAGTGATGGATGCCTTTATGTGAGGGGAAGAAAATGTGCATTCAAGTCAACCTCAGATTGTTCAACTATTTGTTATTTATTATTTAATTTTATGTCCAGCTCCCTCTTCTTTGTTAAATAAATAGTATTTCCAAATGAAGGCTCTGAAAGTGCAGACAAGGTTATTGCATTCGCTTTGGGAAACTTTGTTACAAAGTAATGAAATGTCTCAAATGACCTAAAAGGCAAATGTGAGAAAGTTTCAAATGCCACAGTAGGCACTTTTGTCTTATTTCAGGTATCATATTCTGGTGAAAGGAGAATTCAAATAGTTTGTTCGAATAGTTAATCGATTTGAATCAATTTAAGCTTAACAGATCTAATATCAATTCATCAAAAAATATAAATTGATTTGGCACATAAAGCTAAAGACCGCTAACTTGATGGTAACATTTAATGGCATTTCCTATAAAATGGCTAATGCAAACGCATAGTCGACCTAAAACTGCATTGCTGACTAAATAAACATCTTTATTTACTCACAGAAATTAACTTTCCGAACGCATTTTAAGGAAATGTTTTTTAAAGTAAACATTTGGGGTCTAAAATATAGTTTTTTTGGTTATACTATCTTCTTCTGGAATAAGGTTTAATGCTATAGCAAGATCACTAGCGGCCAAACTGAAATGTCCTCCAGGAGAAGCGGAACAATGTTTACAACGTTAATGATCTGAACATTTTTGTTAGAACTTCTCCATTTGAGAAACCATGTAACATTGTATGGTACTAACAATCTCATTATTTCAGTTGTGAACTGTACCATTAATATAAATATATTCAAAACATATAGTATATTACTAATGTATTTCTAAGCGATTATGTATAAATATGTAAAATTGAATTTAATTGAAGAATCTAAAAAAAAAAATCGCAATCGAATCGATTCAGGCTCTTGTAAAATGAATTGTTTCTGGAAATTATAATCGATACCCTGCCCTTGTTACTGTTTTTACATTTCTGGCTTATGAAACGTTTCTTGTTATTTTACCCAAGGTAGTGACTTCTCCCTTTTTTCTTTATTTGCATATTTTCAGGACTGCTGGCTGGAGTTTGGACCAAAGCGTCGCAAGGACAGATCACGATGCAGTGGCCGCTGCCAAACTCTGGCGTGGGGCAGCTGTGCCAACCGTGTCGCTGCAGGCAGCTTTAGAAGTTCCGCCTTTGCACCATGAAGGAGAGGCATTGAGGTTAACTCCCTGAAGATCATCTCAATACCTCTCCTCTCCCCCGTCCCTCTTGCATCCCCCGTCCTCCCATCCGCATCATGCTGCGCTTCCTGCCTCTCAAACTTGGTCGGCTGTACCGCTGTCTGAAGCTCCTTTTCTTGGTGGGATTGTTTGTCATCTTGCTGATGAACACTCACAACCTGTTCGCTTCCTTCCAGAAGAACGAGCTCACCGACAGGCGATTCATCAACCTCAACAAATGCCCCGCCTGCTTTGGTACCAGCTGGTGCCGCAAGTTCATGAACGGCCAGGTGTCCTTTGAGACCTGGGGTCGCTTGCGGTTCCTAGATGTATTCAATGTCAAGAATGTTTACTTTGCACAGTACGGAGAGCCCAGAGAGGGGACTCGACGTGTGGTGCTCAAGCGCCTCGGCTCTAACCAAGAACTGGCCGAGATCGATCAGAAAATCTGCAAAAGGGCCACAGGCAGGCCGCGATGTGACCTTGTTCAAGCGATGTACAAGACTGAATTTGCTCGAATCAACGGGGACGTTCGTCTGCTCACTCCGGATGTTGTGGAGGGGTGGTCGGACCTGGTGCACTGTCCCTCTCAAAGACTTCTGGATCGAGTGGTCCGCAGGTATGCTGAGACAAAGGACTCTGGCAGCTTCCTGCTGAAGAACCTGAAGGACACGGAGAGAATGCAGCTGCTCATGACTTTGGCATTCAACCCAGAGCCACTCGTCCTGCAGGTACGGGCTTTACACATGTTCAGCTTTTTGTGTTTCTGTTGAAATTAGTGTATGTGTTTTACTATCTTTGATTTTCTTTGAATGATTTTGACTATTGTATCTTTTTTGGGAGATATTGCGTGGGTATAAATAGACATCTGCCAGCTGATCCATGGCAGCAGGTGTTTCTCTATTAGTTGATAAGGTGTTCCTGAATTACACATGGGGGGATCAGAGCATCAGAACAAAACAAACAAGGGTGTTGGCCCCACAGAAGGCCCCTGATAAATTACAGGGCAGGGGATCGTCCTCCTTCCTTTACAAAAGATCTGAGACAAGCTGGAACACCCTCCGTGAAATCCGGGCTAAATTAAGGCTGCATATTACTGAAGCACAAATATTCTGCTGCTTGGGAGGGAGATACTTTGAGAAACTGTGGCCTATGTTAAAAATAAAAAAGAAAAAAAGGATTTTGGCTGGTGGCTACACTGCATATTTAAATTAGCGTAGGCCAGCTTTGAATTATTCAATGGCGTATTTGTAAGACTTTCTGAGTTTAGACGTGTCTTTTTACATCTCGTCAGCTGTAGATGACTCCACCTGATAATGCTGATCTGTAATTAAACAGGTGAAGAGGCGTGTGCAAGCAGGCTGGAGGAATGTGACAAAAGATTGTCAGGCAAAAAGGAATGGAAAAGTGTAGAAAACTGGCGAGAGTAGCCATGTTCTTGGTTGAGATTCAAAGAAAGAGACAGGAGGACTGAAGATGTTGAGGTTCTCTTTAGGAGTAAATATAATGGGATCAGAGGAACGGCACATGGTAGATGTTTTGGAGATAAATGCATGGAAGCAGATTGAGACTATTTGGACACATTGAAAGAAGGAACAGAGTTTGGAGCTTCCAGGAAAAAGGCCCAGGGGAAGACCAAAGGGAGCAAAGGAGGACATGAGGGTAGGTAGTGTAAGGATACATTGGATAGGGTTAGAAGGAGGCAGATAATTCAATGTGGCAACCCCTGAAGGGAACAGCTGCAAGACAAAGAATATTATTGCTGAGAGCTGTATTTTCTTGCATTAATGTATACTGTATTTTCTGGAGTATAAGTCAAAAAAATGCATAGCAATGAAGAAAAAGACATGCTTATATAGATATAGTTACTCTGGAGAATCAGTTTCTGAACCAATCCGCCAAGCCCGGCATAATTCTGCGTTCACACCGAGTGCCATTCACATGTCAAATTTGTACCTGTTGCCTCTTTTGACACGCGTCAAATTCAATGCTCAATGCGTGTCAAAAAATGCGTTCATAAAATAGATGTTCGCGCTGCATTTGGGAGAACTACTGTCAAGTTTTTAGCCTCATTGCTACATGGAAGCATTAACTGTATTTCTCATTCACATGGAAGAAACAGGTGATTTTTAGAGGTTTATATTTTTTGTAGAGCTCTACAAAAGCATTTGTAAGAACATCTCAAGTCTGGGTTCTTTCAGCAGTACTTCCGTGTCTCTGTTACCCAGTTTGATGACTTGCTGTCCTGCATTAGTCCGAGGAAGGAAAAATAAAATACAAGAATATTTTGAATTGGTTTCTACTTCTGTCTATCCATACATTTGGCTCTCCAAGAAGAGAGATATGGAAAAAAAATTGTCTTTGAATTCGGACGTTGCCTTATCAGTAGTCGCTGGTCTATGCATTATAATGTGTAGCTGCTAGAGCTCAGAAAATGCATAACAACATTGGTTTTATAACTTCAAAAGTGCAACGCAAATCTCCCCGCCGGCGGAGGGCTAGCCAGCCAGAAGTTTCTACGGCTTTTGTTCTATCTTATGGGGTCAAGATGACCCAGCCTTACACTGACGTGTTATCCCTCTCATGACAAATGTGAACAGGATTTCATGTCTGCCATGGACACCAGTGAAAATCAAAAACCACAAAAATATCATAAAGTTCAGGAGGAGAATTCTCCATGCTTGTTTTAGACGTCTTCTTCTGCGTTGCTGTCAGTAGCAAATGCTGATACACACAACTATAGTGCCCTCTAGTGGTTGTAAGTTGGAAACAATCCCGAAAGGGTAACCAGTTGTTTGTGGAAAAACAACAAATATGTGTGGCAATTTATGCTTAAAAAGATCACAACTCGCTCGAGTTTAAGTTGCATCTCTAACCAAACTATGCCAAAAAAGCCCAACTTATACTGTAAAAAATATGGTATGTTTTAACAAATGGTGCTTGTTGCCACAATTTAAAAAGACTTCTATAGTTTTTCTTTGCCAGAGAATATCTAGAATCCTATGTCAGTTCAATTGACCAGCATGTTAAAGCTGTTGTCGTTTTGCTATAATGACATGGCCCACATTCTTGTCCTTAACTGATTTATGGGTCACCAATCAATTTCAATTTCAATCTGCCATTGACCAAGTCTTGTGAGTGGACAAAACAACAGTGGTCTTTCCCTATGTTGACATTCAAAAACATGTGCCAGACCCCCCTCCCATTACTCATTGACTCAGACACCTCCGGCCATTTTGAAGGACAACGGGCAAAATGAGCTTTTTAGTCCGGTCAGTCTAAAAGAATCAGATTAGCCTGGTTTGTTAGCTTGCTGTCTCTTTCCTTTTATCCACCTGTCTCTTCCTGTTTCTTCCCCTGCCTGTCTCCTCTGCTTGTGTACCAACACGATAATACCACGAGTGTTTTTAACGTCAGTTCAGAGACTTGGTGACTCACCTCCTCCTCATCTTTATCTTGTACACAACTCGAGATGTCTCGCACCAACACTACATGCACAGCCATTATCCTCATATCTCTTCACAAACCGCTCTCTGTAGCTTTCAAATGTTTACAGAGACTCATGAATTGTTTATCTCATGCTGAACTTGTGACCCATGGGGTAACCTGTTGGGAGGTATGGATGGATAACACTCGGCGAGTGTCAGGTTTCTCAAAGACTCACACATCCCGACTACTTTGACTATTCGTCAGCATCACTGAACTCAAAAGATGAGAAAATTAGCTATGAGACCTTGAGACCCCGTACACAAAGTTGAGCAGCAGTGGACTATAAAGAATTAATGGCGTTTGTGGAGATCGAACACCAACTGCGCCTGTTTTTTTTTTTTTCTTCTTCTTCTCTTTGCTAGGGGTTAGACTTTTCTCTGGGGATTGCTTTTTTACAATAGAAAGAGGAATGCGGGCTGCATTTTATGACCTACGATAAAATGTAAGCCGATTCCTTCTTTAACTTTTTACCTCGGTGCTTCCTATTGTTTATTTAGACACTAACAGTTTCTAGCAACTCATAAAAGAGGGTTCTATCACTCCGTTGATTAGCCCTGCTGTAGAAGAAATGATACATCACTGATGATAATTCAAAGATTTATGTTCTCTGTACTTTTTCTTTGGTTTATACAGTTGAGTGATGCAAATATGCTTTCTGTCGCCTGTTCAGAGAGCTGCTCCCGCTCATAAAGGGGCTTCTGTTTCCAGTCTTTTGAAGCCTCGGGCGGTAAATCAGCCCTGATGCACTAGAAAAAATCTGACTTTCTTAGTCACTGACAAACACACTGCTGTGTTGTGTCTGGACCGGCCAACAATACGTTTTCTGTGGGTTCGGTTGTTCTCTAATGTGCACACACAAAGCACTCCACCCCCACTTTTGTGTCACGTGGAGGAGAATTTGGCTTTGAAAAACATTTTGTTTTGGAGGACAAAATGATGACAGCCAAACAAGAAAATCTGAAACGAGCAGCTTCTTGTCCAACTTTATCTGGCTTTTTTTTTAATCTCAACACATTAGATCAGCTCAAAAGTTGTTTTTTGTTGTCTTGTTTTTGTGCCTACCAGAAGGAATTTACAAGACCATATTTAATTTGACCCCTAGCTTAGATTGCATGAAACGTTAGACTTTTTTTGCACTCATTTTCAAGCGTATTTAGATTCCTCTAATTTCTCCGCCTCTCCAGCCAGATGATGGACTCATCAGGTGAGGTTTTGCTCGCATCTGCTCCATCACTAAATTAGTTTGATTTAGGCCAGCTCTGTCTTCCAAATCATTAAACTTGGTGGGTTGGCCAGAAACATGTGACTGCACTCGCACCCTTTTTGGTCCTCAGCCTTGTCGTGCTCAGCGAAGCCGAGAATAGGATGTGACAGGCCTGTGGGGTTAACTCAGTCAGCGGCACTCTCATCTCCTCTAAACTGAAATCTGCGCAGTCCCAGACATCCTTTTTTTCTCCCCCTCTTTTTATTAACATATTCCCATCTTCTAGATTTTTTAAGATGCTCACCTTACGTGGCAGGAAGACACTGCCATCACAAAGCAGGGGCTTTCTCAACAGTTCTTTTCCCCAGAACTGACAATTGTAAGACTAACATTAGGTCAAAAAATGGAAGGAAAAGAGGAAACAGACAGACTTGGACTGAACTTTGTTCATCCACAGGGGAAGCTTCTTAGTCACAGCAGCTTCATTATATAAAAGGAAACAAGTTGACCTCATTTTCTGTTTGTACCAGAATTATTGGCATACTAGTTTTAATGCAAATATACTAGAATCAGTTCTCTCTTATTGAATTAACCAGTTAACTCTTGAAATACTTGCAAGTCATTGCCATAAATGGATATCAAAGTCTCAACTACAACTCACTGAACTTTGGTTTAAGGTTTCATAAAGCAATCTATTTCAATTACTACTGCTAATCAGACGGGCTAAACAAGTCGGTATGTTCCAGGAACTAACTTACAAATAGTTGTTACATTTTAAATGCCAACTAAAAGCAAAAATAACCTAATTAAATGCAGGAGGAACTGAGAAAAAAGCTACTTGAGGATAGGGTTAGGAATCACTGGGTACCTTACGATGCAATGCGTGGCTCACAGTATTGATGATACTGCAATAATTGGTAAAAAATAATCTCTAATAACTCACATTATATAGAAGAACACATATTCTTTGGGAAAAAGTATCCCCATTTATTTTTTAGCTTGAGCGCAATCATATTAAACAACTTATTTTGTGCAGAAAATTTTGTGCAAATCAGTAATACTAGGTCAATACGAGCATTAACAGCAATTGAATTTATTTTTGAGTTCTAAACAACAGAACAATAATTAAATAATTCAAGTATCTACCTCCAAAGGAACGTCTCACCAAAAGATGATGAATATAACGTTTTACAGCCTCTTCAAATGAAAATAGAAGATTGATACTTGGTGAGAACCCATCAAAAATCGATCGCAGGACTAAATATCACGATATATTGCAATATCGATATTGTGGCATACCCCTACTTGTAGAATTATCCGATTTCTTTAAAAAAAAAATTTTTTTTACTTTTAGTTATGAACAAATAATCATTCTCCATGAATTATCTATGAAAGTGTAAATTAAGATGTAAAATTAGCATGTTTGTAAACAAGATTACAAGCTTTATTGGTTTTTATGTCTAAAATCTCATCTGTTCTGCAGTTAAAGGAAGTGATCAAAACCCATTTTAGAAGTTCCCCTTTTCTGTATTTCCTTTCATGTGATGACACAGCACAGCCTGTCTGAGCTCAAGGAAGAGCCTTCTGTCTCGAAGGCTGGCTCAGTTACCGCGGTCTGCCAGAAAATGGTATTTAAGTTTCTAGCCTGTGATTAGTACCTTTTGTTTTTTGGGTCTGGGGGGGATTGTGATGCTCTTAGCACATAAGAGAAGAGGGTGTCCATGCTGCTTAACCCTGCCTCAAGTGCTCCCAAACCCTCTTTCAGTGTTCCTAGACCATTGTGTACCAACAGAATCCTGTTAGGATAAGACAAGGAGTTATCTGGGCCCGACTCCTGTCTTTTGGCTGCCCCTGTTGGACGAAGGCCCCGGTGGAAAGGAGAGGAAAGAAGCCGAGGGCTTTTGTGCAAGTGTCTCGTACAAGCCAGGGCTTTCTCTCATTTGAATGATTCAAACTGATTGTGTTACTATAATCCTTTATCTCTTTCCTAACCAAACACACATGCACAGACGCCACACAGCTGTGTTTGGTTAGGTAAACGCCCGTGACTTCCCCTTCTCCCCTTTCCCACCCATGAGTTGCCTATTTTAAATGTGCTCCCTTACTCCCCGAAGTCGCTACTGTTACAGTCCATACCCCACACACCTACCACCAGCCCAGTTCTTAAAGATACAGCTCTGCAAGGGAAGATGGTCACGCACTACCCTCCCAGGGCCCCTTAAGATGATACAATATGCTAAGCTAACAAGAAGTGCTGCACTGTGCTCTGCCCCCTGGAGAGCCTGTGGCCTAATCTTAGAGCAAAAACTTGCTTTTTGGCACATCTGCTTACCTGCAGAAAGAAAACTGCATGAAAGCACCTGGTTTCTGCTGGAGAAATTATGAAACGTCAGCAGTATGCAGTGATGTCTTTAGATTTTTTATTTTAGCACCCTTACTAGTCCCAAACAAAAGTTTCTTTACATCAGTGAGGGAACTGCTATAGGCGGGCACCTGTTATTAGATTAAAGTCTTTGGAGTGTTTAATTGGTCTTAGTAAAGAGAAATGCTCTCGCCTTGAGCTTTGTGCTGTTGACAGGTTATAGTGCGAGGTCAATGAGAACAATCTCCTTGCTCACCATGCCGCCCAGCTGCCCCCGAGATAATTGGTGGCTGCTCCGGAGTGTTCAGCCATTCATGTGGGCCTCAAACCACAGCTGTCAAGTCTGAAGCCAAGTTATTCTTTGAGTTTGTTCCCTGTTGTGAGGAAGGCGATGCCACCTAGACCGTAGCCTGCGCACAAGCTCGTCCTAATGCGTTCCTCATCCTCCAGTTGAAGATTCCCTTGAAAGGTTGTCGCCCGCCTCCAGAAGGGGTTCAGTGGGCTCACGTCAGTGGCTGAACGAAGGATTTAAAGCTATCGGCTTTCAAGGCTCGTAAATTCAAACGACACTATTCTGTTCTCATTCTCTGTACACAGCAAATGCCTGAAAATCTCAAGACCCGGCTAACCTATTTTTATCAATACTCGACAGAGTCTGCAGAATTGTGCAGTGTGTGTGTAAAGCGTTTCAGGTCTGATGAGCGGATCTCTCGGTTGACCTCTCTGATCTTGCGGTTTTGTTTACGTATTCATGTATTTTCCCTGAGTTCTGTTTTTTTTTTCTGTTTTTTCCACATAAACAGCAACATTTTAAACAGTTCAATAAACATCTTTATTCAGCAGTTTATATACTCGTATTCCAAAAGAAATCCAGTTTTTACTGTTTTAATGTTGTTCTGTAATTTCAACCAAAAGTTAGGTTAGTCCTCCTGGCTTCCAAGAGTGACACCTTGATGATAGAAGAGTAAGCTATTGCTGGCTGTCACAGCTATTTGTCTTGTAGGCCTCTTCATAACATTAACTTGTGCGGTGCAGGGTCAGCTTTTGTTCTTCTCTGCTGCCCCGGAGCTCTTGTTTCTGACCTGCCCTTAAAATCCCAAACAGAAAATCTGTTCAGCATTACGACTGCAACACAATCCTCAGTCTTTTCTGGAAATTTTAAGAAACCTTTTATTACACCCCACCAGTCCTGGCCACTGATGATGGAAAACTGGAGAACAGTGGTTCCTCGCTATATGTCCTTTGGCACTCTTGCTGTATGCTGATATTTTTGGTACAATTCTGCATGCTTTTATGTTCTGATTGGCCGTAAATATGGTCAATTAACCTTCTCTGGTGTCACCAGCACAGAATGTAATTTAGTTTGACAAGTTTACATAAATCTTTGATTATGCTAAGATCTTTGTTTCCATTCTATAACAACAGACTTATTTTTCTACAGAAGTTTGAACTTTAAGACACCAGATGAACAATTCAGGATTTATTGAAACATTTTTTTTCTGATTAGCACTGGCTGTGAATATTTCTTTTCTCTTTGAAGCCTCATTAATCTCTGTATCAAAAATCCCTTTCACGCGCACCTTTCTGCCTTAACTCATTAATCTATGTTTAAACCAGTTCTCTCAAGTTTTCGCTCGTGTTTTCAACCAGGAAATGGTCTGCTCCCTTTCTCTACCAGGAAGTTATCTGCTCACTTTCTCCTGCCGTCTTTCCAATATCGTTTCAATTTTTTTTTGTTAGCCCAGGGGGGAGCAGACTCTTCTTAAAGGGGGCGGTTCTCAACTTGTGATGTAAGCACTTGAGGACCCGTTCGTTTTTGTGGGTATGGGAGGGGCTGCTGTTGAGAGTGCAGCTTTTTAGAAGAATAGAAATGCGTGAATGGATCAATACAGTGAATCGTGAGCAATGAACAGTATAATACACTTTAAAGTGTAAAAAGTTTTTTTTCTTCATGGTATGGCCCCTTTAAAAACTGAAATTGGCTTTATAGAATTTATCTTTTGTGGGTTATTTAACTGAGGGATCATAGTATTGAATTACTGAATTTTTCTGATGCTATGCATGCATAATGCAACAAAAGTGCAAACATTTTCCTAATTCTACTAAACTAACAAGTTGTTTCTCATTCTTTGGTAAACTGGGACAAAGGTTATTAAGGTCTACCTGTGTTCTGTTTGACTAAGTTTTGATTAAATATAAACTTTACAGTCTGAATGTTTACTTTACGTCTGCTTCTATGGGGATATTTGACTTATTTTAATTCACATACATGAGTCTTTCGCCCTTTGTTTGAATTTGCCAAACAGAAATATACTGAGTTTTACTGGCAGAATCATCACCATTTATTACAAGTTTTGGAGGTTTGAAGAAGCGGGTTGAAGGAAAGCTAGTGGGAGAAGCATCAGACGAGTGAGATGGAGAAAGAAATGGCACCACATACGCTTTGGCTGAAGACTTGAAGCCAGCTCCCCTGTGGGGTGTGAGCGCTCGCCGCGGACTAACAGACTGTATTTTAAACCTAAATGGCCAGCAAAATGCCAGACGGGGCTCACCACACTTCTTTCCAGACACACAAGGTCAACAGGAGAGCGGCTCAGAAAGGCAGTCCAGCTTGGCAGCATCATCCCTCCAGCTTTACAGATTCAGAGAGCAGATGCAACCCCGTCTTAGCAGTAAGCTCCCGTAATGCACCCATCAAAAATTATTCGTTTTAGAAAATCAAATCAAGGCGTTTTACATACACTTAGTTCTTTGGCTGGATGTGCCCGTGCATCTCTCAGCTGCACGTCTGATTGCTGGACGAAAGATGAATCCTGTCCAAGCTTGTTCACTGGAGTTTTATTGAGGACAGAAAATGTGGAGAATTTACACCACACCCCGCTCTTAAAGTTGCTGGTGTGAAGCACTTCAGAGGAAAACTCCTCATTTCCCTTTTACTTGCAGGATGAAAGTAACCAATTCCTTTTAAAAATGTGTTTATTAGACTAGAGCTGCGCGTGTTTGATGGATCATTGTTCTTTGCAAGGCGGCCAAGCCAATATCTTGGGAGTCACTCATGTTTACTCACCCTCTGAATAGAGGTTGTTATCAGCCCCGGTCACGTTGCATGTTCTCATTCACATGAACTCAGACACAGTTTCACACAAACACTTGCACTCGCATGCGCACACAAACAAGGCTCCTCTTTGGAACCTTCTTACACACACACACACCCCCCCGATTGGCCCAGGAGAAGGGCATGCCTTTGTCAGCAGATGTCAGGACGCAGGTGTGTGTTCCTGCGCTTCTCGGTCCAGTTGTTTCATCCTCTCCTCCAGAGGCCGACCATTTGTCTGTGGCTCCGTTTCATTTCAGGACCCCCCCAAGAGGACACCGGTGTCTGTCATGTTGATGGTGAAAAGCCACCTCACTCTCCACGCCATGCTCTCACGCTGCATCAACACAACTTCCACAAATAGATTCGCCTGCCTTGCACCCAAAAAAAGTTGCCTTTTAAAAAACAACGTTTATATTTTTAGTTTCTGCTTTCTAACTATGCCTTATTTTTATTAAAATATATGTGCAATCTGGGATTAAAATAAGGGTTGTGTTAGTGGCTGACAAGGTTAGCTCACTCCAATCGTCTTTTGATCTATTTTGAAAGTGTTCTTTTAATTAGGATTATGCTGTTTTTATATAATTAAAAAAATGTTGCTTTCTAGGACATAGTTTCTGCAGAGCGACAATAATTCATCTCTGAGTTGTGGATAGGACCTTTCGTCCATTGTAAGCCTTCCCTCACTTCCCATCATCCCTTTGTTTACACTCTCTCACTAGTTAAAACTCCCTCAAAACCTAACATTACCGGTGCAACAATGGCGAACAATATCGGAGCCATCCAGCCATACAGTTTGAAGCCAGATGTCTAAAAGTGGGTGCATCGAAATGGAGTGAACCAGGGCGCTGTTGTAGATTTTATTTAACAACTTAAACGTTGAATTTGAATAAGGAAATGGTCAGAAATCCAGTTTTAATCTTAATTTTATTTATAAATTTTCTCCACCAAGAGAAAAATGCAACAAGAATATGTTAAAAACACAATATTCATTAGGTCTATACCTGGACTTATTCTAATTGCTTATAGACTACTAATAAAAGAGTTAGAGCAGCGAAGGTATGTCTTGGATCTATGATTGACAGTTAGGTTAGCTTTATGTAACGTATGCTCGATCTTCAATATGAAGGGTAGTACCAGGCAAAGTGATGCAAGTTTTTCCACAGAACTTTCTGTGGAAATTGAGGAATTATTTGCCTCCCCCTTCTCCCGAGGCCGGCACTCAGGGTTCAGAACCTTAGCTGGGCTGCCAGCGCACCTGAGAGTTTGCATGTCCAAAGGGGACCCGTGTCTGAAAGGGGTAAAATACCGCTAGCATCATAGCTAATAAAGGCTAACATGTAAAACAAACAGTCCCGAGTGAAACGTTCATAGCATATCCATCACCAGGATGGAGTTTGCTGGATTCAATGTCAATTGCAGTCAACTTCTGTTCCCTAACTTCCAAGTTCACCAGAAAGTTGTTCAAGCCAGTAGATTTTTGACAACTGAAGGCAAATTACCTACAAGCCATGCTAAAGCTAACCCACAGAAATAACCGACAATTACAGAATCGGAGATGGGCGGGGCTTTTATACTAGAGCTGCAGAGCATGATGACGTGAAACTTCTGGGACTTGCACCAGTTAACCAATCACAAAATTCAACTGTAATACCTCATTTCAATCCATAGGGGGCAGCACACAGACAGTTTCTGACTACATTTTCAGAAATTAAACAAGTTTACTTTAATTTTTCCAAAAAATTGGCATTGACCAACTGACAGCACTTTTAAAGCCCCATTTATAAAGGTTAACAGCCAAAAAAAAGTTGATTTAGTGTTTGGTTACCCTTTAAAATACTTTTAATTCCAAACATATTTTGTGGGATAGGTGACTTGTACATTGTTAATGGATGTATATAAGGATATATGTATATATTTTTTTTATCTAGAGTCTGCACCGAGAAGTGATATGACCTTTTAAAGCCGTAAAAGTTGCTGGGATGTGTCATTGGCAGTTATGCAGCCTCAGCTTTTTGTAACATTATTGGGACACGACTGGTAAAATTCACTACCTGTACGTTAACCATGCAAACACACACACACCAACACACACACATCCATGCACTGAAGGTCTACTCTGAGAGTGTGCTGGAAGTAATATTAGACTTGGCTTTTCAATATACACCCCCCTCTCTCCCTAAACGCCTCATTGCGGACGTTAATGACTTCTGCAGAGTAACCATTTAAAGAGCGCCAAGAGAGGCAAAACTACTTAAATATCTAAACATCTATGCGATAGACGAGTTTGAATCCAGAGCTCAGTTGCCATCATCCACATGCAATCTCTACACGGTTTGCAATTATGTCCCTTAGACTATTTCTTGTACAAAAGTTGAATTTAAAAATGGCTCCCAGGTAGGAGCTGTTGAGACTTTTAGTATTTGACAAAGAAGTAATGAAGCTGTCAGCGCCATGAGTGAGCAACATCTATGTTAAGAACCATGGAAGAAGGCCAGGCACACATGAAGGTCTTCTCATAACAGCCGTTGACAGTGTCTGAAAGTAGCCTCAGGGCATTTATCCCTCTCCTCCCCTTCCACCAGTTACCCTCCCCCCCCATCTGCCATCGCTCTACTTCTGCTCCTATTCAGGCCGGCAACCTGACAACAAAGAAAGAGATGCGTTTAGCGGGCAGGTCTTTGCCGGTTTATTGCTCCTGTCTGCTGAAGCGGAGAAGTGAAAGCCACTCGTTTTGTCTCTTCTGTTTGCTGTCTCCATCATATTCTCCTCTTCCTCCTCTCCTCGCTGTCTGTCGGCCTCCATCACCCCCTCTCCTCACATCTTTCCGTCCATCCTGTGGGGGGTTTGGGAGAGGAAAGCCGATGTTTTACAAAGCTGCTTTAGCCAGAGCAATGAACAGGCTAAGTTTTGTCAACATGACCAAGAGTTTCCTGGGTTTATAGCAACTAAAAGCAAACATGAGGCTTGAATGTGGGTCAAAGGGAGGGGAGCATAATGGCGATGTACCACGAGCTGATCCGGCGCCCGCTAAATCGTCTTTACCTACCTCATAAATTAGGCATTTCTGATATTTAGCTTATTAAATCTTTAATCCAAATATCTCTGATGTTGGAATGCCCACTGGCTATCACCATTTCAGTATTAAAGGATTGTCTCCTTTTTAGCCAATATTTGGAAATGCAGCCAGTCCACCATCCTCCTATATTTAACGGATTATTTTTTTTCACCTTTTTCACATCCCCTGCCCAGGTAGTTGACTCAGAAATTGCAGATGAAAGGTTATGCTGTTTTGAATGAATGAGTCATTGCCTGGCCTAACAATGACAGGCCCAGACAGAGAGGCTGCAGGAAGATCTGTGGACAGACTTTTGTCTTCCTTACATTGATTGAGTCACCTCAGGGAATGTGGCTCAAACAATACGCCACGCAATTTATCATAGCATTCTCCTCTTTCTTAAAGCCGATTGCAGAAAAAGATATGCTCGAGTTACAAAGGAAAAGTTACACAACAGGCCGAGGCTTGCTGTGAAAGGCCGTATTCCCATCTTTACTGCAGCAGACAAAGACTGTTCTATCTGGACATCATTTCCACAATAAATTGCTTTCGTAAGGTAAACTTATAAATTAATGTGTGTCAGTTGCCTCTGCATTGATGTAGACTGAAAAGTAGTAAACATTAAAGACCCACTCCGATCTATTCTCAAAGTGCTTTAATTATGTTGCTTATAGCCAAAATAAAAGAAAAAACTGTTGTTTTCTACAATAAAATTTCTGCAAAGGGGCAGTAGTTCTTCGGAAATTCACCTCTCTGTTGGCGCAAAGCAAGTCCACTTCCACTTCCCATCACCCATTACATGCTCTCCCACTAGCTTACAGCCCCTCACACTTCCCAACTTAACATTACGAGTGCAACAAAAACGGTATTGGAGCTTTTCAGCTGTCAGTTTTGATCCCAGTTCGGACGAGAAAAACAAAGACATACATGGATCTACCGTATTTTCCGTAGAATAAGTTGCAGGTTTTTTTTCCTTAGTTTAGCCAGGGGTGCGACTTATACTTAGGAGAAACTTATTTTCGGTGTTGTTGTTTTTTTTAGATGTCAAAAGGCTCATGTATTTGTGGTTTTCCCAGTAAACCCCAATTGTCTTTTAGCGGTTGTTTCCGCTAACAACCAGTAGGGGGCTTCATCCGAAGTATTTGCTTCTGACAGCTGCAGAAGAAGTGTTGTCCAAAACAAACATGTAGGAGAATTTATTTTCCTCATAAACGTTGATATTTTTCTGATACAGATCAAAAGATTAGTATTATATTTCTTTCTTTATTTTTTTTTAGCTTCGCTTGGCTTGGCAGATTTGTTCTGAAATGTCACACTTCTCCTAAAAGTGCCACTTATGCTCCAGAGCGACTTATATATGGTTTTCTTCCTCTTTATTAGACTTTTTTTGCTCTTGTGACTTATACTCTGGAAATTTCTGCAAGTGGATGCATCTGAATTTAGCAGAGCAGGGAGCTTGTAACCCACACAGTATATTTTCTAAATCACAAATACATTCTTTTCTTAAACTTTTTTTTTGTTGTTTTCTCCTGATTCATGACAATTTGAATGAAAAAATACTCAATTTTAAGCTTACCATCTTGAGAAAAAAAGGCCTCAAGTACATGTCAAAAACACCCAAAATACATTTTTCATTAGAGTGGGTCTTTAAAGCTAAGTTTAAGGTACACGAGTTAACTTACAAGCTGCTTGATGGGCAACAGTTCAGCCAGCGGTGGGTTCCTGGAACCACGCGCCTTGTCCTGGAGATCCAGCAGCTGCACGGCGAACGGGGAGCGTTGGAAGGGCTGGTTAACACGTGTATGTCTTTAAATAATTTGTATTTCATGAAAGTTTAAAAGGCTGCCATGCATTTTAAATTCTAAACCTTTCAATAGAGATTGAAAGCTGGAAAAATATTGAATTTCCAAGCGCACAAAGTTAGACCCAACAGTTCACACCTTATCTTACTAGCAGTGTTGTTCAGTCTCTTTACTGCAGTTTGGTTTTCGGGGTATCTTGTTACTCTGTCAACTTATAACTAAAACAGATGCCAAAACATGTTTTTTACTAAAATATCTTACCTTTTTTTGCCCAACTTTTTTACCTATGTATAAAAAGCTCCATATAATAATTTGAGGCTGAAGCGGATTTTTGTCTGTGTTCCCGTTTGATGCTTGCAGAGAAGTGTGGCTGTTTGCTTGTATTAGTTTGACCTCAATAAAGAGTTGAGGAAAACCTTAGAGAGATTAGGCTTTTCTGCCACAAGTGCAGCAGAACTACCACTCCCTGTTTAACATCGGTATTATAAATCAGTTTCAACCCATAGCCCTCATTGAATTGTTGTAAACATGCCCAAAAAGCATTAACCTGGTTAGTAGGCACCACAAGTCCTTTTAAACGCCCCATTGCAACATCATAACACATCAGGTTCTCCTGCTAACTCCTGCTACCACAAATCACCTCCTATCAGAGCTGTGGAACCGCCGAGTGCAGCAGTGAGCGTCAGCTCATAGCTGTAGGGCTTAAACACTGGCTCTTTCCTTTTATTAAATTTCATTCGTTATACCCCTAGCTCACTCTGTTTCACGTGATCCTCTGGCAGATTTTCAGCTATTGTGCTCAAAATTGTGTTTCAAAAATTACCTGAGGCTGCTGCACACGGCATCTTTGTGCCGGGTGTCTAGGTTTTTTTTTTTTTTTTCTTTCTCTTTCATCCCTGGCTACACTCTCTGTATTTTAAAATGCTTTTTTTTTCCCTGTGCAAATTATAGAATAAGTTTTGCTTCTGTGAACGTTCTCTCGGTTCATATGTTAACCTCTACTTTTCAGGCACAGTTATTGCGTCGCCCAATCTGGCTGCTTTTACCAGTGTTTTAAAATCAGGATTTGTCTTTGTTTTTTTTCCTTCCTAGAGCTTTCCGTCAGATGAAGGTTGGCCGTTCGCCAAGTACCTGGGCGCCTGTGGGCGCATGGTGGCTGTTAACTACGTGGGTGAGGAGCTGTGGAACTTCTACAATGCACCGTGGGAGAAGAGGGTCGACCTGGCACGGCAGCTGATGGACATTGCCGAGCAGTTGACCAACAACGACTTTGATTTTGCGCTCTACCTGCTAGATGTCAGCTTTGATAACTTTGCCGTGGGCCCACGTGATGGCAAAGTCATCGTCGTAGATGCAGAGAACGTCCTGGTGGCAGACAAAAGGCTCATCAAGCAGAGTAAGTGTTATGCTGTGTTCATGGTGAACACGTTTTGGGAGTCAAATTTGCATCCACTGCCTCTCTCTCAAAACACAAGTAAATTTTGTTCAATGCTTCTTCAAAAATGTGTTCATAAACTTGACAATCAAAGATTCTCCACAGTGAAGTTCATCATCTACTGGAGGAGCTGTTTCTTAATGACGGCCGCTTTCTGTGGTACTTCTGTCTCTGTGACCCAGTTTGACTGTTTTATTTAGTATCATATATCACCTTTGGAAAACTAAAGAACAAATTATTTATGAAATATGAGTTATTTGCAGATATTTTTTTTTTCTTACCTTGAAGTAAAACGCCTCGATCTGAGGCTCCGCCTTTTGCTGCTTGTGGGTAATGACATCATCCTAGAGCCAGCCTCGGCAGCGTGTCTGCATTTTGTCCACAAAAACAAACATCAAAACTTTTGCTAGGATGGATGTGCATACTGTATATCTCCGACTCCGGCCATCACTGTACTGTTGTAACGATGGGCGGGGCTAGCGACTAAGCTAGCTGAGTGGCAAAGCTAGAGGCTAACCACGTCTAGCTGAGCGGCGAAGCTAGCAGCTGACCACCACTAGCTGAGCGGCAAAGCTAGCGGCTTAGCTGCAAAGCTAGCTACTAAGCGGTTGAGAAACACTGTTAGCTTTGCAGACAAATTGGACGTTTCTTTTAACCTCTTCCTGACTTTATGACATCAGCTTGTGAGGATCCGCTCCTTTTCATGAGTTGGGAGGGGCTGGCGCTCAGGGTACAAGTTATTTATAGTGAGAAATGAACATTAGAATACACTTAAAAGCTCAAAATATTGATTTTGTGTGGTGTAGGCCCTTAGAAGTTCGGGAGGAGAACGATGTTGGTTTTGGATGCCACTCACTAATGACATCATCAACATGTCATAGGCTAAAGATCAGTCTCTGATTCATCTTCGCCAAAGTTTAGATACTCGAACTCTAGATGCGCCACCCAAAACGTGGTGCAGCCAAACTGCCGCACCCGATGCTGTACCTTAACTTTACATTGAAACCAGACGGAATCATGTTCAGTGTGAACGCACCTATTTGTAATCCTCTTTATTTCTAAAATCATCTTTCACATCCTCAAATATTCTCACTTTTTCTCATCTTAACAGCAGAAAAAGTCAAATGGAAAGCTGCATATTTTCCTCACGGCAGCACCATTATCCGACGGTTGTTTTTCATATTTATCCTGTTCATCACGTCTGCTCAGAAACTGAAGAATGATTGGAAAACCGACAAGCTTTTTCATGCAGCTTAGGCTGGAGTAAAGGCCTCCTGGGACAGACATCCGTGGGCAAATTTGCACATACGAAAACCCCCTCCCCTCTTCTAAGACAATACACTTCCAGCTCCGTCTCAAAGACGCACGTTCCCATCAAAGCAAAGATCATCGGGATAATGAGCCATGTCTGCTGCCCTAGTTTTTTAGAATAAACTTCATAACAAGAACCTGGAAGGTGATATATTTCTCTTCCAGTCCCCCCCACCTCAGAGGTGCCTTTTCAGAAAGAGGGACGACCACCAACAAAGGCTCTCAGAATTGTCCCTTTCCTGTAGAAATCTCATTAAAGTGATAAACGGTTGTTTTGGCAGTTCGCGTTCCACAGTTGTGCCTACTGACACATTTGAACAATTTTCCCTGATGCTAGTGTTGGTTTGTGCCGTTTTTAAATTTATTTTTTATGCTAAGGGAACTATTAGAACGGCTTTATCTCAAGACCTCAAGTCATTTTCCAGATTTAATGACATGCAGCATGGCAAGTTACTCTAGCATGTCGCTTAGCTTCATTTTTTTTTTTTTTTTTTTTTTTCCTCCCCCCGGAGTTTGTTCCTAATTTTCCAGGTTATGGCTGTGTGTATATGTGCCATGCTCAAGCAGGCGCATATTTGTTTTATTGTAATAAAAGCTGCCGTTTTCCAGTCTCTCACCAAAGCTCTTTGCCAATCCTGAAGCACGATCCAGGTTGAGGCTCCCTTTGCCTGCCTGACACATTTAGAGCTTGACAACTCAAGCTGCTTACCCTGGCCTTTCAGAGTATAAGCCTCAGGTTTATTTGCGTGTTTGTTTGCCTGGATCTGTTTTGCGTGCGCGGCCGTGCGTGCGCGCCAAGTGTCGTGTCGTGGTAGGAAGAATAGGGATGATGGCGGTAATGAGTATTAGGAGGTCACTGGCGTGCGTTTGGGCGGCAGCGGAAAATGGGAGCAGCGGCATCCCCGGGCTCCGCAGCCGGAGCATGTGATTGAAACCAAGTGTGTGATGCAAATGTCATCGGCCTAAATTGAAGCCAATTGATTCGCAAATCAAACATACAAAACGCCGGGCTCTGCCCCGCCCCCTTGTTAGGGGCGTGATGCGAAAGGATCTGAAGGGAAAAAAACGCCTGCTGTGTCGGGAGTTGTCCTCTGCACAGTCCAGTGGTGCGAAAGGAAACATTTTCCATCATGAGTTTATAGCGTTCGTGGGTGGCTTCTCTCCCAGTAGCTTTTAAAAACACTCCTTTTATAATGTAACACAGACTCACTCGTTACCCCCCCCACTCCACACACAAACACTCCTGCAGACACCACCACACACGTGTTCTCCTGCACTTCAAACACACACTCATTCTCCTTTTCCACTTTCAATAATGCACCCTAACATGCATTGTTAAAACGAGCTCGCTCTCTTGAATGCCACCGGTAAGGCCGTGCTAACAAGCAGTTCAGGCCCGGCCGGCCGGCGGCCGGACGGCTGGCGTCCCTCCTCCTCAGCGCAGCCTTGTGCAGGCGGAGGAGTGAGAGGAATGCGTTCCAGCCTCACCTGAGCTCTTTAGCATGGAGAGAAGCAGGTACATGCCAGACAAGCGAGCCCGGACAGTCGTATCTCATCAGTTGCTCCGCTCATTTGAATTGGAAATGGGGGAGTTTGATTCGGAAATGTTGCACGTTTGTTCAAGCCGTGCAGGAAGAGAAGAACTTGGATTGTAGGTAAATTAAGAGTGCAACGATTGAATTTAACAACAATTTGATTCATATGATAATATGTGGTTGACGATACAATTCATTAATATTACAGTATTTTCCGGGGTATAACACTTGGTTCACACTGGACACGGAAGTGCTGCTCAGTGGAACAGAGGCCACTTCCTTGTTAACCTCTGGTGTGGTTCACACCAGGTGCGTTTTGGCAGCTGGTCTATTTTGTGCGCGAGTCGCAAGCGATTTGTGTCAATTTTGGCAGAAAGTTACATCAAGATACATGAGAAAATGTGGTTTATTTTCCAAATATAACCAATTTTTCTAAATAAAGTTGACAAATGTGATCATATTTTGTATCTAAACAGACTGTAGAGATAGGAAAACAACATAGAATTACAAAACACCCCAAAAAAACTAGACACACACAAATCAACGTAGTGGGCCGACTCAGTAGCAGGGGGTGGGGCTGGGTTTTGGGTGTTAAAAAAAAAAAAAGAGGCAAGCAGTTCTTCTTAGCTAAAATATGAGTTCATATTTCTAGGTTAATAATCTACACACGATGGCAAAAACAAAATAAGCTTTAGCAGAAGTGCCTGTCGACCATTACGGAAAAATGTGCGTCTGGTGTGACTAGTGACTTGTGATTAGTCACAAGAGCAAAACTTGTCTAGTCAAGAACAAGAAAACCCTACTATATAAGTAGGGATGTGAATCTTACAACATGTCACGATTCGATTCGATTCCATTTCTTGGGGTGCGATCGATTGACGATTCGATTCTCGAACGATTCTCGATTCTCGATTCAGACATTAAAACACAAAGGAAAAATTTTATAAAAAAAGGAATGTATTTATGATACTGTGCAAACTTATATTATTCAGACCCTCAAGGATTTCACAGAAGATTTTTTATGATTGTTCTGGCCCGAAATGCCGATGTTGCAGCAGCTTTTTGTAAAAAGTTGCAATGTGTTTGAATATATTCATATCTTTAAAAGTGCCTAAAAATTTTAATTATGAAATACAAATCATATTCTTATGTTCCAATTCTTTTTATTATGACATATGCACAAAGTAGATACAACACAGCATCATCCCCTTGAGCTGTCATTGAACTTGAATAGAACTGTCAAACATAAAATGAACTTTGGTCTTTCCTGCTAACATAACCCAAATATGTGTTGATTTAAACATATTTTAGAATAAAATATTTCCAGATTTCCAGTGAAAAATCATGAACTTAAAAACATGATAAACAGATGAATCCTCAGATGTTCTCAGAATCCTCCTCTTTATCTATTTCAAAAACATCCCTGCTGAGTTGCTGGTAGAGGAAGACAAAGGTTTGAGGAGTTGATCTGGTTTTATTGATCTGCTCTGTTTTAAAGAAGCTTCTCTCAGCTTCTCTGTACCTGCGACCCCCGTGCCGCGTGCGCGCCCGGGGACAGCGCACCTTCACCCCCGCGTACACACAGCGCATGCTCACCTGCGGAGTGACCGTTCACGCGCGTTATTAAGAGAAAAAGTGAGAGGACTATAGAACGATAATTAAAGAGAGCACGGCCGAGTCGGAAGGGAAACGGTCACGTGGTCTCATCCATGACTGTCACGGTAGATTGATCTCAATAAAGTTGCGGTGAAAATAAAAAGCTGCAAGGTGCGCAACAAATCTCGGGGTTTGATTGGATTTGCATTAAAAGTTGTTATCGAAACATCAGGAAATCCTGGAGGGACGAATGATTTCAACAGTATGAAGGCAGAGAAAAACTTTTTAAACTTTAAGCTCCGGTGATGGACGAGATATGAGCGAGCATTTGAAGTGTTCCCGAAGTGTCTGATTTAGCAGATTTTACACACTGCACGTCATGTCAAGCTCCTTTACACCGGATTTGTGGAATCCGAAGTGAGCCCATACATTTGCCATTTATAACGGACAGGAGGAATCTCTTTTTCTCTCATGCTGCGTAGCGCGCGCGCTCAGTAAACTCCGCTCGCCTCCAGGGAAAACAAACTACGGTAGCCGTTTCGGGACAAACATTACGGCTTGCAAGTAAGCTAGCAGGTTCGAGCCATTAAATAAAACATATAAATGCAGGAATATGGCGGGAGGGGGCGAATCGATTCTTGGATATTTAGAATCGATTCTGAATCGTTAAAAATGAGAATCTAGATTCGAATGTGAATCGATTTTTTCCGACACCCCTATATATAAGTCACTCTGGAGTATAAGTCGCACTTTTGGGAGAACAAATCCGCCAAGCCCAGTGTTGCTAAAAAAATATATAAATAGAATAATATTAATCTTTTGATCTGTACAGGAAAAGTGTCAAGAAGTTTAGGAGAAAAACAATTACATTCTCTTCAATGTTTATTTTGGGCGGGACTTCTTCTGCCGCTGTCAGTAGAAAATACTTATTCTCAGATGCAGCACCCTCTAGTGGTTGTTAGCGGAAACGACCATTAAAAGATAACTAGTGTTTATTGGGAAAATCACAAATATATGAGCTTATTTTTTATCTTAAAAAAACAAAACAACAAAAAGAAGTCGCTCTAGGTATAAGTCGCAACCCTGGCTAAACTACAGACAAAACTGTGACTTATACTCCGGAAAATACGCTAGTTCACTTTGAAAATTTGAGTTTGCTTCGGAGATGTTGCAGGTTTGTTCAAGTGGTGTAGGAAAAGAAGAACTTCCGTTTTGTAATGATTAATCTCAATGACGATTTCATTCATATGATAATTTAAGGTTGACGAAACCATTCATAGTTGATATTAGTTCATTTTGAATTTCTTCCAAGAGAATCAAGTGTAAAAAATATATCAAGAATTATTGCCAAATCATTCATATTTTAGCCTCATGACGTACAGCACACTGTTGTTATTCCACATCAAAATAATACTGCCATTTTTGCTGCTATCATGTGTTGTCCTGTCATGACACTTTTTACGTTATAGTAAAAAACAAAAGCTCTCAAACCAAATGGTATTTTCTAATATTGATATAATTTCATTTTCAAGTGATTCTATATTGGCATAGGTCGTTTCAATTAACATCTTGGCTCAGACGGATCAATCTAGTTGGATCGGGATATAAATCCATTCATCGATCAGGTTGATTAATCGTTACCACCTTAAAGTAAATAGATCCTGCATTTTTCTCATCATTTTGTTGAGTTAAAATCATTTTGTCCCCCATCTTTTTACCTTTTTATAAGGTGGTATGTTTAGTGTTAGTGAGAAAGAACGGGACGCTCTCCTGATGCCGTCTGTCAATCAGCGCTGAGGTGTGATGCGAGCCCGGCTCTGACTCATTAACTGCTTTCACCTCCCCTCGCTGCTTTTTCGTGTATATCTTTATATGTGCTTGTCGCGCGCACGCACGCACAGATGGATCCATCTTCATCAAGCGCACTGATTGAGGTTGATGTGCCCCTCCCCCTGGGGGGAGGAGGGGGGGCGCTCTCCCCGGGCCCTCTAACTAACAGGGCAACACTGAATGTTTGATTGAGTTGTTCTTATGAGCCGGAGGAGAAGTGCATTACTGAGCTGATGCGCTGATTATGCGTCTGCATCCTCTGAGGTCCACCCCTCCCCCCTCCTTCCTCCCCAACAATGTTATTGATCTGCTTTTTAATGCACAAACCAATAGCGCTCCCATCATTCCAGGTTATTTTCTTTCCTTCCCTCCTTTGCCAGCCCGATCCTCAAAAGGAGGGGGGGGGGAGAAAGAAAGCGATGGGAAATGAGCTGCAGAGAGAACTTTATCTGCCCAATAAATCAAGGGCGGGGGGGTTGAGTTCTGTCAGACCAAAGTGGGGATGAGTTGTTTGGCTCGGCAGATCATAAAAAACATTTCCTCTTATTGGTCCGGGGAAATCTTCGCCTCGCTTCTATCAGCTGGTGTTGATTTCATTGATAATTACATCTTAAGCGGCTGAAAAATAATACATTTTGCCTGTTAGGAGAAGCAGCTATTCATAGTCATAAAAGTGTCAAATTTCTTTCTTTTTTTTTTTTTTTTTTTACAGCTAAATAAAATAAAATGTTGCTGTATAGGGAAATAGACTAGATTAGTATTCATGTATTTCTTTTTTTCTTTATTTTTTTTAACTAAGCTTGGTGGATTTGTTCGGAAACGTCACACTTTTCTCCTAAAAATTTGACTTTTTTGATACTCCAGAGCGATTTATACATGGTTTTCTTCTTGAAGACTTAATCTCTGGAAAATACGATATATTTTTTTTGCTCATATTTCCTCCGCTGTAATACTTCTGTTACAATATTATTATTAATATTGTCATTACTTTACCTTGTTTTTGATGCAATAGTTCTAAATGTTCTGTAATTTTTTTTTTTTGCATTCAATCAAGTTAAGAAAAAGAGGAAATCTATGATCTAAGGTTTCTCAGTCTTGATGATTCACTGAATTTATTTTTCAGTTATATTTTTCATCCTCTTATTTGTTGTTTTTTTTTTCCGTGCACTGGTTCTACGTCCTGATTGGCTCTTATCTTGTCAATCAATCTCCGTCGTGGCACGTCTCCCGTACAGATTATATTTTTTTGGACAAATCTACGTATATCCTCAATCACTTATTTCAGCATAAGAACGTTTTTCATGTCTTTATGTAAGACACTAAGATGGTGCTTTGATTGAGCTTGAACAGCATTCTGTACATGATAAAACTCTGCTTTTCCCCTTATCTTTGGACTACTTCAGACTATAATAGTACAGACCAGAACAGCCATTTTCTGACTGTAACTATTACAGCTCTAGGAGTCACTGAAGTTACGACATTCGTCGATTTTGATTGGTCCTTCATGTTAGCTCCGCACCAACGCGCCACAATGCGCTCAAAAGTTTTAAAATGGACATTTTCAGATTTGAAAACAAAAAAAGGTTGAAAGTGGACAGAAGATTTGAAACCCAAAAGAAAGTTTTGAAATTGAAATTTTGAAACGTAAAAAACAGAACATTTGAAGCTAAAAAAAATTCAGTTTGAGAAAAATATTTAGACATTTAAAACATATTTTTTAAATTCATTTTATCTGGGTTTTAAATAAAACGTCTATACTCTTTATAATCAATTCAATAAATTTCTTGGGCTTTGTCCGAATTCCCTCCCTAATCCCTAACTACTAAACAACTGTATAGTGCTGGACTTTTAAAAGTAATTCGGACGCGATGCTAACTACTTGAAGACGGAACATTTGTTCAAATATATCAGTTCTCTGATAACAAAAGAACCATGAAGTTATATGTCTATATTTATGTTTTACAGATTTATCATTTCACAGGTTATTTTTAGAACATAACAAAAGAATATTGTATTTTTGTTTTTCTATTCTATTTTGTGTGATTATGAACACATATACCTGCATCTCTGTCCCCCTGCAGATAAGCCAGAGAGCTACGACGTGTGGTACGAGAGCCGCTTCGAGGAGTGCGACAGGGAGGCCTGCCTGTCCTTCTCCAAGGACTCGCTCTGTTCCAGGGTAACCGTGGACCACAACTACTACGCGGTGTGCCAGAACTTGCTGTCCCGGTACGCCACGTGGCGGGGCACCACGGGGGGCCTCCTCCACGACCCACCCGCCCACATAGCCAAAGAGGGACAACTAGAGGCTCTGTTGGACGAGTGCACTAGACCTAAAAAGCGCTACGGCCGCTTTCAGGCGGCTAAGGAACTGCGCGAATACCTCACAAAGCTAGCTGCCGCCTCTTCCTCAGCCACATCCAGGTAATGAAAGGAGTCTGCGTTGGCAGTGACGCATCGAGACTGAATTTTTGTACTCTTATCTCCGGACTCTCGAGATCCCGGCTCTTGTACATGATGTCATTCGTTCTCCTTTGTGCACTGGAGCAGGAACGCGTTGCATCAGGACGAAAAGAAAAATCACGCTACAAATCAGATTTGTTAAGCCCCAGCTTTTACCTCTACTTTGATATTTGTGTGAGAGGAGCGTTGTGCTTGAAAGTTCTTGTAGGACCAGGATAGAGAAGGGATAGAGGTAGCCTTTTCCTTCACAGGGGTAAGAAAAGGCTGCGAAAAGTGAATCCCTCACCGGACATCAGAGCAGCAGCAACATCCCGAGCCCTGATGACGTCCATCCTCTCCCCTCAGTCTGACGGGGTTTGTGTTTTTTTTGTTTGTCTTGTAGCGAGAAGGAGTGTAAGTCTGTAGGTACATGTTTTTTTTTTGTTTTTTTTTTTGCCATGACTTTTGTTCTGTAGCATAGCTGCCTGATGAAGGGAGCACCAATCTCCTGTCAGGCTGCAGGTGAAGTCATTTACAGCAGGTGTCATGGCCGATCCAGTTCTCACATTGAAGAAAAAAAATATCCTTGGCTGCTAAAAAAAAAAAAAAAAAAACACTATGTCCTGTCAATCACTCATTTTCAAGTATTCAGGATTGTGGCAATCATGTTTTTTTGTTTTATTTTGTAGGAACCAGAAAGGTTGAGACATAGGAAGGTCTCATAGGCTGCTCATAGGAAATGGAAGCTTAAACGTCGCTGTCTCGATGCAGATGTGCCTGTACCAAAGAGGCTATTTGTAATCAGAATTCTAAGGTGTGCACTTTTCCTTACACTCATTTCATTTTCGTTTTGGGAAAAAAAAAAAAGCAGTGACCTTACAAGCCTAAATACAGACATATTATCCCCTAAGAAAATTGAGTTTATACAAAAGATGGGTTGGAGTTTCCAAACATGCTACAGAACTGATAAACGATTGGCCGAAAACCTCCTCCGCAGGGAAAAATAAGTAAGAGAAAAGAAGTCATTTTTAGAGGTGGTGAGAATAGACCACACAGCAGAGTGTCCTCTAGTGGCAGATTCTCTTTAAATGTCTGTAATTGATAAATGAACCCTTTTGTGAGTCCTCTCCCACATGTGCTGAATGTAATAAGTACTGTCAGATCAATAATATTAAAGGGAATAAAGAAATCTTGAATTACTTTCTTCCTCCAAAACTGTCCCCTGAACTACACTTTCAGTTTTAGTGGGGTGGTTATTTCCATACGAGATGTATAGTTTGTGCAAGTCGGGAGGACTTTGCACTCAATGGACCAAGAAAAGTAAAGCAGTATCACTGTAAGGCTCATTGGGGCTTCAGATGAGAAGACGATCCCGAGCTAACCCTAGAAGGAAGTCCAGCTTCTGCCTTCAAAGTGTCTCACAGGCTTTTTTTTTTCTTTTAATGTTGTAAATCAGATGCTGAATGCCCAGTGGATTCTTGTGTAGCGCAGACAATAAAAGGACAGGCCGATACAAAAAAAAGTGAATGCAAGCCACTATCTGTGGGGACGACTGCAAAGTAAATCCTGTGTTGTTGTTTTTCCTCTTTTTCCTTGTTTTTTTTTTTTTTTTTTCTCTCTGTTTTGCGGAACCTGCAGGGCTAATGTGAACCTTGCCAGCCAGGAAAAGCAATAAAGACGAGTTCGGGTTATGGCTTTGTGATTTTTGAACCTCCATCATTTGCTGATCCCCAGAATGGAGGTTGAAGGGATTTGTTCATGTGTAACTCACTGTCCACTTTTGTACTGTAATTTTCCTTTCAAGTATTACATCAGCAGTGTCTGATTTTTCCTGTGCCTTTAAATATTAAAATAAATGAAGATATATATATATATATTATGAATATATAAACTGTGTGGACTCTTCTTGATTTTTCATCTTTGAATCTGTTAATTTGATCATTTCTATCTTATTTTGCTCTCCAATGAACAATCATAAATCATCTTTTTTAAATCCATATTCAAGGAGATCAACTGTGAAATATTTTTACACATAATTTAAAATAACAAGCAGTGGCGCTTTGCCCATAAGGACACGTTCCAAACACTTGAGTAAATGTCGCACAGATGTTGAGATGGTCTCTTCCGCGCGCCGCATTTGTGTGCATTGTAATTTCGCCGCGTCGAGTATGCGCATTGCTAATTCAGTATCTCTTCTGCGTCTCCTTCTCTGCCTTGAGCAAGATCTCGCCCAAGTGAAGTAGTGCTCAAGCCCGGACCAAAATTAGAAGCTACATCACTGACACTCTCTGCTGCTCTTCTATGTTTTTCCTCCTTCTCTCAGTGGTCATTTCTGCACTTCTTTTCCTCTTTTCCTCCTCTGTAATTGTGCTTCTCTTTGATACACCCGCTGGTTTGCGTGCAGTTAATGTCACACTGAATGTGGTGAAGTGCTGTTTAGACCGAGCGGCGCTCGGTTCAGATGATGAATGGATCCAGGGTTGGTTAACTGTGAGAAAAACACCCCCCCAAAAAAAATGAATGGGCCACCAGCCGCTCAGCTTTAATAAACAGGTTTAAATAAACATGAGGCCATTTCTACGCGCAGCCACCAGAGGTTTTGGACTTTGGAAGGAGAAAAGTGTGTTGGGGGGAAGGAGGCAAACAATATGGCATCGGGGGAAGTGCCTGTAAAACTAAAAGGGATTGTTTCTCCAATATGCTGTTTTAAGTTTGTGACAAAAGTGGTTTTGGATGCTGTCATTTGTTACTTTAGTCACAAAACAATGTTAAAAATACATCATGTCTTCTTAGGTGAACCCTATCATTATATTTTAAATTTAAGATCAAAATCCTCGACTCTGGGCGTGGTCCATCTACTGTCATGTTTGTTCCGCCTTGTCGTCTGTTTGGGTAAACTCTGGGTTTGGTCATGTCTGATCAACAGATAGACACCAGAGAGATGAGAAAATGGTTAAAAGTCTGTCTAGCCCTTTTATTTTAAAAGTGAGTGAAATGGCCCTTCACTAACTGGGTGTTTTCTTCTGAAAAGGAAGGTTAAATTAAAAAAGAGAGGGATCTCCTTTTAGAAGAAAAGACCAGACCATCCATTCTAAAAGAAGTAGAGGATTACATCTCATATTTCTGTGCAGTCAGGACATGATCAGAGTGTTTTTTTTTTTTTTTAGATATATCTAATAGGGGTTTTTAGACTTAATTTTATTCATTGAAAAATTCCAGTAAGAAAACAACCAAAAACTAAAATCACCCCCACAAAAAACCGAGTACAGCAAGAAGATCGCTATGGGGTCAAATGAGGATTAGCATGAAGTGAATCGAAAACAAGATTGTAAATAAAAAATAAATTAAAGTTGTTTTGAATTTGAAAATACATATTGAAAACTTGAAAGAATTATTTAAATTAATAAAATAAAATAAAATAGCACATTTTAAAATTGATATTGGAAAATTAAACAATATATATTGCAAACTTGAAAAAAAATATTAAAAATTGAATTTAAAAAACCTAAAACCATTACCATTTAAAAAAAATAAAATAAAATTTACTTTGAACTCTTTTTTTTCATTTTTCCCTGGTTTCTTTCAATACTTTGTTTTTTGAGTTTTCCCTGCTGAGTTTATCCTAATTTCACGTGGAAGCAGGTCTTGAAAACAAAACTTTTGAGAAATTGAAAAAAGGAAAAGTTGAAAGTACAAATACACCTTTTTCCATCGGCAACAGTTTTAGTTTTTTTAATTCAAGTTTCAAATTTACATTTTTTTTCTTCAAATTTTCAATAATTATTTAAAGTTTTTAATACTATTTATTAAAATGTTCAATTTTATTTTTTCAAATGTTCAGTGATCCCTTCAAGTTATAAATATGTATTTTTGGGTTTGAAACTGCTGTCCAATCTCTAATTTATTTCTTTCCCAATGCCCGTTTTTCAAATTTTCATTCTTGTTTTTTTATTCACTTCAAACTGTTAGTTCCAAATAAAAAACAAACAAACAATTGAATCCAGTTGAGGCTTGGAAACAAAAGCCTAGAAAGTCTTGAGTTTAAAATCAAATGAAAAGACTTTTTTTGTATGGATGTTGGAATCCTTTATTGCTCCGAAAATCCCTTTAAATGTGTGTATATAAATATATCTGCATTTTTCTTTTCCTGTACCGTAGCATCGTAGCTATCAGCTATCCAGATTCCATTTTGGGTTTTGGCGCATGATGTTAGTATTGAAAATCCAACGCAACTGAAGCAGGAGAAGTAAATAACCCCAAGTGGAGGTGGTGATGTCGACCCCCATGTTTCCTTTCGCATTGATATTGTGGTTTTATTTTTAGTAGGGAGATTAACAATCTTACTGTGCTCAAATTTGTCATTAAGCTTTGAACTTTTTGATGTTCCCTCTTACTCCCATTCACTGAGCTGTGCCGCTGTCCATATCTGCTCAATAGTTTTAGGAAATCTTCTCTTTAAAAGACGTTTTCATGATAATCTTCAGGTAAGATCAATATCAAGTGATTACACTATTACACAAAAAAATCGCAAAAAAGGTAGAGAAAGTTTCACAACCACTACAATCCAGAAATGTTAAGGTCTTGCTGATGTCTGATTAATTAAATGATTAATTAGTTGAGCTTTAATATATGACTGATGAATCTCAAGTTTCCATCGGCAGATAATGATTTCTATGTAAATTTTCCCCAATGTTAATGATGTGCTGAATCAGGCGTCTTAACAAAGTGCAAAGTTGAATTTACAAAACTAATTTCACTAAAACTTGGAAACTCATGTCCACTGAACCAGTTAATTAAAGTTGGTGCATCTTCTGCACTGAAACAAACCACATGACTTCAGAACTTGTTTCATATGACGTTCAGAGATGACATAAAAATGACGCCTGACAAGCAAAACTGAAATGTCTGTAGGTGGATCAAAAGGTTAACAACAACAAAAAAAACTCAATAAGCACTAGTAATGACATTAACTGACTCTGAAAAGGTCTTGTGCAGAAGTGACCACTTATCATGCGTACCAGATACTTTTTTTGGGCCATCAGTTAGTTTCTTTAAACTAGTGCACACCAGTTTTTCTCATTTGTACCAGATACATTCTCATACAGGCCAGTTAGTATCTTGTGCACACCAGATTTGTTTTCATGCACATTTGCTAGTTTTTTTTTTGTGCACACTAGTTAGTTTCTCATGCGTAGCAGTTATTTATTCATGTGCACCAGTTAATTTCTTGTGTTGTTTCTTGAGCGCACCAGTTAGTTTCTTGTAGGCACCAGGTTGTTTCTTGAGCGCACCAGATACTTTCTCATGCAGACCAGTTAGTTTCTCGTGGGCACCAGGTTGTTCCTTAAGCGCACCAGATACTTTCTCATGCAGACCAGTTAGTTTCTCGTGGGCACCAGTTAGGCCCTTGCGCGTACCAGTTAATTTCTCATGAGTACCAGTTTGTTTTTCATTTGCACCAGATACTTTCTCATGCAGACCAGTTAGTTTCTCTTGCGCACACCAGTTCATTTTTGTGCTCACCAGATACTTTCTAATGCGGAGCAGTTAGAGTCTCGTGCACACCAAATACTTTCCTGTACGCACCAGGTTGCTTCTCCTGGGCACCAGGCTGTTTCTCGAACGCACCGGATACTTTCTCGCGCAGACCAGTGAGTTCCTCATGCACACCAATTATTCCCTTGTGCGTACCAGTTATTTCTCAGGAACACCAGTTTGTTTTTCCCGTACACCAGCTAGCCTCTAGTCTAGAGCACACCATTCAGTCTCCCGTGTGCACCAGTTAGTTTCTCGTCCACACCAGTTTGTTTTTCGTGCGCACCACTTTGTTCCTTGTGTGCAATCTTGTCCACACCACATACTTTCTCATGCACACCAATCAGTAACTTTTCCACACCGGTTGATTTCTAATGAGTACCAGTTTGTTTTTCGTTCACACCAGTTTGTTTCTTGTGCGGACTCTTGTGCACACCACACACTTTCTTGTGCAGACCAGTTAGTTTCTCGTGGGCAACAGTTAGTTTCATTAGTGCACACCAGTTAGTTCCTCATAATGTCTTTCACACTAGCTCCTTTCTCACAGGCGTAAGAAACTTTCTTGTGTGCGTGAAAAACCAGTACTTTTTTTTTTTACTTTTATGTCCCTTTTGGTACCCCATAGACTCCCTGTTGTCAATAATTATTGACATTGACTCAACTGTCAGTTTAGTCCATCTATTTAGATTCCCTTTATCTTTTAAATTTTCTTTGGTCCATGGCATTTCCCAACAAGGTCAAGGAAAAGAGCGCTCTGACAGTAGGCACAAACAAACTATTTTTTTTCCTCTTATCTCAAAGCTTTAACATAATAGAGGATGGATCGCTGTCCATTATCTGAAGGTTGAAATACAAGTTTAATCAGAATTTTAAAAATAAAGGTTTTCTTTTCTTCCCAGATTAGAACTCTATTGAAAATCTAAATAAATACTTCTGTCATATGACTGCCTTTGATTCATAATAGAGCTCTTTATAGCATTTTTAAAACCCATCCTCTGAATTCCAGCTTATCAGCACAGAGGAAGTATGAAAGGCAGAGGTGGAAACTATTGTATAGTGTTGGGCTGTCATATTATCTAAATCTTTACACGACTTTAGTCTTTCCTGTCATATTCTAAACCAAGAAAACGGCTAATATCTTATTCAGGTCATCATCTGAAAGAAAGAGGGGAAGAGCAAGACAACCACATGTTTGATTACAGCAAAAGAGGGAATGAAAAATGAGGAGAAAAAAAAAAGTTTCCTGGTTTCTCGGCTGAAGTGATGTAAAGTCTATTTCATGCTCTGGCGAGCCTCAGGGACAGGCAGGCATTTTTAGAACCAGAGTGACCCATATTTTCACTGAGGGGTTGAGGGGGTAGATTTGGTGATTGTTAAGGGTGGGTTAGAAACAACAACGTGTGAAGACGTGCCAGGGTGCACTGGCTGCACATCGCAGAGCCTGTTGTTTTTGGGGGATTTTCCGGGTCTGGCTGCAGTTCAGGAGTGAGCTCCGAAGACTCGGTGAGCACCTCATGGAAAATCATCACTAATGCAACACAAGAGCCGCGAGAAGCAATGTTCCTGTCAGGCTGCATCCCTTCAACATGGTTATGTCACTCTCACATCTATTATGCCTCATTTAGAGAGTGCTCTGGTATTTTTTTTTTTTTTTTTTTTTAAATGCTGAGGCACTTTTCAACCTAAAAAGAAATTATTCATAGTTTGCATGTTCAACAAGGAGCAAAACCGAGCATCCTGGGAATCTGAGTTGTTTGAATTCTTTCAAATTTGATTTCTAACGCTGCATTTCAAAAATTGGAGTTTCCTACACATAACTTCTCTTGAAGGCCTTCTCTGATCATTTTTTTTGTTATTTTAAAAGCGTTTATAGCTGCCTTTTAACTATGATTATTTTTAGGCAAAATTAAAAAATAAAAAACTGTCATTTTCTAGGACATAGTTTTGGCAGGAGTTTATTAGAAGTGGGTGAGCCTGGTTGGCCCATGTTTACAACACTCTTGGGGGACCTCCTGTTCTCTTGGGTTTCCCACTCCTGGGTGGGAGTAAGTGTCCCCTGCCTGGTTCTCTCCTGGACGAGGTGGGCAGGTGGTTGCCTGGAACGCGGGACGGGTCTCCCTTGGGGGGGCCTCAAGCTTGTGCCTGGGATTGGTGTAGTGCAGGGGTCTACAACCTTTAACATTTAGAGCCATTCAGGTCAATTTCTCACTGATCATTATCCAGTCGGAGCCACAGCGTCTTACGACACATAAAAGCTTTTATTGTTACTCTACTGAAGTAACAATAAGTTCTTAATTATAGTAACTAAAAAACTTATTGTGCTTCAGTTACAACCATAATAAATAAATATGAATGATTTTTTTTTTATTTACATGAATATAACATTTATAAAGAGGACATTTTTTCTTAAATAGAAAAAAGTTTGTAACTTTTGACAAAAGTTCACAAGACTTTTAAAATAAAAGACACCTTGTAGGATAGGATCATGTCAAAGAGGTAAATATAGTAGTGTGGCGTCGTTAGTAATTTAAGAAAAAATATATATATATATATATATATATATACACAGTTTAATTTATCACAATTCGTGGATCCCAGACAAAAATCTGTAAGTCAAACAAAAATTTAATTAATTTAACTGAAACATATTTTTGGGACCATATTGGACATTTTAAATCCTTAAATTTTGTTTAATAATAGACAGTCCGCCTTAAATTCTAGGGTGCCTTAAGTATGAATTTTGGCTTCGTTTTCTTGTGGTACACAAAAATCGGTCATATTTTTCAACTATTTCAACTACAAACCCAAATCACTTGATATATTGTTGGAGCATTATGGGTATTGTAGTCAGGAGCCTAAACAGTTTGTAAATGAGCAAAATAAAGTTTGACTTATCTGACTTTATATTTCAAATTAAAAGTATCTTATGATTCTTCAACCAGACAGCCACAAAAGTGACAGAATGAAATGCTTGTATGCATTAAAAAAAACCTGTAATAGATGAAAATAGAACATTAAAGAGGAAACGGATTTAAAACAGGAGAATTCAAAGACAAAGCTCATGTTCTGTTGAAACAGCTCTTGTTTCTGACACTTTGAGTTTGTCGCCTCAAGACCTCAGTGGCTGAAGAGTCAGCCGTAACTCTTAAAAAGGAACATTTGAATTTTTTTTTTTTCCCTCAGTGGAGTTCTGTCCCCTGCTGAGCCGAGCCGCCATCAAACTGATGTGCGTGTCACACTGCCCTCCGTTTCCTCTTCCCTCTCTGACCTTTTCAAGTTGACGAAAGATGACTTCAAATTAACTGCAATATCCAAATTCATTACGTTTATCTGAATGCTAATTAACAGTGCCAGCTGCTGAAGAGGTCTTGCAATCAGCAGTTAGATATGCGAGCTTTTTAAAATAACTTCAGACAGCCAATAGAGATTAAATCTAACGCCTACAAGAGAGGGAAGTTGAGAAATGTTGAATTTTTCAGACAGAAATGTCTGGAAAGTCATTTCAACAGACGGAGAAGCTGCTTTCACAATGAGGTCACAAGTTGACAAATGCAAAAAAGAGCTTGTAGAAGCTGCAAATTTGCATGAAATGTGATATGACTTAGTGTGATTAGTGACTTTCAACTTTTTTACCCTTTTTTCTGCATTTTAAATATGTTTGAACTTTAATTAAGAATACTTTTATACTTGGATAGTCTGACAGATAATTCTTCTAGACAAGAAATACTAAAAACTATATATACATATTATTTGGTTGAGCTATATCCTAATTCCTTCCTTACCCTCTAAATATCAAAACCTATTTAGTATGAGACTGCTTTCTGGTTTTTAAAAGCTATACAGACACCACACTTAATACTTTTTTTAACTGCAAATATTACATCAAGTTTGCAAATTGAAAAGCTATAAAATACAAACATTTTACAAAAACTATTTATGAATCTGTTGTGTTTTGATGAAGAAAACTTAGATACTTTCTAATAAATGAATCAAAAAACTTTATTTCACCCCCAAAATTGCAGCTCGAAGCGCCCTTTTCTGGAAATATTCTTATTTTTAAAGGGATAAGTGTTTTAAAAATGCTTATTTAGACTTTTTTATATTAATTATCGGGCATATATTTTCAAGAAAGTGGGAAAATGTCAAGTTTTACCGGATATTATTCACAATCAAAGTTTAAAACGGCTGACAAGAAAACTATGGTGAACGAGTATCCCGGTAGTACTTGAATTTGCGCATGCGTGCGTATTTTAAAAGATTTTTTTTGTATTATTAGTTTCAGGCTGTTGCAATTTTGATGTGTGCAAGTGTAAATTGTATTTTGTATTTTTTAAGTTTTGCACAAAACGTATTATATGAGTTACAAATCAAGAATTGTGCATGCACAAATCCAAAGTTTTGCACAAATCAAGAATTATGCATGCACGAATCAAAAATACGCACGCACGGATCCTAATTTACGCACAAATCAAGAATTCTGCACGCACAAATCAGAGTGAGTCTATTTTCTCTCCATAGAATCTGGTGAGTTATCCACAGATGCAATGGTATTGAAAGTAAACGAATCGAGAAAACTAAACTAAAACTAAAACTAAAACTAAAATAGATGGGAAAAAGATGAGTCATTGACTAAACATGCAAAAATATGATTTATTTTGAAATATATATTAATCTTACTGAATGTACTTAGTGGGTAAGAATGTAAGTATTTTCATTAAAAAATGTTTTTTTTTTTTTTTTAAATAAGTTTTAGTTTCAATGCCACAATGAAGTGGCGCCATTATAACCCCATATACTAAAAACTCCACTTTTTTGTGTTACTTCAATCAATGCAAACTTCGAGAGGGTTTTTCCAATTTTTTTTATTTAATTTGTTTTTAATTTTAAATGTTTTAATGGCTGACTTTTCTTTACAGACAGGTTTGGTCATCCAATGGACGACCCCAGCAGAACTTCAAACAACACTTTGTCCTGCCTAATTGCTGTTTTGAGAGCATTGTTGGGTTGGGTGGAGTAAACTTCAGAGAATGTGGCCCTGAGACTTTGATTTTTGCCGCTGGGGTAACATCAGGGGGTATTATTTTTATGGACATAAAGCATGTTTGTTTTTATGACTCCAATCACGCCGGTTGCAGATTTTGATCTTTCTGATAGTTCCTCTGCATTTACCACTCTGCAATATTGAACAAGTAAACCAAATTAATCTAAGACAAATATTTATTAAAATACACGTCTTTCTGAATCTCGTTTTCTTGCATTAATTGTCTCCTTTGATTGTAAAATGACTTCTTAGAAGTGACAGGTGTTTTAAGGTGCACAGTCTCTGGATCATCGCCCGTGCTTAACCTATTTCCTTGCCTCTATTTGCTTGTGGTCTCTGCACTCTGTGCTGGTTTCTTTTTTCTTGTTGCTCAGTGAGTCGGTCTGTGTGCTGTTTTTGTAGCTCCGCCCCATCCTGGTTTCTGTTCCCACCACATGTCACGTATCCGACCAACTGCATGCAAAGCAGACTAAGTAACCCAATAAAAATGTAAAAGATATTTTTATCTTTTATTTTTCACACATTTAATATGCTACATAACTTCAATTATTAAAGTCTCGCAAAAAAACTTTTGTTGTTTTTTAAGACATATTTCATGCACAGTAAAAGTATTTTCTTTTAGAAATCTGGGTTGTGGGCAGGACGATTAGCTCAGATAACCCCGCCCCCTCTCCATCTGTGAAAGCTCTGTTTGCGCGCTCACACGCGAGCTAGCATTAATGGCGCTAAAATAACGACGAGTAATATTTATACATTAAATAATGCATTAAATATATAAATATTTGATTGAAGTTTTGAGCCTTCGACCAGCTCGGACAACCACATGAGCCCATTATTTCTCGCACACTTAAGCGTGAGCGGGGCAGGGTGGAGAAGAGAGACTTAGGCACGCCCTACGTCGATAGTGTGAGCCTTTTCTAGCATCGGGTTTTCTGATCCAATGCTATTTAAGTTAATACATATTCAGAATTGTGATAAAAAATGCAAGAAGAACATGTTAAAAACGCAAAAAAAGACAATTTTCATTGGATTGGGTCTTTAAACAAAGTGAAACAATATCTTGAAAAAGTAAAATTTTAAACAATTCAGTGACTTAAAGACAATTAAACCAGATGCTTTAACTCCCCGTTCTGCCGTCGGGGTCACTGGAACTATCACGCGGCTTATCCAGCGAGACACCAGCATGCCCACAATCTCATTACCCACCCGTGCTGAAGTTTAGCTTCATATTATTATCTGCCCTGGGGGAGCTTGTTTGGATAGATGAGAGACTCCAACCTCCATCTCCTGGGGCACATTAGACGACACCTTGGGGCAACGATTAGAAAGATCCCTCATTCATTCCGCAGACTGACTTATCCAGATTCACGTCTGTACACGGATCCGCACTGGCACCGGCGGTCCAGACAGACGACCGCGCCCGTTACAGGCATCAGACTCTGATGGGCGCGCATCTGTTCAAAAGCTTTATTTCAATGGATTTTTTTAGGCCATCTGTAGGGAGATAAAAATTTTTGTTTGGTGAATCTTGTTACTTGCCATATGGTGTGCTGTGACTCAGACAAGATGTAATAAGCGCTTCTTAGCGAGTCAGAGATGACACCAGGTGGCATTTGCACTGATTGTGATAACTGTTCATGGTCCCGCTGCAGAGGCAGGGTGCTGAATGTTGGCAGGAAGAATCGACGCCACACTAACTCAGATAAGACTGGTTACACAACTCTATCTTGCACGGACAGAAAATCCCATAATCCACTTTTAGCATTAGTCCGATTCTTTGCCCTTCTTCGGTCTCAGACGAGGTGCCCTCCAGAGGTTGGAGAGGACAGCGAACTGATGCAAGCTCCTCCAGACTCTTACTCCTCTGCGACCTCACATGACATCTGTGAAAAAAAAAAAAAACGGTGCTAAAATCCCGGGTGTTTTTGTCCCCCCCCCAACACAATCTGGAGGCAGCCGTCACTTAGTGACACTCGAGTGGACAAAATGGAACATTTTCTCAGCTGACTGTCCCGCTCATCGAGCGGCGTTGGGCTAAACCTGATAACTGGATGGGAAAGTTTCATCCAGGATTATGTCCTGCTTGCCGTTCTCCTTCGATGAGCACCAACCTGATGAAAAGTTGATTACAGCTATTAAAAGGGTTCCATCTTTTAGCTTTGATTTTCAAGCAACGCCGGAGTAAATATATGAGCATCTGCGCTCGAGTAAACACCAGACACTCACATCCGTCACCGGAGTCGATTGTAAGCTGTGGGGCAATTGGATCTTCTTTGGTTTTTGATTAATGCTGCAAGTCAAATTACACAATTCAATGTGGAGTCAAATGACACTGAGCTAAAACACCCAACAGCAGGATTTTATTGATATTGAACTCTTTCACATTTGTATTCAGATAAAAAAATACCACCCCTGTGTGTAGCATCATGTGGCACTTTTCCCTCTTTGATTGGGAACAAATGACCAGGTTAACAACGCGGCTCGCCGTTGTCTGGGCATTTGGCCTGTCTGAAATAGAAAAGGCTGGGTGATATTTGAAAAAGCATCCACTCAGAGGCTGTCAAGTCCGTCTGCCGGGGTCAGACCTGCGGCTATTATGTGCTGCTCTTCCCCTCCAGCTCTCCCTCGCTCACTATAGCAAGTCTGTGTGGATTGCGAGATGAAGCGCAGATGTGAACTAGCATGTAGCGCACGTTTGTGCTATTCCACTATGCTGACAGAGACTTCAAACAGCTCTGTTAGTACCCCACAGAGGGATTTCGCGAGACGTCAAAGCAGCCAACAAGGAACGACAGACAATTATTTCCACAGTTTCCCTACTCAGCTGCTGCTGCTGCACAGAGATTGTAGTGTGCATGTTCAAGCAAGGCACTCCAGAGAAAGTGCCTAATAAGCAATTCAAAGCTGTCGTTGGAATACCGAGACACGACGCACACGGGCCTACAGCAGGCTGGACGGCAATTTGTTGAGTAGTTATGCTGTTTAACTGCCAAGAAGCAGGTGATAAGTGTGTGTGAGAAAGACAGGGGAGCTGTGTGAGTGCATCCATATGGTGAACCAGAACATGACCTCCGTTTTTATCCGCTCGTAGGCCCCAGTTTCTTTTTATGGTCTGTTTTCACAAAGGGGCGGGGGGACCAAAAAAAAAAAAAAAACCCTTAAAAAAATAGTTAACTGAAATGAAACTAAAAACACAAAACGTGTAAAAAAAAATTCAATCAAAAGGATTTAAAAAAAAAAATTATATTTATTTTGATTAACTTCCATTCTTTCGCTCCACTACTTTTGTTTTGCATCTTTTGCATGGTTGTTACTCCTCTAAATGATTTGATGAGAGCCGCTTATGTGCGTTATAATCTGAGCTCTGCAGGATAAGATTGGTTCATTTTCCTGAGTGTGGATCAGAGAAGGGTTAAGGGGGATTAGACTTGTGCTCGGACAACAAAGAGCCGGCGCTCAGCCTCTGAACTGTAATTTAAATCTTAATGGACTTTTAGGCTATTGAAAACATGTTTACCTGTTTACTTATACAAATGTGACAAAATGTCATTTTATCCATTGTGGATTTCTCCTTGTTAGGTTCTGTTGATGAAACCTGCAACTCTTTTAAAGGGTAACCAAACAGGGAAGTTGGAGGCTGACTCCACCCACAGCTAAAATTTGAAAATCCAGTCAGAGGGGGTGGGGCTGGAGAATATTATTACTGGAGCTGCAGATTATGACGTGAGACTATGGAGAGAAAATAGACTCACTCCGATTTGTATGTGCGTAATTCTTGATTTGTAACTCATATAATACATTTTGTGCAAAAGTAAAAAAAATCACAACCTTAAAAAAAATACAAAATGCAATTTACACATGCACAAATGAAAATGACAACAGCCTGAAACTAATTACACACAACAATCTTTAAAGAGTATGCACAAATCACCACTTACACATACACACAACACATCAGTTATGCACAAATCTATTGTGAGACTCTTTCTCACAAATTCATCTATGAGTGATGCGTTCAAGTACTACTACAATGCTCGTTCACCATAGTTCTCTTATCAGCCGTTTTGAACTTCGATTGTGAATATTATCCCTTTGAACTTGACATTTTCCCACTTTCTTCATAAGATATTCACGATTGTTCATATAAAAAGTCGGAATAAGCATTTTTTTTTAAACACTTAGACCTTTAAAAATAAGAATATTTCTAGAAAACAGCGCTTTCGATCTGCAGCAGCTCCTCTGATAGCGCCTCCACCACGAGGCTCCGTCCCGAGGGCTGGTCACCAGCAACGATGCCCGAGCCTTCTAAACTCGCAGATCCAAGCGGGCCGGTACTGCCGGTAATCGCCTGCACGATACCACCGAGAACTCTGGGCAATTTCAAAAACTATGTCCTGGAAATGGCTGTTTTGCCTAGGAACTGCAAAACACCACACAGGAAAACTTTAAAAATAGCTTACACGATGATCTGAGTATAAAAAGAAAAAAATTGTCATTTTTTTTTAACCTAAATTTTAAAAACTTATAGAAAATAAGACCACTAAGTATTTCCCAAAACATGTTCTGAGAGATGTTTAAATTCACATTTCTATGTAAAGGGGTCATCTGACTGCAAAGATGCACACATGAATCAAGCCACAATGGCTCCAAAATGACCTCCAATTAGCATTTACTTAAGAGCAAAAAAAAACACGACTAATTTTTCCAACAGCTGGAAATTAAGGGGTCACGAGGTCAAAACACCATTAAAGTCTATGTAAATGGACCATCATACATATTCAATATATCCCAGCAACAGTCCATTAAAACATGTGTTTTACATGGATTCACTTTTTTATATTTTGTGTGTTCTTAGTTAATATTTTATGATTAATCTCAGCTTTTTTTTTATTTTTACATCTTTGGTTCTCAATCAGGAAAAGTTTTACAAAAAAGTTGTGATGTATTGAAAGAAAAAATGTTTGATCTTTTCTAAAATTATGTCATTTAAAAAAACAAACCTTCATATATTGATTTTTATTGCTTTCTTTTAGCTGAAATTAAAGTATTTGTGTTCAGTGTGAAATTCTGACATGATGATTTTGTTGTTGGATCAATCTTTTGTGAGGTTCGGTTGGTATTTTACCAGTATGGATTATCAAAGTGGAATACAGTTGGGTATACTGTAGGTGCACTGTTTAATATGTATAGTGGTTTGTGTTTCTTCTATATGGCCATTCATGTATAATAGATGTGGAACACTATTTATTCAGACCCATACTGGCTATTTGTCAAGGAGCTTCAAATACGCTCTCACCACTTGAATACTTATGTATTTATTTATTTATTTTTTTTAGCGTGGACTTGTGAGTGGGAGAACAAATGTGGCAGATTTTTGTGTTTTACAATGAAAAGAGAAAAAGCATCAAAGCTCCAAAGCCACAGTGATTTAATGAAAGGAAGGATATCCGCAGATTGTGCAGCCATTGCAAAGGAAACAATAGTTGTCTTTTGTCAATGTAAGTTTAAATGTTGACAACGTGGTTCAGTGGGTGAAAAGGAATTTAGAAAAAAAAAAAATGACAGAAAGCTTTTAAAATGCTTTTTGGCATAATTTACTGTAATGATTGAGGTTATTAGAGAAATAAAAGACAAGCAAAACCCTGGAACTTGACGAAGCACAAGAGTAAAACTGATGGAAAACTAATAAAAAGTTATTGCTAATTGATCAACATAAATCTGGTGTGACTGTGAGACAAAAGCTAGCACGACTTAAAGCTTAACCCTGATAAAAATTACATCTTTGGTGTTTTAAAACATGTTTTTGTGGCATTATTCTGATGATGGAGGACAAATATGAAGAAAATAAAGCATAAAACTACATTTCTAAGTATTTCTTATTCAAAATCATTGTGAATCAGGAACAGAAAAGAAACAACATGTATTTGTCGTAAAAAATACACAAAGTGAGCCAAAAGCTCCCCGTTCTGAGCTCTGGGCAACATGGAGGATGAAGAGAGGGGCGGGGCCTCTCTGTAGCAATGGTCCCGCCCACAACTCAGAGGCAAATTTCCAATAAACTATACTGTTGCTCCACAGAAACTATGAAAACAACACTTAAAAAAAAAAAAAAAAAAAAAAAAGAAGTTTTGGCTGAAAAATGGATAGTCAAAAGACCATTAAGAATGATTTTACAATATATCAAAAGAGGATTAAAGTGGATCTTTCACCCCTTGATTTTAATTCAAGCAATGATGCATCAAATCACTTCGGTTTCAAAATTACCTTAATGTAGCATCTACAATGTAGATGCTACATTACATGTAGATTACATGTTTATGTACATGTAGATTCTACATGAAAACAGAAGCAGAAGTGATTTTTTCACATCTGGAAATAAATTCAGGCATCAATGGATAAAATTCACAAACCAAGAACACTGGACCAAATGAGGTCCAACCAGACACCTAAAACGCCTTCATCGAACTTCACAATTAAACTTTACTGTTGCACTTGGAAAAGAAAGTCCCAAAAAGACTTAATTGATTTTGTACATAATAGTGATCCTCCTTTAAATTAACCCAGAGCTTGGTGTTTGTATGCTACTTGTACTCCTTTACATTTAATTAATTTTTAGAATAACTAAATGTAGTTTTATCATACCTTACTTTCTTCTTTAACATGTTTAATAACCCATGTAATATATCATTCATAAAAAAGCAAAACATTTAAAGACGTAGTGCCAAGAGTACACGATATAAAAAGTGATAAAAAATAATATTAAAAGGCAGAAATACAAGGGTACAAAAAGTTATATTAATATAATTAAATACTAAAAAGCATATAAGTTAACTAAAAGGACAGAAAAAGGCAACTCTTTTACCGTTTCCACATGTGGACGAGATGAAAGTAGATGATTTTGTTCTTGTTTGTTAATTATATCTAATCAAATGACTATACATTTAATACAATTGTTTTTTCATAGTATATTTTTTATGTCTTATCCACTTAGTTCAACTGCTGAGAGTAGCTGTGTTTACGTTGACTTTGAAATTGCGCATATTGGATTTACAATAAAATATGAGTCTAATGGAAACGTGTCAATTTTGAAAAAAAAACAAAATATGCATTTATTGGGTGAAGGTTTTTTAGGTTTATCAAAATGGAGACGTTTCACAAAACTGCAATAAAAACACAAGAGCATCACATTTCATCAAAAGTTGAGCGTGTCATGTGGAGTCTTTGGATCCACAGCTCCTCTGAAAATCACCAACCACCATTTCCCAAAAATCTCTTCATTCGTAGCCGTTACTAAGTGGCTTGCTGCTCCATGGCCTGAATAAGACGCCGACGTCTCCTTTGATAGATGTTGATGAGTACTAGTGCCGTGGCAGAAATTCTAAATATGTGCTGTAAATCAAAGTATTCAAGTCCATAGTTTTGAATAACTTCTTACGTGAATTGTGTTTATTGCATAAAAATAATGATTTAATAGAAACAGTGTGACTAAAGTTGCATTTTTTTTACATTTCTAGAATTTTAATAAAGTTTAGTACATACATATAATGGAAATTTAGCTAGTGTTGTGTAATAAAAATTCTAGTATTAACTGATAAATAACTTAAAAGAGCGATAAAAAATACAAATCTATCACAGTTAATGGAGTTTGTATCCTCTTAGTTGTTATTCTGTTCACTAATTTGATGCATCTCCATCAAACATGAGTGAAAATAACATTTTTGTCTCCTAAATAATAACGCTGAGACATCTCAGCACAAAGAAATCATGAGACCAGCAGAGACCGCAGGAACAAAGGGATTAACCAGAAAGATGGATGTGTGTCACATCCGTCGGATAGTGAAACCAGCTAGTCAGCCTGCCCCAGAGCTGTTCCCATAATCCCCCATGGATGACGAGGGGAGAGGCTGCGTGCCAGGTGGAGCAGAGGGGAGGGTCAGCGGCGGGGTTAAGTCTGAAAACAGTCAAGGCTGTGTAACCTTTAGTGGAAAGCAATTCCCAGCAGAAAGCTGTTTAACTCTTTTCATGAGGATTCCTGAATACATTTTTGAAGGAGTATTTATTAAAGAAATGTTGTAGCTTTGTTAGATGTCTTTGATGTTTTTTTGTATCTTCGGCACCTTGACCTACAGCCCAGAGTACAAATCACCAAGAGGACAATCTGTGAGGCTGGCAGCAGAGGAGATTACACTATTAATCCTCTTGTTAACCCTAATGCATGAAACAAACCTATGCTTAGAGGGATGCATGATGGGGATTCACTGGTATGATCTGGAAAATGGATAATAAGCATCGGAGCTGGCAGCCTCAGCAACAACCCATCATCCCAGCTGGTTATCACCTTATGTCTGATCCCTTCATAGATATCTTTATTTTTCAAAATAAAATCCTGCCACATCTACGCGTCAAAGCAGCCAGGGTTTAGCTTATTTTGCTATAAGAGGATGAAAGGGGCAGATGATATCATGGCGCTGTAATTACTTTGACATGACCTCTCTGCCAGTCACAGAAGAACATTTTTTTTCAGGGTGTTGCCTAAAGATGCGATCAATGGCGGGAAGTGGCGTCAGAATAAAGACCTTGGTTTCAGCCTGATGAGATCAGGAGGTGCACGGCGACCTACATCTCCCTCAAAGAGACATCTGTTTCCTTTTCACACCACACATCAAAGTGAAATTATTATTAACAATTAGTTTTGATGAGTAAAAGCAGCTATTTGTGCTCATCTGGGGTGTTAAAATCTGTTTTCCTGACTTAGATGGGAAAAAAAACACTTAAAATATTGCCATCTGCAGCTCACAAATCCCAGATGGAAGGAGTTCAGGCAGGGACAAGATGCAAAAGACGATCATTAGTATACTATCTGAATAGATTGGTGTGTGGAGCCTTGTGTTGTGGACCCTGGAGGTCAAAGCGAAAGAAGGAGGATTACAACGAAGGAGCCGAGTAGATTAAACGGCAGCTGACTTCATTGTTCTGAACTTGTTTCTTCTTCCCAACTCGGATCGACTCTCGGAAAACAGCCGCACTGATTAGAACGGGGCGCATCCTGAAGTGACTGAATCGTCCCTGGCAATCAAACTTCAACAATCAAAGAGGAGCAACACATTCTTTCATGTTTTTGACACTGATTTTAGTCATACCGATCGTGCTATAAATAGTCTTAGGTCCTTGTCGAGAACCATTTTCCAAAAATATCCACAACCGTGATAAAAAGACGAGACTTTTGCCTTGAAAAGAGAACGCTTTGATGTTTTGCATGAAACACGTGACGTGTTTAAATAAAGAACATTTTCAGCAAGAACATATTATTTTGATGATTTCGCTTATCTGAGTGGGAGTTTGTGTAAAAATTACCGGATGGGGTCAGGTCTGCCAGCCTCTCCTGGCTCACTTGAGAGAGTAATCTCATCAATGAATAACTACTGTGCTCCATTTTACTTGCCCGCTTTACACGGCCCCCTCAAAACAAACTAAATGCCAGCTCGCGTGGCTGTGTCGGAGGGCAGATGAAGCTGATGCATCTAAAACAGGAGGTGGATCTTGCCTCTCAGAGGACTTAAGAACCGAACATAGGATGACATTTTCGGCTGCACAAAAAAAAAAAAAAAAAAAAAGATTCAAAGCAGTCTGGATGATGGGATTTGCATTTCTTCAACTGCAATTTAACGGGTGACGGTACCAGCATGTACAGAGCCTTGGATATGACATTCAGAAGAAAATAGAAATCCCTTAAATTATTACCTTCTGACCAAAAATTTGTATTTATTGGCACAAATTAGCATTTTGTTTTCACAGATATGCATCAGGTGTGCACAAATTAGTATTTGTGGGCAAAAATCATCATGTTTTATGCACAAATTACCATATTTAGCGCATTTTGTGTGCACAAAATTGCCTTTTGTGTGCATAAAATTGCCTTTTGGGCCACAAATAAGGATTGTTTTGGACAGAAACAAGTATTTTTTGCGCAAATGTGTATTTCGTGGGCACAGATAAGCAAAAAGTGAACACAAACTTGTATCATATGGTCACAAATTAGTGTTTTCTGTGCACAAATTAGTAGTATTAAGAACATATTGGAGTAAATAACAATTTGTGCACATAGAATGCTAATTAGTGCACACAAAATTATTAAATTTGCACAAAAAGGCTAATTAGTGCACATAAAATGCTAGTAAAATGCTGATTTGTATTTACAGTATACTAATTTGTGCAAAAAAATGCTAATTTGTGCAGAAAAAAGCCAATTTGTGCCAACAAAATTTTAATCTGTGCCCAAAAAATGCTAATTTGTGCACACAAAATGCTAGTAAAATGCTAATTTGTGTTCACAAAACACTTATTTGTGCAAAAGAAACTTCAATTTGTTAGGAAAAAAATGCTGATTTGTGATTATAAAATACTACCTGTGTATTAATTTGCCTAAAAATGCTTATTTGTGAGCATCCATGCATTTCTGAGTTTGTTTTGTCCCGCAGGATCACATGGCTGCAGAAACCTAACCTGGCTACTGTTGGGCGAAGGCAGAGTACACCCCAGACAGGTCGCCAGTCTATCCCCAGGCCTAAGTTGTGAGCTAAAAATAGTAAATGTGGTCACAAGATACCAATGAGTGCACAAAAATGGCCACAAAATATACATCTGTGCGGACAAAATTCTAAGTTGTGGCCACTAAATGCTTATTTGTGAGCACAAAATACAAAATTGTAGCACAAAATGTGAATTTGTGCACACAAAAATACTGAATTCTGCCCACAAAATGTTTGTTTATGTTCACAAAATAGTTATTTGTTGCTACAAATTAGGTAAGAATTTATTTATCCAGGGGTTAGTAAGCAAATGTCCACAGGAATGGCAAAAAACAGGTTAAAAGAACGCAGAAATCTGTGCTGAGAAGCCAATAGCAAAGATAATGAGAAGGCTGGAGAGCATCAGCTTTTACCATCATCACACATTCCAGTTGATCTCTTCATGGGTTATTCTGTACGGATAACAAAAACCCGGGTCATGACAAGCATCAAATAATAACCGTTAAAGGAAGAGAGCTTTCAACGCAAACTGTCAGGAATTCAAAGAAGTGTAATCAATTACTCATCCTCCTTTATTTCAAAATAACTTCCAGCATCACTTGGGAGGAAGTGAAATGGTTAAGACATTTGAAGAGGGTTTTGTGTGTGAGGAAACCAAGTCTGGGCCCTGGTAAACACTTCAACACACTCTAGTGACTTCTTATCTAAGTGTGAGGGTTCATCTTATTAGACTTTCAGAAATAGGCTGGAGTGAATCTTTCCTCTTATATGGAGAGATTGGCAGTGCAGTCAGGAAAGTGATTTCAACGCTGCATAGAAGTGAATTGCTGGGGGGGGGCTTGGTTAAGCAAGAGGCTTAATTTGCTCTGGAGTGTGTATTCTCATACTGATATGCCAAAATGTAATTGGAGTCGGTGTAAGAGCTACTCGTTTTCATTTGAGATCTGAGGCTGTTCGGCTGAGATTCGTCTCCGTCCTCCGGAGCTGTATCATCAACATTGTATGTTTTATGTCGCCTCCAGTCAGATCCATTGTGAACATCCCCCATTTATCTTGTTGGTTATGTAAAAGACTTGTCACCGTGGAGATACAGCCTTTATCTGATGAGATCATAATTGTGTAAAATTCTCCCTAAACCAGAAGAGGAAGGAGAAGAAAAAAGAAAAAGTCAAACACAAATCTTGTGATTGGTTGAGGTCACGACATATGGAGATGAATGTCAGTAAACACTAGTGCGCACACGGAGTCGTAGGCACTTCCCACACACCTCTCCCAGTGTGATTCCTGTGTAATGATCTGGGGAGTCTGGACAGCCGTCTGCTCAGCTTCACTCCGCCGTGGGGTGCTGAGCCGAGCGCGAGGAGGAGAACGGGGGGACGAGACAGGAGGAGAAGCTTCTCTTTTTCATCCCTGGCAACTTTCTCTTTCCTGAGCAGACATGTGAGAAATTAACAAACACAACCACCCGCCGAGACCGAAAAAGATTGAAGCGAACTCTTAATGAATGGCTGAACTCGACAAATCCATTTTCCGCAGATAAAAAAAAAAGGAAAAAGAAACACGTTGAATTTTCGTTCTGTGATTTATGTCCGTGACTCATTCAGAGACAATCATTTTCCATGAAAATAAAGGAAAATGGAGACTGTTCAGTAGTTTGAGCCAGTTACATGAATGAATCAATCCCTTTAATTAACAAAAGAGAGGAATTTCTTTTGATAAATTGGCACAGAAAGGCGAAAAGTTTTTCTTAACGAATCCTTTAAGTGCACTGTTTAAGAAAACAAAAAAAGGATCTTTGTGATTTCATTTTTCTAAACCCACAAAACCCTCAGTTTGATCTAGAATGTCTTTGAGGTCTTTGCAGCTCTAAAGTAGTCCAAACGGAAAAACATCAATGTTGGGTTAAGTAGGTCACTGTTGCCCTCTGTAAACCTCACACTCTTATGACAGTACAGCTTTGAAGCAGATGGGATTGTGGGCTGAATGTGTTTATTTGTAATTTAGGGGAGGGTACCGCCAACAATTTCCAGAATTGATTCGATTTGATTCTGATTTTTTTAATTCTTTTGATCTTCTCGATTCAATTCAATTTTGATTTTACACAGTTTACACATTTGTTTAGAAACACATTAATAATCTATATATATTTTGAAGATATTCATATTAATTTGATACAGTTCACATGCTGTAATATTTATTATTATGAAATTGTTAATATCATACATAGAATCTCAAAGCTCCAACGATTGTTCTGCCTCTTCTGGAGGGCGTTTCGATTTGGCCACTAGGTGGCGACAGCGCTATAGAATTATGCCAAGCGGTAACTAGCAGGCAGAGAGTGAGGCCAACCAGGAAGTAACTAAACGTTGCAGTACCGCAAATGACCAGAGGGGCTTAGATATGGAGCTAAATCGGGGTCAATATTATTTGAAACCGAAATAAAATATTTTGAAAAAACTATTAATGTTTGGCCGAAAAAATAGGTTTCCAAAACTCAAAATTTCAAAACAATTTTTTCAGTTTCAAATATTTTTCAGTTTCAAACTTTTTTTTTCGTTTACGAACCTCCAAGTTTCAGTTTCAAAACTTTTGGCCCCGTTGTGGCGCGTTGGGGCGGGGCTAACACGAGGGCCAATCAAAATCGATGAGGATGGTATCCTCAGTTCCGATGCCTTCACCGACTCTGAGAACTATAACAATTACGATCAGGAAATGGCTGTTCATTCTGTACTCTCATAGTCTGAAGTTGTCCCAAGACGGGTGTAAAATGCAGAGTTTTATCCCATATAAACCGCTTGACCAAAACACCGTTCTAGCCCGTTCAAAGTGCCATTTTATTGAGTTAAATACAGGCGAAGAAAACGTTCTTTTGCTGGACTAAACGAAAAAGATATTTGAAACTGAAAAAATAGTTTTGAAATTGAAATTTTGAGTTTTGGAAACCTATTTTTTCGGCCAAACATTAATATTTTTTTTTAAATATTTTATTTTGGTTTCAAATAATATTGACCCCAATTTAGCTCCATACTTAGAGTGAACAATTTCCCATTGACTCCCATGTAAAATCCTCATTTTCACCCTCTTTTAATTTCATCAATGGTTGCATATTTAATCCATGACAATTCTAGGGGATGTGAGATTTTTTCTAAGGCTGTAGACTTTAATTAAAAGCAGCGTTCATTTTCGTTTAATGAGGGGGCGTGTCTTTATGATTGACAGATGATGATCGCGGTGGATTCTGGGAACAGAGCTCCGGGGTTCGGCTTTGCCACCGCCCGATCTATATGTGGAACTCTATTGGTTGTACTCTATACATTACACAAGAAGAAGAAAGTATGAGCAAAAAAATTTAAAAAATGTTTGGAAAATTCATACCTGAGTATATAAAGATGTTTAGTCAGCAATGTATGTTTAGGTCGACCGATCGCTAGCATTAGCAGTCTTATGGGAAACCCATTGCACGTTAGCATCAAGCTTTAGCATAATGACTTAGATGGACTCGAATCGATTGAAACTGTGATTTCATAGTTCTGCAGTTATAAGAGTCCTGAAAAGGGCGCAAAAAGAGGCTGCTAACGTGACCCAGTATCGACAACCTCGCTTGGATATCTTGAATTTGATTATTCTCCAAGCATAAGTACACAGAGAAGGTGAGCTCAGGGGTAAGAAGCTTATTGGCCTATTATCTCTGAAAGAAACAAAGAAAGAATTATACAAAAGGAAACTGTTAAAAAGAGGGAAAACAGTGAAGACAGAGTTTTAGAAGAACGCTTCCAAAATCTAGAAAATGAAGGAATCGAGATTCTGAGACATTCATTGTGACGATATTTGTCAAAAGCTTAAAAATACGGCTGCTTATTGGAAAAAAATGAAACCAGAGTGATTGAATGATGAGCGGCGACAAAGAATGAGACAATGGCGCCGTCTTGTGCGGCGCACACAATCACTGAGATTTAGCTCTTTGCAATAAACCTTCAAAGAACAGGTTGTGCTTTTTTCATTTCAGCCTAAACCCATTTTTAATTTAGTCTGTAAAATGTGGCTTCACACCGTCGATATTTAATGTGCTAATTTAAAGTTCCCCGTCAAGAAGATATACCCACACACCTTTACTTTGTAGCAATAGATAAAATTTCTATTAATGTGCAACATTCCTTTTCATCCTCTGCAGATGAACGGGAAGCTTTTAATAAACTCGAGACTTATGACTGCCTCGCTTCTGGTACAAGGATGTGCACAAAATGTTGAATTTTCCTTCTTTTAAAACCAGAGAATTTCTTGTTAACTTACTGTTTTATTTTGATGGTCAGTGACCTCTTTTGGGGATTTTAGTTAACCCTTTCACACCTGAAGCGCCGTCGGTGACGCTTAAACATAAAATCTTTGGCGTATGGTATTTTTTCAACCATTAACACGATGATTCCTACAGATTCTGAAGGAGAGAACCGGCTCGTGCCACTTCGTGTTAATGGCTGAAGAGTTACAGTAAATCAAAGAGCATAAACACTGGAGCTCCGGTGTTAAAGGGTTAAAAAAAGTGTTTTAACCCTTTAACAGTGTTTACATTCCTTAGATGACCGTAACGCTGCTTTCACACAAAATGTGGTTCACACAGCAAATCCACAAAATTATTTTCTGCCTTTGTTTAGACCATGTGTCAAAGTCAAGGCCCGGGGGCCGGACCCGGCCGTCCGGGTAATTCGAAATAATTTTATATTATTGTCATTAATGGCCCATTGCTATCTTGCGCTCATTTCTAACTTATAATAACTAACGTATAATTTTGACAAAATATATTTTATGGAGAGTAAAATATTGAAAGTTATTTAAGGTTTATGTTGATTTATTCTTGAATAATATTGTTATCTTTTTATTTTTCATATTTATGTTAAGAAGTTGCCGTTTTAAAGTTTAAAAAATGTGGCATTTTTCTAGCTTTTTGGACTATTTTGGTATTTACCAAGAATTTTTTGGCTTTTTGAAGTTTAGAAAATATTTTCAGCTACATGCTAGCTAGGCCTACTTTTGTTTTTTTTAGGCTATTTTAAAGTTTAGCTAATTTTTTCAGCTACATTCTATCTCTTTTGGCTAACCTATAAGTTTTATTTTTTTTTTATTTTTAGTTTTTTAGGCTAATTTGGCATTTAGATAATATTTCAGCTTCAGGGTTTTTAGCTATCAGTTTCAGCTTCTTCCGCATATAGGCACTTGCATCTTCAGCCGCCAAATTCAGCTTACAGCATTCACAGTAGCATAATTGCAGGTAATGCTATGTATCTAGTTCATAATTATGTTAAAAAGTTACAGTTTTAAAGTTTTAAAATTTTAACTTTAGTGTATTCAATAAATGTTTATCTTGTTTGGCCCGTGACCTAAGGTGTGTTTTGGACTTTGGTCCCTTGTGTGATTGAGTTTGACACCTCTGGTTTAGACAAATGGCAAATTTGCTGCTCAAGGCTTGTCCAAAAATGTGTTAATAAACTAGATTCTCCTGCTGTGTGTGGGAGGAGCTTCTTCCACAGGTCTCAGCCTCATCCCTACACGTGCTGACTTTATGGCCAAATCCTACCCCTACAGCTTCTGCCTATCCTTACGTTTAGCCCTCCAAGTGGAAAATTAGCGTCTTAAGTGAAGAAAAGCAGTCTTGTGCTGAAATGTAACACTTTACAGTAGTTAAGTACAATCAACAAGAATTAGTTTGTTCTACTGCGGAAAAAAATCGTCTTTGTACTGATGGCGATTTTCTCCACATACATCTGAATCAGTGGATTTATGCTGACCGTGTAAAAGTTGCAGAATTACGATATGTCAAAGAGCGTGTGTTTTGCCAAAGACGTGTCAAATCTCAACCCTAAAGCACTATCTTAACCCCATGGCAGTATTGGCACATGTCCCAGGACTGGGTAGACGGAAGGCCAAGCCATTATTTATTTTTATTAATTTTTTTTTCTCAAATTCTTAATTTTTCAGTAATTTTCAAGCATGTTTTTAGGATTTCCTTATATTTATTTTATTACACACACCACAGTTGAAAAAAAAAAGAAAAGTACTTTAATTTCTCATATGTTGTCATATTTTATCTATTATTTATGAAGAATAATTTTCATTGGGTGTATTATATCTGGTCAAATTAACCCAGCAACAGCGATTATTATGACTTTTTATAGCAAAAGTGTTCTGGGTTAAAATGACTTTCTGATTCTATCACAGAAATCTAAGCTCCCCTACCCCTTTGGCTTCTTCCTATTTCTCCAATTGCAGATGCATCTGAAGCTGAAGTAGTGTCAGAAATTGGGGGAGTTTTAAGGGCTAGCTATCCCCCTGTTGGTAAGGGGATCTGCGTTGGACATGCAGGCGGAAGAAAAACAAATTTATTCTGTACTCTGCAGCACAGAGACTTAAACGTAAGTTTTGCATAACTTTTTGAGGTTATAAAACCAATGTTATATATTTTCCAAAACGCAGATGACTGGTGACTATTGATGATGTCATCAAGCATTGGTTACACCAGAAATGTATCTATTTTTCTTTTCCCTCCACTTGGAGGGATAAAAGTTTAGATAGGGAGAATCTGTAGGGATAGGGAAGCAATTTCTATTCAGCCTTAGATTCCCGCCTATTTTAAGATTTTGGATCCTTCCATGGTTGGATTTCCAAGCAGCGACAGGAGCGCCATCAACTATCAGAATCTTGTAACTCTTCTTGCAAACTTTTTTCTGGTTCATCAAAAGCTTTATTGGAGTCAGAATGGGTCGAGAAGAAAGGGATTGGGATGGAAATAGAACGGGAGTTGAAGGCAATTGATTGGAAGACTGATGTCAGGGGAATCTGAGATCCAACCCTGCCGCCTCCCTGCCAAAGCTGCTTGCTTCACTTGTGACCTCATCAACCGCAATTCCCATCGTCCTCCATCAAGACTGAAAACCTCCTCGATTACTACCCCTCATTAACAAGTGTGACACCAGCCTTCCTCGAGGGCTCTTCTGTTTGAGCTTCAGCTTCGTCCAATCAGATTCTTGCCAAACTACTCAATAACTTACACTGGTTTGAAAGCAACACCCCACCATTGAGGCGTCTTCTAATGTTGTTTTCCAACTCCACAACACAAAAAGAGAAGAAAGAAAGTAAAGAAGTGATCCCTACACTTAAATTAGACAACAAAAAAACCCTGGAATAACAGCCTGTTGTTGGAGAAGAAATAATTGTTCTATTTAGCACCATATTTTTTTGCTCGATCTGCGGTGGTGGAACAAAGCAATGACAAAAGAGCAGCTGCACAACAGCAGAAAGAGTTTTCTTCTTCTTTTTCAAGGACTGGATAAAAAAATGATTGGGGGTACAATAGGAGTGCATCAGCAGCAAATCCACAACTGATGTAGGCTGCAGAAAAAGCCACGCATGATCTGCTAGAAACCTGTTTGACCAGCAACAGGAATGAAAGCTGATCAAATCTGCTTTGTAAATAGAGTTGTGCTGTAGCATCCAAGTCAGATGCAACCCATAATGCACTCTGCTACAGCGTGAAACCATAAAAATGTAAATCAAACCCAAGTTTGTAATTCTTAATGGTAAGGTCACAAATACATCAGCAGATTCTTATAGATTTCATTTTGCCGCCTAATTTTTTCTTTTTTTAAATCACTGGCGTGGTCATCAATGTAGACCAGGGGTCACCAAAGCCCACACAAGGTGTGACTGCACACGATGTCCACACATCTAAAAATAGCAGAACTCCCTTGTGAGCTGCGTCTAAACCTAAGTTTGATTATGTTGCTATTCTTTTTCCAAATACAATTTCATTTTCATAGATATAGGAATTAAAATGCATTAAAAACATGTATTTGATACATGAACTTTAGATAAGTTTAGGTAACCTCTGACCTACTCCAGTTGTAAGATCATAAATCATGTTGAAAATGCTGCCGATTGGATCATTAGTCTAAAATGTGACAACATTTGTTTAAAAATGTGTAAGCAGTTTTTTCTTTAACATTACATAATTGAGAAACATGGTACAACATAGTGAAAATGGGACATTTTTTTCCATAAAATGTAACAATTATTGAAGTAATAAAGTGCTGAATATTGATGGATGTTTCCAAGCTTGTTGTCATCGTTAATTATGGTGAGAAATCCGTGTCTTTACATAGAGAAGTATCATTATTCATTATTAATAATGTATAACTAAAGTAAACTAAGCAAATTTGTTATTTCAAACTGGTAGCCCTTCGTATGACTCAGTACCCATGAAGCAGCCCTCAGTCTCAAACAGGTTGGTGACTGTTCCGACCCCTGATTTAGAGACAGTTCCACCACAGTGCGGTAGCAGTCTAAAATCAGTTGATAATCAGACAATTTTAGAGAACTCGGAGACCCTCCAATTATGGTGCTGCTGCCTCCCTGTGAACTTTCACCGGACTACCACTGCGCAACCTCCGGCTATTTACCGAAATAAAAAAATTGTCCTGTCGCCACAAAATTTTCTTAAAACCCTCATGGCCGCCGCGTGGCGTGTGAAAATGTGATTGCTGCCTCCAGATTACAAATTCGGCCACCACGGTCATCGCGTGGATTCACTTTGGGATGTGTGTTTGAAGTGTTAACTAAACTACCAGGAAAAAGAGAAAAAAATATCCTAAAATAATATCAATAACATATAATAACAGATAATATTAACAACAGATCTGGTTGACATTCCTGCTGTTGGCACGCCAATTGCACACTCCCTCAATGCTTGTGACATCTGTGGCATTTTGCTGTGAGACGAAACTGCACATGTCAGGGTGGCATTTTATTGTGGGCAGTCTGAGGCACACCTGTGCACTAATCATGATGTCAGATCAGCACCTTGATGTGGCACACCTGTGAGGTGGGATGGATTATCTCAGCACAGCAGAAGTGCTCATTATCACACATTGAGACAGATTCTAGAAACAATGTCTGAGAGAAATGGTAATAGTGTGTATCTGGAATGAATTTTAGATCTTAAAGTCAATCTCATGAAAAATGGAAGCAAAAACAAAAGTGTTGCATTTATATTTTTGTTAAGTGTATATAAAAAAAAAATCCACATTTTGGTAATTATTGTGCATTTAAATGTGAAAAAAATAACTATAAGACATGTTTGTTCACAATAAGAACTGTTATAAAAATTGTATAATGTATATCTGAAACCATTTTAACATCAAACAAAACGAACTTCTGGAATTTCTGATGGGAAAACCAAAGTTTTTCAAGTTTTCAGTCAAGTTCCAGTCAAACCTGGAACTCAAACCCAGATGCAAGGACCAAACTAAGATTCAGGTGAACAAAAAACAGGTCTTAAATAACAAAAAAAAAAATCACCTCAACAGAGGGAAACTAAAGGTGCTGCAAAACTACATAAACCAGAAAAGCCAATGAGCACAGGGGGAAAACATACAAGACAAACCAACAGAAAGCAGTCAACTTAAATAGGGAGCAGCCTAATCAAGGTAAGTGCAGACAGCTGTGTCACCTGCAGATCACAGGGAGGACCCACAGACTGCCTGCACAGAAAGAAAAGGTGAAACAAAACAAAACCAAACACACATAACATAACATCCAAGAGACAGGGAGATTTTTATGATAATAACAAAATTGTACTAAAAAAGGGATGATAAGAATTTTCAATGATATAAACTAACAAAATCCAAGTAACCAACACGCTTCTATAGACCTCCTGATTTCAAGAGAAGCTGTTGGTATTGATGATTGAACATTCAGTGGACAAACTCCAAAAAAATATCATGATGCATTTCAAAACAGATCAATAGAAACATCAAAAACTAAACATATTATTTTTTTAATTAAAGAAAACAAATCAACATATTTTTTACAAAATAGTGTTTCTTAATCATTTGAAATACAAAAGTGTGTTGCAGGTAATCAGGAAGTGAGTTGAGCTGAGTTAAAACTAGGAAATTTGTTTGGTTGGATGATGCTTTGATTTTGTAAAACGCTTGGATTCTTACATTTTTTTTAAATTGTTTTTATGAACTGCAAACCAAAGATGAGAAGGTATCTAAGTCGGAGAGACAATGCTACACAGAACATTCCAGCTGATTTTGCTCACAGTGGAATGTCCTGAGGAGCAGTTTCATCTGGATTTTTCTCTGCGTTTAAATTTGATTTACTCATTCACCAGCGCTGAAGGTCAAGGAAGCGAAAGAAATAAGATGTTCAGAGAAGTGAGTTGGTTTTGTTGGATGTTTGCCGCAGTCCGTACAGCTCTTTCTCTGAAATCAAACTGTTTCTCAATTAATATTGAACTTATATGCCAAATCTGTAGGCTTTTGTCCAAAGATGACTTCAATCAAATACCACAGGAAAAGGACTTTTATTTTGGCTTGAATTCCAGTAAAACAAAGTTGGAAGGTCGGGTGAGACTATTTTGTTAAACATTATGAAAAAAATGTGTTTTTTTCATCCCTTTTAGGGGAGGATGAATATTATTGTTTTTTTTTTTAATCAAAGTGGATTTTCCTATATATTTATTACCTATTTCTTTTTTTTTAATGAGCCAAAATCATTTTGTCACATTGAACTGCAGCAGATAATAGTGAAAGAAACGTCTTTGTGAATGCAACATCACAAAACAACGACAACTACAAACAGCCTTTTAAAACAACAGGTAAACCTGCTTTTGTGAATAACTTTGATTTTTTTTTTTTTTTTTGCATTTCAAAAGGAGAATCCTACTTGTTTACATCCTGTTTCAGACAGATGGAACAGTTGTGGAGAAATGAGGCCAGACAAACCTCTGCTTTACATCAAGATAAAACAAAAGAAAAAAAAAAAAACCTAAAACAAACTGCTGGGATGACGCCGCTCGTTGAACACGCTCATCTTCGGTGTAATCTTTTCCCCAGCACATTGTTGTTGATGCAGAACTGGATGTTGGTGACGCGCGGAGAGTACTTTGCATTCATTCCTGTGTGAATTGGTGTCAAAAAGCCTAGGAGGCTTCCTAATCCTTCCACATCCAAATAGGACACGTTTCTGTCAAATTACAATGGTGTACCAGCATAATTACTGCGACCCCCGTCTTACATAAACAACTGAATGAGGCTTGAGTTGATTTATTTAAGGTAGGAATTTATTGTGCATCATGAGAAGTGATGTTGGAGTCTCTCTGTTGATCATGCACTCATTAGGTCGGCACCAGGGGCTTCTGTGTCTGCGTAACGCCATTATGCACACATTAACAATAGTTCTCCACTATGTGGATGTGACAGATGCTGCTTGCACTTACGAACTCTCTCCAGATCCTGCAATCCTCTAACCTGGAGCGTTTTAACTCCACTAAAGACAAACATGTCAGTGTGAGGATTGCTCAAAACTCAAGTTGATTTTCCTGAAAGTTTGGGGGAAAGTGGCCAAAGGTAACCCCTATCCATTTTTTATACCTTTTGTTTCGGGGCTGTACGCTACGTCCTGGTGGAATCCAGGAGTCGAGCCTCGTTCAAAGCACCCTGTGGGGGATTTTTATCGTGCTAGTTTGTGACTCCTCATGACCTACCTCCAACTGTGACTTAAAAAGTGAGCCTCGGTCAGCATCGCTGATGGAAGATGAGGGTTGCAGTGGAGCTTTATGAGGAAAGAAAACATTCTTACTTTTATTTTTATTGTTTTTATACGTTAAGCGTTATAGTGTAGTGTATTATATTTTCAGCTTCCCTATTCCCATGAAGTCCAACTCCAATCATCTATTTTAAAAGCATTCCCAATGGTCTTCTAAGCTAAACTCTTTTGAGCTTTTAAGTGAATTATGTTAATTCCTTAGAAAAAAAAACACCCCCAAAGTGGTATTTTTGCTCTATTCACTCATTCAAACACGGCTGTTCCTGTCAGGTTTGGTGAAGCTGGACCCTGAAATAAATGACTCAAGGAAGGATGAGAGTTCTAAGCAGTTTATTATGACAGGCAGGGAAGTCCTCCAAACAGTAGGGGGCGTCCGAGAGTTCTTTGGGAAAAGAATTAGAGAAAATCGGAGAGAAAATCCAAAGGAGATGTTCAGTAAGGAAGTAACCGGTACAGTCTTACAAAAGAGGCAGAAGAATCCAGAGGAGTAGGCAGAAACAGTAGCAAACAGTAGACCAGGACAAAGGCGTTGGTCAGAACCACGGAAGTCAAAACAGGTCCGAGTGACAATACCGGAGGGTAGATGCCGGATCGGAGGTCCATGATAAGAGTGAGGTCAAGGCGAGGCAGAAATCAGGCAAGTCAGGTACTCTGGATAACAGGGTGAAATTGATTACAATCTGGTACAGACTGTGTTGTGGCAGTCTTAAATAGTGTGTTTAGAAAAAGCTAATGAAGGGGCTGGAACCTGACAGTTCCTCCATATTCCTACATATGGATGTGGAGGAACAGCCCCTTCCAGGAAGTGTCAGCGCTACCAGCACCTCCTCCAGGCTAAAACAAATACCCACCTTCTCCACGGAGCTAGCGGTGATCGGCAAAACGCTTTCATGTTAACATCGACACTGAAAAAAGTGATTTCTCTAGCATGTAATTTACAGGGACAACAACGGCCCGCTGCCAAGGTCGACTCCTGGTTGACCTCATGAAATGATGAAAGGGAGGGTCTCAGAGTTTAAGGCGTCTTACCTCAGTGTAGAAAAAGGAGCTTATCAAAATAACTCATGCCTCAGCAAAAGTTGTTCTTTAAGCCTCGTTTCCACTGAGCGGTAAGGACTGGTGTAATACAGTCCAGTTTACAAGGGAAACGCTCAAATATGGGACCGTACCAGACTGCTCAGTGAAGACGAGGCTTTGTGCCTCAAAGGGAATATTTTATCAAGTATATGGATTTATTTTACTCTAAAAAACACATAGAATAATACGCTCTTTAATTATGATGAAGCTGTTTTTGCGAAAAACAAAGAAAACTAATGTAATTATCTGCAGAGCTGCTTTAGTTGATTAGAAAATCCCATCCAAGTTGTGGCTGGGACTGTTGGGGTAACCCGGCCCCCTTCCTGTCACTCATGACAGAGGTTATGTCAAAATTCCCTCCCTAATCCCAAACTACTAAAAATCGAAAAAAAAAAAAAAAAATCGAAATAGTGCAGAACTATTTTTTATTCTTTTAAGCAGCAAGTATGACATCATCATTTTCATGAAGTGAAAGTGTAATCTAGTCTACTGTCGAAATAGTGCAGAATTTTCTTTAAGGCATCATCATGAATGAAAGTAATTAGTCTACTTTAATGACTGCAACAATGACATGAATTGTTTTGGCCTATTGTAGTGAGCATTGATGCATGCTAGTTTTTCACAAAGACTTCTGGGAAATTTCGAGGGCACTCAATTTTTGAATTTTTGATTCGGACAGCACTAGAAAATGCCCTATACAGTGAGTAGCAAAAGGAGTTTGGACATTGCCTGAGAGCTCTCTGTTTACATGCTCTCCCACTAGCTTACAGCCCCTCACAACCCCTAATATAACATTAAAGGTGCATTAAAAAACGGCGAGCGATATTGGAGCCATCAGGGCATACAGTTGAGCGCCAGATCAGACGAGTAAAAACAAAGACGTACATGGATCTGCGAGCAGATGCATCAGAATGAGGCAGAGCAGCGAGTTTCTGCCCCGCCCATCGTATTTTCTAAGTAACAAATACTTTTTTTGAACAGCATTTTTTTCGCCTGTTCCTAGTTCACAATGATTCAAATGAAGAAATACTAAGTTCATTTTCTTTACATATTCACTCCATCATCAGAAATTTACTTCAAGAAATAAAAATTTTCATCTGTGATCAATATTATCTTTACAAAATAAGAACTGATCGTTAAAAATCAGGGTCATTTCAGTAAAATGCTGACCTGTTAAATAAGATTCTGAGAAAATACTAAAAGGATGAATTTGAGCCAGGATATTATTGAAATGGACAAATAGTCAACTGCTGAGAAATGCGGTTTTCAAAATCCCTGGAATTACTGAGTACATCCTATGAAAAAAGGAAAAAAAAAATGCAGTTTTTCTGTTTTTTTTCTTTGACAACACAGGCGTCAGGTAACGTGCTGACACGTCAAAGTTCACGGCAGAACAATTAGACGGAGAGCGAACAAGTGCGGCTGGGGTTGAAGGGCTGTCAGGAGGAAATCGCTGGAAAAAAACACCATGAAGGCACGGCCTGGGCTCCGGAACCGCATCCAAACAGACCGCAAGACGTGTACTGCAACATTTTTCCTGACAGGCAAGACACACGTGGAGACGTTAGGTCATAACACAATCGCATGTGATTTCAACTAAATATAGCACAAACACTGCATGTCAACAGGGAGTGAGGGGAGGAAAAACACAGGCTAGCCACAAACATTTTAGACATTTATGGAGACAAGTTCTTAAAGTCTAGTGTGACATCATCTGCCTTGATACTTTGGTGTCGTCTGACACACTAATACAGCAGAATACACTTTATACAAGTCATGGCTGAATTGTTGCACAATTTGTGTGGTGAAAGCAGGAAAAAAGTAGTTTTGGTGGAAAAAGAAAAGGTTCTCTATTCTCAGGGTTTTGTCACAAAAACATTTGGACATTTCTCTATAGCAGAAGTAAAAACAGAGAGACTCACAAATGTCTTTCTCTTTTTTTTCATTTTTTCTTTTTTTGGTTCAACCGTGAAGCAAAGACAAAAACCTCAAAGCGTCTCCAGACAATACAAACCAAACGCTTAGTGAAAAATCTGAACTATTTCACACAAGTATTTTTGTGGGGTTTTTTTTCTACAAAAATACTTCAAACTATGGTAATTACTGCATGAAGTTAGATGATGAGGCTCTTTCCAAACTGCAGTTAACACACACACAGAGCGGGCGCACAGGAGTCACTTTACATTATACGAAACAGCTGTTCTGGCCTTTTGAAAATGTCAAACCATTTAGGAACAGAATCCGATGATAATGAAATTTGAACTGTATATTTGTGACCTGACAGGAATGCACTGGAAACACTGTCTTTCTCAAATATATTATATTATATTATATTATATTATATTATATTATATTATATTATATTATATTATATTATATTATATTATATTATATTATATTATATTATATTATATTATATTATATTATATTATGTAATATAAGACGTTTTCTTTAACTGGTTTAAGTAAAATATTCTTACAGAATTTGTCTTGGTTAAATGTATTAAAATAATTAATGTAATACTCATTTAAGACTAAATTAAACTTTCTATAAATAATTATATTTAAGTAAATTGTTTTAGTAAATGGAAAAAGAAGGTTAAATATCTTTAATGTGGGTTTATTTACTCGCTTTATACCCCAAATAATTCTATTCAAGTACCACAACAATCCACCTATCCATATTTCTAAAATATTGACCTGATAAAATGACACATTTTAGCATAGATTTGTCTTGAAAATGATAATAATAAAAAAAAATATATAAATAAAACTTTTAAAAAATGTATTAAGTAAACTTGATGTTTACAAGACTCAAGAATTCAATATTTATTTATTATTTTTCATCCTGTATTAAGAGTAACCACTTTGTGTTTTTGCAGTTTGTGAACTCAAACAGCTTTGATGCAAGAGATGCTGCTTAAACACAAACATTTCTGTGTGACTAATATGAGCGTTGTTTATATGTATGCGATGTCAATCACCTCGCGTTCCGGGAGGGAGGCCTGATAAGGTGTTCCCCTCTCATGAACATCATAAAAGTCATTGAATGCATCAGCAGAGCGGTGGAGCTCGACGTTTTCTTGTATAATTACTTGTACACAAGCAGGAGTCCTTAAAAAAGCTGACACGCATCATTAACTCCCTTCAGTCTCTGATTTGTGGTTTACAGAAACACTGATTTGGACAGTTTTGTCAACAGGCTGATGGAAATAAACCACTTTTACAAAAAAAAATTGGGGTGTGAAGTTGAGTGCTGAGAAAGATTCCCACGGCCATGGATGGATATGGGGATAAGCAATGGGGGGCATTGCCCCGTCAAATGCCTTGACTGCCACCCCCTTAACATGATGTGGAGCAACAAACCAAAAACACAAAAACAAACTAAATAAATAAAAAAAAGAGAAAGAAAAATAAAAGAAATGACAAAAAAGACAGGTAAATACAAAGGGTAGTATCAGGAAGAACATTCAACATACAAGACAAATATCAAATAAATAAAAGGAGATAGAGGGAGATTTTATTCATTTATTTTATATTTATTTGGACTGGGAGAGAGCATATTAATTAACGTTTCTGTAAAAGTGCCGGTGTTAGCCGCAAAGCTAATTTTCAACTCTAGTTCCTGGACGACGACAAAAAACAAACACCAAAAAAACATAAATTGACAGTAAAAATGAGAATACAAAAAGTCAGTTGAAAGTTAAATAGTAATCTCTAAATCTTTAATCAAAAACTTACATAAACATTGATAAATCATTATAATAAAACTATTTAAATGGTAAAAATGTGATTTGAATCCAAAACTGACATATAATATTTATATTTAAGACAGTGTAGAAGCAGGACCTGTACAGCCCTGTCGAGAGTTTGTGATAGATGAACTGATATAGTGATAGTATGGCTTAATAAGCATTTTAGGGGCTTCGAGGGAAAAGACACCCTAAACCAGTGGTCCCCAACCTTTTTCAGGCCAGGCACCGGTTTAAATTAGACAATACTTTCACCTTTAACCTTTTGAGGCATCCAGTTTCTGAAAATCGAATTTCAAAATGAAATTCTACAACAAAAAATTCTATTTAAAGAAGTCTAAAAATATCTGTAATTTTTTTTTTTAATAGTTGATGAAGATTCAGTGAAGTTATTGATTCATAGAAATCGTTTTCAATTTGAAAAAAAAATCCATCAAGGAAAAATCACATGATTTTTTTTTTTTTTTTTGATAGGATCCTATTTTAACTCTCAATCCAGACTCGGATTAATCTTTCAGGGTAAAAAGATCATATTTTGTCTTTACATAAATCCTCTTGCATTGCGTATTTTTGTCAAAACAAAGGAACATTTTCTGTACTAAAGTTTCTGAACCTAATTAAGTCTTGCTATAGTAAAATTCTCAAATGTTCCTTTACAAGTTCCCACAAATCAGCAACTTAACTTGACTGAATCTTCATTCTCTGTTCATTCCTCCTTCATTCTTCAAACTGTTGAACTTTGTGACTAAGCTTTCCCTTTAACATCAAAGTGGAGGCTAACAACAGAAGCTAGCTTCAGCTACGTCTGAATTTAAGGGTTTGATGGATAAATAAAACAAAATAAAATGACACAGCAATATTACAACTGGTATTTTCTAAATAGGACATAAACATGAATTCACCGTATCTCCAACTTTAATATCTGGGTGCGTGAAACAGTTGAGAGTTGCCATATATTAGACAACAGCTTCTGTATGTCAAGAAAAACTCCAGTTTTTTCTGTAATTTACAGCTTTATTGTTCTTTGAAGTCGAAGGCTCTTATTAGATTTACTCACTGGCTGTTTTTTTCCCTGAAGAAACTTTCCAAATACATTTTATTGTTAACTTTGGGCTACTAGCTTAGCAATCCAGGTAGCCGCTTTAAGTCATGTGACCAAGACGGATGTTGTGGGTAGTTTTCCTAATTAAAACTTCCTTCAGGTTCAGAACATAAACTAAAAGAAAAAGGGTTTTTTTTTTTTTTGTCTACAGACCGGTATCAGTTTGCAACCCGGGGGTTGGGGCCTACCTCCCTAAATTCTCAGCACTCCCTAAATTTCCTGCTAATATTCTACCGGGACCCCATAATAGGACTAGCTAAATGCAGCTGAGTTCTTTACAGGATTTTAACAACTCCTGTCACTACAGCAGTAGTTTTTTTCACTAATTTCCTTGAAGAAAAGGTAGGTTGGTTTACACTCATAAATAAACAAGCCTGTAACTTTTAGTAGGTTTATGATTTGCTGGAAAAACTTTTTTTTTTAACCTTTTCTGGCATCCCTAACTTCAGCTCATTTCACCATATTGCACCGTGGGATAATCGGCAGTGGTAGGTGTCTCTTAGAAATAGATACCCTAGTCTTTTTAATGCCAGCCCGGTTTCTTTCCAAGCAGCATCGATACACACACACACACACTTGTGAGGTAATACGTTTCAAACACTTTATTTATGTCCATCAGGCTAATTAGTGTGCACAGGATCCAAATACTGAGAGGTTCTTACAATGTTTGGACAATTATAAATACATAAAACACCATCTGCTTGAGACTGCCAGGCTGCCTGTAGCAGCTGAGATGGAGCAAAATTTGCCAACTATTGTCTCTGATCTGAGTTATCATCATGTGAATTTATTGGCTTGCACTAAATACATTGATTTATGTCCTCTCGACTTCAGGAGCTACAGCTGCCGGATGACTGAAGTAAGTGTGCATTGTTCATAAGCAGCATTAGGCCTTATTAAAAGATGCACTTAACTAAATTTCACATAAATTTTATGTACACAATATAGCTCTAAAGCACTTAATAACCATTTATCTTCGTGCTGACAAACTCGAGCGGGAGGCATTAGCGCAAGATTAAAGCCGTTTGTTTAAGTGATGATGCAAAGTGAAAGCTTGTGAACGTGGAAGCACGTGCAGCCTTTGTTCTGTTTAGCTCCTGTTTTGTTCTGTCTGACGTAAAGATTTATCTATAACTTTCATGTATAAGTACTTGTGTTTTGGATACTTGATGGGGTGAAAATTCTTTCTAAAGCTGGTGAGGACCCAGCACACGGTTCACCTTTAAAGGTGGAAAATCATTAAAAAAAAATGTAGATTTTGGAAATTAATTATAACTAGTCAATCAAAAACAAGCAAATAAACCAATTTGGATGTGAAATATAAAAATTAGGGATTTAGATATTCTGTTTTTGTCCTCCACCTTCAAACAACGGTAGCTGGGAAAGGCTCCAGCAACACAGTTTCATCACGTGTCTTATATCAGCCTTAAAATTAATTTAAAACAATAACCTAACATCCAATTTTTTCTAATCTCATGGTTATCTTTATAGGCTTACTTATTATCGTGCACTTGGGTTCTGTCCTCTATTTTCCTTCCCTCTATTCTTTATTATCTATTTGGTGCAGTGCGATTCATGCCGGACTCTCAGATTCCAGGTGGTTCGCCTGTGCTCCTGTTCTTGGCTGTGGACCTCGCCTCTGGCTCGTCTGTGACAACTGTATTGTGATATTTGTCTGTATAAATAAAACTGAATTGAATCTATTGAAATGTTAGTTTGATTATTTGTTCTGTAAATCTCTGGGACTTTAAGAAATATAGGGATATTTTTAGATTTCAATGAAAATAGAAAAAACAAATAATCTCAAAGGAAACCAAAGATTATAGTGTTGCTTGAGGATTAATGAGGAATTTGCTTGATCTATTTTTTAAAATTTTAAATCTACTCTAGTAGTTTCGTATAGGTCAGTTTTGTTTTGTTTTTTTTTCTCTTCTGAACAAATGAGCATCCACCTGAGACTCACCTGATCTGGAGAGGAGGTCTCTGTCTGTGTATTTTGCTAAAATCCACAAATATTTTTAACTCTGGCACAAAATATTGTTTTATAAAGTTATTTTATATAACCAAATCAAAACCAATCCTAACTCCAGAAAGGATTCAATTTCAACCACAGCATTTTAGAAAAAAAAAAAAAGGATTTTGGTTATTAAGGTTATCAAAGTCCAAAAGTCTTGATGGAAAAAATCAATTTAAAGTAATTATTTTATACATTTAAAACTCGGGTTTTGGCCACAAACATGCTTTGGGGATTAGTAATAAAGTAATAAATGCTGTAAGTGTGTGATGTTGTTCAGATGATGTGATCTGCTCTTAATAATTCAGAGTGAAAGCAAATGGACCAAAATAAGTAGAAACATCATGGTCTCAGGCTACAAATGTAAATTACATTAATTATTTAAAGTGCATGCAAAACAAGGCAATTGGTTACCCATTAAATACAAATGAATAAAGCTAAAATTTAATTTTTATTCCGAGTCTTGTGAGGTTTGTGACTCTAGTTTGCTTTAGTGTGATATTTACTGGTTTAGTTTTGTTTAGAGTTGTTCCATACAGTTACACTAGGGTTGACTTAACTACTATTTGACTTCTACTGTTTACATTTCTATTAATTTTCTCTTTTGGTCAGGGGTCAGCAACCTTTAACAGTAAAAGAGCTATTTGGACTTGTCTTCTACTGATCAAACCTTAGAAGGAGATGCAGTCTTACTTTAGCCTTTTAGTCTTTTCTTTTTTGGCTTAAAGAAAACTAACAATATAAAATGAATGTAGAATTTCTCAAAATCTGTTTTTTTTTTAACATTTGACAAAAGCTCAAATAAATTATTTTCAAAATAAAAGACACTCTAGTCGAAACAGGATCATCTCAGTGCAACTCTGGACAACTCGTAACCAGTATTGTGCAACACAAGATAATATGTATTTTTAACTAAAAAAAAGTTAATAAATAATCATACTAAGTTTGTGTCACATTTTGACATTTTATGTATAAATAATTGAAAAGCAAATTTGTTAGATTAATTTAAAAAGAATCAATTAGACATTTAAAATTCCAGATTTTATAAAATAAATAGAACAGCAAAAACCCTTGTGTAGGCCTATTTGTTGAATGTGTTCATACATTTATTTATATGAATGGCACTAAATCAAATGTTCCACCAAAGTGACTTATATTTCCCCCTCAGATTGTTTTGCTCCTTATACATTAATTTATTATAAAAAATATATAGAATTATGCACAAAATGAATTGTTAATGCTAAAAACGTGTTTTTCTATATGTTGTCTATGAATATGCGTTTATTCACAGCAAATAAAAATGGAAAAAATATATAAAATACAATTTAATTTACAAATAATATAATCTTCCTTTTAAACAAATCAGAGGTGAAACAACACAAAAACACTGCAACCACAACACAAAATATGGATTAAAATGGGCAAAAAATAATTTTCAGAGTGAAACGCTTGTGCACTTTATAGACAGAAAATAACAGCGACCAACTCATCACTGCTTTCTTGAGACCACAAACACAAGATGAGTGATATCTCTCCACATGAACCAACTTACTGAAAACTCCGGTCTGAATTCAAAACTGCCGCAATTGGTCGGCATATGCAAGTGATGAAATGAAGCTTCATTTGGAAAGTCACGTGATCATAGGCAACTCCACAAGTGACACTTTGAAAGATTCGAGAGATACAAATTTTTCTAAAATCTGAAAAGCTTAATACAGAAACTCATTTAGAACTTCATGTTTTTATGTTTTCTTCGTGTGGATTTCTGTCTGCATCTGTTCAGGTGAATTAACACAAAAGGAATTAAAGCAAAGCGATTAACACGTTTAATCCCAGTAATCTTTCCAGAATGTGTCAACAGTTGGTTTGTTACAGTCGATTCCGCTTTTGCCTGCATTGACCATCTGAACGCGGTTATCCATTAAAATAAACTTTCAGGACAGAAAATCAATTCTAAAGTTTTATAGTTGGAATTGTGAAAGGTCTAGTTTAAAATGCAAAACTCCAATTAAGGAAATAAATGCCTGTCCTCCAGCGGCAGTAAAATCGCACTGAAGAGTGGAACTTGAACTAGATGCTATAGATTGATATATAAAAAAAAAAGAAACTCAAGTGGTGCTGTGAACTTCTTTTTTATGGTAATGAAGTTTTTCTGTCACTCTTGATTCAAATGCAGAGTGCTAACTTCTGGACAGAAACCTAATTTAATAAATACACTCTCAACCAGCTGAGATAACAGAGGACAAAGGCAGCGAAAACACAAAGGTGGAAGAGCAGACGACCTGACAACTGAAAACCACAGACTTAAATCAACTGAGCAGCTTTTAGCGGCAGCAGGAACAGCTGTGGAAACAAAAAGCTGGTGGGAACCAGACAAAACTGCAAGCCTTTGAAAACAAAGACAAAACAAATCACCACTTGATCTGAAAACACAAATCAATACGACCAAACTAAAGAGAAACCAATCATCACCTTTAAATAGCTATTTTGGAAAAGATCTGATATGATAGAAGTCCCTTTTTAAACATTTACCCGCAGGACGGGCTTAGTTTCGTGGTTGAAGAAGATGCAGTCAAGATGTTCAGAAATAGAAACTGAAAGTTATGCATCAGGCTTTTCTCAAAGACCTCCTTCTGTTTTCTCTTTTTTGGTTGTTACACCATAGACCAAATAAAACTCGGTAACCATAAAACACATTTAACATTTTACATGTGGTCGTCCACCAGCATGTAGAATGTAAGAGATCTTAAGATTTATTTTAACAAGAGAGTATGAAAAGAGGAATATATTCCAACAGTGAAAGTATTTTGGTGATTCGATTTTGGAAACAGAACGACGAGCTTGAGACTTTGGTCACGATTGTCTTTACAGGTGGATACATTCATAAATGTATGAACCTGGACAGGGCACACAGGTGGTCTGTACAAAATATGATAGCCATAGATTGCCCAGTGAGCTCGTGGTGTTAAGTTCTGCTTCTTGTGCAGGCCGCTGTGACTCCTCCCATTCTCCTATGGATCCTGCTAAGCAGTCACAGCTGCCTGCACTTCGGTTCTGTGTACCTAAAGAACTCTGCTGTAGCCCTCAGTATGTCATCATTTTGTGTCCTGGCTTGTTTTCTCAGCCCTATGACCTTGTTTGATTATGACTTTTGTAAATTTAACCCCTTGGACTTTGCCTCTAATGTGCTGTAACTCTTTCCTGCATCTGGGTTTCCTCCTGCTTGCCTAACCCTGATATGTAGAGCAAAAAGTGTTCATGTACATTTTTTTCCTATGGGTACGCTGTGGGTCATTGTGTCGTAGCAAACATTTATATAACAGGTAATGGTAAACAAGAATGAAGTTGGTGAGATACAGGCACATTGTATGAGTTTTAAATGTCTTCTTGCCCCCCAAATCCTGTGCACTAAGTAAGGAGCCCGTTAGTGATATTAACATGATAAATGTGGACTCCTTCCCTGACTGTTAGAAATTAGGAAGTTAGACAATCAGTTTAGATTGTGTGGACATCAGGCACACCCCATGTGTGCAACATTTGTGCGCGGTCAGTAAGGGGTCGGCATGTGCAGCTTACTATGCCGTAGATGCTTGATATGTCATAAGTGTGTGTAACTTCTGTTACCCTTACAAATATTTCACAAACGTCCTTCATAACGTCCCTTGAGGTGTTCGTATGAGCTTCAAGGGAACTTCCGGACAAATCTGTTCTCCCTTGTACTATCCTAGGTATGTTAACGCAGGGAGTGAGCCCATCTGGAACCCAATGATTTTTGATTTTCACTGGTGTCCATAGCAGACATGAAATCCTGTCCACCTTTGTCATGGGAGGGATAACAGATCTGGACCCCACAAGATAGGTTAAACTGCAGGTGCTCCTTTCTATGACTCTATAAGGGACAACCCATTGACATGTATTAATTTACTGGACAAAACAAGGTGTTGACATCACTTATAGATAGATAGATAGATCCTTCGCGAATGAGGCCAAAGCCCAACACTGCGGCTTCCTGTTCGTCTGCCGCCATTTTGGTCCAAGTTGGTCTGAGCCACTATTTTAGAGGAACTACTGTCGTCAGTCATGAGTAAGCTTGTTCAAAGTCCACACCCCTCTCACTGAGAGCTCGTGGAGGAGCTGTCAATCAAACATTCGAGGTGGAGCCAGCAGGAAAATACTGAGTAATAACAGTCTACTTCTCTATGGAAGTCTATGGGATTTCAGCTTTCTTGAAGCCAGCGGGTGCTTCCTATTTGGAACACGAGAGGAGAGGACAACCCAAAAACCTGCAGCATACCTCAGATATCTCAGATTCCAGACTCTGGTCATGAACCAATGAAACTTCTCAGGTGGCTAAATGTGATCGAGAACAAAGGAGAAGGGGGACAGAACAAACAATACTATAATTTACAGGAAAGCTGAAAACAGCAACATGCAAAAACCAACTGATTTATCATTAGCTGCGTTTCCATTGACTATGAAATTGTGCAAATTGGATTTGTGATAACAAATTCGCCTAATGGAAACACATTAATTTTTGCATTTGTTGAAAAAATGTTTTTCCGCTTGAAGGAGGTGGTTTTTGTCTACATCTGTCGCTACGTTCTTGAATGACTTATTGCGTCACTTGGTTTGTTTATATGCATAATTATGATTTAATGGAAACAGTGTAATTGCAAAATTACGTTTTTTGAAATCAATTTTTCTTGACATATTGCTCCATGATAAAAAAGAAGTCCCATAGTCTCCTCAATGGGATGAACTTTTGAGAAGTACTACAAAGAAATCGTCCGGCGGTCTTAAAGAACAGGCACTGAAGAGTGGGATGAGGGCAAGGAGTTATATGAATATAATAGCAGGAGCTATTAACTAATAACAAGGCACAATCCTTTCAGCATTCAAGCAGTGATGAGAAAATTAACATGTCCTCATGAACAATCGCTGCGTGATGGACTCTGCTCTCGCTAAAAAGCTCTTTGCGCTTTTTTAATTCATTGTGTGTCATCATTTTCATTTTGCCTCTATTATGTTCTGCTGTTTGTGTTGTATTAGCTGTTGTGCCGTCGCTGAGCTCATCCATTGACCTTGCTTTGGGCTGTAGAGTTTTCACTTCATAACCTTTTGTGATTAGATCCACAGATTCGCACTGTAATGCATCGAGATGCTGAATGCTGTTAGAGAAAGGACGTGTCTTTGTTATAGAAGGCATTTAATTTTACACAATATAAGAAAAAATTCATTTATAAGGACCAGAAGCCTGTTGATCAACACTTTTACGATCAGGAAAAAGAGATAGATTAATAGATTTAGCCACAAAGTTGACAAAATTCCTGAAATCAGGCTAAAATTAATCTTATGTGTGATTACAATTATTTCTTCTTGCGTAACAAGCCTCCTAGTAGTTCCAACCTAACCTGGTGTATATTCAGCTACTTTAATTTCAATGCTATCCCTTAGTTTAAATTCCGCCTTAAGGGGAATACAGCGGAATTTCTTATTTTACCACCTCAAAAGTCTCTATATTTCAAATTACATTTCCAGATAAAAAAAATATGATTTTCTATCAGATTTGGAAACCAACACAAAGCTTAATCACATCTGATGTTTTGGGTTTGACAGAGCACGAAGTTCCGAAAGAGTTCAGGTTCTGTCAAACAAAGGAAAAGTGGAAGAATTCATTCATTCCGAAGGGATTATGTCTCGTTAAAAGGGTGCAAAATTAGGTGCAAAAAGCAGATTTTTCTGGTAACACATCCAGTGTGGATTTCAAGCATAAATGAAAACTGAAAGGTGTGAGAGTGCGAAGTGATGCACGTCTAAAAACACGGTCAGAAGGAGCCAAGTATCTGTCCATAGGCATTGTGCGATCCTGACAACATTTTGTAAAAGGCCTGTCCAAATAATTTTATCTATTTTGGTATGTTTTATGTGTCTATATTTGTTAGATGTATTGTTTTCGTGGTAGAACTGAGGATTTTGGGCAAACAGGAGAAAAAAAAAGAAATTGGATTTTTTTTGGGAGAAGACGTCAATCAAAATGACACCTGGTACTTCATTAGTCAACACTTCTTTCAGACTGCTTACATTTGCATGTACAATTCTGAGCTCTCCTTTCATTTTGTTGCTTCCATATATTTGCTTGGAAATGTAACCCCCAGTACACGAGTATATGTGTAGACGATCATATCAGATTGTTAAAAAAAAAATTCTATTATTAAACCTGTTAAATAGAACATTTAGAAATATGTTTGGGCCTTTTGGAGACCCCGATTTACGGGAGCTGAAGATGGAGGCAAAAATGAGAGAATGTGAGAGGAAGTGGAAACCATTGCATCCCCCAAATCAACATGATGGATGTAGGATCACTGGCAAAGAAAATAAACAAGCTTGGAGAGCTGATGAAGATACATAACGAGAATCAGGGATGCAATATTATGTGTTTTACTGAGACTTGGCTGTGATAGCATATTTCCGATTCCAATGTCTCGAACCGTACTGGCAGAGCTTGTGGATAAAATGGCAAGAGTAAAGGAGGAGCGATTGCAGAGCTTGTGCAAAACAGATGGTGTATTCCTGGATATGTTACTGTGAAGTAGGGAGTCACATATTGAACCGTTAGCTGTGAAAACTCTTGTGTGCACATTTCTTTCTTACAGTTTCGCGGCAACAACAACTTTGATCGAGCTGGTGCCCGGCCAAAAAAGTCTTCGTCCAAGTCCCCGCTGTAACTGGCATCGCCCAATCAGATTTTTTTGTGCAACTGCGACTCGATGAAGTACATTCTGTTGCTTCCATTCGTCATTATGGTCATTGTGGAAGTCTGGAGTTATGAGCAAATTTAGTGGAAAACAAACAAACAAAAAGAAAAAAATGCTGACACATTTGTTTCAAAACTCAATTTCCTTGTAGATAAGGGTGCAAAAAAAAAAAAAAAAAAAAAACCAAAGATGGTAATTGAGTCAAAAGCTATTTAGATTGTGTAAACAGGAAGCCTTCACGGGTACAATATGTAAATATACAATCTGCTAGGCGAGCTCCGACTGAGCTTTTTTTTTTCTTTTACAAAAGAACACATGGCCTCCGTTTCTCACTTATGAATTAATTTCCTTGTGAATTCCTGAACAAGTAATATATTTTATTCTATTATATGCTAAGTAACAAATGTAATAACAAATCTTATTTACTTTAGCAGTTCACACGGATCAAGTAAATACAACAAACTGCTCTTGAGTCTGTTTGAATTTTGTGCATCAGTTAGCCAGCTGCTTTAGAGATCGGCATGTTTTCATGCCTGTCCACTGACACAGCTCTTAGCTTTACCCTGTCATTATCTCACAACATGTCAAAAGTGACGGACAGACACACGACCCAGGTGAGGAGAAATGTTGAGTTACAGTTTACAGAAAAAGGAGTTTAAGAAGTGCAACAAACTGAATGCTTGAATGTTGCTATAACCATTAAAAAAGCTTATTTCATATTGTTTATTAAAATACATTATTATAATTAATGTATTCTTGTTTTGATATAATATATATTATATGTAATTAATCATATATCAATATTATTATAATTTATGTTACATGATTCTGTTATTGTTTATTATTGAATCAAGCAAAATCAATTTTTAAAAAGATTTTTAGTTGTTTATAATGTTAATTCCTCATAAAAAACAACCCCAAAGTATTATTTTGCTCCATTCACGCATGTCTGAGCATTCCACCAAAACCCAGGCCTCTGAGCACCAGCCCCTCCTAATCCTAGCTGGTCTTCACATTGTGACATCACAAAATGGGGAGCTGGCCCCTCCAGGAGGAGTCTGCGCTGGCAGCTCCGCCCCCAAGCTAACAGACAAACACACTTTCTCCATAGAGCTAGCATTAATCGGCAATACTTGATTTCATGTGCACAACATGAACATCTATCCCCGCAAAAGTTCGGATGTTGTTTGTTTTCGTGGGTGAATTGGGCGACACCCACAAGGAGTGAAAAGGTGTAACCAGAGAATCGAATCATCCTACTTTTGGATAGAAAATGAACTCCCGAAAATAAATTGTTAAAAAATTAAATAAATAAATTTTAGTATGCTAAAGGTAATATGTTATCATATGGATACAGTTTACTCTGTGAGGCTTAACCCTAGAACACTTTCGCTATAAAAAGTGATACCATCAGTCATTTTTACCCCATATGATAATATACCCAATAAAAAGTATTTCTCATAAAAATAGATCAAAATATGATATATTATATTATTTATTTTTTATTTTCAACTGTGATTTATGTTAAAAAATGAAAAATAAAAACATGGGAGGATCCTAAAAACATGCTTGAAAATTACTGAAAAATTAGGAATTTGACAAGTAAAATATAAATAAATAAATACATGCTGAAGTTGGAGACTTGGTTTTTGGTCCATCCATTCCTGAGACATGTGAGATTTTACCCACATTACCCGTTACACTCAGGAAAATGCAACAAATTGAAAATCCTGTCAATATTTTTGCTTAGGTGAAAATCACCCGGCGATAGCGCTTTAGGGTTAAGAAAAGCAGGATATAGTTTTAAAAACTGGCCGTTAGCTTTTCAAATTCAAGGAAATATTTAAAGTCTTTTTTCTTTTTTATATCTTGATATTTTAAATGTATTTTTTTTAATTTTATTACCATTCCAGAATCCATTCTCCAAAAATCTTCCACTTTGATCACAAGTCATTAAAACCAAGTTCCTTCTGGTTTAAGTTTAAGTAAAGCACATATGTGTTAGTGTGAAGAGATTCAAGCCGACAATAAATACATTTTAAAAGATTCAAGTGTTCTTTGTTGGAGAGTGATGTGTAAAAATGCTTGGAAAATGGCTTTGATGAGCTGCCTTGAGTTTGGCCTATAAGCATTTAACAAAAAAATGTTGGTGCAAGGTTACTTGATAAAAATCTGAAACTTTCAGTGATGAAAGAAGAGCTAAGATGCTTGGCTTGAGTTAAATTCTCATAGAAACATGAAATAAAGGTGAAAACTCTCAGTCTGTGTTTCCACGACAATTTTTTGTGTGGATCGTTGCTGTGTCAATCTTGTTTTACATCGCACCGAGCAAATTTCAAAATAATATGTTAGGCTTCACCTTTTAAAAAAAAAAAAAAAAAAGTGGATTTCTCATTAGTCTAGAGGGTTGAATATTCATTTAAAAAATAGGCTCAACTTAATAAGACTCACAAAAATATTTAATAATGACATAATAATTAAAACTCACTGGGAACGCCTTTAAAACGGTCAAAAGTTGATCGAAGGGCAACTTTAAGCTCATTTGAAAATATATAACCATCATTTTTTGTTTTTCTCATATGAGAAATTCAAATTCTGACCCATGTATTTGAAAAAAAATAGTTATAAATGACTATTTATGCATCAGATTTTTGTTTAGATGATTTTGATTTCAATGATTTATTTATAGCTTCTCTCGCCACATTTTGGTTTGCTTCTTTGCACTAAATTTGACCAAAAAACAAATTCCAGTAGTTATGCAAATAACATGAGTAGTTTATTAATAAATTATTGTAAAATGTACTTTTTTGAAACCTAAAGCTTTTGCAGTAGGCCCAAGGACACAGCGACTCTCGATTCTTCAGGTCGAATCCCCGCCGCTTGATTGGCAGACAGCTACAAAGCCCACTGAGCTCCAGCTGCCCCGACTAATAGGAAAACAAAATCATGTTTTTTTGACTGAGAAAGTAGGTTACACACCGGCAAAAAAAATGTACTTTTCAAGGTTTAATAAAAAAAAAAATACAACAGAGTAGGGCTGGGTTTATGACATTGATTTATACTCAATAGGTCAATAATTAAACCACAAAAGTAGAGATCGAGCTAACACATATTGCTAGCTTGATGCTAACGTATAATAAGGTGTCCCACTGGAGAGCTAATGCTAACGTTCGGTTGACCTAAACATTCATTGCTGACTAAATTAACATCTTTATAAACTCACGAGTAGTAAGGAAGTATTTTTCAGTAACTGTTTGTGGTCTAAAGCGTTGGTTTTTTTGCTCATACTTTCTTCTTCTTCTGGAATGAGTTGTAGTGCTATAGCGCCACCGCCACCTAGTGGCCAAACTGAAACCCCCTCCAGGAGAACAATTGTTCTCCGTTTTAAAATCCATGTAAGTGTTCACACGCCTTACCCTGGGCTGCATGGCGCCGTAGGCAAATTAAGAATTTGGTGCACCCCAGACATTCCAAGTGGGGCTCAAATCGGGAAAATCTCAGTTTAAAAGCAAATACGCTAACTGTGCCACCAATCAACTAATGAACAAACAGAAAGTAGGGATCTTTCAATTGTTTAAGGTGTTGGGGGAAAAAAAACACTAAACTGCCAAATAAATTTATCTTTTTTGACCAGAATGCAGCAGGGAGTGAATTTCCAAGCAATTTTGTTCTAGTAAAAAAGACGAACCTCTGCTTTGAGCTGGTGTTTCCTACCTTTCCTGTTTTCCTCCTTAAAGTTATAAATAGCACTAACAGGGGCAACACTGCGCACCCCCAACCAAGTTTAGCAGCAGCAGTAACAGGAAGGGATGGGGGGGTGCCCTGCAGAGTTATTGATTACATCAAACTTTTGAGTAATTTTATTCATGTTTTTAATACTACTTCTTTATTTTTTTTTACAGGAAATAAGTGGTAGGTAAAACTGCTTAACTAAAAAAAAAAAAAAAAAAAAATATATAATCATTGTGATTTGGCTCCCCCTCCAGCAGATGGTGTCCTGGGCGGCCGCCTAGGTATTAGATTGATGTCTTCAAAAACTAATTTTGATTTATAAACAAATGTGTCTAAATGTGAAAACTCAAAATTGAAATTAATCCAATTGAGAAAATATAAAGCAGAGAAAAAAATTGAATTCATTTTAAAAGGTATTGGTGATACCCTACAGCTGAGAAAAAAAAATAAAGGAGCATTTTAAGTGTATTTGGAAAATATGCAGCAAATAAGCAAAAAACACAATGAATGTTACATAATTTGGAATTGTGATTTTAAATATGGAAGGTAAGTATTTAGCATTTATATTAATCATGTTGATCTAGTTAACCAGTTATACTATTATAGTCCAGATAAACTTTGATTAATCAATACAGAATCTTCTGTATTATTCCACAAAGTGCTTATTTATCACTTTTGCACACCGGGGGTAAACAGGGGTTAATTACCTTTGCTCAGGGATACGTCAATAAGAGGTGACCAGAAACTGAACCTCTAACCCAACAGGCTGGGATGGCTCTCGCCTGTGACAACCCAGTATAACACTTTCAACCCAAATATTTTATTAAATAAAGATACTTTCACACCGAGGCTCCAAACAAAATGACAGGTCAGTCACTTCAGAAGCCTCAGAATGTTCCCCCGAGCACAAAAAAAAATGCGATTTTTGTTTTGCCCAAAAAGTGGCAACCTCCCTGGGAAACTCGGGAGAAAATTAGCACAGCGTGATTGACAGATGATTCTCCGTTGATGAGAAGGTTGCCAGCACTCAATGCAGGAACTAGGTCGAGTCTTTCAGACGCTCATGACAAGTTGCTCCCTTGCCGCTGTCCCCTGAGGCTGCATGGCTTTTTTTTTTTTTTTTTTGCATCACCTGTGCTCCCCAAGGGTTTAGCGAGGACTTTAGTGTGCGCCGAGATCCAGCCGAAGTTCAGTTTGTGATGCTTACATGCCAATGGACAACCCAGACAGATTTTGTATATAATTAGACTCCTGCGCTCCGGCGTACACGCAACCAAAGTCCATCACATACGGATGGAGATGACTCCTCATCCCTGCCACTGCTGCATTATTGAGTGTGACAGGACTCTGCTGAGTTTCTCTCCCATTCCCTTTGTACTGCTTTCCTTACCCACCACCGGCGCGCTCCCCCCCCCCCAAAGCCCTCCTCTACATCCCGCCACCACATGTGTCCTCTGTGAAGTGGAAATGCCTCCCCATTAAAAAGCGTCAACCTGAAGCAGATCACTGCTGTACTTATGCTAATGTAGACACTGGGAAATATCACATAAGGAGATGAAGAAAGAAGTTATAGAGGCGAGAAATCAGATAAAGAAAAAAAAATTACAAGCCTCACTTGAGAGATAAAAGTATATTTCTAGTAAATATCGCAAATATAAAGCAAACATTTGCAGTTTGGCGATTTACTGAAAGACGCTGGAAAGAGTAAACTGGAATGAGAGATAATTGGGCTCACACTTGCCCTTTTCCTGCAAAGCAGAAGTATGAGCGTGCATCAGCGTTTGCAGGTGGTCTCCGTTTTGTCGTCTGCATGCTTGATTCACAGCTGTTTATGTTGCTCTTAATGGTTCCATTTTTGCGCAAATCCTTTCCTCTCACGTCTAAAGTCCCTCCATAATCAGTGTTAACTGCTTCGGCACGAATGCAAATCCAGGAAATCTAACTGCGGCTTTTAGCACAAATACTCCACGTTGGTTATTGGATGAAAATTTTGTGTTTAAATGCTGCATAAAATCACAGCATGAAATTAAAGGGCCGTCTTGCTAATACATTTGGCGGCGTGGGATCAGCACCTCTGTCACTGCGGAGAGTGACAGTACTGATAAACCGTAATCAAATCCTCTCCTCCGAGGGTCTGCCTCATTCTTCACTGCACATAATTTGGAGAGAGGAGGAAAATTAAGTGTCCTTTTGATCTCTGCAGCTGAATACTGAACATGCAGCAAATTAAAAAGAGATGCCGGCTGCATATGTCTGGAGGATTGCTTCAAAAACAATACCTTTTTATGTATTTATATATATTCTGACATGCTTGATTGTCTCAGGCCTTGATTATCTCCGTGTGCAGCAGGGCTGTCATTTATTATTCATGAATATGATTATATTATCAGAGGAGTCGCAGGGTCAAAACACTTTACTGCCACAAAAAAAAAAAATAGTATCATGATATATTTTTCTTTTACTTTGGATTTTACTTCACTTCCTGTTTTGCAACCCCCAATAATTTACATTAAAATTAACTTGGAATCTCAATTTGAATATATTAAAAAAATCAAATTTTTAATCCCAAACGTTGAACATGAGCAAAAATTGTGTTCGAAAATGGTTCCACTTGCAGTTTTAAAATGAATGAGGCCTCATAGTTGAACCCATTAAAATAGCCGGTGAGTGTATGTTTTAGCTTTGAACACACTATTACTCATAACACCTTCTCAGCAGACAGATCTCCTGTCCAAACAGAAATTCTTGACGAAGTGTGTTCTTTATTGCAAAGGTTACCATGGCTACAGTTTGATGTTAATTGCATTAAGCAAATCCAATTTGCTAAATGAATATCAGAGTGTCATGCAGGGTGTTTCATGAGTCTGACATTCTTAAAGGGCTTCTCTCGCTGGATGAAAGCGCTCAGCATCAACTTCTTTTCTTTGTGTGTCCACACTGAAGTGATGATAATGAGGAGTCTAATGATCATGTTAATAACAGTGGTAAAGATAAAAATTAGAGGAACAGCTGTCCGTTCCCAGATGTGTAATTACGTAAGCAGTAATTATATTCGTTCTATGGCTGAGAAGAAAAAGTGAAAAAAAAGTAACTTGTTGACTTTATTTCAGATCTTTTTTTTTTTAAATGTAACAATACGGATTGCATTTTATTCCTGAAAGTCACCAAGCCAAAAGGATATTACATAATATAAAACCAACTCTAATCACCTTTTGATCTGTTTTCAAAGCGTTCCTAGTGCTGGGTGGAATGATCCAGAATATCGATTGCACCGATGTCTTGAAAAACTGTTTTCCATGTCATTGAAAGTATCCTATTTCTGTTTTTATATTTATCAAGTCATTTAAAAAGGGAAATGTAGAAAAAACATTTAAAAAATTTGAGATTTTGGGGTTCATGTTACATCCACCGCATTTAAGAAAAATATCTGCATTGTTCTTGATATTTACGGGTATTGGATCGGTACCCAAATGCTCAGTATCGCCCACTCTAGTTACAAGTGGCCTTTTATTAGAATTGTGACTTTTTTTTGCCAAAATCAAAGAACCCTTTCATTTCCTTGGACATAATTTCTGCAGTAGTTGGTCAGAAATTCACCTTTGAGTTTTGGGCAGGACTTTTGGCGTGGAATAATCCCGCCCCACTTTCCATCACCCATCTGTTAATAAATCGTAGGATCAAAACAGGTTGGGTTTTGAGGTTGATACTTTCAGTACTTGCTGTGCAACTTTTCTTCAATACATACAGTAAATTGCTTGAATTTACTTATGGATTTCATGCAAGCGCATCGCCTTCCTGTCTGCAGCGTTGCCAGATTGGGCAACAGCCCCATTTAGAGCAAATATCTGCCCAATTTGTGCAAAAAAACCTCCCAAATTTGGCAACATTATCTGTCTGTGTAACCATCTCACCTCTTCCTCTCTCGCTGCTGATCACAGCTTTCCTTTCCTTACATGCTTTATTTGAGAGCTGAGTCATTAAAGATCCACATATTTGCTTTTGTTGTTTTTTTTTATGTTTTTATATTTATTGGTGTTGTTTTTGTTGAAATTTTTCACCAATGACTTTGATATTTTATCTCTTACTTTATTTTTTAAATATATCTTTGTGGGGCTGTTTTACTTACATTTTTATCATATTTTCCCCTTTTCTTTAAATTTTGCACTACATACTGTTTTTTTTATTGTTATTCTGTCATTAAGAATACACACCTTCTATATTTGATGTATGTTCAGTTCAGATTGTTGTAGTTAGTTATTACGCATTTTTAATTGCCAAAATTGATATTCAATTTTATTTATATAGCCCAATATACTAGCTCTGTAATTACTTGGTATTGGATCCAAACCCGTCCCAGCTCACAACCCCAACCTGATATTGGAGATGAATGCAGGGGAGCAGACTGGGATGATGTGGACTCTAAAAGAGATTTGGTGAACTGATTCTGAGGTTGAAGCTACCCTTGAAAAGGCCTAAAGAAAACTAAAAAGGAGGTTCATGGATATAATGGAGGACGACATATGGGCAGTTTGTGTGAGTGAGGAGGCAGATGATTCACTGTGGTGACTTCTAAAGCCAGCAGCTTAAAGAAAAAAAAAGATTTTATAAAAGTTTCCAGGTAAATTCAAAACAAATTTCAGGTTTTTTAGCTTCCAGAACCTTCTGTTGTCCAGCTCGTCTGTGAATTTATCACGATTGCTTTGCTGCTTTAGAAATCTTGCAAAAAAGTGAAGTTAAAGGTTACAGAACTCACTCTAGTCTTTTTAACAAGTCTTATTTTTGACACTTTTGGTCTTTTTTTATAACGTCGTGTTTCCCAAAACAATCTTTTAATCTTTAGTTTTTCCATTTGCGACTGCAACTTGTGAGTCTAGTTTCTGCTGAGTTGTCCCTCAGACTCCTGACCAGTACATTCTCAGTCATGACTCGTTACATTTGGATGTATTTTCCAGGCTTTTTGACATTTTGGGTGTCTCCCAAGTCATTGTTTTCCCTGTTTTCATTAAATCAAGGATCCCCAACACCCCGGGACGTGGATTTCTACCAATTGGTACCCAGTCGCTATTGCTAACTTTGATACTTTTCAATCTTTTGATTCGGAAGGAAGTTTTATTTTGGAAAACTACTGAATCCTGATCACCAACTCCGCCTGTCTTGCTAAATTACGTGACATAAAATGGCTGCTGCTCGGACCGCTAGCTGAAAAGCCAAACAAAAAGACATATTTGGTAATCCAGCGAGGAACATGAAAAAGAACCTTTGACTTCAGAGAAACATATAGCTGCTGTTTACAGAAAAAACAGGAGTCTTCTTATATGGATTCATGGAGACAGCTGTTTCCACACCAAACCACTCCACCTAAAATACAGTCACAGACAGGATGGATTCACTGTTATTATTATATTAAGAAAATACAATTTTTACGACGGTTGTGTCATTTTGTTTTGCTTTATTTATTCATCACCCCTGAAATCAAGGGAAAACATTTTACAGAGAATAAAAATTCAACCACATAAAGTTTCTGCGCGGAGGTAACTTAAAGGGTCATTTAGGATTTTTATCTTCAGAGAGGAGGAATTTGGCAGGAAACTATTCAGGAACTTTAGCAGAAAACATAAAACTTCCTTTAAAATCAGAAAATAAAAAAAGATGATAGAATAACTGTTGCGTATATGCGTTGTTTCATTGTCTGACACCCAAAACGTCAAAAATGGACGTGGACGGGGTCCAGAAAATACATCAATATGTTGAGTTGGGACTGAGAATGTGTTAGCCTGACATAATCGTTATTCTATGAATGAAACAAATCCTACTTAATTTTTAAAATATATTATTATGTGATTACCGTATTTTCTGGACTATAAGCCGCTACTTTTTTCCAAGGATTTGAATCATACGGCTTATACATAGGTGCGGCTATTCTGTGGATTTTTCTTCCACTTCTAGGGGAGCTCTAACTGGAATTTGAATCAAAAACAAGAAAAAAATCAATGCAAATCAGAGAAGCCAACACTACTTTTTCTGTAGCAGATAGAACACTCGTGATAAATTATTAACTGGTAATTATTTTTAAAATCCTTTTTAAAATGTTATAGTAATTATTTTATTTTTCAACATAGATATCTGCGGCTTATAGCCCAGTGCGGCTTGTATTTCTTTTTTTTTTTTTTAATTGAGTAGGTGCAGCTTATTTTCAAGTGCGCCTTATAGTCCAGAAAATACAGTACTTATAATATACTACTTATACAAAATGTAATTCCCAATAGTGAAATTTTAGTTTTAGCCATATTTTTAAGATGAGTTATTTTTTTCAGCACAGTCCATAACTAGTTACTATAGAAACTGATTTCTGCAATTCAGAGTTCAAGCCAGGTAACTGTTTAACTTTACATGGATATTTTTTCAAAGGCAGATGATTCTTCTCTGTACGTTTTGAGGGTTTTGTTTTTGTTTCCTGAAGAAAAATTCTAAGCACGACACAAAAACAGTGTAGCCGTGACACATCCCAATGTCTGACCTTTATAGCTCACTCTCACAGAAACAGAACGACATTCATTTGCTCCGGCGGTTTAATCCTCTTTTGCAGCACTCCACTCGTCCTTGCACATTTTGCAGGGCATGTGTTTGTTAAGCGACAAATTAAACGTCCTCAGACATAAGTAAACAGTCTCAGATCACTCCAACACATATTTTTAACCAGTGATGGAGAAAAGAACTTTTTATGCTTGAAGAATTTTAAGACTGAAGGGAAAGAAAATTCATTTTTCTCTGACTGAGTCTCTTCTCACGTGTACGTTTTTCACAAGCTAACACTTAAACGTCAATATTCCTTTAGTCTGCCAACCCCTCCAACACAAATATTGAGTGCAGGACTTATGTGTTTTCACCTGCTGGACAAAACTGACAAGCTTAGTCAGCTGAGAAAGCAGCTGATGAATGATGTGCCTCTGCAGTCATGTGACAATTCTGAATACTGCAGACAACAGCGACAGTAAATACAAGGCAAAAGAAAATATTATCTGATAAAAATCTATAATAATTACAGTTGAATATAAAAAGATCACTTTCTTCTCAGAATTTTGATTCGATTTAATGTGAGTTTGATCATTCTGAATTGATGTGAGATCTAGAAATGAAGAATTTCTGTACACAACCAGTGACTTTTGCCTTATAACAAATCGACTGTCAGCATTTTACAAATAGTGACAACCTCGTAGGGACCACCTGAAGAAAAACAACACTTTAGAAAGTGTTCAAAAAGCTATGTGTGGCTATAAAATAAGACAACATAATCATAGCATGGTGGTTGTAAAAGGCTATTATGTTTTAAAAGATTAGAAAACCAAAGTTACTAACATCTGTAGCCTTCCGAGCATGAGTAATAGTTCGCAGTATGGTGAGTGTGCTGGCCGTGCAGAATAGTCTCAGCTTCCAGGAACTGAGCACAGATCCTGGCAATGTGTCTCAGCAAACTCATGGTGGTGTTTGTGGTTGAATGAAAAAAAATAACCTTGAAATCTTATTGCAGTGACTCTACACATTCAAAATGTCATCAATAATGTGCAACTGTGTTTGTTTTCTGTGTCATAGGTCTCCCCGTACCATAGCTCCACCACCACCGTGGCCTACTAAAGAAAAAGACATTCACATGACCCATAGGAACTTATATTTCCTAAGTAGTAAAAAGAAAGAAAAAGAAAAAAACCTGCAGAAACTGATTGCTGCTTTTAGCTTTCTTATCCGAGAATATCTTGGATGTGAAGAACGTCTGTTGTTCCGTTTAGGAACATAGAAAGTTTTCAATCAACAAAAGTATGATAATTTATCTCACCTATAAACTTTAAAATACAAATACAAATTAAGAGGTAAATTATTCGATATTCAAGACACATTTCAATTTAATACAATTTTATTTATATAGCCCAGGAGAGTCCAAAGTCAGTCCTCGAGGCCCAGAGTAGGTATAAGAGATGACTCACATGCACCATTACGATGCTTGGAGTCTTCCCGAGTAAAGAACCGAGGAGGTCCGAACAAGTATGCAAAGAATCACCAAAGGGGGCGCAATATTTGCAATCAAAACCATGACAACGAAATAATCCAATAGAGAGGAATCATCATAGGATAACAATCGGATTTCAATAGACAGAAATCAGGCTGGAAGTGTGATGTTTGAGCTAAAGTGAGTGCTAGCGAGTTGCATGCTAGTTTGTCATTGGTCGCACATTAAAAAGACAAAATTGACACATAATTTGTTCAAAATACATCCTGCTAGTGTTGAACTTCTTTTTGGTCACATGGACCGGAGGAAGTCCAGCTAGAATTTGCAGCGCTCAAGTGGTACACCGGGCTCCTGCTGGTTTTCCAGTGACCTGCCTTATTTACATTTGATTACTGTCACAAAATATGAACAGTTGGTTGCTATCTAAACTGGATGCCTGCCCTTAGACCAGAGGTCTGCAACCTGCAGCTCCAGAGCCACATGTGGCTCTTTTATCTCTCCATTGTGGCTCTCTGGCTGAAACAAAATAAAATAGTAAATAAAAAAAAAAAAAAATAGGAGATTACCTTTTGCAACATACTAATTTTTTGTTTTGTTTTTTTGGCTATTGTGATTTCTACTGGGGCTTTTAGGCTAACTTAGAGTTTTAGCTTCTATTTTAGCAACATGCTAATGTTTTTGACTTAATGGGCTAGTTTGGAGTTTAGCTAATATTTTAGTAAATATTGATGTTTTTTAGCTTTATTTTGCTTATACTGCGGCTAGTAAATATTTGTATTGATAATTATAATTTAGCTTGTAAATTTTAGCTTATTTTTAGCTACAAATTTTTGACATTAATTGACTAAGTATTTTCTGAGGAATTGTAAGCTATTTTGGAGTTCAGCAAGAAATTAAGCAACCTAGCTTTTTCTGGCAAATATGGCCTCTAATTAGTTTTTTATACTAATTTGGAGTTTAGCTAATATTTTAGCAGTATGGTAACATTTTTAGCTAATTTGTTATCTACTGGGAGTTTTAGGCTAATTTTGAGTTTAGCTTTTATTTCAGCAACATGCTAAAATATTTGGCGGTTTTAATTTACAGAGAAACGTTATGCTCATTTTAAAATCAGCAAGTAATTAAGCAATAAGTTTGCTTTTATGCTACTAAAGTTAAAAAAATTCTCTTTTTGAGAGATGCTAGTTTCTTTTATATATTTTTTTGCTTTTGTTCGTGCCAAAAATAGACATTATTCACATTTATAAAAAAAATAAAGAAGGCTATGATTGCAAATCCAAATTTCTTAAAGGCTATCGTAAGTCAATGCGGCTCCTTCTAGGTTTTGATCTGTAGAAAACGAGCCCAAATAGCTCTTTTACTGTTAAAGGTTGCAAACCCCTGCCTTAGACTCTTCTCTTAGTCATAAAAATAAAAAGATTCTTGGAAAAAAGAAGAAGAAAGAAGTATCCTCTTCCTGGACTGTTTATAAAGAATTAGCTTCTCTAATTCTACAACTATATATTTGAAGAGTGTGGCAGATGGGCTTCATTCAGATGGAGTTGGGATAGCTGAGGGCGCGGGTCGAGCCAGAGGCGAGGTCCACTGCTAAGAACAGAAGCACGGACGAGGCACCTTAAATCTGGAATCTCTCCCGCTATGTTGGAGGGGAGAGGAAAAGAGGGACAACGCATGAATCGCACTGCACCAAACAGAGGCATGGAGAACAAACAGAAAAAACTAAAATATAAAAAATAGTGGAGTTGATAGAAATATAGGATTTCTATAGAATTTCTAGCCGCCAACTAACAACTCTAAATTTAAAGCTGGTTTAGGTTTCCCAAAAATCCAATTATTTTTGATATATGTGGTTAAAACTTGGCCACAAAATGCAGTAGTGACCATCCCTGTATGCAATTCAATAAATCTGTAAAAATTACATGGAGCATTATTTCTATTTTTACTTATATTTTCTGATTCTGAATAAAATTTTATTTTGAAAAACTTCAGAATTCTCTCCACTATATTATTCATTCTCGACACATTTCAAGGATGAAAAAAAGTTTATTTTTTTATTGAAGTTATGGAAATTACAACAAGTTTTGGTGATATCCTAATTTTTTGGAAGTGGTGTGTATTTTTTTTATGAGTTTTTAGTTTTAAAACAATTTAAAAAAAGAGATCTTTCAGTATAATTTAGTTTTTTTGAGCACGGTTGAACTTGTGAACTTGCATCAGACAAGGTGAAAACTGTCCTTTCTATGACTTTTTCCTCCTCACGTTCTTGTGACTTTGAAAGCACTTGAGCTCGCATACTTCTTAACTAAGCTTTTGAGTGATGGCATGGTTAAGTATCATGGCCCACCATTGTCAAGTGGTCAAACTCTTGAAGAGGAACAAATTACTCAGAGGACTGTGTGTGTGGAGGTGGGGGTTATGCCCAACCGCATTACGCATTACACGGGTGAAAACAAATGTAACGCAGCACATGAGAGTCATTGAGGCAGAGTTTTAATTATTGTCAGTGTCAGGCTCCAGCATAGCCACTCAGGGATGTAAAAATAGAACAGGAATTAGCCTCTTTTCGCTATCCCTGACAGCTAATTACATATAAAATGACTACCAGCACTAAACAATAGCAGCCTGACAATCCCGCTTGACTGCAGATGACAAGACTTTAGCACGCTCATGCTCTGATTTTGGGCTCTGAATGCATCAGATTTTACTTTTTTTTTTTTGGTAAACCTTGTTTAGTCTGGCAGTAGAATGAGATGTATGCTCAATTTAGATGTAGTCTTTCCTTTTGATGCAGCCTTGAGCACAAACCGAAGCCCGCATGCGACCGAACTGTCAGATCCAATGAATGTTGAATAAGTTCAGCCAGAAGGACTGTTTTATTGGCCCCACTCCAGACGAGCAGAGACTTATCCATTAATTAGATGCATTTCCACCCACAAGACTATTAAGATCTTAGGGCATTATATTTAGATGATTTGGTGATGGGTGTCTTTTTTTTTTTTTTTAATGGTTTAATCAGTCAAACTATTGGTTAGTTACTGTTGGTGTCTGTTTTTGGTCTGGATTTTGGTCAACTGTTGTTTAAAAAGGGTTGGTTTGAAAGGGAAATGAAGGGTTCGGCAGTTTTGAGAGCTGCTTTGTTTCACTCGCCAGCTTGGCAGAGTCTCTTTGCTCTCTTTCTAGGCAGGGATGGACGGAGAAAGAGCAGTGACGGAGCAAGTGAATGGTCTCTGGGACCTTGAGACTCCTGGGGGGATTTCCTGGACACCAAATCGGTACATGTTCTCTGTGTTTGTTTCCTGTGCTGTTCCAGGAGGGAATCTCAACGCCTCGCTTTCTTCTTGTTGAGAACTCCGTTTGCGACACGATACTTGCAGGTGTGCGTCCGTGTGAGTGGGCCTTTGAGAGGAAGCAGCAGCTGTATTTATGTATGCGTACGTGCGCGCATCCCAGACCTGCCGTATCGCTTCATCTCTGGTTCGCACGCTCCTGGCGTAAACAAACGGCAGCTGATCTGTGTCATCCACACATGACAGCTCAACAAAAGGATACACAAATCATATGTCGGCATTGACGACAGCCGGCGCACCCTCCTATTGTGAGACTTTTTTTTTATGAGAGGCAGCAGAGCAGGACGCTGGAAAACGACCGGCTTGTTAATTTCCAAAGACACGTTTGATCTCCACAAAGTTCAATCTGCATTCATATTAAAAGGAAAAACCCTTTTTTGAGATAATGTCTGAGGACCCACAGGACTGAAACCGCCTTTGTACTTTCAGTCTTTGTTCTCATCCCGCTGTTTACCTCGCTAAACAGTAAAGGTTTAAACAACAGTGGTCGTTAAGACCTAATGAGCAAAGTTTCTCAAGCTCTGGAGGAGTTGCACTTTGCCACTAAATGACTCCTGAGAAGACAACTTTGACTCAGGAATGTATGGAGAGAAAATAGTCTCATTCGATTTGTGTGTGTCTAATTCTTGATTTTTAACTAAGGCAATACATTTGGTGTGTAACTGTACTTTAATTACAAAATATAAAAAAAACACTATTTGTACACACACAACTTGAAGCTTAAAACTAACTACACAAACAATCCTTAAAAAGTACACACCAAAACTACATTTACGCACAAATCTGATATGAGACTTTTTCCATGTCTCCAAGATTTGTGTATAAATGATGAGTTAAAATGCTCCTAAAATGCTGGGTCATTAGAGTTTTCTTATCAGTCGCTTCAAACTACGAATGCTGATAATATCCGGTGAAAACTTGCTATTAACCCACTTTCTTAAACCAACACATTCTCATTCCTAAGTCGTAACATATTGATGTTTCCAAATAAATCAAGGCTCCCCAACCTCCACAAACGTGGACTCCACAAGTGTCCTATCGCTAAACTTATGCTGGTACTGGGCGGAGATTGGTACACAACGAGGATCAGTACTGGTTCCAGATGCTGTACTAGTTGTGGATGTGGTTCTATATATGGACCAGCATAGGGTTAGGGTACCGGTACCAGGAACAGAGGTTTGGTGTGTTATCCTGTCCGACAAAACGATCGGACCCCTGATTCAGTTGGAACAGCCTGTTAGGTTTGAGAGAGTCCTGGACCCAAAAGCAGGCGGGAGACAGAGATGAGTATAGAAAAGTTTTAATGCGGTATGGCGGATGGTGGTACTCTGGAGTCTGGGTGGGTTTGCGTGGTGCAGTGGATGGTGGTGACCTGGAGATGCAACAAACAGATGAGTTTTGAGGAACAACGAAGGCTACACATAGGCTGAGGTCTAAGGCGTAGTAGGGGTCAGTTTACTCTACCACGTGAAGCAGATGGACTGACGATGACTGAAGGTCATGGTGGGTTGATGAAGGCTCCAGGCTGATGAGATGACAAGATGCAGGTGAGCAGGAAACCAGGGGCGTGGAAAGGGCAACCAGGAACCCAACACAGCCAGCACGTCAAAAACTGACACGTGGGGGACACCCAAAAATTGACGCAGAGGGGTCATTCAAATTTTGTCAAAATGTGACGACTTGGGAATGAGAATGTGTTGCTTAAACAGATATGCCCAATAATCAAAATAAAAAAGTCTGAAGATGCGTTTTTAAAACACTCAAGTTTCTCTATTCACTTGACGCAACCCTGTGCTTTCCTTACACAGCGCCTTCGCCTCGGAGCTCTTCCACGAGCGCCAGAAGACGGTGCGAGGTCCTCCTCGACACCCAGAGTAAAGCAAGTCGATTAGCCCAACGTTCCATCGCCGTGGCTGAAGTTCAATGCTCCTAGAAGAGCTCAGTGCTTTTGCTAAATGAGGGGATGGGTGTGCATCCATGAGGTAATTGAGTTGTTTTATTGCTTTCATTGTATTTTATTGTTTCATTGCTTCTCCTATTTTACTGTATTGTTTAATGATTTATTTATGATTTTATGTTTAACACGTTGGTTGAATCTGCTTTTTAACTGCCCTACAAATTTCAAATTGATTGAGCTTTGTGTTGAGTATTTTAAAGATAGCAGCACCTGCGGAGCCACAAGGGAGCACGGCGATACTGTAGAAAAGCTTTAGTGTTGAGTGTTTTAAAAATGCATATTTAGACTTTCTTTTACTAATTATTGGGCATATCTGTATAAGAAAGTGGGAAAATGTCAAGTTTTTACCAGATATTATCAGCAATCTAAGTTTAAAGCTGCTGATAAGAAAACTCGGATGACCCGATATTCTAGGAGCATTTAAACGCAACGTTTACACACAAAATCTAGGAGACGTAAAAAGAGTCTTAAATTAGATTTGTGCGAATGCGCGGGTATTTATGTGCGTATCCAGTGATTGGTGTGTACTTTCAAATTTTTTTAATGTGTATATTGTTTTAGGCTGTTGTATCTTTAAATTGTGGATGTTTAAATTGTTTTTTATATTTTTCTTGTTTTTTGTAATTTTTGTAAATATGAATACAAAATTGCAAATACACACAACTAAACACAAAATATATTGAATGAGTTACAAATCAAGAATTACACATACACAAATTCAAAGTTGCACACAGACACAAATGATGATTGTGGACACTCTTAAGGTCTTATTGAAATATTTTAAAATATTTTAAATTATATAAAGAAACATGACAAACTACATAGTTTTTTTGTTTTTCAAAAATCTAATTTGCTACTTTTAATTCCCTTTTTTTCTTTTTTATCAAACAAGTATTTGTATGTAAACACACCATCACAAGACTTTTTATTCGTTCATTTTTTTCCAACAATAATATTATATGACTTTTGCAACATGCATGTGGCATTCAGACCAGAAAATGATCAAGCAAACATAAATAAACAAATAAAAATAAACAAATGACATGACTAAAACAATAAAAACATGTACATATGAGTTTTGATAACCATTCAAAAAGAAAAAAAATAGAGATATTAACTCCCATGATGCACTTTTCTCGCTGCTTACTGCAGGGTGTTAGTATATATATATTTTTTTACTAAAGGCTATATTGCTGGACTGTTTACTCCTTGCAGAGCTGTAAAAATCACTTTGTGATATTTTTACCGCCGTGCTAAATGGCTCTGCCTCAAAACTACACGTGCCGAATCGTCTGGAGAGATCCCACTCATTGTTTTAAATTAGTTCTGTTCACGGCGACAGATGCGACGCCTCGCAAATGAAAGGTATCTGTTTGGCGTCGTCCCTCACACGTTTGGTGTATAATCTACCCTTGCTTCAACTCAAAGTTCCTTTAATATCTTGAGGTTAAGGGCGTTTTAATTTAATTTTCGTTTCCCTAAGTAAAAATATTTTAAGCTTGTCCTCTGCAAAAAAAAAAAAAAAAAAAAAAATCACCTGCTTTAAAAATAAAAGTACAGAAATCTTTCATTTTAACTTGGCTATAACCTGGACAATTCCTCGTTTTCCAGAGCAAAAGCTGCAGGAGAGGTGACTCACTTCAGGCACTTCTGGATAGAACAGTAATGATTGACATCAATTTCTAATTTCTAATCAAAGCTCCTGTGTTAATGTGTGAAATGGGATAAAGACATAATCATAAACTTTGTGTAAGTGCTTCTGCATGAGCCAATTTCCATTTTTCCTTTCTAAGTGTTTAGAGCTCTGGGAAAAATGGTGATGCAGTTAAGGCACAGAGTGATATTTCTAACTGACGCAAAGCAGCAAAATTATAATACTTGAAAGCATTGGCAGTGATTGAAGCACAGTAAAGCAAAGCTAAATGTGTTCAGCTGAAAGACATTTAGGGAGCCATTAATTTGAAAAGAAGTAGTTATGGAGGTGGGAAATGAATTAAACTAAAAGCTCTTTAAAAATGCAGCTCCAGGTGATGTCCAGCAAAAGAGAATATTGTTTCTTTTCATGTCCCCAGTGGGAAATGAAAGCAAGCGGACAGCCTGAAAGAGAAGGCTGCCTGGAGACTGCAGATCTTTTTCCTGCAAGAAGTCAAATTGGGTCTTGGGCTCTTAACATTAAACGTTTAAAACTATGTTGGAGATAAGAAATAATCAGTACTTCAGATGGAAGTGAAACATGGTTCACCTCAAACTTTAGGACAATTAAACCATCGACTGAAAATGAGAACTGGATCAAGTGAGTGTGACATCATCCATAGAAAATATTTTACTTCCAGCTCCAACGAAATGAAGTCACCATTTTTTCACCATATGGGCACTGCCATGCTGGAGCCTGACAGCATCAGTTAGCAGCGATTAGTCCGAGTCGGTCTAAGTCAACGTTCCTATGGCAACCACTCTTGCCAATCAGTAGTGAGATTGTTGGAAGGCTGTTCCCAGTGCGTGTACCGCAAGCGGTCCGCAGTGATGTCAGCTACCTACTGACCTGTTCTGAAACATGGACTGAGAATTTAGATAAAATTACAAACATGGATCAGGTACACTAAAAATAGCTGCTGTAGATTTTACAGCAATTCATTGGCAGCTGGATAACACCGAACATCTGGATTATAAGGCGTACTGTCATTAAAAAAAAAAAAGAGCACCTTATATGGTAATTGCTGAGGAATAATGGCTTATTTCCCTGTAGAAGTCTATAGAATTTTGGCATCTACCCCAGAGGGTACTTCCTGTTTGGAACATGAGGGAAAAGGAATCACTCAGTCCAGTTCTCATTTACAGTCAGTGGTGGTAACTGAAAGAAAAATAAACAGGTTCAGAGATCTAATCCTATGGAAGCTGCGAATTGACACCAACTTGTTACTGGCTGTTTCCCAGGATGCATTACATTCCTATTTTCTTACCATTAATGTGTCAAACCAACAGTGTAACGTGTTTTGCTTAGCTATCTTCACTAACCTTCACTTCCAGCTCCATACCAAATTGTTGCTTTTGCAGAGAAAGAAATATGTGAGAAATGTTATCCAAAATATCAGTTACACCAACAAATTTACTTGTTTTTGTAATTCAGCTCTAAATTAATATTTTTTACAATAGAATAAAGACAAAAGTCAAAAGATTTAACATTATAAGTGGTTGACATGAAGAAAAGATGAATTCATTTTGCACATAAAGATCATATTTGAGAGCAAATTTTAACTTTTTAATAAGATAATCTTTTTATATCAATAACTTGTGATGAATATTGCTGCATACTAATGTATAATATTATTTGTCTTGCAGAAAGCTAATGTTAAAAGATTTAAGTTAAAAACTCACATCAGAAATTCAAGGCCGCTGTTGTAGGTGTTAAAATCAAATAAACGGTGTGAGCTCGACTCTAATAAAAGCCACAAAGAACTTCCTGTCTGAATCCTTAACTCGAGCAAACCATTTTCTGGTTACATTTTCACTCCTCATAATTTTCTCTTCAATAACAGTTTATAAACCAGAGATGTAAACCCCAGGGGGTGTAATGCTTTCTTCCAGTGTTCAAGCAACCGTTCATGATTTCCACCAAATTTATGTTTAAACTTCAAAATAAAACGTGAATAAATGACAACGTTAGAATAAAAATAAAACCAGAGTTTACAATAAACTTTAGTAAGTGCCTTTCAAAAGCTGCAGGGACAATTTGGATAAAATACAAAGCAAACAATAAAAATACCAGTGGTTAAATTACAATGACAGGAAAGTGAAAAACAATTATAGTGAAAGGAAACAGACAGGATTTAATCAAAATTTGAAATTAGAAATTGTTGCTGTTCAAGGCAGAGGTAGCAGTCAGGTAAAGAGGAGATAGTGATCTATGGAAGTGGGAAGATATGCCAATTCATTAGTTATTATTTTTAAATATTTATCTAACCAGGTAGGTCAATTAAGAAACAATTATTCTGTGCAAGTATAGCTTGGACCTATAAAGCATGTTTTTGGCTAAGAAAAGATAGTCTGTGATTAGGAGCTGCAGCTTTTATTCTAGTTCATTAAGATCAAGGATTCATATAAATGAAAAAATGTTGATGTTGTCCATGTATGGGGACAAAATTACAAATAGTTTCTTCACAAAAGTGCGTGTTTTTCCTAAATACATTTCAAAGTCTTTTCGTATTTTTCACCTCAAGCTTGGGTTCTTTAGCAGAGGACTGGGAGCTTGAGGGTTCTGCACAGTTTTGTTGCTAGTCGTAGCATAGCACTGCACTTTTCTAAAGTAGTTCAAAGGATCTGCCGTAGCCACTCCTCCATTTTGGGGTTCCAATCACAATGGGTACCACTGTCACCTTCAACTTCCAAGCTTTTTCCAGTTCTTCCTTGAGTCCCTGGCATTTATCCACTGTCCTTCTCCTTCCTCCTGATGTTGCCCTCATCTGAGGTAGAGCAGCTAATTCAATACAATTCAAATCGATTTGACTTATATAGCCAAATGTCACAACACAGTTGTCTTGTTGAGTATCATACTGGTAATTGTACAAAACCAGAAAGTCTGTCATAAAATATAAACAATAGCTGGTTGCTAAACCATAGTTGTAGAAGCTCATTTTTCTTGAACAGTTCTGGTAAATCGCCTGTCCGTCCTGGGATAGGATCTCTCCCTCATGTGGGCATCCCTTCTTTTTTCCTGACTCAGGTTTTTTTTTAGGACTTTTTCCTTACCGGGAAGGCGGGTCTAAGGGCAGAGATAACCAGTTTTATTTAATCTGTTTAGTTTTTAGCTGTTTTTCATATTTTATGACTAATTTTCTGCATCTGTAAAATTACCGGAATGAAGCCCAATGAGGCAAATTTTCTTGGTGATATCGGGCTATATAAATAAAATTTAATTGAATTAAACTTAACTAAACAGACTTAGCTAAACTGGTTATATCCCTTCCCTTATGCCCTCCTTCTCAGAAAGGACAAACTCCTAAGTAAAAAATACTGATTCCAGGAAAGAAACGAAGAAGCCTCAGGGATGTCCACATGAAGGAAGGATCGTCCCCCAGGACGGGCAGGCAGTGTACCAGGACTGTTAAAGTCGAATTAGCTTATTTAACCTTACAACTACATATTTGAATAGTGTTTATCCAGATGGAACTGGGGGATAACTGGGGTCAATATGACGAGCCACAGGCGAGGTCCACGGCTAAGAACAAGAGCAGAGACCATCCACCTGCAATCTGTGAACAACACGTGAGGTAAAAAATAGCAGTTCACAACCTTTGATCAGATTAAAATGTTCGTTTCGCACTCCCATGTGTTGAAGTGTCCTTGAGCAAAACACTGAACCCCCATTGCTCCTCATGGTTATAGGTTGGCAACAGTGCTTGGCACTGAATGGGTGTGTGGGACTGTGATTGAACAGTACCTTGGGCCCTTTAAGAAGATAGTAAAACCCAGAATAAGTATGCTATTTTACCATTTATTGTCACGTCCACCACAATGGCTTTCCCCCTCTCTTTATCCACCACCACATTGTCATTACCATTCCGTTCATCCGTATGTGGAAGTCCCACAGGATCTTTGCTCTCTCATTCTCCACCACTTTTGGAGACGTTCCCAGTCAATATTCCACACATATGTTTCTGTTCTCTATGCCAGACGCTTGGTTATATAGATATAAATATGAAAAAAAAAGTTTGGTGGATAAAGTCTATTTGTTCTGTCTGAAGTTAATGAAAATGCCCCCAATTTACATTTTATTTTCTGACGATTCAAAAGTGTAACTCTGATTTTCCTGACGGCTGAATGGAAAATGAATTAGTCACCTACTGAGGGCAGCAGTAATGTACTGGCAGTTCAAAAGAACAATTAAACCTGAAACAAATGGGAAATGAGAAGTAGGCATAGAAATGAGGAGATATGTTTTATGATAAGTTGTTAAAGCCACAGTCGGCCAGACAGATGAATGCAAGACATCACTGTGAGGGAGATTGAAATTTTACCTCTGTAGGACTTCACCGTGAGTCATGGGTGCTGACTCAATATTTGTGTGTGTGTTGTGAACTTTAAGGGACGTTCAAAACGTCCCCAGGAAGTGAAGTTCCATGACAACTCCGAGGACTCAATTAATGGGAGGGCCTAGGTTCAGGCAAATGATGAGGTGGGGTTAAGTCCGCTGGGCCACTAATTAAAAGAAGCAAAGCTCATGTCTCTTTAGCACAAAGCTATGGACATCTTTGCAGAGACAGGAAATTAATAGATGTTGTCCAACCTCAACCATGGAACCACTTAGAACAGGGATAGGAAACTCCAGGCCTTGAGGGCTGAATACCTGCATTTTTTTTAACATATGCTGCAAGGACATGTTTAATTGGCTGGAAACAGCTGAACCAGGTAATTAGTCATTATTAGGACATGAATATCTGGAAAACATGCAGACACTGCGACCCTTGAGTTACCTATCCCTTGACTTAGAACCATAAAACCAAGTCCATCTAAAGCAGGGGTGTCAAACTTCAGGCCTTGAGGGCCGGTGTCCCACATGTTTTCCACCCAGCCTGCCATTGAAGCTCCTTATTAGGTAAAAACACCTAATCCAGGTTGTCAACTGCAGATGAGACAGGGAGTCTGGAAAACCAGCAAGAGGCTGGCCCTCGAGGCCTGAATTTGGACATCCCTGATCTAAAGCCTTAATCACATGCACCCATATGGGTCCTAAGGGGTTTTGGGTTGTCCAGATCCATGTAGGGTTGATAACAGGAGTGGCTACACCTTAAAGGGAGTGCATGTGTGTCTTGCTGTTACCCTTGAAACCATCATAAAGGACATAATGAAAATAGAACATGAAGCAATCATGCGTGTGGTAAGTGTATGATGAAGATTTATAAGGCAAATATAAGTTTCTTGCACTTTTGTCGTACGAAGGATGCTAATGTAAGCACTGGCTCCTTACTGACCACATGCATCTGTTGCACATACAGGGTTTGCAAGTGATATCCAATTGCCTCTAGATCATCCACAGGATGCCGATAGCAAAAAGTACACTCTGTGGTGCAGAGGTAGAGCAGTCAGTCTCCAATAGGAAGATTGCAAGTTTGGTTGCTATCTTGTCCTCCTGTGTGTCTAAATATCCTTGGACCTAACACTGAACCCCGCAAGTATCCATCCATCCATCCATCCATCCATCCATCCATCCATCCATCCATCCATCCATCCATCCATCGTCTGCTCATTTGTTCAGTCTAGGCAAAGATGCCCAGACTTACCTCTTCCTGGCCACTGACCCCAAGGCATTCCCAGGCCAGCCAAGAGACATGGTCTCTCCAGCGTCTCCTGGGTCTTCCCGGGGCCTCTGCCAGTGGGACATGCCCGGAATACCTCCCCCGGTAGGCGTCCATGAGGTAACCGGACAAGATGCCCCAACCATCTTAACTAGCTCTTCTTGATAGGAAGGAGAAGCAGCTCTACTTCGAACTCTTTCCAGGTGACAGAGCTTCTCACCTTATCTCTAAGGGATCACCATGCCAAGCTTGTAGTCGGGACCTTGTTTTTTCGTTCACTACCCAGAGCTCATGACCATATAGTATTGGACCAAAGTTTGACTGGTAAATTTAGAGCTTTGCTTTCTTGCTTTGCTCTTTTGTCTTATTTCCTGAAGTCTAAGAGTGGGGCTTTGCACTTGTCAGTTGAACGGCTCCTTATGCATTACACAAGATTTGGGTAGGGTGGAAATAAAATAAAGAATACCAACATCTCACCTAATTCACTTTTACTTACCTCTGTGGTTTGTTTCAGTGTTCTCTACAACCTATTGCCAGCAGCCTACCCATTGAAAAAAAACACTTTATTCTATGGGTTCACCTTACCTTTTAACCCAAGAGAGTCCGTATCTACCCGTAAGGGCAGTTGTGACCAGACAGAACAACAGGAGCACATCAGTAGTTTAAAACCTATAAAACTGGACCTCGTTTCCACTGCTGAGCAAGAAACAACATTGAAACCCTTTGTTGATGTCTTGAGAGCATCCCAGGAAAAGGGATTTGTAAAAAGCTATCAGGTTAATCTATCAAAATTGAAAGGATTTTTTCCAATCAAAGAGCTGGCAGGGAGCTATGCTGGTGTTGGCTAATCAACTCCCCTCATGTTCAGCTTTAATTCAGTACAGTGTAAAAGACTTACATGACATTGAGAGAGAAAATTATCTGTGAGCCAATAATTTGGTTAATAAAGATCCCATTACCAATCATTATGCGACTTTGCTGATTCTTTTATCTCAAGACAAGCAGGAGGGGCAGAAAAGAGAGGGCCTAAGTGCTGACAAAGACTTTATTTTATCTTTTTGTTTTAGACTTCGAGATATGGCCATGGTTTTCAGTACCTTTTTTTTACATAATGTTTAAGTCACGTTCACTTTGTTTCTGTCAAATTAAGATGAAATGAAAGACAGGCTCACCTTTTTATCTTCACATCTATTTCCCTTGTCCTCTATGAGCCCTGCATTACTGCACAAATGGTCTGACATGAGTTTGTGCTATGTAATGGGGATGTGGGGGTGATTTTTTATTAGCTTAGATACCATTTTTATCATAATGCAACTGGAGTTTATGGCAATCTTGGAATGACTTAAATGGAATATCCTGGGAAAAAAATGAATTCATGATTAAAGAAAATGTTTTATGAAAAACTTCACAAATAATAATAATATATGAATTTCAAATGAACTGACTACTGCCGCTCTGCAGTAACTACATCCTAGAAAAGGACAGTTTTTAAAAATTCATGCCTAGAAACTGAAGAATTATAATTAAAATACCACTGGAAATCTTTTACAATAGATCTAGAGATGAGTGGAATTGAGACTTTAAATGATAATGGATGTGGAAATAATGTTATACATTCTTACTGTTCAGCTCAGAAGTTTTCAAATTGTTGGGGGTCCCAGGCATCTGTGCCTAATGGTAAGACAATTAGGTTGGATAGTTATAATTTTGTTAGAATTAATTTGGCCTAAGCAACTGGAACATATTTATTTAATAAGAACTCTATATGGTTCTGGACATGAGTGATTATTTCATATCTTAAGTAGCCTCAGGTGAACTGAAGTTTCTTCAAAAGAGAAGGAAAATAACTGAATCATATTGTCATTTACTTAGCTGCAGTGTTGTGAAGGTAAAGTTTTACATCAAATTTTAGGGGAGAATTCCAGCTAAAAATTTAAAAAAAATGTCTTAGACTTTACAGTTTAAGTTGATTGACACATTCATCCAAAGTTTGTACAGGAAAAGAAACACTTCCAAGAAACACTGATCAGTCAGTTCTGAATGTTTCTCAATAGTAAAACAGAGCTTATTACTGTGTAACAACAGAGTAATTGTTCAGAAATAGCTTTATAAATCCTCCTGCATTGATATTTAGATAACTAACAGCCTCAAGATTATGACTGTTGTCTTTTATGAGCATTTTGTTTGCAAATACTAGAACGCTCTACACTTTAAATTGTTATAACCCACTATGAAGCTGACGATCAACACCAGCAAATGCAGCAGAATGGCCCCGCTACCATTCAGCTGCATAGCAGAAGTGTTTCACCTGTGTGTATGCTGGTCTGTGTCTGCTTGTTTTTTTCAGTTTTAGCCTTTTGCCTGAGGGAAGAAGTTCAAAGAGTCTGCATGAAGGGTGGAAGAGTTTGGAGATGATCGTGCTTGTTTGCTTCTTTGCCCTATTGGGGGCGCGGCTGATCAATGGAAGGCACTTTTTAGCTGATGATATTTTCAGCAGTAGGTTTTTATTGTGACAGGATAGTCCAGCTGGGAATACGAGTCCGTAAAAACTCCAAATAGCAAACAGAATTTAAAAATAAATAAAGAAGAAATACTTGAGAAAAACATTAACTCTGAAGCCCAAAGTCTCACAGGTGCATTCTGGTTGTCCTTTTTTTAACACCACTTCACTTATGAACATCTCTTGTGTCTAGATATACAGCAGCGCATAAGCAAAATGGAAAAACACTGCTCTTTATGAAGTGAACAGTACAGGTCACCAAATACTAGAGCAATTATTATCCTAAACACTGTGAGGCAAAGAAAATCCCAAATCCCAGATTTTTGGGGCAAAAGATAATGTGAGCATGCACCCCAAGTGTCAACAGGGTCCTTTTTAATGGCTGTATTTCTTTAAAATGTTTCTGCTGTTGAATTTATGGGGAATAACATATCCTGTTTTTGATTCTTGCACAAATCTCACATATAAAAACTTTGCAGCTGAATCGTAAAACATCCACACACTCCTGCTGTGTTTGACTTGTAATTGGCGAAGCAAAAAAGAAAAGAAACAGGAACAGGAAAAGGTGAAATGTGGAAATCCTGAAGCATACAGTTCTGCAAGTGTAGGACTCATTTGAGGGGGATTTTATAGCTTAAAAATGTTGGAAAAAGTGTTCTAAAATTGTTTTTAAATTACTCAGTTTTCAAGAATATAAATACACACAGTGGCCAATTCATAAGGGACACCTTTCCAACTGCTTGTTAACACAAACTTCTAATCAGCCAATCACATTGCAGCAACTCAACTAGATAACATCTAGATATGGTCAAAATGATTGGTTGTAGTTCAAACAGAAAAGGGAAGAAAGATGATTTAAGTGACTTTGAATGTGGCATGGTTGTTGGTACGAGACGGGCTGGTCTGAGTATTTCAGAAACCGCAGATCTACTGGGATTTTTCCCTCTCAACCATCTCTAGGGTTTACAGAGAATGGTCAGAAGAAGAGAAATATCCACTGGCTTTTTTATGAGGAGAATGGCAAAACTGATTCCAGCTGATAGAAAGACAAGAGTGACTCAGATGACCACGCATTACAACTGAGATCGCCAGAAGAGCATCTCTGAATGCACAACATGTCCAACCTTGAGGCCGATGAGCTACAGCAGCTAAAGAGCACACCTGATGTCCCACCTGTGAGCTAAGAACTGGAAACTGAGGCTACAATTCAAGCAGAGTCAGAATTTGGCATCAACAACATGAAAACATGGATCCATCCGTTGTATCAACGGTTCAGGCTGCTGGTGGTGGTGGTGTAATGGTGTGGGGATATTTACTTGACACACTTTGGGCCTCTTAGTACCTATTCAGCACTACTTATTGGTCCATCCCTTTATGACCGTCTTTTGATCCTACTGCCACCAGAATAAGACACCATGTAATAAAGCTGTAATCATCTCAGACTGGTTTCTTAAGCATGACAAAGAGATAACTGGACTCTAATTACCTGTACAGTCACCAGATCTAAACCCAATAGATCACCTTTAGGATGTAGTGGAAGGAAAGATCGGCATCATGGGTGAGCAGCCCATAAATCTCCAACAACTGTGATACTATCATGATAACATGGACCAAACTCTCTGAGGAATGTTTCCAGTATCCTGTTGAATCTATGCTGCCAAGAATTAAGGCGGTTCTAAGGGCAAAAGAAGGTCCAGCTCAATTACACTGTGGCTGAAGACTATATATTCAGAGGTAAAATTTTTGTCCAGCTTTAAAGTTCAAATAACAAATAAAAAATACCTGACTTGAAGGTTTAGGATGAAAGAAAGCATTACTTCTCTCCATTGAAGCTTCGCTTGTTTTCAGCTGAAGGCTGCTGGCAACTATAGATAACAAAAACAACACATATCAGTAAAAGGGAGGATAAGGATATTATGATCTGACTGTATTTATATCTACACCCCAGGAAACTAGAATTCATTAAATCCTTTGTTTGCCCTAATAAAGTGAAAAATACAGAACAAACAATAATCAAACTGCATATTGCTACAAGTTAAAAGTGTTTCGGTTTAAATTAAAACTTGCGAAAGTGTTTAATGCAGTTTACTATTTTCCTATTAGGCCATAATGTGAAAGCTCACAGTTGTAATTTCACATATTTGTGAAGAAAATACAAACATTTAGAGAAACGTGAAATTCACAAATCAGAACGTTTGTGTTTCTTTCAAAAGCGTGACCGAGATAAATCTTTGGTGTAGAAATGAGTGAAGAAGGTGGGAATAAAATAGATTTGTTCCTGTTAGCATCAAACGTGGAGTTTATTTCTACAGGTGGAGAGTTTATCTGCAGATATATATTCATTTTGGTTTAGTCGCTGGAAAAAAACAAGAAAAAAACCTAATTGACCCATTTAGTGTGTTCCATTCTGCAGTTAACCACAACACATGCTGGAGCTTTTAGAATCCTTTTAAATAAAAATACCCATAATTATGGTTTAGTGCTGCATAGGTTATCTGTGAATTGAAAAATAAGTGATAGGCCAAGTGTCACAGGTTATTTGATATACGCACTTTTAGATTAAAAGAAGCCAAATACAAAAAATAGAAAAAAAATGAGGATGGTGCATGACTAAATAAACCATCTGTCTGTGGCCTACTTTTACAGACTAGCTTGAAGCAAACAGATTGCTAAGTGAAGTTAATTGTTAATTCAAACTGCTGCCAAGACCAGTCTGGGAGATGGAATATGCCTTTTCATTAGAGAGTGGCCTTCAGTGTGGTCTTCTCATCCAATTAAGACATTCTCTCCAGTTATGATACAACTGATGCCACACATCACTCAGCAGCATCTGAGAAATGGCCTTTAGTGACTTTTGCCATGCATCAAACCTGAATTTAATGGCTAACGTGAGGTGCGGATTGATCGATAGCCTTTTCCAAAGATGCATAGCCTGCAGCCTGTCAGCTGGTCTCACAAGACCCACAAAAATCTTGCTGATAAGACTGCCCTTCAGAAGTTCTGACAGTAATGTGAGAAGCGTGGATCTGAGGACATCAAAATTCTATCCGACTACAATTATTTAGCGCAAAAAATGTCTTGATGAGGAATTTGGGGGATTTACACGAAACAGACAGAAAAGTAAAAAAAAATCAGAAGTATTCAAAATCAAATAATGCACTCAAAAAGTGAATATGCTGTCATGAATTGGTTTTATTATTATTGCAGGCTTTGATTTAGGAGTTTTAGCTAACATTCTTTTACTTTAGAGATGCATATTGGTGTAAAGCCAATATAAAAAGCTGCTTTTCTCAGATGATTCACGTTGATCGTGGAAAGAATAGTTACAATATGTTGAAAAGCGTGAATTATTTAGATGTTGCTGACAACGTCTCTGGAGTTAACTGGTTTACTGGTAACCCTTAGGCTAATTTTTAACCTCTTGATTTTACACAATGAGCAAACAGGTAGAACAAACAAGCCGGAAAGTTGTCGGTACTTCCCAGATTGTCTTTTGCACAGCTGAGGTTTTGGCAGCTGCCCGTCAATAGGCCACACCCACAAATACCATGTCAAATAGGAAATATTGAATAAAAGGTACAAAGCAATTTTTGCACCAGTATAATTAAATTGCTTTACCTGTAAGATGCAAGTATTATACTGCTTGTATAATGTTAGCTGTTTGCAAAACTGAAGTTTTTTTTTTTTTTTTTACATTTTTGTGAATCAGGACTGAATTATTTACAATTAAAGCCCCAGAGGTCATTTAGTCACCAGCTCAGTGGCCTTGTGGTAGAGTGTCTGCCCAGAGACTGGAAGGTCGTGACTGCAATCCTGGTCAAGTCATACCAAAGACTCTTAAAAATGGGACCCAATGCCTCCCTGTTTGACTCTCAGCATTAAGGGGTTGCATTGGGGGGTTAAACCACCAAATGGTTCCCGAGTGTGTCTGCAGCTCACTGCTATCCCAGGAGATGGGTCAAATGCGGAAAACAAATTTCACACACTGTGGCGCGTAACAACTAACTCCAGTTTGACTCCAGTTATTTTAGTTTTTCAAAATTAGCTTCACTCTAAGCACCACCTAAGCAATTATTTCATGTGGAAACAGACTGATGACGTTTACACGCCACAGGGTGTAGTTCCCCTGCTCCATACAGACTCACATGTTTCCTTGTACCTCCATAAGTACTTATATTCAATACCATGACAACTTCTTTCTTTCTCTGCTAGCATCCTTGATGAAAATCCGTTTTTTTCTCTATTAGCATATATTTATCTGAATATCAGGGTAGTAACAATCTAGATGTTAGTAATGGTTTGAATAAACCTTCTTAGATCTGTTTACTGAAGTCAAATAATGATCAGCATCTGACTCTCCAAGAGGCTATAGGCCCAAACTTCAGAGACATAGAACAAGTTTCTATCAGCCAATCATTCATTGTCAGGTGAGACGATTGACTGTATGTGAGAACTGGACAGAGTGAGTGTCACGTCACCCATAGAAAAAGACTTTATTGTGGTTCCAACAAAGTGAAGTCAATGCAGTCCCCATTTTATCAAGATATGGATGCTGCCATGTTGGAACCAGACGTCATCAGCAAGAAGTGATTGGTCCAAATTTGACTTAGTCAATGATGCTGAAACCACCTGCCATTTGAAAGTGGGCTCACGTGAATCTGTCAATCAAATGCTTTGAACGTTTGGCATGGGGGCCACATACTTTCACTGAGGTAACTGGACAGTTTATGACTTGAATAACTTGCACTGCAGAAGTTATATCATAAATATAAATGAGGTTTAGCGACAACCTTACAAGAGCACAAATCTTTTTCTCTGATAAATGTCATGACATGAGCCAGGGGGTACTTCCTGTTTGGAATACGCGAGGAAAGGGGTCACTCAGTCTAGTTCTCATCTACAGCGAATGGGTGAAACTTTTACTTTTTAAGAGTTCTCCCGACTGGACACAGTCAATTAAAAAAAGGCCTTCATCTCCACTTTTTATGTAGAGTTTAAGAATGCTCCCAGGCACTCCTGTCAATGTTTACTATTCTAACAAAATGCATCATTCATTGCCATCTGCTCTCTGGGAGCACACACGTAGGGGCGCTGCTGCTGCAAAATTAATCGCACTTCTAATGCGCCTTTCCTAATGGGCCTAATCAATTAATCAGCTCCCCGCAATCTGAAGGCATCATTAACCAGTGCACATGCCACTAATGTCAAAAGATGAGCCTGCACCTCTGCTGCTTTCAACTTAACAGGAATAACTGCATTCAAAGTTGTTGCTTTACTAATGTATATTTGTTGGTTAATGAAGGAGTGTAGAAACAAGATCGTAAAGTGAAATGAGCGGTGCAGTCAAAGACACCGCCCCATGAACCTGGAACTGATCTCACATCTCCAGTCTCTCAGTATCCATTCAGCCCTGACCAAAAACGCATCACTTTTAAAGCAGACACCAAATCTAAAGATGCTAAAATGTTCAAACCTGTTTGGCAAACATTCTTCGATTTCACTCTACAAGCCGGTGTGGGTCAGACTTCCAAAAAGTCGAAGGGCTTTACTGGAATTTTTGGCTCCCTTGCATACAGCTTGAGTGCGGTTCTAAATGAGTGCATATGAGTTTGTGGGTGGGTGCTGAAAGCAAAAACTGTCATTTTATCACGCACTCCCAGGCCATCGACAGTAGGATCACGCATTCAAGTGGCTGCTGTGTCTGACTGCAGAACAGGAACGGACCACTTTAACCCTCTGATGCTCCAATCTGGTGTTCTCACGTGTTGAATTTAGACGGAAAACTTTAAAATGTGCGTAAAACTTTATGCTTACACACTATTGTGGCTTTTAATGAGCCGTGTAATTTTGCGTCTCCGCTCCACTTTTGTGTAGCATTTGTTCAGACATTGTTCTTTCTCCAGAGCACATGCAAACATAGCAAATGCAAATCTCACATTTGCTTTTAGTTCGCTTGAATTCCCACAATATTCCGTACCTCCTGCTTAAATACACTCTTGCAGACTCACACAGCTGGATCTCTCACATCTCTTCCAGAAACTAATTCTCATGCACCACCATTCAAATGTTCTCCCATCATTTTTGGCTCTAATTCACATGCATTACACAAACACACACAGCTCCCAGATGATCCATCCTCGGCATAGTGTGTAGCATCTGCCGGGCTATGTTGCGTTTTCCACTACATCTCCCGGGTTGGCCTTTTCTGGACCCCAACATTTTCTGATGGATCACCTGTAGACCTGGATGGATGGGGCCTCATCCTCTTGCCACGTCTTCGGTGCCATTTCATGCTATCAACGCTACTGATCTGTCATTTTCATAGGCCATTTATTCCTTCAGAGGTGCTGAGTGGTGTTCACTTCCCCACATGGTGGCCTGCGACCACACAAGCCTCTGACTCCCACTTGCAGTTTCAGCTGTCAGTCCAGCTCTAACATTTCCTGGCCACAATTTGCCTAGAATGTTTCTTCATAATTAATTTTTGTTTGTATCCATTTCTAACAGTGGAGATGATTTAATATGGGATTTTTGTTTCAAAAGGTTATAAATTATTGACATAAATAGAGATGGACAAAGACGTCACAAATAGAAAAGGCCTTTCCCCCGTTCAAACAAACTATAGTAAATTCATTTTGGGACCGGATAACGATAATAAGCAGTGATTGGTCCAAGTCGATCTAAGTCATCATTTCTATGGCAACCACTCCACACCAACCAAGCCACACTCCTTCACTGAAAGTGGGCTAGGGGAGAATCTTTCAATCAAATGTTTTGAACGTTCAAGGCGGGGGCCACCTCTTATGGAGGCATCTTATTGGCCAGTTTATAACTTGATTAACTTGCAATAAGTAAATATTTTGAAAAATAGGTTTCGCAAGAGCTTGTTAAAAAAATAGACCAGAGCAAAAATGGTTATTCTGACAAACAGAATGTCTGAGTAAAATCCGTCTACTTTTCAATAGAAGTCTACATGCTGTACAGGGTATGTGGAAAAAACATGCTTTACAGAAAAATGCACATGATACAAAGTCCGTAATCTTAGGGTCTCAATGACCTCTTGCATAGGATGAACTCTCACCACAAATGTATGAACTCCAGAGCCAAGGGGGTCAACAGTAAAGACGAGACAAAGGCGTGGTCCATGACCAAGAACGATGATCCACCTGGGATCTGAAATCTCTCCCAAGTGGGAAAAGAGAACAACATATGAATCAAACTGCACCAAACAGAAGCAAAGAAACCTAAATATAATAAAGAATAGAGGATGGTTTGCTGCTAACCCTGCTTCAGGAATTGCTGCTCACCTGGATCAGGTGTGTTCAGTCAATCAGAAACTGGAATGATACAATCCAGCTAATCAGCATCCACTGAAGCAGGGTTAAACCCCTGTCACACCAGGGCAGCGTTCTCGCTGCGATCGCGCGGCGTCCATCAAAAAATGCAGAACGCTGAGGTGAACGCAGTAAGGTCGCCATGAGCGCCGTAGAATCGCTGTGACATCTCCAGTGGACGCCGTGGTGTCTCCATGGACGCCATGTGGCTCGGCGTGTTCATGGCGTTCTGATGTGCGCGCAGTGGCAGCACCGTAGCAGCGCACTGAGAACGCCGAGAGCGCCACAGCAGCGCCGTAGGCGCGCACTCAGGACGCACATAATCGCCACAAGGACGCAGCTGTAGACAGGGGCGCTTGAACGGAGATATCATATAGAGATAGCCATATCGTCCTCCTCAGCAGGAGTCAGGTCCGTCATCGTCTTTAACTTCTTTTGTGCCTGGATGGAAGGGCTGCTTGACCTTGATGGGGATGGAGAGTCTGGCAGAAGCAGCTCCACTTCCGCATGTTGAGGAGATGGTGGTGCAGTGGGGTTGGGGGGCTGCTTTTTCGTAGCCGTCTCTCGATTTTTGTTTCCTGTCATGATGCTTTGGGGAACAGGCAGGAACAGTGCGGGTTTGACTGACTATTGGCTTATATATACACGCTGCCGTGACGTCATAGGGACGATCTGGCAACTGCGCCGTGCACAGGCCATGGGCACGCAGTGACAACTCTTGGCGCGCCGTGTGAACTCCGTCAGCACGCCGTGACAACGCAGTGAAACGCCGTGACAACGCAGTGAAACGCCAAGTAAAACTCTGTGGGAACGCAGTAGCACGCCACGGATGCGCCGTGAAAGCGCGGAGAAAGCGCGGAGACATCTCCATCTTGCGAAAATTGAAACAATTTTCGCTTCATTTTCCTGCGTTTCCACGGCGTTCTGAGAAATTTCATAACGCCGTGTGAACTCCGTAGAATCGCAGCCTAGTGTGACAGGGGCTTTAGCTGCAAAACAAGTGGGGCGGTAGCCCTCAAGGAACAGGATTGGTGACCCTGCTCTAAACATTCATAAGGTTCACATACTGGCTACTTACTCACAGCATGCCATACGCATGGGGTAGATAAAGTGTAGATAAAATGAGTGCCCACACAGTAGGGTGCTCACACAAACTACTTTCCGATTGTCTAATTTCTTAAATTATATACTGCATCTCACCTACTTTACCTTAAATTTACCTTTGCGTTTTGTATAGGTTTTTGCTATGACCTGGCACTGTAGCAGCATGCCCGTAGCAAAAAATGTGCATGAATATCATCAGGCTCACCAAGCAGTCTACGACCTTGAAATGTTCTGCTGGTCACTTGCACACTCCGTACAGGTTCGTTTATTTTTCACCCGGAGACAGACCGTATTTACTGGCTGGTCATGGTGAAGCAGTGGGTCCATCTCTGATTGGAAGATTCTTCGTTTGATTCCTGCCTTGCCCGCCTATGTGTCAAAGTGTCCATCCGAACCTCACTTCATAACCCACCTCACGAAAATTTGGCAAGAAATTGAAAAAAAAAAAAACCTTATTGAATGGAATTGGATTACATTTTAAGAATTTGAAGAAATTCATTTTTAGTAAAGTGTCTGTGACACTCGTTGACCGAATACTTCCTTCAGAAACTTAAAATAAAATTTCCAATCTAAAAGCAACAAAAAGCTTTAGATCCCATGTGGTTTTACTTCATGTTCCCATGCACCAAAGAGGAAGTAAAATGAAGATATCAACTGAAAGCTCCTGTTTTGTCAGGTTAAAAAAGACCAAAATATTCCCAAGTTTCTGATTTGTTTACTTTTTTTAATTTTTCAAAAGCCTCAGGTTTTAAAGGTGGTGAGCAAAACAATTATAGTGCTATAAATAAGGTGGCAATTTAATTAAAAGGTGAAAATTGCACTGTTTGCTTTGGGGATCAATGTGCAAAAATAGGATTTTTTTTTCTTCATAACCAGTGTTATCCATAAGGTAACAGTTTATTTTGGAGGGCCAACTGATGCTGGTGCATCATGTGGAAAAAGATTGAACAAAATTACTCTTGGCAGCATCAGTACAAACTGTGGTACATTGAAATTACTTTAATAACAGCCTTCAACCAGTCACTGTGCGACCAGAAATAGCAGCAGTAATGCATGTTATTTCTGCTTTATTAATCAGTCTTCCACCAAGTAGTATTTACTCAATTGAAGATTACTAAAAGAGAGCAAAAAACGGAAAAACAGGATTAAAAAAAAAAAAAAAAATACAGTCCCGGTAAAAATCAAAGGATCTCCCTTCGGTTTTGACTTTTCCTGTTGAGGATTTTCAGGCTCGTGTCGGATGCTCTGAGATTTGGCTAGCAGAGAGGAAGGATACAAAGACCAGAGGGGAACCTGCCTATCAGTCAAAAAGCTAAACTCTGAACCGAGGGACTTTCAGTATCTAACCGAGCCTCTGAAGCAAAACACATGTTTGGCCCTGCAGCTGTGCAGGGAGGAAGCTAAATAGAAAATCAAGGAAACGATAAACAAAGCTGAGGTGATCTGTGCCAAAGAAAAGCCCTTAGCCCGAGGAAAGACGGTGCAGACATTTTTCGCTCTTTGGCCTTGAGTGTAAACACATGAAATGGATTGTGTGGCATGTACACAGGCTGTTTCCTTTCAGTGCCTTATTACTTAGGGGTGTCTGGATGTGATTTTGAGCGTGGGTCTCTGTATCCTCTGGAACATTGGAGGGATGCGGAGTTAAATCTCTCCCCCGGAGAGGCCTGTGAAATACATGCATTTATGTTTGCATAAAAGTTTCTTCTATTCTGCTGCATGTTGGTTAGCAAGCTCTGTTTGATCCACTTCTTATTGGCTACGGTTGCCTTCAGGCAACATCTTGGGCACCTATTGGAAACAGCGGTGATATAGATTGTTGGAGCGCTGGGGTAGAGTACTTGCAGTGTTTCTACCGTCTAAATCACTCCTCTCTTGCTGCTGAGGGAAAATTGAAAGTGTGTGTTTCTTCCTGCTCTGGTTTTATCAAGGCAGAGTGGGCAAAGTATTCCTCGGCCTCTCTCAGGAGGAGTGATACAAATCAGTAGCTCACAAAGCATTAATCAACGGCCTGGGAGGTCAGCTACGCGTACCTGTCCCCTCATGCATCCTTCTGGTGAGTCCTTGAAATCTTGGCTGCAGCAATCAATCACAGATAATCCCCTCATGAGGCTCGGATGATAAGATTTGGTTGTTCGAAAGGCGAAGAAAGAAAGTTTGCATCTGATTCTTAGAGTGGTTCTTTTTTTTTTTTTATTATCAAGCTCTGTTTTTACTTTGATGAAGTGCAAAAAATGGTAGACCCAAAGATCTTATCGTCTGAAGGTAACTGCTCCATGTAATGAAGCTTGAAACATGCAATAAATAAAAACCGAAGCCATATCTATATGAGTAATAACTCAATTTATGAGGTTTTATTATAGTTTCTGATAACATTTAAGTCTTACTTTACTAATCTGAATCATTTCTTACTTTTTTTCTATGATCTGGCAGATTGATTCTTGATCAGGTGCCCTGATGTGTTAAGAATATTAATTGGCAGAATTGTGTGGATCTGTGTGTGTCTTGAAGCAACCCCTCCCCCTAAAGACTGAAGCTGCTGGAATGTCTTTGTGCTGGCCCACATGGGCTGAGGATTTGTGATCTCGGACACAGGAAGTCCCACCTCTGACACAGGAAGTCCTTCCTGTCCCAGGAAAGAGTATAAAGGTGTTGGCCTGGGAGGAGTTTGCTGAGAAACTCTCACGGACGTGACTCGGTCCGGTTGTGTGTTGTGAGATTTTCCCCTTTTGCAAAAGTGTAATAAACAACTGTGATCGATGAGACCTGGTCCTTGGATTTTTCTTAGGAACATTTTGAGTAATTTTTAGTAGACAGAAAAAGTCATTCTTAACAGTTGGTGCCGAAACCCGGGAGGCAACAGCCGTCGACGAGGACTGCGCGGGAGGAGAGCCGAATTCCTGCAGGGCGGAGACCGGTATCGGGATCCGTAACAAAGACCTCGGACACGACGTTTGAGCCCGAGGCCGGCGATAGGGATCTTCCCGTTGCAGCCCTCCGAAGGCGGTGACGTCTCCTGAGGGCCATCGGACCAGGTCAGTCATTGATTCAGTCTAATAAAAGGTTTTAAAAGGCATAAGAAACGTGAATAGGAAAAAGTGTTTTTAAATCCTAGGGGGGTTGTCGAATACAATCGCCGGGTCCGTTCTCCGCTCGCGGCACAGGAGCATTTTGGTCGGTAATATTTTCAGCGGTTGCCAATGTACATGGTAATATTTTTTGCGGTCGCTAAGGTACATTGTACGTAATCGTCGATTAGAAATCGATCAGGTCCGTCGGAATGCGCGTGGGAAAAAGCATTCATTGGCAGAAGTAATTTTAAATCAACTCTATCGCCAGCAGTCACCAATGAAAAATTGTACGTGGGTGTCGACAATAGGTTGGTTAGACGGAATAAAAGGTTTTGTGGGAAAAAAAAGGTCTTTGTCGGGAAAAAAGAAGTGATTTAAGAGTGAAATAGTGAAATATGGTAAAGCGCTGAGGATAAGTTTTGTTAAAGAGGTTTTATTTTCATTTAAAGAGGGGAAAAACACCGTGGGGGGGGAGCTGACTGTGGAAGAACGAACAAAGAACGGGGCCGAGCTAAGCTAGTAGGCCAGGTGCAGATGCTAAGCTAACTGACATGAACAAAGAGGGATCCACGTGGAGACGCTAACAGAAGGCCTCGTGGAGTTGCTAAGCTAACTGAATAGACACGTGGAAAAACGCTAGCTACCAGACAAAAGACCATGTGGCTGAGCTAAGCTAGGCTACCGGACAAAGGAATTCATGTGGTTGAGCTAGCTAAGCTAATTATAGAGGCCGCAGGACAGGAGGGAGGTTGCTTGCAGGGACGTTCAGAAGGGGGGCTTAAAGGGGGCTTTGACGGTGGAGACTTATTGTTTTTAGCTGTGAAATTTAAGGTTTGTGGATAACTGAGCTCATAAAATTGCATAGAAGAAAACTGGATATTGGGTAAATAAAGTAAAATAATTTCGTACGAAAAATTGGATGTGTTTGGCCATAAATAGTGTGAGTGCATGCAACATTGTGTACTAAGGGTGGGCTTGTAGTGGCACATGTGTCTCAGTGTGTGGCGTATTTTAATGTCTAGTGTGTTTTTCCTGAACTGCTATTCCTAGCATTTAATTCTCCCTTTCAATTAAGATAAATGAACAAATAAATAAAATAAGATAACTAAATAAATAAACTCTTTTTATAACGTTTTTCTCTTAAATATTGCTTTTAATTTCTTATATATCATTATTTTCCTGTAATTTCACTTTATTTTATCCTTATTTCCTTTTAATTACATTATTCCTCTTATTTAATCTCCTTTAAATTTTTCATTTGAATATTTTTCAATTAAGGCTACATGAATATAAATGCATAAAAATTAAACCCTTTTCTTTAATTTTTAATTATACATAAAAATAAAAATCTTATTTTTACATTCTCTCTTGAATATTCCTCTGAAATTCATTTTATTATACTTTTATTTCCCCTTACGTTTTCACTTAAATATTCCATTTCAATTTTTATAAGATCCTTTTTTTAATTTTGTCCCTTAAGGCTTTTAAGCATTTAAATCGAAATAGCATAGAGATTTGAAGGAATAATTAACTGAATAAAAGAAACAAATATATATAAATAAATAAATACTTAAATACAGGATGGACATTTTGGACATTTTGAAGAGACATTTCCACATTGAAAAGATTTTTAACTGTTAATGTAGCGGCTCAGGTCAAGAATTTCAAAGTTTTTTTAATTTTCTCTTTTCTCTTTTAATTTTCTCTTAAGTTTTAACTTGAATGTTCCTTTAAAGCTTTATTAGTCCTTTGTGTGACTTAGACTAACAGAACTTCTAAGTCCTCTTTGTGTCTTGTTATTTCTCACCTGGTGTTCACATTTTTGTGCCTGCAGTCAAGAGACAACTCCCACACACTCACTCAGATCTTCATCCACGCATGCACACAAAAACACCTGCACATACACATTGTTGATCAACCAACTAACCACAGAAACAGCAGAATGGATGAGAGAATTGTTGCAAAGTGAAGAAGTGTCGAGAACAAATAATCTGCCAGATGTTCCTTGTTCCCCACAGGTGGAGCTGTTGCAGCCAGGTGACCAGATCCTGATCAAGGTGATCAAAAGAAAAACCTGGGCTGCACCCCGCTGTGGGAGATCCTTTCACTGTCCAGCTGACCACCTCCACTGCTGTGAAGATTGCTGAGAGAGCCACTTGGATCCACCAGAGCCATTGCAAGAAGCTGGTACCTCTGAAGGATGGTAGGAGTGGAAGACGCCCGGTACCAAAACCTTTGGGTGCTGAAGAAGCCAACTGATCTCCTACCCCAGCTCTAGTCCTTACAGCAGGTCACAAAACCCAGAGCAATGACGATTTCTGTGACAACTACCAGAACCACCTCAAGATTCTATGGGTTGTCCCTCAGCGAAGGGGAAAACAGACAGGACAAATTCACCAAAGCCTCAGTAACTGGACCCAACCTGGGTTCGAAGCTGTCAAGAACAATTAGTGGCAACCGCCACCGATGGAAGCCTGACTCGTGCAGTAGGAGGACTGCGTAGTCTGAGCAATAAAATGAAGGAACATTCAGGTGTTGATACATCCATGTGGGACGGTTGGTTAAATATGTTTGGGGCGTACAAGACCCTTATTTCTTCTATTTTGATTTCACTTACAATCAAGTTATGGTACATCTTTTGCAGGCTGATGACGATGATGATTCTGATGATGACGATGATAAATGTATTTTTTTAAAGTATGTTTTTGAAGTACATTTTTATAGTCCCTGCTTTTCTTAGCTACCCGTGGCTTTTGAAGTGTTCGCACCTTAAGTGGGACGAGGGGGAATTTTCCCCACTGGGTTTTCGCCCCCTCCACGGGCTTGGAACAGAAAAATCTGTTTATGATGTTTTAGGTTAAAACTGTTCATGCAGGAGACTTAAAACTGATGTTTTCAGGATTGCTGTTGTGAGCTCGTGTGCTTCAAGACCCACAACAGGGCCGAACTGTTAAGAATATTAATTGGCAGAATTGTGTGGATCTGTGTGTGTCTTGAAGCAACCCCTCCCCCTAAAGACTGAAGCTGCTGGAATGTCTTTGTGCTGGCCCACATGGGCTGAGGATTTGTGATCTCGGACACAGGAAGTCCCACCTCTGACACAGGAAGTCCTTCCTGTCCCAGGAAAGAGTATAAAGGTGTTGGCCTGGGAGGAGTTTGCTGAGAAACTCTCACGGACGTGACTCGGTCCGGTTGTGTGTTGTGAGATTTTCCCCTTTTGCAAAAGTGTAATAAACAACTGTGATCGATGAGACCTGGTCCTTGGATTTTTCTTAGGAACATTTTGAGTAATTTTTAGTAGACAGAAAAAGTCATTCTTAACAGATGTTATCTCAGAATTTCCCGTTTTTGAAGGACGTGACCCTTTAAGCATGTGCATCAGTCTTGTTTCTCTTGGCTTTGACTGTTTTAGCATTAAAACGTGTATTCAAGTGCAGATGTGCATCTCTTAGTTTGTGATATGATTTCTTTTGCAGGTTTTCCTGCATCTCATCTGATTAAATTCAATCTTATCTTTGCCTTTTTCAAAGATAATAGGCTGCATATGGGAAGGGACTTTTAGATGGTTAAATGGCCTACACCGTGCAAGATCAACCTTTTGAGCTTTTAAGTGTAATAAAACATTCACATCTCACTATAAACAACCCAAAAGCTGTATTTTGATCCATTTATGCATTTCTGATTATTTCTTTAAAAAGCTCTAAGCACCTACTGCCAATCCACAAAAACGAGTGGATCCTCACGAGCTGAAGTCACAAAGTGAGAACAGCCCCTTTCAAGAAGAGTCTGCACTACCAGCATTGCCTCCCACGCTTGCACAAAAAACACTTTCTCTGCTCAGCTACTAGTGATGAGCCGCTAACTTTGTCCTTTAGCTAGTGATGATCAGCTACTAACTTTGTGTCGTAGTTAGCAGTGATCAGCTGCTAACTTCACCGCCCAGCTAGCGGTGATCAGTGTCTTATTTTACCACTCAGCTAGCGATGTTCAGTTGCTAATTTCACCTCTCAGCTAGTGGTAAACAGCTGTTAACTTCACCGCTTAGCTAGCGGTAAAAAGTCGCTAACTTTGCCGCTCAACTAACGTGATCAGCGGCCAACTTTGCCTTTCAGCTAGCGGTAATCAGCTGTAAACTTCACAGCTTGGCAAGCATTAAAAAGGCGCTAATTTTGCCGCTCAGCCAACTTGATCAGGTGCCAACTTTACTTCTCAGCCAGCGGTGATCAACTGCTAACTTAGCCGCATAGCTTACGAAGATCAGCTGTTAACTTCACCGCTCAGCCAACGGTGATCAGCTACTCAAATAGCAGAGATGGCAAAGTTAGCACCTCTATTGTTAAACGTCACCGTTTTGCTAGCGGTAAAAAGTTGCTAACTTTGCCGCTCAGCTAACGTGATCAGCTGCCAACTTTGCCACTTCGCCTAGCAGTGAGCAGCTGTTAATTTCACATCTTGGCTAGCGATGAATAGCTGCTAAAAGGTGATCAACTGCTAAGTTCACTACTCAAATAGAGGTGATCACCCGCCTAGCTTCGCTGCTCAGCTAGCTCAGCTGCTAGCTCCCGCCCTTGCTGCAACCAGTGTTGTGATGGTCAGGGCTACTAAAGGCAGATACGGACATCCATTTTTGCAAAAGTTCAGATGAAATGGGGTGGCTCAGAGAGTGAGGCATCAAAAAACTCATGAATACAACTCATATTTCTTAAATTAATTGCTTTTTATTGTGCCAAAAGTAATACTTAAGAAAAGCCCTTTAAATATCTCAACTGAAATTTTGCACCAGCTTTTTCTTATGTCTTTATGACCTCTTTTGCTGCTGGATTGCACAATCTTTGACTTGAAGCAGAGGAAATCAGTATTGATTCACAGGGCTGGCCCTCTAGAGGTAAAGCTTTTGTTGTGCATAGTTGTTTAGGGTTCGCTTTGTATGCAGGAAGGCTGCAGAAACTTAAAATGTGGCAGTGGCTTCAACGTCCCCCTGGAAACTCAGGCTAACAGCCTCTGCCCAAGCCCGAGTTCCGGACTTATTTCACAACATAAAAGGCGTTAAAAACTCAGCTGCAGCTCTGACTGACAAGTTCAAGCTATCCATTTCTAGCACCAGGATAGAGTAGGAAAAAAAAAAAAAATCTTCTAAAACAAACTGACAACCTTTTCTTTTTTTTAAGGGTTGGGGTGCACAGTCGGGACAACATCTCCGGCATCTGTAACACAGAGGATGTGTCCTTCTGCTTTCCAAAGATGCTGTGGGTGGACGGAAATGGAGTGTGTGGTGCTTTTGCTGCTTTCAGTCATCAATCAGAGCGCTGACCCTCATCTTCCGCCTCCCATCACTCCCTCAGTGTTTCTGTCTTTGCAGCAGCCAAGACTCTAATGCAGATTCCGAGACTTTTGGGGCTTTGACTGATGTACAGGAATCCTCTACTTTTATCAAAAACGACTGAATCTTGAGGAGTGTAGAGGGGGGGGTGGGGGTTCACTGTAATCTAGGAGCTCACAGTGATGAACCTGCTGGGGTCCTGCTGCTTCCAGTGGATTGGAAAGCTTAGCTTAATGCATTTTTTATCACCATTAGTCATCGTTTTAAGATATAGGCAGCATTTAAAGACTAGGAGAACACACATGGAGTCCCTACTGCGGTGATGCCAGATCAGGGTTACCAAGAAAGCTTTGGAACATAAAAAAAAAGAAGATCCCACCAGGCACGTGTTGTAGCATCACTCCAAAAATAGCTCTTTTTCTCCCATGATCCTTATTTCCAACTTCCTTTCCGCAGCTGCTTTGATGGATCATTTTGTCTTCCTAATAGCAGCTCCAAATCCCTGGATGCTCTCCATTTATGTTCCATGGGAGACTGTAACAATTTAGCTGAATCCATCTCAGAGATTAGAGTAGGAGCTGAGGAAGAAGACGAGACAAAAGTCTAAGCTTTGCCCGAGAGGGAATACACTTGCACTTTATTTAGACTTTGCCTTCGATCCTTTATTTCAAGTCAGCTCTTTTGTCAATATTAAGCAAAGCTCGCCTCTTAAACTTTTTCTTGAGCTTGATAAAATGACGCGGTCTTCCAAAAGCCTGCAGATGTCTTTCAATCATGCATGAGCGGTGGATAGGGGCTGGGAGTCACTCTCTTTCCCTCCTGGTTTGGTTTCCATCTTAACTGGGAAAAGGATGAGAGAGATTTTCAATCACACCCAGCTTTTCATCGCATAAAGTGCGTGGAAAAAAGAGCAAGTGTTGTGTTCATCACTGGTCTCGGCTTGCTAGATCAAACTTATGATACCAGCCAGAGCAAATCACATTACCTTCAGTCTGTCAGTCAGTGATGCATATCTAATTCCTTTCTTGTTCAGGTTTTTCATTAATACCAGCAATTTGACATTTCTGATTAGATGCTGTCTTTTTTAAATATTGAAGCATCTTCAGTGTGTTTTAAGATAAAAATTTGTCAGACAAGACCGCATACGAGATTTCAAAATGGTGATGAAAAAACATTGCTTTTTAGCTTGCGGTGTAATTGACAGGCTTGAGGATTTTGTGGAAGAGCTCTGAGTAGTGGGCATGAACTCTGGTCTGTACATTATCTTTTTATGCAAGTCTGAATAAAAAGAACGGAGAGATCCACTTCTTGAGAGGCTGATGCACAAAATGCAGTCAGCAATTCTAGCAGCGTCATTTGAGGATTATATACATGTATTTTTAAAATTTGTGCTGACAATCAATTTAAAAAATAAATTAGATTAATCACAATTTTTGGTTGTAATTACTCACAATAAATCACAATGTTTTCCCTGGTACATTTTATATGACAACATTCAGCTTTTGAAAAAACAGTGATGCTTTATTGTGACAATTAGCATATGTATCGCTTTACTTTGCTGCTGCTGTTGTGGTCAATGTTGGCTCAGCATCGCGGATACGTGTTGCCGTGACAACTGGCTGTACCAGATATAAAATAGTCTGCTTTTTAAAAAAAATAAATAAATAAATAAGAAAAATAAAGAATTAAAAATTGGTTAAATATTTATTTCTTATGTAAGTGACCATGATATAAGTGGGATCAGGCCCAACAAAGTGGGCATTATCAGAAATTTACAGCACGCCATGAAAGCTTGAGTAGTCTAACGCGAAGCAGAGTGTAATCAATTTGCTTTGATAAATACTAATGCGTTTTTAAAAAAATAATTTTTAGTAATCCTAGGCATTAACAGGGTAACGCTGACAGCCCAAATAGAAATGTGTGGATTTTTATATTTGGCTCTGAAATGCAAATTATATCAGCAATCACTCGGCAAAAAGACAAAAAGAAGTAAAACCATTAAATAAAAGGCAAAATCATATTTTAAAATTCAGAGCAAAAGTTTCATAAAACCAAAAAACAGTTTCAAAATATCTTTTAAATTTACCCAAAATAAAAATAAAGCAAAAGTAATTTCCAGAAATAAAAATGAGATATTAAAAAATGAAAAAAAAAAAAAACATATAAAGAAACCAGGTCTAATGGGACATCATGGTTTGACGAATTTTGTCACCGCTTTAACAGGAAGTTATTTTGCATAGAAACCTATTCTGACAGAAGATATTTCTTGAAGCTTCTGGCCACAAACACTGAAAAATTTCAGCAAAACATCCTCCTGCTTTGCCTTTTCAAAATTAAAAATCAATCATGCAATCAGTGATGTCCCACGATACCTCCCACAAAATCTATAATATTTTTCAACATTTCATTGCAATTTCTAGAAATGACTTGTTTCCCTTTTTTAAACATTTGGTTTATGGACTTTTTTTTAATTATTTTTGCTTGAAATCTTTAATACGTTTTTCTGTTGAGTGATTTGTTGATGTGATTTGGACTTCAGGGCTACCGTAAGATTTCCCTATTTCAGAAAAATAAAGCTTGTTCTGCAAAACAGATGAAACACTAAGCTGAAGTTTAATAATTTAAAATAAAAAAAAAAAAAACACAAATAAGTATTGTCGCACACTGTTTTTTTATTTATTTATTTTACTTTGGTTGCTATTTTGTGGCTGCCCCTTGTATCACATATCTAATACGTGACCACTGGGACGTTTTTAAGTCTTTTAAAAGCTTTCCAGCCAAAGCTGGATAACCCACAACTTAATCCTCTTCCCCATGCTAATATAGCACAAATATCCAATGTTTTTATAATGACATGTTAAGAATAAACTATTATTATCCATCTTTTCCAGTGATAAATCACTTGATCCTAAATACCCGTAAAATGCCAGGAAAAGTGGATTTTGTTTCTCTGTCACATGATTTTTGTTTTTAATCTAAAAAATAATCTTCATTCATTTCCTAACACCACAGACTTTACAGAAACATGCAGAGACAATTAAAAGATAGAGTCATGCTGATTGATGTGGCTAAATCACCACTGGAATAAAGTTATAGGCTATTTTATAATAATCCTTTTTTTAACAATTTTTATATTTGGTGTTTAATAAGTTATACAGTTCAAAGGAAAACCACTCAAAGCATACAATTAGTTTCATAAATTACTCATCACAAATCAATCAATCTAAATACATTTATGTTCTGACAGTAAGGTTTTCCACCAAGGATAATCTTTTTTTCATTCAAGTTCATTTTATAATTGGTTTGCTGAGTTTCTGTTTAATAAAAACAAATTTATAATAGAAAATGTCTCTTGTCGGATTTGATACCTTTATTGCCCACTTTCTTGAATGATTAATGTTTTCAAATAACACCTGGTGTCAGAGTCCAAATACTTTTTTTCACATCAGCGATGGAAAACACTTTAGGTGTTGAAAATCACAGCTCGGCTGTGGAGGCGATTAGACGTGGAGCGATTTTGTTTTTTGGCCCTTTGAACGGAGAACGCTGTCTGGGACTTCATGCCGTCAACATTGACGAGAGAGGAAATGACAGGCCCGGCATCTGCGGCAAGGAGGAGAACATCTTCCACGAAGCCGGCGACTCGGAGAGCGTCAGTCCCCAGGACCCGTTTTCCTGTGTCAGGGGAAAAAGACTCGAACTGTAAACACACTTGACATGACATGGGTCACGCAGAGGTCCGCGTGCTGACCCGTCCCTCAGCGCCAGCAGGCATTTTCAGCGACTACCGCTCCCTCGACTGCGCTATCGGTTGAAGATTCAGAATTGGTGCCTGTGAGGCAGCAGAGCCGGTAATTGGTTTTCATGCTTTAATTGTTTGACTAAATCATTACAACTTGTATCTGGACAAAGAGGCAGATTGTGAAAAGATATTCCGTAAATAATAGAATTACGAAAATTAAATTCTTCAGGCTACAATGTGATTTTATTCCCTCCTTTAATCTGCAGGACAAATTGAAAACGTTACTCATATAAATCTCTTATGCACATTTTTTTTTTTATATTTAATGGAATTGTGCATTTTTTTTGTATAGCTCATAACTTGGTAATACAGCTGCAAACACTTGCAAAGAAATAATGAAAAAAATCTTTTAATTTACTTTCACTAGTTCACAAACTCAGGGAATAAATATTCAAGGATGCTACTACTCAGTCATTGAAGGTGAATTTTGCTAAAAGCTTTGAAACGTGTTTGTTGCATTCTAAAAAGTGTTTTCAAAAAACTGTTTCTTTTGATTCCTCTGGTTGAAAGACGTGATTGGGGTTGATTTTTCTCCAAACGGTGTTTGAATCCGTTCCCGTCATCTACAATGGACTGATGCAACTGGGATTTCCATTGAATGTGATTTCAATACTTTGATCAGGAATGACAATGTTCTTACTCTCTCTTGTTTTCGACAACAAGAAAGTGTGTTTATGTCTACAAAGCCACTGAGACAAAAAAGAAGAAACAATTGTTTATGGATAGTTAAAAGTGGAAACTTAGAAACTTCCGGATGTTTCACAGGTGCAAAGACACAAACAAACTGAAAGCAGAAAGGTCCCCTGCCTAAACCCTCAGATTTAACTCTCAAATCCTCGCCTACAATAGGTGTCTTCATTTTCTTCTCCCACATCCCCCTCCAAATCAGGTCATTACCGTGGTAACCCAGGGAACCTGCCAAGCATTGGGGAGTCTGTGGGACTCAGCCAGACTGAGTGATTGAGGTCAATGCAAAAGGTCAGCAAGTCATTTTCAGACAAAAGTTCCTGCTACCTTTTGGCAAACAATTTCTTGTCCCTTGGCTACCAATCAAACCGGTTGTGAGCCTTTTGGCTCGTCCCAAAAGAATCGAGGCTCTTTTTTAGCTCAGCCCCCTAGAATTTAATTAAAGCAAGTGAGCTTGTGATGTTGACACATCTGTCACATTGCCCCCTCGAAAAGCTGCCGCCTGGGCTTTAGGGGGCTTTTTGAAACCTTTGAGACCACAATGGCATGCTCTTGAAAAAACGGCAACATGTAAAGACCGGGCATGTTTTTGACCAGCCCTTAATTTTTAAGTGGTCTCTTCGGATGCAGACGAACATCCCAGGCTTATTAAAAAGCAAACTGAGAGGCTTCCTAAATGACAGATGATCATGACTGCTGGAGCTTTTCAGCCCTGACTGGCTCCTCAAACTTGGCATAATATTCAGCTTCACAGCTAAACAAGTGGATCCTTCTTATATAAGACTACGGGTGTATTCAGACTGCAAAGTCAGTTGGCCCGGATCGAGTTCTGAACCTTGCATTTGGTCTGTGTTCATTTTATTTTGAAATGGTTTTGTGTTTTCCTGTTTGTGTCCGTCCAGGTGTGATGAGTTTATTGATGTGTTACACATTCTCAGTCCTAAGTTGTCATATATGGGCGTATGGTTAGACCCTCCACGTCATTTTTTGACATTTTGGGTGTCCCCAACTTGTCATTTTTTACACACTGGCTGTTTCCATTGAATCACAGGTCCTCAACCCTCAGGACGAGGTTGGACACCAGTACCGGGTTAGGTCACCCATCTGTGACACATTAGCATCTGTGGCCTGGTACCAAGCGTCCCTCAGACTAGTTTGGGACACCCCAAAAGTTTCAAAAAGGAACCCAGAGAGGACCTGAACCGTACGTCCATATATGACAACTTGGGACTGATATTACGTTGTGATGTGGGTGTGTCCAAATAAATGTGGCGATAACACTTAAACACTCTTGTGTTTGAGAGTGGAATCAGAGACGAAACAATTGTTTGCAAGTGTGTTTTATTTGATTTTTGAGAAATTAATTCAATGTATTTCAACATGGTGGTCGAGGTACCATGCAACACCCTTTGTGCAGTTACCAACCTGCCAATGGATCATGGCCCCAGAAGAAACCTGAGACAATCATTTTTGCTCTGCAACTGATTTACATCACGTTATGTCTGGCTACGGTGGCTGTTTTGTTTCAGTTGTTCCACTCTGAGCACTGAGCTTATTCAGAATGAGAAAAACTCAGAGTAAACCAGAGCTCAGTCCTTAGGGAGTATTCAGACTGGAGATATCTGGCTCGTTTAAGGTAAACCAGAGTTTGTTTCCCTCGAAAATCTGGAACAAATTCTCAGACCCATCGTTTGAGGTGGTCTCTGTTTGTTTCCAATCAAACTGAGCTCCAGTTTGCTCCGAGTTTCCCCAGTCTGAGTAGGCTAAGGACAAACTGAACCAAAATGGCCACAGCAGCCGGGCATTACAGGGTGCAAACAAGTAGCAGAGCAACAACGATACCACAACTCCATGAAGTTTGGCCAGATGACTGCAGGCTCATAGAAACAACTTTTAATTTAATTAAAAGCTTAAGACTTCCATTATTCTTTCTTTCAATGCTTTGTCCCACCCTTGTCGTTTCTGGTCAATGACTGAAGAGATCTCCAGTCATGTGGTTTTCATTACAAGCTTTCTTTCGACACAGAGTACAGACCAAAAGCAAGGGTTCAGGACTCGATCCGGACCAACTTACTTTTACAGTCTTCATACACCCTAAAGCAGGAATGCCCATTAATATTTTATGGTAATTGATCAATAGGATGTGAAGATTTTTCCTTATTTGTCTCCCAGCTAAGAGGAAGGAAGCCACTTCACCAGATGAGAAGTCGGTGGATAAGTAGACATTCAAAAGAGTCTTTGGACAAGACAATGAACACCAAATTGGTCCAATTGTGTCAGCGATTAAGTGTGTGCATGATGGAGCTCTGAATTGGATAAAGAACTGTTAGACTGTCCGTGATTTGTAGCATAAAATGCTTTGAGTGGTCAACAAGATTAGGAAAGTGCCATTTAAACGAGGTCTGTTTACAAATTAGAGGGTGACACACTGAATGCTCACTCTCATGTGAGCGTGATGCGCACCACTTAGTGCCACATGGTAAACCCCAAAGTGTTGGCTGGAGGAATCTAACTGACATGGCAAATATTGGGGAACATAATCACAGCTTTTTGCTCTGATTTCACACTTTATTAAATATCTGCTCAACTATGCAAATAACTGTTATGAATCTCAGAGATCGTATTCTGCCGAGACTTTGTGTTCCGGTTAGAGGGGACGCTGACAGACCCAAACGATCTCTAAAACTCACAGAACATTTTCATTTGTGCACCACTTTATTAAAATCTGAAGACCTCTATATCTCTGATATAAAGTAATAACTAGGCATATTTTTACTCATAATTTCCCCTCACTTAATTACATTTTTTTGTGCTTTCGCTTATGTTCGCCCCAGCCACTTCACCACCTTTGCTTACACAAGGAAGCTTGACGCATCGATTTGTTTCCTGACTACTTGAATATGACTTCCACATAAAGGCAGAAAGCTGTGGTGAAAAGAAGCCGCCGAGGGAAGATGAATAGAAAACAAAAACTCTACACGAGGAAACAAGCTTTCAATGTCCGGCCAAACCTTTTAATTTTCCGCCTCATTAAGAGCTCTATTGCAGGTGCTGGGAGCCCAAGGCCAGAGGCCGCTTGAGACACAGGCAGACCCTTTTAATAGCCTGTTTACAACCAGACCTGGGCAGCATAGTGAGCAAATGGAGGGATTGAGCTTGTTAACACTAATGGCTGCAGTGAATGATTTAAGGATTTACATACTTACAAAGGTCATATTTGTTGGGTTCTTCATTGGGTGAGAGTTAAACCTGCATTCACTCAGGTTTATGATCCACGCTGATCATTTTCAGGGATGGTTGCTTGTAATGAAGCGTAATTGGAAACTGCTTCCTTCTTTTGTGGGCACTTGATGGGTCAGACATTTGTGCTCCGCTCAGCAAAACGAGACAAATGTGCTGCAAACAATTTACATTGCTGTCACAGGTTTTCAACGACGACCACACATACACTGCACATGTTCTCCAGCATTTTCTTTTGTTTGTTTTACATCTTATGTCTTTCAAAACTTGTCGACCTGTTTTACCTTTATTTGCATTAAACCTAGCTAAATTAATCAAACTAATTACAGAGCCACTACAACTAAAATCTTTCTTTTGGTGTTTTTACAATGTTTTGTGGCTTTTTTGATGATTTCTTAGGTAAATGAAGCTTAAAATTGCATTTCTGAGTCATTCTTTATTCAAATTGTTGTGAATCAGGAGCAGACCAAAAATGCAGTTTGAAAAAGAGCTTATTTGTGAGGTAGAAGCTGCTTAAGCGCCTACTGTAAACAGAGAGCTCTCAGTTACAGGATGAGGAAAGAAAGAAAGACAACTGTGAGGCAAATTTATATGCTGCTTTGCAGATTCAATGACCTAAAAAACTACTCAAGCTTATTGATTTTGGCTAAAAACCGTATAATAATAATTAAAAGACCACTGGAGACGCAGTAGTAACCGATAAAAACACACAGTGACATCAGCGTAACAGAAAAATATCATTTTATTTTTAAGGAAAAATCGGCTTATGAGTTAAAAAAAGCTCAAAAGATGATTGGAGTGGGTTTTTAAATGACCCTGAAAGGAGTGACTAACGTCCTACGATTTTGGTGTTAACATCAAATTTGGTGAGAAAATTAAAGATAAAAAAAAGATTAAAAATCCAAAGCACTGATGAGCTCATAAACATGCTGTGTGGCTGGATGATTAAAGCACTTTCTTTTTTTTTCAGCTTTTTCTTTTGACTGAGTGAAGCTAAAACTAATGAGAGCTGATATTAAAAATGTCAAAAGGTTAAAAAAAAAAAATTGATCATCCCTATTTTCATTTAGATAAAAGTCTGACCTTTTCTGAGATTGGCTAAAAAAAAGAAAAACAACCTAAATGTTAAACCAAAAAATTTTTGGAGTTTTTTTAATTTAATAAAGGCACATGTCTGAGTTTTTCCTCTTGACATTTGTCAACTAAGTATTGATCCAATTAAAGTCCACTGATGCTTTGACTAAGATGGTAAGACAGTGAAGCTTTGGCACAAGTTAAATGAGAAAGGTCTATATCAGGGGTGGGCAAACTACGGCCCGGGGGCCACATGCGGCCCCTTAGGCTACTTAATCTGGCCCTCCAGGTTAAAATACATTGAATCAAAAATCCTAATTATTGGTTTATTTCCATTGTATTTCTGGGTTCTTCTCATGAATGGTGTTGTTTCTCTGGCGTTCTTGTGTGTTTTTTTCTGGTCAGAAGGTGATTTTTCGGATATATTTGAGTTTGCATTTTCCTCTGAAGAACATCAACCTATTGGATCACCAAAAAGAGAACAAAAATCAAAATTTAGAAATTAAAATTCCCAAATTTTCTGTTTTTAAATGAATATATGTGAATTTTAATCCAAATGAAAGCACGTTTTTCTCTAAATTCCATATTATCTTTTTAGTTTATGAGGTTCATTACCAAATCACACCTTCCATCTGCTCCTTGACCGGCCCTTATGCCTGTCCTTGCTGTCCTACCTTCCTGTCCTTGAAATTAATCAAGTTTGTTTATCCACATTCCAGACATTGCGCCAGCTCCACCCCGTTCTCCTCCTGGCTCTTTGGTTTGGTCCATCTTGACCGCCATCAGCGTCTGGGGTCTCTTCACCTTGTTCACATCCATCGCTGTGTTTTTCATGGAAACAGTGATAAATATGTTTTTTGACCATTTCTAGAATTGTGATAGTTTTAGCGCATATATGCAATGGAAACTCAGCTAATGTTGGTAAAAAAAAATTACAATACAATGATGTGCTAAATTCTTTTAGTATAAGAAAGTGTCAGTCATTTTTTTTTAAAAGATCAATAGCCAGTAAGCTTTTTTTTTTTTTAGATTAAGACAAGTTAAATGCTAATTTAAAGAAATTTCGTCCATAGCTGTGTTTGAATTGTGCATGAAAATAAAAATATAACTCAGCTTTTTTGCATCCAATAGTGGCTTGTTTCTCTGTTTCCTCAACTTAACAACTTTTGACAGTTTTCTATTCTTTCTAGAAACTTTAAAAATAAACTTTTAGAGAGAGTCTGTTAGACCGTATAACGCTTATGAGGCTATGCATGAGTTTGGACAGGGACTTGGGGCATAAAGAAGTCAAAGGAGTGTGACTGCAACAAGGGAAGCTTCAGCAGAATGGGAAGCATGCCCCATAGGCTGCTGCTGTTGTGAATTTGTCTGCAGAGAGAGCACACGGGGCTAAAAAAGCCAGCAGTAAACAAAGGTGGACGACCCACCGAGTAACTTCTAACATACCCTGACATCTGATTACGCACCTATCCTAAGGCACAAATCAACCTGTGGAGGTGTTTGAAGGGTGTTCACTCCTTTCGAGTTCTAACAAACGCATCCCCTTCTCTCCTTTTCCTGTCATGTCCTTTTCATGTTCTATTCATCACCCTTTTAATTGTGAATTTCAACAAATCCACCCTGTGACATAGCCCTGGGATAACCAGAAATGATGACAGCTCGTGTATAAAAGTCTGCTCGCGGGCTTTTTTGTGAACTGTTTGCTCGTTTTTTGTTTTTTTTTTCGTCTGGCTGCATGCCTCCACCAGCACAAATGGAAGTTCTTCCAAGTCACTTGCCATGACAGGATTTCCCTGGGCTCTTTCTGCTGTTGAGGGTTAGCCCTAATGCCCTATTTGTGCCGCGATGTGTGACGTTTGGTTCTGGAAAAGGGCAGTAGGTTGTAGTCAGAAGTCTTGGAAGTGATGGATGGGATGAAGGGTGACAGGGACCAAAAGCATTTCATATTTAAAGCTTTGAAATTCAAAAATTTGCAAATGTTATAATTGTTCATATCTATTCAGTTTCAATTTTTTTTATTTTGACGGTGGCAAGTCACAACCGATTTTGTCTAATATGCTCACTATACAACAATTAACATAAAACCAAACAATCATTATGATTAATTTAATTCAAGATCAAGAAATTTCCAATAAATTTTAATTGTCATTATTGTGTCATATTGTCGTCAATGAGAGACCACCAGTACATCAAATGAACTGAGCAGAAAAGAGAAAACTTCCTTTTCAAACTGAATTGTAGTTTTATTCTATATGACATCAAATATCTGATGACAAATCAATGTTATCAAGGTTTTGTATATGTTTTATAATAAGGAGAATGCAGACAGAATTTCCAATATCCTTATTCGATAAGAGCTGTTATTCAATATTAAGTTATCAGATAAAAACAAGTCGACTTCTTCCCAGCATGATTCCACCTTCGTCTGGCATATTTGGTTCTTCTGCATGCATAAACAAAACACAGGAAATGCAGTCACATGAAACCCCAGGGTAGAACCAAGGTAACAGCTGTTTCTTCTTGAAAATCAATTTTTTTTTTTTTTTTTTTTAGGCATATCAGTTTCCACCCAGGTAAAGTTAAAACGGCAACCTGTATCATACAAATGTTAATGAAGAACAAATCGGCAAGGGGGTTGAAGTTTGACAAGAAAATCAAAAGTTATGTCACTATCATTGACTGTTTTTGAGAACTGGACTGAGAGACTCCTCCCCTCTTACGTTTCAAGCAGGAAGTAGCTGCTGATCTAAGGAGCTAAGATCTATTAGGCTATGTTCATATTCCTTCACTACTCTTTATATAGTGCGCTATATAGTGTTTGTTATTTTGTAGCGCTATCCGAATCTACAATTCTGAAATTGAGAGCCCAAGAAATTTCCCAAAAGTCTTTGCGAAAAACCAATATGCATCGATGAAATTTAATTCTATTGAAATATATTTTAGTAGTTCGGGATTAGGGGGACTTCTATTGGGAAGTAAAAAGCTGTTACTCAGTCGTATTTGGATAGCCATCCTTGCTCTACTACATTTTTTGAAATGTTCTTGTTAATACTTTTTTTTCATGCTCTGCTGTCTGTCGTTCATGTTATTCAAGTTTTAAACTGGCCAATCTGATCTCCCAATAAAAATATGTGGTCTTGTATCCAACTCTCAAAATGTTTAAAAGATTCTCCCAAACCTGCTTTCAAGTGGTAGGGGTGTGGCTTTCAAACAAGCTCACTCCTGATTGGCCATTTAAACTCAGACTCAGACCAATTCAGATCAATCACTGTCTACTGATGCCATCTGGCTCCAACATGGTAGCATCTGGGAAAAATAGCGACTGAATTGGCTTCATTTTTGTCGTAGCCGGAAGAAAACCATTTTCTACGGGTGACGTCCAATGACTATATAAAGAGATGGACACGCCTTACCTCCGGCTCCAGCGAAATGAAACCAATTCAGTTGCTATTTTTCCTCAATACCTTCATTGAGGTATCCGATGCCTCCATTTGGAGCCAGTGGATTGGACAAAGTTGGTCTGAGTCAACATTTTTCTAGGGCAACTGTTCGAGGTGGGTGTCAGTGCTTTTACTGAAGCTTCGATTGGTCAGCTTATAACTTGAATAATTTGCATTACAGAAAAAATATAATTAACATTAGTGCAAGAATCAGAGCTAGAAAAATCATTCTGACAAATAGAAGTAATAGCTGTTTATTTCTCTACAACAGTTAGCAGGTACTTCCTATTTGGAACACAAAAAAGGAAGGGTCCCTCTGTCAAGTTAGTATATACAGTCAATGGTGATGTCACACTAACTCAATCCAGTTCTCATATAAACTCAACGATTCGTACTCAATTTTAAATATTTAAGATTTGAAGAAAGGCAGAGCTTGTATATTTATATTACTCTCATGGTTGACCTCACATGGTCCAGTTCTCATATACACTCAGTGGTCCTGCCAGTAATTCCCTCCAAATAAATCAGATAAGTTAAGTCTCATAAGTACAATTAGTCAATTAGCATATATATGAAATGAAACAAAGTCTACTCCACAGTTATAATGTACCAGTTCCTGTAAACCTAAAAACAAACAAAAAAACCCCCCAAAAAGTTGTCTCTTTGTCCCTTATTGGTCTCCCTGTGAGACTGAGTCCCAAAAGAAATAAATCCTGACCTCTCCCAGCTGGCACTTCTTTCAATGGCCCGTACAGTCAACATTCATTGTTCCACTGCCATCTGGAGTTTACTCTGTCCTGCTCCCTTGATTGTAAACTCTCATGTTTCACACTCTGTTTCTTTTTAGCATTGTGCAAACACACCAGTGTGTGTGCGCGAGTGGACGGACTGCGGTGAATGTTCCATCTGAACCGCAGCGTACAGAAGGTCTCCACTGCTGCTCACCCTAACAACCAGAAGACACGCTCATTTGTTTCCATTAACAGACAAGAATCCCTCCCATAATAGTCGGAAGTGTTCTCTCGGAAAACTAGAGATTAATAATAGATATTTTCTCTGTTCTCTCCAAGAGAGCCAGAAGAGATTTTCTTGGAGGACAGTGACCTTTTACAGGTCATCACACATTTACTTCTGTTTCAGAAAATACAGCCGGATGTAAGAGAAGCACAGTCATAGTGCTTCCTCTTGTAGGACATTACAACTACAGGGTTGCATTAGCATAGGAAAGGTCACTTTTGCTGCTTTTCATAATTTTCCCATCTCGGCGTCATGACTCACTACTGTTAAGCAGATTTTGTCATGCATTTATGAGCTATAGAGCTTTTAGATTTGGTCCAAGGTGAGCCTCTGTCTTTGTCGTGTTTTGACATTCAATCTACTTTTCTGTATTTCCTTATTAAGCTCACTTTGCCGCATAGAAAGGGGCTGCAAACACTCAAAAACAGAGTCAGACTGAAATCATTTGAAACTATCTGCAACCCCAAAGGAAGCCGGTCAATTCATACGGCTCGCCGTCTCACACGCTGACCGACAGGCATAAAAGCCCAATAATCCCCGCTCCTTTCGGTGTCAAACGCAACGTTCAGGGCAGAGTGATAGCTCTATGACTCGCGGGCTAGCCGCTTCGGAGCTGCGTTTTCATCAGGATTCAATTGCCTCTATCTGCGGCGTGTGTGTGAGCGATGGCAGGACGCCACAGGAGGGACAAGCGGAGGAAAGAATAATTACTGGCCGTATTTCCTCACCAAGTTATTCACGCACCAGCAGGCTTGACAAAAAAGGACTCTCCTCCTGCATTGTTATTATGAAATGAAAAATGGGCAGCAGATGAGTGCATTGACAGGCTGTTTGGTGTATTTACCTGTCATTTGTCTCCTTTTGGACAGGAGTGGTAACGGTGCAGTTTTAAGTGGTGCACACCCACTGATATGAGCTCATACCCGCTGTAGATGGATGTGCTGCACCATAACCGGTTTATGAGTATAATCTGGCCACATGCTGTTTCTCTCACATGGAGAGGTACACAGCTTTTTTTTTGTCTGATGTAACATCGTTGAAAGCTGGTCTAATTAAAAACTGACCAGGCCACTGGCAGGCATTGATTGTTGTGTACCTGCGCCTCCAGGATAAGGACCAGGCGATTCTGCTGGGTTAATTAGGTTCTGCAAGCAAAGAATACATCTGAACACGTGGAGAGTTTATTTATGCACATTGTACTTCATCTGCCGCTCTTGTGTTGCTCGATCCGGCGAACCTCTGCCTCCCGGCTGCAACCGGGCATAAATAATTATCGGACGTTTGCAGGAAAGCGCAAAACACCGAGCATCAAACGCACATCAGCTCAACCCGAGCCCTTTCATTAGCTCCGAAAACTCTCAAGTTAAGCCGTCTTCCAATTTTTGTGTTTACCGGGTCAATTTGCACCAGCTGTCAGCCAAATGAGAACTAATGAAGGTGTCATGCAGGCTTTATTCATGAGCTTCAAATTCTGTGATTCAATCTACCTTCGCGACGTTCACTCATTGAGCTTAAGAGCTTTAAAAATCTATTGAGTAAAATCTCCATTATGCACTCCACACCTTTATAGAACCGTGCTACAGTGGCTCTAATTGCTATCTTGGTCGGTGTGACTTCTTTAACCATAATGAAAGGGGGAGGGGAACAAAGCTCAATATTTGCCTCATTTATCAATAGTAACAAAAAGCTGATGCTAAACACATTGAGTAAACCTCAATATGCCTTGAGCAGAAAGACTAACTTGTTTTGTCCCTTTTTTTTCCTTCTTTGACAAAAAATTGGTGCAATAATTAGTGTTGGATCTGACAGTTTCTAAGTTTTACACCATTCAATCCAGAACTCATTTTCAAGCACCTGCAGACAGATCTTTGGGATAAAATGTCTCATTTTCTGAGACAAAAGACAACGTTTCAAATGTCCCATGGTGCACCTTCCAAGAAAAAAGACATTGATACATAAAATTAAATGTTAATGCAAGTTGCTCAAGTGACTGTAGTGGCATTTAACTAATGGACTGTCAAGCTGCTTAAACTACTTATCCCCACATAGTAAACTGCAAATGCGGTTGATGCTTGACATATCCTTTATTCCGGGATCAGCTATGCATGTCGAGGCATAATTGTTTTATTAATTGCAGACAACTGATATAATATAAGACACTTTTAGAAGAAACAAGATTGAAATTAATTGTATGGACTTTACTTCTTAGGTTTGTCTCAAACATCAGCGTTTGGCTTGTTCGAAATGAAAATGGAGGTCAGAAAACCAAGATAATGATCACTAATTATTCAGGTCCTATTTTCACCATAATATTTTGGATTCAAACTTTTTTTGAAATTCAAATTATAGAGCTAATGATCGTGTAAGTTCTGAAGGGTGTGGATAAAATATTAAAAGTTTTTATTTTGGCACTCTCCGTCAGCTGACGGGCAGTCGTAAAAGTGTCAAAAATGCACTGAAAAATTCTCTTTTTCAATGCCTGTTATTATTGTAAAATTGGGGTTCACTTGGAAAAACATTTCAAACAAAATCGACATATTTCACATCTTAAACATCATGTTTTTGCCACTTTTCCAGGACTACTTGCCATCATTAAGAACTCAAAAATGTCAAGTAATCCCAAGCTGATTTGGGACGATCACATCAGGAAACAGTTGACCTTTTCTCTGGTGGGTTTGATTTATTTATTCACTTAGCTTACATTCTGAAAAATACAGAAATTTAAACTTCAAAGCACTGAAAAACTGATAACTAAATATTAATTTGTTGTTTAATTTTTACTTTCATTAATAGCCAGTAAACAGAGCGTACACTTTAGTTATATCTCTAACTAGTAGGGAGCAAACATGCCACAACATGAGAAAACATTAGCATAATTTTAAATATTATTATAGTATTAATATAATATTAATATCTCATTAATACAAACGTTTTAAACATTGCAAAAAACAGGCAAAAGCAATATTTTTAAATGAAATCCAAGATTTCAAATAATGTATCTTTTACATTTATATATTTTGTATTTTATTTTATTTGTAATAATGGAGAGAAATTAATCTCACTGGATTCATACTTGATTAATAACTCATGCAATACATTTTGTGCGTAACTTGATATTGTGTATTCACATGTACACTCAAATATCGAAAACTCAGAACTATAAAATAAAATTTGTGCATGCACGATTTGAAATCCCACCTACTTAAATCAAACTATGAATTCAAAACAGCTCATGCGTGTGAAAATCTTTAAATTGTTTGCACCAATTCTTTGATACATGCAGACAAAACCACATTCATGCACAGATCAGTTACTTGGGCACAATAAGTTGCAGGACTCCTTACTTATCTTTAGATTTATGCGTAAGTGATGCATTTAAATGCTGCAGGAATGCTGGGAAATCTGAGTTTTCTTATCAGACTCTTTGAACTTAGATTGTGCATATTAGTAAAAAAAATTAAACGATTTCTTATTTTTTAAAAGTTTTTCAGAACTTATCGCGAAAAAGCCTTTTTATGCGATATTTTTCACAATCTAAATACAAGTAAACTTTTATGACCGTATATTTTGGCAGCATTTAAGCACATCTTCTATGCACAAGGCTGAAAACGTGATAAGTCTGACAACCCTTTGAACACTTGTAACTCTGATCTGTGCGTAATGTGGTTTTGACTGTATGTATCAGGGGACTGGTGCATACTATTTAAATATTTGTGTACAAAGGAGCCATTTTGAGTTTTCTGTTACTTTAAAGATAGCGTAATTTTTTGTGGTGTGTGAGTAAATTGTATTTCTTTTTTGTACGTTTTTGAAATTTGAAAGTTACGTACAAAATGTATTGTTTGAGTTATAAATCCAGTATCGCACAAACACAAATCCAGTGAGACTGATTTCTCTCCATACATGATTGCCTTCCACTCTGTTTTTCTCATTTTCCAGCCTCCTGCTCTCCAAATAACATGTTGTTGTGTCGTCACTGAGTGCAGATGTTGGTACCTTTGCTTATTTTAGAACTTAGACTGATCAATATGTATGATCGTTTATATGAAAGTGTTTGTGGTTTTAAATGAGATCATAAGATTTCAGCCTTTGGCATTCCAAGTTGGAAATATTGCAGTCGCCACATGAGGCGATGGAAAGTCATTTTGTCCGAGCCGCTCATGCCTGTTATGAATTTGACTTTGATGTGACCGGACACAGCAGCTCAGAGACATTTGCTCGTGAACTTTTCCTTGTGAACTCTGCGGTTGAGGCTTTCAGGTTTACTCTCTCATCTTTTTCCTGCTTCCTGTCAATAAACACACACACACACACACACACACACACACACTCACCGTGGATGTGCTGGCCTGCACACAGTCCCAGGCACCTCTATCATTAAAAAATAAACATATGAGCCGAAGGGAGTGAAGGCGGTGTGGGATGCAGCAGCATTTGTGCCTTCAAACAATCTGAATTGACTTGTTCTTCTGCCGACTGACTGAATGCATTTACTCAAACCTAAAGCGGAGTCTATAGATTTTGGCATTGATTTTTTTTTTTCAGCACTATTTTAAATTTTCTTGTGGAGAAAAATCTCATCCGCCAAACCACTTTTACGTGTCATTGGTTATTAAAGATTTTTTGCTGATTTCACAGAAAACTATTGTCACAAACAATATTAGATTCACAATACAACACTTTTTTTTCCCTCAAAGAAGTTATATTTTTATTGTGAGGGATGCAGTTCAGCAAGATGAACAGATGGTATTATGCTCAATTGGTCACATATTTGTGACATTTTCAACTGTGTTCAACCTGAGACAGCGTGCTGAAATATCAATATAGAACATAAACTGAGCAGTGATACTCTATGCACAGATTGTTTCTCATTTTCCAGGTCAGGAGATGATTTCTTGATGACTGTGTTACAGTCGAAAAGATGGGATTCAACTGGAAAAAAGGCATCTGGATTTTATTAAAGCGTGCAAGTACACTAGAGAAATCTAAGCAGTGATATCTGAACAGAATTAATATTCCTCCTAATTCTGTTTGGTCTATCTGTCCAAAAGAAGGAAAACAAACTGAGGGAGACACTGACCTTAAAATCAAAAATGTGAATTATTTTCATTAGAAAAATCCAAAAAATATGAAATTGTTGCAAGAAGGTTAGAAATCAAATAATTAGCTTGCACATTTTAAAATTGTTTAAACTCCCACTCCAAATATTTTTCTTTTCGATTGTAAAATTGGTGGTTTTGAGTTAAAATCAAAAAAACCCTCTCGTTTTTAAAGACATATTTTCTACTGTGCTGCAGAAACTCATTCAAAAGTTGCTTCTGGGTTTTGGGCAGGACTGTTGGCCAGGAAGTTAGTTTAGCTAATTTCCCAGCTAGCAGAGAGCACATCACAAGTCCAATCTAACATTAGCGTTGCAAAAATAAAAAAAAAAAAAAAAGTTGAGTTATCCTGCTGTATAGTTTTGAACCTGATGGGAGATCAGATAAGGCAAATTAAAACGTTAATGGTCCGATTTTTACACAAGTGGGGAATTGGAGCGGGGAAAGGAGATTTGTATGGTGTTAAATTTCCGCCAAAAGTCCCCCACAAGCGTATGTCAAGCTCCACATGCGCTATGAGTGCTTTTAGTCATATGCACTTGTGAAACCACTCCTGCCCGCTCGTGGAGGCATTCCTGCAACTCTTGCCTGAGTTTGTGTAAAAAAAACAAAAAAAAAAAACCCACGTGTGATTAGCTACTTTTCTATTGGCTCTGCCCCGTAACCATAGCTAGGACAATATTGATGCTATGCTTGGATCCATGTATCATTCATTTTTCAAATTAAAATTTAAAAATAAATTAATTAATTAAAATGACTATATAATAATAATTTTCTTACATATAAGACAAACAGATACATTATTTGTGTTCCCATTAAAGTCGAAAAAAGAAGATACAGAAGTAGAGGAGCGGGCATGGAGACCGTCCTGCGCTCTCAGAACCTTCTTTGCTTGCGTGGAGTACATTCATTGCGCACGTGGAGTTTGATATACACTTTTGATGGTGGAAATTTAATGCTATAAAATTGGCTCACCCGCTGCATCACAAACCAGAGCTTTTTCAAGCCGCCGGTTTTCATCTGTTTCTGATACATTGAAATTTGAATCAAGAAATACTCCGAAATACAGTTTGGATCTTAAATTCTTTTATATAATCCTTGCATTTGAGCGGGTCTTTAACTTTATGCACCTCAAGGGTGATTAATTCCTCCAGTGCATCTAAGTTAGTACTTTTCATCCTCAGAAGTTTCTCTCTGTGAACGAATGGACGTGGCTTTAGCTAGATCTAATTATTGCATTCTGAACTGTACTGAGTAGACAGCCACAAGTTCACTTCTGGTGTTTATGCACGGCCTTGAGAATGATTTTGTTCTAGCTGGCTGCACACTTTAATGAAAGTGTAAATGCATCTGGAATGGTGAAATCAGCTAAATTGGGAGGATTAGAACTTCCTTTTTCTTTAAAGCCTTGATGTTTAATTACCCCGAGTTTGTTGTTTTCATTTTAAGCTGTTCTCTTTTTTAACTTTCAGGCAGCTCACATTTAGCCTTATTAGTGTTTGGGGTGTACTGGGAAAGGGGTGACTGAGAGTTTTGTCTGACAGACAGTCGATCCGTAAATTTGCGCATCAAACTGCGTGTTGTTCCTCTTGTTTTCTTTTCTTTTCCATCCATGTCCATATTTCATCCCCTCCACACACACACAGAACAGAGCAACCTTTTTATCAGATGATCTGCTTTTTTTTCCCATGACATCCTGTTCTTGAATATAATTAATCCCTACCTATGAAAGCATGTTTGGGTCACTGGTTGGCTTTGACCTGTTTTTAGCATTTAAATCAGGCCAGACTTGGCTGTGATCTCATTACCAGAACACCTGGCTGTATTTGATATGAAGCCTGGGCATTAATAAAGATCCCTCATGGGTTGAGGAGGGAAAGATGAGGGTTTGTCCTGGAATCCAGGTAATTTACTGCAGCAGAACAAGATGGAGAGATTGTGTTATTATAGACTTGATCGCTTGGCAGGGCCAGCTCGTAATTGATCTGTGCTCTGCAGAAGAGCTCAGTGGTGATGGAGGGTGTGGTTGTAGAGGAAGAATTCGATGAAGAATGTAATACATACTGTGCAATGGTCAGAAAGATCCATAATTTGAAAAGTGAGAGGGCAGGCAGAAGAGGGTTAGACAAGTGAATATTGATTACACATACACGCTGTGTGACACAAGCTTAGCACTATGAGGGCAAGGGTTTGGATCTGCTTCTAATTGTTTGTCAAAGCTAAAAAAAAACCATCATAAAAGAAGCTAAATTGAGTAGTTATGCAGAAAATAAGGCACAACTTGATAAATACTCAAATATATTCAGCCTTGCCATGAAAGAACAAACTTAATTCACAAAGCCTGTTTTCTGTTCTCTGCAGCCTCTTTTCTGGCGCAATATAGCGCAACTGCTTTGTGAAAAATGGCTAAAGATAAATAATAAATAAAGTAAAGGTGGTGAGATGAATGGCCATTTAGTTTCCAAACGGATATCTACTTCCGCAGTATCCGCACATACTTTTTGAAGTGAATTACATTTTGTTCTGATAAGTTGTTTTCATACAGATAACTATATTTGCTTAGAGTCACACCTTGACCTGATTCATGAATGTTATTTTCTTTTTTCAAGCTCTTCTTCTGTGATAATTTTAATAAGACCGGGAGCCAAACCAGCCAAATCTCGATCTGATTCAAAATCCTTCTTGACTGTTACCAGAACAATACTGCATTCCAGTACAAGCTAGAAGGTCAGCATGCAGTGGTCTCTTCTCATACTCTGACCCTGACACACTCTTTACAGACTTAGCATGCAGCAGCAAATGTGGAGCAGTTTCAATTAAAATTCCACATTCCACGGCATGCTTTACAGATAGGTAATGACTTTGCTCTCTGTTTGATAGGACTCGACTTAAGCCCAAAGGTAACATCCAGAATTCACATTTGTTTTATTTTTAAAAAAAAAAAAAAAAGAGGATTCTTTATTAAAAACTCTCTTCCACATCTTTTCTATGAAGATTTCTTGTCCTTTCAAAGAATTTAAGTAAATTAATATGATTAAACCACTAAGTCCCAGTACAATAGTAGATATGTCAATCTTTAATGTAGCCGAATGCAACTCTGCGTCTGGAATGTCTCAAAAGGTTTCCACAGCCTTCAAATATTAACAAGAAAAGTTAACTTTTAGTTTATAACTTGTTTCATTGTAATAGCTTCCATCAAGTCAGATACTCTGTTTAAACTGCTTTGTCATCAGCTACTTTAGGGGTGTAATGAATAATCAAGAAATATATTTCTATTTCTATAATCCAACCGGATAGAACTGTCTGAGGCAAGTTCTATATCAAATATGGTTCCATTATAAAATTGGTTCAAAATGAAGTAAATCGATAATTAATATTGGAAAAAACCGTCTGAATTAAGACATGGTAGGTTTATTTTACTATACGATAAACATGACTACAGCAGGCAAAACACATGTGATGGTAGCAAAAAATGATCATCATTGTAATCCAATGAAAAACAACAGTGGACTATCCTGAAATCTAAAATGTGAATGGATTTGTCTTTGATTCTTATTTACTTGCTTGTCTGTTTGTACAAAAATTCATTTTACACTTGATTATCTTGCAAGAAATACAAGTTATCCAGAAAATGTCCCATGCACTTTTACAAGTACCAAGTAGTTACACTGGTTGAAGTTTTCACTAAAAATGTGCTGGATCCATTCTAGGTCAGTGAATCAGATCGAATCAAATCTTTAAGTTGAAGGATAGCAACTGGACTTCTGTGCTTCATAATCCAGTTGCTATGATTCAACTTCAAAACAACATCAACTGTATAAATGAGAACCTTCACCAAAATCGAGTCAGATCGTTCAAAAGGAACCAATATCAACAATGAATCAGATCAGCATCCTTGATGGGAATCAAGTTATTGTTAAAACAAATCTTTTTATCTCTTGTGGGTTATTTCACAATAAAAGACTTTATTGTAAAGGCTTGAAGGTAAGAACGAAAGAAAAAGCTAAAGGACGCTGGTTTTAAAAATTGAGAAGAAATAAAGTTTGTAAAAAATAACAGACACACAGAATGATGAGTGTTACATTTATTAAGTATTAAATCATTTTTGTGAAATTTGAGACAGGAAAACATCACTATGGATGTTTTGTGTCCCAGTTCACAGGTGAAGACTTTCCTGGTCAATATTGTTGTGTTGTTCTTAACCTGAAGCACTTTTGACTTTAATCCTAAAAAAAGGTCTGTTTTTAGGCAAGCTGTGGATTAAAAAAAACAAAAAGAAACAAATGATGTTTATCAGGTGGATTAACAGGTGGATATCAGGGTCAGATTACAGCTGGAAACTGCTGTAGAAGACACAGGCCAACCCAAAAAAACAGAAGAATGAGGTTAGTTTTTGTAGATGGAGCTGAACAAATAAAGTCAATTATTACATTTAAAGCAGTTTCCAAGAATTTAAAGACATCCCCAATTTTTGTAGCTAAAGCCACAACATTTTTTATCTTCTGCATTTGTTTGCAACTGTCCTTTCTATGTGGTAAGGATTACCTGAGTCAGGTGTTTTTTGTCATTCAGGGAACTGTTAGATTAAAAAAACAAGCAGAACACAGACCCCTTGAGAACTGCTGTTTGACATGTGACATAAAAAACAAGTTTTGTCACTCACAACATAACTTGAAGACACTCGTCTTCTGCTTCTATTTGTTCGCATTGAAACTAAATGGCAGAAGACAAAAACCCTTCTTTAGTCTGATACCAAATCAGTTTTGAAATCCATACACAACATGTCACATCTGGAGCTTTTGTCTGGGTCAAAACAATGTGACTACATCTGTCTGTCACCGACGTTCTGACAGTAGATTCCTCATTTTGCACAGGAAAATTGAGACAAATGACCCATGAAGTCTAACGGAAAATGATCTGAAATATTTCCATGTCTGCAGCCGCGAAACTATTCAATCTGAAAATCCGCAACAGAATTTTTGTCACTTTTATCAGGAAAACGTCAAGTATTCTGATTGCTTATCATCTTTTCAATCTGTCACCGCTCCAGGGTAATGCTGCCTGCACCACGACACTACACATAAATACAGATCCTAAAGGATTCTCATAAAACTCCACATCTAAACCATCTCGTCTCGCTGGAAATGTGGATTATCCATTTCTTTGTGGAATTGGGGTATTTGTTTACCATCAGATGGACGGAACAAATAAATCACCCCTTACTACATTCATTGCAGAAAGTAAAAAAAAAATCTCCAAAACCAGGCACAGCCTGAGCTGGCCACACAGCTCTTTTTTCAGCAACTGCAAAAAGACACTGTATTGATTGTTTTGCCCCAGGGAGTCAAACATGCAACAAATAGAAAAGCTCATCTGAGTTACTCTAAATAATTTTGCTCTTTTCATCATGGCTGTTTAGGAGAGGGCCCTTCCAGGAGCCTAAAATCAATTTGGCATTGTGCCACTCGACTCACTGTATGCCAACAGGAGATCAGAGCGCTCTTTCCCGCACAGTGCAAAAAACGGTCACAATTTAATATCTGGGCGAGGAATACTCTCTGTTGGCCTGAGAAAACTCAGTTTTGGATTTTAAACCTACTTTTTGGCATTTTTCAGACTTAATAGATAAAATAATAAGAAAAAGGATATTTCTGGACACGAGAAACTTAAATCCTTTCGGTGCTCATCGGGTAATATTTAGGTCTACAGCTTATTTTGTAGACTGGATATGGTGAAAACTTGGTAATATTGGTGAGAAAATCCCACAAAATGCAGCTGTAGTTGATATTCTGGTCCACAGTGGTCAATCAAAAGTGGTTCAAGAAAGAGTGGTGGTCCAGGAAGAGGGTTTTGGGTGGATGAAAACTTGTTTTCACCCACCCAAAACCCTCAGTGTCAGGGGATTGAATTGGTCAGTGTGGTCCAATCTATTAAAAGCTGTTGTGTACTCTAATGATAGCTCTGTGATAAAGGTGTCAGAATACAGATTTGGTTGTGAATGCAAATAAACTAACCAAACAGTGGCCATCAAACTGGATCCCAGAGACATAGAAGATAAGTGAGGTTTCTCGGTCCTTTAGGTCTTGTTATCACAAGATCCTCTTCTTTAGGCAAAGTGACAATTTAGTAAGTGCTTTGGACAAATCTCTGCTTAAAAATCTGAAATCTGTGCTTCCTCATGGGTGCTACTTTTTGATAAACTCCATTGGTGACCATGTTCACTCTAACAGAAACTAGACAAAAACATATTTCTTGATATCAAAGAGTTCAACTGCAAAATCATCCCATCACTTTGCCCACTATTCAGGATGCACCCTCTCCGATATTCACCGCCAGTTGGTCACCTTCTCCGGTGCGGTACTTGGGCCTCTTACCCTATTGTTGCTAGTTTATGAAGTTCCTGTCTCATGTCTGCCCTGTATTCACTTCTTACTCATGTCTCCAGGAATATTGCAATCACCATATTCATACGAACCGACCTGGGTCCAACTCTCCACCACTGGAGTCCTGATTTACACAAGAACCCTGCCTCCAGTCACGCCAGGTCTCCATGCCACACTACACACCTCTGGATTCTGTTCCTGCACATCCTCCCTCCAAGCCTGATCCTTCGCTCTGCCCCATCTTCCCAAGACAAGTTCAAGCTCCGGTCCACCATATCCAGTACCCACAGCTCCCGCTTCAAGTCATCAGATATCCCCTGGACAATAAAATGTTATTCATCCCTCATTCTGCATTCCTTGATTCTTCCAGGTTACATCTAAAGGGACTGCTTCAGCTCTCCCTATTACCATGACACACAGTGAGTTTAATTTCCAAATTATATAGAGCTCCAGGATTTGCTGGACAAGTCAGATTTATAGTTGCGTCTTTTATGACTTTGACTGCCAAACAAAATAGGAACTACCACAATAGCCTGCCTTATTGATCAGGATCAGGGTCTGTAGTCAGATCATAGACATATATTCCGACTGCCATCTACCAGAAATCTCTGTTTCAAACTAAAGTTTGTAAACAAACCGACATGACTACAGATATCTTCAGTCATTGGCCAGGAATTACGAGGGCGTGGCAAAGCAACGAGAGGTGGAAGTTAAGGGAAGTCCTTTGCTTAGTTATAAAAGTCCTACCCTTTGCAATCTTTGTCAGGATAGTTCACTCATTCAAACTTTATATTTTGATGACCAATTTTGAAAGTATGTGTCAACCTCAGGTACAATACTTTTTACCGCTGCTTTGGAGGCCTGCTGCAAGGTGGTTACTGAGGAGATGACAGCAATGAAGACACGTTGATAACTGTTTATGACATATAAAGTATATTGTTGGGAAAACAGTTATGTGAGTTATGTGTCTGACTTTAAACATATTTTAATGCGCCTGCATTCCTCGACCACATTTCAGTGAGTTGCTGTTGGACTGCGGCTCCACAATTGTGGCTAGGCCATAATGCCTGGCGACGGTGGCCGTTTTGGTTCAGTTGTTCCACTCCGAGCTGGACTGTATTCACACTCGGGGATTTCAGAGATAACCGAAGTTTAGTCCGATCGGAAACAACTCAAACGAGGGTCAGAGAGTGGTCCCTGGTCCCAGATCAGAGTCCACTTGGGTGTATTCAGACTGATTATCGGGGTGCAAATTCTCACTTTAAGCCAGGGGTGTCAAACTCAATCGCACAAGGGGCCAAAATCCAAAACACGCCTTAAGTCGCGGGCCGAACAGGATAAACCTTAAGTTCTGAGAGATGAAGATGCTGAAATTGATAGCTGAAAATACTGAAGCTGATAGCCAGGTAACATTTTAACTAAATACCAAATTAACTCAAAAAACTAAAGAAAAAAAAAGCTAATCTTCAAAATAGCCTAAAAAACTGAAAAAAGCCTAAATTAACCAAAATATCTAGTATGTAATATTAGTCTCACTCCAAAACAGCCTAAAAAACTTCTATTTAAAAAAAAAAAGCCACAATTTGCCAAAACAGCTAGCATGTAGCTGAAATATTAGCTAAATTCCAAAATAGCCTAAAAAATCTTAGAAAATAGTCCAAAAAGCAAGCAGGATGCCATATTTTAAAACTTTAAAACCGTGACTTTTTAACATAATTCTGAATGATAAAAAAGCAGGAATATTATTCCAGAATAAATCAACTTAAAACTTAAATAACTTTCAATATTTTACTCTCCATAAAAATATATTCTGTCAAATTTATAGAAGTTAAAGATAACCGCAAGATGGTGGGGCATCGGGTCATTAATAATAATGAAATAAAATGATCTGGAGGGCCGGATAGAATTACCCGGAGGGCCGGATCTGGCCCCCGGGCCTTGACTTTGACACATGTGCTTTAAGCCAACCAAATGTGACCAGTCTGAATACACCCTGTGTGTCCTCACAATACATTCTCATCTCCAAGTCGTCACATATTGACATTTGGTCATTTTTTTGGGGTATTCCAACTGTTAGCATTTTAGCCTCTCCCCCCCGTATTATGTTTTTGTATTGTAGAGAACTGCAGTTTCTATGGATGCAGAGCGGCGACGGAAGTAAGCGCAGTGTGCGCCGGTTGATGACGTAACTTTGATATAGAGAGAGTTCGCGCTAGATTCGTTGGATACTCGAGGCAGAGAATAAAAAGGCAGAATAAAGACGTTTTGGACTGTACCGGAAGTTGTGTACAAGAGGAAATAAAGAGGCTGCCAGCCCTTCTCAAGAACAACTGTGTTCCTTTCGTTCTGTTACCACTCACGGGCCAGTCGGGTACGGACTGGCAATAACAGCGGCATCTGACCACGGTCCGAAGCCAGAAGCTGAACGGTAACACAACTCATCATCTTCTGACATTCAGGCTGTTCGCAAAATCAAGGGTCCGCAACCCTTGGGACGCGGTACCAGATGCACACTGATCCTCAGGACGCGTCCAATACTGGTACTCTAGCACAGAACCCTAACCTCAACTCGGTACTGGTTTGCATCCGGTTCGTGCCCGGTACTGCGTCTGGTACCGATTTGGGTCCAGTACTGCATCTGGTCCGGTGTTGGGTTAGGGTACCGGTGCGCTGTGTGTCGTGGTACATGACCAGTTTCTGTTTTGCAGCCTGGAGGTCGGGGACATGTGATTTACCAGGAACAGCCTGTGCGTCGAAAAACAACAACTTGGGAACACCCAAAACATCAAAAAGTGACCCGGAAGGGTCCTTAACCTAATGTCAATATGTGAAGATTTGGGAGTAAGAATGCGTTGGTCCTCACACACGAAAAGCTCAAAGTAATCTCTTTTTTCAATTACTTTTTAATGTATTTTTTTGAGTTAATGTAATTTTTCTTTGTTATTATGCCATTTCACAAACCACTTTAATGTCAACACTGTGGGTGGAGTGCTTTCCATGTTGACAGGTACTTGTGTTTAACATAATGTGTAAACATTAAATACAGGTTGTAGCAGAACTTGAAGAATGGCCTGGCTGTTTACTTACTTTGTGTTTGACATAAAGTCTCAAATGTATTTTGGAAAAGAAAACATGTTGTTCATTTGGCCTTGAATTCACAGCACAAATGTGCAGCGTCCTCTCAGGCTGACACAACACCTGACTATGTTTTGCTTTTTTTGGTCCACTGGTCATGTTGAATGTTTGGCAAAGGTTCAAGAAGAGATGACATCTAGGTCAGCGTGAGTGACTCACAGCTCTAGCAGGAACACAGACTTTGGGGTTGTAGGAGGTGAAAAACACTCTGCAAACACAAGAACATGATGGCAGTTTTTGTCCTCTGTGGTTGCAACACAATTTTGCATATTAGCTACAAGTGTTTTGTGACTAATAAAATAATAGAGCAAGAACACACTGAGTAATTCTGCCCTTAATGTGCTGGATAAATGTGTTTGGTTATTGCGGAAAAAGGAAATTTTATTGGTTTTCATTGTCGAAATGACAGCTTTTTACAAATGAAATGTAAAACCCTGTGGCCTTTCATTATTGCCCGTGTTGACCTAAATTGCCAATGATTCTCCCAAGTTGCTGTGAAAAAAAATATTTGGCACTATTGTAGCAGAAAGTCATTAATGATGGGCTTCCTGTTCGTCTGCTTCTCAGATTGATTATTTCATGACACTCTCCATTAGAGCCCCGTTTGCTGCTATTATACCACGCTATTTCCATCGCTAACAATAACGCTCAAACAGAATGCAATCAGAAAAGCAAAGAAGATACAAGCCCAGTTTGACACTTACAGGATTGTTCATCATTAGCCGACATTGTTTGGGAGACAGAGGGATATGTCATTCAACCGAGGGGCTGCGGTACGTGCGTCCCATCCGAACAGCCCACGTGACAGAGGACATTCCTCTCGCGTTCCTACGAGGTTCTCCATCAAAAGTGTCATTAGTGGGAGGGGGAACCAAGGAGGACTTACTAATGACAAAAGATGCGATTCATTTAGCTTTAGTGCAAAACATTCATCCTAAATATCCTCAACCGTTCCGAGGCTTTGATTAAGAGATTCAGTGGAATCGTTTTAAAAGGAGAGTGTCAGGAGGAGAAATATGGACCATTTCCCAGAGCCTGGGATCTCTTTCATTCTCTAGCTCTAAGATAGATAAGCAAAAGGTGGATGAATGGTCATTACTTCAAGCAGGAAGAATAGATTGAAAATTATTCCTTTCTGAGGTTGCCAAAGTTTCTAATGATATGATAAACCTACCTATTAGTTTCTGAATGACACTGATGTTCATCTTCAGTCGCAGGGGGAAAAAGTCCAACATTTTTTAAGTCTAATGTTTTAAATATAGGGAAATATAGAAAAAAGATCTAATTTATACCATGTTTTATCCAGTTTAAGATTTAAATTTATGTTTTTTATGAGATTAAACCTTGTAGAGTACAGAGTAAAATAAAGAGGCAGAACCAGAGAAACCAAAAAAGTAATATTTTATAATTATTTGCGTGACGTGATTATTCTCAACCACCAATGCTTCTGTAATATTTATTCATTTTGAACAAGAGAGATGGAAAAGTAGAACAGCAATAAGTAAAGCTTCATTTCCACTAAGTACAGTTCAGTATAATCTGGTTCAGTCCGGTATTTTGACCATTTCCATTATTAAGTGGACCCATTAAGACTGAATTGCAGCATTTTTGTTTGTTGGTCCTATTTTTGGTTTTTTTTGGAGGCAATTTTACCATCAATCCTGGGACAGGAAGTAGCTAACTCCGGTGCATTGGCTGCAATGCTTTAATGTGCAATGTCCCGGTCAAATGAATGAATAAATAAATAGATAAACTGAACGGACAAGTTAGCGCAATGCTATTGTTGGAACCGTCGATTGGTGGAAAGTCATTTTGAAAATTCAAATTGATTTTATTTATATAGCACCTTTCCAGTTAAAAACAGCTCAAAGTGCTGTACATAAAACAAATACAAGAAAAACTATACCCAACACATGCAGTACTATAAAATCATAAGCCCCTCATAACAATAAAAATAGAAACAAACAGATAAAAAAGCAGAGCAAACAGATCACTTGAGGAGCAACCTGAAGGCGCTGTAAAATGCCAAGAAAGCAGCTATTATCATCTTTGCCAGCCAAAATCTTCTTTTAAACAACATTAGATCCTTTAAGTACACAAAAAACCAAAAGCCAAGTGGACAAAAATGAGCTGCTGGTTGACCTCCACCTGGACCATTCTACAGCAGACCGTACCGAACCGTACCACTCAGAGTAAACAAGGCCACTGAGCAGTCCAGTATGGTACAGTCCGGTTTGATCTGGTATTTTGAGCGTTTCCAGTGTTAAATGGACCCATAAAACGATCCCGACTCATAATAATAATAATAATGATAATGGATTAGATTTATCTGCACTTTTCCGGATGCTCAAAGGGCTTACAATGATGAGAGCCTTCATCCATTGAAGGTCCACAGAAAAATATAACGGGATGGTTGGGGCGGAGCCACTGTAGCCACCTGTTGATTGGCAAAAAGTGATGACGACATTAGAAAAGCACCAGTGTAGCGCCGTTTTCCTCTTTACGGCGATTCTTCTTAGCCAGATCTTCTTTCAAGCAAAATTCAATTCCTGTTATACTTGATGTGACGAGAACAAGACGAGCTGCTGGAGGACTTCCATTGTTGTTGCTTTTCTGGGCGTCACACCGTAAGAACGCTATGACACTCTAGCGGTCTGTACCACGCATGCGCCACGAAAAGAAACTGCTTAGTGAAATCAAGGCTTAACTCTCACCAGAATTAACTGGTCCATGCTGGACCACTCAGTGAAAATGAGGCTTTAGAGTGCTTATCCAGTAAAAAACCCTTTTTTCTTTTTCTTTATTGACTCAATTCAAGCTCCAAATGGAGCAAAATAGCACTCTCACCAAAATCACAAGAAACAAAAAACACTCTACACACAATGATCCATGATCAAAGTTATATAATAGAAAGGAGAAGTACATTGACTTGCTGAGCCTCTTTGCTACATCCATTAAACAGTCATTTTGTATTGTAACTTTGAGTTTGTGTGAGTGACAATATTTTTAATCTTCATTACATTTGTTCCATAACTGAGCGCCTCTTGTAGAAATAGTTGCATTTGTACGTACACCTGGTTTAATACAAATAGTCAAACCTCTTAAACTGTATTTATTACCCTTTAAATGGAAGGGCTTTTGGATACTTTGTGGGGTTTTTTTATTCTGATCCTGAATTCAAAAAGATCTCTAATTCATAAAGGTTTGTTTTCAAATGTTTCTTTGAAGCCTCGAGGTCCAAATCAATTATTACCATACAGCCACTATTACTGAAACTTTATATATAAGCTCTAAATTTTCATTTATTCTGCTTTCATTTTGGCAAATTTCTGCTTTGGTTTTATCCAAAATAAAGTGTCCTACAAGCAACATGCGTCACATTATGTCAAAAATGAAGAAGTAATTTGCTCCATATGAAAGCGTTTGTTGTTTTATCCTCTGGATGCAAATTTTAATACTTTTTTTTTGATAAAACATGAACTCTTACTGCCTGTTAGAGATTTTAACAATCCAAGCTGTTATTTTTTTACGTCCTGTAGTCAAATTTCTGCCGCATCCACTCAAAGGAAGACTTGCAACGAAGATAAATTACTTATTTTCTTAAAAAAAAAAAATCTTTCTCTGTTGAAAATAATAAGCTCCCATTTGAATGGAAATTTCTCTAAAATTATTTAAATGGACAATTGTACTAATGTTCAATGTCGATAAATATTTGAGTTTTGACCAGATTATTGAATGATTGATCTATTAATTGACTGAGAGGTTGATTGATTAATTAATTGATTGACCGACTGACTGATTAATTGATTTGGTTCATTCAATCAATCAAACTCATTACAGAATTTAATGAAATGCATTGATTGGAAAAAAAAAATGAAGTTCGTGTGGTGAGAAACTCCTGACAAAAACATTTTTTTATTGGAGTGGCTTTTTAAATAATGCTTCGAGGTATTTTTATTTAATTCTTCGGTTTCCTAATGTATCGACGTAGTAGGAATCATATTACTTTTTATTATAATCTGATTGAAGAGGATGCTTTTTCATCATGTAAACGACTTTCATTTGCATTTTGCATATTTTCTTGCAGAACAAATGGGGAATAACAATGTGGAAGCAATTACATGGTGGGTGGTTCCCTTCTAGCATCTGTCATTTTAGCCTTTGTGCTGAATTACCTCGCGCCTCCTTTGGTTCTCCGCCTGCACATAGTTTAGGAATCTTCATTTTTATGCGCTCGCTCACTGCGATATGCCCACAGAATTAGAATCCGGAGATCGTGTGAGGGGAAATTTAGACAATTTGTAGAAATATCAGAGGGACGAGTCCCTTAAGAACGGGGCTTGATAACTTTAGAAATAATTTTCTGGTGGAGATGGCATCTAGACGCCGGGGAAATGGACTCGGAACAGATATTGATATTGTGATCAAATAAAAATGACGGAGCAAAAGGGGGGGGGACAGTGGACAAAAGGGCAACTCGGGAGGAACTGGACTGAATTCTCATCACATACAATGTGGACTTAGCTGTCACCGTGTGTCATCCTGCTGTCAGAGCCCCTAACATTCACTGTTAATCTGAGGCGCTAAAGTAGGCTTCTGTGATAAAGGACTCTCCAGCATACTTCAAAATACACAAAATGTGGCGCAACATCCCCCCTTTGGTTTAAGTGGACACTGTACATGTATTTGATCAGTGTTCTGTGATTATGTAAAATCTTTTATGCACCATTAAAAGCATCAAGTGTTACTTTAATAAATGGCTCTCTGAGGCACACCCAGTACTTATACTAATTGTGTTTCCCTGTAGCCAATGATACCACACAGCCATTTATGTGAGGAGTGTGTTTCGGTGTTGCTGCTGACTGCACATGTGGGTTGGGGAGTATGGATGACAAATGATGCAGCGTTGTGAATTTATTGATGTGCAGTACTGACTTCAGCACTTCAGCAGAGGTTGCTACATGGATAAGCTTCAGTGCAGTGCTCACTGTTATAAGTAGGCTTTGATTTGCGGGGAGGGCTTCGCTATGAAACAAGTGCAGCCAACTTCTCTCTCTGACAATGATTGACGTGGTCTACACTCTTTTTGTTTTCCTGCCAATGTTTTAAATATATGCCCTCTTTCCACATAGACTTTGCTTCATTTGTTCATTTTTTTAATGTATTATTAAGTTAAAAAGCTGCTTTTATTTGCAATCAAAACCTGGTCACAAAAATATTTTTTATCATGAAAACATAAAACAGTTACACAAAAGTGGGGATATGGTTTATATGGTATATACATGTGTGTATTGATATGTAAGATGGAGTATTAGGGCCTGTTTACAAGACCTAATACTCCCTATAAAAACATAAAGTTAGAAACAAATATAAGGAAAGAAAAAAAAAGAACAGTAAAAACATATAGAATTTTTAAAAAGATGAATGAGTAGACACAATAAAATAAGTGAAAAAACGAGCAGATGTAATAAAATGAATCATAACAATGGAATGTCTATTTATTGTTTTTTGTCCAACACCTTGATTATTTGTTTAAATAGTGATTGTAATGGCTTCAGAGTTGTTTCGTTTGCTTGTGACCAGGTTGTGATGCAATCTGTAATATGTGAAAAAATCACAACATTCATGAACATTCTAGCAGCCGGCAATGATAACTGTGGTCTAATGAACTAGAAATTTGACAAATTGAACATGACCTGATTACAGACTCTTTTGATTTGTGATTCAAACTTCAGATTAGAATCGATCAGGATTCCAAGGTACTTGAATTCTGACACGACTTTAAATTTGTTTCCAGTCACATAAACATCTGCTTTTTGTCTTTTGATTACAGATTTAAAAAAAAAAAACATTGCAACTGTTTTATTTACGTTTAGTTTCAAACTCGACTGATTTGACTAATTTGTGATATCAGACTTTGACTGTAAGTTTCTTAGTAACTTGAGTCATGTTTTCACCATGTGTGTAAATTACTGTATCGTCAGCATATAATTGAATAGAGACAAACTGAAGGAAGGTCATTTAAAAACCAGAGGTCCTAGAATGGATCCTTGTGGAACACCAGTACACAAATGGAGAGAGGGGAGAGATAATCCCTCCATTACAACTTTAATTCTAATAAATTTAAGAGAGGAAGTTCTAACTGTTAAATTATGAGAATAGACTCATTTATTTAAGACTTTAAAAGTCGTAAGCTGAATTTATTACTTTTTTCTCTTAACTTTATGACTAATTTAAAGTCGTACATTTACGAGAAAACTTTTTCTTTTTGTTTTTGGTGGCCCTAATACTCCAGAGTTGACATGCTTATGGTTTAAGCTTTCCATCTGGTTGAATTTCAGTTTTAACTGTGAGGGTGAACTGATTAGGACAGTGCTGATTTGTCAGTACAAGATTATGTTTTACGTCCTCTTGCAGTCAAATAGATCCATGGAGGTCTTCTTGTTCTCTGTCCGAGCCAGAATTTGGATCAAAACTTTATGGCAGATTAGCTCCAATATTGCTCGCCATTTGTGTTGCACTGGAAATGCTAGATTGGGGTTGCGAGGGGCTATAAGATAGCAGGGTAGCATAAGACCAAAGGAATGATGGGAAATGAGGGGAGGCTTACTTTGTGCCAACAGTTCCACCCACAATTCAGAGGCAAAACAGAAACTATGTCCCAGAAAACAACAGTTTTTATTAAAAAATGACAGTCATAATTAAAATACCACTGGAAACACTTTGAAAATAGATCAAAAGATGACAGAATAAGGCTTTGAAGGGTTAGTCTTTATAGTTTATCAGCAACTCTCTTTATTTTTACTTCCTGCTTGTTTTTTCAGGTTTCTTATTTATTTTTCAAACTTTCCTTCTTCTCACAAATTTTGCATTGAGTTCCTGACTTCGCGATCATTTATCGTCGTCTCAAAGTGGATCTTTGTTGACCACAGTGCATACACACTTTGTTTAACCGTTTATTCTTTTAAGATGTTATCATTGAGTTATTTTTTTCTGGTTGATTAACCCTTTAACCACCCAACTAAGTCAAAATAAAATTTTTATTATTATTTGTATTTCTTTTTCTCCTTATTGGCTAAGGGGAAATAAAACACGCAGTCATTTTTTTAAATAATACGTTTACTACAAGTGCTCTAACGTTTTGTTGAGCAGATAGTTAAAGGGTTAAGGTTTAATTTCTGTGCCTGTCATAATCTTGCTCAGGATTCCAACACATTCACTAAATATCTTTGCATTGTGAAGTTGCTACGAACCAACACCGACCAAAAGGTTTGAATGGAAAGTAAAAAATGTTTATGCTATCCTAGTTTCCATTAAATAACAGCAATATATTAATTTTTCCTCACAGTTTTACAGGGTTAAATTGATTTAAACCAAAGCATTTAAAATAAATATGAACAAGAAAAGCTATATTCTGTGTTTCTAGTCCCTGAAAGACCAGAATAGTGTCAAAAACGACGACAGTCAGGAAATCTACAAGCTACACAATACAAATCCTCATTGTACGATCAATTGTAAACTATATATCCACATAGTTTTTATTTATTGCTCCATCTTAGATGCAACAGTGCAAATCTAATCTAAAGTGTCTCACATAGCCCGTTGGCATCTCTATGGAGATCCATTCAGCAGAAAGTGCCTCTTTATTCTGTTCTGGGATGCCAAGCTGACTTAATTACATCACAACTGTGTGCCAACAGCATCCTAAACCAAAGTACTCATCACCCCTTGCATCATTGTGCCTTGGAAGTTATGCCTCCTCCATTTTTAAATCTAAATATAAAACAGCAGGACTGATGGCAGCGTTGGGAATGTAATGGGATGAGTTGGTTGTTTTCATTAAAGTAAAAGTTTTAAAAATCCATATCTATATTTTTATGTATATTAAAAAAAAAAACCTTCCACTGCAGTGATCTTTGACACAAGCTCTTGGTAAGTCTTTGGACAATATCCACGGCAAAACGATTCTGCATTTTCTCCACTTATTGCTTTTCTCACAGCACGCCAAAGATTCACATAAGACTATTACGCTGGCATCAATACTACATCTTCTTGGACATATTCTGAGTATTGATTGGAAAGGAATACACAGATGAGAGGAGAAAAGCTGCATCTGGTGTCAGCCGACATTCACTCTGCAGTCGACTGCCTGCACATTTGGAGGCTTTTCAAATGAGAGATTGTTAAAATCAAAGGTAATTCAAGTATTAAAAAAAAAAAAAAAAAAAACTTAAGCATCAGAAATGCTGACCTCACAAATCACCAAATATGTTAATGAATGCTAACAGTCACTTAGCCAGGTTGTGTTTTAGCAATTTCTACCTGCATTTGTTGCCTTGTATGCATCACCGCCTTTTTACATGCTGACAAATGTGCCACCTGTTCACCAGCTGTGCTGCTTTAAAGGCTTTTTTGCGCAATGCTAACTGTTGCATTTAACTGCAAAGTCCACAATAACCAGTTGTGATGTGGTCACATTCACTCAAATCAATAAAAACACGTTTTATATCTCTTACATTTTGTCATCCGAGTGTCCGTTTAATCAATTTAAATTTTCATCCTTCGTTTTGCTCTTGAAAAGGGATCGTTTATAACATTTTACTGTACCATCTTTGAAGACACGCTTCATTTCCATGTTTTTCATGCCTGACTATTATCCCACTGCTGCAGCAATAATTAGCTTTACTTATTGCTTTCTTGCAGCAAGTAACGCAGTTATTGCTTCACTTTAGGCCTAAAGGAAGAGATTTTGTTCTAAGCAGAGAGGAGGAACATGCGTTTTATTCCTTGGAAATAAATGACCCGAGCGTGTAAAACGCTCAGCTAAACAATAAAAGCAAAGATTTCCATGTTGATGAAAAAGTGTGCACTGGAAGTGTAACAGCATGCATGACCCAATGGGCTTACAACACACTCTGGGAGGAGCTCTGCAAGAACATAATGACACCACTTTATCATCACAAGTACCTGTTGGCTGCTATTTTTTTAGGGCTTAACATTTAGAAACCCTGTACTTCAGCTCATTATTCTTACCAGAAGCAGATACAGCCTACAGTCATGGACATACTGAAAATTAGTGTGTAAAGCCCACTCCTAATCTTACTGCAACTGTTTGAGATAAATGTTATTTTTTAAATTTACGAGTAGTTTGAAATCGGATCAATTTTTATCCATGATTTGTAGAAAAAGGTCAAGTCGTTGCTGATCGGTATCGAAACTGCCGAATCGTCTCAACAAAAACTGGAGCGGAGCAAAACTCCCATGATGCTTTTCAGACTAAAAGCACATTAACTCTGTAAAAGATAGAGCGAGTTCAATACCTGCTGCTTATTCTGAGCCTTTTTTGTCACTCTCAAAATGACAGAAAACAACCAGAGGAGGCTGCAGACGGTGAGGAGAAAAACATTCCAAAAATACAGGAGAATTTGGTTAGTTATGCAGCTCCATCAAACTGAAGCTTTGGATCTTTTTTAGAATAGTTGCTGTTGTTTTTTTTCATTATAATTATGCAATTTTTAGGCTAAATAAAAAAATAAAAACTCCCCTTTCCCATCCCCGAGAGCTCTCTGTTTACTCCCTCTCCTGCTACCTTACAGCCCCTCACACCCCCAACCTAACATTACTGGTGCAACAGGAATGGGTACTATTATTGGAACTTTCCAGACCTGCAGTTTAGACCTTGGCGTTCATTTATGTGGACGTCATGTATTGTATTTCCACAGCAGTTGCTTATGCTGTGGAATCTGCTTATCTGTGGCCCTTTGACTACATATTTAGATGATTAGCTCAGATATTAGCTCAGTATAAAAGTGGTTGTGACTTATAATTCAAAATAAAAGTCAATGCTGGAAACGCTTTTTCCATTTTCACAATTTAACTGCATTATCTGTCTCTTAAACAAAATAAAAAAAGCAATCCCTCGAAAGGTTGTGTCTTTTTCTTCTTCCATAACACTCATTCTGTAACTTTCATTTTGAAAATTTCTCTAGTAAATTTGTACCAAAATGTAACTAGATATATAAAATTTGAAAGTTAAAATGGAAACATATAAATGGTTTTTCATTTTCACAATGCGACTGCATTCCATGTCTCTTAAATAAAATGAATTTTTCAACCTGCGTTTTCATTTTCTTCATTAATACAGTCGATTCTGTAATATTAATTAAAGTGACAAAGCCAATGAAGACTACTTTTTAGTTTTGACATCTCGCTGCGCAAAAAATGTCTAATAAATTAGTTCGAGTCAGCAGTTCCAAGGGGCGCACAATGATGTCAGTGCTCGCTCTTCTTCTGCTTTAGTTAGCGCTATCGACAAACGGCATGCCACTCACTGACTTATACAGAGAAAAAGGAAAAACAGGGAAGAAAGAAAGAAAGAGAAGCAAAAAAAAGCGCAGAAAGTTTATCTTTTTATCTACAATTAACTGTCAACTTTTTTTTTTTAACCTTCGAGACTGGAATACCATGATTCTCTTGATGAGAATCAAGAGAAAGAGTTTTTGTTAGCTTTTTTTGTTGTTTTTTTGGGTTTTGTATCCCAATTATGTTTTATATTTCAGTTTTACATCCCATTTGAGAAATGTTATATGAAAAAACTGTTGCAAGAACATGTTAAAAGCACCAAAACACAAAAAACTCTCCACATTTAGTGTTTAATTATGCAAAACTATCACAATTTAATTGTCAAATTTCAATTGTTAGAGAGTCAACTTGGCTAAAATGTTTGAATTTGGCTTACAGATGGATGTTGAATTGAAAAAATTGCAAAAAAGAAGAAGCTTCTTTGCAGATAAAACAAACAAAAAAGAAAAAGGGGTTTCTTTTGCAGTAAAGCCAATAAATCAAATGTTAAATAAATGTAACATTTTTTTCACAGTGTGTAATTTTACTTTACTTTTTTATTCTTATTCTTTAATGATTCAATTTTTAATGTTTTTTAATTAAATATTAAATATTGAATCCATAAAAACCCTTTGAACAAGTGCAAACATTATGTTTTCATTGTCCTGAAAACAGACAGAGATGCGGAGGGCAAGCAGTCACAGAGGAAATCTATGGTGTGTGTGAGTTCATGCAGAACAGGAGTTTGTTATTGGTGTTTTGAGTGAATTAGTTTCACTAAAAATACAGTTATCATGCTCAGCTGAGCCCTAAACACACTTAGGGGCATGCTAAGCAGCATCATGGACCATTTACCTCATATGCAGAAAATGAAATCTGCATTTAAATCCGACAAGTTGAGAGGTTGCAGTAATCCGAGTCGATGTAATTGAACAGCAGAAAGTATAGTGCGTCTGCTCGCAGAGATATCCCATGATTCCCACATTTGCTATCCATTGCCTCACGCCACAGAATTAGTAGAGAAAATTAACATTAGGGTAGCACTTCAGGGAGTAAATAAAAATATTAGACTTCACAGCAAAGCATAGCTTCTGACAGATTGCCAAACCTCTTTGACAACAAAAGTTCCCTGAATCGGTTCGCTTTATGTTGATAGAATTACGGCTTGTGATCTAACGGGAAGCCAGAATTTTACAGGCGATGCAGCATTCGCCGTCGCTCTAACAGCGGCTTAACTTGAGAGACAGCCTCTTGTCATTTTGAAGAAATCAGCTTCAAAGTGGTAAGGTCATTTCAGACAAAAACGACCTCAACCCGAGCCCTCGGATTTCATGAGTGATTAACTTTCTTGCTGCCCCGCAGGTGAATTTCAGCAGAGCTTTCTCTCCCGTGTCTCTCCTCGTCACTGTCTCAGCTCAAGGTGGGCTAATGTCAGCACAGCTTCTTGAATTTATCATGGAGCTGAGCAACCGGGGAGGCTGTAGGTGTTGGGGATCACATGAATAGACAAAGAGAAGTTTGCTACAGAGTGGAGGCATACATTCATAAATTACACCACTCAAATGAAACTCATGCTCTTGTGGCACAAATGTAAAGAAAATTAAGCTTAAAGTCACTTTAGTGATTCCAATCATTATGAATCAGGAGCAGGCAAAAAAAATGTTGGAAAAATCTTATGGCAATCCACCAGATCCTACACCAGAAACGACACCAACTTGTAGACAAATAAATCCTCGTACATCTTCGTTTTCTTCATCCGAGCTGGCATCAATGGTTGAATAGCTCCGATTTTGTTCACCATTTTTGTAGCACCTGTAATTTTAAGATGGAGGCTGTGAAGGGCTGTAAGCTAGTGGGAGATCGCATAAACAGATAGAGGCAGGCTTATTCAACGCTCACAATTCGTGGTGGACTCGGCTAACAAATTAATTTTTTTTTTTTTTTTTTTTTTTTGCACATGAATCTATTGATCACATTAATAGTTGTAGTTGTGTAGTTGTGTCTTTACAGAATCTCCAAAGTTTTTTTTTTTTTTTATTATTTCATCTGATTTATTAAAAAAAAATCACAGATTTTTCAAATTTGTTACAGGAAAAATGATATGCATCGGTTGAAAAATACACAAACAAAAACAAAGATACACTTAATCACATTTGATTGTTAATTAAATTGATCGTTAACTAAAGTCAAGTTGAGTTTGATTTATTAGCTAAAAGCTAACACTCAATTTATAATTTGAGTGTTGTTTATTTCTCTATTGATAACCCAATTTGTTTTTTCTGCTGTTTTCAGACTTCCGTTTACCTTTTATGTACTGTTTTAACTTGTACTTTTACTTGGAGATGAACAACCTTTTCCATAGGGACTAAAGATGGAAATGAGTCTAAAAGACTATAATCTTATATATTTACATTTTTAAATGTTTTATTAATATATGCTGTCCCTGTCTTAAATAAACAATCAATCCAATCAATCAATTTCCACTTAGATTTTTTTTGTTTTTGATTTTTCTAGAGATAATCTCATCAATAATTATCTTTTTTTTTTAAATAAAGAATACAACTTTCTGTCAAGTTATTATTTCCCTGAAAGAACATACCTGTATTTAATCATTTATTGGTGTAAAAGGAATCAGGGAGAACTTTAAGACCGTTTGGTGACAGTTACGTAAAGCTCTGTGTCATCTAACTTCAAATAGTAACTTGGGTTTTAGCAAACGGTCTCATTGCCTCTCCGCCAGTTTCTGTATTTCCTCCATGTCAAATTTCCTCATCATTTAAAAAGAGTCTTTAGAGACGGGCGCCAATATAAACAACATCAACAATAAAAACATCATCATTCCTGCATTCAAGAAACAATCTAATTCAATGGTTGCCCTTTATAATCAACAGAATCAAAGGCTGCAGTCACATCTAGTAATCAATAATTCAATATTTTCCCAACCAAACAGAATGGTCCTTTAATTATTTACCATGAAAGACGTGCACTGATGTTTACGCCTTGCAACTGAAAAAAAAGAGAAAACAATGGTGAGAGGAGAATCATTTTAACAATTGTCTTCATGTATTTTTTTAATGAAAATATTTCTAAAGAATTTGATTTTGATTCAAACAGTTTTCCCACTCAGACTGAAGCTGAGACTGTTTTACTGTTCTGATGATGAGAAATTTCTATAAGAGAAATCTGATTATGGGATATGAAGGCGTGACTGATATTAGAGAGTTTATGGAGTTCCTTTAAAGTCGTCTTTTGAGCTCTTTTAAAAGCATTTCCAGTGGTTTTAATTATTTTTATGCAGGTTTAAGCCAAAATCAGAAAAAAACACAAGTTATTTTTCTGTCATTTGAAATTAGTTTCTGAATTGTGGGCAGGACTATTGGTGGACATCAGCCCTGCCTTGTTTTGTGTTTACTGTATCAAATAAACTATTTTTGGAACCTTAATTTCTTTTCTAAATCTGCTCTTTATTAATAGCTATTTGAATAAAGAAATACTTATAAATGCAAAAAAATAAAATAAAAATGCCACAAGAACATGTTTAAAAAACACTTTTTATTAAAAAACTAAAGCTCAAAAACTGTTTCTGTTTCTTCCCTCAATATTTTTTTATTTAACTTCTTTTTTTAAGTTTGGATAGTGATGTTTTGGATGTAAAGCTTTATATTCTGTAATTTGGTCATGAGCCGTAAACGATTCAGACTCGTTTTATGAATTCACATGAATGTACTGTACATGATTTTAAAATACAAGTAAAAATCAGAACTAAACGCAAAGCAGTTTTCAAGAGCGCACAAACATGGCTGAGCTTCCAGATCTCGTCATCCGACCGGCCAAGACTTCAATTAAAGCGATCGTTTGGAAGAATTTTGGCTTTCCGAGTGTTGACAGTCGAATAGATGAAAGTCAATCAGTGTTTAAGTTATGTCACTCCAAAATTAAATATGTAGGGAACACAACAAATTTGCAAAATCACTACGTGCAGCTAGATAGACACTATTTATTTAGTTTGCCGTAAGTTAAAGAGCGTTTCATTAAAGCTGGTCTAAGGCTAAAATTAAACATTATCTTAATCAAATTTGTTGAGTTCAGGGTCAATTTTTGCCTTTTCATGCAGTGAAAAATCTTTGATAAACAAACGAGATATATATATATATATATATATATATATATATATATATATATATATATATATATTCACTTTACTTAAAAATGCACTTTGGTGGATAAAAGTAAGTCATTTTGATCTACTGTTTTGTAGTAAAGAGAAACATTTCTAAAGAATTCAGATCTAGGATGCATTGATAATTTTTCATCATCAAATTGTTGCTTTTTTGTTCTTAAATTTCATGTTGTTTCAATTTTTATGTTTTTATAAGGGGACAATTTTATAATAAGTCCAGGAAAAAAAAAAAAAAAAAGCTTTTGAGCAAACTCTGATAGCAATGCTTTTTAATGTGTAATGTCCCTGTCAAATAAATGAAGAAATAAATCAAAATGAATCAAATTGTGCCTCAAGATTCCCACATAAAAATGATTACATTTGCTTTTTTTATGTTTGTCTCATCTTTATAATTAAACTGAAGGAACAGGAATGATGAATGTGATTCGCTCGGCTCCTGGTGTCACCTCTCTTTCAGCTGAACGCTGAGATTTTTCTTATTTTGGCTCCAAATTTGAGCACTGACCCTCAAAAGCTCCTTTATTGGAAAGACTGTGTTTTGCACCAGCTTTCATCTAGTGAATTCGATTCCAGCTGCCCGTCCTCAGACTTTAGCATGTCCTCAGCTCCCCGTGTACTCATAAAAATACTTTTTTTTATTTTTTTATTTTCTTCTTTCTCCCGGCTGGGAATGAAAGTACTCCTGGCCTGATGAGGGGGCATGCTGATTGATTAGAAATCTTCAGAGGGGAAAGAGGTTTGGGACGGAGTTTGGAGTCGGGGAGCGAAGCATTAGGCTGACACGGACAACACAGAACCGTGAGGAGAACACACCACTACAAAACAGGAACAAAGTGTGCTGATTTGGGCTTTGCTGGGAGTGAGAGGCGCATTTCACAGAAACGCATGTGGGATTTTTTACAGGATTCAGTGCAGGTGCCGGACAAGCGTGTTCCTGTAAGGAGCCTCAGCATTAAATTACTCTGGAAATAGAAACAGCCTTAAATAGACGTTGCTGACCTATTATTTGAAACTGCAGGAGAAAAAAAAAAAAAAAAAGAATGTTTACTTCACCACATTTGCTTTATTTTACACTTAAGCAGCAGGAAAATAACCTACACAGCACAAAAGGAAAGGCATCTGGCGTCTTACTTCAAATACACGTGCCAAACAATACCAGTTTCATAGAAGCCCAATGACAAAGTGAGCGTAATAATGTCCTTGGATAAAAAGCAGTGTTGCTACAAACCCAAACACTTCTGACACTGTTGGTGAGGGAAAGATAATAACAGAAAGAATGAAATTGTAGCTATTTTAGCCAGATCTTGGATATTTTAGGTATTTTTACAGCTTGATTCTTGAACTCAAGAAGTAAAATGGGCTCCTTTTTTTTTTTGTGAGAAAGAAAAAAAAATGTCGAAGAGAGTTTGGATGATGTCGATCAAATGTGTTTTTCTGTCTGCTGAAGCATGTGGGTCGATCAGATGGTGGATCCACCCTCGCAGATTTATCTTACATCCAGAGGATCAGCTCTGATTGATTTTTTCCACTTAAATATATTTTCTCAAAAAAACATGTAAAACTTGATGATAACTGGAGGAAAATTTGCATTAGACAACAGAGAGAGGGCTCTAGTTTAACTGAAAAAAAAAAACATTTTTTAACAGTTGCTATTGAGATCAGTGTTTCACACTCTTCAACGATGATCTTTAAGACGTGCATGCAGTTTTAGAAATTCTTCATCCAAATTAAAATCTTGCCTCAAAACTCACAAATTTTGCTAATACACCTGTGCCTTCATTCACTCGATCTCTACCTAAAACAACGTACTGTGACAAACTTCCTGGTTCTTTTATTTTGGAAGGTGTTTGGCCCTGTGGGGGTTCCTGTAGAGCAGGGGTGTCAAACTCATTTTGGTTCGGGGGCCGCATTCAACCCGTCTGATCTCAAGTGGGCCGGGCCAGAAACATAACAGCAAAATAACCTTTGTTCAACGTGTTATCTTTAGCTTTGTTTTTGTTTTGTTTATTTCTTAGTTGCAAAAACTGTTTCAAACAACCTAGTAGTCTATATTATTACATTTTTATTTACTGAGTCCAAAGCATTTCAAATAAAATGGATTTCACTAAAAAAAAAAAAAGGTTTATTTAATTTTATACAGACTGAATGTTTTTTCATCTGACATTAAAACAATCCCAATAGTAAACTAAAAAGGGGGCTACGGAAAAAATATAAATGTTTTAATCAATGAAAAATCAAACTAAATGAACCCTCTGGAACCGACGGATGCCCTCAGACATCCTACTGTGCAGCTGTGAGATCAACGTGATAAAATAAAAGTTTTTATGTTCTAGAACTGATATTTTATTGAATTAAAGTCAAAATATGGCCTTTATTTTTAGTTTTTGGACAAAAACATCATGGAGCTGTGAGGGTGTGAGGTGTGTCATGTTCCTCTACCAACACAAACTCTTCATATTTGTGGCCCAAATGAGGAACCTGGGAATTTCACCTGAAATTTTCTTTTGCATTTTCAGTCAAAAATATGTTGATTAGTTTGTTGACTAAATTTAGTTTAGTGGTTTTTATGAAATTACACCCAAAACTGTCATTTTATGTTGTAAAAACAGTTTGTTAAATATTGAGGGGGTTTCCACAGCAATGTTAATGTTATTTTTCTTGATCTTTTGAGTTTCATTTGCTCCCCCTAGTGGTTAAATTGCGCATTGCATCCATTTCTTTAAAGAACCATAACTCGCCACAGGAATGGGCTAGAAACTTGCTTTCTTTTTTGAAAATTCTTATATATTTTTTTCTTCATAATTGGGCCGGATTAAATCATCTAGCGGGCCGGATACGGCCCGCGGGCCGTATGTTTGACACCTCTGCTGTAGAGGCAGGGGAAGGCGTGGCAAGTTCAGCCAGAGCTCTCTGTAAAGAAAGAAGAAACAAAACTCTAATAAAGAGACGGTGAGCAGAACCACCACGTGACGGAGTCCTTGTCCTGTATTGATTGTTTTACGTCGGCGTGACCGATAAACGAACCTCCCCAACGCTCGGTTAGAGTATCATTTCAGGACCCCTTAGCTGTCCAAAAAAACTGCCTGAATCTTAATCCCTGCACTACATTCTACATTCTGAAATAACATCAGGTCATATGTGGTCCCCACATCAACATTATGGAGAGAAAATACATTCACCCTGATTTGTGCGTTTGTGACTCTTAATTGTGTGTAACCTTGGATTTGTGTGTGTGCAATTCTTGATTGATTTGCTTGTGTAATTCTTGATTTGTGCCTCATTTTGTGAATAAATACAAAAATTGCAAAATTGAAAAAAATTATACTTTACACATTCACAAATTAAAATTAAATTATTACGCACACACAAAACCACTTTTAAGCACAAATCTGATGTGAGATTCTTTTCATGTTTCCAAGATTTGTGTGTAAGTGATGCATTTAAATGCTGCTAGAATGCTGGGAGTTTTCTAATCAGCCGCTTTGTGGTGCAGCAGAGTAGGGCGGTCAACTCCTGATTGGAAGACTGTGGGTTCGATTCCCACCTTGCCATGTGCCGAAGTGTCCTTGGGCAAGACACTGAACCCCGAATAGATTCTGGTGGAAGGTTGGCATCAGTGTTCGGCAGCGGAGACACCACCAGTCTGTGGATGGGTGTGTGACTGTGAAGCGATTGGGACCTGTGAAGGAAACGCTGTACAAGAATACGCCTTTTACCAATTGCCTGTCTGATCGGTAGCATGCGCCGCATGCTAGCAGAAGAGTCTGGTAGCGAAGGAGCTGCAGGGGAAGCGTACCCCCAGGGAACCATTGAGAATAGAGAAACTGTGTTTAAAAAAAAAAAAAAAAACATATTCAGACCTTTTTATATTAATTATCAAGCATATCTGTTTAAAAAAGTGTCTAGTTTTCACCAGATATTACTCACAATCTAAGTTCAAAGAGGCTAATAAAAAAGCTCTGGTGACCCAGCATTCCAGCAGTATGTAAATGCATCATTCATGGAAAAATCTTGGAGATGTGAAAAGAGTCTCAAAACAAATTTGTGCGTAAATGCAGTTTCGTGTGTGCTGTTGTCATTTTAAGTTGTGCATGAGTAAACTGTTTTTAGTATTTTTTAAATACTAATATTTTTTTACAAATCAAGAATTACACACACTCTCCATACAACATGAATACAAAAAATAAATAAATTAGATTTCACAGGTTCCACTGAGGTGTATCAATGAAAACTGACTTCAAGAGAAGAATATTGACAATAGTAGATGCATCATTATTATTTTTTTTATTTTTTGTGCCAAAATAGGGCAACTAAGGACTCTTATTCCATAATTTTAAATGCTTCTATTTAAAAAATGATAATCACGTGCTTCCTAATTTAGCTATTTTTCTTACGCAGCCTGTCATCCAGTTTGAGATTCTTGATCTGCAAAAGGAAAACCACTGTTAGCAATGCTAATTAAGATGCATTATTTATCTGCATGTTTTTTGAGGCTTTATTATTTGAAGAAGGATCTGCTAACCAAAAATTCCTTTTATATTTTTGCATTAATGAGGCTTTGCCTGTCAGACATTTCTGAGGGCTGTTGACATTTCACATCATGAACATGCCAAACATTAGAGCGGCCTCACCCTCAGAGTTCTTGACTTGATCACTGCTTTTTGACATGACTGCTTCATTGCTTCGTTGCCTGAAGTCAAACCAAAGCTTGTGTAAACACAGCTTGCTTAGTTGAAGATGTAGTAAGTAAAACATTTGGGAATTGTGTATTAAAGGAATTATTTCTTAAAGACCAAAGTTGCACTGTTGAACTTTACAGAACAAAATGTTTCATTATGGATCTGCTCATCTCCAAGAAACTTAGAAAAAAAGTGAGTTGGCTTACTTTTCCACCTTTCTGGTGAATTATTCCTATTCTTTTTACTGCGATTGAAGTTATTTTTTAGATTTATGTTGAGCTGTCAAGTGGTAAAATGCATAACAAACATCTACAGACAACAAATGAACACATCCTCTGACTTTATGGAAAATGTTACAAACTCCTCCCATGTGAGCCTTAAATAAGCAGGAATATTGCTTTTACCTCATAATGTAATGCTAGTCACAACTTTACTAATGGGTGAAATAAGGGAGGAGCATGCAGGTGCCCTATATGATAACTTAAAATTGTAGACCACTTGGAGGTAAAATGTTCATGCACATTTTTTTTTCCCTGCAGGTATGAACATTTAATTTTCCCACTTTGACAGTCAGAGCACTGGGGATAAATCCCAGTGAATCAGCACCATGGACAGCAACCGTTCACAATGCTTTGTTTTAATAGTTAACACCCGACCCAGGTGGGGGGAGAAGGGAAACCCAACCGGGACAGGGGGCTTAAGGGTTCGTAAGAGTGTAATTGGTGAGTTACAGGCCCAAACACACAAAATTCTGCAAATATAGGAGTGTATCATTGCCTTTTTTAATTTAATTTTTTTAATTTGTCCTGTCCAACAGCTAAGCAAACAGATATGAGCTGAGAGCCTCTTGTATTAGATTTTAATGTCACAACAGGGGTTTATTCTCAATAAACCCCTGTTGTATTTTATCATAAACTTTATTTATTTATGCTAATCTATTTTAATTCATATTTAAATTGATTTTTTAATCCATCTTGAACCGGACGGAAAAGAAAAAGAGGGAGGTTGGGGGTGGTGTGTGTGTATGTGTGGGGGGTTAAGAGCAAAAGAGGGAAGTTTAGAAAAAGTAGAAGATGTTTTACTTATTTCATTTTCAAAGAGCACAACAATAAAGTAAACAACATACTTGTCTTTGATGAAATGGGACAGAAAGAAAAAAAATCTGCCTCTGCCCCTTTTTAACTAAATCATGAAACTATTTTAACAAAATATATCTTTTTGTAACACCTATACAACACAAGTGTGTGTAACTTGCATTGTTTTACTAATACTTAACTCAGTGGTCTCGAGCTCAATTAACCTTGAGGTCACTTAAGGCAGAGTCTGGCCGTATGGGGTTCCATTTGTGCCAAAAATATGCTTTTGCGTCCACTGTCTATGTCTTTGGTCTATTGTCTATGTCTACTGAACAAGTTTAATGAACATTTGTTTATGTCTATGTACAAATAAACAATATATTCTGCGTTTCCTGAGGAGCTAACGAGGCTAGCAACTGTTGCGAAGGACTTTTCTATTGATGACAAAAGCGGATGCAAAGTTTTAAACATAAAGAAAACTGAAACATCACAAAACAAGTACAAAGCGTGGACATGCAGAAGATATTGCTTATAGTACATAGACATAAACTCCTGGACTAAATGTTTCACACCCCCAAGAGGTTGTCTTGGGGGCCAAAAATTGCCTGCGGGCCACCAGTTTAACATACAATTACCACATGTACGATAATGGTACGTTCCATTTTTATGACGTGCGCTGGACGAGCCTCAAGAGAAGACACACATGCACTCCAATTATAGACAGACCAAACCCCCATACGGGTCAACCCCCATACAGAATGTGAATAAGACATTCATTTTTGATCTTAAAAAGCATAAAATTAAAGTATTTTCTAGTTTTATTGGTGCAAAATCTAAGCATCTTACAACTTTTCCAACAAACTTTGAATTATTTCCCATCTGCCCCGGAGCCCTCATTAGGAAAAGGTCAAATAGCATTTCTGCAGCTTTTACTGTCATGGAAAAATGTGTTGTTTCCCCCTTTTTTTTTTTTTTTCTTGTCAAACTGTAAAAAACATTGCAGCCCATACAGTCTTCCTCTACCACCGCAGTATGAAAGAGTGTTGTTGTTTCTAGAAAGTATATTCCTAAAGTAATATACAGTATGCCAGGAAGTCTTTGACAGCATAAATTGTGGCTTGGGATCTGGCAGTATTTGCGAATGCTTTTAAAGTTTCACTTCGCTGTGTAGCAGAAAATTACCAGCGGTTAGACAAGAGACGACATGTCAAATATTGAGGAAGAGCCACTGTATTAGAGAATCTATAGCTAATTAGAGCATCTGGGTTTGGAGCCAGACAGTTTGATGAGGACATCAAGAAAACATGTACGCGGTGTGTCGATACTGTTTGTGCTGATCCCCTTTTGCACTCTCACACCGTGTTCAGCAATATTGGATGGCTTTCACCAGCCATAAAAAAAGAGTGAGTGTCCGGTGAGCGAATGGCATTGTGCAGCCGTGCTAAAGGCTTCACTTTATCTGTGGCCAAGATGATTAAAGTAAAAGCAGCATCCTTCAACATATGCACCAGGGGAATCATTAGCTGCTCCCAAGAATCTGAATTTTTTTTTTGCTTGGAATAGAAAATGTGTTGACTTTAATTTTGCATCCATCCTCATTTAAGTTGACATGTTGTGCGGGTAATTTATTGACATTTGAATGATGTATGCATAAAATGTAAGACGCTCATTATTTTAAACACATATCGTAAAACCTATCAATATGTTAAGAATGTAGTGAAATGCTATAACTGAAGTGTTTGATTTGATACAGCAAACGCAGCAAATATCATCCTCTGCATTAATGCCTTACGTATCAGTGCCACGGTTTCCAAGCACTGTCAAACATTTTGACGTGTCTCCCAATTGTTTCATTGCTTTGTTGCCCGGAGTGAAATTCCGAACTGTTCAGTCAATTCGGTAAAATATTTATCGTCTACTTCTCCAGTGTTTTTCCTTCTAATTTTGTCAGCTTCATGTTCTGTGGTTTTAATCCTCAACCTCAAAAAAGTTGAAGTTACTTTGACTTTATCTGTAAAAATCTATGAATTGAAGACGGGTTTATGCTCTTAAAACAAAAATACACACAAATATAATTGAACAGGCCTGGTTTGCTTGTATAGAACTGCATAATGCAAACGTTCCTCACTTTGTTGCTGTTGTTCCATTTATATTTTAATACCAGCAGGTTGGCAGATTTCAGAAAAAGTTTTTGGTCAACAGCAGCTACACTGGTCATCATTAAGTTCAACCTGTTTTTCCATCCAGGAAAGGTTGAAACGAGTTTAACCAGAGGGGGAGAAGTACTTCAACAAAGTAATATTAATGTCAGTTTGATCATTTATTTCCTGATAACAATCGGCATGCCTCAGGAATTTCCCTCTCAGGCAAACTGCCTGCGGCTGTGGTATGAAACCCATTCTGCAAAAGTCTAAAAAAATGAGCTAATTTTCTTGGATTAGTACCTCCAGCCTTCTTTCTTCATTGAATATTTCATGTCTCCTCTTCATGCACATTTACAGGATTCAGATGGGAAAAGTTCCTCGATCCGGAGTGAGTCTGCTTCATTTGGTCTGGATCAAGTCTTGAAACTTTTGTTTGGTCTGTATTTGGTGTGGCGTCTACTGGAGATTTCTATTTTGGACTAAAGCCTGTAAACAAAACCATGTGACCAAAGATCTCTTCAGTTATGGGCCAGGAATTACAAGGGCAAGCCAAAAGAAGAGAGGGAATAGTGGAAGTGTTTCACTTTGCAATTGATTGCAATTCATTTTCTCTGAGAAAAAAAATAGAAAATTGAATTAAAAAATTGAGCCTTTAGGCGAGACCAAACCATGCCATTTATGGATCCTTGTTGGTTGTGGGTCCGTAGAAAAATTGAATGGTCATAATTATTTCCTTGAATTATTATTATTATTTTTTTATTATTTTCTATTTTTATTTTTATGTATGTATTTATTTTTAATTTTATTACTATTATTTTTTATTGTTGCAACTCGTTTTTTTTTTTTATGTTATTTTATTGTACTTTATTATTACTATAAAGATGACCTTGGCTGGGGTGGGTTCGGGAAGGGGGTAAACATTTACTTGTATTAAAAAACAAAAAATTCAATAAAATATGTTTACAAAAAAAAAAAAAATTGAACGGTCCAGTTAGCGCGGAGTTTATGTGAAATTAGTCATTACGACAAAAGAAGACGCCAAGAAAGCGGCTGCCGGCAGTCTTCTCTCAAAAAAAAACAAAAACATTATATGCTTTTTATATACGAAGAACCAGTGGAAAAAATGAGCTGCTGGGTTATCTTCATTGCTTTTAGTATTGTTAACTTCACACCACATGAAGGTCCAACTCTGAGTAGAATGCTCACCTGATCCATTCTAAACTGGACCATACCATACTGTACTGCTCGGTGGAAACAAGACTTTTGAGTCCATGTTTGGTGCTGTGTCGTGCCCAATGATCACTCCCATTCGTGAGCAAAAACTTAGAATCACATCCCAATCCAGGTCTTTGAATCCGTCAAGTCTCCTACAAGATGAATGTTTTTATTCTCTTAAACATAATAAAATGTTAAAAAATATATATTTTTGTGTTGCATCAATCTTTATTGCGAGTCCTCTTTCTTTGTCATGATCACAGTGGATGAAAGACAGCGAACATTTTGAAGGACGGCACAGTGAATTCCAGCCTTTTATGAAGAGCTCTGCTCCAGCTGCTTCATTTTTTTCCAGTTCTCCACTCAAGTGGGTTTCCTCCCCACATTCACCCAAGTGATATTTTGTAACTATCGATTCTGGCAGCTAGGGAGCTATCGTAATTAAAAAAATTCTATGTGGAAGATGGTAAACACTGCTCAAAGCCAACTGTGGCAGAGCCTTTCAAGCCTTAATGAGATTTCAGTGGAATAGCTAAGCTACAAACCTGGAGAATCAATACCTTCTCTCCCCTTCTCTCTCAAATGCTTTTGATAATCTTCTCTAAAGCCTTGATCAATTCCAGCTGATGCAACTCATTAATACCTGTCAGAGCCCACTTAGAGTATGTTTTAGCTTTAGTAAAGGATCAAAAAACAGTAACTTTGACATGTTATATGGTTTGATCACAGCGTCCAGTAAATAAGCTTTCATTTAAAGTTACTGTACTTCCTAGGGGGGGTGCAAATGATCAATCTATGCAAACTGCTGTTGAATCCATCATCAGGCGGGAAGTACTTAGCAGTGCAGGCTCAGGGTGGCTGAGCTGACAATTCCAGTATGACTGCAGGAGTGTCTTATAGGGAGCTGCGCTGTTCTATTTTTTTTTTCTTTTGTCTTCACAATCCCAGATAGTGCTGGACTCATAAAATAACTTCTACTGAGTTATTATTACAAAACAGTCTTTGGAAACCAAAATCAAGCCTTTGGTCGCAAGTCCAAGTTGAATCCCGTGCTTTAATTAATCTTTTAACTCTCACAAAAGTCTATGTGGTGCCCTTTTCTGCCACATTTAATGGAACACAACAGAAAATATACAACCCTGCATTCCGGCAAAGGGAAACCCAGACCCCTGGGACTACATAGTTAGGCAGTAACATGAAGGGACCAACACTGGAACAAGCTCATGGTGCATCCTGGGAAACGGCCTCTGGTTTCCTATGTGCCAGTCCCGCAAGCAGAACTGAGCTATCCAGACGCCAACGTGCAGATACTGTAGTAAATAAGTGTGTTAAATCATACAGCAATATTCTGAGGGTAAAATAATACACAACTTCTTAAAATTTTATTTTCTTGAGATTGATTCTCAGGCATTGACAATAAATAAGAACTGGACCGAGTCAATGTGATGTCATCCATAGAAAATAGCTTGTTTTCAGCTCCAACAAAATAAGTCAATCCAGTCGCCATTTTTTTCTGGGACATGGATGTTGCCGTGCTAGAGCCAGATGTGTGTGGTACGTAAGAAGTGATTGGTCAGTCAGAGGTATTTCTGTGGCAACCACTCTTACCAATCAGGAGGGAGCTTGTTGTGAGGCCACACCCCTACTACTTGGAATATTTCAGTCATTTCAAAGTGTGAGCGGGCAATCGTTGAAGCATTTGATTGTCATCATCTGATGATTATATTGTGAATAAAGTTCAGTAAATAAAAAAACACATAAAAAGAAAAAAATCAGGATTAGCAAGAGCGTGTTTTTTTTTTTTTTTTTTTTTTTGTAAAGCAAGAATGGTCATTCCAAAAAATAGACTAGCTGGGTAATAGCTATATATTTCTCAATAGAAGTCAATGGGATTTTGGCTTCTTGGAACAATAAGTACTTCCTCCTTAGAACATAAGGGGTCACTTGGTCCAGTTTTCATATACAGTCAGTGGACTATAATGAAATTTCCTTTTTTTAAAACATGGGGGTCAGGTCCCCCCCCCTCCATATTAGATTTTGAGTTTTTTAGAACAGTCTGGATTTCAGGTTTTTAAAATAAGACAACCCAGCTACGATTCTTTTATTTTGAAATAAACAATTCAGAAACCAGCACACAAGCTACACATAAAATTAGGCAAACAGTGTTATGAAATTGCTCTTAACATCAGGCTCTAAAACGCTTGGCGAATACACGAGTAAAATCACAGTAAAGTCCAGGATTTGTTGAGTGGAAATCTGACAGAAGCATTACAGGATTTTAAGTGGTCCACCGTCTTTTGGCTTAATGGAATGTAGCTTCTTTATTTCTATCTACAGAGTGTGTGCAACCAGGGAAAAGTCTGCAAAAGTGTGCCGACCTCTGGAGCTCCTCTGATATTAAAGTGATCTGAGAGATGCAGCCGTTTGGTTCAAAGGAGCCTTGAAATTGTGGATTATATGGGTTTGCTGTTAGCGAATTCATAATTCAAAGTATTAATCAGATGAAAGTTTTACTTTTGGCACATTGTTAAAAATGTGAAGCAGAGCCAGAGTAGCAGACAAAGAGTGGTTGTAAGCAAACTATTAAAGATAGTTAAAGGGCTTATACCAGGGGTCTGAAACCTGCGGCTCTTCCTGGTGGCTCTTTGGCCAAACATAAAATAAGTTAAATAGCCAAAACTGCCAAAAAACAAAACAAATAAACAAAACCAGCAAACTAAGACTATCAAGGTCCAAGCCCAAACTAAAATAACAAAACCCAGTATCATAAGACTGCTGAGGACAAACGGGAAAAGAGCAAAAAAACAAAGAAATGAAAAATTAAAAAGCTTCACTGCTCAGCTAGCAAAGCTGCTAGCTTCACAGCTCAGCTATCAAAGCCGCTAGCCCCGTCCATCTTTGCAAATTTTAGAGGTTGTTCATTTTTGTAGGCAAAACACAGTCTTGGTGCCGAGGCCGGTTCTAGGAGAACGTCAGGAAATGGGAGGCAGCCACAAAAAGGCAAAGGGGCGGTGCTTCAGAGATCGAGTCATCTTACTTCCATGTGAGGGATCGAGCGGCCAAGGAGGACAACAGAAGATTCATCCAAAAATGAAATTTTAATTTTTCTCAAAAAGGCCCATAAAAGAGGTCAACAAAACATAATTAACTCAGGCAATAAACTCAACTTTTAACTTAAGCAACTGAACAGACCAAGTAACAGAAATGAACTGACCTGAACTAAGACACAACAGGGGAACATATATAGTGGGCGATCAAACCACTTCACAAACATAGGGGGAACTAAACATTTAACAAAGACAACACAAAAGACTAAACACAAAAATACAGGTCTTTCAGAAGAAAAAGTAAGCAAAAGAAAAGTACTCAAAAAGGATTAACAAATTAACAGAAACTTAGAGAAACAAAGTAAATGAGGAATAAATCAGTCCATGTTTCCCCCCTGGAGACTTCTGGAGGTGGCGCCTGCCAATTGCCCAGGTGCAGCATTTAAAGGCTGTGATGGCTGCATTTTCCTCCTTTGGCCATCCAGCTCCAGGAAACAGATCCCCAGCCACACCCGCAGCAACCAGCATACACAGAACTGGCAACTCAAAAAACAGGTGAAATTAGTTAAACCAATATAAAGAAATCAAAGTGTGTGTTCTACAAATAAACCTGAAATAAATACATATTTTAACTCAAAGAAATGTTTGTGTTTATTTGCAGATAGGTTTGAAACAATAAATCAAATATGAGAAATAAAATTAAGTGTGCAGTGTACTGTGGTTACTGAACTTTTGTTGTGGGTGTGGCAGGGTATGCTGCCATCACACTCCCCTCCCCTTCCAAACTCTCGCTGGGAGAGCGAGAGAGATAGTCGGCAGTGGCGTTGTCCTTTCCCGGGATGTACTTTACTTTGTAGCAGAATGGCTGCATGGCAAGGTACCATCTTGTAATGCGTCCGTTGGTGTCTTTCATCCTCTCCAACCAGGATAATGCTTTGTGGTCAGTCTCTAAGGTGAACTCTCTTCCTAATAGATAATATTTGAATGAGTCCATGGCCCACTTGATGGCCAATGCTTCCTTCTCGACTGTTGAATAGCGGGTTTCTCTGGGCATCAGCTTCCGACTTATATAAGCCACTGGACGTCGGTCTCCAGGAGCCCCCTGAAGAAGTACAGCTCCAACGCCCCTCTCAGATGCATCTGTTTGCAGAGTAAAAGGCTTGTCAAAGTCTGGGCTGTGAAGTACTGGGTTGGTACTTAACGAATGCTGAATGTCCCGGAAAGCAGTCTCCGCCTCCACGGTCCACCGAATCTGATTTGGAGATCTTGAGCCAGTCATGTCCGTCAGCGAAGCAGCTCGCGCTGAGAAGTTTGGGATGAACCGGTGGTAAAAGCCCGCCATCCCAAGAAATGATCTCAGCTGCTTCCTGGTTTGGGGAAGAGGACAGGACTCAATTGCTTCAACTTTGTTAATCTGTGGTCTTATCAACCCACCGCCAATGGTAAAACCCAGGTACTCTGTTTCAGTCTGGGCAAGGACGCATTTAGCTGGGTTGATCGTCAGTCCCACTGAATGTAGACACTCCAGAACTTTCTTTAGGTGTTCTAAATGTTCATCCCATGTTGTGCTGTAAACAACAATATCATCCAGATATGCACATGCAAAGCTGTCAAGCCCACAGAGTACCTGGTCCATGAGTCTCTGGAAAGTTGCTGGAGCACCATGTAATCCAAATGGAAGAACGGTAAACTCAAAAAGGCCCCATGGTGTCCGGAAAGCTGTGTACTCCTGTGACCGAGCAGAAAGGGGAACCTGCCAGTAACCTTTGCAGAGGTCAATGGTGGTCAGGTACTTTGCTTTCCCCAGACGCTCAATGAGATCGTCAATGCGAGGGGTTGGATAAGAGTCAAATTTTGACATTGCATTTAGGTATCTAAAGTCAATGCAAAATCTAATTGAGCCATCCTTCTTGGGGACCAAAACCACTGGATTACACCACTCACTTTTGGAAGGCTTGATGATCCCCAGAGACAGCATGAAGTCCACCTCCTTCTTCAATGGAACTAGAAGACGCTCTGGTATCCTGTAGCTCATCCGCCTTGCAGTGGCATGGTCTTTCAGCTCGATGTCATGTTCCACGAGAGTGGTGCGTCCTGGGCACTCCTGAAATGTCTCAGGGTTTATTAGTGCTTTTACCTGGGATTGCTGGTTTGAAGACAGATGACTCAAATCCAGAGTGGTGGCCATTGATGTTGGCAGAAATTCAATCTCCTCCTCTTCGTCTTTAACATTCTGGATAAGCAGCACGTTGGCCTCCTCTTCAGCTCTTGGGAACCATTCCTTTAAAAGATTCACATGAAGCACTCGACTGGAACGTGAGTGACCTGGCGTAGACACTTGGTAAGTTGTGGCTCCAAGCTTTTTCTGCACCACAAATGGACCTTGCCATTTTGCCAGCAGTTTGCTGTCATTTGTTGGGAGCATTACAAGAACCTTCTGACCTGGGAGGAAGCTTTTGTGTCGTGCTTTCCTGTCATACCAGGTCTTCTGGTTCCGCTGAGCCTCAGCCATATGCACTTGAGCCAGCTCACTCATCTTCTGCAGTCTGTCTCTCATCTGTAGGACATAGGAGATCACATTAACAGGCCCCTCCCTCCCCTGATCCTTGTCCCAGCTCTCCCTCAGCAAGGTCAGAGGTCCCCTTACTTCATAACCATAGAGAAGTTCAAATGGGGAAAACCCAGTTGAGGCCTGGGGAACCTCCCTGTAGGCAAAGAGGAGGTAAGGAAGCCACTGATCCCAGTCAGAACCAGTTTCATTAACAAACTTACGGAGCATTTGCTTGAGCGTTTGGTTGAACCGCTCAGTCAGTCCGTCTGTCTGTGGATGATAGGGAGTTGTTCGAATACTCTTTATGCCCAGCAGCTGGTAGACCTGTTTAAGCAATGTTGACATAAAGTTAGTCCCCTGGTCTGTCAAAATTTCTTTAGGGAAACCCACTCTGGAGAAAAACTGCACCAGAGAAAATGCCACAGCTTTTGCCTTCACACATTTCAAAGCAAATACCTCCGGGTATTTGGTGGCATAGTCTGTAATGACCAGCATGTAACGGTTTCCATTCTTGCTTCTTTCTAGAGGGCCAACAACATCCATGCCCAAACGTTCAAAGGGGGTTTCAATTATTGGAAGAGGCTGGAGCGGAGCTTTCACTGCACTTTTGATGGATGTCTTCTGGCACTGAGGGCAGCTTTTACAGTACTGTTCAACATCTGCATGCAAGCCAGGCCAGTAAAGTGCTTAACAATGCGAGCAGTCTTGGTCTTCCAAGGTGGCCAGCCCAGGGAACAGAGTGGCCTAAGTTGAGTACTACATCTCTGACCCTCTGAGGGACCACTAGCTGCTTTGTTTGACCACGCTGGTGATATAAAACATCATCCTGCAGAAAAAACTCACTCCTTTTCTTGGACTCAGCTGGTTCTTTTGCTTTCATCAAGCAGAAGGACAGTGTTGGATCATCCTGCTGCATTTCGCTGATGTTGGTGGGCAACTCAAAACCCAGAGCCCTGTCTGGAGTTCCTTCAGTTGGTGGATCCACAGCTGTATGTTTAAACTTCTCTTGCCTCCGTTGACTGCGTGGCTTGCGAGACTTTCCCGGGTTAGTCTCCAGCTCAGCATCGTAGAACGGCAAGGTGCTGAGAAGTGGGGGTTGCTCCTCTGCAAGTCGAGTCTGCGCCCTTGTAACAGCAACCGTACTGTTTCCTTTGGTGTCCAACAAATCAAAGAGAACTGGAAGGTCATGACCTAGGACCACTGGAAAAGGCAGGTCATCAACAACACCAACATTTAACAAATATGTCTGGCCTTGGACCTCAACATAAAGTTCAGCAGTGGGGTAGATTTTTTTTATCCCCATGCACACAGCAGATTGAGATGGTCTCACGGGTACAAATAATATTTGGTGGTATATACCGTCTCTGCACGAGAGTCTGTGTGCTGCCAGTATCCACAAGAGCCTTATGACTCTTCCCATTAATTTTTACAGTGGTCAGTCTCATGGATTCACCTTTCTGGGTTTCTGATGGAGAACTTGGACATGGAACAAGACACATTTGAGTGAGCTTTACTGGATTTTGGACATTTTTAATGGTTTATGGTGTCTCCTTTGTCCACACAAATAACAAATTGGTGTTTTTACTGGAAGGTTTTGGTGGTCTTGCTTGTTTTTCTTCCCCCAGAGGAGTTCTACTCACACCTGGGGCAGACCTCTGATATTGATGGTTTTGTAGATCTCCGAGAGTCTTTGGAGGCTGCCATGCGATGTTGCTCCATGGAAGGTTTTTCTTTCGAGCAGCCACAAAAACTTCTGCCAAGGAGGCACTTCAGCTGCTGAGTTTGGTCCATGTTCTTTAATCAAATCTGAAGCTCAGGTGACACCATTCTTAAATATTGCTCCATGATTATCATCTCAGAAATTTCTTTTGTCGTTTTACCTTTAGGCTGAATCCACTTGTCATACAGCTCTTTTAGTCTGGCATACAGCTCCTTGGGAGTCTCCTCAGGTCCAACTTCCAAGGATCGAAACCTTTGCCTGTAAGACTCAGGGTTTATATCATATTTGTGCAGAATGGCAGTTTTCACTTTGTCATATCTTGTGAGTCATCAAAGTCCATACTAACATAAGCACTCTTAGCCTTACCCGTGAGCAGTGGAATAAGGTGGAAAACCCAATCAGATCTGGTCCATTTACAGGCTGTGGCAATTCTTTCAAAAGTTACAAGAAAATGTTCCACATCATCATTTTCTGTGAGTTTTTCCAACCTTGGCTCTCGAGAAAAATGAGGTCGACTAGGTGCTGGTGGTTCACGTTCTGGATCAGATGTTGGTTGTGAAAGTTGATGCTCCAAGTTAGACACTCTGAAGGCTCAGGTGCTGATGAAGTGAGTTCAGGAAGAGGAGAAGTGCGGGCCTGCACTTCCATCTGAAGAAGCTGAAACTGGTGTTGCAGAGCTCTGAAACGATGTTCTTGCTGTTTGGCTTCCTCCTGAAGTTGCAGGTCTCTGGCCTCCTGCTTTCCCATGAATGCCTGCAGAATATCTGTTAGATTTCTTAATGTTGGCTCATGTCCATCTTCACCCTCAGTACCTGGTGCAGCCCTGTAGCTCCAGCCTCATTTTCCTCTTCATGGTCTCCAAGTCCAGTGTTGTGGTCATTTTTCTCCTGACGAGGTTTCACACCTCTTCTCCACGCTGCATGATGCACTCTTCAAAAACTGCAGGTGTCAAAAAGGGGAGAAAAAAAAGTAAGGGGGGGGGGGGGGGGGTTCTGTGTCCTCAATTGCTCATCCACTTCTGACACCATATGTGAGGGATCGAGCGGCAAGGAGGACAACAGAAGATTCATCCAAAAATGAAATTTTAATTTTTCTCAAAAGGCCCATAAAAGAGGTCAACAAAACATAATTAACTCAGGCAATAAACTCAACTTTTAACTTAAGCAACTGAACAGACCAAGTACAGAAATGACTGACCTGAACTAAGACACAACAGGGGAACATATATAGTGGGCGATCAAACCACTTCACAAACATAGGGGGAACTAAACATTTAACAAAGCAACACAAAAGACTAAACACAAAAATACAGGTCTTTCAGAAGAAAAGTAAGCAAAGAAAAGTACTCAAAAGGATTAACAAATTAACAGAAACTTAGAGAAACAAAGTAAATGAGGAATAAATCAGTCCATGTTTCCCCCCTGGAGACTTCTGGAGGTGGCGCCTGCCAATTGCCCAGGTGCAGCATTTAAAGGCTGTGATGGCTGCATTTTCCTCCTTTGGCCATCCAGCTCCAGGAAACAGATCCCCAGCCACACCCGCAGCAACCAGCATACACAGAACTGGCAACTCAAAAAACAGGTGAAATTAGTTAAACCAATATAAAGAAATCAAAGTGTGTGTTCTACAAATAAACCTGAAATAAATACATATTTTAACTCAAAGAAATGTTTGTGTTTATTTGCAGATAGGTTTGAAACAATAAATCAAATATGAGAAATAAAATTAAGTGTGCAGTGTACTGTGGTTACTGAACTTTTGTTGTGGGTGTGGCAGGGTATGCTGCCATCACATTCCAGGTAGGGAAAAAACATAATAATCACAATGACTTCTATAGTATTTCATAAATAATTAGTTCTTTAGTTTGCCAGAGGTAATATATGATCATATATATGAATATAGATCTGAAAGACTCATGTTATATCCCCTTTAATATGATATTTATCATAAGAATACATCCATGCTATGCTAGCTGTGTTTCAAATGTTTGGAACCAAAATGCCTCGTTTGAAACCCCAAAACCAGAAGCATTTGAGCGTAGTTCATTTATTCTATGTTTTATAGAATTGTCTCTAATTGTTTCCTCTTAAATACCCTGAATATTTTCTTCTTTGTTAGAAATTAGTTTCTAGTTTGGTCAATTGGGGGAAAAAAGACAAAATAAAATGACATCCAGGCAAAACTTTACAGGATATTTTTTATGTGTACCAGATAAAACCTTGATTTCACTGTGCATCTATTGAGGTCACATATCCCAAATGTAGCCATACATATCACATATGTGAGCTCATACAGTCTGTGTAGAAATACAGGGCTTCCTGTAGTCCTATTTATAGTCTGGATATCACACCTCTGACACCATTTGTCATTTCTGCATAACAGCAGGTTCACAGAGCACCTTCAGTATACACAGCCAGAGCAGACCTTTATCATTTTGTTCTTTTAAAAACATTTGTCAGTTTTTGTAAGTGACCTTTTTTAATGTATTGTCATTAATTCCCAGAAGATGTGAATTTCTAAAAGCTTAATGAGTAAATGTCAAAACGATAGTTATGATAGTTTTTTTAGTGGCGTCCTTTAGCCAAAGTCAAACTATGATTCTTCACAAACACCTTCGAAACATTTATATAAACCTTTAAATGTAATCATATATAAAGTAGGATTCTATGAATTTGATAACTTTGACCTTTTTGACCCCTATAGTTTTATTTTATGTCAATAAGCCTATTTCTAAATTTGGTTGCTACAAACATGCAAATCGGAAGAAAAGCAAGATTTCCTGTAATTTCTACACTTGCAAAGGCTGAATATTCCTATGAATTCTGAATTTACCTACTGAAGTCTTGCGACCTTTGTCAATTTGATGCTCTTCAAGGTCAACTCACTAGAAAAAGGGAAAACGCTTTGTGATACACTGGTATTTTATCCGTGGATAATTGGATTTCTCATCTTAAAATAAAGATGCTTACACTTAAAAGACATTTGAATTTAGTTTTTAGCCATTATGGATTTGAATACTGACACACCTTTGTCAATGCAGAGTTCTGCTGGTTAGATATAATTTCCCAGAGATCAAAAACAGTCTCAAAACAAAAGAAAAACACGCCTATTCAATTAAAAGAATTCACAAACATTTGCAGCATTAAAGCCGACTTCCTATTTACTTTTTAATTGGAACACTGAACAAACATGATGCTGTATATTCCTGCTTGCTATATTTAAACCAAAATATGTACTGTATAATGTATCACGCAGAATTTGCCTCGCATTTAAACATGAGTAATGTTGAAGGAAGAGGAAGAAAGCGATGAAAAACAACAAAGAGACGTCCAGCAGACCTCCGGGCTTTAACAAGTCTAGAAAAAGTGCAGCGGCCCGACGCTGGAGATAATATTGTCAATAATTACTCCCATCCCTGCTGGGTGGAAGACCTCAGTGTGCCTGTTTCTGTCATATCTGGGGCAGCTGCACATCTCATTCCAGGCCGCATTGGCTCTGTTAAGCATCAATGGGGGGGAGGGCATTAGTGGACCCAGGAGAGGAGCAGGATGAGGTGATAAGAACATCACAGGGAATCTGCCTCATTTAATGCTCCACACAACGGAAAGTTAGCCCTCTGATCCATATTAATAAAAGGTGTGCTGTCTTTTGGTCCTACGTTTGTTTGAATATCTCTTTGACGCTTTGCATTCTAAAATAAGAGGACACACAGATTAAAGATTTGCCCATTTCAAAAGAATTTCTGTTAATGGGAGCGTGAAGGAAAACATAGTAACGGTTGTTTTATTGATATTGATTAGCCGATGATGGGAGTTTTCCCACAATGAAATAAAAAATAATAGTAATAAGCAGTGACAGGCTGCAATTTGCATTTTTATAAGTATTTCAAGAGGCATTAAGCGTGGTGTGAATCACTTAGATTTTATAAAATAAAGTGTGGAACACCAACTTAAGTGAAATGAGCAAGAGACAATGCCGAAATAAACGTTTTAATTACATAACACCCACGCAGGCACCAAACGCCTGTTTCATTATCGGGAGCTATAAGAGCCTAAATACTTCTGAAAATTTGCCACTTAACTTTTAAAGTAACCTAATTGTGGAATTAAGCAAAAGAATAACAGATTATGTTTTATGAAGTATTAAAAAGTGCAACCTTTGCGTGTACTTCTCTAATGCATCACAACAGACGGGATTTAACGCCTTTGTCACATGCAGAGGGGTTGATCTGTGCAGATTTTTGGGTTGTCTGGAGCCGCGGACGGTCCTAAACAGTATGGGGTACATCATAAGGACAGTGCAGGGGTCTCTCACAGTTCTTATGAGGTTAAGGGACAAAAAATTAACATACCGTTGTTGTGTGTGTAATAAGTGTATCATGAAGTGTTTGTAAGGGTGATCTAAGTTACACACACTTATGATGTATAGATAATGCTGTCCTACAATGCCTTTGAGCAGCAAAGAAATGTGGAATATGGTAAAATTTTTATGCCCTGCAAAGGTTGCAATGGTTTCTCCTTCCACTTCCATTTCAAGTATTTCTCCCACTTTCTTCACTCAAAACTTTGGCAGTCAGAATCTATCTTGTTCCTTACAGAGTCATTATAAAAGGCATTTTTTGTGGCATAAATTATTTTATGTTTTGGTAATTTTGAGGTCAAACTTTTGTTGTTAATTGTGAAAATGAACCACAGTTTTATCAGTATCAATGTGTGTTATTGTGAGGGCACGTCACTTTAAATATAAAATGAAAAGCAATACATGTTATTTTGAAAGTACAACAGATTTTTACTTTTATTTTGAAACCCAGACATGTTTCTTGTTTCTCCGGCTTTTGGCCACGAATAAAAACCGGTGATGGGCACTTCAGTTCTTGACCAGGAGCTGATCAAAAATTCTCGACTCTTTACAAAATGATTTTTGGTGGACCTTTATTTTACCATAACTTTGCAAAAAATATGAAAAAATTACAGTTAAGGAAACTATTTTTTTTCTTGTCTGAATCAAGACAATAATCTAAAAACAGGTCATCTAATTTCATGTCTTCTTTTTTTCCCTCCCCTGACTAATGTCGGACAGTGAGTCATCAAACTGGGTCACACAGTAACTGTCATCCGTCCAGATCTCCTGCAACATACTGGGAGCATCTTTGAATGATCTCATGAACTCAGACACGGCGAAGTGTTTGCCGGCCCCTTTGCAGAGCTCATCAAAATAAATAACATCCTCTGCGTCTTCTGTGTAGCATCGAGGCTATAAACTGTTGACAGTAGCTTCTGTGGCGGCTTTATTTTCACACTTCTGGACACACATTGAGTAGCGGGTGCAAATTCGGCATGCATATTGCATTCGATGTGAACGCAACTTTAAAGATTTCCAATATTAAAATGTATTTAGTCTGCCTTGTAATGATCATTCCATCAATTAAAAGTTGTTTTTGATCAAATCTCTGCAAAATTACGCATTAAAGCGAAGCTTTGGAGTTGCACACCGACTGACTAGAATAATTCAGAGAAAAACCAACTTGTGTCCAGATTGTGCACTTTAGCCGTCTTCTCATTTAACCTGCTGTATATCAATTTGACAAAATGTAATTGCCTTTCCTAGGCGGAGTGAAGCAGCAGATATGCATTTACTTTGCTTCTCTTCATGCTCCTTATTAAAGCTGACCCTTCAAGACTTGTGATTTTGTAGGACCGCTTAATGAACCCATGCACCTCTTAGATGCAAGCAGTACTTTACTTCCAGTCTCTTCTGTGACTAAACGTGTTCTTTCCTGGATCAATCCAACATATTTAAGATATAAGTTAATTAAAGGTTATTTTTTTCCAGAATATTGAAACTCTAAATTTGTTTAGGTTCTAAACTTTCACAACTATTGCTTAAAAATCTGCAGGAAAAAAAGAGGTCCAGGGATTTTTGGACAAGCTACTCATCCCCACAGACTGCTGAAGACCAGCCAATTGATTATTCGGTGTGAGAACAGAGCAGTCAAGCAGAAAAGGAAGGAGTAGAAACAGGAGTTGCGGTGGTTTCTGTTGTTTAGTGTGATTCCATACATCCTTGACCTTTTTTTCTTTTTTCTATAAGACAAAGTTTGCACAAAGCTCTCTATCAGATAATTAGTCCAGGCTTCAAGTCCTAAAGCTCCAGCCGTCGATGATTTAACGGCTTCTGCATGACCCAACAGGTGAATGTTATCATCTGCTGTAATATGACATATACGGTAGCTGCGCGGTCTGTGATATTACCACATGAAAGGGATAAAATACTTTGAAAGACAGTGTTTTCTTTGCTGCGTCTGAGTAATTGATTGTTTGCGGTTGGGGAAGAGGCGGGGGCTGAGAGTGGATCTCGCTGCTATCGGCTTCAGAGCGCGAGTGAATCAATTCATCGACACCTGGGTACTTCTTGTGCCATCAGTCACCCGGCCCATCTCATCACTCTGTTTATTCATCCATTGTAAACAATAACAGTCTTCATGCTTGCCTGAGTTTCTTCCTATAATTACTCAAGCATATAGAGCAGAGATATAGGAACTTTAATAGTTTTGCTGGGGCTCTTGGCAACGAACGAAGGGAGGCTCCAGGGGCTCCTTCGAAAATATATTCTCACAGTTGGCTAAATGAGCAGATAACAGACTCGTATGCATAATTCTGACAACGGCTAAGGTTGAAGTGCTCACAGGGAGGATGTTGTGATTCCTTTAGTGAAACATGGGAAGAAATTAGTATTTCCTGATGTATTACCAGGTTGCGGGTTTGGAAACATCACTTATATATCTAAATGTATTTTTTTATATTTGAAAAATTAATGTATAAACTAATTTCAAGGGATTACATCATGAAAAATACACGTATGATTAAAATTAGTTGCAGTATTTACGATCTAACAAACTTCTTGATCTTATAGAACATGAACAAACAAAATACTTTATAGTTGTTCTAATTGCTTGACTTAACGGTATAAGGTGGACTTGGGAGTCCAAAAAAAAAAAAAAAAATGGACATAATTAAATAAATTGCTTAAATTCCTTCAAATGTGTATAAAAATGTTCAACATGCAGGACTTGAAGAAAACAAGACCGCCTGAAACTTTTAGTTGTGTCATGGGCCTTTTTGAATTTACAAGACATTGTGATATCAACGATTCAAATAAAAGTGTGATATGTCTTTTGTTCCTCTTCACAATAAACCATGAGTCTGAATAAACTTCCAACAATCAAATTTTCCTCGAAGGCTTGTTTCTTTAATGTTATATTCTGAAAACTAGTGGTATCTGTTGTGAAGGACAGACATTGCTGGAAGTGATTCTGCAAAGTTATTGTTGTGGTCATGAACATAGACAGTGGCAGTCAGGTGACTGTCATAGTGTATTGGCCATGTATGGTCAGGTTTTTATTGAAAACCTCCATCCGTCATCAAGGGCATTGAAGATATAGTATGCTTGGGTTTTTCAGCATGACAACACTCCTAAACACAAGGACTGGCTTCATAAGAATCATTTCAACCAGTCTCCAGATCTCAACCCCATTGAAAATCTTTGAAGGGAGCTGAAAGTCCATGTTGCCCAGCGACGGCCCCAAAACATCACTGCTCTAGAGGAGATCTGCATGGAGGAATGGACCAAAACATCACTGCTCTAGAGGAGATCTGCATGGAGGAATGGACCAAAATACCAGCAACAGTTTGTGGAAACCTTGTGAAGACCGCTGCCATTGCCAACAATGGGTATTTAACAAAGTATTGAGATTAATTTTTGTTATTGACTAAATACTTATTTTCCATCATAATTTATGAATAAATTCTTTAAAAATCCGACAATGTGATTTTCTGGATTTTTTTCTAAATCATTTTGTCTCTTATAGTTGAGATATACTATGAAGAAAATTACAAGCCTTTCTCATCTTTTTAAGTGGGAGAACTTGCACAATTGGAGACTGACTAAATAATAATAATATTTTTTTTGCCTCAATATATAGTATTTTATGTGTTAGGAGAGTATAGCATCAAAACAGGAACAGACTGATGAGACACTAGGCAGTTTCCAGGTAAATATTAGATTTCTCAAATCCATCTCTGGAGATCATCGATCCATTTTTGTACCGATTTATTCCTGATCAGGTTTGCAAAGGAAGGAACTCTAGCTCTGGGCCACATAAGCACACAGTCACACCGAGGGACAACTTAGAGTTACTGATGAACCTCTGAAGCATGTCTTTGAACTGTAGGAGAAAACCAGAGTGCCAGGAGAAAAAGCGCACATGCACAGAGGGAACTTCACACAAAAGGGTTCCATCTGGGATTTGAACCAGGGTCTTTTTGCTGTGAGGCAAGTGTGTTAACCACCACCGCCCTCAAATGTTGTAAAGAAAACCTGTAGCTTTGGGGAAAAAAGAGTTAAGAACTAGAAATTCTATGAATGTATCTTAAGGAAATGGTCTTTCTCCATGAAAGAGTCAGCTGAGACAGAGGTAGAGTGGTTGAACTCTGATCAAAGGGTTGCAGGTTCAACTCCTGCTCCACCCACCCATGTCCTTAGCATGCATTCTATTTAAGTAAACCCCATTTTAGCATTATTCTTGAGCATGTAGGCTTTTTTTTTTTTTTTTTTTAATGGGTTTCTCTAAGCAACCGGATTACTCAAGCGTATGTTAATGTACTGTGTGCTGGGGAAAGAAAAGCTGGACGTGGCAACTATGAACGTAAATGTAAATTTGTGGCTGACAACAGCAGTTTTCCTGTGCAGATATCTTCACTATAACATGCCACGCTTGACTAGGATTTTTAAACATTAGTCAAAAGCATATAAAAAAATGAAATATTTAACAAGCTACTTAACCATTAATGTGACTTAAAAAGGGTCAAAGGTTGCAATCATAGCACTGGAAAGGGGAGTTACATAACAGTGCACAAAATGTAATGGTTCTAAAATAACAACAGGACTAAATATCATCATCTGGATTGGAAAGACGAGGTCTGTGCTGCTTGAATGAAACTGCATGTTGCAGCTTTAGTGCTTCCCTTGTTCTGGAGTGATCTGCTGCTATTAATATTGCACATCTTGCTGAAAGGAATTCCGCACCTTAAACTGACAGAGAGGCACAAAGGCCAGTAATCAAAAGCCCGTGTATCTTCGTGAAGTAGAAATATTAAAAAGTACATCGCTACCTTTGATCCACAGTTTCACCTTTGGGGCATGATAATAACTCAAATGCTAATGTCTTATGCTAACAATAGACCCTAAAAGCTTTGAATAAGGACTGAAAGTGAGTAGTAATAATAATAAAATAGTAGTTTTTGGGACTTTAAAGACTGGACTCTTAAAGTATTTTCCAAAATTATTGCAAACTGCTAACATAAAGCCATCCTGATAGTAACAAAGTCTTAAAGGGGCCTTACCATGAAAATCTACTTTTAGAGGTTTAAGTGCATTAGACTGTCCATTCCTCACTGTAAATAACACCAAAGCGGTATTTTTTATCTGTTCACGCATGAGTCATCCTCTAAACACCTGCGCTCTCAGCTGCAGCCCCTCCCATATCCACGAAAAACGAGCGGGTCCTCACAATTCAAACCTTTCAGGAAGAGTCTGCTCTGACAGCACCGCCCCCAGTCTAAACCCAATTTCTCCACTGAGCTAGCGGTGATCAGAAAAAAACTTTCATTTTAGATGCAAAATACTGTATTATTTCTCGTTGTGTCCCGTCTTCAATAAATTCCAGCCCAACAGGTGATCGTTACTTTAGATGCGAGGCCTCTTTAAGACCCCTTTTGTAAGGTGAAGGAGTTCATATTGACAAATTTTGATTAGTTATTCTCTCACTCAGAAGACACAGCACTCAGCGTACTGAATGGTGAAGTCTTCCATCTCACTACAAGAGAGTTTTCGCTTTTTGAGTAGTTCAGAAGAGTGGATTCTACCGAACCTGCTGTAAAATGAAAGACCGAGACGGAAGCTAAATGTGTGCTTTGTTTGGGTTCTCGCTGTTCGCTAAAGGCTTAACTTCAGAAAAAAAAATTCACATTTGTCCGGGTCTTTCTTTCAAATCTGCAACACTTTGTTGTTGAGTTCTATGTCGACTTCCGGCTCAGTGGCGCCACCTTACTGTGACAACAGTAAGGTACGCCTTTTGTGAAAAAACGATCTAAACCGGATAAATAACAAGAATAAAATACTAAATACTGAGAGAACATTTTTTCTTTTTGTAAATTACCATAGTATAAGCGAGATAATACCCTTCAAAGTGTACATTATGATAAATTAACGCTTCGGGGATAACACTCTGTTGGGTATTATCCCTCACATATATGGATATACTAGTAAGGCTACACTTTTACAGAACAAACCTACAATTTTGGCACCAGACAAATATTCTAAGGAGCTTTTGTCTTCCTCCTCCATCTTCGCCAACAAAACCACACTTGGTGCGTTTCTGTCCTTAGAAAACAGGGCTGCTTGTTAAGGTTATGATGTATACGTCGATGCTTCGGCTATAATGCAATGCATAATACACTCGAGCTGGGTATTCTAGCGCCCACTCACATTGAAGTGAAACGCTATCGGCTGCTTGGATACAAGGTTAAATGGGCCAATATTGGTTTTCAGTCAAGAGCCTAATCCAGGGGGTAAAGCCGTGAGACAGCTTGACAGAAGTGCACAAATATCAGCAGTAACACGATTATATCATCATCCCTTATTTTCAACTGCCAGCTTAATTTTAACTGAAAAGCACTTCTTTTTATTTAGGTACACACAGCAGGTCCTTTGATCTTTCACTCAGCAGTCTGTGGAAGCTGCAGTGTGGGGAGAAAAAAAAGTTCCTGAACGTAAAACTTAAAAGATAGACAGGGAAAAAAGAAGAAACTGAAGTGTTTGGCACTCAGATAGTTCTGACTGCCTCTCTTATGAGGCAGATGTACCATGACCCACATGCCAAAACACATGCTTTGCCTTTTTTGTGCTTAATTCCCTTGATCTAGTTTGTTTTCTGTTGGATTTGTATGGAAACCGATTGAGCTGTCTTGGATTATCTGCGTCTCGATCCTCTGAAGTTGAGCGCTTTAATTCATTACCGCAAGTAAAGTGTTTGCCAGAGTTGCCGAAGCAACTGCTGCTGATCTGAGGAGGAGGACATCAACAGATGTACAGATGGAAGAGTAAAAAATACATTTACCAGTTTATTTCTGACAGAAAATGTTATCTGTATGCAAACATACTGTATGCATGATCAATTCATCCCCTCCACTGGAAAGGAAGGAATTCAAACCTGATTAAACATGTTCACCAGATATGCATTCAAATCATTCCGTTGAGATTTTCCAGATTTTTGGCAGTAGGTTAGTCTCTTCTGGCCAGCATTAAAATGACAAGTTAATTCTCAGAAAAAAAAAAAAAAAAAATCCTTTCATTTTGCATTAAAATGTCAAGCCACGTCTACCGCAGATTCCAGCCAACAAAGGGCTATTAAGGGATCTACTTTGATGTTGTCATGTGAATGTTGTTCAGAGGCTTCCGCGGGTTAATGGACGGATAATCGTTTGGAGTATTTGATCTCAGAAAAGTATCTGGTATTACAACGAGACAGACTTCACAATGGGTTTTTTTTTTTTTCTTTTTTCACCATGGCTGTAACTACAGCATGTAAATGGAGGATTGTTTAATAAAGCAAGTTCATATTTAAAATATAGTTTTAGCCTTTATTTAAAGAAACAAGAAGAACCGGAAAAGGAACCAATATTACATATAAATTATATCAACAACCATGAATTAGGAAATGAATTGAATAATTGTCAACTACTTTATTTATCTAAAAACATTAATTATTAAATTATGTAGATTGGGAGTCCCCAAACTTAACTGTTTCCTCCTCTGATGGGGGGCCGGGGTCGGTTTGTAGGCTGGCAGAAAAAGTCTAACAATCACAGCCTTAAGTTTTCCAGAAAGATACATAGCTAAATTTTAAATCACTCATTTCTATCATCTTCACAGAAAAAAAAATGGATTCTAAAACATTTTAAAAAGGAAACAAATAAATAGTCTATCCTCTCCTGTCATAATTCAGACCGTGGAAGGATGGAATCGGTCAGATAGAAAAAATAAAAATGATAGTAATAGAGTTTTGGGGGCTGAGCCTGAGTCGTGATGTAGACCATTTCCGATAATTGGGTCATCTGGACCCCACAAGACAGATTTTTGAGTTTCACTAATGTCCATTGCAGACATAAAATCCTGTCCGCCTTTGTCCATATTTGTCATGGAAGGAATCACACATCAATATATAGTTGGAGTCATCTGGACCCCAAAGATAGCAGAAGGGTTTAAAAGATGACATCATCCATACTTCACTAATTTATGTTATGCCCCGTTAGGTCTAGGGGTCTGAGGCGTAGCATAAAGGTAAAGAAAACAAAAAAAACACAAATGTCTCCATAAAAATATAACAAATTTATTTACAACACTAAACAAACCAACTCAAATGTGAAGCTAAAGGCTTCAGGGTGAACCCAGGCCAAAATAACAAACAAAACCCCAACTAACTCAACCCAGGGAGCTTACCTGCAAAGGAAATAGTAAAAGAATGACAAACACTAACCTCCCTGGACTAACAGAAACAGGAGAAAACATTTACTAAAGAAAATGGCGGTTCACCCCTACAGCTTCACTTAAACTAACACAAAACTAACTCACACAAACTACACATAACACAGTGGGACCAAAACAGAACACCAAACAAACTAATGTGCACAAACAAAAAACAGGTGGAGAAGAGCACTGAGCTGCAGTGGAGACTGGTTACAGCCCAGCTCCCTTCTCGTGGGCTGGAGGTCCTCATGCTGCTTTTAAAAAGGTGGCTCCACCTGGATTGGGCCAATTGGAGCCACGCCCTCCAGCACCACACCTGAAAGAAATCAAAAGGACAGACACACAAACAAAGATCCACAAAACACAAAGAGGTCCCACTCTGACAGAATACACAGAACAAAAAACCAAATACGGCCACAGCCGTAACACCATATCCGAGTCATTGATTGGTCAACTCCTTTTGTCTTTAAAGCTCAAAAATGGTCATAAACTTACATAGCTACAAATAAACGCGAGTGTTTCAATGTGGAAGCCCAAACCGCGCATTTATGCGCGTTTACCATAGACGGCATATGGAGGGAAGTGGACAGATTATTTCCTCCCCCATTGCATTCTAAATAGGGAGTACTGCCCCAGAAAGCCAAAATCCCAGAGACTTCCATGGAAAAATAAACAGCTATTCTCAGTCATTCTGTTTGTCAGATTTTTGCTCTGGTGTCTCTTTTTAATGTGTTCTCGCTAACCCAAAATGTTTTTTTTTCATGATATCGCAAGATATTCAAGTTGTAAACTGGCCAATCAGATGCTTCATAAAGAACATGTTCTCGAACATTTGCCAGATTCTCCTCTAACCTGCTTTCAGTGGAAGGGGTGTGGCTTTGCAACAATCTCACTCCTGATTCGCAGGAGTGGTTACCATAGAAATGATGACTCGGACCAATCACCACTTACCGACGTTGTCTGGTCCCACTTTACTCCATATAATTGGAACATAAGGTAAGGCATTTTCTATGTGGGACATCACAGCCTTGTTTTGTCCATTTCTATTTTTTTTTTTAAGTAAGTTACCATTAGATTAGGCAAGTAGAACGTTTAGTTGCATCTTTATTGTGCAGTGGCTGATTGAAAAAGGGCTATCTGGATGAAAAATTCACAAAATGATGGTACATGTACAACGTTGGGTTGTTAAAGTTCAACCAATAGATGTCAGGTCATTGCTTTAATATGCATTATCTGTCCAGCCACACTGCAAAAAGGACTCAAAACTCAATGAAATTGACAAAATATGGTAAAAAAAATGAAGGTCAACTTACCTTATCTAACAGCTTGCAGTGCCTCTAAGGCACGCTCTTGATGTTTTAAGTTTCTAACGCCCCAGGACATTTTACAAAGGTCTAGCTCGCTCAATGCTTTCAAGCTTTTAGTGGCCAGATATCAAACCAAGCAACACCTTTTCCTGCACCTCTGCTGGTAATTACGAGGACACGCAGCTTGATAAATGTAAGCATCTCACTTATGGACCCCATGGGTTCTCCCAACAACTCACGCTTAATAACAAAGCAAAAGAAATCCAAAAGATTCAATTAAAAGGACATTGAAAAATATCCCTCAACTCACTCCTTAGTATTAAAGTGGTTTTGGTTTCCAATTTTGTACCTTCATTTTTCAAATTATAGCCTTCTTGTATTTAATTGCGGTTGTTATAAATAATTGCTGCCTGTTGTGAATAATGATTGCAGTTCTGGTGATGTCAAAGACCTTTCTAATACGACTTAAAGAATAGAACGAGGATATACAGATTGTTCCGATTTTCTGCTATTATACGATAGTTGTATTCTAATCAACACGTGGGGATTTAATTAAAAAAATAAATCAACACCTATTCAAGCCTGTACATATGTGTCCTGCTTTTCATTTCCTCTGTGATATGAAAGACAGAAGATGATGTCCTTTTTTTAAGGTTGCTGTCTTCGTGTTTTAATCTGTTTTTATTTCTTTCATCTCATCAGTAAATACCAACTAATTTGCTCCTAATGTATGGATTATTGTGCTTTTTATTTTTTCACTGTAAGCTGATTTTTGTTTCATTCATAACTTTTATATTTCTGAGATGAAAATGGAGAGTTTCTTTTATTTTGTCACCTTGATGATTCCTGTTTTTTCAGGTCTACAAGGCAATTACAGTCTTACATATATATTTATACATTAAAGTCCCACTCTGATTATCTTTTGACCTATTGTTAAAGTGTTCACAGTTTTTTTTTTTTTTAATTATAGATATGCTCTTTTAAGCCAAAATAAAAAGAAAATCTGTGCTGTTTTGTAGGACATAGTTTCTGCACTAGTTCATTAGAAATCTGGCAATGAGTTTTGTGGAAACGTTGGCATGGAGGAATCCTGCCCCTCTTCCCATCACCCATAGCTGAACTATCTGTTTACACACTTTCCCCCCCAACCTAACATTAATAGTGCACAATATTGGAGGTTTCCAGGCACACAGTTTTGAGACAGATAGCAGCTCGGATGAGAAGAACAAAGACGTTCATCATTGATCTAATCCATAGGTCAACAAGTTTTAAACTTGTAGGCCTCTAAAAGCTCTAAAGTTTGACAAACTTTGTGGACGGAACCACAAGTAGATGACTGGAGTGTTTTTAAAATCCACCTCATAAGCCAACGAAACAACCCCACTTTAATTTGATTGAAAATTACTTTAAAACTTACTTAACTATACAAACTGAGTTAGTATTTCCAAATATGTGGCTTTTTCTCTCATTTTAGAGCCAATTGCACTGATAGATTTATGTCCCTCGGGGAAAAACACAGATGTACAGAAATGCCATGTTCACATGGGGTTTGAATGAGTGGAAAAATACTTTTTAGATTCGAAGAACACACACACAGATGTACCAAAGACAACGAATTTTCCAACACCACAAAATGCACAGGGCAAGCTCTGGGCATATGAGACCTAGGCGGTTGCCTGGGGCATCATCTGTCAGAGGGGGCGCCAAATCCCAACGATTATAAATTAATGTTTTTTTTTCCTTTTTCTTCTTCTTTTTTCAACAGCATGACACACCACTCATTTCATGTATAAATGAAAAAATAGAACATGCAATCAACAACTTTACCCGGTGCAGCGCCCCTCCGCTCCCACTGCCGCCGTGGGAGAGAGGAGTGGCGCACGGTGTTGATGCTGTTAGATCTTCTTTCAAACTTTTAAAGATGAGAGAAAAGCAAAACAAGCCCTGAAGGACAGCTTAAAGGAAAAAAAGGAAGGAAGAAAACGAAAAACAAGCACAAAGCAAATGTTTATCTGTTTCATTTCCATTCAATTTTAACTGGTAATATATATATTTATTATTTTTGTTTGTATCTTTAAGACTTCAACAACAACAATATTTTACCCTTTAACACTTGAGATACCTGATAACACCGACTATACAAATCCATGTGCTTCACATGGTGGCACAGTGGTTAGGCTTCTTGCCTTTGAATACTGAGTTAATCAGTTAAAATCCCATCTGGGTGGCTATTAAATTTTGAACAGTAATCATAAGTTGTTATTATTAAAGTTTTGAGAAAATCTAAAACCCTCCAGGCGGATAGGTTGTTTCTGATCCGGACTGCGGTGATTTTGGGAGCGAGGGAGTTGCCAAAAACCCTTTTCGCCTAGAGTGCCATGCCGCCCAGGGCCGGGCCTGCAAATGTAGGATAACTTTCTGCACCTACAAAGGTCAATGTACTTTCCCCACCCCTAATCTAATTGTCTACAAGTTGAAAAGGGAGCAAAACAGGGAACTTTAGGCCCACCCAGCATTTTTTTTAAGTTACAAATAAGCTCCTTTTCAAGCTGATTTTTTTTTTCTTTTTTTCTTCTGATACACCAAAATTTTGAGAGACAAAAAAAAAATCATAAATACAATTTTATCTTAATTTTCCTAGCATATGTCCTCAAATGTCAAAACAAAAGCCAGAAAACCGTTTTTATACACCAAAAATGCCAATTTCTATCAGAGTGAGTCTTTAAGCATCCACTTAAAAAAATTCCATTTCACATTTTTTGTCAAAATTTGTTTTGTTTATCAAAGGGTTTAAGCCAATGGTCAAAGATGGTAGGTGGAGGATTTCTTTTTAATTTTCTTTCACCTCCACAAAGAGGTATGCCAATGAAAGTTCTCATTCATCCAGGTGACACATTGAGGTTGAGTCGTGGTATCTCTATTTAAAGTTGTCTTTCTTGAAACTTTTCACCTTTCAACCAAGTGGCTTCATCAAAGGAAATGTTTTACTAGAATGTAAAGAAGTCATCTGAAAACCACGTTCTTTTAAAATGAAGATTTCTTTTTCTCCTCTAATTTCAAGTGTTGCAGATGACTGTAAAGTGCTGTTGCAAAAAAGCAAAATTTAATTGGTTTTAAATTTTTACCACTGAAATAAACAACAGGGTGTTGTCTTTTTTTACACATACTTTAAATGATGCTGCTTGGCCATTAAAAAAAAAGTATTTTTAAATTTGTTTTCTGCATGCAAATATCTTTATTTATCCCTATAGATTATATAAACCATTTTCAAACCTGCAACTCTTCAGGTGTATATCAGTGTAGTTGTGTGCATTTGGGTAATATTTTACTTCTAGCATTTAAAGAAATAGAAATAGTTGTGCTACTTTACTTAAAGCCACCCCACGGCTCACTCTTGCTCAATTAGCCATCATGAATCTCCATGCTCCATGTCAACAGCAAAACTTTTTAATGAGCTTTCACAGTTTCCTCTCAGACAACCTAGATTATTATCCAGACAAAATTAAATAGCTATTTTATTGCCGTCATTGCCATTAATGATTGTTATAAGATGTTTTTCGGTGTTCCCTTGGGAAAGTTAAAAGGAATTAGATGTTATTCCTTGAGAAAAATACAGTGAATTTTTCAAATCCAAACACCAAATTGATTTTGTTCCCATTTATTTAAAGTTTATTTGCTTCCTACCAGATTTGTTTAGTTTCTTGTCTCTTATTTCTTTTTTTTCCTCTTGGAAAATTGTCTGTAGTCATGCAGATTTTCACCCCCCCTGTTCTCCCAGGTCATTTATATTCGTTTAGCATTGTAAGTTTAAATCAGATTCCGCTCTGCTAATAAAATAGAGCACAGGAGGGCTCTTGGTTGTGATTATAATTAGGGACTGTGGTTGGACACGCACACACAGAGGCTTTTACTATGAAAAATATCTCTGGGGCTGTTAGTTCCTCTGATTTCTTACGTTTATACAAGTTTCAGCAACACTTTACTCTAAACTTCCTCTGAAATTAGTTTTTTGAAGTTTTCTTTAAATGTTTTTATTTTACAAGATGAACATTTTGTAAGTATTTTGTACATTTTAGTTTAGTGACATCATCAAGTATAAAACCCTCAAGACTTTATTGTGCTTCAGTACTGACTCCTTTTCTCCCTTTTTATATGATTCTGCCATTCAGTGATGTATTCTCAGCCTGTACCTCTTTTTTCTTTGTTAGTGGGTCTTCAATCTGCATTTTATATGGCTTATCACACAATTCCAATTATCTTACCTGCAGTGGTCTCTTTAGGGTGATTAACGTGGGTGGGTGGATGATGAATAACATCGTGATGAAGGGAGATAGGAGAGTAAAAGATGGAGAAGAAATGTGGGACGTGATTTGTGATGGAGACCTACGCTGGCTGCAATGTGTCAGTAAATATTCAGATTTGTTGTGAATGTATGTAACATATTATTGCTCAATTAGACAATTAGTTATATGTATTTTCATTTGCAAACTGTTCAGGGTAACGAGAGTTTTATATAATGCTGTCATTTTAAACTCACAACCTAAAGAGTATTTCAGAAATAAGCTTCAACTCCAAAAAAAGAAGTTTAAAAACGAAATTCTTTTGTTGCTGTGCTTCTACAAGTTTGTTGAGCCATTGCTGCCAGGAGCAAGTCTGGGAGTGTGAAGACTTCCATACATCATTGTGCTGAGGCATTACTGTGGGTAATGAAGTGTGAACTAGAAGCAGCACTTTGTTTTGTCATAAAGAGTGGGAGGGAGCTCACTGTTGCACAAGGAGATTGCCGACTGCCTTCAGGTGATCACAGCCAAGTGCCTCAAATTGTAATTGTCAGTTAGAAAAAGAAAAATGAACTCAGTCATTGTTTCACATTTCAAGTGGAAGGCAGAGGAAATATGGCTGTGAGTATGAAAGATGTGCTATAAAGACCAGCAATCGTCTGGCAAAATATCTTTAGACTGTTTAGGAATGAAGTCGTCATTGGAAAGCTATGGTTCACTCACAATACACCGTCTCTATTGAAATGAGCCCAAAATGTGATCAGGTGTTGATTAGACGCCGTCCCTGGACGCATTTAAAGACCCACTCCGATAATAATAGTCTAGTATTTTTAAGATGTTCTTGTGGTGTTTTTTTTTTATATATTTAAAGAAAATTAAGCTTAAAATTGTGTATCTGAGTGTTTCTTTGATCCATTTTGTGAATCAGAAGTGCACAACAAAATGCTGTTTGAAAAAGTTGTAAAGTAAAATCTGCCACTGCAAGCTTCAAGCTTATCTGCTCCACTCCATTCCGATGCATCCATTTGCACAGGAACGTCTGTGTTTTCCTCATCCAAGTTGGGATCTGGCTCAAACTATCCGGCTGGATTTCTCCTATATTGCTCGCTCTCTTTGTTGCACCGCTAATTTGCAGGCTAGGGTTGTGAGGGGCGGTATGCTAGCAGGAGAGTGTGTAAATAATGACAGGAAATGGGCGGGCTTACTCCAGTCCCACCCACAACATAGATTGAATTTTTAGCAAACTCCTGCTGTTAGCAGAGACTATGTCCTAAGAAATCAACACCATTTTTTTTTTTGTTTTGCTAAAAACAGCATAGGCTAATTGGGAACGCTTTTTCCTCTGAGCGTTTAGATACCTCTTGGGAGAATTCATCAGTTGTTGGTCCGTTGAAAAGTGCAACAGAACAATTGGGGCGGAGCTGCTGTAGTTTGCTAGAAAGCGATGACAACATTAGAGAGCGCCAATAAAGCTCTAAGCTAGCATCTCCAACGTTTGTAAGAGTTCGAGTTTTTAGGGTTTCCTGTGTATTCTTCTTTGTTTTGGTCACAAGTCTATATTGAAAATTCCTTCAAATAACAGCAAGGCATCATCTGCAAATGATCCTTGCCATCCTTGGCGATCGTGTGATACAGAATAACTTAGCGGCACGCTAGCGGTCGACACAGCGGTCGATGCACAGAGGAATTTTTGGAAATGAAGGCTTCAGATCAACAGGAAAAAGGCTTTTGAAGACATTTAGAATGTGGAATTTTTGTTAAAAACTTTACAGTCCTAATTAAAAAGCCACTGATTGAGATGGATTGCAGGAACTATACACATCAAAGTTTGAAGTCAAATTTGCTTTGATAAAGATTGAATAATGTATTGTGAGCGAGCTCTTAGTTGATGTTTCAAGCAAAGTTTATCTGTCTGTAGATCACAGATTAAGTTAAACTACACAGAACGACAAAAAGCTAAATACTCAAAAACATTTTGACATACGACGGTCCCTAATTTATAGCGGGAAGTTGCCAGCTTTAGTTTTTACAAATATTATTATGATGTTTCAAGTCTGGAAAACCTCACACCACAAACTATATGCACTTTTTTTCCAGATACACATGAACATTTTCAATATTTTCTTGCTTGTTTAAACTCTCAAAGATTAACGAAACCAAAGATCTGCAAGCAATTCAAAATGTTGTCAAGTAAGCAAAAAAGAGACACGGCAAAGAGAATATTAGTTGACAGCCGTCTACAGCCAATCAGGATGCAGAATGCAAAAAAATAAAAAAGGCAAAATTGCTCTAGAAAATTCTCCATAAGAGTAATACAGAAAAGACGATGCCCGATGTAGTGTGGAACCACGGTAACAGACCCTCTGTTTGTTGGGGTGAAGCAAACCCACTTTAATGGGTTACTCTGTCTGAGAAAAGGAAATATTTTATTTGCTGCATAAATTAGACAAATTCTTGGTCTACCATCTTCCATATGGTTATGTTTCTCAAACAAGAGGAAGGCTGATGTAACACACTTACCTGTTTGCTCTTCTATTGACAGTTATCAAATGTCCAAGAGGAAGAATTACATAGAAAATCAATATTCCTGTCTTGTTCTTTAGTCAGAGACCAACTTTCCTTCCTCTGTTTTGTGGCTCTGGCATCATCTGGTGGCTGGGAGGTATTTTGCTTTTAATTTAGGCTCACCAAATAACAGTTAATCAAATAAAAGATGGTCAAGGGCTAAATGAATGCCCCCAAAAGCCCCGGCCGTGGTTCATCCTGTAACCAGCGGTGGATCTGTCATGTTCTGCTGTTTTGATTGAGATCATTGAACATCCTGACAGAAACCCTGCACCCCACGGGGGCAGACGCTCAGTTTATTTTGCTGCACTGCTGGGCTCAAAACAAACTTTCATGCAAAGTATTTCTCAGACGTTTCAGCAGACCGAGAGGATCCAGTTGATTTTCAAAATAAAACCATACACGTGAACGTCCAGTCCTGTTGAACTGATCGCTCTGACTTGCTTTGCCTTCTGAACGCGCTCGGTTGGATTTAAAGTTGACAGACAGAACACAGACGCGCTGCTTAGACTACATGCCAAAAGTGCATCCAGTTCTTGACAACATAGCTGCTCGATACACAAATACTGAGTGGATTTATTTAGACGGGATTTCTTGAAGGAATGCACACCAACTCGGACCACCCTGGTTACGGGAGACATCAGTTTCATGGATTCTGTGCAAGTTCAGTATCTCTGTAGATGTTTTGCCTCTGATGGCTTTCAAACCTTTGGCAGGTTTAATGAACTCACCTCTCCTTCCACCCCTGGAGCTTGATGCCTCCAGTTTAAGTTGTTCAGTGTTTACTTTTTTTTTTTTTTTTTTTTTGTATCGTCTTCTGAGCATTTTAATTCAAATAAAACCCAATGGTTGTTTCTTTTTTGTCCTCACAGTTTACCTTTGTTGTCCATTGATGTCACTTTTACAAATGTGCAGACAAAGTCCCAGTTGAGTCATTGGATGTCTCTACTTTAAAAAAAAAAAAAAATACCATCACTAACACCCCCTCGCCTCCCCCTTTATATATCCTTAAGTACAGTGAAAGGTATTCGTTAAATTTATCGTCTGCACTTTTGTTCCAGCTGGACCAGAATTTATTGGTTTCCTCGGCTGTGATAAGTGCAATTTGCAATTCAATTTGAAGACGCAAAAAGCACAGTCTGAGGGGAATATGATAATTTATTGTTTGTTGTTTGACACACTGCAGGTAATTTGTTTTTATATCAGCCTGCTTAGCTAATTGCATTTACACTTTGCATTAGAGTTGGTTAATATTTGGAAATACTGCTTCTGAGAGGGTTTAGAATGTGTTAAACAGGGCCTGCGCTTTGGACTCGTTTGACATTACATTAACACTAATTCAGAAAATAAAAACTGGAGTTGAATAACAGCTTCAGGGAAGGAATCAACCTGTGAAATTATTCTGTTTAATCTATGGTTAAGCTGTGGTACAAACCTCAGAGTTCCCTCAGTATTTCTCATTTTTTTGCATTTTTGGACAAACATTCTTCTTGATTAAATGGAATAGTCTAATTCAGTGTTTCTTAACCATAGGGCCGCGGCCCAATCTCGGTCCGCGAGCGCCCTCTAGTGGGCCGCGAAAAAAAATCTGTGCTAAACCTGAGGGCCGCGAGGGCCGCGGGACCTGAATACAGCCTCCTACCACTTGGTGGCAGTAAGCGTCACGCCAGGTTCACACTGACCCGAAAGCACCACAAAGCAGATTGTGCGCGGCTTCCCCCCCGCTTCTGTGGTTTACAGACCAGACGCGCATTTTTCAGCGGCGGTCCACAGGGGTTTCAGCGAGAGATTTTGTTGTTTTTGCCATCATACAACCTAAAGATATTACCGCGTGTTTCTGCTAAGAGGAACTCCTCTGCTGCTGTTTTACACCCAAAATCCAGCCCCGCCCACCCGCTCCGGAGCCGGCTCACTGTGTGCGCGCGTCTCTGTCTGTTTTGTTTTGTTTGTGTCTGTGCGCACGCGCTCGCATGTGTGTGCGTGAGTACATTCATAAACTAAAACTTTTACCCATGTCTCTGTTCTCTGCCTCTCTGTTGTTGTTTACTCCTGAACCCCGCAGCGGAGTCTGCTCACTACGTTGATCTGTATGTGTCTGTGCTCGTGCACGCACGTGCGTGTTGTGATTGTATGTATACAGTTTGTTTAGATATAAAAAACATGATTACTTTTGTCAATCGCGGCATTTTATTGTAAAAAATTGGTTATATTTTAAAAAGGCTGGTGTTATTCCCACGTATTTACACTCGACCAGCATAGAAAATGATAGAAATTCATATTGAACACATGTAATACATGCAGCCAAGATCTCATTGCTGCAATGTTGCACATATTCTAAGTGTGTCCAAGGCTGGATGTTTTTGTTGGATGCACGTATTTAAAATTCAACTTAAAGTTGAATTCCCATTAACTGTCCCGCTCCTAAATGTGTAAATGTGTTCTCCACATTTGACCCATCCCCTGGTGGAGCCGTGAGCTGCAGAGACAGCCGACCTCAGGAACCGTAACCATAATCCTAACCTTAACCCCTTTCCTCTGGGTCTGAGCGACAAAAAACAAAGTTTAGCACTGGACGCACGGTTTTCCAAAATTACGTGTGAATACACTCTTTCTTTTAAAAATAAACCATATTTTCTCTTTTAACTTTATGTAACTTTCTGCCAGAATTGATCCGGAACGCTCGCGCTCAAACTAAAGCAGACGCCGAAATGATCCGCTGCACGGCGCGAGTCCTCCGCAGAGGACCGCACCGCTCCACGCCTGGTGTGAACGCCGCCATAGGTTAACATGGGTGCCAAATAGAAGCGGCCTCTGTTCTACGTTGTGGCATGAGCCAATAGTATGCAGCTATCAGCCCCTCATCATATTTTCTTTATACCGGGGCTCTTTGCCTCAGCTCATGTTCAGTTTTTTTTTTTTTTTTTTTAAACCAGACTGTTGTGACTGTTGTTGTTAATTTGTCACAGATTTGGATAGAAATATCTAGTACTAAATTAAAACTTATAATTTGTCAAGTTCATCAGCAGGTTATAAAATAATCTTTTAATTAGCATTTTATTTAAATGTCATTTACAGTTTGTTTAATTTGAAACTTATTTGAAGTGTTCTTGTTTTATTACAACACAACTTAATTGATTAAAATGCCTTATAGGTATTTTTGGAATTCTAATTTGTGTTGAGGTTGACAACTGTGTTTTACCTGTTCAGTATAAAAATAAATGTCTGAGATGATCACGTTGTATCATTTTTCCCCCCAAGATTTTACTTTGATAAACCATAAAATGACTCGATTTAATTATCAAATACAAATCAAACAAGATCTGGATCAATTTACATTAACATGCTTATATTTGAATGGGCCTCGAATCACTTTGTACCGGGAAAATTGGGCCCCAGGGTCAAAAAGGTTAAGAACCTCTGGTCTAATTCACCCAAGTAGACTAAAAGTAATGCAATTGATCAGAATCACTTATCAGAATTTTTTATTTTATGTTAACTAATATTCAAGTTTTTCCGATTATAACATATTTTTATAAAACACCATGATTCTCAATATTTATTTTTTCTTTCATCCTACTCGCCAAACATTTTCCCCTTCACATATATTTTTCTTCATGCGGCCTTAAGATGGTCTGTTATGTTTGCATTGAGGCTACTTTGATTCCTGCCTATTCACAGTAACCTCATTAAAATGCAACAGAAGTAAACATCATCCTTTTCCTAGCTTCATTCATAAAGTGAGTCTGCAACATGTTTATCTTTTTTTTTTTTTTTTTATAGCTCTGCACAGAAACTCGCCTGTCAGACTCAAATGTTTGAGCTTGACCAACCAGGTTCTTGTTTTTTAAAAAGGGGGGAAAAAGTAAATGAACAAGAAATGTATAAAGACAAAAGGTGAGTTTTAAAAGTTGTACATTTTTTAAATGAAACAAAAAAAGGGGTAAAAGTGTCTAAAAGAAAAAAAAAATTAGCTTGAGAAAATATAGAACGATGCCTACATAGAAAGTGAACATTTAACTCCAGCTGTCATTGTCTGAGCAAATATATAACCTATTTTCCCTTTAAAGAATAACTCATTGTGTGTGATTCTAAACTGAGGCTTCTTTTCCTCTAAAGAGGAAATAGCCAGTTCCTGTTCCAGCTGCCACTTACATCCATCCCGGACGTAACGCAAAAAAAAAAAAAAAAAAAAAAAAAAAAATCTGGCAAACCAAAATAGAGCTTTTTGATCTGACAGCAAGTCATCCGTTCTCCGTCTGAACAAACCAGGCAACAGACAAGAGGATGGAAGATCAAGGCAGAAAAACATCAAGACACATGGGAGGAAAAATCCACCTAGAAAGAACAGGAAGAACAATCAACAGATTCTGATTTAAACTCTTATTTCTCTCCTTTTTCTGTGAATGATCTTTATTTGTGTCAATAGAATTCTAACTATTGTAACAATTCATTTGAGTGATAGACAAAAGGTGAATAAAGATTTGGTTTTCCCCGTAAACTTACACTTATTGCTGTTAATACTATGATCCGGGTGAATAGGCGATTCTGATTGGCGTGGATTAAAAAGTTTTAATCCATGCCAATCAGAATTGAGTATAATAAATGATATACCACACCTAAAAAAAAGTTCTGGTCACTTAGTCCAAATGTTTTACATCACTGAGCTTGTCTAAACAACAGTCGGTACTCCAATTATTAATGTTTTTATTAATTAATTTATTATTAATTTTTTCAAAAAAAAATAAAATACAAATTTCACACAAACAAAGTTTATAGTAAAACGGGAAGCCAAACGAGAAAGATAGAAATGAATCTAAGAAGGTAGAAGTAAGACACGAGAAATAATTGTTTCTTTAAACAAACAAAAACAAGAGTTAAGAGGTGAACTTTCTCTCGGAACTGATGCTTTTTTTTTTTTTACTATAATTACTGCATAGCTTACATTTGGAGCTGCAGTCGAGGTCGGTGCCGGATCGGTATCCGATACCAAGAAAAATCATCACGCCACGCATCAAATATTCCAATTAGTTTTCATGCACCGAGGTGTGTGACCTTTTCTATCGGTAATGCTGGAATTTCCTCACTGTGGGACAAATATAGGACTATCTTATTTCTTTTGTGAGTAACAGTAGCAAAAGCATGATAACGCCCTTCAAGGTGTGCATTATCAGGAATTTACAGACTTGTGAAGTTTGTCAATTAGTGATAATGCACACCTTGTTGGGGATTATCCCTTAGATCGTCTTTAAATTACAAACCGAAGAAATAAGATTCTGATTTCACATAACTTCCCACATCTTTTTTTTCTTTCCTTTGAAAACAAATCTGGAAATAAAACGAATGCACCTGCTTTTCAATCATAAGCCTTCTCTCCCAGATGCTTTTAACTTGTAGAGCTGATTTTATTGCCATATGCTTTTCCCTGTTTTTGACAAATCTTTGAACACTTTCTTTTTCATATACATTCTCTTCTGCTGGGTTTGTTTTCAATATGATATATTTATTTTCACAGAGCCAGAAAGTGCATTAGCCTTATTTGTATTCAGCGACTGTGAATTCTGCCTCTGTTTTTAATTTATTGGCTGTCTCTTTATCTTTTTCTGCCCTTGTTTCATGTTTATTAAATCAATGTGTGTTTGGGCACCAGTGACTTAATCTGGAGTGTAACACGAGACATCAGAAAGGCAGCGCAAAAACAAATGTCATGAAATATAAAATGCGGCTTTTGTATTTTTTATGTCGAACCTCCATTCCCCTTTTGGAAACCGAGCACTGAAGCAAAAATGGGAATTTGTGTTGAAATGCGCATTTTTAAAAATGTCTGATCTGAAGAAAAACAGATATGAACACTAAGCAGTGACAGATATTATAATGACCTGTTTTGCATTGCAACTTAATATAGGTGCTGGTTTTAGTTCATTTATTCAACCGGGACAGCATGCATGGCTCCTGACAGGAGTGTAAGGAAGTAATGATATCTTCTTCCACAGCACGTTGTTTATGTCTCCGCGGGGCTAATTACAATGGTGAAAGTGTTAGACTTCCAACTGAAGCCAGGATTTCACCACTATATTCAAGTCTTGACACCTTTTATAAAGTAACGGGCCACTCAAACTTTTGTTTGAAAGAAAAATTAAATATAGACACTAAAATATATAAATGCAATATCTTTTTTTCAGAACAATTTCCCTTCTTTGCTTTCAAAGCTAGGATAATGAAGTCCTTATGCTTATTTGACTATGAAGACAGGTAGATATTAATAAGGGAACAGATTTAGCAGTCTGTGTTTGCCAGCACAAGGCCAGATGCTGTCAAGGAAAACCGTGCATCATAATCTTGTTCCATCTGGCATATGGTAGATGCAATCTCTAAAAATGCTTCACTTGAAGAATGCACTCTCTTAGGGCTTGGCATGCACCCTGCTGTCAAAATTTAAGCTATTGTGCTGACTGACTCCAAACATTTGGTTTTAGTTGGATGTCTTAAAATGCCATTCCTTGCATCTAGACAGACAAAGCCATCGTCACCCACCGGGTGGCTCGGGATGCACAGAGGAATGACATTTTTGGGGGAGGAAATAGAGACTGTGCAGCCTAATATCCACAGTATCCCTAAGTTGCACAGTCTTAAAGGCTGTGTGCATGGTTCTATTGCTGCTGCTGCTGCTTTTTGGTGGAGAGGAGATTATTTTTCTTTGTGGCTGCTGACGATGAGCTGAGCAGAAGAAGCAGCGGAGGCCAGACTGGGAATATTTATCTTGGTCTAAAGAGGGACAGAACACAAACATTCAGTGTAATTTTAACCTCCAGAAAGTCCACAAAGGAGGGGCGTGATGACTGTGTCAATATTAAAGCAAAACAGGGTTTTTTTTTTTTTTTTTTTTTCTGCGGCTTTTCCAAAAAAGTAGGATGAAAAGAGGAAAGATGAAGGAAATCGGAGCAATTTCCTTTTAGTACATCCAGGCTTGATAAATGTTGGTGCTCTCTTAATGGGCTTAACACATTCAAGATTGCTTTGGCCAATTTTTTCCTTCATTTTAGCTACAGTAAAATAAAATACAGTGTTACTTTGGAAAGCACAGCTGCTGAAAGGAAAGCCTGTTGGGAAATGTTTTGTTCACCAATCCCACCAGACTAGTAATCAATAAAAAACTCAGAGCCTATTAGCCTTGGTGAACTATTTAGCACCAGCTGGCCCCTATTACTCAGACCAGTCAATGACATTTGTCACTTTAAGGCTATTAGGATCTTTTTCTATAACACATTTACCTCAAGGGGCTCATTGTTTGGTCGCTTCTTTGCACTAACTTTTGAGAAGTTATTACATTGAATATGTTGCTTCTAAAGGCCAAAAGTGGGTTTAAATCGAATTATTTTTTTAAAAACAAAGATATTGTTGAAGAGATTTGGTTTGGAAGAGATGTGGGGAAAGAAGATTTTCAAATTTAATGTCATCAAATGTAAACTTCTTTAAATGTTTCAAAATTTACTACATTAAAAAAAAGAGGTTTGTATTGAAATACACCAAAAAGAAGAAGAGTGAAATAGTTTAAATCTCAATAAGGAGAGATCTTAGAGATAGAAAAGTAAGATTGATTTGAACTGCGGGATATTGAATGTGAATGTATTTCAAGCTTAAAGTCTTTTGGCAGTTGGACTCTGGAACACGGCCTGACGAGCTTGGATCAGATGGAGGGCCGTAGGTGAAGAGACCCCAGAGTCTGATGGCTGCCATGAAACTGATGATGCATCCCCGGGGCAGAAAGGGGTTGAGGTGATGAGGAGGAGGGTGTGTGTAATGGTCTGTAATGTGGAAACACAGACTATGGTGAAATTTAGAAGAAGCATTTACTGGTTGGATAACAAATAGCTAGTAGCCAAAAAAAAAAAAAAAAAAAGCACATTTAAATGAGCAACGACCTTCAAATAGTGGAATCAAAATCACAACAGGAAATGTGAATAAAGTTTACATGAACTACATCGCCTCCACTGCAAGACAATAGAGATTTGCTGATGTGTGATGTATGAATAGAAACATAGAATGACATAAATGTGACATGACCATCACCAACTTTATGTGAGTCAAGTATGGCTTCAATGGGTGTACATAAAATGGACTACCAAAGTCCAGATGGCATAGATGTAGATCTCAAAACATCTTTGTCCAAGGCTTTCTTGCTCTACACTGAATAATAGTATATTTTATGCCCTTTTTTAAGAACACTTACTCTGTGGTTTCAACTGTGCTTACTTGGGTCAGGTTGCAACACTCATTGGCCACTTGGTGACATCACAATTCCGTATGTTGCTTTTAGTCTGGAGAACAGCAGCAGTTCCTGGAGCCTTCTTTGTTTTTTTTTCCCCGTCACAGCTTTGAAAAGAAACCCGTAAGTTTAGCAGCACGGTAAACTTTTACCACATAATTTGACCCCTTTATTGAAAGCTGTAAGAAACCCAGTAACATTGTAAGACATATATCAAAAAAACAAGATGGAGTTGGAACATTTATGTCTGCATAGTTCCAGATGCTAATTACAAGCAATGAGGTTAGATTCTTAAAAAAAAAAAAAAATTCAACTCAAACCAAAGTGCATTGCGGTATCTTGCAGCATTTAGATTAAAAATGGAAAAGTAGCAAAAGAGAGGTGAAAGAAGTGAAGTACACGGCGTGATTTGTATTTTTTAAGGTTTCTTTACGTGAAAGCAGAAGGCCAGAAGCAGCAATCAATCCTTGCTCTGACTATGACGCAATCGCCTTCATTTTTGGTTTGTGTTAAATACAAATTTTACAACCAAGGGTGACAGGTTAGGTCAGGAAAAACAAACGTCAAGCTTGTATTAAAGATTGAGTGGATGAAGCTGTTAAAAGCTAACAATGCAATCTTTAGGAGAGTGTTGGTGTGAAAGCCAGATATGCCACGATGACGGAGCGCGAGATGAAAAGTGTCAGAGGCTAGCAGCTATCTTTAAATGAAGAGGATTCTAGAGCAATACCCTTGAGCAATAGTTTCATTGAAGTGTTGGAGAAAAAAGGTTGAAAAATCTGAACTAGAACACTTGGCGATGAACAGAATACAAGCCGGCTTTGATTAGAACATCATCTTTACATGAAGGGACACAAATCCCAAAAACTAGGAACCAAAGAAGCCAATGGTGAAATGGCAAATAGGTCTGTGATAAGCAGCAGGTAATAAATAATCATAAATACAGATAAAAGCATGGCTGGAATTAGCATTAATCACAAACATAAATAAAATTAATGCAAATACTTGAAATGTCAAACAGAGCTGGCGGTGATGATTATTGGGCAAAAAAAGTTGCACCAGAACACCAAATAGGAGAGGCAAGATGCTGGAAAATTGCAAATGGGAGTGGATGCAACCATGACGGCAAAAGGAAAATGCCACAGAACCTGGAGAGAGCAACAGCAGATTAGGTGGATGTAGCAAAACAAAATCAAAACAAAAAATAATTATTTTTTGTTTCCCATAAGCAAAAAAACACTGCAAATAAAATCCCTTACATAATCTTTGGGGAATTTGTGCACATGCAAGGATTCTCCAGGAAAATTCACAAGTTAGAAATATTTGACAAGCCTGCACAACACTAGAAAACAAAATGACAAAAAGGGACCACATCAAATACTTTGAAGTACCAAAATACTAGTGGACCATTGGTTTGCCTTGGTAACTATGTCAGAGAGATTAGATCAACATTCTTTACTTGAAAGAATTTTCTAACACATCTGTGAAGAGAAGTTTCCAACAGTAGAAGCTCTGAGTCTAGACATAGAATGACCAGGAAGGGCGAAGCAAGAATTTAGGGAGCTCTATCTGCTGACCCGGCCAAGAAGCAGCTAGTAAATCATGAGTCCACTGAGGTAGAGGTAGTAATCAACAAACCCCAAGGGGATCCGCCCCGTGTACTATGACACTCGGAAAAACCATCACAGTAAATTGGATAACTGGGGGACTTGAGAATGGAAGAGGCCCGATGGCATTGACTAGTTCCTGCAAATGAGTACCTTTCAAGTCAGGGGTGGGCGGTGGCTGTATCTGCAAACTGAGTAAGAGAAACCTGGACACCTATGCGGACAGTAGCTTCATGATTGTTCAGCACATTCTCATTGCCAAGCTTGGTTACAGACATTTTGAGTGTCCGCAACTCAACGTTTTTTGACGTGCTGGCAGTTCCCAAAATCAAGGGGTCCACAACCCTTGGGACTGGTCCTCGGGATACATCCAGTACGAGGTTTGGATCCCGGTACTGGTACCTTAATACTAACCCAGCACCAAATGCAGAACCAGACATGATACCAGACCAACAGCAGTCGCAGTACCAGACCAGAACTGGTACCAGAAGATGTATTGGCTGTGAATATGGCTCGGACGCAAACCAGTACTGGGTTAGGGTACTGGTGTACTCCGCATCCCAGTATGGGACCGGTTCCAGTTCGTGGTCTGAAGGTAGGGAACCCATGATTCAATGGCAACAGCCTGCAGGTCAAATACGCCGAGTTTGGGACACCCAAAGCATCAATTTTTGACATGTTGGGTCCTTAACCAAATGTCAGTATGTGACGAGTTGAGAGTGAGAATGTGTTGGATTGTTGCATTTCAGAGGGTGCTGAAGATTAGTTCAAAACTCCATCCTACTTGAACAAAATCAGGAGGAGGATTTGTGACAGAAGACACGATGAATTATTGGCTGATGGTTGAACAGACAACTGCTTATGGGTAAAGTAAAGGAAACAGAACGCTGTTGGACCAAGCAAGTCATTTAGATTATTAATGAATGAAAGGGTGGGAGTGGATGCAACGCCAGCTCAAAACACTGTGAAAATAGAAACATACTATCTTTATGATCATGGCGACGCTTTACTCAGCTATCATGGCAGTGATGGAACAATGTGGTGAGAAAAGTGCTTTTAGGGGAGTTTGACTTAACCAGAATGCAATAAAAAGTTCTTGAAATGTGTTTATTTTAAACAATTTTTAGGGTTTTAGAAATATATTTTAGCATCATGAGAAATAGACAGTATTAAGGCCTAGTTGAGTGTCATTTCTGGGTTTATAGACATTCATTGATCAGCAACTTTAAGCTCACTAACACCCAATACAAGGAAATTAACAACTGATCCCAACCTAAAGCTTTATTTGAAGCCACTTTTTTAGTTTGGAGAATAGTGTGGCCTGATTGATGCTTAGTCATCTTCCATATCTGAAGCTAGAACATGCTATCCAAAGGTGTAGCAGCACAGAAGTGCACTGGATCCTTTTTTAATGAGTGGTGCAACGGTGTAAATATTTATTCATTTATTATTCACATGCATTACACATGCAAATATTTATGTGCACTGCAGCACTTCATTAAAAAGCATTACACTCCAGATGCATTCATGCGCTCAGCAATTGGAGTTGCTTAAAAGCCCTTACACTGGCAGTCTTTGGGGGGCGGTGGCGTAGGCAGCCATAAATGCACCCTTGTTTTGATGCAAGAAACAACCTTAAAATAGATGGTCTCTATTTATCATGCTGCAGCAACCCGGTCTAGTCAATTCAGATCAATAGGATTAAACAGACAGGAAGTCTTTGTGTGAGATGTAGAGAGAAGTGTTGTTGTGCGAAGCCCCTCAATCCTCACCCGAAAAAAGCCTTCGCTTGAAGGCTTCAGTTACCTTTAGATAAACTCACGTCCACAGCTTCCTGTGTTAGATAGCCAACAAGACTCGTAGACAAACTGAAACTTTTTCTGATTGGCTTTGAAGAATTGGCAAATTGATCTAACTTCAATGATACCAACACTGCTGAAAATTGTTTACATCTCTGAATTACAAAAGAAAAAAAAAAAACATCTTTTCCTGGAACCACAAAAATAGATTAACAATTTAAGCTGTTTATCTGCAGCAGAGTTGATCAAGCCTTAAATCATTTCTACTGGTGTTCCAACTTGTATTGATTACCCATCACCGTCTCTATCTGTATGAAAGCAGTAGTGGAGCGTAGTGTGGTACCAAACCCTGGTGAACTTTGCAGCTGAAAGAAGTTTGTCGTTTCAAAAGACTCGAGAAAAAAGCAAACATTGACGGAGAGACAGCCTGGAAATTTTTCTTTCTTACAGAGAGATTGTAAGGAAAGACGGGATGTCAGGGAGTACAGCTTCTTTCACTTTCAAAAGTTGCTCGCAAACTTGGGGAAACTTTGACAGGAAGAGGTCTGGCAGAACCAAAGTCACAACTGAACCAGAGGACACGTTTCTGAGAGTGAACACCTGCATGGTAGGAACAGCCTCTTCATGCTCCGTTGTAGTCATTTTAGGCCTGTCTCTGGTCCAACTGGGAAAAGAAGAATTTGAGCTGCAGGGTTGACAGCATGAGTTACCGCAAAAAAAAAGCATTTCTGAGATGTCAGAGTTAGACAGTGGCTTACCTGGGCCAGAAAATACTGGACTTTTGAAGATTGGAAAATATTTGGCTCAACGTGTCGATAGCAGAGGAGGAAGTGTGATGGTATGGGACTGTTCTTGCACAGAAAACCAGCATCTATCACAGCCTTCTGCAGCACTGTGCGATTCTCTCTGGCATATACACCTTGTTAGAGATATAAAATGATGATCCAAAATATAAATCCAAGCTCCAACCTCTGTAAACTTAAAAACATGGAGAGGTCAGCACAATCTTCAAACTTAAACTGAGCTGGTTTGGGATGAACTGGACAGAAAACTTAAAGGAAGCAATCTTCAAGACTCCTGCAAGATACTGGGATCAGAAAGAAACTTTAATTTCAGCTATAGTGACTGAGTTCAGCAGTTATATCTGTAAATAGTGGCTAATTTGATGCAATAGATGTTTTGACCACTCTTTGGTCTTTTCATGCATTTCCTGTTGTAATACGATTTGCCTCTTAGTTAGAGCTGCAATGTGGGGAAAAACTTGCAATTTTAGTGATTGATATGAACAAATAACCGCATAAAAAAACAACAAATACATAATTTTCATTCCACTGCAACAATTTATTAAATAAAAGACAGCACATCTTAAATTATATTACAAATAGGTGGTGGCATTTGATCAAAAAAAAAAAAAGAGGCTCCATTTGATTGGTTTACGATGCAAAGGGGATCCGTCTGATTGGTCAAAGCGCTTTATTTGATTCGTTAAAGACTTCAAGTTACCATTGGGTTGTTTTATTATGTGTGTAAACATTTAAGGAAAACATTTATTGTAGTTTATGCTGTCTTCTGTCTTTTTGATTCATTGGGCCCACTCTCATAACCGTCTTTATGTATGAAATAATACATTACACCTGAGGTATTAAACTCAGAGCCTGGAGGGCCGGTGTCCTACAAATTTTCCAACCAATCTATCTTTATAGCTCCTTATTGGCGCAACACACCTGATCCAGGTGATCAGCAGCAGAAGGAGGCTGGCCCTCGAGGCCTAGAGTTTGACACCTCTGCACAATACTCAATACTAAACTAGTAAACATTGGAGTGCTCCTAAACTTTGACCTATGGTGGGCCATCTTGAACAGCAAACACACTCCCATTTCAACTGTTTACTTTGAGAAAAAAGTACAGAGAAGATTAAAATAAGATGTTGTGATGTAATTTTTTAAATACAATGTCCTTTAATTATCTACAGGGGAAAAGACTTGATTTTAGTAGTAGATTACTAAGTCATTTTTAGACAACTAGCTTCAACAAAGTTGTCAAATCTAATCAAAATCCAATCAATTCAAAGTCTTTATGGTATGTAAATAAAAAGGATTTGAACAAAATTGGTGAAATTAGGAGCCAACTTGGCTTAACCTCCAAAATCTACAGTTTCATACAGATTTAAGCAAATTTATTGGTGAAATATGTAGTTGACAGATGATCCTAAATTCAAAGTTTTTTGAAAAAAATTGAACCTCATTGTGGAAACTTGAGAAAAATGCAACCAAATTGAGGCTTCTGCTGACTTAGGAGTGACTCATTTGTGAGGTGGCTGATTTAAAATGAGTTTTAGTTTTCTTAAAACAAAATCTGTATGAATAATCAATGTGTTGGCTTGTCTGCTGATGAAGTAATTGAGGTTTTATCTACAACCTAACTCCATCTCCTATATGAACCCTTTATCGATCAAGCAGACGAAGTCTTACAAACATGTTTGATTTTTCTCTGTAAAAATCATTTAGGCAAATAATATAAAAAGTTCAGATTCCTTTTCATTTTTATGTTTTTGCATTACAGTTGTGGGAAAGGCGACCTTCTCTGAGGGGCTAAATCTACTCATAAAGTACATCTACATCACAGAAGTTATTAATATTACAAAAACTGTTAAAGTAAAATGCCCCACTGCGGCTGAAGCATGCTGGTAAAATGCTTCCGTTTGGAGGAAGAGAATAATTGAGCGGAATAGCTCCGAATCCTAAGTGACAGGAAGACGGCGAAGGGGGAGAGGGGGGTATCAAAAGATCAGCACACACCTGCTGCGTACTCAAGCGGCTGAAGAAAGCGCTTTTGTGGGATTTCACACTTACAAAAAAAAAATGTAGAAATGTTAAAGTCAGCATCACGTGAAGCTTGAAAAAGAGCCTTAGCGTTATAATATGAACGCATCTGTCACTGTCCCCATCAGTGATGTTTGTAGGCTTCAGTCTTGTTACCGCTGAGGTCTGGGAGTGAACCCCCGGAGTATTGATGACTCCTTTAGTTTCATCAGCCTGCTGCACGTAGAGGGAGGGGGGGTTGTGTGTGCCACCTTTGCTATTTTCTTGTAGACGGGAAACGGAAGGTCAATGAGATGAATAGAAGCAAAGCAGACAGTTCAACTAGCTGGGAAGATAACGGAACAAACGGATCCTCCTTTATCTGGTTTCACCCTGTTTCTAAGCTTCATGAGAGAGAATGAAAGGGCAGGTTATTTAGATGTCTGTAAAAATGAAAGAAAACACAATGTAAATAAGATTATTTCCATGTGTTTTCTTCCAGTGACCTATTTAAAGTCCAAATCTGTCATCTTTTAATCTGTTTTAAAAGCATTCCCAGTGGTCTTTTAATTATGATTAAGCATTTTTTTTTTCTTTTCAAAATGTGCCATTTTCTAGAACATAGCTCATTGTTTACACTCTTAACTTACAGCCTCTAACACCTCCTAAGTAGCATTACAAAAATGACCAGCAATATTAGAACAGTTTTGAGCTTTGGCGAGGAAAACAAAGACGTCCATGGATCTACTTGTTTAAAGACGGATGCGTCAGAATGGAATGTAACATGGAGCTTGTGGCTTTCCAACTGTCACACTTATACATCACAGCTTCAAGCTTTGTCCAACATTTTTTTACTTAAATAAAAAAAAAAAAAAAAATCATAGAACTTAATTTTCTTTTTATATGTCCACTTGGACTGCATGGATAGACGTACTTCAAATCCCAGCTGGGTTCTTTCTGCGTGATGATTCCATGTTCTCCTCCTGCATGCATGTGTTTTCCCTGGGCAATCCAGCTTCCAACAGTAGCCAGGAAACACTCGGGCAACCTCGTGACCCCCCCCTCAAAACGGATATAGCAAGTTGAGAAAACTGATGGATAAATATGTCCTCCATCATATCAAAACACTTTTACAAATTTTGATGAACTTGTAAATGTGTTTTTATAAATTTGTAGAAGTGTTTTAATAAACTTGTAAATGTGTTTTTATATATTTGTAAAAGTGTTTTGATAAACTTGTAAAAGTGTTTGGGTAAATGTATTATTGTTTTGCACTTTCCGGCCACCGTAATCATGGGAATAATGTCACAACAACATGTTAAAAACACTAAAAACACATTTTTTTTTGGAGTTTCTTTAAATTAAGCACTGCACTCGCTTCTACTCAGCGGTTTATTTTCACGGCGTATGTGTGGTGAGGTCATCCAGCAGCTCATCTTTTTCTTGCTTTACTTTTTGTACTTCGTGTGTTACAAAAATGTAATGTTGTTTGAAAGAAGATTGCGGGCGGCTGAGAAGAATACCGCCATTGACAACATTAGCATAAATGAGAACTACTGTATATTGGCACCATCTAATGTCCTCATCACTTTCTGCCAATCAACAAGCGGCTACAGCAGCTCCACTTTTCAATAGACCTACAACTGATGGGGGCCCCCAAGAGGTGGGGTTCGGTACTGTTTAACGGGTCCATTTTACAATGGAAATGCTTCAAATATCAAATGTCCCATACACACAAGAATAAATCATAAATGAATTGGGAAAATACATTATATAATAGTCAGTAAAGGCAGAAATAGCTATTTTATGGTTAAAGAGGAGGAAAAGAACCAATTTGAGGAAAAGTAGTCATCACTATTTTTGTTTGTGTCAAGAAATCTGTTAGTAATCTTCAATCAGAATGCACTTTGTATCATATAAATCTAACTTATATTTTTGACTAAACTTCACTTGGCGTCAGTCTCTTACAGCAAACAAGGAAAAAAAACTTCTTTGACATATTGAAAAAGAGTTGCCACAATTAAATGCTATCTGTTCTGCTTGCAGCTCTGGGTGGAAAAACTAATTGTGTATTGCTGGTTGCACAAATTTTATTTTACATTCCTGCTGCTGAAAACAAATCACTCCCTTCCAATATCTGTCTCCATTTTCATTCTCCTTAGTCGAACTCAAAGGCTAGATTGTATACTTGCAGCTTTACTCTGAGAAACGCATTAATATTCCAGCCACAGTGTTTCTTGTGTTGTGTGCAAATTAATCCAGAGTGCAATCCCGCTACATCATTCTCCTTTTGCAGAAAAAAGACAGGTATCGGGGCTTTGGAGTAAAATGTCTCCATCGGTGTATATTTGCTGAAAAGAAATGAAAAAGACCTTGAACATCAATGTCATAGCTAATACAAGGAAGCAAACAACTGTTCTTCGGGGAAAAGCATTGTAGGCCAGAAAATCAACAAAAATGTCAAGAAAGGCATTAAACAAAGCATCAAGAAAATTATATGAGGCAGATCGGAGTTAAAATCACCCTAATTACACTTTACAACCAGTTCAGGATTGAATTCAGGACTTTGTTGGTCAGTTATAGGTAAAAAAAAATCTATTATCACTCACAGAATACTTCACAAAACGGGGATGTTCTCAGCAGGCAGAGGCTGTGAAACAGTTTGAAGCACCTGTTTTATTAAGGACAAAGGAGGAGAAAGACAAAAATAATCACTTATTTTATCCAGCTCACTGCCTAAAGTGGTTTAAACTGAGTTCCCTTTACTGTCGTGATATCAAATAAATAAAAGTAAAAAACGTTTTCGTTCTCTGATATGCAAAAATTAGGGCCGGGAATCAATTTAAAAAAGATAACTAATTGATTGTGAACCTGAAAAAAAAGTTAATCACAATTAATCACATTTATTTTTAGTCACAGTACAATTTTGTACTATGTAAAATTTGTACCGTGTACAAACTTTTACTGCAACAAAAAAATTGGGATTATTTTTTTTGCGGAGAAAAAAAATAAAATAGAAAAATAAATAAAAATCACATCTTTTTTGCAGTTTTTTGGGGAAAATGTATCAATTGCATTTCATCGCGATTAATTTATTATTGATTACTCCTGTTAGTCGATTAAAAAAGATGTGATTATTCACACTTTTGGATTGTGATCGATCCCAATTAATTAAACTAAGCAAATCTTATTATGATAATATGCAGCTTTTGAACAAAAACAGGTCAGAGAGAAAAGTTTTCTTTCAATGTTATTGTCTGAGATTTTTTAATTTATTAAGTATTAACACAGATGTGTAAATTATGAGTGCAAAAGACATTAACAGTGAGATCAGCAGAACTGTAAAGACTTTCACGTCTGTAATATTACTTCAAGAAAACGAATATGCTGATATACAGCTGGTAGAACCTGCAGACCTCAAAAAAGATTTACAGTCACGTAGCCCAAATGCTCTATATCACAAAAAAAAGAAAAACTTTTCATAGTTTTCTGGACAAAAACAAGTGGTAAGAAGTGAACTTTATCCCTGAACTGATGCTTTATTTAACTTATCGCAACAATTAGCAATTATATCGCTATAGAGCATGGATCACTTTTTGTGAAAAAGCAATCAAAACCGAAAAAAAAAAAAAAAATTAGCAAAAAAAAAGTTCTAAAAGCTGATTTAATATTTATTTCTTTTGTAATTGACCATAGTATAAATATTCCATTCAAGGCAAAGCAAAAGATTGTTTCTTTGCGAGGTGTAAATAATTGGTGTTAATAAATATTAATTCTTTTTGATTAAACGCGCATTTTAACGTGCTAACTTTGACAGCCCTAGTAAAAATGTTTTCAAAGTTAACACAGGGGAAAGAATTAAAAAAGTTTCTATAAAATAAAAGTCGGCCATAACCTTATAGATGGATAATATTGAATGCAGCAGTTAGTTATGTACCACAAAAATTTAGGCGAGTAATTTAAAAAATAAATTTCAACAGAACCAAGTTAGTCCAACAAAATATGTTTTTGTGGCCATTTAAACAATATTATTAGTAAATTCCCTGAGCATTACATCACTTAATATTATCCGGCGGTCAGGCTTATTCTTCCGTTCTTTTTTTATTTTTTTTTAATTACATCATTTTGCGACTGGACTCACAAGACAGAAGCAGACATGCTGGCACCAGTCTGGAAAAAGACAGAGGATGTGTTATTTGCTGCAGGCACACACAACTAAAAACGCGATAAAGTGCACAAACCCGAACAAACGCTGAAGCACACACAAGGGGAAGCCAAAACTTTTGGGCAGAGGAAGACAAAACTCTATAATTTTCAATTGCACCTTCTTGCTGAGGTTTCTTATCAGAGTGGCTGACATTATACCTTTGGTGTCTTTGGAATTGATTTTTTTTAGAGTGTCTGTCGACCCTACAGGATTGGTTGGTCCCACTCTCGGGGAGGCAAGATGTAAGTAGCTCTACAGTGGAGCAATTAATGAGATTTCAGTTTGAGAATCGATCCGTCTACTGGAAGAAGAAATAGGACGGAGTTAAGCATCAAGTCCTGGAATGAGACTTTTTTTTAGTCGACAAAATTAAAGAAAGGAGAAAAGAAAAATCACACATAATCCAATAATTACACACTTTTTTATTTGTTAGCACTTCCAGAATCTAGTGGATAAGTTAGCTTTTGTTTTCTCACAGTGTTTGTCCTTTCTTGGCTGCAATCAACTTCCTTTGTCAGTGATGTACCACACTGACAATAAGCCCTGATGCTGATGAGAATGCTGAGCAGACAGGAGCGAAGGTAATGCATTTTTGATGATCACAATGGCCGCCGTTTCCTTTCCCGGGGATTAGTCGTGCTGCACTTTCAGGAACCCTGCGAGTCTCCGGGTCAAGCTTCTGAATATTGTAAACGTTATAAGGAGAGGTTCTCCCTCAAGCTCCTAATCTGTCTTTTCAGACCGATTTACCCACATCACTTTAGAGTGAAATTCTCCAAAGACGGAAGTCCTTCAACCTCGCCCTTGAAGACTTGCACCTTGCTCCCAAGACGTGTAATTAAAAAGCTTCCTCGTGTCCACTTTCACTCTTCATCTCTTATTTCCAGCACCAATGGCAGGTTATCATTCTCTGAGATCTATGGCGTCTGTGAAAAGTTTGGACACACCGGCTGCACCATTAAACACAAACTCGCTTTCTGTTTTTTCGGTTCAAGGACCTAAGTGTCTCCTTTCTGATCCGTCTCCTCCGATTCTCTCCTCGCCGCATCCTCGCGTACATAATTACAGAGCGTCGGCAATGCCGGGTCGTGACAATGATGTAATAATGATGCAGATTTATTTCCGTCCCACCAACAAATGTGTCCATACGCTGCCACACAAATCATAGAGCCTGCACCTTTTGGTTTTAATAGCAGTGCAGTTATATCCCTGGAGGTGGATCCCTGTCATTCAAGACATTGAGCAGACATTATTGAGGAAGGTAATTGGCAGGGAGCCTCATCTCTGGAGGTTTCCCTGGGCCACAATGATCTGTCAGAGGACTGTGAGCCTCTGCCATTAATCAGTGTAGGGATAAGAGAAAGGAGGGATGTGCCAGCATCTGTGCACAGACCTCTACCTTTGCTTCCCTGTGACAGCAAAATCCTTACCTAATCAAACTGCCTATTCTAATCTACACTTGGCTCGTTTGTGGGTGCTGTGTCACATGAAAGTTATTTAGCTCTCTGTGCAGTTAGGACATCTTTAGCACTAAATGACTGAAACCTTTTTTTAAAAATGCAATTTATTTATCAGATGCTTTTATTAGTTTAAGAGTATGTGCTTTTAATTTCTCATAAGTAGGAGATAAAACTGAATTTACAGTAACAATAGGTAAAGGTTATTCATTTGGAAGCTTATTTAATGTCCCTCTATTACAATTTGTTTAATTAAAAAAAAGTAGCTTTTTAACTATTATTATGAGATTTTTAACAAAAATCCTGCAACTTACATGTCTTAAAAATCTAGATTTCATGTTGATCTGAAGCCTCTGTTTCCAAAATCTCCTCTAAGGGGGGTGTGGCTTTTGGGGCTGAGCTGAGTAGCTCCGCCCCGATCCCCTTGCCTGATTATGATATTTCTATGTCTCAGTAGCATAAATCTTCACCGAAGCTGCATAAAAATGTCAAGTAATATCGTTAATGTCCAGTCGTATGGTTCTGATCCGGATGTCAGCTCAGATCTTCATGGACCAAACTCCTCCCAAAATCCTGAATTTTTCCTTCCAGTTCACCAAAGACTAACTAATTCTCCAATGTTTATTGACGTTTCTGTGACGAATACATTCAATCTGTTGGTTTTTCAGAGCAGAAAATAATGAAAGCTAAAATGTTCTTTCATTGATTTATAATCCTTTCCAACTGTGGTCAAATGAGCCGCCGTTCGCATTTCCGTGGTCACATCAAGAAGCTCCGTGGAGATTTTCCAGCGTTCTCAGCCCTGCTACCGTAAGTATTGGATGAAACTCACACCAAAAATGGTCAACACGTTTTGTGTTCACCATTTTTATTTGCCCATTTCACACAAATATAAATTTAAAAAATACATGAATTTTTAAAATCTATGTTACATAAATATGACTGACTTAAAATAATTTATATAGTAGATTCCGCCTCATTTGGGAGAGACCCACAGTTGAAATGATCCCCCCACCGTGTGCAGCTGCAGGGGGCGCTAATGCTGGTGTTATAGAAAACCATAGCGGGCCCTTTTTTTGTTTTGTTTTTTAATTACCGCGCTGCGTGACAGCCCGAATGACCCGGACCTAAACCTAAACCCACTTCTGCTCCGTCAGAATCCCTGAGACTGTCTGCAGCTCCTGATTCATCATATAGTTTGTGTTAAAACTGAAGGAGCATCTGCATCTCCTGCAGCTCTCATCCAGTGGTAATGAAAGAAGTCAAATTATTTTGGTTTTTGCTGCAGCTGGACACCAGTGCAGCCCAATTATCAAAAGTATTTTTCCCTCGCTCAACAAGTTCCTCTGCCAACAGAACCAGAGTCCAGACCAGAACATGTCGCTCCTGCTCACTGACATTCTGCATCACTCAGATGTAGACAGTCACGTGCAAGGACTTTTTGTGCCCGTGAGAGGATTGAATACAAGCACGCAGGAGCAGGAAGCGCTCACGATAATCAGAATGGGACGTGTGATCCGTGCGTGGAGATGTATTGATTCTGCGTGGACTTCTGACATAGAAACACCAGAATCAGCAGAAGAGATGATTGAGAAGGCCTCAACCAATCAGGACACAGAACAGGGTGCGCTGTTTGAAAGAACGCAGCAGCAATAATCGCTCTGAATGAATCAGCGAGACGAACTGAGATGGAGAAAGAAAAACACAATACAAAATATTCTGCTCTAGATTTTTAGATTTTAAGATTTTTGGGGGTTCAGATAGGGAGATGGGAGAATTAAAAACATACTCTACATGGGTCTTGATCTGTGTGACCAGATGGAAAATAAAATCATGCCTTTCTGATATTGTTCAGCGGGCCGGACCAGACGTGGGAGCGGGCCGGGTCTGGCCCGCGGGCCGTAGTTTGCCCATGTTTGCGTTAGCCGGACCAGATGAGGGTTTAGTGCGTGTGCAGCAGAGCTGTTGTGACGTAAAGAAGATCATTAATTCAAACAGAGTCTGTCTGTGACGGTTTGATTGACAGCGATTTATAAGGAGAAATACTTGGAAATGTAAAAATTATTTCTTATTAAATTTGTTCTCTTTCATAAGAAAAATACCACATATACATGTTAAAAACTCAAAAAACACGAGTTTTAAACACAGTCTCCTCTGTTTTTTGCTGCCAAAATGAAAATACTCTGTGTTCACTAATACAAGTGATCAGTGGACTGGGAAGGGTCTCAGACTTGTGTCTTGCCGCGTCTCACCGAGATCAGCTCCAAAAGCATAAACCTGATTATCCGGTTGAATGTGTTGTTGAATATTGTAACTTTGGCTGATTGTTGAATCAAGGTTTCTGTTGGTTCTGCTTTGATTAATTCACAGTGAGTTTTGTTGTTGTTGTGATTCACGTGGAGTGTAATTATTATAATATGGGAAACATTTTTGACTTACAATGGGCCACCAGTCACTGCTTTGACATAATAACCGTTCCAGGGTTAGAATTACCTAGAAGGTTATAAAAGGAGCAAGGGGGAAACTAAAAGGAAACAAAACCACTAGAAAGTGTCTTTACTTTAGAACTTTGGCATTGTTTGAAACCCATTTGTACAAATTGTTTCACTCTGGAAGTTGTGCGCCGAGACTAGGTGACGTTTATTATTGAAATTATTTGAAATTTCAATTAAAAAAACTAAGGAAAACATTAAAATGCTGGAATTGGAGGAAAGAAAAAGTAAGACGTAAATCAATTAAGAACTAATATTAATTAATGCTTTAATTTACTCCAATTTTTTTTTTTAATATGTGTTTTAACATTTTATTTATGCTTTGGTAAATAATTAATAAACAATGCTGCAAATCTTGATTGTGTTTTAAAGGTATTTTATAACGAAACAAAATGAAAACAAGAGATACATGAAAAGTACTTAAGAAAAACTTTTTATTTTGTTCGACTTATAAATGAAACTTGAAAAATAGAAGCCCATTGACAAAGTTAATCTTGTGATAGATGGAATAGGAAGAGACATCAAAGGAAACCCGGTCCATGACGGAGGAAAAAGTCTGAAGTATTATTAAAGAAAAAGTACAAATGCAAGAGGAAATATGAAAAGAAAGAGCATAGAGGTCTGGAAAACCTGGAGGAGACAGACCAAGACCTATCGTGGTAAAGCTCCTCAGATATAAGGACGGAATTTAAATCTTAGAAAGCTGTAAGTCATTCAGTGGGAGAGAGATTTTTTTATAAACAAATGCGATACAGACTCAGAAGAAAAAGGACACCTGAAGTGAAAAGCAGCAGAACGTATGGATCGAAATTGCCTGTAAAGTAGTTGTTCATCAACGTACAAGAAAACCATCGTCTTCTTGAAGACACTGAACCGTAGACTCGGAACAGAACCTCTATCGTCTCTAATTCCTCATTGGCTCAAGAAGTGTACATATCTGAACTTATCAAAATGTCAGGAAAATGCCCTCAATGTGAAGCATAATGAAAGCCACACTGACAACAGCTTTTTCTATAATGTTAATGACTGTTATTAGACAGAGAGAAAATATTAAAACACCAGCACAGATAGAAAGATTCACATTCATGTCTGAAGTTTTATACACTAACTAGTGTCATACATATTAAGGACTACTTGAGTATTTTCACCAGAATGTGGAGTGTTGTTGCAATATTTGAAACTTAAATTCACTTATAAAGAGACAGAATCAGAACTGAAAGAAAATGAATGTATCTACATGGACAGGCAAAGCAAATCTAGTGGAGGTGTAGCTGTTTTTTTAAAAAATTTTTTAAAGAAACCTCAGTTTCATGGTGTTAGAAAACATGTTGAAATCAAATGCTACTGTTCACTTGTGGGCAGCATTTTTTGGGTCTATTTTTGAGAAATTCAAGGAATTAATGGGTTTATCAGGAGGTGACTACTGTTGATTTGCTATTGGGTGACATCAAATGCCTGCGCGCAGAATAGCTGGTTTATTAACACTCGCAGATGCATGTTAAAAGCCTGTTCAGCTGTAGTAAAAAATAATCATTCTCACAAGTAAGCAGCTTGACCCCTTTTTTCTGTTTGAGACGAGATCCATTCAAGATTCTCTCTTACCGCTCATCATCTGTCAAAGGAAACGTCTGCATTTTATTCAGGCTGCAAAACTGAAGTCAATTTCAATACGTCCCAAAAACCAACTCCTCAAACTTTTTTTTTGATGAATGCAAGTTTTTTTTCCAAAATTGTGGTGTTTCCAATAAGGAAATATTTCTTATAGAAAATCCAATTTGCTGAATTTAATAATTAATGGAAATGCAGCTAGTAACCATCCAGTTCGGTTATGTAATATTTGCATTCATCATGAGACAAAAAATTGTTCATTATGTCTGTTTTAAGAAAGTAGAGTTCAAGAACAAATAAATCAACATTATTAGCATTTAGTTGAACTTGTTACCAATGATTTAGATCAGAAATGACACACATTGGTAATATTTGTGGTTGTAAGAAAAACATTTAACACAAAAAAAACATGATTTTTTATTGTGCAATGTGCAAGTATTTGGCATCGGAGGAAAAGCATTATAATGGGTTAAGAACTACTTGAATAACAGGAGTTTATTTGTACGATTGGAGGACTACTGTCCTGAATGTTTAAATGCCACATGCAGCTCATGAGGCCCCACTGTTTCTTTTTTTTACATTACATTGAATTATTTTACATCAATGATGCACGTCAAGTATCCAACGTATTGAAAATTGTTTTTTTTTTTTTTTTTTTTTTTTTTTTTTACTGATGACACAGGAAATAAACAAAAGAGGTTAATATTGAGTTTGATAAGCACAAAAGCATCGTTTTTTAAGAATAAATTGTCAAATCACAAGCAAAAAGTACACTTTGGAAACAAAGCAAACATTTTCTTAGTGGCATAACCATTAAACAAGTTAAGGAAATCCCATTTGAAGAGATCCCTTTAGAACAGTTTTTGTGGTGGATGTTATTGCTTGAGTCATTTCTTTCCTCATTTGTTTTATCTTGTTTTTCCAAGTGCTTTTTTAAAGTCTGTTCAAAATAAAATTAGTTCAAAACGACAATAAAAACAGCTCATCCATTCTGTCAACATCTTAACCCAGTTGTCAGACGCTCCCTGCCTTGTTCAGTCCAGACAGACGACGGCTGATTGTTGTTTTGCAAGTCAATAGGACTGTAATTGTGTGCATTAAGAAGGTATCGTCCCAGAAGAGGTCAGGGTAGTCAAATCATTCCGTCTGTTTGACTTTATGTTTTGCTCAGAGGAGACCTGTGCCTTTGAATGCAAAGTGGCCCGCACCTCATTTCAAAGTGATGAGGGGGACACATAACAGATGACTGACTCCACCAGTGAGTTATACCTTTAATTTGTTTTTCCACTTTTGTTGGGCACTTGAAAAAGAGAAGCGATGATTCCAAGGAAAGAAACGCATACATATCTAAAGAAATGTTGTTTTAAATATTAATGTCTCCAGATGTATTTTATTACTTTACTAAGAGTGCATCTGCCCTTATGGTTGGATAAAAAATGGACAACCCGTACGGGGCACACAGGTGGCCTGGACAAAATATCACTCAGTCAGCCGGACAGCAAAAATGTTCATGCATGTTTTTGACAGGCCGTGGCAATTACATATACAACATTAATAAATAAGGTGAAGTAGATGAGACGCAGGCAGGTCATATGGATTTTTTATATTGTCCACTGTTCATGCAAAAGTTCCTTGACGTTAAAAAATTAGGAATTTAGACAGAGTAGTTTATGTGGGCATCCGACAGGCACTTGCGTATCGCACACGCAGTCTTTGTGTGTAATCAGTAAAGGCGCATGTCGCACACCCAATCTCCAAAAAATAAAAATTGGTAATTCATGTTTATACTTGGATAAAGTGAGAAAAGTTGTGGTTTTGACGTGAAATTTTCACAGTTGTATCACAAATGAACCATACTAAAACTGTCAGGGATTGTGGTGGAGGACCCAAATGCAGGAGACCAGACTTAGTGGCAGAAACATAAACGTTTACTAACTCAACTTAAACAGGAGAAAACCAGGAGAACAAACCAGTGCCGTGACAGAACATAGAAGAGCAGATGACCTGACAATGAGAAACTGAAAACCAGACACTTAAATACACTGAGGTTGATTAACTAAATGAAGACAGCTGTGGATGATTAACCGGAACGTGGTGAGACTGACAGGGAAAACAGAACATGACAAAACCTAAGCACTGATTTATGACAAAAACCACTGAAGAAGTACAAATAAACCACGCTAAGAACATGTAAACCCGTACCTCATTGAATTTCTTCACTTTGACATTCAGAGAACTGGGAAGAAATCATGGAGAGGTAAAAGATTTACACCCCCCTCACACAATACTAAATCGTGTGTGATACTTATGCTGTTTATTTGGAATTCATCAGTGTTTTATCTAATTTCAGCATGATATATACACCATATATGTGATATAGAAGTCATACATTGGTAGAAATTGCATTAAAAGTCTGTTAAAAATACATGGACAAACACTAAATGGTCATGGAAACCACAAATTTGCGTAAGCCTCTTGCAAAAAACACGCAAAATGGTATTAAAATTATGTAACAATTGCAGATAAATTAGGTAAAATATTCATAAACATTTTTCAAAAAAAAGCTCAAAAACTGAAATCACATAAAAAGCTGTCTGCCAAAACCCCTTTGATGGACACCTGCGCATATATCAACAAATGACCAACCCAAGACATATTTATGACCTGCGTTTATCACACATGCATCATGAAAACCAAAATTTACAAACACAACTTGTGCATAGTGGCAGTGTGACATTGCCTTAAGGGGCCAGCGCTCACAGATTTCTAGAGTGCCGTTTAAGGACACAAAAGCATTACTTGCTTGTTACCTTTGCCTCACATATCCTTCATGATACGCTTATAACACGCACATCATTTGTACATTGCACTTTTACGATATCCCTTGAGGTGCAAAGGAATTGTAAGATTCAGTCGTAACTCTCTACAACCATCCACGGGCCCCCATCCGAGTCGGGTGCATGTGGATGGTCGAGTTAGCTGAGTTACAAGCTTATTTTTTTTTGGATTAACAGGATGTATTTACAAGCTGAGATATGTAAACTGAGATATAGAAACTTTCTCAGGAAGTGTCAATCTTTGACTTTTTGGAGATCTTTACAAGCAGTCTATAAGAACAGAGAATTAGATTTTGCTTCATATTCAATAATTGACACGGTTGTGAAATTTCAGATGACTTATTTGCCTTTTCTTTTATTTAATTTTGTTAAACATCAAGTCTTTTTTGGGTTTGGCTAAAAAGGAAAATGTAAAGAGAATTACAAAGACCTGATCAGAGTGAATAATCTTATTGATTTTCTGTGCGTTAAGTAGTTCAACCGTGTGGCGGTTTATACCAGGCCTTGAAAAATAGACCAGTTGGTCTTTTAAGTATTCCCTACATGAGGCAAAAACTAAGTACAGCATTTAAAACGGAAAATATCTGCCTCAGTAAATAGACTCAGCCTCATTAAATCCCTGCTACAGTAGACCAACGTCTTCACAGTCAAATTATATTGTAGTTATCGCTAGAAAAACAACAACAAAGCCTGCTGATGTCTTGCTTAGAAAGAAAACCATTAAGTCTGACCTTGGGACTTAGGTACCTTATTGCTGTTCCTGCATAACAATCAGAGCAACCGTGGAAAGAAAACAACAACCGCCATTGGCACGACTGGCGACTTGAGAACAGCTTTGTATACTCAGCGGACAGAGGAAATGTCAGGCGCACAAGCTGGTGAACGCTTTGGGAATATGGACAAGAATTATTGAGGAGAGGAAAAATTAGAATTTGTTTTCAAACAAAAGGATTTTTTTTTTCTTAAATCTCCTTGTAGTTCTTGGCAATTTTATTTTCTTTCTGTGTTTTTTTTTTAATGCCCTGCTTCCTTGAGGATTAAACTCAGTAAGTATTCAACTTAAATTTCCAGCGTGCACTAATAGAAACTGCCAGTCAGAATGAATGTACAAACAGTGCTTCTAGTATTGTGGTCAATATCTAAATATCTACTTCCCTCGCTCCTAAAAGCAGCACAATTAATAAAACAATACATTCTCAAACTGAAGCATTCTTTTTCACATCACGCTTTTGCAAGATCTTGTGCCATGAATTATTTAGAGGGGTGCAAGAATCCCCTGCTACCCCCTTCACACGTTGGACACACACACGACTCGATGAGCAACAGCTGCTTGTTGGACTGAGATGGTCGAGATTTTAACCCACCGGACCTTCTTGGAATATAAACATATAAATTATGCTCACATGATGCTTGTGTTTTTCTTTTTGCTTTAAACTCGGCAGAACTTTGAAGTGTTATTGAATTTCTTATGATGCTGAACATTTATGAGCCTTCTTTTTTAACCTTAGAGGATAAGACAAAAAAAAGAAAAAAAAAAACAACAACTTTTGTTTCTTTTATAAAACACCCACAGATTTATTTTGTGTTTTTTTGGATATAAACAGCATCAAGCAGCAGATTCTTCTTTTTTTGCAGGTAATTATATCCCTAAGCATTTAAAAAAAAATAAAATTATTGGAATGAGAGGAAAAACATCTGAAAAGCATTCTTTTTTCCTTTTGTAAACATTTTAGGGAAGGGGTGTCTGGGTCTCCAGGGCCGATACCCCCCATGTTTTTACCCAACCTGCCGCTGAAGTTCCTTATAGGCTAAACACACCTGATCCAGGAAAATAACAGCAGATTAGCATTGGAGGCCGGCCCCCGAGGCCTGGATTTGGACACCCTTACTTTATCTTGTATTAGATCGGAAAAGTCCATTGGTCTGGACGGTCCCGCCTAATTTGGTCCTGATTAAGTCTGTATTCAGACTGCCTTCAACAACGCTTTCCTGTTTTGAAACAAAGCTTTTAAGCAAAACCACATGATTAAAGATCTCGTCAGTCATTGGTCAGGAGCTAGGAGGGTGGGGCAAAGCAACGAGAGATCACGGAGATGCAATTGCTTTTATTTAATTTTTGTTCTTTTTCCCGTCTTTGTCCTCAGCAGTCTTACACTGCTGGGTTTTGTTATTTTAGTTTGGGGGTGGACCTTGGTGGTCTTTGTTTGCAGGCTTTGTTTAATTGTTTTCTTTTGGTACTTTTGGTTAGACAACCATTAATAGGGAGCTGCTGACTCAGACATGGCAGACCTCTTGACATGGCTGGGTCAGGAGTCTCCCTGACTTATTTATGTTTGTCTCAGGAGCCACAATGGAGACTAAAGATCTGTTCAGTCATTGGTACAACACTTTTTGCTGCTGCTTTGGTACGATGGAGGCATGGTGGCGGTTGCTGAGTAGAGGACGGGTATGAAGGCACGCTGAGAAGTGTTTATGACTTGTGGATTATCGTGTGAGAAGCATGTAGATCACATTAAAAGTTGTTGGTTTGCCTTAAACTGACCAAATTTCAATGAGTTCCTGTGTGTCATTGTTGCACTGCTACCGTGTTTACATCTGGTAAATGATGCCAGTTTTGGTCCGGTTGTTCCACTTCGAGCACAGAGCCTATTCAGACTCAGGGCATTAAGAGTGAATCGGAGCTCAGTCCGATTGGAAACAAATCCAGACCCCTTTAAAAGATGGTTCAGAGAGTGGTTCCTGGTCCCAGACCTGGGTCTGCTTGGCTTCATTCAGACCGAAAATCTGTTCTGGATTATTAAGGGAAAAGCACTGAGGTTCATTTAAGGCGAACCAAATGTGTCCAGTCTGAATGCACCCTTAGATTATAGCAAGTTTTGTAAAGAATAATTTTGTTAGAAGACGAGAATTCTGAATGAATGACCTTTATAGTAATTGTTGGAAATACATGAATTCTTGTTTTCTGAATACGGTATTGTTTCAATTAAAATAAGTCGAAATTTGTTCCGATATGTTGACAAATTTCTCCCGCGTTTGTGTTTCTGTGCAAGGAGAGGACACTGTGAGACCAAAAACCACATCTTGGACTCTCCAAAAGTCAAAAGAGAACTCTGAAAAAATACATATATTTATTTTCAGTCAATATTAATGTATTTTTTCGTGCATCCGCTCCTGGTCAAATTTTAGATCTACGTGTGGCCCATGAGTCAAAAAGTTTACCCATCACCGCACGAGACGCTAGCAAGCAGGGTTCAAGAAAACAAATATGTGGCGTCCCGGGAAGTTAAAGGAACCCATGTCCAAGTATAGGGAAGGGTATCATTTGACATTTATTATGACGTAAGAGTGCAAATATCAAATGAAAACATGTCGACAGTTCACCACTACATTTTTATAACCATTTAATCCACTTTAGGTTTATAACTTCAATTGATCATTTAAAATTGGTTAATTCATTTAATTCCAGCCAGGTAAGGTGGTTATTTTTAAATAGTTTTAATGCTGTTTTGTCAAAAAAAGTTCTTCATTTCTCACTGAGAAGTCAAATGGAAAACAAACCAAGATGATGATGCAGAGATGGTGCCTGAAGATTCTCTTTGATCTTCTCTGTATGGCCTTAAGGAAGTGTGAATATGCAGTGAAAAGCCTTTCAGTAATTATTTTATTTTTTTGGAAGATCTCACATAAGCAGTTTTAATAATTCATGTTGTACAACCATTGCTTTGCACGTCCTGTGGCATCTTTCTGTATTAATAGTTGTCATTTTTAGTTAACTCCACCTCTTCTTTTTGTTTTTTATGTATATATATATATTTGATAAATCATGTGATTTGTATTAGAGAGAGCAAAGAATGCTTGCTGCTCGTGTCCTTATTATTCTAAATGCTGTGTTAGGCTGAGTAAGTGTGTTAAGAGTGTTAAAGAAGTTGCATAAATCCCCGGGAGGATAAAGCTGCTTGAATTGCATTGCGGCTCTTCTAGTAATTTGTTTTCAAGGACAAAGTGATTTGGAGGAATGCATAATAACTCTCACAAAATAATTTTTCGCCAAGTCGCTCGGCGCTGAAAATACACAAAAAGTTCTAATCATGATTCATGCCTCTTTCTGTTTGTTTTCGTCTGCTGTGCATAGATCCAGGGACGACATCAATTATTTACCCGCTTTTCAAACATTTCGACTTTTAGTGTCCAAAAACGTGATCCCCCTGGAATAGCTCTATGAATTTAAAATACAAAACATCCATGATTTATTTGTTCTCATAATTAGGCGCAAGAACAAACTTTTCATGAAGATGCCTCCCATTTTCAGAGACGGCAGTTAAGTGATTTATTCCATGGAAGCGGGATTCATTTTGAACTGCTCCCACATTTGCTCGCGCTTGTCCGCATCCAGACTGAAGCAAAATGAAAAGCAGCTCAAACAAAGCCTGTAATCATTTATTTGTCCTCATTATTATTCGGTTTAGGGTGTAAAAGGGCCCAGCATTAAGCAATAAGAGAAGAATCCGGGTTATAATAGATCCGCTTGTGTTTTTAAATCTTTAAAATGTTCCGATTTTTCTTTTTGTTTGGAAGAATGGAGGTAAAAATACCAAAAAAAAACTGGTTCCTATAAGTGGAAATGCAGCTACTCAGAAATGTTGATACGCTCAGGTGTGTGACCACAGAATTGGACTCAAATGAAACTTTTTGATGTACATGGAACCAGACAGATAGATTCTGCACCAGCTCAGAAATGAATGAGGCAATGATTGGTAATCTAACTCTATTCCTTTTTTTTTTTTTTTTTTTTTTTACAGAGATGGATGTAATCATAAATCTTTTTAGGAAGCATCCAAGTGTCAAGACGTTGTCTTTACAATGTGTTTTTTTACTTTTTACGGATTTTAGATCATGTACTTGACTTTTTCTGGGTGTTTTAAATCTTTTTTACGACTTTATGATTTTAACCATCGAGTTGCTGTGCAAACCTCTTCATCTGTATATCTAATCCACTTATGTGGGTGTCGTTCGTACTTGTACAGCCACTGCCACTGTGAGTCCAAGACAAATTTCCTCTGGGACAATAAAGTGTGTTTGATTTGATTTGATTTGAGTTGACATTGCACCGTTTGGTCCACAAGAGTACAGCGTTCCCTCGAGATATCACACTTCACCTTTCGCGGCCTTGCAGTTTCGCGAATCCTTCTTTTTTTTGCCGCATTGTGTTCTACATCCTGATTGGCTGTTGATCTTGTCAACCACTCTCTTCCACGCCAAGTCTTATGGACAAAGATGGTGTGCAACTTGACAATTACACAAACTTTCATTGTGAGCAGATCTTTATTTATGAAGGTTTGACCTTTGAGAGTTTAGTGTGAGTCCCATTCACTCACACACTCACACATTCACACACTATAGTGCGTAATAAGGAGTTTTACAACTTTAAATATCTGTGATGCAACTTTGTGTATTTTATTTGTGAAATTACTACAACTCAGCATCAAAACAGTGATCTTGGTTTGTTTAAAAACCTTGGTTGGGTTTGTTGATGGCCTGAAATATTAAAGAGACCAAAGAAGTAAAAAAAATAGAGTTAACAACTGAAGCAGAGGAACTGTAAATAATGAGAAAATAAAAGGAACACAGCACATTTTGAAAGAATAGCAAACCCTCCAATGGTTGTAAATGTCTCAGTGATGAACTTAGGAAGCTGGAGCCAAATGCATATTTGGGAAAGTCAACAGAATGAACATTAAATTGATCAATAGTTTTATTTAAAGTCGCATTCCAATCATCTTTTGATCTATTTTACAAGCTGTCATGGTGGTCTTTTAATTAAAAGTATGACATTTTTTTTGCCAACAAATACCTGTTTAGCTTTCAACGACATAGTTTCTACAGAGTTGCAGTAGTTCATTAGAAATTTGTCTCTCAATTGTGGGCGGGACCATCACATGGAGTAAGCCTTCCCACACTCTCCATCATCTCTTTATTTACATATTCTCCTGCTAGCTCACAGCCCCGCAAACCCCTAGCGTAGCATAACCGGTGAAACAAAAATGGCGAGCAAAACTGGAGCTATCCAACTGTAAAGTTTCAAGCCAAATTTCACTGTAGACAAGGAAAATTAAGACGTACATGGTTCTATTTATCTGTAAGGGGATGAGTTGGAATGGAGCTTGTGGCCCGCCGATTGCAGCATCTAGACCAAGGGTGGGCAAACTTTTTGATTTGTGGGCCAGAAGGGGTTCTAAAATTTGGCATAAGGGCCGGACAAGGAGCAGATGGAAGGAGTGATTTGGTAATGAACCTCATAAACTAAAACGATAATATGGAATTTAGATAAAAACATGCTTTAATTTGGATTAAAATTCACATATATTCACTTAAAAACTGAAAATTTGGGAATTTTCATTTCTAAATTTTGATTTTTGTTCTCTTTTTGGTGATCCAATGGGTTGATGTTCTTCAGAGGAAAATGCAAACTCAAAGAAATCCGAAAAATCACCTTCTGACTCAGAAAAAAACCCACACGAATGCCAGGGAAACAACACCATTCATGAGAAGGAACCAGAAATACAATGAAAATAAAACAATAATTAGGATTTTTGATTCAATGTATTTTAATTTGGAGGGCCAGATTAAATAGCTTAGGGGGCCGGAGTTTGCCCACCCCTGATCTAGACACTGCTGCCGGTTTTACAAATCCCATGTCTTTGGCTGCTCCTAATTCACAACAAAATAATACTCAAAAATTCATTTTTAATCTTAATTTTCTCGTTTTATTTTTTGTCGTCCATGATGAGAAAAATGCAACAACAACATGTTAAAAATACGAAAAAACATTTTTTTTTTTTTGGATTGGGTCATAATGGGAAAACCCAACCAAATGAAGGTTTGACACTTTTTAACATTTAGCCCAATAAAACTGAGTTTTCTGGATCATCATGGTGTGAAATTCTTAAAACCTTTTTTTATTTCTTATATTAATTAACAAGTCCTCCTAGTTTGGAGTGAGTTAGCTGATACTGAAACTTTAGACTATAGGAATTAAATGTGCTTTTTTTTGATAATAGGAAAACAACGTACCATAAAATCATAAAATGCCTTTGCGTTAAGAATTAAAAAATGCCTCTAAAAATGTTTCAAAAGTTATTTGAACTCCTTAATAATTTAATTTAAGATTAAGACAATTATAACCAAACTTTTGACACTTTTAATTGTAAGACAGTCTTTTCAGGCTGTAGTAGACACGTCTTCTCACATCAACACCACTGCATCGTTTCATTTGTAAAACTTCACAATGTTGTGATCCGTTTTTTCTCTGCTGTTATGGTGATTTAACATTTGTAGGGAGATATGAGTCCATCTCTATTAGGATCAACCCAAACACTAATATTCAAGGTCTAATCTGTACTGCTGGATGAACTTCCATAACAGAGTTCAGGGAATCGCTTCAGTCCTTCAAGGCTTGAAATGTTTAATAAATCTGTTTTAATCTTTACTGGAACTTAGTTTTAAATGAAAAAACCTCTTAGAAACCCTTGCAGTTTTATGAATTTCCTCTGGAATTTATGGCTAAAAGCAAATGTTGGACATAAAAAGCTTTGTGGGTACAGCCCCCGATGCATTATAGATAAGAGTATTAAAAGCAACAGTGCATCTTTGTCCTCGCATGAGGTTACAGAGCCACTGCAATGCTCCGGGCGAGGCGACACAACTTAAATGCTAACATTGGCTCTCCAAAGTCAAAGGGATGTCAGAGCCTCGCTCGCTCTTTTCGCCGTATTCAGTACAAAAGCATCTGATTATAGATGGTGACAATATTGGAGGGAAAGTGCAAAGTACGGGATTTTGAGTAAGTCTTGCTTGTGCAACGGAATCAATGCTTTAAGTGGTTGATTTTTTTTTTTCTTTCCCTTTTCTGCTTCTTCCAAAACTACATTTTTTTATTTTTACTATCAAAAAGCAAAATTAACCTTACTTTTGGTCACATATGTACAGAAATAAACTGACCTCCCAGTATAAATCTTATCATTTGGCTTAATGCTCAAGAAATGAAGCAAAAAAAGACCAACAGTGCAGCTCCCCCAGCAGCATCACACCCAGCAGGAGCGAGCAGGTCGCCATGGTGAGCGTGATTGAGACTATATCTGCAAGCGGTTCGCACTGGTCACAGCACACATCACTCTCATCTGTTTTTTTTTTTTTTTTCCTTTTTCTTGGCTCCGTTACGAACAAAGGATTAACAGAACCCACTCATGAAAGATGTTGTAATTACTTGTTCATAGAAATATTACATCTTTAGGTCTTTTCCTCGAGGCAAATGTCATGAAATCAGCCAGCAGAGTCGTGTGAAATAGAACAAAGAGCGGTTTTCTTTGGTTCCAAAGAATGAAAGTAAAAAAAAAAAAACAGCTTTGTTCTGATCTGTGGAACTCATCGAGTAAAACGAATGGCTGATTTATTATAAATGTCACCAAAAAGCCCATGAGCAAATTTCAGAGCACCTGCACCAATAAAGAGCAAGTGCAATTTTTTTTTATCAGATATTGAGTAAAACATTGAAAACTGTGGTAATTATAATTTTTCTATGCAATGTGCACATAACTCAAAGCCAAAGTACATTATTAAAATGTAGAGACAGAGTAGATATGATGACTTTGGCAGCTAAAAAGAGAAGCAATGTTAATTAATTCAGCAGATGCTTATGAGTGTGTTTGGGTTGCAGCAGGAAGGAATTGTGGGAGGATTTTTGACAGCTTGTTTTTATTGCCATCCTCCAGAAAACTTTAAAAGGTAAAACATTGAATATTTACCAAACACTTTTGGTGGCATTTTGACCATCTGCAGAAAAAAAAAAGTTTTATTTATTTTATTTTGAAAAACCCAAATGCCAAATTGCATGCCGTCAAGCAGCACTAATTGAAACTGAGAAGTCTCTTTGTTTGTGCCATCTGCACACTTTCCAAAATGCCACTGATAGCATTTAAACGCTGGTCTTTAATGATGCTTAATGTACAGAAAATGTTTGCAACATAGTTCATTATTTTATGTGCATCACAGCAAGATTAAGTTTCTAAAAAGAGACAAAATATGCATTTAAATGAGAGGTTTTGGATGACGTCCTCAAGCTCCTTTTGAACCCTATGGGTCACTGGTAACCCTAATGTCTCTTTACCTGTTCCAGCCCTTCAAAACCCCAGTCTAACAAAAATATCTAGTAGTTATAAATCTATGCTGTATACAGTTTTGAGTCAAATCTGGATGCATTGTCTTTTTCCATCTACATTTTTCCTAAAACAGAGAAATACTAAGAAATGCAGATTTAAGCTTAATTTTCTTAATAGTTTATAGTCCATTAAGAGAAACGTAAAAACACCAGATCTTCTTTTATTTTCTTAACGCTCCCTTTCTCTATAGAGGCTAGTTTCAGTTTACTGACGGACTCTCCACATGTGGATCAATAGATTAGCCACTATTATATTCCCACAACAGGATTTTCCTGGAAATCTAATAGGCAGAAACTTGTAATTTTATTAGCCATGGATCATCAAAGGATTCGATTAAAATAGAAGTTGGTGCCATTGTGTCGCTTGGTCTGCTACTCCTAAATGACGGTTTTTTGAACTTCTCTCAACATAAATGTTTTTTTTTTTTATCAGTTGCTGGTGTGTCTGTTTATTTCTTCTCGACATGTTCTCATCTACACTTCTGTTCTTTTGGACACTTCAGATCTTATTGTAGACTTTTCAAAACCCATTTGGAAACAGTCCTCGCTGTTGCTTTGGTGAAATCAGCGGGGAATGCTCTTAACATTCTCGCTGGATTGTAACAGTTCCTCTGAGCTCTCAAGGTCCTCTCAGCATTACAAATCTAAAGCAAATTTCACATTTGCAAGCATCTGACTCTCTGAAAGCACAAAGCGGCGAGCTGGCAGACGTTTCCCTGCACCAAAATACCTTGTACGAGTGCGTGTGTACAAGCCGTCATTTGCATGTGTTTATTTAAAAGCTGTAATGTGATTAGTCATCCTCAACCTGATGTTGTGGGGGGACCTAATCACTGCCAACATGATCTTCAGGTGCCTCCAGCATGTGAGACAACAGCAGGGGGAAATAAAAAAAAAAAAAAAAAAAAAGTGATGGTAATTTCTGCCAGAACAACCTTTCAACCACCCACCTCACCCTCCAATCCTCTCCTCCGCGCTCCTTCCTTTTGCCCTTGTGATTAATTCGTCCTATACCCTCCTCATGCTGCCCTTAAGACAAGAGCAGCTTACTGCTTCCCTTGCTCTGCCACAGGTCCCCACAATGACACAGTCAAATAGGATTAGATTTTGTATTTGGGGTGCAGGGTGTTTTTGTGCATCTGTTTCGGGGCACTGGAGGAGCATCCATGAAGTAGCTTGTTTTTCTGTCAATTTATTTCACAAGAGAAGAAAGGTGCAGCAGTTCGGGTGGGTTGATGCCTTGGCAGTCGCGTTGATGTGGAAAACAACACTGGAGGGAGGAAGATAGTCGTTTGAGAGGGAGATTCATTTCAGGCTGCCACAATGCGATGTGTGTCCAGGAGCTGAAATCGTATCCCGGGTTCAGCCCTAATAAAGCTTGCTGGGATTAAGCTTTATTACGAAGCAGTGAAGCTCCATGAGGCATCTCATGCCACACGCTGAGACTGCAGCATCGTCTGTCTGATCTTCTGTTGAGAGAGGAGCTGCACTCTGTCGTGCACGTGGCTCCATGATGCCTTAAAACAGCAAAAATACTAAACAGATGCTCGGAAACAGAAACAACAGATTTCTGCCTGGAGAGCGTGTTTACCTCATCAGCTGTAGATCAACAGCAGCAGCAAAAAGTATCTTCAAATTCTGTCTGTGTGAACGCAGAATTATTTTTTTATACTTATAAAGTTTTTAGACAAAATTATTTGGTTTAAAATGCAATAACTTGAACATGAGAAATGAAACACAAAAACAAAAAAGCAGCTTTTTAAAATGCAGATGTTTGTTTTCCCATACAACATTTTTGGACTATTTCTTAATTTTTAATTAAATAATTTGAGATGTGGAATTTGCTTATTTGCTACTATAACTAAGATAAACAAAACTACTTATAGAGGTATGCTGGTTCAAAACCCACTCTAATAAAAGTTTTTTTTTTGTGATATTAATATATTCTTGACATATTTTTCTCACGATGGAGGACATATACAAAGAAATTTAAAATTGCAATTATGAATATTGTAATTTCAGGAGTATTTGTTGGAGTTTTTTTCCATAGTTTAGCCAAGTGTGTGACTTTTTTTTTTTTTTACGCATAAATAGGTTTAATATTCGTTATTTTCACACTAACATCTGGTTGCCCTCTAGAGGTTGTTTCTGTTAACAACCACTAGAGTGCGCTGTATCAGCATTTCCCACTGACAGTAGCAGAAGAAGTGTTATCCGAGACAAACATGGTGGAGAATCCTTTTCTTTTCCTCAAAAACTTTGATTTTTTTTTTTTTTTTTTTTTTTTTGCATTAAAACATTATTATTCTTGTTTTTATCTTTTAACCTTCAAACTTTTCACCCAAAAGTGTGGCTTACACTCCATATGGTTTCTTCTTTTTGATTAGACATTTTTTTTTGGTCCTGAAACAGTGCGACATATACTGCAGAATTAAAGTATCAGGAACATACAAAACGTACGAAAAAAAAGCAGCAGCCAGCCGTATTCTGATGCATTCACTTGCAGACAAATAGATCCATGTACGTCTCCTTTTTCCTCATGCGAGTCGGGATCTGGCTCAAAACTGTAGATCAGGAAGGCTCCAATATATATTATGATTGGAGGTGGGAGGGGCTGTAAGCTAGCTGGAGAGAGTGTAAACAGATGGATGATGGGAAGTAGGGGATGGCTGTGCTGCCGCTTTGAACCATATCCTATAAAACAATTTTTGATTTTGACTTAAAACATCATGACAATAAAACGACCACTAGTAACACTTTTTAAATAATTGAAAAGATGATCAGAATAGGACTTAAACAAACTACAGTTTTATGATTTTGTCTAGAAACAGCAGAATCATAATTAAAAGGAAAAAATAGATAATTGGAGTAATACTTTAAAGCTTCATAAATGTTGCAGGAAAATGACCACTTTTTGCTTTTGCACTTTTACTTTTGCAATTTTAAAAAAGCCTTTTTATTTCTTTTTTTACAACGGAAAAGAATGACAGAAAATGAAGTCAAACGAATGGACTGCTTCTAATTTATGAACAGGATTTTATGATGTCATAAACAGCAAATGCTGGAAATTCTGGATGTGTTACAATGCTAGAATATGTCAACATCTTGGCAACTAGAACAACATGCTAACATGACTGAGTTAAATCCGATGCTGAAAAGTCCAATCAGTCTTTTGCAAACATCCTTTTGCACAGAGCAACCTTGGAGAAATTGCACCACTAAGGGGAGGGTTGCATATTGCTCATCTCTCCACCTCATCCGCTGCTTTGTCCTCAAGGCGAGGTGTAACAATTTTCAAACGATGCAAGGCCAAGAGCAGAGATGTTAAGCAATCGGGGCTGGCAGTGCACGTCTCTCCTGTTTCAGCTGCAAATGGAAAGAAAACACAAAGAAATTCGTCTGCAGCTTGTAAAATCCTCTTATGCTGAGAGTGTAAGCTCCCTGCATGAGTGCAACAACAATTGCTTTGTGTTTATTCACACAGCGGATGTGGACTGTTCCACTATTATTTAGCAGCCGTGAATTTTACAAATTGGAGTTTGACTAATTATTAGCCATACTGATTATCAGTGCTAGTATTCATAATACGCTCAATTATAACCATGAGTTCTTTGCCTGAATTGATTAAATTACTGTTTAATTTAATTAAAATCTGTTAATTTGGGCTGCAAATAAAGCGGGCTGCCTGTGGTCTCGAAATCTATCCCACCCATGATGAAGAGCTCAGTCAATGATACAAACTGCAGTTGTGAAACATGAAATACAATTGTATGATTCAAGATAAATGTAGTTTCTTTAAAAAAAAAACTATGCATTTTTTTCTCAACTTTAAAGAAGAGTTTATTGATCCCCCTTTAATTAAAAAAAAAAGCTTAAGCAAGAGCAGAAAAATGTATACACTTTAAAAAAGTAAAAACTATTTTAGTTATGCGTAAAGCATGTTAATTAAAAACAAAAGTGTAATCTTCAAAAGTGTTCAATTTGTTTTTTGTGTATTAAAATAACAGCCCACAGGGAGTTTTTCATTACAATATTTACCTTCATTTTCATTACAATATTTTTAAGAACTATGAGTACAAAGAGCTACAACTTAACTATAAAATGACCTGCATTTAAAAGCTAAAAAGCCAAACTGTGTTGGTATCTTAGATATGATCCTTGACCATTTTGTTTATGCGCTCGTCAGTCTGTTTTGCTCTTTCTTCATATTTTAAATCCCCAAATATTTAATGTTTTGTTTTGAGTAAAATTCTGAAAATAATATTGTCATAGTTTTTTTTTCAAAATATATTTTTGATTTTTGGCTATATTTTTCCTGTTTTTAGGGGATTTTTTCAATGTTTTTTTGCTATTTTTTTTTTTTTTTTTGGACTGCAACAGTTTTAGTCCTACAGCGAAAAGAAAAAGTTCTGATGGTCTTTTAAAAAACATTTATTTAAACACATATGTTTTGCAAATTTGTCCAAACACAATGCATTGTGGTCTGTATTCACCAATGTAGCGAGCATCGATGCCCACTGGTTTTTCACAAAGATTTCTGGGAAATTTCTTGGGCGTTCAATTTTGAATATGTAGGTTGTGTCCAAATTCCCACCCTAATCCCTAATTGCTAGAAAACTAGATAGTGCGGGACTATCCAGTGCCCATGTTCACTACTTTTCTTTAGTTTTATTTTAAATGCATCATAGATTTCATGAAGTGAAAATCAAATTAATTCTAACATTTTAGTTTGAACATTTCATTATGTCTCTTTGTGACTCCACTGGGTTCTGATGATAAAAATGTGGATGGTTTATTAAAAAAATGACAAAATGTTCAACCGCAATGCATTGTGGTCTTTGTCTGGTAATGAAGTTAGCATTGATGTATGCTAGTTTTTTTTTTTTTAATTTCTGAGAAATTCCTAGGGCATTTAAGTTTGGAATTGTAGATTCAGAAAGCAACATAACATGACAAACACTCTATATAGTAGTGAGTAGTGAAAGAATTCAGACATAGCCGAGGACACGTCTACAACTTGCATTACTCGAACATGCTAGTTCACTCTCAGAGAAAGACTAATCATATTTGGAGTTTCAGTGAAGTTTTTTTTATATTAACAAAAATGAGTACTTGTAAAGTTTTTGAGGTTATTTCCGATGAATTACTAAGAAACAGATGTTTGTCAGGGGTGTTTTTGTGTCTACTTTATTGACAGTCCCTGCCTGCCTCTGCAGCTTCACATGGATAAATATCAAGGAGAAATGTACTCAACAGGCAGATCCCATTTATCGAAACTATGGCCATAACTCCTTTACTGCATCACCATAAACAAAAATAACAGTTAACAGCATTTCCATAACATGAACACATTGTGGCTTTTTTACATTTATTTTTATTTGCTTCCAAAGATACTAATGAGTTATCACATCCATTTTACTTAAGATTTTGATCAAATCTATCCGCTCCAAATGGTAAAATAAATCACCTTTGGTTTCCTTGGTTTCTGCCCCCAAAGACCAACGCGGACACATGCTTTTCACAAATGACCACAAGCGTTTCCTTCCTCCTCCTAATACTCCAGATAGCACTTTTATTACTTTATGATCAAGACGCAAGATTGGAAATGGAGACGAAGTAAAAGAGCAATCCCAGCAGACGTGTCTGACTTCATTGGGTGAGACTGAGCCTGTCTTCTTAACCGCCTCTCTGTCCACCTGTCACCCAGCGACAGCAGACTTCACTCAGGTGCACTCTGCCAGTCAGCAGTCTGAAGAATAAATCAAAGTGACACTCACTCTTCGTTTAGACAGTCACAGCTTCTGATCATTTTCATGCGCAATTAATGTTAGCTTGAATCCCCAAAGTGCTGGAGTTTTAATCATCAGAATGCGATACGGGATACGCTTGAATTTTTGCCGTGCAGGTGGAACACATTCCCATCACTTTAGTTCCACACACACTCTTGTTTACTTCCTGTTTTCCTACTGTCTGCTTTAAGAAGGGGTTGCTTTGAGGCCACGCTGCAAAAAGCCCGCTTAAACATAATTACCACCCTCTTTATCACTGACAAAATGAGTGAATCATCTGTTTCACCGCTCAAGGAGAAATCCAATTCCTGCTACCAGGGGAGAATCACAGCATAAATACGTCTGCGCGGCTTACCTTCACCAGGTTTTCCGTCTTTGCTCCATGCAGCTCCGTGTTGGCAGAGTGACCTTCTTTGCTAATATGAATTACAGTTGCATTTACCCAGCAGACGGTGGAGAATTTATAAAATCGGTCTGCCATATCCTCTCATAAGGCCATATCTAAGGCCACAAATACTGCATTATTATCCAAACACATCACGGTGGAAGGCTATATGGCTACAGCCTCTGTAAAGCTGCCAAGTCATGGTGCCTCCTCTGTGGAAATGCAGTATATTTGCCGTTGTGGATTGCAGTCATAAACAAGCTGGTTTCTGTCCATAAATTTCCTCCCATTGTTTATCATTTCATTCCAGACCACATTCACCCTCCCCAGACACCAACTGAGCAAGTCATCTCCCATGAAACATAGATCAGAATTCTGACTCAGAACCTTGGTTGAAAAGGTGGGAAAGCAGGAGTGAAAACGGAAGGCTGCTGTATCTCAGAAATGACAGACTGTTAAGGGGCAGCTGGAAGCAGTTGCTCTTACCTGTGCGATGTCCAGTTGGGTCATGAATCGCATAAGTCAACCGAGCTATCGCAGAAAGTGGAGGTCAAACTACGTCCCGGCAAATCAAAAATGTCATTTACTCTTTCGATTGTAATGACTGATACGCCTCTGAGGGGCGACTGGTCATTAAGGCGACAGCAAAAATCAATGATGAAGGAGCATTTCGGGCTTTTCTGCACAAAATAGCAGGAAGTATTTTAAAAGAGGTTTTGGAGAAGAAAAAAAAATACAAATTATTCTAAAAACACTCTCAGATGTTCGAGAATCTCTGCCATGAATGAACCGAACGACCCGTGGTTGATTTTTGTTCCATACTGGTATGGTTCAGAGGTGGATCAGAGCAGCTTCTGAGAGGCTGATACAGTCTGTGTGATCAATAGCTTGCTTGAGCATAGTACTTTTATTATATCACATAAGACTTTGGTTAAAACATTTTTTCGTAAGCCATGAAAAAATACATTTCACAAAACCTATCCTTCGCCATTTCAGACAAACAAAAAGAGGAGACTTGGTATACTGAACACACTTTTTATTTCTTTGCAAATAATGACCAATAAAAAAGACGCATCGATCATACTATGCAACTCCATTGCTTTCGTTTCTGGATTTTTTCTTTCTCTCTTTTATTTTGCAAACTTAAAAAAAGGAACAAACAAATTGTTGGAGTCTCAGTTCCTTTAGTCAGTTGACCGTATCCCCATTTGTGACCAATTTCAAGCTGATATTTTTTTAATAGTTATGTCATGTACTTTTTAGTGCCTGTCTACCTTGATCATTGACATAAATGGAGATGGACAAAACAAGGCTGTGACGTCACCAATAGAAAATGCCTTACTACGGGTTCCAATAAAATAAAGTCAATTCAGTCGCAATTTTTCCACGGATATCGCCCGATTTAGCTGTTTTGAGACCAGACAATGATTTAATAAGCAGGGATTTTGTCTGAGAATCTTTCAATCAAACCGTTTTAGGCACCACATGCTCTCACTGGAGCGTCTGATTGGCCAGTTTATAACTTGAATAACTTGTGATAAAGAAAGTATGTCATGAAAAATAAAAAAAAATAGGGTTTAGCAAGAACATGTTAAAAAAGACTCCAGGGCAAGAATTTTTGTCTGAAAAACAGAATGAGTGAGTAATAGCTGTTTATTTTTCAATAGTAGTTTATGGGATTTTGGCTTTCTGGAACCAGTGGGTGCTTCTTGTTTGGGGAAGTCCAGCTCTCTCTATGTACAGTTCCTTTTACTTATGCAAACACACATTCAAATGGCGCCAACCTCTAACCAACAGGAGTTTAGTGTCCTGGCTAACAACACTTTGTCACATGAGCAGGCAGACTGGGACCAAACCGGACCAAACCGGAGACCCTCCGATCAGAGGTTACCAGCTCGACCTTTGCACCACAGCTGTCCCAAAGATCGGTTGTTAAATTTAGACACAGAAGCATAAATGTGTTTCTTCTGCCAAGCTGAAATGTTGTCGTTTTCTACTCTGTGATAAAAATGGAGATTGACAGCCAACAGGAACATGAATGTTCCCACTCTCCAGCTACTTTTCTATAAAAAATATGTTTAGATCTGGAGGTCAAAGAATTGTCATTGACTAATACTAATAAAATCTGTGTGCGTGCAAACCAGCTGGGATTTTAAAAAGTTAAACATTCAAGATCAGACATGGTTTATGGCTTCAAGAGTGAACGGTGCAAAGTCAACCCAAAAAGGAATCAATTCAATTTAATACTGTAGGTTCAGGCACCAGGGCAAAAGTTAAGGGGATGTTTCCTCACAGTCAGGGACTGTTACAGGAAGGGGTTTTAAAGAACTACGTGTTGCACACTCTTGAATGATGCTCATTAAGACGTGCATGAGTTTTAAGAACTTTCTTTAATTTTCTCTTCACTTACAATCTTGCCTCGGGACTCGCGACTTTCGCCATTACACGTGCGCCTTCACTCACTCCAAACTCTCTCTCCTTCTCTCTTTCTCTCGCGCTAACATCAAAAACATCTCATATCAGGACCCCACTTCAGGACCCCTTCGCTGTCCACAAACTGCCTGAATGTAAAATCCCTGCGCTTTATTCTATGAAATAACATCAGGTCACACGTGATCATCTGTGGTCCCCCACACTCTCCCCTCCAAAACAAATGTCGTCCCGACATAGTGGAATCTTGCCAAACTTCAATCTTCAGATTGTCCAAGGTATTTTCAGGAAGTCAGTCTTTTGAGACACTGTGCACAGGCACACTCTGGAACATGGTATACATCTCCCTCTTCACACCACTTCCAAAAAGAAGATATCACTGGCCAGGCAATATCTGAAAAAACACTCTGCTCAGTCTGCAGGTGATGTGTCTCATACTGAAAAGTGTGAACCTACATTTACCTTTTCACTAATTACTCAGACTCACATATATTACTATCAGCTTTACTTCTAGCATAGTACTCCTTCATGTGATTTTGGTCTCAGCTCTACAGATCCACTCTAATCATGAACCAAAAATAATAATAAGTTCTAACTAACTTAAACTGTTTTGTGTTTAACTGAACATAACACAATTAACAATCTTTTCTGTTTAACAAACACAATATTACTTTGGTCTAGAAACAAAACTTGGTTGACCTAGTCTATGATAGGTGAGTGTCTTAGGTGGCTGTCTGTTTCTGAAAGGATATAGCTTTGCAGGAGATGACTGCTGCTCAGGGCGGCCCTCTTCTTCATCAGATGATTCAGCTGCTTCAGCTCCCCTCTCATCTGCTTCCTCTGAGGATGCTGCTGCCCCCGCGTCACTGTCACCAGCTCCATCAGACAATGACTCGGGTTCAGCTGCCGCTTCCATGGCGGTTCTGCACAGTTCTTGCTCTTTGTCAGCAGATTCTGGTTCGATCTCCTCTTCAACAACTCTTGGTTGATGCTCAACCTGTTCAGTCGGCTCTGCCTGGTGTGTAATGATGGCTCTCCAGGTGCTCTCATCTTCAGAATCACTGTGAGCATCTCCTTTCTTTTCAGCTTCCTTTCTCCTTTTGACTTTGTTTTGCTTTCTTTTTTCTGTCTGTACTGTCTGATCAGGTTCTTTCTCAAGTGGTAAGAAGTCACATGGCAATAACAAATTCCTATGTAGCACTCTTGTCTTCCCTGAGCCTTTTTCAGGATGCACTGCATAGACAGGACTGTCCTCATGCTTTCTTTCTGTAACCACATAGACATCTTCTTCCCAGTAAGACCTAAGCTTTCCAGGCCCACCTCTGTCTCTGAAGTTCCGTACCAGAACTCTACATCCTGGCAGCAGTTCTGCACCATGACTCTTTTTGTCATATGTTACTTTAGCTCTTTTTTGTTCTTTCTGCACAGTCTCTGTTGCCAACTTGTAGGCCTCTTGCATCCGTTTTCTCCACTTTCGTGCATATTCACTGTGAGAAGTACTCTGATCACCAGGAGTCAGCCCAAACATGATGTCTACAGGTAATCTCGGACTTCTACCAAATAGGAGGTAGTACGGTGCATAGCCTGTTGCTTCACTTCGCGTACAATTGTAGGCATGAACAACTTTGGCTAATGAGCTCTTCCAATCTGACTTGGCTTGTTCTGTTAAGTTTCGCAGCATGGACAGGAGCGTCCTGTTAAATCTTTCCGCTTGACCGTTTCCTGCTGCATGATATGGTGTAGTACGAGAGCCTTGTACTCCACTGTACTTTTCAAGCTCAGAAAACAGTTTGTTGTCGAACTCTTTGCCTTGGTCGTGGTGCAGTTTTGTTGGAAATCCAAACTTTAGAGCAAAATCTCCGAAGATCTTTTCAGCAGCTGTTTTTGCTGATTTGTTCGTGCATGCATACGCCTGAGCGAAACGAGTAAAATGATCAATGACCACCAAGATATACTCGTATCCTCCTTTGCAACTCTCCAAGTGCAAGTAGTCAATCGACACCATCTCAAATGGGTATGTAGTGACGATGTTGACAAGTGGAGCTCTTGTTGGCTTGTTTGGTCGTTTTCGTTTTAGGCAGCTACAGACCTTTGTCACATAGTGATCTATGTCTCTTTTCATAAAAGGCCAGTAGAACCTGTCACGGATTAGTCCAAGTGTTCTTTCTACTCCTAAGTGTCCCATCTCTTCATGTAATTCTTTGAGAACAACCTGATGGAATTCTGTAGGTAGCACCAGTTGAACTTTCGTGGCTGATTTTCTGTACAGGATGCCTTCTTTATCAACAAACAACTTTTTCTTTTCCCGTGTTAACACAGAAATGTCATCCCGCCAGTTTCTCTTGCTAAAATGTGGCCACTGTCCTTTCATAACGACGTAGTCTTTTACTTTGCCAATCACTGGGTCATTCTCTTGTGCTCTTTTTATGGTTTCTAGTGGAATTTCTGCCACCGATCTCAAGGTTTTCTCAGACTCTCCATCAGTACATGCAGTCCTGATTGTTGCTGAACACAGCCATGGTTCCCACTCCTCTGATTTAATTTGGACCTCCTGTGCAATTGATGTTATTATCTCAGGTTCCATTTCTTGTGAGCAGGTGAGCATGTACTTTTCCATGTCCAGTGGCATCCTTGAGAGGCCATCAGCATCTCCATTAACTTTTCCAGGCCGATACTTTATTGAAAAGCTAAAGTCGGCCAGCTCTGCAATCCATCTGTGCGTGGTAGCGTTTAACTTTGCTGTGGTTAACACGTAAGTTAAGGGGTTGTTGTCAGTATATACGGTAAATGATGGTGCATAGTAAAGGTACTCCCTAAATCTGTCACAAATCGCCCATTTCATTGCTAGAAATTCTAACTTTCCAGAGTGCAAGTTGTAATTTTTCTCTGGAGCAGTTAGTGTTCTTGATCCATAACCGATGACGACCAGTTTTCCCTGTTGCCTCTGGTACAATACTGCACCAAGACCTTCCTGAGAGGCGTCACAGTGCAATATAAACGGTTTCTCAAAATCTGGGTATCCTAGCAAAGGGGACAAACGAGGTACTCAATCAGTTCACATAGGACCTCCTGGTGTTGCTTGGACCAGTTGATTGGTGTGCTTGATAATAACTGATCTGTTTGTTTCGTTTCCCCTTTCGCTGACTTGAGATCACTCGTTTGACTTCACTGGATGTTTTCTTGTCAACCGTTATCAAACTATACAGTGGCTTTGCAATGCGTGAGAAGTTTGGAATGTAGGGTCGATAGTATGACAAAAAACCCAGCATTTTTCTCAGGTCACCCACTGTCTTTGGTTCACGGTCTTTGAGAGCTAGCACAGGTGCTAGTTCAGCTGGATCCATGCAGTAGCCATCTTTGGTTACTATTTTTCCCAGAAACTTCACCCGATCTCTGAACACTTCACATTTAGTCGGCTTTAGTTTAACACCATGTGCCTGATAGCGACGCAGCACCTCTCTCACATCATTCAGATGATCTTCAAATGATTTGCTATGAACCAGATTATCATCCAGATATGGCTGGCATGATTCATCCCTTAGTCCTAACAGACATTCTTCCATACTGCGCTGGAACTCTGCTGGTGCTGAAGATAGACCAAAGGGGATCCTAACCCACTCATAAAGTCCCCAGGGTGTAATAAAGGCTGTGAGTGGTCGGCTATTCTCCTCAAGGAAGCCCTGATGGTATGCCTTTCCTTGGTCTAAAACGCGAGTACCATGCACTTCACTCAAGTTGTTTAGAATGTCCTGCACCCGAGGAATAGGATGACGGTCTGTATCAGCTTCTGGTTCAGCTCACGATAATCCACGCATAAACGCAAGCCTCCATCCTTTTTACGAACACAGACAATGGGTGATGAATAGGGAGATCTAGATTTCTGGATCCATCCTCTATTCAATAAGTCCTCCAAATACTCTTTCACCTCTTTTAGCAGTGGCTTCGGTATTGAAGTGTATGTGCGCCTCACTGGTGTTGTGTCCTTCAGCCTGATCTTTAGCTGCAAAGAGGGTATACATCCCACGTCACTGTCATCTTTGGAGAAGGCATTACACTCTTCTCGAAGCATTAGTTTTACTTTTTCTTGCTGGTCTGAGGTCAAGTGGTCAACTGTAACCGGAGGATCCCATGAGTCATGTTTGTCTACCTTTGGTTGTCTCTGCTCCTTTGCAGCACTTTCAGGGATATCAGTATCACCCTCTTCTCTTTGCTGGTTGCTCTTATGGACTTTTCACTTGAACTGACTGGGTCTTACAGCTACTGGATAAACTGCTTTCACTTGCTGCAGCCGTCCTAGCACTGTGCGGGGAACGAGCGTAATGTCCCGACTACTGTTGTTAGCTACAGGAATTGTCATTTTAGAATGACTTCCTCTCTGCAAAACAACAACTGTCTCATGTACGCTCAGACCTCAGGCCAATTACAAGTGTTCTCTGGTTCAAAAAGCACTTCCTGTTTTGAGCCAAGTGGACCTGTCCTCACACCACACTTAATCTCTCTGGTCTGACCTGCAGGAATAGTAGTTTTTAAACTTCCAACCTTGACCACGCCCTCTCTGTCATATTTATCCTCATTTTTCACAATGTGAATCAGCATTGTGGCCTGCTTACAGGTAATTGAGAATGCTTCACCAACTACTCTGGTTGTCACTTCTGGTTGTTGCTCCATTCCATTCTTAATCAGCAGCTCAATCACATTGTAGCCTATGATTGGAGGTTCAGCAACTCCAGGCTCGCTAGAAACTAGAACTGGAACAAATAATTCTATTTGTGGTTGGGTCTCAGCTTTTAGTCTGAACTTTAACTCAACCCAGCCTGCAAATGGTATAGCTGTCTGATTTGCTGCTGTTCCAACCAGAGTCTCACCCGGCCCTAGGAGCTCTTCTGTACCACGCAACCTGACATGTGGAAGAAAAGACTTTCTCCAGCTTTCATTGATGATAGTGACTTGGGAGCCTGTATCCCACAAAGCCTGTGTTAGCACACCTTCAAAAAAACAATCCACCATACACTTTCTTCCAACCAGAGCCTTCAGCTTTGCCTGATTTCTTAAGGACAAATGGCTGGCATAGGTGGTACCTACAGTTTCTTCCTGTTTTCTTTCCTTATCCAACTGTGCTTCTAGCTGTCTAATCCGATCAAAAAGTAACTCCTGTACTTTACTGTCAACTTCCGGTTGGTTTGGGGAAACTGCAGCCTGAACATTTACTTTTACCCTTTCTGATTTCCCTGCAGCTCCTCTGCACCCTCGAGAGAAATGCCCTGACTGCCCACATTTAAAGCAGTGCTCACATTGGTCAGCCACGCCTTGTTCTCTGCACACTCGACATCCTCTCCTCGCCACCGTTCTTACCCTTTGTACTGGCTGAGGGTTAGCTAGACTTTTCTTAATTTCTGCCATTTCCTCTCTAAGCAACCTAACCGTTTCAACCAGCTCCGCCTCACTAGCACTGTTCATAGTAGAAGGTCTGCGGTTTTTAGGTTTCACCACCTCAGCTGTCTGCTCATGACCTTTTACTCTGGCCTCTGATACACCTTGGCTCTGCTGACTAGTCAAAGATTCAGACTGTATTTCACTTACTTTGGGGCTCCTGCTGCTGATATTCTTCCTTTGTTTAGACTGCCTCTCGGTTTCAACACTTGCAGCTTCATTCATTTTCTCAATAAGTATCTCATCTGAAACGGTTTGATCATCCAGATAAGGTTTTAACTGAAACTTGATATGATCGCTTAACAAACCAGTACTTACTGACCTTAAGAATTTCTTCTGAATGAACTGAACACTGTACTGTGCATCAGAACCAACTTCTTTAGACGCCAGTAACAACCTCTCTTTTAATTCCATAGCCCTAAACAGGAAGTTCTGAGGGACTCTCGACTGTCTTGGGTTATGTTAACGAGCTTGTGGTACAAATCCATTGAATTATCCTCCTTGAAATGTCCTTTCAAAATTACTTTCAGTTGCGACAAGGTGAGGTCATGTTTTACTTCAAGCATATCACGAAGACTCAAGCCAGGACTGATCGACTTTACAACGGCTTCAACCACCTCAGATTCACTGTGACCCCGGCTCAAACCCCTTTCAATCTGGTGGATCAGATTTGTGTATGAGAGCTTTTCTTTTTGTCCTCTTTCCCCGATCTGCCCACAGATTTTAAAATCTTTCCGTATTGTTACTTCCGGAAGTCTAGGAGTCTTCACTGGCAACTCATTTTGCAAAATGGGTGTTTTTTACAGGAGACGCTCTGTCAACTTGTTCTTTCAACTTGTGAACTTCCTCCTGTAAAAGTTGGCTACTCTGCTGAAGCTGGGTGTACTTGTCTGTTAAAGTCGTTTCTGTAGCTGCTGGCTCAGTGCTTTGGGAATTTTCATTAATTTCTTCTTCATTACCTGTATTTTCTTCATTATTAAGGACTTGGTCGACTGTTTTCATCATCCTAAGCAGGTAACAGTTTGCGACTTCCTCCTCTTCATCATCGATTACATTGTCCACAGATTCTGTTATTTGTTTGATTAACGCACGCTTTGTCACAACATTTCCAAATGGAATTTTTGTTTGAGCACACACCTCTTTAAGTTGGTCCAGCTGCAAGCTCCACAGTCTTTGGGACACAGTCTCTGCTAAGGCTTCCATATCCATGCTCTCTGCAGCCGGCGAGTCTCTCTCACTGCGGTCCCCGCTGCTTCGTGCACGTGCCGCGTGCGTGATGAGCCCTCCCGGGTGTGTCCTCTCGCTGAGCTGCGGCGGTTCTCACTCAAAGCAGGTGCGCGGCGTTAATCCCAGCGGTGCCTCCAATATTTGTTGCACACTCTTGAATGATGCTCATTAAGACGTGCATGAGTTTTAAGAACTTTCTTTAATTTTCTCTTCACTTACAATCTTGCCTCGGGACTCGCGACTTTCGCCATTACACGTGCGCCTTCACTCACTCCAAACTCTCTCTCCTTCTCTCTTTCTCTCGCGCTAACATCAAAAACATCTCATATCAGGACCCCACTTCAGGACCCCTTCGCTGTCCACAAACTGCCTGAATGTAAAATCCCTGCGCTTTATTCTATGAAATAACATCAGGTCACACGTGATCATCTGTGGTCCCCCACATACGCACACTAACGGGAAAATTCTGCAGGCATCCCTTTTATATAATTCTGACAAATAAATAACAAAGTCCAATTCTAAATGTTACAAGTATGGACGTTCTTTTGAGAAATGTTAGGAAACTTTGAGTTAATATAAAAAAGAGAAGATGACGCAAGTCAATGTAAGAGTTTCAAGGATCTGAACGTCCCCAGATACTACATTAACAATGATTCTGTTTGCTGCCAATAAAGCAGGTTATACGGCTGAACACCCACTTGACTATCAAACCTTAATCGCCTCAAAAGGACACACCCCTGTTAAAACTGTTCTGACTTCCTGTGGCCGCCTGCATCCGCATCAAAGACAGAAAGTTTTCCAGAAGAGAGATCAGCAGCTTTCTACCTGAACGTCCAGGTCTCCAACCCTTCCTGCTCCATGCATGCTGCTAGTAAACAGCAACTGTTGCTCTCTACAGCACAAAACAACAAGCTAAACTCTGGAGCTTTGTCATCCCAAAACTGTTAAACAAGCTTTTCATGCAACGATTCTTCCCTCCCAATATTTAAAAATGGCTCCCCCCAAAAAGAATGACCTCTTCTGCCGCTCCCTTTGCACAAAAAAAAAGCAACTTCAATCCCGTCTTTGACATTTCTTACCACTGTGACATTATCTGACCACATTTTTACTCGTCTACCTTATTTGTAAGTTGTTTTGAATAAAAGCTTCCATAGCTAAATGTACATCAAGCAAAGAGAACCACATTAGCATTCATTTTAGAGCAATTTACACCGGTCTATTTTGTAAGTGTTTGGCCAATATTCACTTGACTCTCAAAGCAAACAACTCCTTAGGAAAAAGTCGGGCCCATTAGCAACAATGGTTTGAATTTGTCAGTCTGTTCTGATGTCGTTTTTTTCTGTTAGCTGTAAGGATTTGGCTTGATAAACTACACTTGAGCAAATCAAAGCTCCTTCGCTAAAAGCAGATGCTAGGTATCGAAAACAAAGTTGATGCCAAAGAAACAAACATAACGCTTCTAGCATGGAAGCGGAATCAGTTAGTCTGGAAATACAAAAAGCATTCTAAAATTACTCTGCAGGCTTATCAATGTGAGCTAACCTTTCATCTAACTATTCAAACTCCTGCTAAACAGAGAAGTCCCTCATTGATTGGTGGAGGAGTTTAAATATCTATGGGTCTTGTTCACAAGTGAGGGAAGATCGACGGGTGGATTGGAGCGCCGTCCGCCGTTTTGCAGTCGCTGCACCGGTCCGAGAGAGAGCTGAGCCAGTGAGTGAGTTTTATATACATTTATCAAACATTTGCTCAGAGTTATATTAACTTCTCTATTTTTAATCTTTTTGGCCCCTTCATTTAAACAGAAAGTTATAAAAAAAATTGTGTCTTATGTTTCAGACGTCACTTTCGTTTGATGACGTCACCAATAATCGCCGGTCCGCTAGCATTAGCGCTGAGCTTCCAGCGCTGGAATACGCATAACAACATTGGTTTTATGACTTTTAAAAGGTCATACTACAACAACAAGTCATTATTTACATTTAAATGTAAACTTCTGTGGTTCAGAGCAAACCCACGTGAAGGAAAGCAGAAAAGCACCACCCAGCGCGACACAGTTTAGCCTCGCAACGTACTTTGTTTCCCTCCACTTGGAGGGTCAGATTTAAAAAAAATAAATATTCCAGACAAACTTGAACTAAAAAAAGCCCCTTCAAATGGAGGGATAGGGACACGGGTAAGAAAGAAAGGAAGGATGGATGGATTACATTTCAGATGCAATTGTACAAACAAGAGAAATAGACTGTAACTAGATACCAGAACATCTTATTTTGTGTCAAAAAAACAAAAACAAATCAAGGGTCCAATCAATGGGTTATAAAAATCTCAAACTGTATTGTTAAATTTCATTTTAAATCCAGAGAAATAAATGGTTATGTAATGTTGTATAAAAATAATACTGTTCCAGCTCCAGCACCATGGCTTTCATAGGAACTTGAATTCTTTGAGGCATGAGATTACCGTTGAGTAACACGGATCAGGACTTCATTTACATACACAGCAATTGACAGATCAGCTTTTCGGGATACAGTCTCTGTTTTAGCTACACTGTTCAGTAGATTTCTTTTATCTAAAAAAACATAAAGACAACGAAGAAGGTCTTATTGCCCACAGCTTGAATCCTGCATATAGGAAACAAATGTCTGCGCCTGTCAATATTTACTATGGGTCAAAACTGGTTTGGTTCTTTTTTCAGCAAACGTCAATAATCTTTTTTTTTTTTTTATGTTTTTCTGTCCATTTTTACATCTAGTTCTGCAGAAGAGGTCACCATTACTAAAGCTATATTGAATTAATGTTTGCTATTATGCTATATTTCCAACCACAGAGAATTTTTCTTTTTTTTTTTTTTTTTTGTGGAGCTGTGCCATGGCAACACGATCTCTTATGTATCATGTTAAAAAAATGTAACTACCATGTTTTACTAATTTAAGTATCTTTTTACCATACATCAATTTTGTTAAATTCTAAACATTATTGAAAACATATTAATTGTTTAGTTTTACTTTTTTGACTCCTTAAAAGATTCTTTAAGAAACATTTAAAATGCATTTAAGCATGTTAATCTGACAATCTAACTTCAATCTAGTTTCAATAGATAGTCCAACATTGTTCGGGGCTCCAAAGTAAAATACAAATTACATTTATTTTCTTTGAAGGAAATTTCTCTGTAGGAAATGTTTTACAGTTTTCCCCTGTATTTGCTGGGTTTGGGAATAAAGGCATCTGCGAATATGCCGCATCTGTAAATACAGAAACCCCACCCCAGTTGCTGAAGGATGCCTGTTAGTGGTCCACACTCGTGAAAAATGCTTGTAAAAAATTATTAAAGAACAGTTGTTGATTGCTCAATATAAAGAGTTTTTAAAATTTTAATTCAGCGCCTCTCCGCGCTCCCCCTCCGCGCTTTGCGGAGATACACCTCAGAAGCACCTCCTTTGGAAACAAAAATTACACCCAAGTGTCTTGAGTTGTTGTAATTTTTGTAAGAGTCACGTGACTGGAAAACAAATTTGTTTTTTGGTATTTTATTGCAAACAAATTTGTTTTACTTTTCTTTGTTATAATTTTGGCTTCATATTATCATATTTTTGCCCACAATTTAATGCCTTTCTTTTGATTCCCTCCTCCTAAAAGTTCACCGTCAGAACCCCCTACCCTTTTGTTGTTCCTGCTCCAAAGTTTAGACACAGCTGAGGAGCAGCGAGTGTGTCTTTTGCCCCACAGCATGTTAAATTGCTTTCCTGAGTGAGATTTTTAATCCTTTTCCCTTGTTTAAGCTGACAGCTCTCTTGTTGGGGCCATGTTTCCCGTCACTCAGCCAGGTGCAACAGCTTTCAAGGTCTGCAAGCGCCCTCCTTTAAGCGCAGACCCATTTACATCTCTCAACAGGTATTTGTTTTAGTGATGAAATTTGGCTTTGATTTGACAGGAAAACAGAAAGTTGCATTTCTCCGCTTTACATAAAAAATTCCTAAAACAGTGACTTTATTGTTCTTCATTTTCATTCAGGATTTATTTCATTAACGTGCATTTAGCCCATGATGTTCACACTGATCAAGCAGGAAAGGGCTTCTTCTTGTTCTTCGGTTTATAGTCCAGGTTTGTCACCTACAGTTGTCTTAGGTTAGGTAAAAAGGGCTTTGGGGGATGTTGTCCACTTGGCATATCTCGGAAGAGAGACTTGAAACCAAGTCCTACCCTCCTGGACAAGTGTGTAAGAAGTCCATCGGTGGCGTCCCCGAGTCTCTAGGACTTCCAGTTCCGGAGATACGCCCACTTTTTGGGTATTTTGTAAGTGTAAATTACTCCAGGCTTTTTCTTTCCCAGCTCTATTCTGATAAATGGAAGCCTTAATGTCATATGATTCCGGCCGCGCACAAACCACGATTCATTTCACCTCATTAATAAATTTTCAAACGGTTGGAACTTCTGTGAATTAAAAGGGATGGCTAACACTTTGTAATGAGATACCCTTTATAAGCATTAGCTGATGCATAATTAAGCATTATTTAACTATTAAATAATGTGTTAACATACATTTTTAGGCATTGCTTTGCATTAAGTGTATTATTTAATGTATTATTTAGCAGTTTGCCATTAAATAATGTTTATTATTAGGGCTGTAACAAGTATCCGAGTACTTGGATATAGAATGGAACAGAATATAAATACTTTATTCACCCCAAACTAGGACAAATAAAGTATAGATGTTGCAGTAGCTTACACATTTACTCAGCAGGTTAAAACATACCTCTAATGGTAAAAAAACACAATAGTCATTATTTAAAGAAGATGAAAATATTAAAATGAGTGAGAAAACAAAAAGTTCTATTTGTACTGTACTCGCAATCTGCTTCTGAAAATTCGAGAACGTGTAATCGCCAATTGTTCAATTCGTGTACTTTAAATATGCAGTACTCCGAGGTAAAATTACAACTGAGACACGAGGAATTTATTGTCCTAAAGTGCAAAATAATGTTGGATTTTTAGTTTATAAACAAAAAAAAATATTTTAAAGAAGTAATTACCAGAAGTAAAGAAGCCTTCTAAATTTAATGTTAGCGAAGCAAGGTTAAACTATCGAATGTTTTCATGAAGTTGAAAAAAAAGAGTAACATAAGTTCAAAAAACTAAAAAAAAAAAAGTCTGCTTTACCCTTAAACACTGCAATATATATTTTTTTAACTATGGTAACTCTTTAACCGATGACGCAATTAACGTAATTCCAGCAAATTCTGAAGCAGAGAAAAGCTGCCTTGTGCTGATTTGCAGGAGTAAAGATTAGTCAAGTGCTAATCATTGTAAATCAGTGGATTCTCCAGCTTTTCATTCCGGCTTTGCACCAAAATGCAATGTTTCATAAAGTAACGTGTTTCATTTTAGTGCAAAGATGATTCATGGCGATCGCATGAACGGTCAAGAATTTACGACATGTAAATGAGTGTGTGTTAAGAGTTAATCAACTATTTGAACTAAAAATATATAATAAATACGAATTAAGGGAATATTGCAAAAACTTTTTGATCAATATTGTGACATCAAGGGGACAGTAGGAAGGTGACTAAAATATTTATCATGTTTGTTTTTTAGTTTTTACCTTAAAGTTGAAATGTGCAGTTTGTCTGTTTTGAGTTTGGATAAAAATCTTAAGTGTTTTCTAGTTGTTACGTTTTCCTTCAGATTTTTCTGTCTTCATTTATTATCTTTTTGTCATCAATCTACTAGAATTGTTGTCGGTCAAACTTTGAGGAATGAAAAACTGTGGTGAATATTTCAAGGATTTGCTGTAAAAAGCAGCAGTGATGTTTGCGTTTTGATTTACTGTTGGAAGATGTTTCGGATATTGACGCAAAAAACAAAACATGGGCAGTTTGACATTGTTTAAAATGACAAATGCCATTTCTTTCTATCCAAATCCTTGCTTTTATCCGTTCTCTTATTTTTAACAAAGGTATAAATCATGGTGATTGCAAATAATTTTAAATTTCATACATCCAGTAAAACACACATTGCAAGTGTAAAAACATATGTTAGGAATCGTGAATCCATTTTGATTCACAAATCCAGCTTAATTTGTGAATCAAATTGGATCGCCACCAAAGGAGTGATCTACAGCCCTATTAATTATGGATTCACTTTTTTTAATTCGTACCTCATTATGAAGTGTTACCAAGGGATGTCACCCATACGTTATTTTGAAATTAAAGTCCCTGATTGGTCAAAGTTTAATCTGCTTTAACTTTCACTGCCCGTGTGTTTGTACGTAGAGCCCGAAAACAGTTGCAGAGACTTTTGTAGCTACGTGTAAATGTGAACATTTTGATCATGGAAGCCCAAAACATGCACTTACTTTTTACTCAAAGTGGTCACTTGAAAGCCCATTGCCAAATATAGCGTCATACATTTATTTAAAGTAAACTCAAAAAAGGATTTTTTTTCCTCCTCTGAAAAAAAAAAAAAATGACCCACCTACCATCTTGTGCCTTTAAAGCTGTAATAATTTTTAATAACAGCACATTTACTGAATTAGTCCAGCTCAGTTGGCAATTATCCCTCAAATTGCTTCATCAGTGTGTGTGGAATCAAGCCCTACAAAAAAGAGCGTTTCATCATTACATTAAGTTGCCTGGACGTTGGCTTCTTTATTGTTTTATTATTAAAATCCTCAGAAATGCATTATTTCAGAGTGGATGATGATTGCTCGTCATTCCCGTCTCCCCCATCAGTCACGAACATCGCTCTGGATGTAGGTTTAATGCCTTCTGTGGGCTTTCTCCCACCTCTGCACATTAATAGAGCAGTCTGTTAAATTACTTCTGCGGACTGAAGTCAAACACTCGCCGGATCTCAGAGCTCACATTTGCCGTCGCTGAAGGTGAAAGTTTTGCAATTTTCCTCCATACAGGGAGGTTATTAGGGGAAGAATTGGATTCATAAGCCTATGGAAAGAAGCAGACTTTCCAGCCTGAAAGGAGTTCCACTTCAAAGAGAACACAGGCTCTTTGAAGCACAACCTCAAGTAGGTGTTGGGGAGAGCATCCCCGTGATTACAGGGCTCCTCGTTGCTTTGCCTCTGGACACAAACTCTGGAAGATGGATGGTGATAGTCAGCGACATTGCAAAGATAATATGATTTGATTCTAAAAGGATTTGCCCCCCAAACTTGCCCGGCTACAGTTGTCCAGATTAACTTTGTGTCATGTCCACTGATCTCCACCTCGGCTTTGGCTACTTATGACTTCTTTTTCCTTATTTCTTTCATCTCTTTCCTCACATTTTGCCCATTTTACAGCTCACTGACCTCGGCACAGATCCGCTCATACACCGAAACCGGTAGAAAAAACTGAACGTGCTCAAACATTTCATTTTATCCTCTTTTCTTCTTATTCTTTTTACTATCTCTCTTTAGAGGGGAAGGACAAGGTGATGTTCCAATTCACTCCGTGGCTTTAGTTCTCCCAATGTACCAGTCACCTTCAATTCCATTACAGCATTTCTGCCTGAATGCCGACTGATGCAAAGCTCTCGTATTTTTCTTTTCAGTTTCTTTTTTATTTATTCACCTTCTTTTTTTTCTCCGTTTTGCACCATCCTCTCTTTAATTCTTTAAAAGCCTCCCCACTGTTCATGTAAAGATAGATGCACTACTTGTGAATGGAGAGAATCCCAATTAATTTGGAGGTCGTTTATTTAGTCCTCCTCATCAGATCAATTTTAGAAAGGAGAAAACGGGGAAAATCGTTACACGGCCTAAAAGAAACCTAAGTGAATTACAATAATTATTTAATGCTTGGTCTTGATCAAGCTAAGTGTCTGTATGGGCTCTTTATTTATTTCCTTAATAGCCCCCTTCATCTCCCAAGGTCCCTCAGTAGACTGTGATAAAAGAAACATTCAACAGAGTGTACCCAACTGTAAAGAAAGAGGGAGACGCAATTAAAATGCTTTCATTGGAGCCTTTTTTTAATGTATAAACCAACTCAGAAAAAGAAAACACAAGAAGCTATAAAACAACCCACACTTTTTTCAGCCTACACTAAGTGATTTTTGTCACCTTTGACCTATAAAACACAAAAGGAGAATTCCATTTTTGTTGTTTTTCTGGACTTTAAGGATTTTGGAAGATCATAGTGGGGACATTTAAGGGTTTTTACAGCACGAGCGTTCACCTACTCACCAAAAAAAAAAAAACAAGTGTTGTTTGAATGAATCCTGTTATTTTCATGAATAAGTCAGCAGCAACTGCAGCTGCAAATTGAATGTAGGGAGAATGAGGTGAGATTTGTCGGCATAAATCATAAGAGCCGGATAATATTAAAGCAGAGTTTAGCCGAACGTGGCGCAAGCAGGAGGCGGGAACCGAAAAAATGGAATAAATGCAAACAAAAGGCCTGCCAAGCTAATTAATTTGTGGAACAAATAGACAAATAACGCAGGTATGTATAATGAGGGAGGTGATCACAAAGGAGATGCAGGTGTGGACATTAGCAACAATGGCCAGACAGGCTGAAAACATCTTGGTAACCAAAATGCTGAAGGTTGAACCTCAGAAATCCCATTTCATGACTTTAGGTCAGGGACACTGCTAGATTTTCTGAGGGCCCTGAGCATAAATATGCAGAAGGCTCCTTCAAGCCCAAATAAATAATGTACAAAAAGTCTGCAACTAAATGAAAAAAAAAGTGAGAGAGAATCTTTTAAAGGTAAATTGACCCGTAGTTTAATATATTTATAACCTTAAAGGGCAACCAACCAAACAGGACAGTTTGAGGCTGACTCCACTCTCAGATAAGATTTGGGAAATGCAAAAAAAAGGGGGCGGGGATAGAGGAGACGGGATGAGCGGAGGAGGTGTGGTCTGGCCCTGTGATTGATAGTGACAGTGTGTTAACTTAAAGTAATTAAAGAATCGTTTTGTCATTGTCTCACTGAAAATAATAATAATAACAAAATTATACGGTTCAACAGGTTCAAGCAGGCTACCTCCCCATCCCACAGCGGCTTTTTGTCTGCCGGTCAGCCAGCTTTGTAAGGGCTGGTATAGCGAGCAAGCAAGTTCTGACATTTATGACGTAGCAGGGCGACCTCTGCCGCAACCGCCGTCAACTTCGCAGAGTGAGCTCCGCTGTTCTCGCCGTCGTGGGAAGACCTCTGCTGCCATTTACGCCAACTTTGGGGAGTTAGCGCTGCTGTTCTTGCTGACACAGGGCGACTTCCGCAACTCTCGGCGTCACGGGGCGACCTCCGCCACTCTCGACTACCTCCACTACTCTTGGCGACAGCATCTCAGAGTGAGCTCCACCGGATTCAGCGTCACTAAATTCAACAGTTATACCTTGTTTTAACCTGTAGGGGGCAGCACATAGACTGTTTTAAATCATATTATACTATGAAAAGTTGATTTTGTGTTTGGTTAACCTTTAAAAAAATGCATTCTGCCAAAAACAAAACATGTATGACTTTGGCACAATTTAATAATTGAAGAAAAAAACTAAAAGAAATAAAAATTTGATTAAATAAAAAAAAGAAAAGTTTCTTTTAGAAGTACTGCCATCTAAAATGTATGCTTCACAAGTTTCCAGGCATCTGCAAGATATTGGGGCCCCAAGCATTTCACTGTCTCTGCTCTGGTTATGTTGCTTTAAGAAATGGAGGTGCACAACCTTCTCAGCCATCCATATCTGATTCCCCCCTTCTCCCAAAAAAACATGTTTTAGGATTCCGATTAAAGAGCGAAAAGAACGCGCCGAGGCATTTGTGCGTGCAGATGTCATGGATTATATCAGTTTTTCTTCCAGTTAAACTTCCAGACAGGAGATTTCACACCACACTGACACACAGCAACACAACAGCCCAGAGAAGTATCACAGCTGTTAGTAAAACTGTCAAGAAGCATAACACATTGATTTGTGTCCTTGCACATGACTTCCTCTCTTCTTTTCACATGCAGGGAGCTGTATCTAACCTCAGGTTTGATCCACCTCTGTCTGATTTGCAGTTGAATCCAGTGTGCTAATGGTGGAATGTGGCTACACTGAATTGTGGGTAAAAAAAAAACAAACAAACATGATATCAGTTATCTGAGGGCTGTTACAGAGGTAAAGGAAATTTTCATTCAAAACAAGTGATTTTGCTGTGGTGTAGTGCTTCACACTCTTCTGTCACCGCTAAAGGCCCTTGGTTCAAATCCCAACTGTGAATAGTTAGTTATCTCAGAGCAAACCTCCAGAATAGGCTAATTGATTACATTGATGGAGTGGAAATGTTTCCAAGGTTAAACCTTGCCTTTGCCCTGAATTAGATAGGCTCCAGCATCCCTATGGCCCAACACAGGATCAAGCAGGAACAAAGATATTGAAGGAACCCATGATTAGAGCTTGTGTGGGCTTCTGTTTGGCTGCTCTGGGCATGAATATGTACATCTTTGGCTAAAACAATTATGCAGTCAGTGACAGGGGTACTGTGTAGAGACATATCTCAGACCCTCTCATGATTGACGACATGTATAGAGAAAATCAAGACTAAAACTGCATTTGTGTATTTCATTATTCAAATTGTGATGAGTCAGGAGCAGACAAAAAATAAATCATGTTATGTGAACAACTTTTTTGTGCAATTATTTAATCATGACCTCTTATCAATTATCATAATAATCGCTGTATAAAGCCTCATTTTTTAGATATTTTGGGCAGAGTAAAACATCCAATTAGAACAAAAAAAAAAAAAACTGGCTTAATGAAGTTTTACTACTATAACGGACTTCCAACCTTTACATTTTTACATATAGACAGTACATGGAGAACTGGACTGATCATCCCCTCCCCCCTCGCATTCCAAATAGTTAGTACCCGCTGGTCCCAGAAAGCCAAAATCCCATAAACTTCTAATTAACCGTTATATTACTCAGTCATTCTGTTTGTAAGAATAACCATTTTTGCTCTCATATTGCATGCTGCCATACGTCATTCCACAGTTTACGACTGATTTGATCAGCTCTCCTCAAACCATATTATTTTATGTTAACAAACTCTTTGTCAGGCTTTATCCCTTATATAACAGATATTATAATAGACGTGGCGTTATGGGTTTGTTTGGGATAGTTCTGTCGAGCACTACAAAGTCAAACACTGACAATGTCACGGCAGCAACACGGCCTCTGCCGCGTCCACTATCTACTCTAGAATCAAATATATCTGTAGCTAATATATATGTGTAGCTAATATATATCTGTAGCTAATATATATGTGTAGCTAATATATATATGTAGCTAATATATGTGTGTAGCTAATATATGTCTATGAGTGGTACACAGATGCCAAGAGGTATTTTCAGTTGAGTTAAAATAAAATGTTCATTCAAGTAAACTGGTAAACCTTTGTTTTTTATATTTGAGAAACAGATTAACAACTATAGGTTAAAGATGGGAGTAACACAATAAAAAAAACACTAATTTGTTTGTAATTAATTAATTAATCATAATTAACATGCTAATTTGACACCCCTAAAAGATTCCATTCCAATGCCTCCACTTTCCACAGATCCATGTTTGTTCACTCATCTGAGCTGGATCCAAACTGTACAGCTGGATAGCTCCAATATTATTTGCCATTTTTGTTGCACTGCTAATGTTACCTCAGGGTTGTGAGGGGCTGTAAGCTAGCGGGAGAGAGTGTAAACAAAGAAATCATGGGAAATGAAGCTGGGCTCACTCGCCGCCCACAACTCAGAGGTGAATTTCTGATTAGCTCTACAGAAACTACATCCAAAATGACAAAAGAATTTTGGATTTTGACTAAAAATATTATTATATATTATATTATTATATATAATCATAATTAAAATAGCACTGGGAACACTTTTCCAATTCATCAATCGATGATCAGAGTGGATCTTTAAAGATAGGTTCTGTTTAGTCATATGTAACTCAAAGATCCAATTCAATTTTTTTATGAAACACAAACATACGATTTTAAAAAGGTTCAAAGTTAGAATTTTAACAATTGAAATAAATCTAGAAGTATTTTCGTGTTTTTACATTTCAATTTTAGTGAAAATATTAGTACCCTGAATAATGCTGCTTTAAAACAATTGTTACTTTGTCTTTTTTGCTTTAAAAAAACACTTTTTGTAGTTTTATAGCTTTCTACTATTAGATATTAAATTGTCAATTAAAATGGTTTAAACTTTTTAATAAACAGAATTAATTTTGCTCTTTACTTTTAATTCTAAAGTTGTAAGAATCACCTAGAAATGTGATGCTAAATGAAATCAGTTATTGGAGTTGTTAACATTTTGCAGAGCAATTTATGGAAGACCGGAGATGGAATGAAATGTTTGGAAATGCTTTAGCACAACTTGAAAATAGCTACTATATTCTCTGTTTTGTTTTTTTTTTTACTTTTGTTGTAAATATTGATAAAGTTGAGATTTAGCAGAACAATTCTTTAGTTAAATTGGACAAACTGTTCCCATTTCCTTGTTTAGACAGGAAAAGCAAGATTCAAATTGGCCAATCCCAATTCCGTCGTTGAAAAAGGAGGAACAGTATGGCCAATTGGTAGAACGTGTTGAAATGAAACTTTTTCCCTATAATGTAATTTCAATTTCACAGCATCCTCTGGGGTCAGAGAATCTCTGTCTGTCTGTGCCCTGGGAAGGTAAACTTAATTTACTGCTATATCTCTTTCCACTGCAAAGGTGCAGCATATCCAATAGTGAACCTCCTAAACATAATCAATTATCTGAGCTCCCATGGCAGAGAATGCGGAATGCTGATAAGACTGCGCAGACGGGCTTTTTTTTTCCTTCTTTCTTTTTCTAATGAAGAGAGAAAAGACGATTTTGTTCAATGCCCTGGGGGAGTTTTTCCCTGTCACCCTCTAAAAAAAGAATTATTCATTGCATCCTGTAAGGATAAAGTCGATCATTTGCAATAAGAAGTTGAGCCGACCCTTTTCAAGTTTAGCGAGAATGACCTCAGGCTGCGTTTTTCTTGTCTTTTCCTCAAAGGTGTGGTTGTCACGTGGCCACGTTGCCATTATTTCCACGTCTGACGGTGGGTGGTATTTATTTAAGTGCAATGAGGCCGTCATATTAAGGCTGCTGGCGTCGCCCAAAGTCAGCGTTGCCTCATACAGAACGATCCTTCCCGCGCTTCATTGAGGCTTGCATGCAATTTCATCAATAACCATACACAGAGAATGCGTTTTATCATTAGTTTGTCGCATCGACAACATTTTAGAAATCGGATTTGCATGAGAAAAAAAGCTTTTATTTGATCTCTGAGTGAAGTTTATATAAGAGTAGTGCTCCGATCAATTCTATTGATCGTTCCATCGAGCTGATTTACATGGGAAGTGCTGGGGCACAGAGATAGGGAGCCTCATAAATAAAGCCTAACGTTTGTATTGACTTTTTGAACATTATTTTTTCATTTATTTATTAAAATTCTCCCTCTGATGACAATCTCTGACCTTTTCGGAAACATGCAACACGGGGGACTCCTCAAACAAACAGAAAACACAGATTAGCCTTCTCTCCTTGTACTTTGTGAGGGTAAAAATGATTCAAAGTCATGCTGACCTTTTTGCACGCATCGTCTGGGGGAAATAGAATTCATGTTCAGGAGGCCAGGCTGTTTGCCAACACACTGTTTTTCTACCATTAAACAAGAGTTATGTCACACTTCCCATTTAATCACAACCCTTCTTTTTTTTTACTGAAAGTCTAGGGCTGAATCAGTGCGATCAGCCAATGACTCACTGTTAGAGGCCCATTTGACAGATTACACCTGCAGTCACACTTAAAAGGAACATTGGTGCGCCTCCGTTTGATGAGACCAGAGTCCCACAGTTCCATTAAATGCTTCCAATTGACCTTCATGGTAAACGAGCAGCTGCACTTTAGTCAACAATTGAACTTAATTTTAACGCAGGCCCCCACAACATCTAATCCTCTGCCGAGACGGCTCTTAATCAGGAATTCTGTCATCGTCGTGATGGGAACGGCTCCACCCTTTCGGGAGTCAAATTTTTAGAGCTGCAGGCTGTCCTGTTTTCTCAAGGGTAGATGAGCGCCTTTGAGGGCGAGCCGAGCAGTTTCATGGTCCAGTGATGTGTGGTAAGCTCTGCAGAAGAGACCCCGGATCATCAAGACAGCCCGGTGACAAAGTGTGGAGCAGAAACCTGTTTAACACTTCTTCATCACTGTCATAGACATCCAGAGGGAGTGAGGCATTTCTCCGCATCCAGGAAGGAAAAGAGACTCCTGGCAAGGTTGACCACGTCCGTGAAATTAGAAATACTTTAGGCCTAAATGGCCGCTGAGTGTGTTTGCTTTTGTAATTATCTACAGTCCCTTGTTCTTGGTTTCTCGTTTTGCTCCGATAATATGTGCTGTTTGGGAAAAATCAAATTGCTATTTGGGGGTGTTACGTCCTCTATGGATGAACCTGGCTCGGGTCTAGGGGGACAAATACAAAAGGGGACAGTAACCCAAACTGAATAACAATAAAAAGAACACATTTTATTAAATAAAGGAAATCCATGTCCTGATAAAATAATTAGTGTGCTGGTTCAAACAAAAAGACAAACCAAAGGGAATTGGAACATTGGCCAAAAATAAAACAAGTCAGGGAGACTGGTAACTTAGCCATGTCGACCTTCGGAGTCAGCAGCTTCCTGCTTAAGGCCGCCTCACCAAAATCTACCTTAAGAAATCAAATAAACAAAGCCCACAAATCAAGACTACCAAGAGCCAACCTCAAACTCAGTAGTGTAAGACTGCTGAGGACAAAGAAGAAAAGCAAAACCATTTCAACTCTTAACTACCTCTTCTCTGCTCCCTATCTGTCTGTGCGAGGCTGCCTCAAATACCTGGCAGGTGCTAATTAAGATCATTTGCCCTACCTGCCAGGTGAACAGAATGGCAGGGCATGTCGAAAAGTTGTAGCACAGCAGCAACAGGATGTAACACCTCCACCCATAATTTTGCTAACATGAGAGTTGACTAGTCCTGCAAAGGATAAAACACGAAGAGGCTTAACGAAAGGGGTGAGAGAGACACAAAAATAAAGTGAGTGAGGCAGGGGCAGGGTGCGTAACAGCATAAAAAAAATTAGGCTGGGGCAATAAACAAGAAACCACAACTGGTGTCCAATAATGTGCAAACAAATGAGCGAAAAAAACATCAAAGTGTCAGCGTGTGGCCTAAAGAAACATCCCCAAAACAATGTACTGGCATAAATCAAATGTGCAAACTAGCGCCCAAAACACCAGGGCAGATTATAAAGGCTGTAAAAAATAGAACGGAGCCACAAACCCCACTTCACACATAGATTTAAGAAAGTATGATTGCCGTCTCTATGTATCCCACTAACCATACAGTAGGAAAACGGCAAAGTGGAGGACAAACTGCTTGATTTAGGTTAGAGTTTAACAGAGGATGCTTAAAAATCCTCTAATGTCAAATGTATAAACAGATATTCTCTTTCATCCCTGCATCTTCGAGTTCTTTTTCAAAGAGGGCAAGTCCCTGGCCTTCTTTTAAATATGTGCACTGTGTGCAAACACCCCAACGAGCTCTACTTCAAGCAAGGATGTGACCCAGCTGCCAAGCTGAATAGACTATTTAGTATTTTGAATTGCATGGCAGATGGTTTTGACCTACCCTAAACCAGCCTCTGCATAAGCCTATGAGCATGTGTGTGCATGTGCGAGCTGAAGTTATTCGTTTTTTATTTCCTTTGGAAACATCTGATTGTGTATGATCTAGGCGAGCGGGGAAGGAATGAGGGTTGGAAGGGTTGAAAAAGCCGGCATGAAGCCGTGTGGATATTCACACAAATTCCCTCAGTGTGTTCAAGCACAGAGTGTGGGAAGGATGAAATAATTCTGCCAAAGCCACATGGGGTAAGGGATGAAGCCTAGCTTTGTGAAAGTTTAACAATTGTGAGGCGGTAAAGCTTCTGCCCTGGAAAGCATAACTTTAGGGCTTTCCTGTGAAATCAGGTTCAGCTGATTTTTTTTTTTCCCCCATTTCTTTGAACCGTTTCTCTTGGAAGTCTTGTGGTGAACCTGCTGTGAACATTCGTTAGAGTGACCACGAGTTTAATCCAATAAACTTTTCTCCAGAGGGAGGACAAGAAAGGACAACAAGGAAGCTTTGACTTCTAGAAGAATACGATTAAATGTACCTGGATTAACATGTCAGAGTGAAAGCCCGGAGATTCCATTTTCAGACAGGAGACCATTTCATCCAATAAAGTTCCAAGACTCCAGTGACATCACCAAACCATGAACTTCTAACCAGACTTTAAAGGCATTCAAAAGACCTCCCAGGCCATTAGAATGCATCAAATCCAACAGAAGTTCACCACACGATGACTCAGACATCCAGTCCCTTAAAGTCCATTTTCGTTACAGGGAACAATTTTCCTTCTGTTAATTTTACTATTGTGTGCCTTTTACGCATCAAGTCAATAAAAATGATGATTCTTTTTTTTTATATATAATTTGATTCCACCTAGTCTATTCATTTAACCCTTGTTCTCTCCTCTGGGGTAAGAATGACCCTTTTATTAGGATACTGGTACCGGGTTGAAGTACTGGTTTCGGTCATCCGCATCCCAAGGGTTGAGGACCCCTGATTAACATCTGTGGCCTGGTACCAAGTAGCCCTCAGACCAGCACCGCGTCACGGCCCGGAGGCTGGGGACCCCTAATTTAATAGGAACAGCCAGCATGTTAAAAAACGAGTTGTGAAACATCAAAAAGTGATTCTGAGGAAGCCTGATTCATGCGTCCATATTTGGCGAGTTGGGAGTGAGAATACGTTGTCCAGGGAGAGTCTGAGTTTCCCCACTTTCTCCATGGAGCTAACAGTGATCAGCAGAATGGCTTAGTTTTTTTATGCGCAATACTATATATCTTCCAATTGTAGCAAGTCTCTTATTGACGGCGTTTCCAATATCTGCCGGGTCTAACGAGTTAGTTACTTTAGACGCTGGTCTCTAGTAGTGGCTGTTCTCCTGTAATACCCCTTATGCTATCCTAGGTGTTGATGTTGGCAGTGGGGTCATCTAGACCCCACAAGACAGCGCACTGAACTTTTTGTTTTCAATTGTTTTTTTATCCTCACTGGTGTCCTTTGTAAACATGAAATCCTGTCCATATTTATCATAGGATAAATAACACGTAAATGTAAGGCCTGGGTCATCTGGACCCCTTAAGATAGCACAAGGGTTAAGATTGCCCCATCCACAGGATCGTGCACATTTGTGCAGATGCCAGATGTCTGTGGTATTTGTGTTGTGATCCAGAGTAGCAATGCCCAACTAATGCTCATTCGAATGAGTGTTCAAACTTAGTGCGGTGGCATACGTCAAAGAAGATTCTGGTGAGGAATCTGCACGACATGTATGGGTGGATTCTAAGAGTATCTGAAACTAGCACACGCACAAGGGTGATATTGAGAAGATGGCTGAAGAATAAAGAGCAACAAGGAAACCGATTTCCTGGAGGAAGTACAAAGAAAGTGAGCGACAAATTAGAAGAACTGGTTTAAAGATAGATTGTTAGGCAAATATAGAAAGGTACACGAGTCTACAGGAAAATAATTTGCATTGAAGCAAAGCGGATTTTTGCTACAGCGATTGATGGTGCAATCAAACATTCACTCAGTGCTAATCATGACAATGTTCTCATCATTTTAATAAATCCTGAAATGTTCATCGGTGTTGTGTGCAATTTTTTAACCATATCACTGCAAAATGAACCCAATAGCCATCACCATTTTGTCAGTGATGCCTGTCTCTAATAAATTCCAGAGCTTCTAAAGGCAGATATGTTGTATGCACGTCCAACTTCGCAAAAGTTCAGAAGTTGTTTGGTTTTTGTGTGCGAAACACGGATACACTGCTTCATGTCTGTCTCGGTGCCTCAGAGATTAAGTTGTCTTTCCTCCAGGTAGGAAAAGAGCTCACAAAAATAACTAATATTTCATAAATAATTTGTTCTTTAGTGTGCCAAAGGAACATATCATATATTACCATATATATGGATATAGTTTATTCTGAAACGCTTAAATATTGCATGATATATGCCCTTTATGGGCTTCTTAAAATTTCCTTTTCCCTAAACAGTATTTTTCTAATCGTTGTTAATTTGTGTTTGTTTGTTTGTTACACTTTTAGAGCAGATCCTGACAACTCTGCAGGATTTTGCATTTTAGGAAGTTAATAATTTGCTGAAGTGTTGCCATAATCTGACAGCACAACTTCACAGGATTTGCTATAAACATAAACACATGTTGTGAATTTATTTAGCATTTTCTCTTGTCTACATTGCATATGTGCCTGAAATAAACAGTTCTATGACTTAAAACAATCATTTTGGAATGTAAATTGTTGTAAAATCACAGTTTTCATTAAAGATCTTTGTCAAAGCAGTATGGCTCTTTCAGAATTAAGATTAAGGCTGTATTCAGACTGGAAAAGTCCCTGGTCTGGATCAAATCCTGAACATAGAGTTTGATCTATTTTCTGACTGGACATTTCTAGAGCTGGATTGAAATTGAATCTGAATCAATCTAAGCCAAATAGAGCCATAATTGATTCATATAAGTTGAGATTGATTCTAATGCATAAAACTAAAGTCCGCTAGCTTTATGCTAACATATAATAGGATTTCTCATAGGACAGCTAATGCTAACACTCAGTCAACCTTAACATACATGCTGACTGAATTAACATCTTTATGTTCTCACTGGCGAGCATTTTCCAAACACTTCTAAGGAAACATTTTTAAAGTAACCATTTGTGGTCTAAAGCGCTGTCTTTTGCGCATACTGTCTTCTTCTTCAGGAATACGATGTAATGCTATAGCGCGATCGCCACCTAGTGGCTAAACTGAAATGCCCTCCAGGAGAGGTGGAACAATTGTTGGAGCTTCTCTGTTTGAGAATCCATGTATCACTGTATGACATTTGCAATCTCTTAATAATTTCACTATACATTTTACTGTAAATCAACAGTAACAGACTAATATGAGAACATTCAAAACATTTTGAAACACGTGTGTCTAAATGTGTAAACTCAAAATTGAATTGAATCGAATTGAATTCAGTGGTTTAAAAGAATTAAAGAAAAAAAATGATTCTGTACATTACTGGTATTTATTACACATTTGCATTTCGCCTTTACAAAACTAAAGATTTCTTCAGTCATTGCCCGGGAATAATGAGGGCGGGGCAAAGTAAGAAGTGTTCAAAAATTGGAAGTCCTGCACTTTGCAATCCTTGTTGGAAAAGTTCACTTATTCAAACTTTATATTTCACTGACCAATTTTGAACATCTGAATCAAGGCCAGGCACAACACATTTTCTTTGGTCTGGTAAAGGCTGTTGCTCAGGAGACGGTTCTCTAATAATTTACAGGACATCTAGATTGTCGGGAAAACAGTGTGAGAAGCGATGTGTATCATGTTAAAAAATGTTTTAATGAGTCTGCATTCATGTGACAGCATTTCAATGAATTGTTGAGTCTCATAGTTGCCCCGTTACCAAATATATCTCGGCTACAGTGCCAGTTTGGTCCAGTTTTTCCCCTATTCCGACTTAGGAAACCCAGAGTGAATCAGAGCTTTAGTCTGATCGGAAATGAACCAAGATCACCTTGAAACATGGGTTCAATTTAAGGGAACCAAATGTGTCCGTCTGAATACACCCTTAAAAGGTTAATATTGATAAATCAAGTGTTCTTTTATAAGAAATAAATGCCTTTAATAAGAAGAGTAACATTTAACTGGGTTTATATCAGAACTGTCCCGGCTAAGAGTCCCCTGTTTCTAAGAAAAAAGTATCCTTTGCATTTCAAGCATCACTGGAAGGCAATAGTTTCTGAAAACTGCAGAGGCACCCATTGTGTGTGTGTGTGTGTGTGAATGTGCACAAAAAGAACATAAACCAAAGGCAGGTCAGCTTGACATTATTGAACGCTCACCAATTAGTATTCTCTGACGGCCTCACAATGGGCAACATTGTAGAACCCAGAAATGCTCGACAGGGGAAATTAATACGAATCACTTTTGTTAGCTTTTATAGTGTGTTAGCTGTAGCTTTTGCTTGGCGATTAGGGATCTCAAAAATATTTAGGAAGGCTCTGCTAAATATAAAGCCAAGGAGACATTCTTATACTAAACCTAACCAAGTGTGAAATAGCTTTGGCTAAGTAAGGGGACAACCATTAATACTTATAAAAAAAAGGGGACTAGGTGCTCTCAAGGTGGAATTGGGGCTTTCACTACGAAAGTGATTTATGTCACCTTTAACCAAGTTTTTATTTATTTTTTTAAGGGTTGCAGCCAGAATCAAAATATTATTTCATGTAACTTCTAAGTAAAATAGTAAACAGATAAGAAAGAAAAAAATAGTTTTTCATTTCTGACTTTTTACAGGTATCTAACAGAGATTCGGTACAGAATATCAAGGAAACAAAGTGGCAGATAATAAAAAAGTGATTTGACCTTTTTGTCTTTTACTCCTCTAACATCTGACTTTTAGTTCCAGTGTTGACATTTTTTTTCAACTGCTGTAGCTCTTTAACCGTTTATGTAAAGCAGCTGATATGCAACGCTTGTGCTGCGTTCACATCGGTCAAGGTTTGCGTAGACCGCCTGTTTTTGGACATACAGTATATGCTGCTTGACGCCTGTGGTAAAAAAAAAAAACTTGAAGTCCCAGATGTGTGGGAGGAGCTACCGCTATCTGTTTTTAGCCGTATTGCTACATGGAAGCTTTGTCATTATATTTGCAATCTATTGAAGATATGCGTGATGTTGAGAGATCAAATTAATTTATTTTAAAGAGCTCTACTAAAGGAATCTCCATGTTTGGGTTCATGAGATCATTCAGAGACTTTTCTCCCCTGCAGTGGAAGCTCCATCTGAATGTCATTTACAACGATACTTCTGTGACCCAGTTGGACGATTTGCTTTCCCATATTAATCTGAGGAGGGTTAAAAAACAACAACAACAAAGAAGAGTTAAATTAAAGGATTTCTATTTTTGTCTTGATTCAAACAGGAAAAGTATAAAGTTCAGGACAACAACTATTAGCTTCTTCTCTTGTTGGATTTGGACTCATCCGCTAATCGCGTCATTGGAGACATCACACACCCAAAGCAGGCTCCCTGATTGGTTCACGTGATGTGTCTTCTTCGCCAAAGTTCTAATTTTTTTTACCTGGACTTTCACGCCATGATGCTTAAATTGCGCTGCTGCCAGACCACGCCCTGTTGGAGGACCTCAGATCGCATCTATACATTGACTTAACATTGAAACTGGACACCTTGACTGCATGAATGGCGTTCGTTGTGAACGCTGCTTTGCAGTAGTGAAATGCAGCGCAATCAACAGAAATCAGCCTGGAGAAACATTTCTTTAAGCAAAGCCAATATTTAAAGTCACTTTTTTTCACATCATAATCTTTATAGTTATAGTATGTCAAAGAGCGTGTTTTATTTAGGTGGCAACTTCTATGGTGTTAAAGGGTTTATTAGGTTCATGTTCAGAAAATTCCTCAAATTCAGATTTTGACTTTTAGATCAGGCTTTTTTTTCTTATACATAAAAAGCATTTAAGATAGAAATTGTAGGTTAAAGTGTATCTAAATCACCTGGTTACAGTTGAAATGGTTCAGACTTATCACTATAGGTGGCGTTAGATCAAATCTCAAACCTACACTCCTACATTATTAAGATGACATGACAGTCTGAATGTCTACGAGGACGACAGATCCAGGGTTTGTCGCCTTCTTAATTGGTCAAATCAATGGGTGGTACATGCGCATGGAAATGCTTTATTAGCCTGATCGGGACTCCACGGGGTGAGACCCCAAGCATAAGACCCTTCTTAAGTAGCTAATAAGGTCCTCGGCAGAGAGCAGGTTGTACCAGGACAGAATACCGACGCTATCACTGTAGGGAGAGAAGAAACTGAATATTGTACATCTATCAAAAAGGATTAGGGATTTGTGCATAAATGTTATGCTAGTAATATATGCAAGTGCATTCAGCACGGCTGAAGCTTTTTGTGCAGAAGCTCAGCCGCTGCGGTAAAAAAAGAACACATTAAAAAACCTATACTCTGCTGCGGCAAAGAGAGCCGGACAAAAGGTTTAGATATTCATCCGCTGCCCACAAAAACGTGCTGCATTGCATCACGTCGTGGTTTCCCGTTACATGTTGTAGCCTAAATGATGAGGAAAAATGTCCATTTTGAAATGACTAAAACATTTTTCCTAAAATGAGAGCTCATTTGAACTATCCACTCTAGTAAATATGGTCTTTTCTGATTAATTACAGAGATTTAAACTGAACTAATGTCGTGTGCCTTGGTTGCCAAGGCCGACGGCAAAGTCTTTGATGGTCTAAATGCTGCTGCAGGTAAAAACATCGGAATGCCTTTGAATGTGTTGGTTCGGTGCCATTTTCTGACTATAACAGTGGACTGTAGAAGTGCCCAAATGGCAACGCATGCCTATATTCCTGAACGCAGCTTCTGTGACTAGTGGTTGTCAAGGGTGATCACGAAGACGGCATATTTTTTCCAGCACCGTGGACAGTGTGGTGTGCAAAAGGCCACGGACAAACCAAGAGCATCGCTGCGGGAGGGGACTCTTAAATAACTAACGTCTCTGTCAAGGCTCCCTGGCTTCCACAGTCTTCAGAATAGTAATCTCAGACAATGCATTTTTTCAGAGAAATACTTTCAGGTTTCTTAAATAAATACCCATCATAGTTTAAGCCCAGTAATTCCACTGCACCAATAATTAAAAATAAATCATTTTGTTGGGAGGTGGAGCTATCGTTGTCATTATCTTATGAATATGTACAATGCTTGTTTTTGGTTTGCTGGATCATCAAGTGCTTAAAATATGTGAACCAAAGTGAATAATCAGTTAAGACCCTCAGTTTCAGGAAAATCAGAGACCCTGGTTTGGTCCAGGCCATAGTTCATGTTGGCTTTTGGATAAATGTTACCAAAGTGGACCAATAAACAAAACCCATTAAATGACTCAAAAATTATACTGTATATTACTACCAAATAGGCCTGCACAATACATCGCAAATGTATCATCTTTGCAATATCAGTCTGTACAACACGCATAGAAAAAGACAACTTAAATTTCAATGTATGGTTACCATAGACGTTTTAAAACCCCACATTGCAAGTCTTTCTAATATCGTGCAGCCCTACAACCAAGATTTTTCATTAAAATTTATTTTTGAGAAAATTCTTCAACAGCTCATTAACTTTAATGGTAATTGTCTCAAAAAACGTAAAGAGTAACCAAACACTAAATCACCTTTTTTTTGGCTTTCAGCCTCTATAAATGAAGCTTTAAAGAGCCATGCCATAATTTTCTTAAGCTTTTCACAGGGAACTAAGTCCATATATATGATCAACTATTACCTTTGGAACACTAAAAAAACAAATTATTTCTGAGATTGTTATTTTTCGTGAGTTTTTTTCCTACCTGGAATTAAAACGACTCGATTCCCGAAGCACCGCCTGCCGCCCATTTCTGACAATTCAAATAAACTTCCTAAAAATAGGGTTAAAAGCCGCCCGTGTGCTGCCCCCTACAGGTTGAAACGAGCTATCACAGTTGAATTTAGTGATTGATAGTGATGTAGGTCCCATCTTATTTCAGAAGTTTCACGTCATCATGCTCTCTAGCTCCAGTACAAAAGCCCCGCCCATCTTTGATTCTGTAAGAGTCGGTTGTTATCATGCTAGTTTTAGCATGCCTCATAGTTGTATTGCCTTCAGATGTCAAAAATCTACTGGCTTGTACAACTTTACACTGGACTTAGAAGTTAGGCAACACTATTATTATTATTATTGAAGACGCAATGTAGCCTCCTTTAGCCCCGCCCCCCTTTTTTGCATTTTTCAAATCAGGGCCAAAAGTGGAGTCAGCCTCCAACTTTCCTGCTATGTTACCCTATAAGCTTTCTATTGATATAAAAATAAAAAAAAATAATAATGTTATTTAAATTATTTTTGTTTGTTTGTTTTTAATAAAAATGTCCACAATTCTGTTCTTGGTGCACCGCACGATTCAAATGGATTACCTGACTTTTGTAGTCGAGGTTAATTTTTTTTTTTTTTTTTTTTTTTTGTTGCTATGCATAATTCAGCATTACAAGTCTTTATGCAGCGACTCTGCTGTTTTTCTTGCCCTGGCTATTTTCTGCCCACCTACTGACACAAGCCTTTCTCTGCCATATGGAGCCCTCTCTTACGGCTCCTAGCAACAGCTTGTCACAGCCTCAGCTGCTGTTTAATAACCAGGACAAAAGCAGACACACTCGCATGCATGAAAAGGTAGCTTACAGACACACGGCATAAGACCTCACATAAATTCTGCCATATATGTACATATGACTTAGGCTTATACACATAAATGAAAAATAAACCATAAGTGCTTTATAATAAGTGACGTCTTCCAAAGGAGGCTTCCTTTTGTGCAGGGGGATGCGGGTCAAACCACCAACCTTTGGAGTGAAAGATTATGACAATTGAACCATCGCTGCACCCTTTCAACTCTTCCAGTCACACTCAAAGGAAGCATTATCCTGAGCTTTTCATAAAGTTTTCTGCACCAACAAAAAGGGGAGGATTATTTGTCACAGGAAAAAGCAGGATAATCCTTCATAGATGATCTCTGCTTTTACTTGTGTACAGAATGGACGGGCCAAGATGGATGAAGCCTCACTGCCTTGTTGCATTCAGAAGTGTGAAATTCTAAAGATCCAAACATTTATTTTCTTGGATTTCACATATTTCGGTGTGTTTTGTTGAGGTCAGGGTATGCTGTGCCGAGGATGGGGATGGTAATTGGCAGATTTTTCCATTCTATCCTTTTTTCACTGAAGATATATCTAGATGTCTTTATCATGGGTTCTGACTTTTTTTTTTTTTTTTTTGCCATTTCATAAAGACATATGCTTTTGTTTCTGTCTTACATTGATATTTTTCACTTCAGAAAATATGGGGGAAACTTGAGCTGCCTGGAGCCAAGGGGGTCCTTGCTGTTTAGTGGAACAGAAACAATATTAACAACATTAAAAATAAAGTATTATATTGAAAAGCTCATTTTGACCACACATACATCATCTGTGCATTCTAAAATTGCTTTTTACTTCACAGAACAAAATAAAGATTCTTGTTTTACTTTTCCTGAAGGATTCAATTTTTTGCTATTTTAAATTACCCGACCGAGCTGCTTTCATGGCAGACGGGATTTGCGTTTAAAATTGCCCTAAAATGTCCTTGATGCCCTGGCATTTCGGGACTTCAATCATTGCCGCATCATGGATCACATGGATGATGTTTGGCGAGTAGCTCGGGTTTTTATGTTTTGGAGAACTCTACAGAGGTGCCGGCAAACACCTCTGTAGAGGTGTTCACCAGATCATTCAGAGACGCTGAAAGGGTGGCAACTTGTCTAAGGTGTATCCAGTAGTCGAGACAGTCTCTGAGAACCGTGCAGCCCCAGCGGGTTAAAAAAATGGATGGAAGTTCAGGATGAAATCCTCCCATTGAGCGGCCATATTGGATTTTCTTCCTGCTGATCAATTCACGGAAAACATAATTTGCCCAAAGCTTAGTGCCTCACCAAACCACGCCAAATTTCTTTTTTTTTTTTTTACGTTTTAGCGCACAACATCTGCCACCAAAATAATGCTGCAATGTACACTGACTTAGCATTAGCATAGTTATTTAAGAGTGCAACTGTTTTTCTAGTATAGCTCAATAGTATGTAAAATATAGTATATGAATTTAGTTTTATGTTTACATTTATAACACTAAAAAAAAAAAAAAATCAACCGAGTGTTTTAAAACCAGATCCTGGATTATTAGTCCTTCAAAATAAAAAGTCTAACCAGTTTTGACTTTTTAATATTGTTTAAATCTTCCTCCTTTTTTCATCTTAGGAAAAAGTAAGAACACAATGTAAAAAGGGCCGGACAACAACAAGTCCAAATCAGTGCTGCCTTATTTTCTGCCTTAAAGCATGCAGAATGCATCCTCACACTGACCTGATTAAAAATGAATGAACATTCCTGGAAGAGATGACATCATGAAGAAGCGCACACGTTCCACCTCATGGATGGCAGTGCTCTTAGCATCCGGTGTGAACCCATACAATCTAAAGTTGTTACGGGCAGTTTGGAAAACACTGAAATTACTGTGTCACTGTTAAAAGAGGAAGCTATTTCCCCTCTGCTCTACATTCCTGACATGCCCTATCTACTCAATTTTTTTGTTTTATTCCTTTGTTTATTTAGGGTGCAGCTTTGCCGCTTTGCCTTATTTCAATGTAAACATTCAGTTTTATTTTAATCTTCTCCTCCGGAATGTTCCTTATTTCATTGCCCACCGTTTTTATATTCCCACCAAAGTAAACACGGTTATTAAATTTTCTAGCTGTGTTCGGAATTTAAGCGCATGCAAAGAGAGTGAAGTTCATAAAATGTTGAAGGCAAACTGTTTTTCCCACTGACCTCAGTAATTGCAGAACTCCAGCATCTGCCTTTGTCCTCTGTTTCTCGTCAGGATGATTGCTGTCATAGAAAGAGTCAATACAGAGAATAGACGTCAGAATTGACCAATTTGAAAACAGTTGTGCAGCTTTGAAGTATTCCAGTAGAGTTGCATTGATGTACACAATACAAAGCAAAAAGTTTTTATGTAGGATCTGCAGACATGCATATTTAGATTTAAAGAAGTCGATTTATCATGAGAACATGAGACAAATGAGACACTAAAGCCTCGCTTCCCCTACGGATCAGTTCATTCTGGCGAGCATTTCCATTCTGTTGAGCCTCGCTTCCACTGAGCGGTTTGTTTTGACCTGTTTCATAATCAAACCGGACCATATCGTACCGGACTGCTCAGTAACCAAAGTAGCTTAAGTAGCCAAAAATATAATGAATTAATCTGTTGTTTTTCTGTTCTGTATAGCTCAGGTATCTGCAACCTGCGGCTCCAGAGCCACATGTGGCTCTTTTATCTCTCAATGGTGGCTCTCTGGTTGAAGAAAAATAAAATAATAGTAATTTTCAAAAAATTGGATAATAACGTTTTTGGCTAATTTGTTTTCTAATGGAGTTTTAAGAAAAATTTAAAGTTTTAGCTTCTATTTTGGCAACATGCTAACGTTTTTGACTAAATTAGTTTACTAAGGAATTTTATGCTAACTTAGCTAATATTTTAGCAAAATGCTTTATGTTTTCAGCTAATTTGTTATCTACTGAAATTTTTGGGGGATAATTTGGAATTTAGCTTCTATTTTAGCAACATGCTAACATTTTTGACTAAGTTAGTTTACTGAGGAATTTTAGGCTATTTTGGAGTTCAGCTACTAATGAAGCAACAAGCTAGCTTTTTGGCCTCTGATTAGTTTTTTCATGCTAATTTGGAGTTAAGCTAATATTTCAGCAATATGCTAACATGTTTTAGCTAATTTGTTATCTGCTGGGGTTTTAAGGCTAATTTTGAGTTTAGCTTTTATTTCAGCAAAACATGCTTACATTTTTGGCTGATTTAATTTACATGTTTTTTGCTCATTTGAAGTTCAGCTAGTAATTAAGAAACGCACTTGCTTTCTTGCTACTAAAGTTAAAAACATTAAAAAAAAATTCCCTTTTAATGTATTTTTATTTCTTTTGTTCGTGCCAAAAATAGACACTATTCACATTTATTAACAAATAACAAAAAGAAATGCAAAAATCCAAATTTAAATGCAAATAAATGCAAATCCAAATTTCTTAAAGGCTAGCGTAAGTCAATGCAGCTCCTTCTAGGTTTAGATCAGTAGAAAACCTGCTCTTTTTTACTGTTAAAGGTTGCCGACCCATGCTATAGCTCTAACTCACATATTGTCATAGTTGTAGTATTGTTGTAAATTGTGTCCTTATCCTTAACAATGTCGGGTTTGATCATACATTCGTTAGAATTACCATCTCCATTTAAACTTTGATCAGTTTCATGCTGTTGGCCTTTTATTTACAGAAAATAGAAGAAATATTTTTAAAATGTTTGGGATTTTTTCATGATTTCTTTCTTTTTAAAATATTTTTAAAATATTTTAAATATTTTAAAAATATTTACAATATTTTGTGACTATTGTCTTAGTTTGACATTAAAACCCCTGCAAAGCACTGACATGGCCTGACTCTCACTCACTCTTAAATAAACCATTTCATGCTTCTTTTTCTTTAGTTCTACTATAAGCCAATCTTTCCTGTTTGAAAAATGAACAATCATTGGGTTTTTCTCACTTGTTAGAAACTACAGTTGCCCTTAAGTCACTTTTTCTTATGGTTCCTGTCTGTAAAATCAGTCTTGATTCATCTTTAGATCTTCAGCACTTTCTTATGTTTTTGCAGAAACTGCTTGTGTCAGAAAATCTATTGTTAAGCCTAATTGAGTTTTAATTTTACAAAAAAAAAAAAAAGAAAAAATAGGATTAAATCCTTTCCTTGAACTATTTGTACATTCGGATCCCTTTCACCGCGAGCTGCCGTTTTGGCCTCAGCGCCTGCTGAATGCGGGAGCTCAAAAGACAAGGCAATTTTGTGTAGTGAAACCATTTTGCAGAAAGTAATTTTCCCGGCACAGGGGCTTAGTTCAGTGCTCATACAGGTTAGCACCAATAAATTGCCCACTCTTATTGTGCTTTTGACATATCGTTTGGCATTATGTGTTTGCTCGGTATTACATTTATCCAGGGTACAGAAAATATTGCAAGGTCACATTCTATACTAAAGTGGATTTAATGATGTAGCAACACCAGGGACATTTGGATGAGGATAAATGTTGTGACATTTTTGAATCGGTAGAGGAAAATGCAGGAATATTGTTTAAAAGCCTCACAACACCTCGCCCTACAGCTGGAGCTTTTTGTCCATCGAAAACACGATCTATCACTCGGATTTGTCCTCTTTAGTTGCCGATAATATGCCACGGACTCTTTCTTTTTCTTGATAGCCAATAAAGTTGCTCTAAGTAATCATAATTTTTCCTCCGTGCTGTCACCACACAAACACTAGACCTGCATCCTGCAGAGTGTAACGCTAGTAATCAACCAACCAGTGGGCCTCACAGAAACCAATCAGCAGCAGACGCCGTCTCTCCCAGCGTGACTGGCCGTATCAGAGATGGCCGGTGCCACCCACAGCGTGCCATCTGCACTGCGTTTCATTTCAAAGCGCCTTCCACCGTGGATCTGCTTTGGAAGGTTTGCACTCGGTGGACTTTGTGTGCAGAGAAGCCGCTGGGGATCCGCGGCTTCAGAGTGTTGGGAACGGGTTTTGTTCTTTTGATGGGTATTGTCTAAATCTCTGCTGCCATTTTATGCATTCCCGTTTCCTCTGTGACTGCCCACAAAGCAAAAAATTCTCAGGATTACTTCCATGTTTTGTAATTGAACTGGTCAATTTATGATTTATTCTTTCTTTTGGAATCCAAAAATTAGAAACATATTTTTGTGATATATTTTTTTTTATTTTATTGATCATTTTATTTATATTGTAAGCTGATGGCTTTTTCTCATTCTGATTAAACGTCTTTGAAGATTCACTTAAATAAAAACTGGTTTACTAATGAGTGTAATTTCGATTTTTTTTTTTTTCTGTATAGTTGAAATATTTTGTCCATAAAAAAAAATAACCGACATTTGAGGCTGAAAATTCTGTGACTCTGCTCATGTCAGCTGTGCAACATTTTAAATTGATTTTATTTGTGTTATTTTGACACTTTTGATCCACTTTTATTTATTTTACTGGAAATTTTTTTATTGATACGTAATCAACACTTATATGTATGTTACTAATTGCACATAAGCGACTTGCTAAATAAAGTAGGAGTGAGGGTTTATAAATGATTAATTAAGCGTTAACTCATGCCCAACTAATGCTTACAATCGTGTATTTATTATTTATAAAGTGTTACCTTAAAACTAGTATTATTGGAATTATTATTAACATGTTCTTGTGGCACTTTTCTAAAACAAAAATTAATCTCAAAAGTAGGATAGGCAGAGTAACCAACAATCTTGCCTACAAGTCAGGATAATTTCTACTTCCCGTTTGCAGAAACTGTCAAGAAAAATGAAATTTTTTTGCTAAAAATTGCATACTTTTAATTAAAAGACCACTGAGAACAAGTTTACAAAAGATTAAAGGTTAATTGTAGGTCTTTTAATTTTAATTTGATGTCATCACTGGAGGTGCACTTTTATGACTGTTAATTGAGTAGATACAACATTTGCTGTTTAAATAGGAGGTTGTCATGTCTAAAAATTCAATTCTCCTGAGCAACACATAGGTGCATTATTTTAACCCTTGTATCTTATGGGCTCCAGATGACCCCACCCTTATATTGATGTGGGATCTCCTCCTTTAGCAAAGGTGGACAGGATTTTATGTCTGCCACAGATTCAAGTGAAGATGAAAAATCCTTGAAAAAAAAAAAAATGTCAGCGCAATGTTTTGTGGGAGAGCCTGTGAGATAGTTTATGGAATTATTGGGTTGAAGACCCCAGGTCTGGCCCATAGATGCTACTGTGACATGTACCACCTACTTAATTACAGTGGTAGGCCATGTGCACTTTTTAATGGAAATACTGCAAAGCAATGGCTGCAGCCTCTTTCAGCAGAGTGATGCTTCCTGCAAGCAATAAAAGGTTCATGGAGAGTTTGAGAAGCACAATGAGTCCAACATATTCATTCACACAAAAGACTTAAGGATCTGAGATGACACAGCAGTTCTGGTGGAATCTAGTAGGAAATTTAAAGATCAAGACTTTCAAAACACACTTTATTAAATTAAAGATATAATGATTGGTGTCCTACAAGAGCAAAAAGAAAAATCGGTGAAGTAAACAAACATGGACTTTACTATGGTGTCCAAACTTCCTATCTACTCACCTAGCTACAAAAAAACTTCATCCTTCAAGACTGTCTAGTGCCCGGGATTTTAAAAGCAATTCACATATCATGTTTTCTACTTTTTTTTTTTTTTTTTTTTACTGTAATTTAAACAATTTCTCAAAGCTAAAACCTGATTAATTTGAACATTTTACAAAGACTATACTAAAGATCTATTTTGTTCTGATAATGAAAATTTGGATAGTTTATGACAAATAAATTAAAATACTTTATTTATTTATTTTACTCATGAGAAGTTGTTCAGGGGTCCACAGTATTGTATTGTATTGTTTATTTTATTCCATTCATGAAGAGAGCACTACTTAAAATATTCAGTACACATTAAAAGTCCACATATCTTCATGACAGGAAAGGAGCAATAAGAAGAATACATTCTTATTTAATTTCTGCCCCTATATTACACCTAAAAAAAATAAAAACAATCCTAGATGGCTTTAGCGCCTGTCCCCACATACTAATTACACATCACATATTCCTCAAGTTTCGTCTTTACAAATATTTTTTTTTAATAATATTTTGTTAGTACAACTTTTCAAAATGTCTTGTTGAGCATTCCAAACTTTTACCCCAACAAAAGAAAAACATGACTGCTTTAAAGCAGTGCGAGCAAATGGAAACTTAAAACCATATTTCCTCCTGTGATTCTCATGTTCTGAGGTGAAAACAAATCATTTTTGCAGATTCTCCGGCATCTCTCTGTTTTTAACTTTAAGCATCCCAAATAAAGTTTGCTGTTTACAGTGGTGCAGTGGTTAGCACTCTTAGTTCACAGCTGTTCAAATCCCGACTGGGACCTTTCAGTGTGGCGTTTGCTTGTTCTCTCGTGTTTGCATGGGCTTACTCCACACAGCTCAAAAGCATGCTTCATGGGTTAATTGGTTACTCTGGCAACCCTGTGAGTATACGAGATCAACTGGTTTTAAAAGAAATGAAGAATAAACTGCAACTTCCTGCTATTCAGAAGAAGTACTGATTGGTTCAATTTTGGTCCTGCACAAATATATTCCACCTTTTGAAGTTACAAACTTCTTTTTTTATGTGCTACTGCTCAAAAACTGCAAAATCAACTTAATTCTTACTATTTTTACCCAGAACAAGATAAAGTTTGACTGTGCCATAAAATCTTCCTACCTCTCCTGCAAACTCACTTCAAGTATCCAACTACAAGAAAATATCTTTAGCACAATATCGAATCCCTTCAAGTGAGCCTTTTTTTTAATGGTTAAGTGTCTGTCTTTGTGTGTGTTCCTCTAATCGAGGTAGATCATTGATTTTGCTTGAGTGTAATTCATTCTCATCTTTGTCATTCTGACAGAAGATTGTGCTGTGTTAGCCAGATGCAATCAGGGCACAGAAACAATAGACGCATTGTCTGCCGCATTTCATTGTATGAGGATGATTTCATTCTTCAGCAAACCTACAGCAGTCGCAGAATACCTCTGGGTCCGCTGGCAGCCTTGACATAGAAACCTTAGATCCATCATGCCATATCTTTGTCTTTCTGTGCTTTGTTACATTTTAGGGACCTTCTCTCCAGTGAAGATAAATGCTGTAAACACTGCTTTATGAATGAATAAATTTCCCCTGTGCCACCAACGCTCCATGGCCCACCGTTAATAAACTGATTCATGGTGTAATTTACCCTCTCAAGTGTTCAGAGCCCCCTTTTTATACCCTCTATTTATGTTTGCTGTTATTTCAAAGAGTCAACGGAAAAGAAACGCGGGAGAACGACGATAAATCACATCGCGCGGCTTTAATTTATAGACGCGAACCGGAGGAACACGAACAAATTCTGTCAGAGCAGATACCACCAAGGTAGAGAAACAGGAGGGGAAAAAAAGGTAAAATAAATAAATAAATAATAATAATAATGGCTGAAACAGAGACAGAGAAAAACAGGTTGAATTTCCAGCTTAAGAAAAACGCATTTTTTGTTTATTTTTAAAAGAATCAGAACCACTGACGATTGCTGATAATTATCTGGGATGTATATATAATGATCTAAAAAGAAAAAAAAAAGGTTAGTATGCTATTTATAAAAAAAATCTTGATTTAGACATCTACAGTCAAGTGTCCCATCTGATTCAAAGTGAAAGCTGCAAGCTGAGTGACTTTAACTCCACCGGTGATTTGAAATTCAAATACCTTTGACCTGTGGTCAAGGTCTGACAGAGGGACCATCTGTTATCAAGTCACAGCGCGGTTGGTGGACAGGACCTCAGGTAACGTCCCCATGCTTTCAATTGCTAAAAAGTACTGTGCTGCCACTTTCTGACAGTAAAAACAACTGTTTTCTTTCTTCCCAAACAAGTCTTTTTTTTTTTTTTTTGTTGTAGATGTCAGTACAATGGATCGTGAAATGTTGGCCTTATCTGTCGTCAGTTTGGATAACCCATCATCTGCCAATTGAAATATGTTGTTGCCAAGATCTTCAAGAACAATGGATTTTGATGATGCTCCTTTATCATTATGGTACGCCTTACGAGAGTGGGAGGTGCTTAGGGTAAATTTGCTTGGGTAAACGCAACTTCTAACTGATATACAGTTCCAGTGCTTCGCGTTGTGATCTTTAAATAAAATGAATTTTACTATTTTATTACCATGAAAGTCATATTAATATTCAGGTATATATATTTTTCTTAAAGTTAAAAAAGTCCCATTATTTGTCACGCACCTGGGTGTGTGAAATTTGTTCTCCGCATTTGACCCATCCCCTGGGGGAGCGGTGAGCTGCAGACACAGCCGCGCTCGGGAACCATTTGGTGGTTTAACCCCCCAATCCAACTCCTTAGTGCTGAGTGTCAAGCAGGGAGGCACTGGGTCCCATTTTTAGAGTCTTTGGTATGACTCGGCTGGGAATTGAACCCTCAACCTTCCAAACTCAGGGCGGACACTCTTCCACAAGGCCACTGAGCTGGTATATTTTTCTTCTAAGTCATACTCTTTCAAGAAATAAATAATTTGTTCTATACAGTCTTGGGAAATATCACAATACATATAGTGAAACATATATCATAATATGTATCATCAAACTCTTGTCAACACACGCCGCTAATAAACACATTAAAAACACAAAAATAATAGATACGTCGCATAAGTGACCTTGATACAGTCGAAGTAAACTTGCTGGTGTTCAATTGTTCAGCCGTGATGTATTTAATTGCAGTTGGATAGAAGCTGTTCTTAGTCTTTGATCTGATAGCCTTTGCTGCCTCCCTGATAGTAGGAGTTCAAACAGACTGTGTGGGTGGCCTTTTTAATCAGCTCAGTGGAGTTTAGACTCCAGAGAGATTCTCCTCTTTCCAGGAAGCGGAACTTTGCCACCGTTTCCACAGTTTAGAACAAACTGTGAGATGTTTGTTTTGTGGTTCTTATAGTCTATTGTTGGTTCATGGGTTTCACTTTCTCCACATCGGCAAACCTCTCCATGGTGTTATGACCGTTGGTGTTGGGTAGGGATGCATGTGACGAACGATAGTCTTCCTCTGACTTTGACCCGACAGGATCTACCTGCAGTTAAGGTGTAGAGGACCAATGGATCCAGTTTGTCCACCAGTTGGAGATGAGGAATAGTAATATTTTGACATCCAATTAAATCAAGACTCCCCAATCTCCGGGCCGCAAACCCGAACCAGTCCTGTACTGGGACGTGGACCGCACATCCCAACAGCTCAGTAGGTACTTGATAGTCGGTACGGAACACAGTACCAGGCACAGACCTGGGGTTGGGGTACTGGTACCAGCTGCATCCCGAGGTTTGGTCTGTGTTTAAAAGTTTTTAAAGTTTAAAAATGTAATTCTATTGTGTTCAATAAATGTTTATTCTGCTCAGCCCGCAACCATTCAATTCTGTTAAATAGACTTTATAACATGGTCGGTCTCACAGGAACAGTTTTCAGCTGGCTAAGGTCCTATCTAACAGACAGAACCTTTTTTGTCAGCTCTAACGAAGCATCTTCCACAGTCCTTCCATTGACCTGTGGTATACCACAAGGATCCATTTTAGGCCCCACTCTGTTTAACCTTTATATGTTCCCATTGGGAAATATCATCAGGAGACATGGCGTTGACTTCCATAGTTATGCCGATGACACCCAGCTTTACGTTGATGTGTCTCCTGATGAACCTACTACAATAAATGAACTTGTAAATTGCATAAATGATATAAAAAACTGGATGGCAGCAAATTTTTAAAAACTTAATAAAGACAAAACAGAGATATTAATTATTGGTCCAGAAGCTGACAGAGAGAGTCAGACTGAAATGTCAAAAAACTTTGGCATGGACGTGACAAACTCAGCAAAAAACCTTGGAGTTGTGTTTGATGCAGATCTCAATTTTAAGCAGCATATTTTAAATGTAACAAAAACTGCATTCTTTCACTTAAAAAATATTGCCAAGGTAGTGCCCTTCCTCTCAAGATCTAGTGCTGAGATTTTAATCCACGCTTTTATAAGTTCGAGACTTGATTATTGTAATGCTCTTTTAACTGGACTTCCGAAACAGTCTGTTCATAAATTGCAACTGATTCAAAATTCAGCTGCGCGTCTCCTAACCAACACCAGAAGAAGAGACCATATTACTCCTGTCCTTAAGTCCCTGCACTGGCTGCCTGTCAGTTTTAGGATAGATTTTAAAATTCTTCTTTTAGTTTTTAAATGTCTTAATGGTTTAGGTCCTTTATATTTATTAGATCTCCTAAGTCCTTACTAACCACCAATAGCTCTCAGATCCTCAGGCTCCACTATATTAACTGTCCCTAGAACTAAGACCAAGACCTATGGTGAGGCTTCCTTTCAGTGTCTTGGCCCTCGCCTGTGGAATAGCCTGCCCAAGGACCTGAGAGCTCCTACATCTGTGGAGATCTTTAAAAACAAATTAAAAACCTACCTTTTTAGTAAAGCTTTTAATGATTCACTTTGAACTTTTAGGGTTTATTATTGTTTTAATATTTTGTTATTTCAATGATGATGCTAGTTTTGTCGCAAGTTTTTCATATGATGTCTTGATTTTATATGTTTTTATGCTGTTTTTGTCTTGATGAGGTGGATATTTCTGATCTATTTTGCTGAAATATGTTTTCTTTTAACTTGTAAAGCACTTTGGGCTGTACAGAAGTACATGAAAAGCGCTCAACAAAAAGTAGAGTAAAAGTAAAGTTTGATTGATTGATTGATTGAACCTAAGGTGTGTTTCGGATTTGGCCCCCTGTACGATTGAGTTTGACACCCCAGGCTTAGCACATAACTTTGTACTGCTCCAGATCCTCAAATACAAAAGTACGAAGTAAAATACTGACATATACTCTATTAACCTAACACGTCTTTGGGGACAAGAAGATAAAGAAAGGCAAAACATATAAAATAACTATTACAACTGCAGAGTTCTAAGTAAGACACAACTTTAATAATGAGCTGATCAAAGTAAAAATAATCAATTGATATGCTTAATCAAAAGAGAAAACAAGTAATGAAATATAAATGTAATGCTAATAGAAATGCATTGAATTTCTAATATTCTGTTTCATGTTGAATCATGTCTTGGCTACATGTGAGGACCCATGTTTTCATGCCCCACAGCAAAACATTTCACCGCTCTTTTGCTCTGTCATTTTAACAACTTCCACTGAATGTTTTGTTGCTAATACACACACATTGCATAAAAGCGATCACATCCCCCCCCGCTCCAAGTGGTAAAAAGCCCACGTGGGGAGAAAAATCTTTAGCCCCCCACAGAAAAGCTCATGTTAATCTTATAGTTTTGTCATTCCAGAGGATCCGAATCTGCAAAAAGAACCATGCTGGGAATGTGCTGTAGTCGATGGTCAAGTGCGCGTGGTGAGCAGAAACTGCCCGGCCCGCTGTTAGTTAGGAAACATCTCGTCCACATCAGGGGATTGTGACATTTACTTCAGTCAGACATCACTGGAACCTCTCTATCACACAAAGAGCATTAGCTTACTTCCTTTAGCAAATATTCTGCACATTCACCAACTGTAAAAGATACTTTTATTGCTTTTCCTTAGCTCTTGAGGACTCTTAACACAGAAGATGTAAACACAAACAGGAAATAAAAGAAGACTAAATGTGTTCAGCTGCTATATGCATTTTGATTGAGATATTTGTTTATTATTTATTAGGGTGTGCTCAATAGTTGATTTAACATAAACTGAATTCAGACGATTTTACCTCACCTGGGACAATAATTTACCTGTGGGAGGAGGGGGGCATATTTCACTGACTTTCCTTAAAAAGATCACACATAATGTAATAAAAACATGAAAGAAGTGCAGAAAAATGAGCAATGCTGATCCGAAAGACTTCAAACACTGCTCCACATTTGCTTGGGTTGTCATCAATAAATTAGCAGAGTTTGAAGTGGTGAGAGGAACAGTTCTATAGAAGGCACAAATGCACACAGATCTTAAAGTTTGCATTCAAGTGAAAGGGGACGACAATAAGAAAATAGTGATTCAGTGAAATATCAAAATACTTAATTTGGTCATACTTGTATCCGTTTGAAATACTATCAAGGTATTTGAGCATTTTAGAGATGAGATTTCAGTTTTCCTCTGCCAAAACTATCCTCATTAATATTAACTGTTTTTTGTTTCTATCACTATCCTGTTAAATATGAATATTATCTTATGGAGCAATTCCATCACAAATAGATAATTTAAATAGACTTAATTAGCTACAATTGTGTGTATTACAAAAACAAACTTGTGTGCGAGTCTACTCCCAACAATTGATAACTCACTATCAGTGTTGGGCATCTCACTTCAAAAAAGTAATTAGTTATAGTTACTAGTTACTTCTCCCAAAAAGTAATTGAGTTAGTAACTCAATTACTGCATCTTCAAAGTAATTAGTTACTTGGCAAAGTAACTCGTTTTAAATTACTCTTTAAATATAGTAATATTTTGTATTTTTTCCTGCGTTACAAATAAAAAAAATAATTTACATTCAATAATAGATGATAACCGACAATAGTATACTGGTATAGTTTTCCAATGGAGTCATAGTTTAGGATACACATGAGAGAGGGTTTAGGGAAAGAATTTTCCATATTTATTTGTCAGAATTATCACACAAAACACTGCAACAAGTGGTATATAAAAAATGTAACTTCACACAAAAAGGTAAACGTTTCAACTATTAACATACTTCAAGTATCTTACCTACAACTATAATTAAACAAAATGGCTTAAAAAACTGAAAGTGCAAAACATAAAATAAATAAAAACCAACAAGTAACAAAATCTCTGCTGTTTTATTTATATCACACCACAGCTTTACTGTCTTTATAAAATTTTAACAACAATACACGCAAAATATAAATATCAACAATAATAAACTTAGATAAAACCAAACTTTGTATAAAAATAAAAGTAAAGGTTTCAAGTATCAACATAACACAAGTATCCTAACAAGAATATTTAGGAGCACAGTAACAATACTTTATGTCTGATCATTTAAACATTCTTTTATTGCACCTTAACCTGAACTTTAACAATGCCACCAGCATAAGCAGCCAGTTGAATGGTTTCAATGCTTTAATTTTTGAACCACTGATTGTAGCGCAAAAGTAGCAACTTCTCAAATCTTTGGTCTGAGATGTGACCATGTTTTTGTATCTAAACAGGCGGTAGACACGGAACATACAATCACATCACAAACGTGCGCACGCGAACACAGAGACACACAAAACAGACAGACACGCACACTTTTTTTTTCTTTTTTCACAGACACGTACACACGCATATCAACGTGGATAGACTCCGGTGCGGGGTGAGGAGTTTCGGGAGTTAATAAAACGACAACTGAGAGACAGAGAGCAGCTCATCTTAGCAGAAACAGGTGGTAATATATATAAAACACACACAACACAGACAGACACGAGCGCACACAGATCAACGTAGTGAGCAGACTCTGGAGCGGGGCTGCGGGATTTTGGGAGAGAAAAAGAGATGCAGAGAGCAGTTCCTCTCAGCAGAAATATGGGTTAATAATTGTAGTTTATTAATTTACCTACACACACACACACCTGCGAGCGCGTGCGCACAGACACACACAAAACAGAGATGCACACGCGCGCGCACACAGATCAGTACAGTGGACCGACAGAGCGGGTGGGCGGGGTTTTGAGAGAGCAGTTTTTTTTAGCAGTAACATGGGTTAATGTCTTTAGTCTATGAAATTATCAACCATGATGGCAAAAACAAAAAAAGCTCTAGCAGAAGCGCCTGTGGACCGCCGCGGAAAAATGCTCGTCTGGCGTGAACAACAGAGCTGAGCGGAAGCGGCGCGGACTCCGCTCTCCGCTCCGCTCCGCTTCGCAGCGCTTCCGCGTCCAGCGTGACCCCGGCGTTATGGTGACGGGCTCATGCGCGCGAGCTAGTATCCGCCCACTTGACACTTTAACCAATCACGATCTCGCATTCGAGATCTCCCTCCGCATTACACAAGCAACTTTCGGGTGCGAAGCGCCCAGCTCCAGCAAGATCATCAAACTTTGAAGTAACTCGCCGCGATTTACACGAAGTAACTATAACGGCGTTACAGCGAGGATGAAAGTAATTAGTTAGATTACTAAATTACTTGATTTATAACGCCGTTAGTAACGCCGTTATACTTAAACGGCGTTAGTCCCAACACTGCTCACTATCTTGTGCTATCTTATGGGGTCCAGATGACCCAAACCTTACTGGACTAGGTTTCACGTCTGCAACGGACACTTGTGAAAGTCCAAAACCGTGGGAAAAAATAGTTCAGCGCACTGTCTTGTGGGGTCCAAATGACCCCACTCCCATGTCAACATCAGCATCTTTATTTACTCTATCCATGAAGGAAGTCCATGCTGTATTACAGTCAGCTGTGTTCTCAGCAGAGACCAATCAGAGTGGAGATGGGTTTTCCTGGTGCTCCTGCAATTTCTGCGGGTCGATGAGGGTGATAGTTTTTCATGGTCTTGAAACTTGTTTTTCGTCAGGGAAATGAAATGCTGCTGTGATGCCTTCAGTGGTGGCATAGGAATTCTCATTTGGGCTCCTTTGTCGCTAATCATTTAGTCTGTTGCTGTTCATTTAGTCAGCAACGTATATTTACGCCGACCGGGTGTTAGCATTAGTCGTTCCATGGGAAATTCCATTGTTAGCATCAAGCTAGCAGACCTTAGCTTTATGTGCTAGATTGATCTCTATTTTTACAGACCAAATATTGATCTGTTAAGCTTAGATCAATTCAAATTATTGATTTTATCAACCCAGCCCACTAATGAAGTGTGACTTCCAAGGGTGAAACTAAACAGAAACCCAAAGACTCAGAGTTCAAAACGCTGTTTTTTAATCTCGTTTCAAGTATTTAGTCATTGGGAAAAAAATCGAGGAATAATCAAATTTCTCAAAAATTGTGTTTTCTGGCCTAAATTCAGAATAATTTAATGCTTCTAATTTAGGAAATTTAATAGCAATGACTCGGTCATAAATCTCAAAGGTAAGAAAGATTCTAAAATAGGGAAGCTCAGAGCTGTGGAAGTGGAAAGAAAAAAACATATTACGTTATAACGTGAAAAGTTTATTGTTCTTTGTGGTGGTTGAGCCACAAACCACCACCACATAGGTGTTAGTATTTTCTTTTTTCTTTATAACATTTACTTTGTTCACTTAAAATAAATTATATGGGTGCACACATTTAATTTATTTTAAGTGAAAATATAGTCAATTTACTTTTTGTTTTTCTGAGTTTCAAATCAGGTGCTCCACATCTTCCATAATCAGCAGAGGAGGTTGGGATATTCCACCGGCAAGACAGCAGGGATTCCCAACACTCCTACTGGACTTTATTTTTGTTTCTTTGAATGTAAAATATTTAGTTTATGCTTTGAAGACAATTTTGATTATTTAGATGTTTGTTTAGTTTGCATTTTCTGTTTTACTGTCGTAGATTCATTTGTTAGAGTTTGTGGTTAGTCTGTTTCTCCCCTCCCTCATGTGTTCATATGGTTTGCCCCTGTCTATATAAATTTCCCCATTGTGTCAGTATGGAGAGTCTGGTCAGGCCTGTTCAGTCTTGTCTGCTTGTTTAATTTAGTTATATTTTTTTTTCCAGTTCAAGTTATTTATTGTTTGAAGGTTAACCAACTTTTACCAAAAAAAAAAAAAGGAAATAAAAAAAATCTTGCAAGAACAAGCTCCCATTGTCCACTGACTAATTGTGAACCTTCACATTCTTACAATGTAATTTTATTGTTTGTACAATATAATATCACTTTCTTACAATATAATTTTCATGCATAACATGAAACGTTTCATGTTCTTACAATAAAAATAATATATTGTTCAAACAATAAATTTTATTGTAAGAACGTAAAACGTGCAGTTTTTTTTTTTCTCTGCTCTGAGCTTCCGTACTAAAATGAGCAGAATCACTAGTAAAAGATTCAAAAAGTATAATTTTTCCAAGCAGAAGTAAGAAACGTTTTGTTTTAGACTCTCTCAAAGAAATATGAGACTATCACTGCACAAAAGATTAGAATCTGGTTTTTGGGTAGTGTGCCTTTTTATAAATAAACCATCATGCTCTTGTGATTAACAACCCTTTGTGCTTCAGAAAACCATAGAAGAGAATTTGCCTTCAACTGCAATCATCTGCATACATCACATAGAAACTATATGTCAGAGCCATGGAAAAACACGTCCGTGTGCAGTGGGTTAGAGCTTAACTCAGAGGAGCAGAAAAACCGTATTTAGTGGGATGTCTATGGCCACATCAGCAGGACAATGCCAGAGCTCATTTAGCATGACTTAATAGAGTGCTGCTTCACAGGCACAGAGTGCACTGGTCTGCCTGCAGCCCTCTGCTCCTCTGGAAATGTGAAACAGATCTGAAAGATGAGAATCTGAGAGCGGTGATTTCTTTTGACCTGTGGAAATCCTTAGTGATAACAAGAATGATGTCGAGCAAAGAGAAATGTTTCAGTTTCCTGAGCTATCGGACGCCACGATGTGTTTATATTTTGTAATAAAGTAGATTTCTCCAGATCGTCTTCAAATAATGAATCAGATTTAAAACATAAGACAATGACTGCTTGCATTGTAGCTTCATTTTCAGTGTTCCCTCATATTGATTTGAAGCTTTATTATTCAATTGAGGATAATCCCACTCATCTTTTGGTCATTTTCTAAATACAGTGTTCTGACTAAAAAAGAATATAACGTTTAAAAAGCCTTTTTGTAAGAAATCGACAAGAGCGATCTTGGGCCAGAATATTTAAAATTGTTTGAGAAACAGTAAGTGAATACATTTTTTATTTCTCGAAGGTCAAAATTTCAAGAAATTGGGAATTCTGTGGTTTGAAAAAAGCTCCAAGATAGTTTTTTGGGTGTCATTTTCATCTTTTCTCTAAGCAGACAAATCTGTCGCAGTTTACTGCTTAGGAATCACCAAAGTCATATTTAATTGTGTTAAAACTACAGTTTATTCCTCCATCTGATAAAATGAAACAATCTGCATGAAGCAGAGTGATCGTCGCTCCAAGTGACGGAAAAATTAAATAAAGATTAATTATTTCTATTGTCGCTACCAGAAGAACCTCGTGCCCCTCATTTTCTGCACTGTAAAAAGGGAAAAAAAAATAATGATTTTCCATTTCATATGTATTTCCGCCTCTCTGCTGTGAATTTTTGGGGCGAAGAAAGGCTGTGTGGTTTCCATGCCTTATTAAAAGTCAGCTCTGTGTCCCATATCTTATCAAGTACGGAGACAAAATTACAAAAACAACCCACTATACTAGATTGCCGAGCTGAATGGGAAAATATCACATTTATAATGAGCTTTCTCTGTCGCTGTGTCCCTCTTTTGTAATGTAAAGTGGTTAAGCACCTCTGAGAAAAGGGTGCTGCGTTGCTTCTGTAAACATCATTTCTTCCGTTTCCTGCATCCCTGGGACATCCAGTTCTCCCGAGATGTAAAGTAAACCTCTTTTTCAGCAAACTCAATTATGGTTGGAGTTCAATCAGTTGATTTCTGCCTTTTTATAGAAAATCTAAATTTGCTGCAATTGTTAAACAGGGGACCACCTAAAATAAAACCAATTTTATTTTTGTTAGAAATATTTGTAAAGTGATAAACTGCGACCAAATAAATAAAAGTATGTATATATAAAGCATTTGTGAAATGGCAAATATATCCACACAAACAAACAAAAAATGAGCAGGAAATGGAAGTTTCCTGTGATATCTATAAGGACCAATTTTAGACCAGATCCAAGCTCATCTCCATCTGATGCTAATTTAGAGTTGATAACGGTACCAGAATTATAATCATGAACAGAATCTCTGTAATTAGCCCAAATCTATGTCCCATCACTGCCCGAATGTCAAAACATGTAAAGTCTTTCATACTAAACAAAAGGATAATTACTGTACCTTGTCCTATTCATCTCTCAGTGCTAATTAGGCAACCATCAACTCACTGCAACAGGTTATTTTGGCTCTCCAGTTTGTTTAGCTTTTTGTTTTGTTTCATTAAAAAAAAAGAAATATTTGATTGTACGTGTATGTTTTATTGATCATATTATTCCTGCTATTAAAAATTGATTCCACCTTGACGTCTTGCAGTACAGCTTGCATTAATATACAACAAAGTAAATGCTGATGGCTTCATCTCATAGTGATGGACATTCTGAGCTTGGATTTTTAAATTAAGATGAATTTGTATGGTGGGGCTAGTCCATAAATACTGCAAAGATTTCTTTTGTTTTGAGTTTGACTTGTTGACATTTCTCCAAGTAAAATAAACTATTTAGAAGATCGTTGCATTTGAACTCCTCACTGTTTGGGTTTTCTTCATAGATTTTTTTTTGGGGGGGATTTCTGAGTTTTAGAATGTGTGTGTTTATATATTTTTCAAGACTGCGGTGGTCCTGTGCGCCCTGGTCTGGGTGTTTGGCGGGATTGCCTGGCGGGCGGATTCTCTCCGCGGTCCCGTGGCTGCTGCCTCGGCGGACGGCCTTGGCTTGGGGATGGCTGGACGCACTCCCCCTCCGTACATTCCTTCATCATCCACATCGGCAACACATAAATACTCACCTGAGCACAGGTGTTAGCTCACCTTGCACTTATAGAATGCCCCACCCACTCCAGATTGCTATTTAGACCTGGTTGTTCTATGCGGTTACTACCCTCTGTTACCATCTTTATTTTTTCTTTCCCCCCCTTTGCTTCCATCCGGTCCAACAAAAACAGAAAAAATATACAACATAATCAATATAAATAAAGTTTAAAATACATTTAAAATTAAAATCAAGTTTATACTCTATAAACCCCAATTGGGACCTTAAAATCTGTCCAACACAAGAGGCTCTCAGCCCTTATCTGTTTGCTCAGCTATTTGACAGGACAAGTTTGATTTAAAAAAAAAAAAAAAAAAAAAAAGACAGAGCCCCTAAAAGACATCTATTTTGCAATGATCAAGGTTCAAAGAGTTTTACTGTCATTTTAACACAAATGAGTTCCTGTGGTCCTGGGCCAGCCAATCACAAAGCAATAAATACAAAAACTAATCTACTTCATATATATATATATATATATATATATATATATATATATATATATACTGCTCACAAAAATTAAAAGAACACTTTTTTTATTGGGCCTGGCATGAACTGAATTAAACCTGTCTGATAATGTTCTTGTTGGTTAATCAGCTGAGGGCCTCGTTAATCAATTCCAGCTGTATTGGTGTTGATGGAATTAACAACAGGTGCACTTCAGTGGCAACAACAATTAGAAAACCCTCAAAACAGGACTGGTGTAACATGTGGAGGTCATTTCAAGTTTCTCCCTCTTGATCTTTTTTGGCTGGTTTTCCACTCGTGCTGATTTTGACTTGTGTAATTCTCTATACTGGCAGTATGAGGAGATTCTTTAACCCTGCAGAAGTTGCACAGGTTGTCCAACTTCTCCAGGATGGCACATCCACACGTGCTGCAGCAAGAAGGTTTAATGTGTCTCCCAGCACAATCTCCACAACATGGAGGAGATTTCAGGAGACTGGTGGTTATTCTGGGAGAGCTACAGGGCTGTAGAAGGTCCTCAACCCCTCAGCAGGACCCATACCTGCTCCTTTGTGCAAGGAGGAACAGGCTGAGCACTGCTCGTAGTGGGCCCTGTGCTCACTGCCCAGCACCATGGAGCTCCACTAGCATTTGCTCAAGAACACCAGAATTGGCAAGTCCGCCACTGGCGCCCTGTACTTTTCACAGACAAGAGCAGGTTCACCCTGAGCACCTGTGATAGACGTGAAAGAGTCTGGAGAAGACAAGGAGAACATTCTGCTGCCTGCAACGTGGTTCAACATGACAGGTTTGGTGGTGGGTCAGTGATGGTCTGGGGAGGCATATCCCTGGAGGGACGCACATAGCTCTACTGCTTAGGAAATGGTTCTCTGACTGCCATAAGGTATCCAGATGAAATCCTTGAACCCATTGTCAGACCTACGCTGGTACAGTAGGTCCTGGTTTCCTCCTAATGCACAACAATGCCCGGCCTCACGTGGCAAGAGTATGCAGGCAGTACCTGGAGGATGAAGGAATTGAAACATTTGAATGGCCTTCACCATCCCCTGATTTAAACCCAATAGAACATCTCTGGGACATTATGTTTGGGTCCATTAGGCGCCGCCAGGTTCCTCCTCAGACTGTACAACAGTTCAGGGATGCCCTCACACAGATCTGGGAGGAAATGCCACAAGACACCATTCGTTGGTTCATTAGGAGCATGCCGCAACGTTGTCAAGCATGCATACAAGCTCGTGGGGGGCACACAAGATACTGAAAAGCATTTTTATGAAAAGAAATTAAGTTTTGGAGAAAATGGACTAGCCTGCCACATCTTCATTTCACTCTGATTTTATGGTGTCTACACAATTGAGCCTCTGAAAACTTTTATTTCCATTAAATGACTTGGCATCCTTTCGTTCCTATACACTGCCCTGTCGTCATTTGTATAGATATCCGACTTCATATTGAGATCTGATGTATCTAATGTGCTTTTTTAAAGTGCTCCTTTAATTTTTGTGAGCAGTATATAATACATTTCAGGAGAACAATTTATATTTCCTCCATGTCGGTTCTGGAATTGCTGTTTAAATCAATGCAAAACCACAAAAGTGAGTTCTTCATTGGTTGATACAATACTAATTCTTTGCCAAAGTTCAGATATTTGAACTCTGGAAAAATATTTTTGCCATTTGAAATGTGCTGCCGCTCAAATTGTGTTCAGTGTGAACTCAGTTTTACAGCTTCAAGGACAAAGCTGTCCTTAGTCTCCTTAACCACCACAAAAAAGCATATTCTTTTGTTTTAGAGTTGTTGCTAGGAAAGTTAGGATTTTGCAGACATTTGGAGTAAGGAAAGTGGATAATCTTAATGGAAAAGCCTCATAAAAATAGAAATGTGTGTGTGAAGATATTTGTGTACTTGTATTTATTACCTTGTTAGGACCAAGCTTGTTTGAATCACTGACCTTCATGGGACTTGCAAGCTTATAGTCTGCTCAAAGACTTGTTAGGCTTCAAGGACAAGCTTTACATGGAAGTCAGGTTGGGGTCAGGATCAGAGTTGCTGGTTAGACTGAAAAACAGTTTGGAAAGCAGTGGAGCGTCCCCACAAGAATAGCTATACGAACATGCATGTGTGAGCTTTTTGTTATTCCGCATAAAGTCACAGTCTGCTGCAGGTATGCTCAGTCTGTTTACTGCGCACGTGTTGATCTGTTTGATGTCTCCTGAAAAGAGTGGGTCACTAACTACTCCCTACAAATGGGAAGAAAACATTTCTATCTGTCACCGCGACATAAGAAGTGTCGTTTCACCGCGGATCCTCTGCCGGTGATCTGTTTTCTCTTTGAAGTATCAGTGACAGAACTCATGCTATCTGTTGCAGAACTGCTGTTTATATCAAGCTGACTGTGCATGAGCGCCTTAGATCCAGAAATCCCTCCAAGTATTTGACAGAAACCATGCTGATTTATTTCCCCTTCAGCATAAAAAAAACACCATTTAGATATTTGTTAGCGGCTGTTTCTTTAGAGCAACTTCTGAGTATAAAACCAACAAATACAGTAAAGTGGCAAGAATATATGTCACCGTAGTGGCCACTACTGTAATGCACTATTGAGTAAAGTTAGAAAAATGAAAAATTCTTGGCTAAAGTCAAGATTTACTCACTTTAATTGCATCACAGTGGCTGCCTCTGGTCTTAATTAGGATTATTTGAGGTTTTTTTTCCTTTGTGCGAAAATGATTTGATAGGCGAAACAGGAAGTGGAAGTGTAATTGATCCTACAAAAGCCAAACTCATATGACAGCTGTTTGGGCTAATGGCCAAGGGCTGTCACGGTAACGTCGTCTGGTGCAGAATTCTTGCAGATCCAGTCCCTTCCACATGTGCGGTACCTGTCCAGGCTTTCATGTCAGAGTTTCCGTTTCATCTTCGGAAAGTTCTGGTTGGTGAACGCTTCTCTTTTTACATTTTTTATCCCCATAACTTCTTAAGTCAGCTTTTTAAGCTCTCTAAGAAGAATTACAAATCAGTGGGGTTATTTTATGAAAATAAAAGCAATCACACTTTCAGCAATTTCAGTAATTTTGGTATCAAAACGTTCCGCTCGTTCAGGAAATTACTGCTTGTATCTTTGGTATTCATTAATTTGATAGTTTTTGAAATATTGATCAAAAAATGTCCTTTAGTAAATGACTTTGATTTTTTTCAAAATCTTTGAATCATTATTTACATTAGATTTAAAATAATGTGACATCAAGCTGTTAAATTAGCATTATGCTCGATAATTTGGCTAAATTAACAACTATTGAGAATTTTCTATGCTAATTTGGAAGTTAGGAAATATTTTAGCAACATGCTAATGTTTTTGGCTAGTATGTTATCTACTGGCATTTTTTGTGCTAATTTGGAATTTAGCTAACATTTTACCAACATGCTAACATTTTCTGCTAATATGTTATCTACTAAGTTTTTAGGCTAATTTAGAATTTTGCAATATGCTAACATTTTTGGCTAATTGTCTTTTGAGGTTTTTTATTCTAGTTTGGAATTTAGCAAATATTTTAGCAACATGCTAATGTTTTTTCGGCTAAAATGTTATCTACTGAGTTTTTTTATGTTAATTTGGAATTTAGCTAATTTTTTTTAGCAACATGCTAACATTTTTGACTAATATGTTATCTACTGAATTTTTAAAGCTAATTTGGAATTTAGTTAATATTTAAGCAACATGTTAACATTTTTGTCAAATATATTATCTATTGAGGTTTTCTTTATGCTAATTTGTAATTTTATTTTATCATGATGCTAACGTTTTGAGCTAATTTGTTATCCGCTGTGGGCTGTTAGGCTACTTTTGCGTTTATCTAATATTTTAGCAACAGGCTAACTTTTTTTTTAATATAATTTGTCATTTACTGAGGTTTTTTAGGCAAACTTACAACATTTTTATCAGAAATTTAGGCCAATCTTAATAGTCTTTTATAGTTCTTCAACTAAATTTAGAGTGTTTTTGCAAATTTAGGATTCACAAATAGTTAATAATAGTTAATAAATAGAGTATAAAGCATTCACACTAGCATATCACTGGTAATGCAACTTTTCTATTTTGAATTAACCATAAGGCCAAAAGAAAAATCAACATTTGTAGGACTCTTAAGAGAAATGAGGCTTTACCCCGCAGCTGATGCCTTTTTTGGGTCTGACCTTTCATTTTTCTCAGCTGCACAACGTTTTTAGATTTAAGTGGTTTAAAAAACTGCAAGCAACTCCAGATCTTTGAATATTTATCGTTATTTTATTATATTTTAATTGACAACCAGACTTTTTTCTTTAATTGATTCAGCAAAAATAATTTGGAAACCCATTAAGGGAAACTTTCAGCATACTAATTTCTATAAGAATTAATAAAAGTAATCCAAAAGCATGAATTTAGAGTGTAGCAAACTTGGATTTCTTTGTATTTTATATCTATCCCAGCCAGGCTGAGTTTGTGAAATAGAGGTGGCACTCTGATTCAAAGCACTCCTTTCTCTTGGTCATTACATTCTGTGCATGAGAGCCATCAACTCCAAGTCTCATTTCACTTGTCTGTGGTGTTACTTCAGCTGGCCTTGCAGATTTGATGTCTCAGTAATTCATTATTGCAGGAAAGATTTCACAGAGGAGTTTAGCATCCAATCTCCATACGACGGATCCACAGATGGACACTTGTTTTTATGGCATGGCCTCTAATAGAAACCTCACACTGTATTTGTCATTCCTATAATAACCTCTTCAGATATTACAATTACTTCCCGTTGTGCTCGTACTTAGAGATTGTGCGCTATATGATGTGCTTTTTATGCGATAAACACCTCATGGGGTATCAATTTCTTCATCAGAAATGTGCTCCAAACATGCGGTAAAAATTATGCCGTGCCATTTATATCTTTGACAGTGAAGAAAAACCTGTAAATTGTTCTGCAGAATCTTGTCATCTTGATAGCTTTTGTACTTGCACACCTTTCCTCTTTACCTCCCCCGGCTGAGATTAATTGCTCCTATATCCAGTACTGACAACAGCATTTATGGAAAGAAGGGGTGTAGAATGCCTGTATTTCAGGACCTCCATTCAGCTTTTTTTTTTTATAATATTATTATTATTATTATTCTTTCTCTGGCTCCCCTATTTACCACTTTTCTTTGATTCATCAGAGGAAAAACACACGGGGAGCGCGTAATGGAAAAAATGGCAGATATGGAACTCCAGGCAGCAGCCTGCAGGGGTGGAGGAAAGGTGATGTCTCGATTTATGATTTACCCACCGCATTGTTCGTAAATGCATCAACCCAGATACCACCTGCTGCCTCCACCCGTGCCTTTGTCACTCACACAAGTACACCGAATTTAAATCACTGGAGGAATAGTGAGACGCCGCATTTGCAGAGTTTGAGCCGAGTTCAGAGGATTGCAAACACACAGCGAGCTGTTTCTACAGCAGAAAACCTCTTTAGAGGAGCGTATAGAACTCAAATGTTTGACATTGACCTCATCTCGTTGTTTTGTTGACTGAATGAAATTAGGGAGCAATAATGTTTTCTAACTTCTAAGTTTTTATTCAGAACATCATAAAATGTGCTTTATCCAATTTCATTAAAAGATCCTTTTATTTTTCGCCTCGCGCTTTATTTATTTCTCCTTTTTTGTCGCACACTTTTGAGAGCTCTTTCAGAATTCAAGGTGTTCTGGCACCGAGGTGCCGCTGTAAAAATTTCAGCCGCTGCTGAACATTATGAAAGCTTAATAGAGCGAGTTTGAGTTCATGTGACCTCCGGATAGACAGCCATCTATCTGTCTTCTTTTTTTTTTTTTTTTTTAAACCTGCCTCATCCTGCAGTGGGAAATGGGGAGGTTGGAATCTGAAATCACCAGATTCTCCTTTTTAGTGACCTGTGAGCCTTTTCATGTTGACAGCAGGAAATACTATTGAAGCTGTTAATAAATGAAGAGATGCAACCACTAAAGGGATGTTTGACTTTCTGCTTTTGGGATACGTTTGTAAAGAAGTAGTGGAAAAAAAGTAATTGAATGCATTTAATACTTACTGAAAAAAAATGTAAATTTGTAAATCAAATCAATCTTTATCTATAGAGCATTTTCCCAACAAGTGTCGCTCAAATTTTAAATCCAAAGAGCAAGACAAAATAATAGTTATCATTATATCCGGACCTCCTGATAATTTTGTTATTAATGGCCCGATGTTGTCTTTTGCTTATTTTTATCTTGTATAATTTTGACAAAATGTATTTTTATGGAGATTAAAATATTGATTGTTATTTAAGATTTAAGTTGATTTATTCTCAAATAATATTCCTGCCTGTTTTTATTATTATTTTATTTTAGAAATGAGTTTTAGGGTGTTCAATATATATTGATCTTGTTGAATTTTGGCCCTCTGTGCGATTGAGTTTGACATCCCTGTGATAAAGCATAAAATGAGACACCAATACACTGTGAAAAGAAAATTTGAATACAAATATATTAAGAAATCAACAATTTTTAAGATTTTTTTTATTTCTTAGTTTTGAACAGGTAAGTTTTCCACATTTAGGGGGCCAAAGGCCACAAATTACTAAGAAACATTGGAAATAAACAGTCAAAAACCCTTACTTTTTAAAATGATTAATCAATCAATTGCATGTTTTGAGTTTGTAGAAAACCCACGTTGTGCAAAATCCATATTGATTTTCTCACATCAGAAATGAAACAAGCTCAGATTTTATTTGTTGTTTATTTTTTAACATTTATCTGGATACAAAAGCTACAGAACCTTCAGTACTCTTTGCTTACTTTTGCTCCATCTTCAGTTATTCCGAATCGGCTCCTCATCAATTCTTGTCGACAACACTATATTCTGAAAATACTAACTCCACTCAGTCTCCCTTTAATATTTATTACAACAAAAATATAGGCCAGCTCACTAAAACAACAACAAAAAAAAAAGTTTTTGTCAAGAAACAAAGTAATTCCCAGATCATCTCCATGCCTTACAAACATTTACATATGCTTTTCAGATGAAACCAGGCTCTGATCGGGCTCACTAAAGGGGCAGACATCCGCCAGGAAGCCACATGAAGCCAGACTGTGTGCATTTCTGTTTACACGCCGCCTGCCTCCACCCCCCTGCCCGACCCGCTTTCAAGCCCCAGTGGCATTCCTCTGTTCTACTGATGAAAGAGATTGCTTGGGTCTTGAACTAATGAATTGCCATTATTATTAAATGATGTTTGTAAATTATGACCCAGTTTGCTTCAACTGAATAGTGCAGAAACCCAAAGCCTACATCATCAATTAGAAGCTCCCAACAACTGCCAGCAGTTAGTTGGGTTAAAGTGGTTTTTGGATGGAGTTCTGAGAGCCAAAAAAAATCTATTTACAGCTCACTGGCGCTCCCTTGTGGTAGAAAAAATACATTTTTTCTAATAGTTTCACCTTGAAAATATGTTTTTGGTAGACATACTCTACAACTTTTTCTTTTTCTTCTTCTTATTATTATTGTTTGTTAATATAATTACAGAAAAAAACAGATAAATCTGCTTTAAAAAGTTTTTTTTTCTCATTAAATCAAGGAAATAACAAAAAATCCCTACTGTTTAATTCATATATATATATATATATATATATATATATATATATTTGTTTCCTTGTTTTCAGATGAAAATCTAGATGTCCTAAACACATTTGTATGCAAATTTAAACGTTCAATTCCAGATTTAGCCACAAGGGGGAGGTAGAGAGAAGCCCCCAAAAAGCTTTTCCTCGCACCGTTTAAGTTTTCTCCTTTTAAATTCAACTTTGCTTTTAGTAAAGGTTAAAAAGTTCATTAAACTCTCCATGTGATGATTGCAAATGGGCAAATTTGAATCATCCTTTCGTGTAAAACTTTTTTTATTTTTAGCTGACTGGCCTATTTTATAAATGGGTCATTCATCGTTCACAGAAATGATATTTTACTAGTCAAAACAAGATTTTATCTCACAGTGAGGACACAGAAACCTGTATTATCCTTAAATATAACATACGCCCACACATTTGTCATAGTTTATTTTAAAATCAATCATTTTTTTTATGAAAAAAGTCAACCTTTGTGAAAGTTACATTTTTATTTATTTATTTGTGGCACTCATAAACTCTTCAAGCTTATAAGAAGAAAGCACAATAGTAGAATTATTTAATTCTTAAAAGACGTTCTCCTGTAATCTGATCACTTTGCAGAGGCAAACATTAACAGAGTGAACTGCAGTTTTCTGATATTTAAAGGTCACATCACTCCTCAATGCATCTTCTTATGTCTGCATTTCTGTCTTCGGCTGGACAGACACTTAAAATCTGGGTAATTCATAAACTGATCTGATGGGACGGGAACTGTTAAAGGCACACATATTTTTATGAAGCAGGAACCTGAAACCTGTGGCTCTTTGACCCGTCCATTGTGGCTCTCATGGTAAAATAAAAACGATTTTCTATTTTAAATTAAAGTAGCGATGCAGCTTTATCAAAGTTGCACTAAAAGATGTCGATGGATTATCAGAACCTTTTACCACCAAAAATCAGTTGGAGATTAGTGCACGGTCAGAATTCATACTTAAGGAACATCGGATTGTTGAAAAAATAAAGGGTTTTAAGTGTTCCTAATGGTCTAAAAAATACAGTATGGGTCGTTTAGTTCTGACTTGTGAACTTCTGGCCAAGATGTAACAACAATGTTAAAACAAAATGTGTGTGTGTTTATTTATTTTTTTTATCTTTTATTTTTTCCACTGCTGACATGACGCTACCTACATTTTCTGCATTAAGATAATCAAATATAGTACAGGGTGTCTTTTATTTTGAAAGGATGTCATGCAAACCTTCAACTAAAGTTATAAAGAATTAAATTTTTTTCTGTTAAAAAGCATTTTTCAGTGTCTTTTAGTGCATTTCTAGAGGTGGTAAGAAAACAAATGAAGACATACCTTAGGCCATTCGGCACAATATTGACATTATATTAAGATTTAATTTAAATATCTAAATTGAAAAACCTGTGAGAGGTTCTAAGTAAGACAGATAAAACAACAAAAAGCTTTTGCAAATCATGTAAATCTAAAGACTTTTTAAAGTTATAAGGTTTTCTAGTAATCTAGAAAACCAATCTTGTAAAAAAAAAACTGAAAAGTTTCAAGAGAAGAAAAAAAGAGAGAAAATAATCACTCACAAATTAGCGAAATAGGAAGTCGTATGATCAGTATGTTCTGTATTATTGTATTTATCTGATAATAATACTTATTAATAATGGAAAATGGTGATTGATGGATTTTAATTTTTGTAAAGATCCTTTCTGAATATTCCCAGCAAAATGCCTGAGGGAGACAGAATATTTTCTCAAATGATGCATCAACTTGCCTAGCGGAAAGGTTGCGACACAGCATTACAGGAAAAAGCGTGCAAATGCAAAATTAATGTCGTTTTTTTTTTTCTAAATCTGCACATTTCCTTGGACTGAAGTCCAAAGTGAAGCATGACTTGCTCCGTTCCACTTCCTGTTCTCGACTGAGCAGACGTCGGTCCGGTCCCACACAGCTGTAATGTCTGCATCACTTCAACCCACCAGGGGAAATATCCTCCTTTATCCGAATGGAAGTTTGGGAGAAGTAACTCCTCGGAAATCATGTCATCCTCCAGGATCTCGAAGGTCTCTGTGGGACAATAAATCTCCTCCATCTTTACATCTATTACTGTTCTGCAGAGCTATCTATTTCATTGAAAGTCACGCCGTCTGGTCTAAAACTTAATGTTTCAGTCATGACTGGGACCTAATAAAAGTTAAAAAAAGCTTTCTTTTTTGTTTTTTTAGGCCACTACCTTGCAGTTTTTACACTCGAGTCTAGAATTTCTCAGTAACTGGAACAAAAACATCAAAACAAAGCTGCCATTGTTGGACTTTTTTGCTTTTCTTGATGCAGGTCAAAGGAATTACATTCCCACCCTGCATGTATCTATAGCCCTCCTCCTCCCTCGGTCAGCAGTAGACTTGTACCAGCTTTGACGTAAATCCAGACGTCTTGGTCTGTGAACCTCCACCGCCTCAGATGAATTTCACAGCTTAGTGCAACGGGGGGGTTCCAGGGTGGGAGAGGAAGGGTGTCACATTCCAGACCCAGTGAGGCTAAAGGGGGAATGAAATCACCTCAGCCCAGACTATGATTCATTCGTTTTAGACTGAACTTTCATGTTGGCCTGCGTTGGAGGTTCTGGCAGTTCTGACTGTTTGGGCCAAAGTTGCATGAGAGGAAAAGCACCTGGTCAATTACACTTTTTTTTTTTTGTTTAATACTATGTTTTTCCTAATCTACAAAAAAAGCAGAAGGGAGCTCAAAATACAGTTTTTCGTCAGTTTCCAAGTTTTCATTTTTTTCTGGTGCATTTGAGTTGGCAGCAGTGTATTGAAATTCACATTTAAGCCACTCTAGTTTTTCATCAGTTTTTCATCTATAATTTAGATAGAGAAAAAAAAAAACAATTTAGCCAATTTCAGCACAAACAAACAAAGCTCCCAGTCTGAAAAGTTCCACATGTGTTGTAGTTTTTGCAATTTTTTTGCACAGGAAAAAATGGAATTGTGAACAATTAGATTTTTGCTTTGATTTTAACTTTATTTATTTATTAAAATGTGCCTGTCATAATTTTTTTTGTTGTAATTTATCCCCAGAACAAGCACAGTTTTAATTCCTAGAACTCGTTTGGTCCAAGTGTGTCCACCATAATTAATAGCAAAAGTGGGTAGTAAATCATTACATTTACGTAAGTAAATGTTTTGGTAAATTTTACTTGTGAGGGTTGTCATAATACGACTTACTTTTTCTTCCATACTTTTTCGTACTTTGAATCAAGTACACTGGACCTCTTGCTGCTCGTTAGATACTTTGGACTGGAATAAATCAAAATAATCCAAAATGATCCTGTGGCGCAGAAGCTTCCCCCTTGCGCCCCATTCACACTGGACGCGAAAGCGCCGCGAAGCGGCGCGGAACGGAGTCCGCTTCCATTCGGCGCCCTTGTTATCCCATGGCGTCGTTCACACAAGGCGCGGAGCGGAGCGGAGCGGCCCGCGCGGTGCGCGGATCGTTTCCGCGCGTCTGACCTATTTTGTGGGCGCGAGCCGCGAGCGTTCCGCGTCAATTCTGGCCGGAAGTTGCTTCAAGATACATGAGAAAATCCGGTTTCTTTTCAAAATATAACCAGTTTTTCACAATAAAATGCCGCGATTGACAAATGTGACCATGTTTTTGTATCTAAAAAGGCGGTAGACACCGATTTAAACATACAATCACATCACAAACGTGCGCGCGAGAGCACAGAGACACACAAAACAGACAGACACGCACACTTTTTTTTTTCTTTTTTCACAGACACGTACACACGCAGATCAACGTGGATAAACTCCGGTGCGGGGTGAGAAGTTTCGGGAGTTAATAAAACGAAAACAGAGAGACAGAGAGCAGCTCATCTTAGCAGAAACAGGGGGTAATATTTATAAAATACACACAACACAGACAGACACGAGCGCGCACAGATCAACGCAGTGAGCCGACTCCGGAGCGGGTGGGCAGGGCTGCGGGATTTTGGGAGAGAAAAAAGAGATGCAGTGAGCTGCTCCTCTTAGCAGAAATATGGGTTAATAATTGTAGTTTATTAATTTACCCACACACAGACACCTGCGAGCGCGTGCGCACAGACACACACAAAACAGAGATGCACACGCGCGCACACAGATCAGTACAGTGGGCCGACAGAGCGGGTGGGCGGGGTTTTGAGAGAGCAGTTTTTTTTAGCAGTAACATGGGTTAATGTCTGCAGGCTATGAAATTATCAACCATGGTGGCAAAAACAAAAAAAGCTCTAGCAGAAGCGCCTGTGGACCGCCGCGGAAAAATGCACGTCTGGTGTGAACTACAGAGCGGAGCGGAAGCGGCGCGGACTCCGCTCCGCTCCGCTTCGCGGCGCTTCCGCGTCCAGTGTGACCCCGGCGTTAGGCTCTGTAACATCATGTGACTCCTTGTGACCAATCATACAAAGCCAGATACAAAAGCTCCCTGCAGCAGGAAGCATGCAGGGAAATCAACAATGGACAGACAGCCTTATTAAAATTTGGATTATTGCATTGTTTAAAATGTACTCATTCTTTTATGACAGAAATGGGATTTTATTCATTAGTTACTTACTGCTTAAGTAGATTTTTATCCAAGTACTTTTTTAACTCTTGTTGGATGCCTCTATCCTTGCACTTGAGTACTATTTTGGTAAAGTAATTATATTTTTACTTAAGTAAAATTTTTGAATACTCTACCCACCTCTGTTTAACCCTAGAGCTAGAGTACTATCACTGAACGAAAGTATTCACACGATGTGGAATAAGTTGCATTTTCCTGTGTCATGGATCCCTGAGTAAAGTCTCTCATGTCTTTGGAATGGATGGACCAAAAATCAAGTCTCCTCTATCATGATTTATATTTTTTAAGTTCTTTTTTACTTCTCAAATTTCTCATTTTTTAGCCATTTTCAAGCCTGTTTTGAGGATATTCCTATGTATTTATTTTACATTTTGTTACATAAACCACAGCTAAAAATAAAAAAAATAACTACTCTAATGTATTATGTGTTGCCACCTTATGAACTATTTTTTGTGAGAAATACTTTTTATTGGGTATTTTATATTGAGTAAATATTACCCTGCAAAAGTGAGGGTGTAACTTTTTATAGCGAATGCGTTGTAGGGTTAATAGTGATTTGTTGATTTCATGCTTAGCCCATGAAAATGAGATGCACCTGTTTAAATATTAAAAAGTATATCAACTTATGCAGGTGAACCATCATGTACAATGTTTAATTTCCAATTCTGCACAACCTAGAGCACCCCTTACAAATAAAACAAGCATAATTAAAAAAAAAAGATATGTAATATATATATATATATATATAATATATATATATATATATATAGGGAACATTCAATTTTACTGCTAAGAAGCATAAAAAAATAAAACTTTCTTATTTTTACATTTGAAACATTGTTTCCCAATTTTTTGCACTTATTCAATACTTGCAGCCAAAAGCTACTCGCTAATGATCCCAGGAGCTGCTACATTTTCCAGCCTTTCCCCGACATCAATACATGACCTAAATCTCATGGCTGCATCAATATGTTTGGGGGGAGTAATCTTGCAACAAAAAGGTAAGATATGTCAGGAGAAAAAAACAAATCTAACACATTTAACTAAAAATCAACAACCCCTGAAAGGCTTCACATCGACAATGCTGCTATAACCGTCCAAAACTTAATAGAAGTTTAATTATTTAATCAAGTTTTTGTTCTATAAAAGAGTTCTATCAGGTTATATTTTTTCCTGTTATACCAGAGAATTAAAAGCAAAAACATTTGTACACTGAAAAAGGGAAACAAATAACAAATAAATCTGTCATTTGTTACATTTAAAATTATTTTTTTTATTAAATTAAAAATTAATGGTTTAGTTAACTTTAAAATTTAATTTGATACAATTCTTAAATATAACAATTTAATTTAATTGATTCAATGATTCACATGTAGAAATGTTCGTGTTTGTAACATGCTTTTGAAAGCTAAAGAGTTTAAAGTCCCCCAACTGAATTCAGTTTTTACTGGACAAATGCTTCTGCTACAAATGGAACCATTTAATGTTACCGGCGAGCTCCAGGGGTGCTGCAGGTTTTTGGGTTGTCTGGGCCCACAGAGGTTTTGTAGAAATGAGCAACTGCCTCTTATGGGAAGAAGCACAGGTGTGTCTTGCAGTTCTCTTGAGGACAGAGAAGCCAGCCTTAAGGGACGTCATGAAAATGGAACGCACAATGATCATGCGTGTGGTATCGTGAAGGCAGTTAGGACGTACGAGTAAGACGGTAGGAGAGTGCTCTTCGTCGCCAGTTGCTGTTCTCTTACTGAGCGTGTGCATATGATATATAAGCGCCCAGAATTCCCGCACAAACTATGTTCTGATTGGCTAATTTCCTCATTTCTAACGGTCAAAGAGTGCACACTTATCACTTGAACAGCAGGATTTGGATGTTAAAAAATAGAAAAATCTGTATGACATACTCACTTACCTCACCCTCACTTCTCCTTTCATGTAATGAACATTTTCGTTCTACTGGTTGTGACACAACCTTGATGTTTCGTGGGGGTCACTTGCATGCACCTTACAGGTTCACCTGCAGACAGCCTGTATTCACTTATTAGGGTAGTTGTGACTAATGCTTTAAGTATCAACACATGAATGGGATTGTCCGAAGCATTTAGTAAACATGTATAATGGTGGTTTTGTTTACACGTACAAACTGAACGCACAAAACCTATCATAAAGCCTATTAAAGGACTACATGAGGACATAAAACTGTGTTTATGTTCTTCAGCTGCTTTATTAACTGTGTTCAGTTTCTGCAAAATAGTAACAAGAAGAATAACATTTAAAAAAAATATTATGTGCAAACGTAATTATTTTGTTCTTTTTGCATATTTTTTTGCTTAAAACAAATATAATATTCAACAACTTAAGACTTCGTCGCGGTTTGACGTTTAGTAGTTGATCTCATGTCAAAATCTATCATTTTTAATAGAAAAACAAACTCAAAAAGGTCTCCAGCAAATGAAAAACATGGAGCTGAAATGTTTAGTCTTGCTGCAGCAGAGCAATAGACCTGCTGGCTTGACTCTGTTCTTTTTGATGTGGGATCTGCCTGTACTTTAGCTGGCATTGTGATATTCCCTCATTTCAGGTTCATTGCCACAGTCCAAAAACATTCATTTACGTGAGTGATGGTTGCAGTTTGTGTGGTCATGTGATTCAGTTCTTGTCCCTGGATGGATGACTTTAGACTCAAAGGAAAAGAAAAGAAACGAGGGCGCAAGTCTGTCTTGTAAAATCATCACACAGAATACAGAAAATATAGAAGCAGTACAGAGGACACTCCTCTATGCAGATGATACTCCACTTAAGTTGGCATTTTGTCATATGATACTACCAGCCTGACAGGGATGTAGGCCTTTTTTGTGACATTTCTGCATTAATAAAGGGGTGACATTTATTCTTAAGATAATTATTGACCTTTTGTTAACTAGATTATAGCACAACTTCCACATCAATGTATTGTGTATTGACACTAACTTGTGTATGTCCTCCTTCATAAAGCTTTATTCTCTTCTAATTTTTGAGTTGTCAAATTTGCTAATTATAGATTTAGGGTCAAGTCATCAGCAAAACATTTATATGAACCGGAAAAAGAGCCAAAACAGTGTCCCCAAATGCCCCCATTGTGTCTAATACAAGACTACAGACCTAGTGTCTAGTGTTGAAGATTTCTTTTTTTGAGCAACAAAGGTATCTAAGTGAGATGAAATTTCCCCTACTTGTGGTAGGTCTTTTTAGTTAGAGCCAAAGTACTAATTAGGAAAATGAGGGTGGATCACTTCTGGTTGTTGTCTTTGTGTGCTGTGGTAACCGGATTGCCAGCATGGTGCTGTGCTGCCTCTGTTTTGTTCAGAGGGCACCGGGTTCACATGGTAGGCTCTAAACAAACACACACACCCTGACTTATTTCTCATTGTTTTTATTTGGTAGAACTTTGTCTTAAAAACGAACAAGAACAACATAACTGAAAACATACATTTCTGTCCGACTTTAAGGAGATTTGGTTGATATATATATACTTTTTTTTCTTTTTTTTAAGGAGTCAATGCTCATGTTAAGATCACTTCTGCAGCAGATATTCAGATATTCTCCATTAAACAGTTTAGTTTAGTTGACTTATATACAGTATATGCGGAGCCTGACCGATACACCTTGCTCATTGACATAAATAAATATTTTTTTAGTTAAAACTGTGAAAAATCCTCAGAATTTCTGGTTTTCTGGTTGTAGGGAGTTGTTTTACTTGCATCCATGCAGGAAAGTGGCTCTTTTGTATTTCTAAAATTGTTTTTCTGTGCTAAACGTCCAACTCTTTGAAACTTTCTTGGCCACTTTGAAGTGACAAACCACTCTCCTGTGGAGTCTCCAGGAATCTGACCACCAGCCTTCACCGACTGTGCACACATTCTGACCTGAGACACGTCGGCTCCGTGTGCGCACACAAACCCCGACATCAGAATATTCCATGTTACTGTCCTTTCATCACAAAGCTCTGGTTTGAGACACACAAACAGACCAAAAGCGGAAAGAACCTCCATAACAAGACACCAAAATAACTCACAAAGAAAGTTCATTCCTTTTATTTTTTCGTTCACTGTAAACTGAGGTCCTGTGGCTTTTGACAACACCCCATCCTCCACCCATCCTGTGTCCCTCTTTTGTTTCCCATAAATCAATATCTGTCAGGGGGTGTGGGGCTGCTGATTGTTTTTACAGAGCAATGGGGTGTAATTTGGCTAAATGGTACGTGCACGGAGTTTACTTTGAGATGGCAAACAGTCTGGCTGGTAAAAATAAGGACATAGTCTCGTCTCCAAAGTGTACAATCAGCTTTAATTGATATTGTGGACTGAACGCATTTGATTACTTACCTGAAAGGTAGGCGTGATGAAAGGCTTGCAGGTAATCATATTGTTTTGGTGCAATCATTTGGATCTCTTCAGACTCATCTTGATGTTAAGACTACTTTCGTGTTGTGTGTAATCGTAAATATGAATCTGTTGTAAGGAAAGGCCGAAAACAAGCTTCAACACCAGTTTCTTTTAGAAGTATTTAGAATTTCGCTTCACACTCTCCCTCCTAACTTGTCATATATAGACAATGGAAATGTGGTCGGGGGCCCATCCACGTCACTTTTTGGCGTTTTGGGTTTCCCCAACTCATTGTTTTTTGACTCGCTGCTCCCAAAAAATCACCGGTCCCCAACCTTTGAGATGTGCTACTCGACGCAAAATGGGTATTGGGTTAGAGTTACAGTACTTGTACCAGGTTAGGGTTAGATTTAGGCATAAAGGGTCTCGAGGGGTCGTGTCAGGGTTAGGAGAACAGGGGTTTGGATCCTACCCTCTATCAGAGGGCGGGGTCAGTGCACACTCCATACAGCCCCCCCAGGAGCAGGGTCCTGGGAGCACCACGTCCCAGGAAGGTGAGTAAAAATGAGTGATGGGCCTATCCCATAATGATTATAAAGTTATGCCCACAGGGGGGAGTGGTTAAGTTTAGGGCTCTTCCCCGGCTTAGGATACCAGTACAGAGTACAGATACCAAGACTGATCCAACACTGGTCCCGGGTCAGTACTGGGTTATGGTACCAATACTGGATTAGGGTACCAATGCTGGGTTAGGGTACCGGTACTGGGTTAGGTTAGGATACTGGGTCGGTACTAGCTTATGGTACCAACACTGGAATAGGGTACCAGTACCAGGTTGGTACAGAGTTATGATACTGGTACCATCCAGGTACTGGTCCAGGCCACGAGGGTTTTGGGACCCCTGATTAGCATGTGCATTTTTTTCCCCGCCCTCTAACTTGGTACAGGTACCCTAAACCTGTATCGGTTACAGGTCCGGTATCGTGTCACAGACTCATGATTTAATGGGAACAGCCAGCAGATAAAAAAATAACAAGATGGGGACATCCAAAACGTCTAAAAGTGACACGGAGGGGGCCTGAACCAGACGTTCATGTATGAGTTGGGACTTAAAATGTGTCGGTTTTTGGAGTCTATATTTTCATCCCAAACAAACTGTCTTACCCCCTCATTGCATTTTGCTCAGAAATAATTTCTTAGTGGACAAGAGGAATTGTATAGAGTTGTTTTTAGAATTTTAATATAAATTTAATGTGACATGAAAACTGAAAGTGTATTCTTTGTATTCAGATTAGCATTATTGATTATATGGGCTGTCCAATGCTTGTCTATGTGTTTTAGCCTTGCAAAGATCTTCGTAAACTACCAGTTCCTACTAATTGCATATAGTTTTTTTTTTTTTTTAAATAACTTCCTCTCTTTTCCATTTTCTGTCGTTGTTCTCAGATCCTCATATTTACACCTAAAGGGTTCATTTTTGATGGGGTTGTTGCATTTAATTAGTGATTGTCAAATTGTAGAAAGGTAAAGTTTTAATTCTGTGTTGATACTAAAAATGTTTTTACAGAAATCACATTCAGATTGTTTTATGTTTTGAAAAACAAATTTCCTCAATTAATACGAATCCATTTGTATCCTTATTGTGTCGGATTTTACAACTGAAGTAAAGATGTCTTCTCTGTTTCTTCACAGGGACTTGAACGCACAGCTGCGCTGACTCTTTCCTCACTTGATCTCTCGCTCCTCATGGTACTTTTCCACTCTCTGAAAATCGCACTGCGCTTGAACCCAAATACCTCCCGTCGCTCCACCTCTCTTCTCCAAACATAATTAAAGAAATTTACAGTGGGTTAACTACGGGGCTTGTTTGAAAGTACACACACATGCCCACAAAGTTACCCTGCATCAAATGGTGTGTAAGATTAAATAAATAAAAGTTCCACTAGATTTCTTGACAAGCAGTTTTAGGCAATTTGATATTTTAACGGTGTAAGTTTAGTTTTGATTTTATAAGCTCCAAAGAAAGATGTAAATGACATAGCATTACTTATCTCAATTTTTGGGTGTGACTTCCTTTTTTATGTCATGTTTAAAACACTAAACACAGGAGTCTAGTATGTGAAGCCTAAATAAAGACTGAAAGATTCTTTTTTTGAAGAATAAACAAATTTTTTTCTCACATTTTGGAAAAAAAAAAAAACACCAGATAGACTTATTGATATAGCTTACAACGCAATCAGCGTTGTGTGGCTTCAGCTAAAGTTAACATTAACAGAGAAGACCTTTTGTTGTTGCGCACTGTTACTCTGGAAGCCGTGGGCACCAGCTGTGACCACACACTTCAAATCGAACATGATTGTAAACACTTAATTTCAATCCATTGTTTAAACAGGAGCAGATTGTACGCTTCAGTGATGGTTAAATCACCGTCCTCCAATGGCCACCCTGCAATTAGAGGTGTGTACCAATTTAGTCAGATCTCATTCTCCATCTCTACTGGCGTCCGCCACAAGCTCCGATGTTCACTGAAACCGATATTTAAGACGAAAATAATGCTGAAATTTCTTTTAATTAGCCCACTGTTTGCTTTTCGATAAAGTCGTACCTGTGAGAATCTCCCTGTTTTGTCGATGTGGAGGTTTTCCCCGCCCGCCTGGCAGGGATCAATGTCACCTTTCAGCGAAGTGCGGATGCGGGCCACGGGAAATGAAGGCCACAAAGGACTCTTTCAGCAGGAGTCAGCCTCTCCCAGTCTGACCTCAATCTCCTTCTTTTCTCGCAGTGTTGATTCTCTCAACGACTCCGACGGCCAGCCTCAACCCCGACCTTATACGGAGGGAGAAACGGGTCCTCGGTCAGCCAGTCAGCCATCAGCTAGAAAACACCACCACGATGGGAGTCTCCAAAGGCTGCCAGTGTAAAAAGGTAACAAGGTTTGATGAAGACCTCTCTAGCTTTGATAACATCTTATTCAGTGAAATATGATCATCACATTTCACTTCAATTGGGATAATGACCTGAAATAAGCAGTCGGTGCTTCCCTTAAGGGGAACAGAATCTCGGAAGTCTGCATTCAAAAACACTCCTGCCATGTGTTCAACAACCCTCATCTGTACAGCTTTCATTGAGTAACATGTACATGTTTACACAAGCCACAGCCTCATAGACACATCTTTACATGTACCATCAGTGACACCAACACACACACACGCCACACTCCACTCCAGCAACTTCCTCCTTCCTTCTGCTCTGAAGTTGAAACTTCCAGACGTTTTTCGGCACCTGGTTAAAGGATCCGTCAGTCAGAAGCAGTGTTTTCTTTCCTTTTTTTTCCTCCTCTCCATCCAGCAGCTGGGCAAACAGTGAGAAGCCGAGGCAGCTTTCACTGTAACAATAGGGGTCAAACAAACGAACCCTCTTGGGTGCTTTAGGAGGTACAGTTTCTTTACACCTTATAGAAAAACTGTGACAGACGAGTATTTCCAAGAGATAGATTTATTAACCCTTGACAATAAATTAAACAAGTTAATTTTGCTAAATTTCAAAATCCAGTCAGACACAAACGGAAAAATCAAAGTCAAAGATGGAAGTAAGTGAAGGAAGTGAGCTTTTCATGTAAGACAGTAAACCGGAAGGCAGGTATTTTGATTTCTGAAAGTGCAAAATTAAAAAAAAAGTTTTCTTTAGTACAGATCTCCAATGAATTGATTTGGAAAAAAAATAACCTTAAATGTAGAAACAAGGGAAGTCAAAAAGCACCAGTAGTAATCTTTATTTTTTACAAAAAATAATAATAATATTAACCTTCAGTGATATTTATCCCTGAAAGAAAAGTAGAAACACAAGACCTGCTACTTATTCCTTAATGTTAACAGCATTTTCCATGATGATGTTAAATCCGAAGCATGAAGATCATAGCAGCCTACAGTACACGTTCGTCCTTCCAAAGTGCTGCTTTATCATGCTTCTGTGCTTTTTTTTTTTACCATTTAGAACTTCCCTTTCCACTCTGTTTGACAGAGATCATTTTCAACACTTCATTTTTAAAAACTATTTTAAAGCAAAAGCTTTAAAAAAAATGCTGCACAAAACTACATTAAGAAAAACAGTAAAAAAAAATGTGGAAAAAAGAAAAACAAATTTCAAGGATCAACGAAAGACACTGCAATGTAACGGGTCCCGTTAGTGGTGGGCAGGCCTTCGTGAAGGTGAGTGAGTCTTCCCGGATGCATGAAACTCCAGCCTTTTCTTGGTGATTCTATGGAGCAGTTGTACCGGTGAAAACGACAGCCTCCACCCTTTTAACAAGAAAGAAAAGAGTAAGAAGTGTGCAATTTTATTTTTTATTTTGTGTTGATTCTGTCTTTGTTTACCATATTTTCTGCACTCTGTCAAAATGTTTGGTTGGGAATATGCTAACTGGGCTAATGTGTAGCGGTATCAGAGTGTTTTTATTTTTTTTACATGTTGCTAACAAGTTTAGCAGTTGGTGTGGTCAGTATTATTTGCTTAAACAATAAGCTTTCTGTCTGTTTTTTTAAGTTTTCTAAACACAATTGGGAGTTACTATGTACTATGCACATGCTAACATGCTAGCTACGTATGAATTCCCTCCTTACTCCCTTCCCACTCATATCTATAGTCCGAGACTATTCAGTGCCCTGGATCTTAAAAGCAATTTGGACGCCATGCTTGGGCCTACTATGTTTTTGGCCAATTTTACAAAGTGAAAACTTAATCAGTATGAATAATATATGATAATTATTTATGAGTCAACTGTGTTCTAATGATGAAAATTAGGGGTATGTATTGGTAGGAGTCTAGTGATACAATACATATCGCGATACATGGCTTACAATACAATGAACAGAGCGATATATCCCAAGACTGTTCCAGAAAACCTTTTCACATTTTTTTTAAGGACTATGATTTAAAAAACCTCGACTTGAATATTAATGCAACGTTCATGATAATAAAATTGTGAAATTCCTTTTATTTAACAGTCGCAATGCTAAGCACTGTAACTGTATGTAAAGTACAAGTTGCTTTTACTCATACATATATGGGGCTTTTATTTTGGTAAATAAAAAAAAATCTAATAGGGGACAGTCAATATTGCCTGATTTCCACATCAAAATATTCTTCAATATATAAAAAGAAGAATGAATAAATGTGCTTTAACCAATTAGTTTCTAAAAATATGACTGAAGAAAAGTACACTTTATTTTCAACAGCATTGCTAAATGTAGCTTTTCCAGTACTCGATGAAAGAAAAAAAGTATGACGCTAAAGGATGCTCATGAATAATGAAATAAATATCCCCTTGTCAGCATTTTAAATTGATACAAGTATTGCCACATGAAGTATATATCACCAAATCGATTTTGTACTACACCCTTAACGAAAATGTTGATGGTTTATTTATTTTTTTTCTTTTTCAAATGCAATGCATTGTGGTCTATATTACCCAATCCAGTGAGCATTGATGCATACTGGTTTTTCACTGAGAATTCTTGAAAATTTCTAGGACACTCGATTTTAGAATTGTAGATTCAGACAGCAAAACAAAAATCCTAACGCATTACATAGTGAGTAGTGAAGGGATTCTGACTTAGCCATAGAGTTACTGTAAAAACAGCTAATAAAGCTTGACTGATGGACTTATCACTGACTCGTTTGGTGTGTTTAATTTATTCATAATTTAAAAAATAGACCATCCATTGCTCTATAATCCAGAATGTCCTATAGTGCAGAAACTATGGTCAGACAAAAACACTCAGTTACCTGAAAATCACTGCCTTTGTTATTGAGAGCGATGTTGATGGTAAAGGTGGAAGAGTCGTGGTGGGGTCTTAAGTACGCCTGCCTCTCAGGCGTATATTTAACGACAAAATTCATCAAGGCGTAACCCTATGTAGGGACAGAGATGCATCAAGTCAACTTTCAAGCATACATGGAAATATTACCCAACACCACATGTGCTATTATTTAAAGACCCACTCCAGTGAAAATTGGGTTTTTTGGGTTTTGAACTTGAGCGTTTTTTTCTCATGATAGAGGACATATTAAAAAAAACTTAAAATTGAATTTCTGAGTATTTATTTATTAATATTGTTCTGAATCAGGAGCAGATAAAAATACAGTTATAAAAAGAGCATTTTTGTTACATAAAAAATAAGCTTAGTGGGCCACAAGGACCCTTCTGATGCATCCACTTGTAGACGACTAGATCCATGAACGTCTTTGTTTTCCTCATGTGAGTCGGCACCTGGCCTGTAAATAGAGACCTCTCAGTAACAAAGGTCAGAGTGGAACTCGGAGGTGAATTTCTCTGCAGAAATTATGTCCTACAAAACCATGCATTTTTTGTTATTTTTGGCTAAAAACTGGAAAATTAAGAACGCTTCTAAAATAGATTTTAAAAAAATAACTGGAGTGGGTCTTTTCACCTCTAACCTCAGCACTAACCTTTGTGTAATAACCAGAGAAGACCTTTAGTGTAACGGGTGATATGAACTCTCGGATGAAGTGTAGCCACTCTTTATCAAACCCGATCTGCTTCATGTGAATATCATCTGTCGGCACCGTCTCATAGCCTCCAGAAATTCTTTTGTCCTGAGAAATCGAAGGAAAAAAAAAAAAGAAGCAGTCTGATTAATAAAAGAATAAATGACTCAGAAAGAGCGGGATCCCAGCTTCCATTGAAATGATGAAATTGAATCCCTGTAAAGACGCTGTCTGGAGAAGGCTCAGCTATGAAGTCCAGCTCTTCAGTGAACAGCCTATTGGTAGTCTGTTCTTCTTCCTCAGTGGAAGTTAATAAAAAAAAAGTTAAGGGGTAATATAGCCAATTGCCTGGAGAAAAATGAGAAACATCTTTAAAAACTACTTGATATTCTCTTACCAGATAACAGACTAAATGGAAATGGTGCAGCCCGCCATTACTGTTGGTGCTCAACACAAACTTGATGTTGGTTTTTGGTTCTAGAACTCCATTTGGGACCATTTTCTTAAAATAAAGAAGTGACATCCTCTCTTCTCTAAAAGCTTTATTTGCACACAACCATGCTGGTTCATCAAAACAGTCAGCAACAGCAAAACAGTCAGGAGTCATTCCTAATTTTGGCAACCTTTCACAATAAAAGAACCATTTGGGCTCGATTTCTACTGATCAAAACCTAGAAGGAGCCGCATAGTCTTACTTTAGCCTTTAAGAAATTTAGATTTGCATTTATTACCTTTCTGTTTTTTTTAATAATAAATATGAATTATGCCTTTTTTTGGCACAAAAAAAGCAAAAATATAAAAGGAACCGAGCATCTCTCTTAATGTGATTATTTTTTTTTATATAACCAATGTTGTGCAGCACAAGATAATGTGCTTTTAACTCATAAAAGAAAGTTTTTACTAAAGTTTTGCTTTGCGTTTGAAATCTGTGCATTCTGGAGGTAGCGCTTATTTATTTATTGGTTTATTTCTCAGGGACAATGGGCATTAAAAGCATAACTACAATGTGGCAGAATCAGCTTACAGGCTATTTTCCATCTGTGCTCCCTGGACAGATGTTTAAAATGTCAACTAAGCAAAACATCTCTCGGTTAACACAGTGATGTAAAAGCCTCAGCCATCAATTAATAAATGTATCTAATCTAAATTAAATAAATGCTAATCAAGTAATCTGTACTTTAATAATGTGATATTTTATTTTTCTTCTCTTTTTTTTTGTTTTTTGTCCTCAGCAGTCTTACACTGCTAGGTTTTGTTATTTTAGTTTGGGGTTTGGTAGTCTTAGTTTGCAGGCTTTGTTTATTTGTTTTCTTTAGGTAGTTTTGGTTAGGGAGCAGCTGACTCCAACGGTCGACATGGTCAGCAGTCTGACTTATTTTATGTTTGACCAATCAGGTTGCAGACCTCTGTCCTAAACCGTTCAAGAACCAATAGTAAATATTGTACATAAACAGTTACACACACAAAAACACTAGTCGTTTTTTCGGCCTGCCTAGTGAGGATTCATTCTGCTGACAGTACTGACCTCATGTTTGCCCCCAGACCATGAACCATAGTGCTCCATTTCCTCAACTATTTCATCGCAGGCCTTCTCTGAGAGAACTGGGAACCAATACACATCTGGACAGGGCTGAAATGCAGACACACACACATATAAAAGAGACCACAGGGAACAGTCTTGAATCACACCTCCACCTGGACTTTCAGCCGCTCTAATGTCAAAACCAGACGCTGGGATTTCCGTGCGACATGATGTCATGCTGTTTCACCGTCTCTTAGTCTGCGACATGCAGGAAACACGCGTCAATACAAACCTGTTCCAAGAAGTTGTGCGTGAAAATCTGGGTGTAGTTTTGGTGGATGTACTTCTCCTTCCAGTCCTACAAACACAAACATTTTTTTGACTCTTTGGTGACCTGCATACCTCACAGAACGAATCCCAGCTTCCCCATTAGTTAGCCCTGCCACATTAAAGTCACTGCTTCAGAATTGTGTCATAGTTCCTTTCCTTCCATTATGGCTAATAACCATCAAAACCTGTTGTTTGTCTCAGCTTTCTAGACAAATATACATTTCTGTGATGTGTTTTTAGAAGAAAAATGAGAGAAAATGGCTCTAATTTACCACTGGGTTCTCAAATAGCTGCCACAAGTCGTTGTTGTAATGAGAAGTGTTATAACTGGCAGTAGAAATGAGCCTCCCGAAGTCGTGACGGTTGGTGATGAACATGAAGACTCCCTACAGCAAACGGGAAAATTGTTGAGTGAGTTTCGCACAAATGAAATACATGTAGATTTTGAACAGACTGATCCCTAAATAGCTCTAAAACATGCAAGGGTAACACCACACTTGGATCTTTGGAGGTAAACGGTAAGATCAAAATGAGAATAAAGGACTGATTTCAGTGAGTTTTTAGGCAAACTGAAATCAATTATGTTTAACTGGAGTTGCATATAAATAATCTGAGATTATTTATGGTGAGGAATTTAAAGTATAAAAGGACAAAGGTGATCACATTAGGGGAGGTAAGATCGGGAGGACAGAAGAAGAGGGGCAGCATGGGGGGGAAATACAATCTGGGACCTTCCTTTGCAGTGAAGCATTGGAAGTTTGTGTGTTGACTATCAGACTAGGCTTTGTTGATGGCAAAAATGACAAACAGTTCTAGGATCTTCTGGCAAAAAAAAAATCCAAATGGGAGGACCCTAAATCAACTTGCTGTGATTTGGGCCAGATGCCTTACATGGGTGAAAGGAGATAATGCTGGAGCCTAGTCTGAGATCAGTCAGCGTTTTGAGAGGGAGCAGCTGGTTACTGCGTTTGTTGTGAGGTTTGGCTGCCCAGGATAAAGCATCAGAACAGAGGACTTGCATGTTGACTGCCTTCTCAGTTATTTAGTCTCGGATTCTGGAGTATTTCTTCTTCATTTCAGGCAAAAAAATATGTTTCATTAAATAATTATCACAAGCAAAAGGTCAACATCAATTTCCAAAGAGCTGCCTGTGACATAGACAGCAACAGACGATTAAAATAGCGAATAATTATCCTTTATTCCCCAACTGCAAATGCAGATGGTCCATTTTATAAATGTAATTTGGCATTCTCAAGGAAAGCTTAAACCAAAACGTTTTTATACAGAAGTAAGTAAGCCCGCCAAGGAAATGAACCAAAGTTCAGATCCATGCGAACCCATTGGAAATGGATGTTTCAGGACATAAAATATTCAAAGTAGATGGAGACCTTTGAGGGCCTGAGCATATGGAATGATTCCGGAGAAGGGGAGTCTTTTTCTCTGTGACTGGTCTAAAATAAAAAAAGAAGCATCGTGTAAACAGGATTACATAAATAGAATGAGTATAAGAGGCAACAGTGACAGTCAAGTATGTCACAGGTGTAAAACTCAAGAGGAGTGGAAATGTGCCTGCATGAAAAAAAAGGAGCAAGGGTCCCTCTGAAGCTGATGTTTTTCTGTGTGGGTTAATGTGAGAGGAATGCATGCTGGGAAACGGGCCAACTAATCCAAAGCAGTTTGGATTAGACATGGTAGTGGTTCATTGCTGAATGCAGGTGGTATGTTAGCAAGCAAGGCTTAGTGAATAATAAATAACTTGGAGAAGGGCATAAAAAAAAAACAAGGCAGCTTTCATCAGCCAGCACGCCAGGCAACGCCGAGCCAGGCTGAGGCGATGACAATGACTGTAAGAGGAGGCAGAGGATTGTGGGATTCAACTGGAGCGATGAACCGTAAAGCATCACAGAGGAACAGCGGAGGATCATGCATCAACGACACACATACAAAAAAAAAAAACACACATTCTTACACGCATACTTACCCAAGCATGGTTTCCTGTTCGCTTTGACAGCTGTTATATGCAAACTAGCTAAGCCTCAACGCTTCAGAGTCTCAAAAACAAAATATCTACTGTGTTCTTATTCAAACATTCTTTTTTGACAATTATTTCAAGCTATCATTTCCATTTAGAGGACATGTTTTGACTTCCTTACCATTTCTCTGGCATTCCTACACAAAGCCATATCTGGGTCCAGTTTCTCCAGAACAAAGTAGTTCCTTTCTTTAAGTTCATTCCTCAACACAGCCCCCTTGATGAGGTATACATGCGCCATGTATGGAATGTTCCACACGCCCCTTGAGTCAACAAGACATGGGGAAAAGTAGGAGTTAATTTTGCAGTGACCCTCATTTACTACATTCTTTCTAAAAAAAAAAAAAAAAAAAAACTTAACAGCATTTTCATTTCATCCATAAATGATCTCATTGTGACATTTTGGTCAAATTAACACAACAAACAGGCAGAGAATTGTGCGGATTTGCGTTTCCATCTAGATGCACTTGTAGTTTTAAGTTTTAATGCAAACCAAGAGGGAATATAAACACACTGTAGTATTTGAAAGCCTTAGGCTTTGTTGGTCTTTAGTAAATCATACATCCGACGGATAATGTCTTCATTGACTCTCAGAAAGCACATTCAAAGAGAAAATTCTTGAAAAATTAAACTCATGTTCTATTTTATGACAGATATAGAAAACTTAGAGACTTAAAGACCAAAATGAAATGAAAATTGTGTTTAAAATATGTTCTAGAGGCCTTTTTCTGATAATGTGGGACATATAGTACAGACATTTTGGCTTAAAATTGGAGTGGACCAACACTTAAAAGATCAAATATGCAGGTATGAATTTAAACCATTGAATGTGAAGATCCAGCTTAATGTTTACTTGCAACTTACATGCGCTTCCTTTGCACAATGTCCACATAATCCTCAGAGCGTGCATAATACCCATCCAGACTCAAGGCTCCCCAGAAGTTGGACCAAAGCTTGCCATGTCGGGTGACGAGGGGACCAATTATTTTTCTAGAGGGGGAGAGCAGAGAAATGGTGTCGGAGCAGATAAAAGAGGGAGGAATTCTCACAGGCAGCCAACCACCTAATGCACTGGCTCTCTTCAAATCAATGTGCTGCAACTGAGAGATAAACCTCCAGATGGAAATATACAGTCACTAGAAAGCCAGTAACAGATTGCGATGATGTCAAAGGCAAACCAGAGCTAATTTAGATTATTATAAAGAACCTTGAAAGAGGTTTTTAAAAATAGAATCAACATGTGGTATATTTTTCCAAGAAAATGATTTAATAAAAAACAATATTTTAACATATACACAACTAGTGAAAAGGAAAGATTTACTGTAATTTGACTATGAAAGACTTGCTGGCTGGCATTTATGCAAATAGGTGCACTGCGGCAAACTTAATGGCATATTTTCATGGTTTTCCTCCCACAATCCCAGTGCCAGCGGAGAATTCTCATGATGCCTTTAAATATCCTAGAAAGGCTTCTTTGCTTTTCATGCCTCCAGTCTGTCACATTACTGCCACAGCAGCTGTGATATACAGTTTATGTGAGGCTTTCTTCCCAGTCATGTGCGACAGAAGGCAGAAAAAAAAAGAAGATTTGTATGTTTGTTTTTTTTGCGTGATTCTCAGTGGCATTTTAGGGTTTAGCGCAAGAGACTCCCAATGTTACCGTGCAGCCGGGGGAAAAAAACAGGAAGCCAAAACAGCTTATTTTGAAACTTTAATCGTCTCGCCTGTAATGTTCTTGAGGTTTAGCCACTTGAGGGATAATTTCAATGGTTCAATGATCACGACAGCGGCCGAGGAAGCTGGCTGAGCTGGCTCCACGGTGGCTTCTTCTGCAGTCACTGGGTGATTACCTGTTTTGCTCAATGAGGAGCTTTAATGTCTGTCTGTTGGTGAGCATCACATCCGAATCGATGCTGAAGTAATAGTCACACGTGGCGTCCTTTCGACACAGATCCCTAATGAAATCGAATGAGGAGAATAAAAACATACAAGTTGATAACACTTCGTAACAATTTATAGGCAAAACATGTCTCTTATTAGGATATTTTGAAGAACACAAGTCTATTGTAAACAATAAAACAATCTCCCATGTATGGCTGGGGCCCCCTCCGCGTCACTTTTTGACATTTTGGGTGTCCAACTCGTCTTTGTTTGACGTGCTGGCTGTTCCCATTAAATCAGGGGTCCCCAACCTCCGAAACGCAGTACCAGTCCGAGGGCGATTGGTACTGGAACACAGACAGGGAAAAAAATGCATATGCTAATCGGGGGACCCCAACCCTCGGGACCAGTACTGGTACCATGACCGATTCCGCGTCCAATACCGTGACTTGAGGGATGGGGACCCGTGATTTAATGGGGACACGCAAAACGTAAAAAAGTGATGCAGAAGGGGCCAGAACCACACGTCCATATATGTCAAGATGAGAGTGAGAATTTGTAGTACAGAATTGAAACACCACGGAAAGGCAAGAGATACATTTAAATAAAAAGGTTTTATCCCAACCCATTAGGACAAATAAAATGTTTTTTTTTATTTGTCCTAGCCTATCCAAGAAGACCTGGCTGCAGACATTAAAGGGTAACCAAACCCTAAAACATTTTTTTTGTTTACCTGTATAAATGGGGCTTTAAAAGACTATTGATCCTTGACAAATGTTTGACAATTTAATATAAACTTGTATAAATCTAAAAATTAATGGTGTAAAACTGTCTGCGTAATGTGTTAAAACGAGGTATTACAGTTGAATTTCGCAATATCGTGATTAGTCATACCACGTACGTCCCGCGTCTTTTTAGAAGTCCCACGTCATGATCTGCAGCTCCAGTAATGATAACAGTCCTGATCCCCAGCTCCACCCCTCTGATTGGATTTTCAAATTTTGGTGTGTAGGGGTGGAGTTTGTCTCCAACTGTCCTGTTTGGTTACCCTTTAATGTCCAGAACAGGAAGTGCCCCCCTATCGATCAAAAAAAACCTTTATTTTAACTTGCAACCCTTAACTGTTACAGTTTAATAAAAGTGTTTTCTACAATTTTTAACACTTTTGTTTTAGGGGCAGAGTATGTTGAATAATTTCTGCTTCTGGCTAATGATGTCAGGCGCCATCTTGTCTGCAGCCAGGTACATCTCAACCTATTAGCTTCAGTGTTTTAATAGTGTTACGCTAAAAAAATACAGCTTAAAAGGATGTAGTGTGTGGATTTTTGTAAAGAATTTGCTGGATCATCTTGATGTGAAAGTTCCCAAGTTTAGCTAATCTTACTGTGTGAGGAGTGTCTAAGAATTTTGATAGAATATAATTAAAGTGATTTGTTTCTCCCACTAATTGGCTTCGGCAAAATTACATTATGTAAATTATATTGAATGATGTTTGCAAACTGACAACTACTCAAAATAAATTGAAATTACAAAGCAAGCCGATAGCAGGAATGCTAACTGTTGATCCCGACAGAAGCCATCAAAGCTGCCCCCTCCTTATAACAAATCTCAAAGGGAGTTTTAGAAAAGCAGCTGTATATCCATTTACGAGGTATTTATTGGAAGGTAAAAGTTTGGCACAGAATAGCGGTTAGATATTTTAAACATAAAAGTCATCACTGACATATAACTATAAGATTTTATTGCTTCATTCCGTGTTCTGTGTTAAAACACACACGTACATGCCCATGTTCCTGGCCTCCCCTTGGCTCAGGTTCTCTTCGGGTCCAACAACCTTAAAACTGCCGAACACATTCTTGCTCTCCTCCCAGAAGGTCTGGATGTGCTTTTCGTGGTAAACCTCCTGAGCAGGGAGCCAAAATTAATGACTAAGAACAGCCACGAAGTGCAAAAAATAACCTGAAGCCAACCTGTGAGCAGCTGCACACACTCACATTATTGTGGACGAACACTTGAAGTTTATCTTTGGGATAATCCAGGGTCAGGAGACGGTGCAGGAATTCAGGTAGGAACGGAGTGGGCTGCTCGATGAACACTCCGACCAACACGTTCGGATACTCCTGTTTAGATTAGAGGGAAGAGAAATGGGATGTTTGAAATGGCTAGCTGTGGTCATAAAGCTTTGTTTAACATTTAATCATAGATGTTTACATTTTGCTTTACACATGATTAAACAATGTTGCAGCTGCAGATACCATGACTATAGCTTGCTTGAGCTTTTTAAAGTCCCCCATGACATTTTTTTATTTAAATAAATGTTCCCAGTAGTGTTTTAATTATCATTATGAACATTTTAATTAGAATCCCACAACCTAAAAGTCTTAAAATGCAATTTTTCATGTTGATCTAAATCCTCTGTTACCAAAATCTCCTCTGAAGGGGCGTGGCTTTTGGAACTAAGATGAGTAGCTCCGCCCCTGATCCGCACATCTGATTATAATAGCTGTGTCTTGCTAGTGTACATCTCCATCGCTGCTACATAAAAACGTCAGCTCGGACAAGTAAGTGAAGAATTTCATGGACCGAACTTACGACAAAATCCTGATTCTTTCTCTTTAACTAATTCTCCAATGTTTATTGACGTTGTTGTGATCAATATATTCGAACTCAAAATTAATGAAAGCTAACATCAAAATGCTCTTTCACTGATTTACAATCCTTTCCAACTGCGGTCAAATGAGCCGCCGTTCGCATTTCCGTGTCACGTCAAGAAGTTCTGTAGAGCTTCGCTGAGATTTTTCAGTGTTCTCAGCCCTGCTACTGTAAGTATTGTATGAAACTCACACAAAGAAATCCAGTGACGGCTGATTTGACCACGGAAATGTGAACGGTGGCTCATTTGACCGCAGTCAGTGAGCTTCTCCAGCACCTGAACTAGACACGCTAGCTGGACCAGATGAGGGTTTAGTGCATGTGTAATGGAAAGAAGATCATTAATTCAAACAGAGTCTGTCTGCCACAGTTTGACAGCGATTTAAATAGAGAAATACTCAGAAATGCAAAAACAAAATGATTTCTTATTACATTTGTTCCCTTTTACAAGAAAAATGCCATAAATACATGTTAAAAACTCAAGAAATGGGATTTTCATTGAAGGGGGACTTAAAGTGATTTTAAATGAACTGTGAAACAACCCCATACTGTTCCCCAATTCTGAGACCTGCGGGTTGATTGGGTTCAGTCAATCAGAATCTGAAATCATTTAAGGTATAGAGGAAGACGAGACAACTTGGAAAAACTAGACATGGGAGAGGCACCTCTGCTCTGCACTCACCGACCCAACTGACGATGGCATGGAGATGAAAGACTCATGCATAAAAAGAAATGACAGTTTGGGTTAAAGATGATATATCGTGAAAAAAGACCAAAAGACAGAGTGGAGGAAGGACTTTCCCATGACACTCAGCTCCAGCCCACTCAACCCAGTCTGGACTCGCGATCCTCTTGACCAGTTCACAGCAGAAGTCTGGGCCAAAGATGAAAGGCGATCTGACCAGAACCATCTAATTTGCAAGTTTCACAATGACCGTGTTTGAAGCCCAAGCAGGGAACCTCAAGCATCAAACCAATTTAAGCTTAAATGTTACACCAAGACTGTAGACACACAGGCTAATGAAGTGACAAAGAGGCCAAAAACAAACTCAACTAAAGCATCCATAATGGCATAGAAAAGAAACACCCATACTTTCAAACACCACAAGAAAAAAAAATAGAAGACTGGCAGGGCACCGGTCCCTGGTGGTGAAATACTTAGTCTGCGCTGGACATAGAATGAAACCGGGGTGCACACAGTCACACAGGCCTGCCTGTGAACCACGTTTACACCACAAGAAAGCGCTGGACACAGTGTGACCACTGTTTCCACATGACCTAGTCTTCCAGAAGTCTCCATCCCAAACAAACAGAAACGAAATGTCTTAAATTCATTGTTATGAAAAGCATTTTCTGGACAGAGAACTTATAGTGTGAGAGGTTTAAGAAAGGCCTCTAGTGCACTTTTATTTGTGGCTTAAAATATTATCAAAAACATCTTCTGGGTTATATTTTTGCTGCAGAAAACACTGCAAAAAAAGGAGAAAATACCATTCAGGGTGTCGACTGCCCACAAATAGGAAAGACGTTGGTAACATTCTTCTTCCTTCTTGTCAAGAGCCAACCACACATCATGAAACGTTTCCAAGAGCCTGCCATTCCTTCTGTCTATACATTGCCAGCTTTGGCTGAACTCTGTAACAAATTTTCAGCATAACCACTATAACTTACTGCTGTGGATAAAACCCACACAGAGAAACCCACTAAAAGGCAGGCTGGTCAACGGTGACACCCCTTTAAATGAACCTTTCTGAAAACTTCCAAAGCCATATCCTGCACCACAGTGGAGCAGCGCTTCCGCTTCTCTCAGGAATTCACCTCGTGTTTATAGTCGTGTAAAACTGTCTGAAACGATGGACCTATTATTGTTGGACAGATAGAAACTAACAGTCTTGCTTATCTGTTCAAATAAGGCAAGTTAGACGCTCTTCCTACTGTCTAGACAGGCACAGATAGAGGGTGAATCAGAGAAAAGGCCTTTCCCATGTGGAAAAAATGACCCAACAAGGAGGTCAAATGATGAAGTAAAAAGCACTTACTTCTAACTGGGTCAAGTCCAGAAGATCCTCATCACATCCACTGCAACCATGCTCATAGTTCCATGCATTGGGAACATAGTTACCCAAGTAGTTCAAGTACATCTGTAAATAGAAAGCAAGTGAATGGGCTATTCTCGTCCATATTTCAGAAAGCAAACATTTGAATTATTAACTTTCAGATAATTCAGACGTTTCATTGGAAATTCAAGTGCAGCAACAAAAGGTCGATATTTCTGTAATCCTTAATGAACGGTGCCAAAAAAATATATAAGACCTTTTTTCAGAGACCTTACCAGTAAAACTGTATGCATTAAAAAATACCAAACATTTTTTTTGTGTAGTTTTTTTAGGACAATGATCTAGAAAAACGTCTTATAATGTGATGTACAGTTTTACTTGGGTTACAGAAAAGAATTCAACTAATCAATACAGTTGAAGGAGAAAATATATGAACCCTTTGGAATTACCTGCATAAACTGGACATGACTGTGATCAATAAAAACATCAAAACATAAATCGGTGTAATTTAAGCAGGAAATGTTTTTTTTTTTTTTTTCATCGCTGTGATCTAGATTAAGATAAAAACAAAGAAACAAAATAAACATGTCCATTTCAAACACAAATGGAGATACCCCCAAAGGGTTCACATACTTTTTCTTACATCTATATTTAATCGATCACAGAAAAATGAATACCAATTTATCAAATCTTTTAATTAAGTTTCCCTGAAGATGATTTATGGTGTTTTTTTTTGTTATCTTTTATGTAAATTTTTACAATTTCATAACATAACATAACATAACATAGCATAGCATAGCATAGCATAGCATAGCATAGCATAACATAACATAACATAACATAACATAACATAACATAACATAACATAGCTTAGCATAACATAGCTTAGCATAACGTAGCGTAGCATAGCATAGCATAGCATAGCATAGCATAGCATAGCATAGCATAGCATAGCATAACATAACATAACATAACATAACATAACATAACATAACATAACATAACATAGCTTAGCATAACATAGCTTAGCATAACGTAGCGTAGCATAGCATAGCATAGCATAGCATAGCATAACATAAAGATAGTTTATCGATCCCAGCCTGGGAAATGTGCCTTATTGCAGTAACACTGTACAGACTCACAGAATCATTTCAGTATTTTGGCAGTGATATCGCCCTCTATTACCACGTATGGAAACACTTAAAAATATAATTGATTATTGATTAATGTTTTTAAGGACTTTTTTTTCCCTTTTTTCTAAGTTATAAAGTTGGTTGAGTAAAATCAGAAACTCGTACCTAATCTTCTTTTTTGTTCGTTTTTGAATCTCAGCAATCTTTATAGACCTTTAATAGACAGTATACCACACTGAATTTCCAAAGTACTGCAGTTTTCCAGCCTTTTATTGTAGACATTAACACAGTGATCATGTGCTTGTCACCGCACAGAATTTGGCGAAGTACTCGGCACAAGAATAAACTTCCAGGCAGACAAATGGTAACTTCAATGGTGAAAACCACTGCCAGGACACAGATTCTGTCATCTACCATTCAGCTGTTCAAGCCTCTGGGAAGAGTGAGTCAATAGTTTGGTGGGTTTGGTTTGTCTCCAGGGAGAGCCAGACACACGAGGCTGGCGGTGAAACGGGCTTGTGAGGAGTTACAGGAAGGAAAAGACCAGATGTAAACTCCATAACCGGAATCCTGTTTTTTTTTTTATTTAATATTATTTTTTTCCAAGTGATTGCTCACGCTGACATATAAAGACTGATAGCGTTGAACAAATTGGAAACACATGGTGAAACATGTTATCCTTTGAATGAGAAAATGAGGTCTTTGTAGTCGGGGGGGTAACCGGATAGCATATTTCTGTGACAGATGTCAAATTATAATGTTTACGGTCAGTGATATTTAAAAAAAAGTTAAAAAAAACAAAGTAGATAAGACAGATCTTATGAAAGTCATGGAAGAAGTGTCAAATTTTTAACTTACTTTAGTCTTTCCGTTGCCATGAACAACAACCGGCAGAGAGTCGTACATTGTGTTTCTAACTCTTACTCTGTCTGTTCCGAACTTTAGAAGCACTTCATCTGTTAAAAAGAGGAACATAAGACAATTTTAGTCAAGCAAAGGAAAGCTGACTATTTACGTTGTAGTATGACATGTTTCACGCATCGCCTGTATATAGAGAACTGGACTGAGTGACCCCTTCCCCCTTGTGTTCGAAACAGGAAGTATTTTTTTGTTCATGATATTTTTTGCTGTAGCAAAAAAAAGTTAATTAACTTTTTTAATTAGCAACAATTTTGTACGTTGTTACATTTAAAACTATTTGTTTTCATCAAATTAAAATTTTGACTTGATAGTTTACTCAATATAAAAATGTAAATTGATAAAAACTCATATTTTTAAATTTAACAAATTAGAGCTTTTGTTAATTGATCCAACGTTTCACTTTTTACAGTGTATAAACTGACCAATCAGATGTCCTTGTGTCGCACGTTCAAAGCATTTGACGGATTCTCCCGAGCCCGCTTTCAGTGTAAGGGGTGTGGCTTTCCAGCATGATCACTCGTGATTGGAGAGAATGGTTGCCATAGAAACGTAGAGTCAGACCGAATCACAGCTTACTGATGATGTCTGGTTCCAACATGGCGACGGAATTGACATCATTTAGTTGGAACCGGAAGCAAGTCATTTTCTGCAATGTCACCCTCACTCAGTCCAGTTTTCCTATACAGTCAATGGTTTCACAGCAAAAAGAAAAAAATATATGTAGTTCCTACAGCAAAAAAAAAAAAATTTTTAACTCATTTTTGAAAAACAACAGTTAGGTAAACATAAAATAATGATGAATGGAGTTTCTATAATTCCTCACCAACAGCTCCATTCAAGTTCTGGAAAATCTGGCACTTGTGGTCAAGAGTCATATTGAGAGTTTCCTATAAAACACGGCAAATTAGCTCAATGGGCATTTCCAGAGTTTATGCAGGTGCTGACAGAACAAGACCTACTCGTTTCAGTGGATCCAGGTATATTTTGGTGTAGAAGAGCTGGTCGTCGTCATTATCGTGGAGGTTCCACTCGGAGACCATTCTGTTTATGAACGGGGCATAGCCAATTATACCTGCAAGTAATTAACAGTGTGAAACACATCTTAAATACAGGGTTAGACATGTTTATAAGGTCATTTACAACTGGCAGACTGTTGGTGACAATTACACTGTGTGTGCTGGCCCCCCTCAGAGTTTGTCTTTTTGCCATCCTCAGTAGATTATTTTTCTTTTTCTTTTTTTTAAACCAAAGAGTGTTTTTTGGCAAAAGCCCCAAATACACAAGACATAAGCCTTCCCTTTCTGCACTCTCTCGACAGGAATTAGTGTTCGAGTATTTGAGGAGAAACCCGTCACCTTTTTGTCACGACCCTCTCCCAGCTAGCTTAGCTCCAGCAACTGTGTGATTTCACTCACGTAAAATCTTCTCATGGCAATATAGCCTCTCCTCTCCTCTTTTTTTTTTTTTTTTGTTTTTGTGTCTCAGCCAGGCACTCTGGCCACAGCAAAAGATTGCAGGGTTTTGCATCCCATCATTTTCAGAGAAGCTTTAGACGCTGTAAACAAGTTGATGGATCTACATGACATAATGTAAGTGGCAGGACTGAGAAAATGGAAATCAAAGGAGATCGTGACTTTTGTGCAGACTGTATTGTTTGGCCAAGAGAAAAAAAAGATCCTGGGAAAGCGCTGCCTATTGACCAACTTTATCCTTTTGCTTCACTTTCTTTTAGAAATACCATTAAATAGGGAATACAAACAGAGAACTTTTAGAAAGCTTAATTCCTTCCGTTAAGCCAGTTTTTTCCAGGAGAATCTGACTGCAGAAAAAAAATATGGCACCTGATAAATTATAGGCGGAAGTCCCTCCCCCTGCCGGAGCCGGCCGCAAAAAATAACGTTTTACGCCTGAAATCATTGGACGGAAGTAAAGCTGCCACGATTAGTCGACTAATCGACTATTAAAATAGTCAATGACTAATTTTTTAGTTGATCAGTCGTTAAAGTGTAGAAAAGTTGAAAGTTACAATGGAATTATTTTAGCTTTTTGGACTATTTCAGGATTTACGAAAGTTTTTCAGTTAAGCTAATATTTCAGCTACAATCTAGTTGCTTTAGCTAACTTAAGCTGTTTTTGTTGGTTTTTTAGACTGTTTTGGAATTTGGCTCATATTTCAGCAACATGTTATCTGCTTTGGCTAATTTAAGCTTTTTTAATTTTTTTGGCTATTTTGGAGTTTAGCTAATATTTCAGCATTATGCTATCTGTTTTGACTAATTTAGACTTTTTTTTAATTTTCTTTAGGCTATTTTGGAGTTTAGCAAATATTTCAGATTAATGCTATCTGTTTTGGCTAGCTTAGGGTTTTTTTTTTTAGGCTGATTTGGCATTTAACTAATATTTTAGTTGGCTTTTGGCTTTAGCGTTTTCAGCTATCAATTTCAGCATCTTCAGCTATCGTCACCAGCATCTTCAGTGGCCAATTTCAGCTTACAGCATTCACACTAGTGTATATATATATATATATCTATATATGTAAGTTTAAAGCTAATGATGGTTAAAATTTGTGTTTTATATCCACTTTATGCGTGACCCTATTAGTCGACTAATTGGAAAAAAAAAACGGAGATGAGTTGACTACTAAAATAATTGTTTGTGGCAGTGCTAGCCGGAACCCCCTGTTTTAAGCTTTTTTAATCTTTTTTCCCTGTTTCTTGTCTTTTTTTTTTTCCCTTTTTTGCAGTTTTTTCCTCTGAGACACTGCCGCAGAGGAAAATAATAGCATTTCGTCGGCTCTGATCAGCTGATTCACTGTGAAAAACAGCATTTCACCAGCTTTTTCTCAGGAGCTAAACAGGTGTAGTTATTCAGATTTGAGCACTTGTTCCTTTTGACTTGAAAGAAATAAATCGATTAATGTTCTCATTTGAATCTCATCTTGCACACTAAACTGCTAGCACTAACAGTTTTTTCAAAAGATTAAAAGGTGAAAGTTCTGAGAAGCTTTTAAAATACCATTTTTGAAAGGGTTTCCTAAAGTTTAGGACATTTCCGCTTACGCAACCACTAAAATTATGAAATTTTCGCTTCCGGCTTGAGATTGATTCTGGCGCTATCTTGCGTTTTTTCTGTTCCAAAATCATAAAATCTTCAAATACATTAGCTCGGATTATTCTTATCTTTGTAATTCTGTCTAAACGAAAAGCAAAAGTGAGACATAAACCCTTCATTTCCTTATTTCTGCTCCATAACACTGCACTCTCTGTGACATTGGAGTGCGTCCAAATACCATAAAACCTTCCCTACTGGTCACTTGGGCGGTAGCTGTAGCAACACAAACAAAGCCTGCAATTTTATACAAATTGTGGCATTTTCAGGGCCCCAAGACAAATCCACATGTCATGTCAATGACAATGAGCGCTAAAAACGTTCTCTGATCGGTCTAAGACAGCTAGACTCCACTATGGGAGGTCAGACCAGACTGATGGCCACAACGAAGGCAGCAATTCCACTTCTTAGGAAAAGTACAGAAGCGTGCTCTTTTCTGCACTCTCCCGTTTGTTTCCCAGCTTATGATCTAATATTTGCACTGCACCTACAGACGTGTTACACGGGTATCTGACAAAGTAACCACAGGGAGGCTGATTGCTAAAAAAAAGAAGCAGTTAATATAGATGGACTTTGCTCATATTCTATGAAGTGTGGACAGGAAATACCTCAAAGTGCAAGTTTACAGGGTAAAATACACTCCAATAATGCACCTCTAGACATAAAAGGAATATCCTGGGGTTTTTATATTTTTCAAACCAACACTAAGTCTGCCCTTATCCTTCAGAGCCGCCCCGCCACTCTTTACACTAATAACAGTAAAGACTCGCTGCTGTTCAGCCCACTGGATTCCGACGAGGCCTGCAAGTCCTCAGAGGTCGATAGCTGATTGTGGAATGTGCAAATCCCTGCGCACCCAGAAAAACTGAGGGGGGGTGGGGGGTGCTGGATAGATTTACAGTCCAGTTAGACAAACGCTTTTCTACCCTGTAACACTCCAATAAATTGTTTCACGTAAACAGAACAAATCTCAGTTGAAACTCTGTCTTATCTCTAGATTTGCTTTGTTCAGGAGGCCAAAACCTCTAATACATTAAGAATGTTGTAGCATTAATAAAAGCCGGTCTTTATTAACAGATGATTTTTCCAGTGTTACACTGTCTGTATGCAAAATCCACTTCAGTCCTGAAACAACCCAGTAACTTTCCGAACCAGCATTTCCTGCGCCTTTTGACTGAAGGTCTTCTCAGGTTAAAAGTGAGTTTTCCATCCTTACTGTGGCCTATCCAGAGTCAGGATGTGAAATTAAGTCCAATTTAAAAGTTGATTTTATAAACTAGGTGGATTTTCCAGACCTGAGTTAGAGAAAATGAATACTATAAAATGTTTAAGAACAAATTGGAGCATAATTAATTTAATTTTGGTTGTAATTTTTTATTTTTATTTTTCAGATTTCTGTAATATAAGTCCTGGAAGTTTCTTTGAGTCACATTTTAAAACAACATGAAGTTAGAGAGCTGTAAAAATTGTACTAAGCATACTGAAAAATGTTGCAACCAACCTCCGGAGTTGAGGAAACGTTTGCCACTGCGGACCGAGGGGTACTTGTCCGTCAGCCGTTTATCCGGCCATATCAACCCCTCCGCAGCAAACAGAACTTTATGATTTGCTTGCTTGAACTTCTTGAGTATCTCTTCAGGTCCTCCAGCGAAGATAAGATCATAACTAAAAAGAAAACAGTGAAGATAAAAGCACAACTGATATTTATCCTTGTTTTATTTATCCTTGAGGAGTTGTATTTTTTTCGAGAACATGCTCCAGTCTGTCAGACACCAGACCAAAGCGTCAATTTTCCTGAAACCGATAGAGATCTAAATGTCAACACCGAACATTCCTCGTGATTTGTAACAGCAAGCTTCCAGGGAGCTTGTGCGCCGTTTCCAAAAGGGTTCTGTTTTGACAGACACTAACACACAAAGGGACACAATCTGCAAAAATGCAGACTGACAGACAAAAAGAAAGCACGTCCTTTTGCAAAGACCTCACGGTAATGTGGAAAGCATGCTGCCATCCACAAAGAGTATACTTATGGATGTGGAAACTTGTCAGTCAAAGAGCCGGTTTTATGGTGAATCCAAAATGACAGAATTATTAATATTAATATTATTAAAATACAGTCTATAAAAAGAAAAAAAAAAGTAACATTAACATATAATTTCCATAACAAAGGTATCAAAACCAGAAAGTTGTGACAAAAAAAAAAAAAAGTTTAGTGTAGGTGAGGAAGTGCTGTGTTAACATCTGGCAAACACATGCTCATACAAGTATCCTTTGTGACTTGTTCTCTCATAAATCATTGTCATTTCCTCCGTCTGAATTAAAAAGCAAATCTAAAATGTCTTCAAAACAAATCTGTTCAGGAAACTTATGACCTTTTCCTTTTTAAGACGCACCACAAGCCGACTGCGGCTCAACTCCCACATTTAACGGTCATTCAGCTCTAAGCCAAACCACGGACTGTACAAGAGAACTGGACCGAGCGAGTATGACGTCACCCGTAGAAAATGTATTACTTCTGGTTTCAACTAAATAAAGCCGATTCAATCACCATTTTTTTTTTGCAATACGGACGCCGCCATTTTGAGCCAGACTATGAAAGTAATCAGTGACTGGTCCGAGTCGGTCAACGTTTCTATGGCAACTACTGTCACCAATCAGAGGTGAGCTTGTTTCAGTCCACACGCCTTAAAGCAGACTCAGGAGAATCAAAGATTTCAAACGTTCAAGGTGTGGGCCAGCAAGCACCACATGCTTTTATCGAGACATCTGATTGGTCAGTTTTGAATAATCTTGCTCGGATTAACTGAGTAATAGCTGTTTATTTCTTATGCTGCACTTACACCGGACGCCAAATTCCCGTCTGCCGCCTCTCTTTTGACCCGTGTCAAATTTACTGCTCGACGTCGGCCTCGAAGCAACCGCTTCTTTAGACTTCATTTGTTATCACATCATGGAAAACATGGATGATGTTAAGTGAGTAGCTTGGGTTTGTTGTTTTGGAGAGCTCTACAAAGGCCCTGGCATGGACGGTGCCTCGTCTGGGTTAATCAGATGTTTCAGAGTGTCTTCCAGTATGGAAAATATCCCTGTGGCCCCAGCAGGTTAACAAAATGGATGGGAGTTCAGGACAAAAATCCTTTCATTGATCGAGTCACTGAAAATATCAGGTGCCCAAAGCTGAATCCCTGATTGGTTTACGCAGATGCCCAAATCCCGCCGCCAGACCTCAGATCCCGTCTGTACATTGATTTAACCCTGAATCACCCCTGCCACACAAATTGTGTCAGGTGTGAATTCACCATTAGTGAAATTCTATGGGCTTTTTGGCGCCAGTAGCTACTTCCTATTCGGAAGGGGTCGCTCCGCCCATGTCTCTTATACAATCAATAGGTAAAATGTGAGAAACCAGTTTTTCCTAAAAACAACAAAAAAAGGAAATATTGCCTTTTAAAATAAATGATGCAGCTATTGTTGGACCACATGCAGAGAGAAATAAATTGGGTATTGTAGATGAAGTGTTATGAGCCCCATACTGTTATGATTTATCCATATTTTTTACCTTTATTTTACTGATTTTAACGCATGCATTAGATTTAAGTACAATCGTACTTTGCAGTTTATCTTTATAGATCTCTTTTTTTTCCATATTTGGATGTTTATCCAAGAACTACTCAATTCTAAATGACTTTAGTATCTATTCATCTAGCTTCGCATTTATTTTTATATCCTACCGGCACTCCACCCCAGACATAAAAACTTGGAGGACATTTTTGTTTCATTTGCACTTTAGAGACAATATCTAAAGCAGAAAGTGTCAAAGCGCTATGGGTGGCTCAGCAGGAGTGTGCATAGAAAATAATTGCGAGCGGCTGACAATCTTCTCCAGTGCAGAAACAGTTTATTAGACTAAAATCACTTCCTCTACAAAAAAGAAAAAGAAAATTACATTCCAATTACCTGTTTCAAGGGTGTGACAACTCTTCACAGCAATTATGACTCACATTATTCAAGTTGGTGCAGTAAATATAATTACATTTCTCTATTTAAGGAGAAATGTCATGCAAAGTTCTTATTATTTTTAACCACTAACAATAATTACGTGAAACTTTCTATTGGCCCTGAAAGCTGATAATTCAGCTGGATGCATGTGAGAAGTACTTTCTTCACATATAATAATGCTTTAGCTGGAATGAGGGCTGTTTTTATCCACAAACACCTCTCGCTCAGGAGATACCACTTCCAAAGCAATAATCACAGCCTGTGAGAAAATTCTCTCCATGCCACAATTAAAAGTGTTTTGCACTCTTTTTTCTAAGGAAGAAGTTAAAGCAAAAGTTTTGACTGCATAAGTGAATATGTCTATAAAAGTGTGTAGATCAGAGAAAAGATTATGATTAGTAAATTACCTGTCGACAGACAGGACTACAAGGTCCTCCTGGTCAGCGAGATCTTCCATGGCTTTCTTCAGTAGTCTTACTTTTTGTCCTCCACCAATAGAGTGACCCACATCTCCCCCTTTCCACTTCTCTCCCATTCCAAGGACCTGAGAGAAAACACAAGACAGACAAATGTAAACGTTTCATCACTTCCATTCATCCACCTACCGATGATTTTTAAAACCATTTCTATTGAGACTATGCAAAAAACAAAACAAAGGAAATCTGTAAAATGAGTTATCAGTCCATTTCTATGGGAGTGGTAGTGCTATCGAGGTTAAAGGCAAATGAAAATCTAATTTGTCCAACTGTACAGTCAAAGTTCTCATAGACGTCAATCAAAATGCCTTGATTAGAAAAAAAAATGTTCTCTTACTTTAGTGATATTTCTTTTAAAATTTAGGCTTTTTCTGGTACCTAGATTTTATAATTTCTAAGATATTGTATGAAATATTGATCTAAAATGGTGCAGAGCATTTTAATTCTTTGTTCACGCCAAACAAGATTCACACGGCAGAGGCGTCCGGTTTCAAAGTAAACTCTTGTGCTATCCTAGGCATGTTTACATTAAATCATCTGGACCCCACACGACAGCGCACTGAACTCTTTTTTTCAAGGATTCATTATCTTCACTGGTGTCCGTGGCAGATATAAAATCCTGTCCACTATTTTGGAGCTTAGCTAATATTTCGGCTGCATGCTAGCTGTTTTGGCTAACTTAGGCTTTTTTAGTCTTTTTAGGCTGAATTAAAGTTTTAGCTAATATTGCAGCTGGATGTTAGCTGTTTTGGCTAACTTAGGCTTTTTAAAAAAATTTTAGGCTAATTTGACATTTAACTAATACTTTAGCAGGATATCAGCATCAGAGTTTTCAGCTATCAACTTTAGCATCTTCAATTATCATCACTAGCAACTTCAGCTGCCAAATATAGCTTACATCATTCACACAAGAATTATCTGGAATAATACTAGTGTGAATATATATAGTTTTAGCTAGTTTAAAGCTAATGATGGTTAAAATGTGTGTTTTACATCCACTTTGCACATGACCCAATTAGTCAACTAATCTGAAAAAAAAAAATCGGTGATTAGTCGAGTATTAAAATAATCGTTTGTGGCGTTTTGTGGAGTTTTTCACAAAGACTTCAGAGAAATTTTGCAATGGTTGACTTGGACAGCGTTAAAAAATAATGGCAAATACACTATATAAAAAGTAGGGAAGGGATTTGGGCATAGCTTGTGACTCATCTAATGACGAGCACGAGTGATTAAAATTCCTGGGATTTTTGATAATTTTGCCATCAATGGCGGTAAAAGGGGATAACAACATAACTGAGCCCATATTTGGAATCAATATTTTAGCCCCTCTGTGATCTTTACTGTAGGATTTGACATAAAACAAACAGGACTTTCTGTAAACAGGTCAACAGGTGCAACATAAAAACCTGGGATCTGTAATGCTGGAAACTTCAGAGATAAGAATTTGAAGATCAATATGAAGAGAACCCATTTCTAAGCAACTCTAAAAATGTATGGATCTGATGGTGAGCACTGGTGCATCACAGTAAGAGAATGTGGTTTAATTCCCAAAAGGTTCTCATCTGCGTGGAGTTTTCTTGTCCATCCAGTGCATCCATGGTTTTGTTATTTCTGGGTATACTCTGGCCATCACTAAAAATCCAAAAAGTTCCCATTTGGATTGATGTTCCTGTCTCAGTTGAAGCCCTAAATGATACTTCGATCATGGTTGATTGACAACATAGACTTTTCCTTCCCTCTACTACACTTGATTTTAAATCAAACATTATAGTGAACTGCTGGTCAAAAGTATATAATCTAAAAGTGTTCTCACAGTTTGTTGCACTTCAGTGTTTAATTTCATTGTCAAACGACAATGTTTCTATTGGCCGATACGTTTGAGCACATTCATTCTAACATGGTGGCTTTTGGCAGCCTTTAAGAAAACAAGATCTTACCTTTACAGTGTAGTTGAAATAGTTAGCAGAATGCATGAAGCGGCGAAAGCCATCCGTTTCCTCTGTGGCCACGGTTAAGACGAGTAGTTTCTCTAAAAAATGAGAGACAGACATATTTTGATGAATATGATGACATTTTTTTCAGCTTCCTGATTACAGGGATGAAAGGGTATGCTCTCTAAGATGAAAAATGAGTCACTTGAAGTTGTAAAAATGTTGGCTTCAGTCAAAGGATCCGCAGAGACATTCTTATATTTTTCCAAGCATAAATATAAGTATTGAGATTCCCATTCCTGTGAACCATGTCTGTCGTAAACCTCAAACCTATGTCAACAAACTGTGGACTATTTGGTTCGACCCGTGTTTCTAAATAGAAAGAAGTACTGTAGTTTTAATTTGATTCAAAAACAGAGGCTTCTTTTTCAAAGAAAGGCTCAATTATCTCTTTCCTTTAAGGTAGGAAGAAGTCCCACAAACCTCGAGGACATGTCCAGTGGCCACGAGCGCTGAAATCTGAGGTCTGACGAAGGGTTAACCAAATACCAATCCTCACCAAGCCTTAACATGAAACCAAAGATGTAAAGACTACTTGCACAGCACATTCGGAAGAGGGAATGTTCCTTCTGTCTCGGAGTGAAGGAAAAACCCCTTTAGTTTTCCTGATCATGTCAATGAAATGTTATTGCACGAATGGGAAGGGCTACTTTATTCCCAGTGACCATCTAAAAACGTGTTAAATGGTAATCTGTGCCAGTCTTCAAAGTGAGAATCTAGCAAGAAAATTTAATGACACTTTAATATAGTTTTACAGGACCACTTGAAAAGTAATCAAATTTTTCATTGAATCCATGGTCGCCAACCTGCCCTCTATGGAACACTCAGTGTAATCCACAAAGCCCTTGTAAATTATTTATTACTCATTGGCACTTCAATTTTGATTAGAATTTTAGAGTCTAAAAGAACTATATCGGAATCTATAAAGGCTTGAGTTAGAGTGAGTGCAAATATTCAATCTGTTCAAGAGACAGAGCAGCAGCTTATGAAGAAAACTATTAGCAACAAGTTTTTTTTTACTTTTATTTGTCGAGTTTTAATACGGGATACATTTTTTTGCAAACATCTAATACATCTGGCAAAATATCTGTGATTTGTTTGATATTTCATTTTTAACCATCTGAACTGATGGTTTCATGGATAGTCATTCTAATTGAACATTGTCCCATTTGGGGTCACAAGGTGCCAGAGTGGGGAAAAGCAAGATATACCCTGAGCCACAATCACACACCCATACACACTCGCATTCACACCTAGGGACAGTTTAGAGCAGGGGTCTCAAACTAGTGACCCCCAAGTCGACATATTGCAGTCTTAACTTTGATATGAAAGTTCAATTTCTACTAAGCAATATCTTCTGCGTGTTCACGCTTCTTTGATGATAGCTTTGTATTTGATTTGTGATGTTTCAGCTTACTTTATGCTCTAACCTTTGCATTTGCTATTGTCGTTGAATGTGGTCATTAGAAAAGACCTTAGCAACAGTTGCTAGCATCATTAGCTCCTTTCGTTTACCAGGACACGCAGAAGATATTGCTTAATAGTATATAAACGTGAACAAACGTTCAATAAACGTGTTCACATAGACATAGACAATAGATATAGACAGTGGACGCAAAAACATATTTTTGGCACAATGGAACCCCATATGGCCAAGCCTCAGCCTTCAGTGACCCCAAGTTAAATTGAGTTTGAGACCCCTGATTTAGAGTGACCAATTAACCTGTTAAGCATGTTTTTGGACGGTGGGAAGAAACCCTCCCACGCACAGGGAGAACATGCAAACTCCACTTAGAAAAGTCCTCTGCTGGTAATTCTGTTTCAGGTCCCCCGAGCCAGGACCTGAACCGGAGCCTTCTTTCTGTGAGGCAAGAGCGCTAAGTAACCACTGCACCACCATGCAGCCCCCGATCCCTGAAACAAACAACTTAAGTGTGCGTTTGTTTTGTTTTATATATCATATCTCTTACTTCTTAAAGCCCATGCACAGGGAGCAAAGGAAGGTGAAATAGGCTAGAATTTCCTCAATATTTTGTTAAAGTCTAGCTTGATTGAGTGTTAACCTCTTAGGACCTGGCGTACATGTGTAGACATCCGATTTTAGGTTCTATCTAGTAGTTAATTCTGCTCATCTGTAGCTCTGGCAGTACATGTTTAGAGGGTTAGCTAGACTATAAGTTCAGGCCTTCAGAGGTTAATACTTGTCGACTTAGTCATGAGTTGTGATAAAACATTATGAGGCTCATAATTTTCTTCATGAGCCAATATCATAGACTGAGGAAAGCCATAACGTAGTCTAAAGAGATCTGTCTACTGAGTCTACTCCACTCCTAAACTAACCTAATACTTTCTAGCAACCAAGAAAATCCCAAGTTTAGCTTTTAGACTGCACAAAGATTCGACACTTGCCGCCTGCAACAGGTGCTGTCTATTCTTGTTTTTGGCTCCAAGGAAGATGTCGGAACATAACCCAGGCCAGGGAATGAGTTTTCCTTCATCTGGGAAACACATTTCCCTTACGGTCTTGTAAAACAGGTGATTCTGGTAGCAACACAAATTATTTATGGGCTTTCTTCACCTCAACACTGGCATTGACAGAGGTAAGTAAGAGGCGGATGGTGAGAATCTGATGTACAACATGAACAATTTCAATGTTTTGATTCTTCATGGAAATTATAGTCCATGCCTTTAAACTTTAGATTAATCTGGAGAGTCAAATTCTATTTAAAATTTAGCCCCACCTAGTTGGCATCGGAGAGTTTTCCTTCTGAGAGATTTTATAGTTGTTTTAACTATCCTAAAAGCAAATGCAATCCTGTTTTATTTTAGGATTCCTTGACAAGAGGTGAGAATCTTGAGGAAATTGCTCTGCTGGATTGTACCACACATACAGCAGTGATTATTTCCATACTATCATACATGTTAATGAATTGCGTGTAGTAATACTTTGCCATAATTAAGATTAGAGTATTTTTGAGCTACTTACATTTTTTTTTTTTTTTTCTGAGAAAGCCCTCCAGGACTTGTTATTTGTCATGTCATGCAAACCTTCCTTGTCAGGAAAACATACACTGACAGCTAACACCAGTTACCCTTCTGGGATGTGTCCCTGACCCTATGAAAGCTCACACTTTGTGTCTGTCGTAAATATCGAGGCTGAAAGGCTCCCTCCCAAAAAGCAGCCCCCTTCTTAAGCACACCCCGAGGATGTAAGCTGTAAGAGAGCCGAAACTTACTGTTTACATTCAGTTTATACACCACATCTGCTGTTCAAACACTCAGACGTTTCTCATGTGGTATCAACAAAAAAAGCCCTGACAAAGCCTTGTGTGAACTATGGCTAAAAAACCTTTGATGGTTTTTATAAGATTGCCTCCAAAGACAACACAGCTGCCAACAAATGCAATGCCTAAAGAGATCTATGTAGCCTAGATTTGGATTGCTTTCATTCAAAATATTTCACTTTAATCTTATCTCGATATTAGTTATATTATCTTTAATTTTACCCATGTTTTCATTAACTTTCAAAATACTATCAAAGAAGCAGCAACACATATTAAGTTTGTGACAGGGCGTCATTCTGGTGAAACATGCTTGAAACAACTAAACGAGGCTTTATAGCTTGTCACTAACAACCCTCTAAGGAAACTTATCTTGACTTTATATATCTATGACATCTTCCTTTGATAATTTACCAAATGTCTTGCAAAAGGGCTTCTGCTTTTTGTTTTTTAACTGAGTTATAGAAGTAGTTTTGATTCAGTATAACAATACCCTGTCAACCACACAATCCTACACTATTGAGAGTCTTGAGAAACTCAATATAGACCTTACCAACACCCTCTGTATGTTTTGACTATCTCTGCAACCTCAGTCCTTGCAACAGCTGCAAAAGACGAACAATGTTATAAGAATGCCTGAATTTTTCAGAGATTAGCTATTGGAGGACATAAGTGACAAAAGAAGTTCTAATCTATGCCTTTAGTAATCTTATTTATCCATATTTATCTATTCTTATAAAGTATCTGGGTTTTATTACTTTTTTTGGAAACGTTCTTATAAAATTAAGGTTTTTATGATGGGCATTGAATTCAAACAAATATAGAATTCGCTTTTGACAGTAAGTCCAACATGAGGGGAATGTAACTAACAGTGCAGCTGCAACTCTTCTCCAGAAATAGACACTGATGCCAAGTGATCTTTCCTTTGCAGTCATTCTCTGTACCACATAGTTCTCAGCTATCCATGTAAACTTTCGCGCTTGGATGAGCAGCAGTCCCGACCCATTGGCTGAGGCTTAGTCAGGGTAAGCTTTTCATGCAGAAAGGGAAGGGGTGTCGAGGGAGCCTGCCCAGGTCTTGACCATGGGGATAAATTAATTCTTATTGCTTTGGCCAGAGAACAAAAGCCCCGTTCTATTTTGGCTTTCCGAGTAAATAAACCCTCGTTACCTCATGTCTCACCAAAATTGTCAGGTCTAGGAAACGGTAAGTCGTTTATCACATCGTGTCACTAGTTTTTAGGGCAACACAGCAGAGGGCACGAGTATGTTGTGCATATCATTTTATGACAAACAGAAGTAATTGTGTGAATGCTCAGTAAGCATTCGCACTATAGTGATTCTCCTGCTCCTTTCTGTAAGTTTTTCGGCACGTAAAACTCAGCAACAATTTCAGCGATCTTGGTAAAACTTTATAGTTTTTGAACATATGCCCCATAGAATATACATGAACTCAGTATTTTAAATAGATTAGCAATAAACCTTTAAAGATATTCATAGGCTATGTTTCCTCTTTTTAAAAATACAGTAATTTTCAAAAAAATTTGAGTTTACCTAATATTTTAGCAACATGCTAATGTTTTTGGCTAATTTGGTTTCTACTGGGGATTTTTAGACTAACTTAGAGTTTAGTTTTCATTTTACCTACAGGGTAAAGTTTTAGAGTAATTTAGTTTACTGGGGAATTTTAGGCTATTTTGGAGTTTGGCTAGCATTTTTAGCAACAAGCTAGCTTTTTTGACTAATTTGACATCTGCTGAGGTTTTTTGGGCTAATTCAGAGTTTAGCTTTAAGCAACACGCTAAATATTTTTGATGTATTAGAGATTTTAAGCAATTTTACTACAAATTTTCTGAAATTTATGTCAACTTCAGCACTCTTTTATAGTTATTTAATAAAATTTCCAGTCTTTTAGCGAATTTAACATTTTGCAAATAGCTTTTTCATTATCAACAAAAAGCCTTAGCATCTTTAGCGACTACTATCAGCAAAAAGCATTCATACTATTGCATTATCGTGGGTAATGCAAGTTTTCTAGTTCAAAATATTTTATTTTCATTCAGCTGACTGTATCTAGTTTGTACAAAAACACCACCATTTTGAGAATGCGTCCCTATAAAACAATAGGGACGATTTAGGGACATTTCCTAAAATGTGTTCATCTTATTAGGCAGAATCTAGTAAATATTTTAAAAGCATTTTTATTTTTGTAAACATTAACTTTGACTGTGCATACATCAGGATTTTCCAGGAATCTGGAGGATTGTGGGACAAAGGGAAACAGAGTCAGCTTAAAGTAAAATCCCCTGATTCCTTTTTTTCTGCAGATGAACTACATTGCCAAATGTCAACCATTACATATTAAAGATAAAAATGTTCTTAAGGCTTTGAACATGGAGTAAAAAATTAGCCTCAAGTCTTACTGAACATTCTCCAGGGTGTTATGAGTTTATCAAGTCCTAGAACCACTTTTGTGTAAATGGGGCTCCATAGACGGGTGGCAACACAAAATGGAAGCGAGTCAACACCAGAATTGTATATGGATTTCCCCACATGCCTAAACATGTTTGTGCTGATGTGTGTTAAAATTCCTGGAGCTCTGCCAACATTTAGTGTGCAAAAGCTGCATATCTTTAACTTTTTAAAAGGTCTCACAGACCTTTTCTCCAATTCTAAACATAAATTCAAGACACGTTTGCAATGCTAGAGTTTGCTCCCAGCTTTAAAAGACATTAGAGCCTAAATATGACCACAGACAGATGTAATACTTATATCTATAAAACAGAGGCCTATAGCCATTAAATTTAACCTACAGTAACAAATAGCTCTGTTGTTGGGTGAGTTCTCCATGTGCAACCAATTAGCCCTGAAGGGGGAACAAAAGCATGACCGCATACAACAGAGATAAGACAAATGCTCCAGCACAGTGATTTCAAACCTTATCGTTCTTAACTAAAATATGAATTTTAATTTCAGTATTTTTATGGAGGCATAATTGGTTCAGCATATGATTGAAAACTGCCGTGTGCCCTCAGAAAAAGAGGCTGTGCCTTCAATTACACGCGTTAAACCACAGGCACTGACTGCACTCTACGGATGTGGCATGATGTCACCAGCTTTTTTGCCCGGAAACTATTTTTCAGTCTCGTCATACGTCATTTTGACTGTGGAATAGTTTATTTATTTAAACCTACCAAAGTAGCTATCATGTTTTTGTTATGTGGTGTTCCTATATAGAGAACAGTCATTTCCTTTGGCTCCAGTACAGGCCTCAAGTGTTTAGAAAACATCACTAGACACTGGATTTTCATTCTAAATAGGAATAGAAAATGTGTGACATACAACAGCAGTTTATGGAAAATATTTCTATTTTTTTGCATGTGTGGATTTACAATTAAAATATTGTTGAACACATATAAAGATAACAATCATGTTTTTCCCATTCTACTTCAAATCCTCCTTATTTCATTGCCAATACAAAAGAAATGTACTCATAGCCACATTATGTCGAATAATAAAGTATAATTGTGGTTGGAGCTGCTCGATATTAGACAAACTTGCAATGTACGATATTAGTGATCAATATTGCAATGGCAATATGACTTGCAATGAATAACCATGTAGCAAAGCAACTAACACATCATTTCACTGCATCAGTTTAATTTAAAGAAATTCAACAGAACTTAAGTTATACTCAAAATGACCAAAGGTCAACATAGGAGGCGAGTATCTAACATATAAGAGGTTTATCTGATTGGTCAAAGGAAAAAAATGGCTCTACTTAATTTGTTAAATACATCAAGCTGCCATAAGATCGAGCCCAGAATCTTCCGATCAGAAGTCGACCGCCCTACCACGGCCCCACCACGGCCTCCCCGATGTCGATTTAGCAAAGTCATGTGACCAGTGTAGTATCACGTCTTTGTTTCTTTCATGTTCTGATAATGTTCAGTTTGTATTATTTTGATGTGGAAAAAAAACCAGTGGGCTGAACTTGTGAACTCTGTTTGGTGCGGTGTGATTCACGTGTTGTTCCTCTTTCCCACTCCCCTCTGGGGGAGTGGGAGGAATTTCAGACTCCTGCTGGATGCTCTGGTTCTTGGCCGTAGACCACGCCGCATCTCAGAGTGACCTCTGCACCTCTGGCTCATCTTGACTGCGGACCTTGTTCCTTCCTGTCCCCCAGTTCTATCTGGTTGAACTCTATTCAAATACGCAGTTGCACAGTTAGATAGTCTAATTCTTCTTTATTAGACTTGGTAAATCATCTGACCGTTCTGGGAGAAGATCTCTCCTTCATGTGGGCATCCCTAAAGTTTCTTCTTCTTTTTTTCCTGAATCTGTTTTTTTTAGGAGTTTTTCCTTACTGGGAAGGAGGTTCTAACGGCCGGGATGACCAGTTTTATTTAGTTTTTAGCTATTGTTTATATTTTACGACTGACCTGCTTCTGTATTATCAGCGGCGTGAAGCCCAGTGAGGCAATTCTCTTGTGATATTGGGATATATAAATAAAATTGAATTGAACTTTATAAAACTAAAATTTGACTGGATTTGACATTAATTCTCATTTACTTGTTTGTCTCTAAACATATTTAATTGACATCTGGTTATCTTAAAGAAAACTTCACCTGCACTGTTCAGCACCAGGTATTTATTTCTGAGTCTCACTGGTTGAATGTTCGGATAAAAATGTCAATTTTTTTATTTAAGGTCAGTGAATCGGATTGTTTACAATGAACCAAGTGGGATTATTATTCATATTGTCAAACAAAAATGATGATGTGAATCAAATTGTTACACCACTAGGTTACATTCATCTTCAAAATCTAATATAGAGAGGTGCTTTTTATGTATAGATTTAAAAAAATAGAAAAAAAAAAAAAAATACATTTTACATAAAGGGAACATGGACTGACAGCTGACATTCTTATTCCCAGTTCAAGTCTGTTTAACTCCCCCTGTTTTCCAACAAATCCAGAGTTTTCCATCCATTAAATCCTTTTTGGAAAGTCTGTGGTTTGGTGATGTTATAGCTGCTGAAGAAGACAACAATCACAGATCTATAAACTTTGCATCTGGCTTTAAACTGCCCATTTACAAACCAACAGTTATGCTTTGTCCATCTCGTCACTCGATGGAAATTATGCGGTAAATCACCACGGCGTTTGGAATCCTCAGATATTGTGAAACACTGTGTGTGTAAGATAGTTACACACAGCAAATAAAACAAAAAAAAAGAAACAGCACAGCGTATTTGGTTAAAACTCAGGTTTGAAACAAGCAGAGTGGCCATAATGTGACAATGTTTTAAGGCAAGCTTGCAGTCTTAGGCTGCCAAATTGGTTTGTTAGTTTGTTACACTGTAATTATAGGCAATAAAACGTACCATAAACAGCGCATATATACGAGTAGGATAACTTTAGGAGAGATTTTTCTCTCCTCTTTAAAGCTCTCGCTGAAGCCTATTTTACATACTCCTGTGTTTATGGGGTAGTGTCGATTTACGGTAAAACGTAAAAAATATATATGCAAAATATTACGTTTTAATGACTTTCAGCAACATAAACTTCCTTTACAACAGGTTAATTTAACTTTTCTTTAAGATCATAAACTCTTGAGAACTCATTTTAGCACTTAACAGAGGTCACTGGTAGTGGAGTTTAGTATAACTAACAAATCTACTTTAAAACGCTTATTATAATAGCATTAATAATCAAGTTGACTTCCATCAAACTATCAAATCTGGGCAGAGTAATGCACAAAACTCTGCAGAAGCACAACCTCGCACCATAAAACCTGCATGTTCAAATCCAGGACTGAAAACCGTGAAAGACTCCTTTCAGGTTGTTTGAACAGAGGGGGTCCAGGCAGCCCAATTTTTGTAACTTTCCAAAACTGACAAACCAATAGCCACACCCTCTGCTCACAGCGACCATCCAGGTTAGGGCTGGTGAGAGTCTGGCACAGCTCTGCATTCCTACCTGATGCATGAATCTGTTTCACTGCTGATCAGATCAGATTTCAAGTGTTGCCTATGTGCTTAAGGATATAGACGACAGTAAAAAAAAATTTCAATTTAGTTTTTATTATTATTATTATTTTAGAAGACAGTAACATGTAAGACATTTTTATAATATCAAGAACACTTTTAAATTGAACACAAGAAGGAACCAGCTTTGGTTGAAACCAGCATACTATTCACTGAGAGGGAACAATGGCTTTTCTGAACCCACTATCTAGATCAGGGGTCTGCAACCTGCGGCTCCAGAGCCACATGTGGCTCTTTTATCTCTCCATAGTGGCTCTCTGGCTGAAGATTAGCAATTACTTTAGCTACATACTAATGTTTTTAGGCTAATTTGTTTTCTTGTGGGTTTTTTAGGCTAGTTTAGAGTTTTAGCTAATATTTTAGTAGAATGCTAATGTTTTCAGTTATTTTTTTTTATCTACTGAAAATGTTTTTTTTTGGTAATTTAGAATTTAGCTTCGATTTTAGCAACATACTAACATTTTTGACTTAGTTTATTGAAGAATTTTAGGCTATTTAGGAGTTCAGCTAGTAATTAAGCAACAAGTGAGATTTTTTTGGCGGATTTGACCTCTAATTAGTTTTTTATTCTAATTTGGAGTTTAGCTAATATTTTAGCAGTATGCTAACATTTTTAGCTAATTTGTTATCTACTGGAGGTTTTAGGGTAATTTTGAGTTTAGCTTTTATTTCAGCAACATGCTAAAATTTTTGGCTAATTTAATTTACAGAGAAATGTTATGCTAATTTGAAGTTCAGCTGGTAATTAAGCAACAAGCTAGCTTTTTTGCTACTAAAGTAAAAACGTTTAAAAATTCCCTTTTTGAGAGATGCTAGTTTCTTTTAATTTATTTTTTTCGCTTTTGTCCAAGAAAAAAAGTTGACAGTCATATTTATTAAAAAAAATATATAAGAAGGTTATGAATGCAAATCCAAATTTCTTGAAGGCTAACGTAAGTCAATGCGGCTCCTTCTAGGTTTGGATCAGTAAAAAACAAGCCCAAATGGCTCTTTTACTGTTAAACGTTGCCGACCCCTGATCTAGATCATAAACATGTCATTCATCAAAGATGATACAAATGTGTCCACTATGTCTCTCGCTCTATCATCTGTAAAGATCTTAGTTGGATATTCCAAAACTAGATGGAGGATACTGACGTCACAACACAGCAATTCAGTAATATTTGAGTAATTTCTAAACGACGTTTTCTAGACATAAACATAAGCAAAGTGGATCCAGATTTAGGGTCTAACTGTGGGTGGAGATGCTCGTAATTTCACAGCAGTAACTTCACTTTGCAGATGTCTGCCATCATCCGGCTGTTACTGTCAACCCTTTGGCTCTTTAAAAAATTCCTGCCAAGTTTTGTTAACATTTGTGTTCAGCTCCATCCAGAGCAGGAAAATAGCACACTGTGTCTATGAGCTTCTTTCACACAGAAGGGATGCAACATTTTAGCGTTGATAATTTCCAACTATTCTAGCCAATAATTCATATGGACATTTAATGGTAAACTAAGGCCCAATCCGAATTCTTCTGAGATTCTTCGGAGCTTTAGCGCTCAAATATACATAACAACATTGGTTTTATAAGTTTAAAAAGGTTATGCTACAACAAAAAGGCATTACTTACATTTAAATGTCAGCTTCTGTGCTTCAGAACAGCGCACACTTTGCATCCCTCCACTTGGAGGGTCGGATTTTAAAATAAATATTCTGGACACCACTCACACGAAAAATGCCTCTTTAAATGGAGGAGAAAGGACAGGGAAAGAATTCGGATTGTGCCTAAGTTGAGCCTTAAAGTCCCACTCTGATCGTCTTTTTTAAAAGCATTACTAGTGTTTTTTTAATTATGATGATGCCAAATTTAGCCCAAATCAAAGACCTGTGTCATTTTCTAGTTCATAGTTTCTGCAGGAGCTCATTAGAGTTCTCTCCCACTATCTTACAGCCCCTTACAACCCCATCCTAATATTACCAGTGCAACAAAGACGGCGAGCAATATTAGACATACATCCAGTCGTACAGTTCGGAGCCAGATTCCAGCTCAGACGAGGCAAAAACAAAGATGTTCATGGATCTATTTGTCTTCAAGTGTATCCATCAGAATGGAGCAGGTGGAGCTTCTATCTCACATACGCAAGCTTTTCTGAAATCATGTTTGCATCTGCTCCTGATACACAATAATCTGAATAAAGAAATACTCAGAAATGCAATTTTAAGCTACATTTTTCTTTACACACGTCTTCCATTGTGAGAAAGAAACCACCAGAACCCGTAGGAACAATATTCAATGTAATGGGTCTTTCGCTAAACTAAAAAAAAAATGAAATTCCAATTGTTTAGCAGTTGCATATTCCCCCTAAAAATGAATGAATAAATAAAACATTAACATTGAACAGGTGGATCTACACTGAAAAAAGTAAAATATTGGATAAATTAACGAACGTTCTTTGAGTTTTTTAAGTTTTGGCTATTTTTTGGGGGGTTTTAAAATGTGCATTTTATTCAGTTACACTGTAAAAAGTGAACTATTGGATCTTTTTTTATCTCTTTTTTTACATTTAAAAATATTTGTTTTAATCAAATTAAAATTTTCAGTTCAGTAAATCATCAATTTAGAAGTTTAAATGTGATCAATTTTAAATGTAACAAATTGCAAAACTTTTGTCAATTGATCCAATATTTCACTTTTTTACAGTGTAACAAAAAAAAATGCACATTTTAAAACCCCCAAAGCAATTTGCTAAAACTTTAAAAACTTCAAGAGAAAGTAAAAAGTTACAGGTCCTCTCTTTAAAGCTTAACCCCTTTGACTTTTAGGTGTTATGAGCAAGACACTGCTTGTAAAATCTACCCCCTCACACAGGCTTTCCTGTGCCCACAAGTACACACATTTTTAAGTCATGACATATTCCTCTTGGTGATAAATATGTCCAACAAAGACGCTTGACAACTTGTGTAAAGCCTTCAATCTGATTGGAAGCCAGTATGCAAAAAGGTGGAAGTCAGATGCTTCACTAAATCCTTTTAGCATAGTTTGATTTTCAAATGACAAAAAATAAAAAGGTTATTATATAAAAAAATGTAAGAAACACACTGGTGGTGCTGGAGTTAAAGGGACCCTACAGCCTTCTAATAAAACTGAGGCAGGATGTGTTTCCTTTGAAGATCCTTTAACTAATTTAACACCTAACCTCCATGACCCCGAACAGGTTAACCACATCATTGGCTGCTGTTACTTCAAACTGGGCTGTTTTTCTGCGCAAAATCCCTGCGCCTTTTGTGCAGGGTTTCACTCCCACCATCAAAGCCTCGCTTCCACTTGTTTGATTGTCGCCCTGAAACTTTACAGCCTGTCATCTGTGCGTAAAAGAGCGCACCACGCGCCGTCAAAGGACGCGCATGGAAAACAAGTGAGAAACCGCAGACGGCTCGAGCCAGACATGTTCAGATTCCCCACAAGGAGCCGCAGGCGTGGAACCTGCGCCGCATCCACGGTGACATCATGCAGTCGGCAGGATTACATCTCCGAAACACGCGAGTCCTCATTTGCACTATCGGTGCGAATCCTCTGAAGCGCAGCCAGGGAATGTTAGGATTTACGGCTCCATTACGCACGGAGCTGCGAGGATGAAGCTCCCCGCTGTGGAGGTGCAGCTTACATTAGAGTTAGGGAACCCCGCAAAGAACAGACTGAAAGTTTGGTTTACCTTTGGGAATGCTCGGAAAAGCCGGTGGAGCATCAGCAGAGAAGACAGAGGCTGCAAACTTGATCCACATTAGCAGGAAAACGCAAATCTTGTAGTAGTCCATGTTTGTTACAGTGCCGGACAGAGTGACCAGCGGTGGTCCTGAAGGGTCTGGATGCAGGCTCTCGCGATAATTGAATAATTGGAAAGGAGAGTGGAAGGAAAAAAGCCGTGCGTATTTGGACCAGCCGGTGTGGAGCTCCTTAAGCCAAAACTTTCAGTTCCAGGGAATGGATGTCTAAGTGCTGCAATTTTAGAAGAAATTAGAGAGCAACAGGCGTGGTTCCTTAATTGCTGCAGCAGTCACTTGGGTTCCTGTTGAAGCCCGAATAGAAGAAGCAGTGAAAGAGGGAAGAAACGTTCTCACCCACACAGGGAAGTCCTGCGCGAAAGTGCGACTAAACACAGCTGTATTTGTACCCCCCACCCACTGCCTGCTAAATATCCCTCCTCTGGTCCCCTCCTCCCTGGGCGTCCGGCTGACCAGCACTGCTCCACCTCACCAGCCTGCCTCACACTTTCTATGCATTGTTTCACTTTTTTATACCCAGGGTTCAGTTTGACCCACAGATATTCACACGACCGCAAACTGGGTTCTTACAACGAAATGGCCCTTAATAGCACAAGCAAGGAGGGATTTAAAGGCCAATACAACAAAAGCTCCATGAACAAAGTGAGAGAACATATTTAAACAGTTTCCCCCTTTTTTGATTTTTTTCTTTTTGATTCCATGAGATCACTAAAAACAAAATAAACAAAGTGATTGAAAGTATTTTTTTTATATTGGTACTATTTATAATTTCCCTTTTTCTAATTTACTTCTGTGTTTTTGTCATTGTTAAAGCCTAAAATAATTTAATTAAAGATGCTGAAGATGGTATTAAACAATGACTTCTTTATCAGTATCAAGCCACAACTGGAATACAGAAAAAAAAGGATGAATCAGAATTAAATTAAGGTGAAACAAGTCATCCATCCATCCATTTTTTCTGCTGATCTGAGACCAGGTTGTGGAGGCAGCAGTCTAAGCAAAGAGGCTCAGACTTCCCTCTCCCTGCCACTTCCTCCTTTTTATTTTGGGGGACCCAGAAGTGTCTCTAGACCAGCTGAGAGACACAGGCCATATCCAAATCCGTCCCCTACCTCCCTACAGCTTCACCCTGCCCCTACATTTAGCCCTCCTAACAGAAAGTTATTGAAAAATAGCGCCTTCAAATTTCATCAACATCCATCCAGAGAGAGCAAACTACCTTTCTCCAGACTTAGTTTTGCTACGTTTGCTTAGTTTTAGACTTAGTTTTGCTGACTTTCATCCAACACTCAGCTGCTAACCATCGCAGTGCATGCTGGGGGTCCTGGCTCGAGGAAGTGAACAGGACAACATCATCTGCAAAGAGGAAATCCTGTGATCCCCAAACCAAACCCCTGACGTATATAATCAGAAAAGCAGATAATAACATGCTTTAAATTTGAATAATTATCATGGTTTTAGTCTAAAACTGTAATATTTTTACAGAATAAGTTCTTTTATTTTATTTATTTAGATTATAAATCCAAGAGAACTAAGTGGACTTCCTCAGGGTTTAATTCTCAGACCACTACATTTTAACCAAAACTTGCTCTGGGTCAGATCAGTACTATTATTTCGTTTCAATACAAGGATACCAGTGAAGAGCTTACATTTAGGAAAACACATCAGAAATGTCTGCATGTAATGATAGACTTGGCTTCATTAGGATTAAAACAGAAGTTAAAAGTTTTAGAGTCATAAATGTCAGACCGAAGCATCATCTGTCACATTGAAACTTTCACTAAAGCAGGTTTTTGTCCTTTTAATTAAATAGTCAGATCAGTATTGTTTGAAATCCAGACATGAGTAAATGTATCCATTTATCTCCAACCTTGTGACATACTTTAGTAGTTCATTTCTGCTCTTCTAAAGAAAGAAAAATGTTGAAAACTTGCAGCTCATTCAAAATGCAGCTGTCAGATTCTGACAGGAGCCAAGGGAGCTGATCATATCCCTCCTGTTATCAAGTCTTTATACTGGCTATCGACGCTGAATATATTGAGGTTCTCTTTGGGCGTGACGAGGATGGAGAGCATCAGGAATGAATCTCTCAGAGGAAGAGCTCATGTTCAAGGTTTTGGAGATGCAAAGAGGGACAGTGAGGATGGTGAGGCTAGAGCTACCAGGAAAGAGGCCGAGAGGAAGACCGAATATAAGGTTCATTGACAGTGACGGAGGAGATGGAGGTGCTTGGTGGGATTGAGGATGATGCAGATGAGAAGAAAAGATGGAGTATTGTCTGAATTTAAATATGTGAAGGGGCAAAAAGACAGATTCTTTTTGGGTTTTTCTGGCTGAGTACTGAGATCCATGCAGAGCTATAGAACCTGAGGTTAGTAAAGAAAGAATTTCAGATTTTTCCGGTCCAATTTTCCAATACTTTAAAGGGGCCCTACCATAAAAATTGTACTTTTTGAGGTTTTCAGTGCATTTGACTGTTCATTCGTCACTATAAAGAACCCCAAATGGTATTTTGATGTGTTCATGCATTCAAGAGTAATCTTTTAAAAACCTGCACTGTCTGTAGCAGCCCCTCCCATACCAACGAAAATGAGCGGTCGGAAACGTGCTGACCTAAGATTGTTGCCAACGCTCCCTCCAGGAAGAGTCTGTGCTGCAAGCTCCACCCCCAGACTACAATGAAAGCCCACCAATCTTCTCTGAGGAGCTGTGGCAGGAGATAACTACCTTCCTGTACCAGGAACCGCTCTCTGACCCAATTTTTAAATGTAGTCTCGCTTCGTTTCCAATCGGACCGAACTTTGGATCGCTCTGAGATTCCTCAGTCTGAATATGAAATGAACAGAGAGTGGAACAACTCAACCAGAACAGCCACTTGTTGGAACGTTTATTTAGTTTACAGCACATCCATCTTTCTTATAGTTTTGTTTACAAATTTTGTCTACGCTGCGGAGGCGGGTTCAAGGATGACGTTGTAAAATGGGCGGGACCCACAAGGAGTGAAAGGCGGAGGCGCAGAAATCAAGTCGTTTTACTTCCGGGTATTAAAACGGGCCACAAAAATGACTTATATTTCATAAATAATTTGTTTTTTAGCGTTCCCAATGTAATATGTGATCATATATATGGATATAGTTTACTCTGAAAGGCTGAAGAAAATCATGGTAGGGCCCCTTTAATTTGTCCTTCCATTCTTAAAGATCAGACTTCCAATCATCCCCTTTTTTCTGAATAACTTGGTGGGTCGGTTGTAAAAAATGCCGTCGGATTGATTTACCTAATGAGATCCCCAGCTTTGTGGTTTTGAATACGGCGTAAGAGGAAACTCTTTCCAGTAAAGCCCCGAACAACCTAGAAAACAGTTCAGAGGAAAGAGTGACAGAATTGTTTGCCCCCTGAAGCTGGTTGCATCCCTCCGCGAGTCTGCGTGCCAGCTGCAGCGATTGCTTCATGTATGACTTCATTGAGTTTATGGCTTTGACTTCAGAGTTGGTAGAAGTCAATCGTATTTTATGAGATTAATTACCTGTTTCCAGAGAGACCCTGAAAAAACCTGAAAATTCTGAGCTAGGCCAGAAAAGTCAACATTTGATGCTGCACTTGGATGTCTGCCACGTTGGGTTAATGCTGTTCAGTAGACGCCGCAGGCAGCTCACATTCACTCCTGTCTTAAATTGCAAAAGTAACACAGAACTAGAACAATGTTCTCGATATGAACACAGAGTTAGTACAGCTCATTATCCCCTGTTAAAAACAATTACAGTGGTATGACCTTCTTGCAATTAGAGGCAGTTGAGAAAATAATGTGCTGTCTAGTGACCAAGTCCAACTGGGATCTTTGCCCGTTGGTTTGTTGCAGCTGGAAAATAAAAGCCTTTGTGTTGCAGAAACTACAGCCACGTCTTGGCAGTGCCTCCCATTGTTTTTTGATTCATTTCACTGGCTCAAATCTGATGAAAGGCTCATGAAATGTTTATTTTAATTTATTTTTGCCTTTAACTATACCCGGATAAAATGGATAAAAAAATCATGTAAGTGGCTTAAACTTCCATTAAAATAGTCCTGTGGGGGAGAATGGGATACAGATGCAATACTGAGCTTTAAATGGGATTGCAAGACCATTTGATTTGAGTATTTTCTGCGGAAATGCTTGCAGATGTTCAACAAGTTTGAAATGACAAGAACCTGTAAACCAATGAGGTGTAGTAGTGGAACGTTAAGCTGTGTAAAAACTCACACATACAGGTTACTGGTGAAGAAATGTTCAGATTTTGTTCTACAAAAATAAGATGCGCTCTTTCTGATTTTTACTGTAAGTAAAACAGAAAATCATAAAAGTTTAATTGATTTTCTGAAGAAAGTTCACATAGCTATTATATCTAATGGGTCTGCAGCAAGATATGGATAATTCATCACCAGCCTCTAAGAACAGACACAAAACAACATCAAAAATCTATTACTCTGCAAAAACATTTGTTTGCAAAGACATAATAAAAAGGTTTTTGAAGGCTAAATGTGGCTCCAACACTGCTAATGTACTATTTTTTTTTAAATAAAGAATTCTGGCTTAGAGCAAAAAATTAATTGCTGCCTCGAAACAAAAAATTCTAAGAATTCCTTGTTGATTTTGCAGTACTTTGAGTTCAAACTTCCAAGTAATTCAACTGGCTGAATTTAACCATAATGCTACTTTAAAAAAACATCCTTTGAGATAAGCTGTCATTGGGTCTCTGAGAATTTCGAGGGGGTATGTGACGGTAAAGTACATTTAAAAAAAAAAAGACAGATGTTGGTGTTTGGGCAGGTGGTGAAGCTCAACTTCACGTTCGAACACAAGCTTAGAAGCCAACTGAATCAGGAAAACAGGATAGTAAAGATACAGTCACCTGTTAATATTCAACAAATAAGTAGCTGCTTTAAAAACTCATTTGTCCCTTCAGCCATCAGGCTGTTTAACAAATCTGCCTGATATAAACTGGCTTTTATTTATTTTATTTTATTTTATGTTATTTTATTGCTATTTATTGTGTGTGTTTGAGTGTGTCTAGCTGCCGAACACCTGAATTTCTCCCTTGGGAGATTAATAAAGTCCTATCTATCTATCTATTTACATGGAAGTAATCGGAATAAAAATGTGTCCTTTAAAATGTGGAAATGCCTGAGAAACCGTGCAAACAATCGGGAATTTGTGTTTCCCATCATGTCAAAACAAAACGATGGCTGACGTTATTCCCAAATATCTAAAACGCACATTGTGGTATTGAGTGGACAGATTTTCAAAATACCCTAAGCGTTGTTGTTGGCTCATATTACTGTAACCCTAACCCTTCCTCTGGGTCTGTGCAGTCAAGAATAAAGCACTTGCCTCATTTATTTTGAAAATTATGTCGAACGGCCACTTAATAATAATAATAATTGCGCAAAATAATTGATTCCGATCAAACGTGTAGCATATGTACACATTTGTTATAATCAGATAAAGCTTTTCAGGGTCCATATACACCGTTCAATTATAATCCGATCTTTAATCCAGTTAAAACATTTTGCATATGTACACACGGCTAATGTTAACCAGGTTTCTCTATTTTCTTTGCACTTTCTTCTTTTACTCATTCATTTAGTGCAAGGCTGAACCAGAATTCAAACTGTAATCAGAGTCCTCTGAGTGAACATTAGTGGAACGTAGGTTGCTAATCATCAGTACTTAACTTTCTGAAGACGGCTGAGTGAAAGGGGCGAGGATGTTCCTGTGAGGCAGTGGAGGAGAGGCAACCTGGTTATTGCCTTCCATGTAAACCCATAATCTTCGTTCTAAGGCTGCTCCAGAATAATGCTGAGGTCTGGATTCTTTTGAGCAGTCTCCCTTTTGTTTGTTTTTACACCAAACCAGGTCAAATGATCGGAAAATATTCATGTAGTAACGTTGGCTTGATTGGGGTTAATGGAAAAGAACTCTGATGAAGAAGAAGATGGCACAGAAATCAAACACTTCCTACATCACTTTGTCTCCAATCCTTTTAAATCTCTATTTTTTAAATGATTCAAGGTTCTTTGGATCCTCACTGCTTCCTAAATGCTACTTCAGTGACTTTCTTTCATTTACTTTTGGTCTTTGATTCAAGTTTGTATTCCTACACTCCCATGTATTTTACCCAATTGAGGAAAATGTGTCGCTTCAATGTGTACATCTGTGTGTTGAGTTGTACACATGCAAATGTGAAAGTGGTGTGCTGTGACTTTTATAAGTCCCTATAGCAAAGTGAAGTCACATGTCATTTAAAAGCCACACACACATGTTCTTAGTTTACACAAAGCAACACGGTGAAACAGTGAGAAAGTTTCTGATTGGACAACTGTATTTTATTCTCCCGCTCCCTCTTTTTCTGATGTAAACGTTTGGTGTCAAATTTATTACAAAACCTATTTTACTTATGGAAATATTTTACCTGCAAGAGGCAAACTTGGACAGTAGTATAATATAGCTGAAAATAGAGTGCACGTCTTCCGTCCTTTTCAGCCAATCAGAGCTTTTCATGTTATTGAAGTAAAAAAAAAAAATAGCCACCAAAGCAAGAACGACTGTCGACAATATTTACACGATCTTTACACAATTGACTTAAATACAACTTTGTCAGCTCCAGCTGTGTTACAACTAGTTAACTAGTCTAGTTAACTCCTTCATGAGTTCTGAGAATGTAGTTAACAGGTTTGTGCGTCATTTTTCTCATATATAAATAAAACTATGTTTTAAAATTCAATTTCTAAGTATTTAGTTATTTAAATTATTGTGATTTAGAAGAAAAAATGAGACTGGAAAAAACCTGTAGCAGTAGGTGCAACAATCAGCAGACCACAAGCTCCACTCAGATGAATCCTCTTGCAGACAAATAAATCCATCTTCATTTTTCTCGTCTGCGCTGTCATCTGACTCAGAACTGTATGGCTGGATAGTTCCAATATTGCTCCCCATATTTGTTGCAAAGCTAATGCTAGGTCTGAGATGCGAGATGCTGTAAGACAGCACATTTGGGGTTTCCTGCCTGTGACAGTATATTTTGCCTAATTCATTCGCCATTTTTTGCAATACGGACATCGCCATGTTGGAGATGATATTGATTAGTCTGAGTCGGTCTGAGTCAACGTTTCCATGGAAACTAGTACTGTCACCAGTCATGAGTGATCTTCCACTGAAAGCAGGCTCAGAAGAATGTGTTGGAGGTGGGGGTCAGAGGCCACTGCATGCTTTTACTGAGGCATCTGATTGGTCAGTTTATAACTTTAATAATGTGCAATAAAAAAAAGAAAAAAATATCATGAAAAAAAATCAGGACTAGCAAGAAGATGTTAAGAAAAAGTATCAGAGCAAGAATTGTTATTCTGACAAATAAAATGAGTAATAGCTGTTGATTTCTCAACAGAAATCTATGGGATTTTGGCTTCTTGGAGCCAGCAGGTACTTCCTCTTTTGAACGCGAGGGGGAAAACAGGAATAAACTTCCAAGGTTTAAATCAAGCTTCGCATTCTCTGTTAGGTACATCTTAATATTTCTCATTGTAAACTCATTAGGGTTTCACAGAATTAACAACCTCTTGACTTGAATTTTTTCACTCATCATAGAACTCATGTCTCATAAAGATGTAAAGGGTGAGAGCCTTCTTTCCAAGTGAAACTATTTCTTTTTCTCCATGTCCTGAATGGGGCTTTGTGCTTGCAAAATTGGTCTACATTAAGGGTATCATTTCCACATGTGAAGTAATTTTATTCAAGTTCTATTTTTTTGAGTCTTAAATAAGAACATAAGTGATAATCAACCTACATAAATATTACAATTCAAAATAGTTGTGGGTCACAACAAAGATGAACATAGAAACATAGTACATTTGTGCAATGCAATTCTTATCTGGACAGTTCAAAAAGGATTTCACAATCATTCAAATTCAAACAATAATAAACTTGTAATTTATTGTGAAAATGGTCTTGGCACAATATTAAAGCAAACTAAGCCAAATTGTTTCACAACAATTACATATTCCTTTTGCTTAACCTAACAGTTCATTCTATATACAATATTGTTAGCACGCACACAACTACATGTTTGCGTTAAATAATTTTGAAATGAGAACATAGCTTAAAATACTCAAAAAAACTTAAAAAATCTGAGTGAAGATAAAACTACAAAAGATTGGTTGTTAATTAAATCGCTTTTTTACAAAAAACACCTATATTTTTCCGTTTAAATTAGATTTTGCAATCCTTTTTAAGTCCTAAAGCTCGTATTTTTCTGTTTTTAAGTTCGCATCCTGAGTATTACAAGTCAAATTTAAATTAGTTAAATCTCTTGGGGACCTTGCCTTTTTCAATTTGATGATATAATAATCCCGGTCTCAGTGGGGAAACTTTTTAAGAAGTTTAGAAATATTTTTCAGTATCACTGCTGTTGGAAATTTTTTTTTTTCCTTTTTCCTCATAATCTTCTCCATAAGACTCCGACCAACTTTACTGGTAGCGTGCCCACATGCTGAGGGTGGAAAGTGGAACTCAAGTCCTTTTAGAACTGATTGGGTATACATCTTTTTGATTCCTTTCCCCCCCAAGCTTGCATTCTGTCTGTGGTTGAGACACACCTTTGATTTCACTCTGCTTTCTAATCTTTTTTTGGTGGTAGCAGTGAATGGTTTTACAATTACACTGGTGAGTCACATGTCCTAAAAACTTGGCCCCCTCAACCTTTCTAAGGAACCCACAATTGCACCGTGATTGCAGAAGAATGGGTTTTATTTTTATTCCCAATGCTTTGATCACTTTGCAGAGACTTAAATTACAAGTCCAGAACAGTGGAAAGACTATCAGTCATTTCTTTCACTCAGCTCATCTCAGAGAATTCATCAATTCAGACCACTTTGGTCGCTTTTATGGGGCTGCGCTGACCCAGAGTGTAGTCTGGAGTCGCTCGATGGAGCCATGTTAACCTTGTTTCATCAAAACTTAAAACTAATACATGTATTTACCGTCCATATGGTGCTCGACCCATAAAAAGACTCATAAGGTCCGGCCTTCTGTATTGTCTACAAAATGTTTTACAGATTTTACTGCTTAAGTCAAAAATTTCTTTCTTAGAAATTAGCATTTTGACTGGATCGGCTTCAGCTTTTCGGGCAGTGTTTCTAGAAAATAACACATAATGAGCTCTTTGAGCAGCCTCTCATTTGAATGTAACCATGAGGTAGCGATGTCAAAACCCACAAAGCTTCCCTAAACCAGCCAGAAGTAGGTTGAGGAAATGAAGATTCAACCTTCCATAAAACCTGTCTTCCAATGCCACCTCAACGCTTTCTGTGTTCTCGGACTACTAATTTGGTTTTTTAGTGCAGCTCGGGGGAAGTCTAATTGATGCCTTGCGTCCATTCACTGACAACGGTTGTTCCAGTCCATCTGACATGTGAATTCTTTTTATAACTAAGTGGTCATAAAAGGAGTCTGTGTGTGGCAGGATGGTCAAGGTTTAAAATTTACACAATAAAAGTTTAACGTCCCAAAAAGCTAGTTGCTATTTTTGAATAGAATATTTATTGATAAAAAAAAAAAAAAAAAAAACATTGTCAGGAGTCAGCCCTCTGTCTCCCCCTCTGGTCACTGGTGGGAGCACATCTCCAGAATATTAACACTACATTTCCCAGCTACCTCAGCGCACAGTTCCCAGATGGTGCTCATCTGATGTTCATTGACAATCAACCAGATGACATTTAAGCACAATACTAAGTGCGAAATATTGTGTGTGCCATTCAGCCTGCATACCGAGTGTTTATTTTCTGATCTGATATTCTGTTTACTTGACCCCACCTCACCTCTGACTCTGTTCACTTGCCGCCTGCCCCGACCCTAGTCTGGACCAAGAACCAGATGTCCGCTCGTTTGTGACACCAATGATAAGAATAACTTTTAATAACATTATGATATCTTGTATATCTTGTATATCTTGAATCTCTAATTTTGAAAGTCGTTTTTCCAGTTAAGTTGCTTTGCTATCCCAGTTTAAGAAACATAGTTTCAAACTTTCTGGTTATTTTTAGCACATTCATTCACATTTTTCATTGTAATGCTGTATACTTTTAACAACGTAATCTCTGATGAAATTTATATGTTTCTTGCAAATAAAGGCGGAAGTAGGCTGTTCAGATTGACTGGTGTTAACTTACCCAGTTAGATTCCAAAAACAGACAGAGCTTTATTTATCCCACCATTCTGCTATTTGGAAAACAACAGTTTGTGGTCATGAAAAGAAAATAATCAATAAAGCTTCGAGGCCAGGGTGTGTATTAGTTTACATTTTTGCTGTAAAATTTATTTTCAAAAGTGTTCCATAGATATTGTGTTCATTTTGACACCATCAGGAGACCCAAAAATTTTTTCTAACCTTTCCTTTCTTTCTTTGACTCAATGTGAAAATCTAGCATGCAAGGCTTTCTCAGAAACGTCCCTCCTTTTTCCCCATGGCGCCATAGTGCCGTCACCATGGCTGACTGTAGGGATGGCACTAACGAAGCAGAGTTTGAGACCTTCGTTTGTTTACCCTATTTTTTTTTTTCCTTTTTCAACCAAGGTGTATTTTAGGAAAGAGATTGTCTAATTGAGGTCACCTTGATTTACCACCAAAACTGATTTGAAATTGTTCCCTTGGCTTGCTGGTGAGGTTTGCAAAGTCAGCCCTGTGGTTCTAAATTTCTATATTAGTGATTCGAGGATATTATGCTTCACTGCCACTATCTATGTATGTGAGTGAGAGTGAAAAAAACTGTAAACCCTTGAAGAAAGTATTATTAGAGTAAACAGCATTTACTACTTTGGTCCTTTATTTATGTTTCAATGTTCAAGTACTTATATACTTAGGATGACATATTAAGGCTTCCTGATAAGAAAAACATATATACAAACCTGTAGTTTTTTCATAAAATGGTCTAAATTCTGACGTAAATTACCAATACGCATTTATGTTGAAACCTAAATCTCACATTGTAAAACAATTAATAAATATTCAGATAGAGAGGGGATGTGTCATGATTCCGTGCTAAGGTTTTGTCATGTTCTGTTTTCCCTGTCAGTCTCACCACATTCAGGTTAATCGTCCACAGCTGTCTTCATTTAGTTAATCAACCTCAGTGTATTTAAGTGTTTGGTTTTCAGTTACTCATTGTCGGGTCTTCTGCTCTTCGTTCTGTCACTGCACTGGTTTGTTCTCCTGGGTTTGTCATGTTTTAGTTGATTTAGTAAACGTTTATGTTTCTGCCACCAAGTCTGGTCTCCTGCATTTGGGTCCTCCACCACCATCCCTGACAGGATATGTGAATTGGGCTTCTTGAAGAGGACGACAGTGAAAGATATTTTAATGGCCATGCTATATTAAAAAAAGGAAAATATTTTCTGTTATTAATACAATGGATCTAAAAAATACTGTTCAATTCAAAATAGCCTTAGTGACTTGGTAGGGATGTGTGGTACTGCTCTTGACTAGTTCAGCTCATACCTGGCAGATAAAACCATGAGTGAGCGTATCTCGATTTAGATCTGCCACAACTCTTCTGTCTTGTGGGGTTCCTCAGGGCTCAATTTTAGGACCTCTTCTCTTTTCTTTATACCTCCTTCCATGGGGTTCCATTTCATTGTTATGCTGATGATAGTCAGTTATATGTTCCCATTAACAAGGAAGGTTCCTCTATTACACCACTCCTGTCTTGTCTAAGTGACATCAAATATTGGATGGTGTTTGGTCCTCTAAAGTAGATTTGGGTCCCTTGGCTAAACAGTCTGTTCTAAACTTGGGTTTTGAACTGATGGTGATTTTAAACTCTCACATCAGCTCAGTGGTGAAGACCAGCTTTTTCCAGCAAAGACAGTTGACTAAGATGAAGACATTTCTGTCAGAACGGCACTTTGTGACAGTGATCCATGCTTTCATCATATCCCGGTGGGATTGCTGTAACCCGTTTTACTTTGGGGTCAGCCAGTCGTCCCTCTCATGTCTGCAGCTTGTTCAAAACACTTCTGCTCGTGTCCTGGTCGAAGCGAGAAAGAGGGACCACATCAGCTCTGGCTTCCCTCCACTGGCTGCCTGTTCATTTTAGAGTTAATTTTAAGAAGCCAAGCATTTTGTCCGACATGAAATGTTGCTGTTATTTTTCATTTAAGCTTTTTTTAGTTTTATGTTTTTACCCTCAATGTAAAAAAAAAATGACTTAAGATCTATTGAAATCAATGGGGTCTTGATTTATCTGTGTATTATATAATACATGATCAAATGATTAGATGGCTTTCAACTTTGTAAAACCTTGTCAACAATGTCATTATTTTATAATTGCTACTTATATATCTTAAGACTTTCACTTTTTTTTAATTAACTGCATTACTGGTACGTTTTAACTAAGTATCCGATGTAGCTTTTGGTATCAAGTTATTCTCCAACTACGTGAAAGGGCCAGCAAATGGGTTGTTATAGTAAACATACTTATCTGGACATCTGTGTTTCCAGTCTTGAGCATCTCACCCAGAATATTTATGTGGAGTTCTGTGTGGTCTGAGTGTTTAATTTTTGGAAAATATGGAGTGTTTTGATGTGCCATACTATAATGTTACAACACAATAGCAATGAATCACAATCTATGTGCTTTAACAGTGTGACCTTAGGAGAGATGATGTTATTTCAAATCTGTGAAGTCCATTTGGAAAACACATTTGGTGGCAACAGTCTCAAACGACTTGTTTCTGCGCTTACTTGACCTATAAGATGGTTTTCAGTGAAGGAGAGGTACAGTATATGTCTAAAAAGACATGTTTTTATAATGTCAGAAGCTGTCGAACAACAGACAGAAAAGCAGCAAACAGAAGTGACAAAAAGAGTAGATGAAATGCAGCACATTTTACTTTGAGAATAATTCATTTTAATACACATTTCATATACAAATTGCTGTGAAATGAGCATATTTTATCATATCGCTCCTTTGACATCTCCCCCAGTTTGTAACAGGAAATTTCTGGTGATGCCGATTTTTCTGTGACGTTTTCTTTAATTAGAAAAAAATCTTATTATGGCTAGATTTCTGTTTAAAGTTGGGGCCCATTGTTCACAGTCGAGGGGGGAATTTATGAACCTATGGGAACATTTAAAATGTTGCTTCTGCTGTCTGCTACAAATGATTTCACCCTCTAGTGTTATGTTACTATAGTTATTTGAGTTCATATTATCTATAAAGTAAAGACAAAGAAGTAAAGACTTACACAAATCCCTCCAAACATACTTAATAATGACTCCTGATGATAAACCAGTTTCTTCTTTGTTTGTTTTCTGCAAAGTCCAAACTTTAGCTAAAACTATGGGTCGACCGATACTGATATTGACATAGGTATTAGGGCCAAAATATTGTGTATCAGGCTTTTTTTTTAACCCCATTGGCCGTTATTGCACTGGTTATTTTTGACTCTGAGACAGCCGTCTCTCTGTCTTCGGCATTGTCCCGCCCACTACACCACCCACTACCACTCTGATTGGTTAACCATGCACAAGTAGAGGCAGAGCCAAAAATGGAAATAAACAGTTAATGTTGGAGACTTCTTGTAGTTTGTATTTTTTGTAAAATCTGAAGCCAATTTGTTCACTTTAACAGCAAATAAAAATTGGCCTAAATATTGGGTATTGGCTGCCCAGATTTAAAAAAAAAAATTGTATCGTGTTGACTTTGAAATAATAAAACATATTTGTCTATCTCTAGCTAAAACATTTGATAATTTAGAGAGCAGCTTTCTGGCAAATTATGATCCATAGATTTGTATTTCTTTCTTTCGTGTTCCATAAAGTAATAAACAGAATAGTTACAGAATGTAAAAAATAAACTGCATCCACTGCTGCCTGGTTTGAAGTTCATTTGGTATTAAGAAACACGTCTTTCACAACCAAAAATACTGTTTTAAATATCTTAATACATTTAGAAAGTGTTATTCTTTTAAGCCCCACTGCAGATAGTTTTTACAAACCAGTATGTGGAATTTCATTTTTTTTACACTTATATTATATACTTATATGTACTTGAAAACTCAGAAAAAAAGAAGCTACGCAGAAGATTGGTTTTGGTAACTGTGTCAATTATTTAATCTCCATTTCTTGTTATAACATGGCTCCATTCTTTTGTTGCCATGATACGATGACACATTGAGCCTTGTGCTCACAAAACTTTAACTTGATTTATTCTAGATTGCATTTTCAAAAATAATTCTCTGCCATCAACTGGTACTATAAATCAAATTTAGCGTGTAAACTGTTGCTTGAGCTCAGAATGTGTAATGTGATTTTCATTCACATTAAGAAAAAATCAAGTTTCATAAAAAAAGGAAAGAGTTGCAGGCAGATTTTTTGACAAGTTGCCAATCTCATCAGCCATCCAGTTCACTTCAGCAAACTCAAGAGCTGCCAAGTTACTTTCGTGATCACAAAAAAAGCTCCTCAGCTCGGCAGAATTCTCCACAATGTGTTCCAACCACTGGTTTATGAGCACTTGGAGCGTTGCCTCATATGTTCCGTATTCTGACATACAAGAAAGATAAACAGGAGTTTGTGAGTCACTGTAATGATAGTGCATTCTGTTCCCATGAGATTTTAAAGGTATGCTTTCATCAGCTCCTATAATTATCACACATTGATCATGTAAAAAGATGAAAAATATTCTTTATTGCCATAAGTTACCCTAATAAAAATCTGCTGGTTGTTTGAATTTGAACATGCACAGAAATATAATTTAACTCTTGTAAATTAACCCACATAAAAAAAACAAAGTTTTGGCTTTATTACTGCAGCTTTTATGATTTAAAATAAAAAAAAGCCTTATAATAAATGACTCAGAGACAGATGTTTATGTTACATTTATTTTCTACTTCTGATTACTTCATTTACAGGATTTTTGCAGCCAAAAGTAACAATCAATGTACTAAAAAGTAAACAGTTAGTATGTCAGCTGACTCAAAAGCAGGGCTCAGTATCAGAATGTACTGCATGTACTACAACAGTTCGTTTATCCACTTTGTGTACAAGAAAACAATCAAAATTTGACTGTTTGCAAAGGTTAGGCTTAAGTTTTCATCTGCTTGATTTAACAGTTTATTAGTTCACAGTTTCAGCGCTAAAGTTCAAGAAAATTCATTTCGGCTGTTTGACTAAACAGCACCAAAACCCTTTCTGATTTTTAGTTGTTTCTTTTCTTGTAAACACAATCCTTTTTTTGGGGGAAATGAGCAGCATTTGACCTACATAAACAGAGTCATTTCTGAATAAACTCAATACCATAAGTACATCTTCTTTCTCCCCAGAAAAGTCCATCTTAAGAACCTTCATCTTTAAAAAAAATAAAATAAAATACAGCGAAAGTGTGAGAGAAATCCACTTGTGGTAGTTTTACAAACACATGTCAGTTCACTAAAGGCAGAATGAAACAATGCAACAATTTTAGGTCCAAATATGCAACATAAACTCCAAGAACTGGCAGTAAAGTACTTTTGTTTTTACAAAAATAAAGCTCTATACTAAGTTTTTATTAAAAAGCATCTTAAGATGGACCTTTTTCTTGATTTGCAAATGTGTAAAGAAAAAAAACATATTTTTTCTGACTAAAACTAATACCTGGCATTCATTTTATGTAGTACACATGTGTAATTACTATACAGTGTTGGCTGCATGATGGCTTTAAGTCGACTTTTGTATTTGAAATGATATGTAGATTTAATGTTAGCAGAATAGTCATTTGCAAAAAGGATGAGCGTTAGCAAACACTAGAGATAAGAAGCCAACACACTTCAACCTGAGATTCTCCAAAAAATACACAATGTCATCAGACACTAGTGGCTGAATACATTTTTATGGCGTAAGCAGGCGATGCAACTGACCACTAGATTAACATCTATCTCCATCTAGTGGACAAAACTGAGACTGCATATGAAGAAGTACATCCACACCCGTGAGGAGGGAAAAAAAAGTAATAAATATTTAACATTACAAAGTTTCCCCACCGGGTTTTATATCAGAGTTTAAAGACGGCCAAGTTTACTAACAACACTTGTAAACCAGTGCAAAAACAGCACACAATACCCAGACACAATATTGAACTAATTGAAACGGAAATGGTTAAAAAAATGAACAAATCTTTTCAGTTCTCACCCATAGTACTGAATATTTAAAAGCAGCTCCTCTTTCAAATTATACACCAAAACAACAAAAAATAAAATTTTAAATAATTAAATACATTCTAATTTGAACAAATTTTTTCTTACTTTATGAGAAAAACTAAGTCTAACAAAGTTAAAGAAAAATGAGATTTTGTTTATTTAGCATTTGATTTTGCACTGCTTTTACATCAGGAACTGTAAATTTTTGTAATTTACAAAAGAGGTTATCTGTAAATACTAGGGGTGTATACACATCCCCATACGTGTCTCACGATACGATACATATCGTGATATATCCTAAGACCGACCAGAGCAAATAGAGTAAGAAAAACACTCTACCTGATTATTAATAGGTGTTTTATTTTAATTACTTGTGGAATACGTTTTATTTTATGATCACAACGTAAAGCAGTGCAACTGTATACTGATACTGGCAGCAACCTGGCACAGAAAGTAAAAATGTAGAAATACATGTCTAAAAATAACTAAAACCGCGAGGCTGACTGAACTTTAACACAAGCTCGTTCTCGCGAAATCTTGTTGTTTTGATCGTGGTTAGAGATCCTTAGTTTGCTGCCAACATGCAGTCGGGGTTTAGGTGGAAAATAAAAGTAAGTAGCTCATAAATAATTGGTTCAATATAATCTTGTCAGCATTTTAAATCGATTCAAGCGTCGCCAAATGAAATATCGTGATAGATCGCTGAATCGATTTTTCCCTACACCCTAATAAATACCATCTCATTTTGAAAATACACAGAAAAGACAAATGCTCATCTTCCAAAATCCACTCCTGAGGAGAAAAAACGATGCAAATGACTACAGAAATACATCTCAGACACTATAAGCCTCAGAAAGGAAGATAAAAAAACTAATGGCTATCCACGACGAGCGCATACGCACAGATCCAACCTGCCAAAACAGTAGTCTAAACAAAATCACACACATAAAAACTTCTCATTTATATCTATTCAAAAGTAGTCAAAAAAACATAAACTTATTTATATTTGTCTTGTTTTTATTTTTTGGACACTGAGTTCCAGATAGAGATAATTGGCAGTAGTGAAAGGCCAAACAGTCACTTCCTGTGAGGCATGGAGGTGGAAGAATGATGATGTGAACCTAGTTCAGGACTAAAACTCCAGACCTCAATCGTTGTGCAGGATAATTGAACAAAACTCAATATCAGCAGTAAAATCGTATAAATATAACCTATTTTAGTTATTGCACCACTGCAGTACACATATATGCATCGAGCAGCGTTCTTTGTTTTATTCAACAAGTTCTAGAACATTTTAGTTTGCACATTAGTTAGTGATGCATTTTTAATCCCTTGGTTGTTTTCTGGTACTTATTTTCTATTTTTTTACTATTGTTTTCCATTATTTCATCCACATTGGACTGTTTTGCTCACTAACTTCAAACTTTTCCTTTTTATGTAAATGTTTCACATTGTTCCAGTTTGGCTTGATGATTTTCTTTTTCTCATGGCTCAACTAGGAAGCTATCTTTCACAGAACACCACACAAACAGTTTGCTCCAGAAAATAAATAAAAACATGAATTAAATCAAACGGAGCTGCTTTGCACACGTCTATCTGAACTGCGGGGCGTTGCAGCCAACCTGAGAAGCTAAAACTGAAGCAAACGTTCTCTCTAAATGTTCATGCATCTTCCAAAACGGTACCCGTCCAGTTCCCTTTTAGCTATCCATACGAAGGCTGCTCATCGTCTGAACGGATCATCATGGCTTTGTGGCCTTGGTCTTCCAGGGATGTTAGAAAAGTCATCCCGTTTGGTTTCTAGTTTGTGGTCTCAAAGAACATGAAATCCTGCACACATGCAGAACAAGGAAAGAGTTACAACGGAGTCTCCGATATCTGGAAAAACAAAGGATTTCACTTACGATGAGAAAGCAGGCTCCGATCATGACGGCTTTCATCCTCACATCCAGATCCAGGGGAAACTGGATCCCAAAGTTATCCGAATCGGTGAAAGCCTCCCGCAGGAGTCCCGTCCACTGCTTACTGATTTTTCCAATCTTATTGACTTCATCCATCGTCAAAATCTGAGTGGAAAAACAAACAAAAAATATATATATATTGAGTTGGAATAGGATATTCTGTCAGCTTTAGTCATCGGTCTCTGTTTTAAATTCCTAGAATTGGAGGAGCATGCTCTTTGCATCATTCTTTATTAGGCCTTAGTCACAAGCTCCAGTATGAGTTTTTGGGTTGCCTGGGCCCATTGAGCGTTGTAGAGAGGCTAGTAAAGACTCGCCCAACTAAAAATAGAACGCATGATTGCTATGGATGTGGTAAGTGCATAATGACGTATTTGTAACACCACTGCAAGTTACGTATTTATAACATATGGGTGATGCTGTCTTAGGATGTTCTAGTTTTAAGTAGGGCGCGAGTACTAGGCTTGGGTTGATACATTTGAATTGATTTAAGCTTACTAGATCAATAATCGATTCATAAAAATATAGATCGATTTAGTGCAAAAAGCTAAAGTCCGCTAGCTTGATGCTAACGGTTAGTGGAGTTTCCAATAGGACGGCTAGTGCTAACGTTCGGTCGACCTAAACGTATATTGCTGACTAAATGAACATCTTTATAAACTCACAGGAATACATTTTTCCAACTCTTTTAAGGAAATATATTTTTAAGTAACCATTTGTGGTCTAAAACACTGATTTTTGCTCATATAGTCTTCTTCTTCTGGATTAAGTTGTAATGCAATAGTGTGATCGCCACCTAGTGGTCAAACTAAAACTTCCTCCAGGAGAAGCAGAACAATGTTTGGAATGTTGATGATTTGTTAGAACTTCTTCTTTTGATAAACCATGTAACAATTATTAAATTAATTAGAAATCTATGCGACATGTCTCGTTTCCAGTGAGCGGCCCGGTACGGTCCAGTAAGGAGTGGTACGGAACTGTTCAGGTAATTCTGATGAGCGTTTCCATTCAGTTAAGCCTCACTACCACTGAGCGGTTTGTTTTCACGGCGCGTGTGTCGTGTAGACCGCTAGCGCGTCAACAATGGAGGTCATCCAGGAACTTGTTTTTTTCTTGCTTTACTTTTCGTACATCATGTCTAATTAGAATTTAATGTTGTTTGAGAGAAGATTGCGGCCGGCTAAGAATACTGCCGTAAAAAGGAAAACGGAAACATTAGCTTAGCGCTAAAGACAACAGCTCTACCCGTTCCATTTTTCTTACAACACCATACAAGAGGTATGGTTCGGTACTGTTTAAGGCAGGGGTGGGCAATTGTTTTGACTCGTGGGCCACAAAGGGTTCTAAAATTTGGCATAAGGGCCGGACAAGGAGCAGATGGAAGGAGAGATTGGGTAATCAACCTCATAAACTAAAAAAATAATATGGAATTTAGAGAAAAACATGCTTTAATTTGGATTCAAACTCACATATATTAATTTAAAAACAGAAAATTTGGGAATTTTAATTTCTAAATTGGTTGATCCAATGGGTTGATGTTCTTCAGAGGAAAATGTGAACTCAAAGAAATGCTGCATTTATGTGGTGTAGGAATAATCCGAAAGATCACCATCTGACTCAGAACAAAACACACACGAACGTCAGAGAAACAACACCATTCATGGGAAGAAACCAGAAATACAATGAAAATAAAACAATAATTAGGATTTTTGATTCAATGTATTTTAATTTGGAGGGCCACATTAAGTAGCTTAAGGGGCCGCATGTGGCCCCCGGGCCGTAGTTTGCCCACTCCTGGTTTAAGGGGTTCATTTTACAATGGAAACATTCAAAATACAGTATTTATTTAAACTTATTGTATAAGTGTTCCTTACGACCTTACGCTTAATTGTGCATTAATATTTGGGCTCACCAAGCGGTCTATGACCTTGATATTTCGCTGCAATAGAGGAGCTGGCCGGCCAAAACTGCAACATCAATCGCAGTGGTGGCTTTCAGATAGGAGGTTTTGTATTTTGGGCTTGGATCTTCAACACGGGCTCATGGTGCTCGTTCGCAACGATAAACTTCGGGAAGAATGGGTGCCACTGCTGCATCAGGTATCCCACCGTGTTCCCGGGGGGAGACTGCACCTCCAGCTGTGTGAGGCATTTTCAAACCAAGTCACGACCCTCATTCCACCGAGGAAACATCTGAAAACGGAGCTGAAACCCGCTCACACTCACTTCTTGCAAGCAGCAGGGGAAAAAGCACGACATGCACTTCAGCGGCCGGGTGACGGTGATGATCTCCTGACCGAAGTTGTCGAGGACGCGGATGGTGAAGGGGCGCAGGGGGCCGCAGCACTGCCGGCTCAGGCAGTCGTTCTCCTCCACGGCGTAGAACACGTTCTGCCCCATGACGTTTCGGACTTCATACTTGTTGTTGCTTTCAAAGCCAACAAGAGCTTCACGGGTTAAAACAGAAAAAGAGGCGGTGTGAATAAACTGTTTACTGAGCTGCTGAATGGACACAAAAACATACTCTACCTTCCACAAGCTCAACTTTTTGTTTGATGAGCAGCTGATCCACCTGGAAGCAGCAAACAGAAGATTCACATTTAGATTCACGACAAAAAGCAAGGTTAAATATAATACTTACGGTAAAAAAATAAAGTGTTTTAAAAATAGCCAAATCAGCAAAATTAGGTTATTTTTTTGTTTTTTTTTAATTTCCAAATAGGAAATCCTGTTTTAACATACGTCCAGATTACTGGATTTTTAATGCAAAAAAAGAAAAAAATCTCTGTTTTACTCCAAAAATTTTGAATCATAAATATAACTCTTTTTTTTGCACACACTGAAATATGAAACTCCTCGAGGGACATTTCAATTAAAAAAAGAAAGGATAAAATAATAAATAAATAAACACAGTGGTAAGATTTTAATGTCCGGATATCTAACTTATCATATTTTCATTTTTATGTCTAATAAGCAAACTATTTTCTTAAAATATAGTAAAATTGTAGTAAAAAGCTGTTTATTTTGTTGCATTTTTCATTAAAAATATATATATATTTTATTTTTTAAAGATAGAAAGTTGTAAAGTAGATAGTTATGTTACATCTTAAACTGTTTTTTTTGTATTTTATCAAAAAAAAAACAAGCATAAGCATGATGATGAAAAAAATCACGCTGACATTAATAGGGGGAATTTTCATCTTAGAGAAAGAAGCTTTGGCCGTTCTTCAGATAGAAGAAAAATTCTGTTTTTGATGTCGCATGTGTCTGCAGATTGTCTGTTGCAGGCCTCCAAGCAACACAATAACAACAGCATAAGCTCCCCCTATAATGTTACATAGAACTAACTGGGTCACTACTCCATTCATATTTTAGTTCCAACTTTGACATGACACAAAAGTGCAGCAACAGCTGGTATGAACGCATGTGAGGCCTCAAATGACAGCAATTTGTTTTCATTCCAAAAGTTCCTGGAAAAAAGTTAAAAAACAAAAACAATCATTTAATACATGTTTTAAAGATCCATCTTAAAGTTGGTAGCTTTTAAAGATTAAAGAGAAATTTCTCATGACAGAGAGAATGAATGATTAGATTCAAATTTCTTGTACCCGTCAATAGAGCTCTCAAAACATAAAATGTCTTTAATTTTAAAAAAAGTAACTTATTTTTCGGACAAGGCGCGTAAAGCAAAACTTAACAGATAAGACAAACTTTATACCACTTATTTACAGACAGTATGTTTACCTTCACAAGGCTCTTGATTACATATGCGTACATATTACTCCAAATATCTATCAAGTTGTTCGTTCAGCTTTGTTTACCAAAGTCATAACAAAACAATTCCTACTTACAGCAGATTTTTTGTTTCTAAAAATTATATTCAAGCATATTAAAACCTTCTAAAATTTAGGTTTTTTTTGGCATTTTCTTATGATGGAAAACATGGAAAATTAAGGTTAAAACTGTGTTTCAAATTGTTGTGAATCAAAAACAAATTAAAAAATGCTGTTGGAAAAAGCCAGTAGTAGCAGTGATGTAGGTGCTACAGTGGAGCTCCATTCTGATGCACCGACTTGCAAAAAAAAAAAAAAAAAAAAAAAAGATTGACGCATGTCTTTGTTTTCCTCGTCTGAGTCAAAACCGTACGGCGGGAAAGCTCCAATATTGCTCGCCATTTCTGCTGCACTGATAATGTTAGGTTGGGGTTGTGAGTGGAGCTGTAAGATAACGACAGAAGGATGTTGGAAAGCATGGGCAGGTTTTACTCCATACGAACAGTACCGCCTACAACTCAGAGGCAAATGTCAAATTAATTCCTGTCGGCCTGCAGAAACTATGTCCTAATATGACACTTTTATTTATTTTGGCTGAATAAATAATCATAATGGAATAAATAATCACTTTGAAACACTTACAATGGCTCAGAAGAAGATGGGGTCTTTAATTAGCTCTGATTTTTTTTTTATTATTTGGTCAGCTAGGTTTATACATTTTTGGCTGTATATATTTTTAACCACTGCTGATTTTTTTAATCAAATTTTAACTAAATTTTCCGCATTGAGATGGTCCTAAATGGGACAGGAAGTCTTTTATTTTGAAAGGAAAAGTTATAAATTATTTTATATTCTATTTCTTTTATGCCAAAAAAAAAAGCATGTATTTATCATAAAAGTAACACTAGTATAAATTTAAATTAATATTTAATTTTTCCTAAAGGGTGAAGTTGGACTGTATGGCTCATACCTGGTTTTAGTCAGTGATTAATTGACCTCTTAAGAGTTGAAGATTTCAGACCAATGCCATAAACTTAAAATATATTGGACAAAAATTAAACACAAATATTAAAGAAAGTTCCAAAAATGGGTTAAATTACCTGTGTGAGGTATTCTAAGCCTGGTGGGCAGCCTGGTATTCCCGGGCTGGGCACAGCATACATATTCATGTGGACCTGTTGATGAGTGGACTTGTTTAAAACAGAAAACTGGCGCCATCTTCTGCTTATATAGGTCACTGTTATAAACACGCGTGAATCCGTCATAGAAAAAGGCAGGAGTGGCTGGTTCGTTATTCTGGTTGCATTATTTTGCAGAGCGCGCGCTCAGGTCAGGCTGGCGGCGGTGAAGGCTGCAGACCTGAGTTTGAGGGTTGGGGGCGGCGCGCGCGCGCATCTCCTCCACCTCCTCCTCGATGGTGTTTGGAAGTTCCGCGGCCATACCTGAAGAAACCTCCTTTACGGCACGATTTCACGGGGGAAAAATACAACCCGAGCTCCACTCCGTGGTGACTCATCACATTGTTGACTGATTATGGACGCTCTGTGGGCTGGTAAGACGAGGGGGGCTGAGCTCTGCCCCTTTTCCGAGGCAGAGTCGTGACAAGCAACTAACTACGCTGAGCCTAAACAGGTCCGATTCTGCCTCTGTCTTCCATGTGTTGCCGTAAATCGATTAAAAACACGTACAACAAGTGGATGTCAAAAAAAGTAAATAAACTCACCTGCTTTTGACGTGCTGCTTAAAATAATAACAGGCCACTTGGGATGTAACCAAACCGTAGGAATAAACCTCTAATATGATTGGCCAACGTCACAGGACTTCCTGTTTTCATGGACCAATGTAATTAGACCCGCATAGAGCTAAATATAATAGAAGGAGAATCAATTTTTAAGTGCAAAGTGATGCAAATAAAGCCAAGATAGTAAATGTTGGAGTGATTTAATTAAAAAAAAAAAAAAAAACCTGCTTAGTCAGGTGGGAGCATGTATAATAATAATAATAATAATAATAATATAAAACTGGTAACAATTTTCAATTAACATATATCAAAGTAAGGACCTAGGTCTTTGTTTTCATTATTGAAGGAAGGAAGGAAGGAAGGAAGGAAGGAAGGAAGGAAGGAAGGAAGGAAGGAAGGAAGGAAGGAAGGAAGGAAGGAAGGAAGGAAGGAAGGAAGGAAGGAAGGAAGGAAGGAAGGAAGGAAGGATGGATGGATGGATGGATGGATGGATCCTATTTTTGAGTCTCCTGTGTATGACCTAAGGATAACATCTCAAACTTTTTCACACCTATTGTTTTTCATTTTTTTTTCTCTGTCTCTTTTCTTTCTTAAACACAAATTACAAATGACAGACCATATTTAACAAGAGAGCGTTTCAATTAAGTACCCCTGCAAGGCTGGCTCTTAACCATAACAAAAAGCAAGGAGACAAAAACCAGTTTTAGCACTCACACAGTATTATAAATATGTATAAAGAATAACAACAAAAAAACAAGAAACGTGATGGTGTTGGATGTGTGTCTGGGTGTGTATGTTTGTAAATTGAGGAAACCAACAGAACCAAACAGATGAATGTATGCTGAGGGGGAGGAGGTGAGAAATGTAGCTACACAGCAACAACCCGAATGCAGCAGAAAGACCAGAGCTTTTGAGCCAAAATAGTCTCATTCGATTTATGAGCGTAATTCTTGATTTTTAAATTGTGTCTTCATGTTTGTGTGTAACTTTGGATTTGTGCGTAGGAATTATTGATTTGTTTACTCAATACATTTTGTGCGTAACTGTGTGCACTTGTCAATGTGTATTCACATGTGCAAAAATGACAAAATACAATTTGCACATGCAAGACTTTAAAAAACGACTCCTTAAAACTAACTATACATTCAAATATTTAAAAAGTATGCACCGATTGCCTGAAACATTCTCACAAAACTGTATTTATGCACAAATCAGATTAGATTCCCCTGATTTGTATGTAAATGCTGCATTTAAATACTGCTAGAACGCTGGGTCATCAGAGTTAGTTATAGCTGGCGTTATTTTAAGTATGTATAAATTGTATTTTTTTTATTTTGTTAATTTTGTACATATGGATACACAATTGAAAGCACACACAGTTATGCACAATATGTATCGTATGTATGAGTTACAAATCAAGCATTGTGCACTAGGGCGGGGCAATACTGAGCATTTGGGTATTGATCCGATACTGATCAATATTGATAATATTAATACCAATATTGATATTTCTTGTATCAACGTTTTTTAATCACAGCAATTTTTTTTTTCTTTTTTTAAGTTTGTTTTCAATTACTTGATTTAACATAAAAGAATTAGTAAATATTTTCAATTAAATCAAAAATGGTTAATCAAAGGCTGGGTCCTTTTTGCAAATACATAAAAGTTTCAAACAAGAGTGGAAAAATCGATATATGCGGGCTGGTATCGATCTGATACAAATTTAAGATCGATACTATCGATATTTTGGACTAATCCGCCCAGCTTTTTTACGCACACACAAATCCAAAGCTACGCACAAACAGGCAGACACAAGTTACAAATGAAGAATTACGCACAGACAAATCCAGTGAGACTATTTTGGCTCCATAAGGATCCCCATGAAGAGCTCCTAAGGTGTAGCTTTTATTGCAGTTCTCGGAACTCAGATGAACACCGCCCAGGGTCGTAACAAAGCCTGTTTCAGGTGCTGAAAGCCTCTTGTTGTACTCCCACATTTGGTAGCATTAGACTTCAAAGAGATTTTGCAGCATGCTGTTTGTTGCTGCAAGTCACAAAACCAAACCAGTTCCATATACCTGAAATAACTGTTCCTCCTTTTGGGAACAAGCTCCTCTTTGCTAGTTGCCATTTTGGCATCTGTGCATATAGAGAGATGGGTGAGTTGACCTTCGAAGTCCAAGAGAGTAAAAATCCAAATTTTCCCCAAAAAACTCTCTTAAACAGGAATTTCAAATTAATCAATAACATTGATGTATTTTTACTCTAATTCTTACTCCATGGTCAGTCAGATCTTTGGGATAAATTAGAATCTTCATTAGCATAGGCCTAATGAAAAACTGAATATACACTGAATAAATTCCAAGTATGGGTGATGTAATTTTTGTGTGCCACAATTCTTAAAGAGAGAACCTTGTGACCTCGAAAGAGATTCAGCGCCAACAGAGGATGGATCAATATTTGGAAATTCAAACTTGACAGAAATATCTTTCAAAAGCATACTAAAAATTGAGATGACTGATGCAAACTACATTGGTAAATGGTAAAAATGGTAATTGGCGTATACTTAATTTGCGATTTGCGACATTCTTAGAAGGCTCAAAGCATTTTACAGTCAAAGTCCCATTCTTACACACAAATTCAAACACTGATTGTGGCTCCACTGGCACCAACCTGTAGTGGGGCAAGTATTTAGCAGCAACCAGAAAATCAAATTGTCTGATTTTTCAATAATTTATTTGTAAATTATGTTTGAAATTAAGTATTTGGCCTATAATGAAAGTTAATCTAAATATTTTGTTACACTGTTCACCTTTGCTGTAATTCCCATGGGGAATTACTGTAAAATTAACAGTAAAATATTTTAAAATGATGTTTGCGGTGTAGTACTGTAATTTGCATGTCAATGTAACTTTAAAAAACACTATCCCATAGTTTTTACGGTATGTTACTGTTTTAGCTGAAAAAGGTGCAATATGCAGCATGATGATATATTCTGCTGTAATTCCCATAGTGAATTACTGTAAAAGTACAGTAAAATATCCCTGTCGTATGCTTGCAGTGTATTACAGTAATTTGCATATCTATGCAACTAAATTCTATGACATACCATAGTTTTCAATGCATGTCACTGTCCTAAAGAAAACAGGTATTTAACACAACACACACAGGAAATACCTTGGACATCATGTCAACACCATTTGGATATTTGTGTTCTGTCACCAGTTAGTGACAGGAAAAGAATTGACAAATTGGTGCAGAGATCTGCCTCTGTTTAGAGTGGTCCCTTTGAGCCTGAACACTGAACACCTACATTTATGAATTTCGCATCTCCTACTTTTTATACGAATCATTAGCCTCAATCTACAGCATTCTTGGACCTGTGGTGACAAATTAAAATCTTTGTTGTGGGATCAAACAAATTCAATTCAATCCTATTCTATTCTATTCTATTCTATTCTATTCTATTCTATTCTATTCTATTCTATTCTATTCTATTCTATTCTATTCTAGTGTATTCTAGTGTATTCTATTCTATTCTGATAATTTTCTAGAATGATGCCCATGGATTTACACGGTCTCTGTTGCATTGTGTTGTTGCAAAAAAATAGAAGAGCTACTAATCACTTTGAGTGTTTACAATGCCTCAGTAATGAATAACACCCTCTGCTACGCAACACAAGCTTGAGGAGTTTCATTATCAGTACGAAAAAAGTCACAAAAACAGGAAATATGAGTAGATTTAAAAATAAAACTTCTGTTGCAGTTTCAAAATGAAACTTCGTAAAATGATATTTCATATTTACAGTGATGTGCCCACACATCAGTCAGTCAGACAGACACAGTTTTTCCCCAAAATATTTATAGGGTGAAGGAGAACATGCAACTGTGGCTAAGATATTTTAATTCGTGACTGGTACCAACTTAAGACTGAGTATTGGTACGTATCCTTAGTCCACTTGGAAGTGCAGTTCATCATTTTCACCAGACGAAAAGCATGAGGCACACAGACGCTTCATAAAGAACAGAAGAAAACAGTGAGTATCTCACCCAGACTGCATGCCAGTAGGTGGCAGTAATTCACTTGCAGGCAGTGCGCATCTGCTATAAAACTGCACAAGAAGAAGTAAATGCTTCCTGGTTGAAACTGCTGGTTGTCTAAATACTGTTATGTGCTAAATGACTTGTTGAAGATTATCTTCTCTAGACTTTGATATAAAAGGTGTTGTTTTGTGGTTAAGGTGTGAGAATATTTTTGTCTACTTATTTTATGTCCTACATTTTTCAGGCCCATTGAGAATATTTATGTCAAGTTAAAGCAATCTGTTGGTACCGAATATTGCTAGTTGTGTTACTGAAATTATCCTTAGACAGGAATTGATTTAATTAACTTCATAGAAAAATTGTTTTTTTTGTAAATTGTGTGGCTTCTGTGCACACAAATTTATATTGTTTAGTATACATGTTAGACACCATAAGCACATGGCAAATTATAGATATTCATGTGGAATTGACACTTGTAATGCTACTTTCACAACCTTCCTCCAACGGCTGACGGAATTTGAGTGGAAAACTTCAAATTAGGTATGACTGGTTTCATTCTTACTAACTTGAGTTTAATACAGCAGATACTTCAAGGCAGAATGTGTTCTTAAAGTGTAGTTGTGTCCATTTTTGGGACATCTGTCTCCACAGATGACCAATCGCCTCAGTGTTCTGGGCAACACGTGAAGAAGCCACCCACCTCAGCACCCTGTAAATAACTGACTGTATAGTTTAATTCTTTTTTGCAACTGTGTTTATGTATTTTTACCTCTATGTACCACAGTTTATTTCTACCAACACATAATTTGCACGTTTTGAGCTAACTCTAGAGGAGGCTCCCCCTGATTTATGGTGGGATTTTTATTTCAATGTAAAAAGAGAAATCAAATTAAAAGAAAATGAATATCCAGTGCATAATATTGTCATTTTGATTTTTATATCTTACTTACAATCAAATGTATATGCATGCGTGCATTTGGGTGCATGCTTTCTCTAATATCTATATGTATATATTTGGTTGGTACGGTATGTTGCTGTTCACCCAGAACATAGTAAATAGCTAATGTTAAAAGGTAAATAACCGCTCGTAGGAATACGGTACAATCTGACAGCTGAGAAATTGCAGTACCAAAAGTGCGCTATAAGGGTAGATTACCAGGAAATTTATTGCAACCAAGTACATTGAATTGAGCTTGCGGTGATGTAACGTTAACAAACAGTACTGCGCATCTTAAGTGATCACAGTATCTTACTGGCAACGCTGTTGCCAGTAAGATACCTGAGAGGGTTCTGCAGTGAGTTACCTTGATGTGGTGCGAGAGTATTATACAGCCAAAAATCTTACAGTATCATTCCACGAACAACGCTCAGTGGTATGTGACTGTTGACCCAGAGTCACGGTATGATGCTGGCGATAGTGTTGCCAGCTTGTTACCGTAATGTGGATAGGTAACGTCTGACAGTGTACATACCATTTTTGGCAATGACAGCAGTCAAACATTTTCTGTAAGCGTTCCCAAGGTTTTCACAAACTGGTATTTTGCCCCATTTCTCCATACAGATCTCCTCTAGAGCAGTGACGTTTTTCTTTTTTTAGGGGGTGGGGGTGGGAGCAGGGGCTACACGAATTTCAATTTCCTCCATAGATGTTCTATGGGGTTGAGATCTGGAGACTGACTAGGCCACTTCAGAACCTTCAAATGCTTCTTACGGAGCCGCTCAAAGTCACTCAAAATCTGACGATACATGATTTAATTTATTATTTCCTGTATCAACAACCCCAAAGCATGATGTTTCCACCCCCATGCTTTACAGTAGGTATGGTGTTCTTTGGAAACACGAGTAGAGTTAAATTGGTTTTATCTGACTATAAGAAAATCTCCCAATCCTCTTTTGGATCATCCAAATACTCTCTAGTAAACTTTAGACAGGCCTGGACATGTACTAGCTTTAGCAGGGGGACACTGCAGGGTTCGAGTTTCTGGTGGTGTAGTGTGTTACTGATGGTGGCCTTTGTTACTTTGGTTCCAGCTCTCTGCAGGTCATTCACTAGGTCCCCTGAGTGGTTCTGGGATTTTTTCTCACCGTTCTTGTGATCATTTTGACCCTACAGGGTGAGATCTTACAGGGAGTCCCAGATGGATGGATAGTATCAGTGGGATAATGTGAATTTCTGAATTTTTTTTCTCGTTTTGTCTCTCATAGTTGAGGTATACCCAAGATGAAAATGACAGGCCTCTCTCATCTTTTTAAGTGGGAGAACTTGCTCAATTGGTGGCTGACATTTTTCATTTCACTGTCTTGGCCAACAACACTTTGTCGCATGGACGGGCAAGGCAGGAACTGAACCTGAAACATACCTATTGTCCAACAATAGATCAGGTCTGATGTTTGCTACACTGAATATGTTAACAAATCCTTCAGATTCTTATCTGACAGTACTAATCTCCACATATATAACATATCTCAAAGATTCAGAGCATTAAATGTCAATCATACTCCACAACACACATAACACCTCAGTTGCCAGAGAAACACTCCGAGCTGACACACTTCACACCTGTCAGTGAGAAAACCATCTCTATTCTGAGTTCATCTAAATGCTGCCTCCATTTGGCTCCCACAATTCTAAAATCTGTGCAGAGCACGACTCATTCATGTGGCTAACCTCTCACTGCAGTCTTCCAAGGACCTTGAAAAATGCCGTCATCAAGCCTCTAACAGAAGAGCAATCTTGATGCAACTGTGCTGAACCACCATCGGCTCATTTCAGACCAGACGATTTTTGGTAAAGGCTTTTAAAAAGCTTGCAGATTTTTCTGCCGGGGAACAATTGCTTTGATGATTTTCCGTCAGCTTTGAGGCTCCGTCACAACACTGAGACGGCTTCTAACAAGCTGATAAATGACATCTGTCAGACAGCAAGAGGAGACACAATCTCTGTGTTGTTGGATCAGAGGGCGACATTTGACAGAGTCGTCCATGTGATGGTACAGGACTGGATAGGCATCATAATTACTTCCCATGAATGGTGTGATTTTTATCTAAAAGACAAGTAATTCTTTGTTCAAATAGGTAACTGTGTGAGTGGGGTCAATAGTGACACCTCTTTTATTCAATCAGTTTATCCTACAATAGGCCAGCTAATTCAGCAATAGTATCTGCTACCAAAATAATGCAGATTTATGGGTCAGTAAACTCACTCTCAACAGATCACTGACTTGAACCAAAGCAACTTTCTGCAAATAAATATACAAAAGACAGAGATGCGTATTTTTGGCATAAATAAACAAACATAAAAAGGTGTTGACAATCAGCTTTTTTCTCAAAATCCTTTAAGTCAGGTTGGCTCCTTTGGAGACTCTAAACTGAACTTTATCAGTCACATTACATCCTAAATCATCATCAGCCTTCAGCTATCTCAAAAACTGAATCAAAATAAACTGTCTAAGAAACCTAGAGATTTACGTATGCATTTGTCTCCAGATTAGACTTTTTGGAGGATCTAGACTCTGGATTTAGTAAACATACCATAAGATATTTACTTTTCAGAAAATATAACCAAATCTAGATGAGAACAACCAGGTTGAACAAATGAACGAATGACCATACTCTAGTCAGAGAACAGCCTTTAAAACAGCTCTCTATATACAGGTCTTTCTATGGTTTAGTACCAGTGTACATCTCTAAAAGATTTCACATCTTTTTTTAAAGATATTTGAAGTGTAAAGTAATTTTCTAATCCCATTAAATTCAAGTAAAACAAAACTCGTTCCATTGCATAACCTTAAGTCTCAGGCTGTAACGAGTACCCGAGTACTCGAATACTCGCAATCTGCTCCTGAATATTCAAGTACGAATATTTGCGACGTCCAAGATCACTGATTTGCTGATCGCTGCTTTATAAATATAGTTTAGTGTTGTAAGATATTATTTGGGAAAAATGTATTTATTGCTCTGAAATGCGGAATAATGTTGAATTTCAAGTTTATAAACTAAAACAAAGCCAAATGCCCAGCGCCACTATCGCCAAAAGTAAACAAATCTTCCTGTTTTCAAAGTAAAACTAGCGAGAGATGGTTTTTTGGTTCATAAACGAGACTGAAGCTCCGCTAACCGACAGAAGTTCTAAAAAATGAAAATAACCTCAGATCTTTGGCTCCAACACTGTTTACATTCTTTTGGTTATGGTATTCCTTCAACGGTTGATGCAGTTAATGTAATTCCATCAGATTCTGAAGCGGATTCTGCAGAGAAACGCAGCGGAAGTGTTGATGTAATCAACGTGAATCTGCTGATTCTGTCATGGATTTTTAGACTGGCTCTACACCAAAATGTAACGCTTAGAATGTAAAGTGATGTAGAACGACGAAGATGGAAAAACTATGGAGAACATGAACAAGTTTTGTATCTAAATGTTCCAAAACAACATTGATTTTTTTTCTTTGTTTTTTCTTTTTTGTTGTTTATGTTGCTGCTGAACTTAACAAGAAGGTTGACAAAAAAGTTTAAATTGACAAACACCCTTCTGATCTCCTGTTCTAATGAAACGTCTTAATGATAACAATTTCATACAAATAATTTTAATTTCTATACATTCAGTAACAAGAGATACAATCATAGTTTGATTTGTGAATCGAGTTGGATCTCCACCTAGGTAACGATTCACAGCCCTACAAATAGACACATTAATATGATCAAAGTTCATCACTGTAGAAAAGGAAAAGATTAAAAAAGGAAGAAAAATGATTCAACTTTCACAAGTGAAGTCCCAAAAGCCACAAGTCTTTCAAGAACTGGCTTAATTCATCTACTTACATAAAAATATTGACCATGCTGCACTGCGATCTAAGTAAATTGAAACTAGATTTAGAAATTAAATGTTCATATTTTAAAAAAAAAAATGTGATTAAGGTAGGATAACGTGATTTGTACAACAACAACGCAAGCAAGATCATCCAAACACGAGCGATACAAAGATCTGGTTAATACATTTGCCTTTTCAATCAACTGAGGTTCATTAGTACTGGCTTCATTTAAAATCTTATTTTCAATCAAGCTAAATTTCATTTCATTCATTTAACTCTATATATTTAGGATATCTTATTTGCAATGTTGGGTTTTAAAGTGATGCAAACAAGGCCCCAGTTGTAGTAGATTAAGTGATTTTTAACTATTCAACTTATCAGGTCAAATGATCTTAAAACAGTTTTCAGCAAAGTAAGTCTTGACCATCCAAGAATACTCTTTTTAAAAAAGTATATTTTTGTATCTCTTCGAACAGCTTCTTAACCAGAAAACGTTTCCAGACATCTTCAGAGTGGCTGCATTTCTTATGTGTTGCTATACTTAGCCTCCATTGGAGAGCAGTGTTGAGCTAATGATGCTCGGGTCTCAACACCATTACTAAGACTAATGCAGAAATTGCCTCTTCATTGTAAAAGGGAATATAGAAACCCACTTTGCGCGCACATATATGCACGCAAATGCACTGGCTACCATGTTACAAATGGCTGTGAGGTTGTCGGTTCGAGTATCCCTATTTGCGAATACAAATTGCCTGATTTCCTCAAGAGCTGCTGATTTCTCCAAGCAACACTAATGAGAACAAACGATGACTCACGCACAGATCTGCTGACACTTCAGGCACCCGAAGAAATCTTTTAATTGATGCATGTTATGGAAATTGCTTAAAGTGAGCTGGAGCTGCTAGAAAATTACACAAAAAAAACTTTAATTTGTTTAACATTTTGGATTTAAAGAGGATATTAAAACTGAAATGTTGGAAACACAAAGGCTTTTTTTTTTGTGATCCAGAGGAATAACACGTATGTTCTCCATCAGTGTGATCAAAACAAAGTCAGGGAGGGACTTTGAAATGGAAGCGTCTCATCTGAATAAACAGTCTGGACGGTCAGGGGTCTTTGAAAGTCTGTCAGATTGTCCTTTGACTTCTAAGGTCCAGTTACTCCCACCAAGACACAGAATGTGTGTGTGCCAGTTGCTTCTCTTGATATTCCTTCCTGTTCTGCAATCGTTCTGTTTTTTTTTTTTTTTAAGGTGGTCCTCTTTATCCGCTTGGGTAATCTTTCGTGGACTCCTAACGAGGTTGTCAGGTTCACCGCATAATGAGGAGCCTAAAGATGAATGTAAAAACGCTTCCATTACACCGCTTTCATCCTCCTGTTCATTAGGTTAGCATAAGGTTACAATACATTACTCCGGTCCCTACTCCACGTCCTAAAAGATTGCACATGTCGCCGTTGTTTCGGTTTGGCCCGATAATGTTCAGGCAGGCAAATGCATACCTTAAGGCTGCAATTTGAAATAAACTTTAGGTGATTCTTCTAAGTCTGTGAGACTGAAAAAACATTAGTTGTTAGTATTTTTATGCAAAAAAAAAAAAAAAAAAAAGGTTTTGCAACAATATCTCCATCTTCCCACCTCTGAACATCCTCCCTCCCTCTTAATGCCCCTCATTTCTGCACCCCTGTCAAGTGCTTTGTTTGCAGTGACTTTCCATGCGGTTATCTGAGCGGAGACAGTATGCCTCCGCCTGGCACTGGACCTCAGTTTCCACGGCAACTTTATAATTGTTTTGGATGTGTTCCAAACGCCACTGGATACTGGGGCATTATTGATGTCAAAAGAAACATGTATGAAACGAGGAGATGTGGACGTGTCCATATGGTCCCGTACACAGCCTCTTGGAAAGCCATTTAGCCGCTTCTTTTTCAATGGGAGCCTTGTGATCCCGTTGAATAGATCCCACATGCGTCGCATGATATTTCATAATTTTGATCCCCTTGCGCCACAAAGGGATAATAGCACGCAATACAAGTCAGTGAGCTGTGAAATATTTCTCCTATTCATGCCATTAAGTCATTGTCACAGTGTGCACTGTAGGCTTAAGTATGGCAGCCTTACTGAATACAATATATCCGTCAAGATGCTTTTGAAAAACCGAGAAGCGAAAACAAGAATTATTTCCATCTTAACTTAAGAAGGGGGGGGGATCGGTGACAATAAAAGCCTGTGCTTGCGCCGCTGCTGGCCTCATTCACTTCAAGTAGTCTTTGTTTTGACAGAGGAGACAGTGATGCCAGCAGTTGCCGCCACAACCGGGCTTGCAGCCCCTGCCAGCTCCGTCCCCGCCGTGCGTGCACACACCTCCTCGAGCTGCGATTTGTGGCCACGTAACCCCCCACCTCTCATTAAAACAGTAGTGTCAACAGCAGCTTGGACCCATCCAAACGTCCCACTTGACTCACAAATCCCCAGAAATCCACCTTTTTTTTTTTTTTAAAAGGCAGTTAAATCTCAAAATGAAAAAAAATAATATTTGGTCCCTGATTTATTTTACTCTACTAGATTTTATTTCAAGCCTCCCCTCTGCTTAATTTATGAACTGTTTTTATCTGTTAGGTGGAACCCAGAGAGTGAGAAGTGAGTGAGACTGGTGTGAAAGCGCTGAATAGAGAAGGGACAACAGGCCCTCCAAACGGCACAAAAGGGGCTTTTCGGAGGCCTCGGTGAGGCTTCTCCTCCTTCCAGTCAAGCACACACGCTGACTTCAAACATGGAAGGAAACTGTAGCACAATCACACAACACATTAGCAACTTGAAAGGAAAAAGGATGCAAAGTTAAATGCTTGAAGGTGCAACACTTTTATTCTGCTAAATGCAAATGCTTGATATGTGCGAGTGAGATCTGGATTAGCTTGACTCAGATCGACGGCCCTGCTGGGTTAGGGGGAAAAGTGTCAACCTTTTTTTCTCATGACTAAAATGATTTCAGGTTTTGGGGTTCACCTTTCTCAGTTTGCCGATTAGCTAGCCACATGCAGGACATGTGTGAACCGTCCGCTTTGTGCTAAATTAATCGCAGGAAATTGTTTAAAACTAAACAGAGTTAGGGGAACTATACAAAAGAAAACTTCACCCTTTAGTGGAGAGCATCCTGAACCATCTGCAGACCACGATCCATCTCAGGCACGGGGGATCACAAAGGTGTTATTTTTCAAAGCTGGCCCTGTCCACCTCCTGCCGAGGTTGTGCGTCCGTGGTTCAAGGGAAGGTGGGGAACTTCTGAGGCCCCGTTCCCCTTGTATCCCCCTCCCTGTCGCCTGCCTCCTCGGGGGCAGCCCTTTGAGGGTGTCATAACTGTGGCCTGTATAACACGGGTTACTGCTGGCGGCAGTTGGTCACAGTTGATAAAGTCTTTAAAGAAGCTTCCCTGCTCATGGTTTCTGTTAAAGCTCTGGCTGCCAGACAGCTACAGGCGTGACTCCGGACTGAAGCGCCCCTGCATTTTTCCTCTCGGAGGATAGAGGGGGCTGCAAGTCCACGTTTGCAGGGGGGAACGTTCAGGGCATTAAGCTCTTCTCCCTCTTTAAAATTGACGGCACCCTCTCCATTTTAGTTTTGTGTGGTGATGTTCATGCGTTTGCCCCTGCAAAATGAGTCCTCGGTGTGTTTCGCGGCGCCACACTCTCCGTTTCACAGAAATAAAAAGGAGGAAATCCGTTTTGAAGATGACAAATTAGGCGGTACATGGGTGAAGCTGGAGAACATGCAGCTGTTGTGTTGCCATCCTGTTGTCTTGTGAGTTTGGGGGGGGGTACGTGGAAGGTAAAATGGGACCAAAAAAATAAACTAAGACAGTTTGCTTATAATAGCTGGAGAGGGTGAGCAGCACCTGGTACTCACCTCTTCCCCCGGAGTCCCTGCGGACGAGGTGTCCCGCTGGCACACCGTAAAACTTGATTATGAAAAAAACCACCATGCTGAGACTGATAAAGCAGAAAAAGGGGAGATGCTTTTATTTTCAAATTTGCTTCAGGAGAGAAGGGAAATGGTTTTGCAAACGGTGCTTGTATTACTTTTGAACCACATTTTTTTTATTGTTTTTTTAACCTCCAGGTAAATATTGGTGAATGTAGTACAGCTTTATGTCATCTTTGAAGCCTACATTGGCAAAAAAACTGGCCTCAAATATTAAAAATGTAGATTATCAATAGAAAAAAACAGCGATAAATTATTGTTGAAAGAAAATGAATCATTGAGGAGGAAAAAAATTAAATTAATCTTTGAATAACGATTTTTTAAAATAAAATATTTTTCAATAATTCAATTTATTACCATCATACCAACAATTATTAATAACATAACACTTGATTTTCAGTTTTATCACTTGATTTTTAAAATTCCCTTATTTGTAAATGTGCAAAAAAAGCCAAGAACTAAAAGAAAAGGCGTCATCCAGTCGGTGTGCCGTTTCCTTGCAGCTGGGGGAGTGTGTTGGACCCGGCCGGGCCAGACGAGCACAGAGAGCAGCCCCATCGCTCTGTGTGAGTCGGTGCAGAGTGCAAAGGCCAGTGCGGTTCAGGACTTCTCCTCAGGCTGTGCACGCATGTGGACGAGCCGCTCGGAGACGACCTGAGGAGGCTCACGGCTGCACAATGCTCCTCTGTTTCTCACTCGTTTTTGTTTTGTTTTTTTAAGACACACTCCTTTTTTTTTTTTCTTTTTTTTTTTTGGTACATGCACATTGACCAAAAGTTCTCTCCACACAGTTGGAAGGACAGGGGTCACTGACTGGATGCTCCCAACAGAGTAGTTCAGTGCAGCCCTTCTCTGAAACATGCACTCGCATCCCCTCATGCACCAGTGTTAATGTCTTTTTCCATGCTGGCTCGCCTCACAAAAGCTTTCCCTGCAGAAATCTTCAGTTTTCCACTTTTATTCTATCATTTCTATAAACATATAGTTAAAGAAATATATCCAAAAAAGCTATCATGCAAAATATGTGTCATATTATTTACATTAAAAAAATCTAAACAGGCATTTTTTTTTTTTCAATCATGGAAAAATATTAATTTTGGATTACAGTGACAAATACAACTGAAATATATCTGTGCAGAAGAGAGTGTGAAGACCTTATATACTGGTCTGATATAACCACTTCCCCAAAAGCATATTCATGCCACAGAAACAGACAAAACAAAATGAAAATTACTTTTATGAACTTTTTTGAAATAGTTTGTAAAAGTAAGCTTCATTTCAATTTATTTTTTTATTTCTCTAACAATATTAGTAACAATATTGCAATTAGAATATTGTCTTATCATGAAATAATGAGATGCCGCTTCAGCACAGAATTATTTTTTCAAATTATTTTGGAAAATTAATTGTGAAAAAATAAGTAATTAAAAATAAAAGAGTTTTTCCTTCACAATGTGGCCTAAAAAATCTGACAACAACAACAAAAAACATCCTCCTGCTGCACAAAACTGATAATCTCATGCAAGAAAAAGTATGTGAACCCTTTGGGGGTACCTCAATTTTTGTTCAAAATGAACACAAGATGTGTTTTTTTTTTTTAAATCTCAATTTTATAAAAAAAACATTTCCTGCTTAAATCACACCTATTTACATTTTCATGTTTTTATTTAACACAATTGTGCATAAAACCAAGTCAACACTTACAGTTTTTTCTCCTGAAGCTGTATATTCAAACAGGTTTTTTTTTTAATTTATTTTAATAAAAGTTACTGAAATCAAGTAGAAAAAGGAAACAAATGGGGTTGAGATACAAACGTCTACATGATCGACTGACCTTACTTTGACACAACTTCCACTTTTCTCCAAACTGATGGAGCATTCAGTCAGCAGATGATTCAGTCGACAACCCCTTAATGCTCCCTTAAATTAATTACCGCTACAATGCTGTTGTACTGATCAAAATCGCAGTCATCCCGCAGCCGTTAATCATTAGTGTCAAAATCAGAGAAACATAACCCAGCCAGGCTGTGTGTATGTGGGGGGTGTGCAGCTAGGAAGTGGAAACCATGAGGAACAGGAAGGTTGATGCGTCTGCCGCTTTGACGTCAGGCATCCATCTACTGGTGTTATTCCTTAATCTGATTCACTTGGCTGCTCGGCAGACCAGCGTTGCCTGTTGGAAAGGTTTCACGCGCGTGATGGATGCTACTGTCAAAAATGCCAAGGTCAATATGCGACAGAGCGGCGAAAAAAAAAGAAAAAAAGAGTAGACTTTCTCATTTCAAAAGTGGTTCCCATGTATCATCAAGTCTGCAATCTGACCTTGCTTTCCTCTGTAATAACATTCAGTGGGAGGACAACTGCTGGGCGAGTGTGTCATGGGTTGGCGTTGATCTTTAAAACGGGTCACGGGGCTGCGGAGAAGAGGCCCGTGTCACTCATGGCAGTGTACAGGCGTATTACTTACACTAAGACAGATTTGGAAATGGAGTTGTCTCGCATGAACGCCAGGAGACAATTATAACTTGATTTGAGCATCGTAACAGAGGGGCCACTGTTTAATGGCACGCTTTCTGTGCAAGAGCAATTAGTTGATCTGAAGGTGCATCAGCAAATCGTGGCGTAAACACATTTAGAGTAATGAAATGAACATTCGGGAACAGCAGAGGTGAACGTGTCACCTGTACAGAAATTGAATATAACAATTTGTCAGTTTGATTGACGGCGTCGGCATTGCTTACTTTTGCTTCCCGTTTATCGTTTTACACAACTCAGCATCAGTCAGGACCTAATCTTAGCTCAGAAAGCTTTTTAGATCCCAGAGGCACACTTCTTCTAGAGTGGAGAAACAGCAGATAAGAAATATTTGCCACTAATTAACACTGGAATTCTTTCGGTATAAAAAGTTACTCCATCATGTTTGCAGAGTAACTTTTGCCCGATATAATATTCCCAAAAAAAGTATTTGTCATAAAAAAAATAGATCAAAATATGACAATACATAATAGATTAGAGTAGTTTTAATTGCATGTGCAACAAAATATAAAATAAAAAATAAATAAAAACATCCTTGAATATTACTGAAAAATTTGGAATTTGAGAACAAAAAATTCCTTAAAAAAAAATGATGATACTGGAGACTGGGACATATGAGACTTTACACAGGGACTGATGACACTCGGAAAAATGCAACATATTGAAGACCATATCAATGCTTTTGCTCAGGGGAAAGTCAATGTCAATGTTCTAGGGTTAAAGAAAAGCAGCGTCTGTGTGCCTCAAAAGTGAAATTTCTCTCAATTTAAAAGAGGGGAAGGTGAATTGAATTCTGCTTCAGATTACTTTATCTAAAACCAGTTCCATTATGTATAATTGGAGAGCAATTACCCTCTTTTTCAATAAAAAGTTCCAAAAAAGTTTAAAGAATTACATTTAAGCAGGTTTAACAAACAACAAGTTTGGTTTGTGCAAATGTTAAAAAAAAAAATATTGAAAACAAACAAAAAAGAAGTTTAAGAACCACAACAGAACTAAAAGCAATAGAAAAGGGAATGTTTGAAATTAGTTAACTTGAAAATGTATTTTTTTTTATTAAAAGCATAACTCTCTCTTTACAAAAGACTTTCCATGTTTCACATTTTAAACTGACAAAATCTAAATCTCATCTTTATCTTTACTGGACGTGTTTCTTAGGAAGTTGCAGGAATACTGTAGAGATTAAAACAAATTTGACTTTTTTTTTTTAAACCAATAAGAATTTATCATAAAAAAGAATTTAAAAACATCGTCTTTAAGTGTAAACTTGGAACAAATGATTTAAAAAATATATATATTAGGGCTTTTATAAGGAAAATAGATAATATGTGAAATTCATTTGTGACCTTTTTGCCATAAAATTTCAGTGTTTAAACCTTTAACACCGGAGCTCAAGTGTTTATGTTCTTTGATTTACTGTAACTTTTCAACCGTTAACATAATATTTCCAGCAGATTGCTGTAATTATTAATTAACAGTTGAAAGGTTACTGAATGTTAAAGATTTTGTGTTAAAGCGTCACCGACGCCTCAGGTGTTAAAGTGTTAGTGAAATGTAAAAACTCTAAACGAAGGCTGAATCGGAATTGTTTCCCTACCCCTACAGCTTCTCCCCTATCTCTCGATTTATCCCTCTAAGCACAGAGATATAGAAAAAATAGTAAATATGTTTGAATCCCCACCCTATTCCGTAATTACTAAAAAACTATATAGTGTGGGACTATATAGAGCCCTGGATTTTAAAAGCAATTCAGACACCATGCCAACTACATTTATATTGTTTTTCTAAATGTCAGATATGATGTCACTGCTTTTATGAAGTGAAAATCAAATAAATACAAACATTTCACTATGCATATTAATGAATCCACTGTGTTCTGATGGTGAAAATGTGGATTGTTTATTCAAAAATTACATTTAAATATGTTTTTTGGTTGAAATTGTTCAAACGCAATGTATTGTGGTCTATATTTGCTAAACTAGTGAGCACCGAGGCATGCTAGTTTTTCGCAAAGACTTCTGGGAAATTTCTAGTGCACTCAGTTTTGGAATTCATAGATTAATTAACAGATTAACAGCACCGAAAAATTGCGAACGCACTAGATAGTGCTTAGGGGGGGAATTCGGACATGCGTTACGCTACAACCACTTGATGATGTCATCAATAGTCGTCGATCCTCTACGTTAGCATAAAAACATTAACTTTATAAGTTGTGGCTGCATTTTCTGTATGCAGAAGCAAATCAGTTGCTCCGCTCTCCCGCGTGCGCGAACCACACGTCACTTCCGCTAAAGCATTTTACGGTCTATGGACGGTAACAACAATAATAACCTCGTAGGATGTTAATATAGCTCACAAAATGTTTATTATTGTGAAAACATTCACTTATTGTTGAATAAACGAAAGAAAAAAGACACATTAAGGATAAGGACCTTACGATCTTAAAGTGACCACAACGGACAACAAATGTTTTCTTCTTCTGCATGTTTACATGACGGCAGTTTCCTCCCTAAGCTAAGAGGAAACAGCGCCACTTCAAAACACTTTATTTTATACGGAAATCCAAATTCGTTTTTAACGGTAACTCAGTGGCTTTTTTTCGCACAGTAATCCAGTCAGGAGAAGCTCTCGGGTGTTCAGAAAAACATAAATTCTTGTGATGAAGACATTTTACTGTTTGGAAATGACTTCGTCGTATAGTGGGCGAAGAGCGGAAGCGACGTGGTGAAGTGGTGCAACCGGTTTGCTTCCGCATACAGAAAATGCAGCCATAACAGTAAAAAGTCCTGCAAAAAACTAAAACTCAACATATTTTTAAATGAAAACATTTGTGCTTCAGAGTACACACACGTTGCAAAATACATTTCTCCTCCGCGCCATAAACACAACTGAGATATCACTACTAGCGAAGGGATCGTCAACCCGACGTCGCAACAGCTTCTCCTTGAAAAACACTTACGAATCTCACTACAGCTTCAAATGCCCCTAATTTGGAGCAATAGAAAAAGGAAGCAATTCGGATTTGGCCCAAGTGAATAAATAATTAGTCCAGTTAAGTTCTCGAATTGGGTGTTAAAATCTGTGTGAATCTTGATTGTTGATGTTGGAAAGAGTTGATCAAATTGCTGTGATATCTTGTATCGCAGCTCCCTTTAAAAAGTCAGAAAAACGTAATCTTATGCTTCGTTTTTAAGCGTTAAAATCAATATTTTAGAAGTTTTTGATTGACTTGCATTAATTATTTTGATTATTTGAGAAGAGCTCTCCATCAATTTACGAAACACATGAGTTCAGAATGAAGGTGGATAATCTCTAGTCATTTTTAAAATTTACAATCCATCCCAAGGCTTAATTACTGAGACATATAATAGGATGGCCTGAAGAGAAGAAAAACACAACATGTTGAGTTTTAACGAGCTGTTACCCCCCAACAAGGTGAACATCACACCCTCAAATTTTTTTTTTTTACCCTAAGTGATGTAAGGAAATGGCTGCTAACTCCACTGCTGTTTTCCCACTGAGTCTTCATCTCCGACTGTCCGCTGATTTGCAGCTCCCTCTGTGGCGACTGACCTCCTCAACCACCTGTGGACGGCCCCCTTATGCACAGTCAAATATGCTCACAGGAAGGAGCAGGGGAGGAGAAAATCAGGTTGTTAAGCCTGTCCACCAGGACTGCTGCCTTCATTCTGTCCAGCTTCCTCTGTTTTTTTTAAATCTGAGGATGAGAAATACCCCAAGTCCTGAAAATGACTTCAATTAAACGTACTGGTAATGACTATCGCTCAGAACAAAAGTCAAGCTGAGAAATCCCTTGATGGAAATTGTTATAATTGCCCTAACAACAGGGATGTATATTTCCCTCTGCTTAATTACATGTGACTTAATATTTAAATATACCATTTGTGGGTTTTAAAGTATCTTAATCTCTGGCATTAATTTTAAATATCTAACATTTGTAGCAGTGGGGGTGCAGACAAACACCTTTTACAGTGCGACTGGTTACATGTGGCAGGTAACGCTGGCGGAATGTCAGGTATGTATTATGCACGAGGTGCTGCTGACAGGCCCCATACACCTCAACAAGAACAGCTAATTGTGCTTTCCTCTTAGAGGAGAAGGAGCGCGGCGAAACAGACGGACTTGCAGCTTCAAGCATAAACAATAGCACCCTTTCCACAAAGAACATCCTTTTTTTTAGCCTCCATTGTATAACAAATGTATAATTTACATTAATTTGTAACATAAATGGCTAACATTGGCCAAAACGGTTGACCTTCTACTGGTTATTTATATATTTTAACTGATGGGGTAAAATTATTGACATTAAGGAGTTAAAACTTTATTCGTATTATTATCATTGCAGTGGCAGAAACTAATACTTGAAACTTTTTTCTCACAGATTCAGAGTTTTTGTTGCATTAAACGACTTTTCTATTGATCACACCTCATAGCAAACACTGCTAAACAATGCTAACAGACAGAGTAGCAACCTGTGATAACCTTTAACCTTTCTTGTAATATTACAGCCACCGAAACAGCAACAGATTCTGTAAAAATTGAGTAAATCTAACTATATAAATAGTTAAATCTTAATAAAACTTAAGGTTTAAATGTATGTCACCTTTATATTGGTTTCTTCTTCTCCATCTGTGAAGTCATCCATCCACCTTTCCATCCATTGAATAGAAACATCAGTGATTTTGTGCAGGGATTCATTAAAAGTCTTATCGTCTTAATAACAAGCTGCAACCAGTAGAAATGGTGTCATACTTCGGTCCAGTGGCTGTTTAGAAATGTCATTTTAAGTGTACACACACCAGCTTAAAAATATAAAAAAGAACACTATTGAGAGGAAAATCACTAGAAAGCCTTAAATTATCTATATGAGCTGCAAGTATTTTTTAAAATCCTTCAAGACATAAAAATGTAGAAACAAGGGGTCCACACAATCATCCAAAAAGGGAAACATAAGCTTAACCCTTTCAAGCATAAAGGTCACTACAGTGAACAGAACACTTTGATGACAAACATGTGATGTAATTGGATTTAATGGGAACCTATCCTACTATGACTGATGTTGAGTTCAGTAGACTAATTTACTTTTGTTATATTCTCAATTCAGAGACATTGTCTTAAACCATGTTTTAGATAAGTTGACCCTCAGCGATGAAGCAGGGGTCTGCGACCTGAGGCCACATGTGGCTCTTTCATCTTTCCATTGTGGCTCTTTGAATTTGAAGAAAAATGCTAATAATTGAAATAATATGATATGTTTGGGTTCATTTGTTTAAGTTTATTACATTTTTCCACTGCTGCACAACACTGTCTAGTGGCAGATTTCTTGAAGCAATTGCATTTACAAGTTTTGATTTTCAAAAAAAAAAAAGCGGGTTTCTACACCAACACGGTCAGATTTATTTTTATGATGTGAAAAGGGATGAAGGTGCATAGAAGTCATAGTGATATATAAAAAAAATAATAATTTCTTACGTTTTTAAGTATTCAAGTAAATCTGCTGTAGCGGGGTGTATTTTATTTTGAAAGGATCTTGTGTTTGCTCCTCTTAAAAGTAAAATATAAATAAAAATGACAAATAAATAAGCATTTTATACTGTAATAATTCCATTATTGTAAGTATATGAAAGCTACGTTTTTATAAATGAATTGCTCAATAGCGGAAAAAGAACAAAAAAATAGCATTTTTCTAAACAGGAAGTTGGACTTTGTGATTCTCTCTTGGTTTTAAACAGTAAGAAAGTGAACCAAATGGCTCTTTTATGGTTAAAGGTTGCAGACCCCTGCTATAGAGGAACCACTATTACAACATAAAATCACATTTCAAATTATTTACAGTTACACCTACAAATTACCATATAATTACATTCGTGTTTGGCGGACAGATAAGGCTATCTTTTTAGAATTTGAAAACATGTATTATTTCTAAAGAGAAAAAAAAAACATTATTCTGCATCCCTAAAGATGAATAAAAACATGTAGTAACAAATCCTAACGGATTTTCTCATAATTTATGCATTAGAGGGTTAAAAAGCCAAATGTTAAATAAAATTACTGAAAATTGAATGATAATCACCTCAATAAAATACATAGTTTGTGGTTTTTAATGTAGTTTATTTTGATTACAGTGGCAAAAACTAGTGTTAAAGGTGAAAATGACTCATTTTAGAACAAAATGTTGACAAAATGAGAATATAATTTTAGTACAAGTTGGCCCATCTTTGTAAATATTACAGTAATAAAATTTTTAAATTCTTCTTAGAGGAATATATCTATTTTTTTTTACAAAAAGTGTAACTCGTTAACATTTATTGAACTTCAAATTAATATTCTCAAAGTTGAACCAAAAATAACAGTAAAATGTAAGGGTTTTTTTTTTGTTTAAAATCAAGTTTTTTTTCTATTGTTAGAGCAGAATATTTTGACTCGTTTTTAATAATGATTTCCTAATTTCTTTCTCTTAATCTGACAGAAAAACCTCAACTATGCAGATTTTGAGAAAGCTTGAAAAGTAAAGAACAAAGGGAAATTAAAACCTGGTAAAATATCTTGAATGTCTAAAATCAAATCTTTTAAATAGTTTGCAGTATTTATTCTTTGAAAAAGGAAAATTATATTGTTCATTATGTCATCCTTTAAACAGATTAGGCTTTAAAAAAAAAGAAAGGTCGGCTTAAAGAAATCAACCTAAAATGAGATTTTAAAACTCGCCAAAAACAAAACTAAAAATGATCAAATTCTGACTAAAAACTGTATAATGTTTGATAAACAGGTCTAAAAATCGATTTCCAAATCAGCCATTCACTGCAAAATAACCAAAATATAAAACTGTAAAGCTAAAAGCTGCTTTGAGATTGTGAGGTTTAGAATCTCCTCTTCAGAGCCTTCATGCTCTCTGCTTGCCTCGGTCTTCCAGAAACTCATTCTTGGGGATCTTGGGTCGATAACCCCGGTGTCCTGGCCAGCATCCAGTCCTCTCAATCTGGCTGCCTAAATCAGGACCTCATCTAATTGGCCAAATGGCCTGCTGCTCCAAAAAAAAAAACCCACTGCTGTGTGGCAAAGGCCTTGTGAGGAATCAGACAATGTTTGCAAACCTTTCATGTTTGGTCTGTGCTTAAAGATGCTTCCAGCAATCGGGTCAGACAGTGTTGGTAAAAAAAAAGAAATAAATAAAAGTTTGCACCCATGTGGAGGAAAACCCAGTTTTTCCAATGTTATGCTCCAACTTCAACTGTGAGAATGAGTTTTCACTTTCAGAGCAATTACTGCAGCAAACACAAATCAAGCCGACACGGGGACGCAGCTCCTCCACCACGCTGGCACTTATCAGGAGCCGACAATAGGCTGAAATGCTTCAGGGCCGAGAAAACCCGCAGAAATGCAAAGGCAAGCACGCACCGAAGCAGACAACTGAGTACACACGAGTTAAGCAGGCCTTTGGGTCGCGCAGTGTGAGTGAAAAACAGGGAGTGGGAGTGATGGAGCAGCTGCAGCAGACTTCTAGTGGGTTGGGCCTTACGGCGAGCAGCAAGGGGCTCAGGAGGCTTAGGGGATGGAGGAGGGCTGCAGGGAGACCCGGAGCAAGGGGCCGCCTGTTTAATTGGAGCTCATTTACACAGCAGTGGAGCAGGAGACACCTGAAGGGCCTTCCCTGCCTTATCAGCTAAATGACTCCCGCTCCCCATTTCGCACAAGTCAATTTTGTTTATTCAAATGTTTCTCACTCGGGGAAGCAACTCCACTGCTGATAAGACAGCTTTTTGTTTTCTTTTGTTTTCAGCTAAAGGAAAACAAACATAAATATTAAAACAGTTAATATTTAATCAAAACGTTTGCAACTTCTACACAGATTTGTAAAAATTGCTAATTTCTTTGATTTTTCAAACTTCACTCACTTCAAATACTCGTTTTTTTCCAACTTTTTTATTAAACGAAAAATAGTAGTGTGTCATCTAGAGCTGGGTATCGATTATAATTTCTAGAAACTCAGAAGAGTATGAATCAATTCCAATTCTTTTTATTCTTACATTCAATTCAATTTTGAGTTTACACATTTATACACATTTGCTTAGAAATACAACAATAACCAACTATATGTTCTGAATATTTATTTTAATCTGATACAGTTCATGTACTGTAAAATGTATTTGTGAAATATTGAGATTGTTAATAGTATACACTATATAGTGTTCCATGGATTCTCAATAGGAGAATTTCTAACAAAAATGTTCAGTTTATTAACATTGAAAAACATTGTTCTGCTTCTCCTGTAGGGTGTTTAGTTTGGCCAGTAGGTGGCGATCGGCTGTAGCATTACACCTTATTCCAAAGGAAGAAGACAGTATAAGCAAAAAATGTTTTAGATCGCAAATGGTTACTTTAAAAAAATCAAAAATCGAAAATCAATGTCTATGAGTTTATAAAGATGTTTATTTAGTCAGCAATGTATGTTTACATCGACCAAGCTTTAGCATTAGCTGTCCTATGGGAAATTCCATTAAACGTTAGCATCAAGCTAGCAGACTTTAGCTTTATGAGCTCAGTCAATTTATATTTTGAATGAATCTATTTTTGATCTGTTAACCTTAAATCGATTTCATCAGTGTCATCCCCATAAACTCGTAGATTATTTAATGACCTGCACCTTTAAACGTTGTCGTGGAAAAGCCGGTTTGCTTTGAGAGCCACCGCACACGTTTGTTAAGAGAAAGCAGAGGATGGCGATGTAGGAAACGCCAGAGTGCAGCGAGGGAGTATGATGAGGAAGAAGAGGGAGCAAAAGAAGGAGCAACTTACTGTAATCATAGTCATGTTCAATCAGACACCTGCTATTAAGTTGATAAATACACTTTTCCCAGTGTGAGTCCGGATACACTGAGTACCCCTAAGGCACTGTTCTGCTCTTTAACTACCTACTCTGCCTGCTCCTTTCCTCAACCACCAACTCTCTCGCCATTAACTCACATTTCACCCAGTCGCACAAGAAATCCCGAAACCTCGTTCCTTCCAGGTCGCTCTGTGATTGACTAAATGTACTCCTTGGCAGACACAGGGCAGATTTGGTGAGTGGTTTTTCAGGCTTTTGGAGAAAAGGTGGGCACATTTTTGGTCCATTAGTAAGTACTATTTCACTCAGGTTTTTTCCCTTCGTGCTTACGGTAATAAGAAAAAATGGGAGCGTGATATGTGTGAGTGTGTTGGAGGATGAGAGTGGGGGTTGCCATTGAGGCAGGGAGGGCGCACAAAGCTTCTTGCCTCCTTAATCTCTTGTCTCGTCTTTTCAGCTCCCGTCTGTGCCCACATGCTGTTGACGGGGCCAAGAGGATGCCTCCTGTCGAGATTCTTACTCAGCACGGTGTCATGGGCGCCACGACACCTGATAAGCATTAAGTACAGGCTGCGATACCTAAGTGTTATTATTGTTGTTTATTCGTTTTATGTCTCATTAGAGCCTCAGCCTGTTTGACTTGACTGCAGCTGCTGGTGAAGGGATATGCAATTTCAAACTTTGTTATATAACACCTTTGGTGCAAATTACAGGTAAAGGTGGACTCCAGGGACGTAATTAACAGGTGACTTTTGCGAAGCAGGTAAATGGCTAACAGTGTTTTATAAGTCTTCCTGAATGAGCTTATACCAACCTTTTATAGAGTATTTTTTTTAATATCAAGATTTATAAATGAGATATATTGACATATTTTGACCTATAGTGTCAACATAGGTCCCCTCTGTTTACTATGAAGCTATGTGCATGAAAAATGTTTTGTACTTGTAGTAAGAGATATGTGTCTGTAAAAACACGTCATAACTGTTGTCCATCCATAAAAATGTGTTGTCTGTGTGAAACGTCACTCACACTTGCAAGTATGCGTATTGATCAACAATGACAAAACCTAAGTTGCAAGCAAAATTATTTCGCTACTCAATAAATCAACCAATCAGCACCCTTTTCTTGTCACCCAATCAGTACATTGCTTGGACCAACCAATCAGATGTATGATACCCAATCCAGGAAAAAAAAAAAATCTTCACTTTACACGAAAGAGACCAGACAAAAAATGGTGGAAAATCCCTAAAATCTGATTGGTGTATTTCGTTGCAACATTGCAGCTAAAAAATAATAAATACTAGTTTTAGAAAAAAATTTGCTAGTGTCTGCCATTTTGGTCTCATCTCATTTGTCAAGAATGACAAATTTTTCTGGAATTTTTGTCATACATCTGATCAGCTGGTCCAAGCAGCACACCGATTGGCTGACAGTAAAAGGCTGCTGATAGGATGAGTTATTGAGAAGCAAAATAACAGAGACAGATGGTCTACGGGCAGGGAGGTCCAGTTTAGCTTAATCTTTTTAGTTTAGCTTAGCAATTAGCTATTGCTTATATTTTTTGACTGAATTCTTGTTTTTATCAATAAAAATTAACGCTTTAATGTTTTTTAACGTTAATTAATTACACTTCATAAAGTAACCATCTTTCACGGCATGCATTAATTTCTGATAATGCACACTTCGTTGGGCATTATCCCACTTATAACGTGGCGACTTACGAAATACATTTCAAGAGTTTATTCTTGTAATTTTTTTTTGTTTAAATCAAGTTTTCACAGAAGCACTACTTTGCTTTTGTTTTTCTAATTATTGATATGACGTCATCGATTTCACAAAGTGAAAAATTGAATAAAAACGAACATTTCACGGCGTTTTGTTTATTACCTGACTGTGTTCTGAAGGTGAAAATGTGGAGGGTTTATTCAAATATTGCATTTAATAAAATTTTCTGTTTGAAATTGTTTGACCGCAATGCATTGTGGTCTATATCCGCTAATCTAGTGACCATCATTGTACGCTAGTTTTTCACAAAGACTTCTGGGAAATTTCAAGTGCACTCGATTTGGAATTAGTAGATTCGGACAGCACTAGAAAATGGCGAACGCACTATATAGTGATTAGGGGAGGAATTCGGACACACCCACAATGTTTGTTTCATACCGCTGTATGTTAGCATCTTTGGAATTCTGGTCATCTTTCTGTTGATCTGTTTTTGTGGATATCACACTTCTGAGTTAGCACTTAATACATTTAAGCATTTCAGATAATATAAATAAAGGTAAACATTTTCTCTCTGGCCTGTTTTTGTGCAAAAGCTGTATTGTGTCATATAAAATTTACCTAGCAAAATATTATTATTCATGATTAATCGTGATTAATCGTGATTAATCACAACCGGATTAATCTGATTAAATTTTTTAATTGATTGACGGCACTATATGTTTATTTTATATAATTACCCATGTGAAGCCCTTTGAAACAAATCTGTTGTAATAAATTGATAAAGTGTTACATTGAATTGAATTAGTTGTAATTTGGTCGTTGTCGATCTATTACTCGTGCTCCTATGTGCTCGTATGTTTTTGTCTATAGTTATACAACATCTTTTCAGACACGCAAGTCTTATTACAGTTGCAAAACTTTTTCATGTGCTTACATTTTTTCATAGATGGACAATTTCTTTTTCTGAAGATGCAAAACAACTTTACAGATAAACATGAAGAATACTGCTGCTGCCCATTTAAGTTTATATTTAACCCCTCGGTCCCTGGATTTATTTCCAGTTATAAAAAAATCCACTTATGTTTTTTGCTTTCAACTAGAAGCCAAATTGGGGCAATTTTGGAGCATAAATGTTTTTATGCATACTTTCATTAATAGGTGTCACGTTAAATGCAGTAAATTATTTCTTGTGGATGTTAAATTTATGTGTATTTGTGTCATAAATTCAGAAAAATAGCAAATGAGGCAACGATGTTCCACCCCTTTGATCAGCAGCACTATAGCGGTATTCCGGGTGTCTGAACCCATTGCAAAAATATTATGTATGTTTTAAAGAATGAAGAAAAACAACTTGTGGAAACAGCATGGTGAACAGCGAGGCAGCCAGTGAAACTCAAACTTGCTTTGAAACCCGAATATCCTGTGTAGATTGTCCTGAAAATGTTTTCCTTAAGTTCTTGGGAGCCTTAAAAGAAAATTCATAACGCTGCGGTCAAAGTTCAAAGCCATCCCCTGCTTGAACTTCTGAAAACAAGTGGGGGGAAAAAAAGAAGTGGCATTACATACAATTTCTCTCCAAACATTGCACATGTCACTGATTGAGTTGCAAACTGGCTGAGACGAGATGCATCTGGAGACACCAGAGGGGGGTCCCTCTCCATCTTTCTCCTCTATTCCTCTTTCCTTCCTCTATCTATCTATTTAACCATATCGACGGAGTCAAATTCATCATCTGTTCTGAGGGCAGAGCACATGATAAGCATAGAGGCAGGCGAGCCGGCCGCTATATCACTTGGAATGAATGGACGACCTCGCTTTGACCCGACCAGGGGAGGAAAACACATGTTCTGCTGGTTTCGGCTGGCTAGCTACCTGCTGAGAGGGTTGGGAATTCCTCCAGCAGGAGGGATGGGGAGATGGAGGGATGGGAAAGGTGGAGGAGTGGGAGGAGAAAATGAGTTGTGCCCCGACATTAACTTCAAGAGGACATTAGCATATTGTCCCGTCGTGGACGGCGAGTCGCTGGAGTGATTTCGAAGGTTTAGGGGAGCTGCGGTTTGCGTTGCGGGGCGTGAAAACATTGCGGCGCGGGGGGAACAGTGTGTGAGCGTGCTAACCGCTCAACAACCATTGGTGAATGGATATTTAACATGAGCTTACAAGGCTGCAAAGCCGTCTGCTCACACCACAAATCTTGTGTTTCCTGCTATGAGCTCAACAGGCTATTTGGCTACCTATTGTTTTTTATTACGTGTAAAGCAGTTTTTCACTTTCTAAACCTATTGGGGAATGTGAACTCCTTGTCCACCACCCCCCTCTGCTCTGCATCAGGGTTTGTACTTTCTCCACCCATGTTCCAGTGAATTACAACCATGGATTTCATTACCTAAGAAGCTGTGTGGATCTGCGTTCACGTACGTTGGGGAACTGCGTTTCTTTTCATTCGTTACACGCAGGTTCAGCCTTGTAATGTCAGTTAATGCGCGGTCATAGCCGTCTATAACTCGGACGTATGAGTTTGCATTTGTACCTATTTCACGCACACGGTGAATCGATGTTAACGCCACCACTGGAGCCGGCGCATTGTAGCTTCCCGGCTGTGCTTCAGTGTTCGACTGTTACAAACCGTTGAGAAGGGGCCTTGGCCTCATGTCGGAACACGGAGCGGGAGAATGCAGGAAAGGCAGCATGTGGCAGTGGAGGTATGGATGGCTTCAGGAGGGCGTGGCCAGCGCATAAAGAGCCCCGATTTCTGTTGCTGGGGTGTGGGATGAAGGGTGGAAAAGCGGCTGCTGGAGGCGGTCCGCATTGCTCCTTTATTTACTTTGACCCCAGGCCCGCAGGAGGCCCGAGGAGGGCACATGCCAAACTCCCCAGGCGGGCAGAGCTGCCCTGCCCTCTCTGTCACCTCGCTGCCCGCCCCTGTGTCTCCAGCGAGATATATGTCTTTTTGAAGCCGGGCTGCGTGAGTGGCAGCATTACTCTCTTCTGTTTTCTCATATATCTTGACTAAAACTGCGATAAAAAAAAAAGGGACGTTTGGAAATACATCCGTTTTTAATCATTCAAAGGCATTCTTTAAATATTATGAGTAACGGCTTTGATTTATTCATTTAAACAGAATCCTCTTTAATATTAAATAATATTATTGTAAGATACAATTGAAAAAAAGTGCCTAGAAGTGATTGGTAAATTATACATCGGCCTCATCATTCTCACCCTTGATAAACTCGCAATTAAAGGAGGAAATGAAGATGATTAAAAAAAAGACAAAAAATGAAAAAGAGCAGCATGTGTTAAAATGTTAATTATTCAAATGAGGCCAAATGTACCTGCCGGATGTTAATGTCATCACAATGGTAATTATTACGGTGAAAATGCTACTGACACTGTGATTTAGAGTGTTTTTTTTTTTTGGTAAAGTAATTACGTGATGTGATTAGGAGTTAAAAACATTAATTTTAATAATTTAAAGGAGTTTTCCGGTTGAGATTTTTGCTCCTCGGAAGGTTTGGTTTTAATGGTATTGTTTTACATAAATAAAAATAAAGATTTTTCAAGGTAGCATTATTTTTTTTTTTTCATGTTTTGCCCACTCAGATGGTTGCTTCCTCATGTTTGAAGCTAAATAAAACCTCTCTTTGAGTATAGAGCTCCACTGACATAAAATCTGACTGTGACAGGGTGAGTATGTATAGTTTTTTTATTTTTATTTTCAGTCAGAAGTTCTCTTTTCAACCTGACATGGCTGCCAGGAAAGCCTTTCCTGACGTCATTGACCAGCTCTAATCGCAGGGTCTCGTTTAGCGCAGGGACAGTTAATTGATTGTCAAATCATGTCGTACTGTAGCGGGTAACAGAGATGACTCCGGGGCAAATATGTTCCCCTCGCACACGGTGCCCTCCTGCCCAGTGAGCTCAGCGGAGTCAGTCGCAGCACAGTGGCAGTGCTGAAAATGTCACCCCAAGATGACAGCCGTATTCCATTACAGCCATCGCTCAATATCTTCACGCAGGGCAAATTACAGCGTTTCAGTCGAGCATAAAGCAACAAAAGAAAAGCCATATGGATATACAATCAAGCAGAATTATTTTTCGAGGACTCTGTCCCACGCAAATTGGGCTTTATCTCCGGATTTGATACTAAATCACGCCTTCAAAATTGCATTTACGCTTTTCTGAGAGAAAAGGGGAAAAAGTTCAAACATTTAGAAGAAACACTTTGAAATAGATGTGTTTTGTGTTGAGGCTTACACGCTGGGATGTATTGAATGACCAATTACGCCACTGTAAACCGTTTTGCCATCGAGAGTTGAAGCTAGTGACAAAATCTATCCAATTCCAGCGGTTGTAAGTACCCAGAATGTATTGGACTTCTATGGGGATGGGAATGGAGCTGCTGGGCATCCAGCAAATTTCAGCTCCATCTTGTTTCTTGCAGGAAGGCTCTGGCGAGGGCCTGCGGTTGCCAAGCGCCTCCTGAGGTGACTCTATCAGAGCCAGTCAAGCCTGAAATCAATCACTCACACCCATCAAAGGCTGCCCTGCACCGCCATTGTGACTAAGCCATCTGGGCCTCAGCACACTGTCTACATTTATCTTTATGAACTATATGCAGTGTGCATATCCTCTGCGTCCAAGTGTGTGACTCTATTTGTGCATTTTGACGTAAAAAATAAAGTGAAAACAGGTCTTTTTATGTAACCATCAGCAGCTGTGTGTGAAGAGGATGGCCTTAGCGTCAGCCACACCTTCCACACCTATGCTTAGACTTGTTTTCCTGTGTGGTGGTTTTAGTCTTTTGCCCCCAGCTCCTACATAAACTGCCCAACGCCGGCAAGACAGTGGAGCGGTGTCAAGTGCGAGCACGGCGGCAGCCATAGGAGGGCAGTAGAGCACCAGCACATCCGTCTCCGCTAAAGTGGACCCTGCAGCCTCGGAAGGTGCCCAAGTGTGAAGCACTACTTAGAGGGATGTTGGGAGTGCAGTGACAGGCTTGGGAAAATGTGGACAGGTCAGACTAAAACTGGACTCCAGTGGCTCCATGGACTCTGAGCGGCATGTGTGCTCAGTTTCACGCAAAGAGACGGGATGTATGAGTGGAGGGAGCCAGGGGGGAAATAATTGCAACAAGAAAAGAAACAATCAATGCTGCAAAAAAGATGACAAGAATGACCAAGTATGAGTCAGATTCAACCTTTCTAACAAGGACATTTTATTATTTTTTTTTGTGAATCTGTTAGTTTGTGCTAAAAAAGCAACAACAAAGGAGTTATGAAGTTAAAGCTGATTTTAAAGCTTTTGACAAAACCAAATCCTAACTTTATTTAAAAATAATTTTGAACAAAAACCGTCTTTCTTGCAAAAGGAAATTTGTAACCTGTTCAAGAAGTTATTATGTACATATACTAACAGCCAAATATATTTTTAAATTTTTTTTTATTATTTGGATTTATTGTGTTAAGGGTTTGTATTTTTATTTCATATTTAATTGGCTATTCTATGTTCATTTGCTCATTAATAATTCACCATGTGAATAAAAAAATCTTAAACTGATCTTCATTAAAAAAAAAAATGCACAAATAGCCATAACATTTTCTTAGAATGTCAAATAATATTTTTAATTCTGAATTTTTTTAAATTTTATCTCAAATGACTAGGATTGGTAGTTATGAAAAACCTATTACAAAAGAAAATAATTAGAAATCAACAGCAAGTTACATATTTTAAGAAAGACTTCATCAATTTATTCTATTAAAGAAAAATGGTATTTTAAAAATAGTCTTGTATATCTATCCACCCACACACACACACACAAGCAAAACTTTTTTTAATATATAAACTAGGAACTTTCATGTGTGGAAAAAAAAACAAATTTTTTTTATTTTTTGCATTAGTCTCCATGTTTTCTCCATTCCGCTCAGACAGAGGATTGGGATGGCCCAGTCCCGAGTGCAATATCCCAGACCTCGCTCTGCTCTTTTATGTAAACACAAACTCCTCGCTGTGAAGGGGTCCCATAGTTAAGAATTCCACTTAGAGAGCGCGCTGAACTCTGCTGCAGAACGGCCAGACTCATGTTCTCGCTCATTTCTTTTAAAGCTACTTCATGTAGCTCTAAATGTTCAATACCCAGCTGACTGAGCACAAGAACGGCCAAAATTTCTGGTCGAGTCACAAACTTTTGTGACTTTATTTCTTCATAAATAATTCATAGTTGTATTTTATTTTGATATTATGAAACCTAGTTAGCTTATTGCAAAAAATTATATATTTAATTTTCTAAAGTTTAAAGGCCCCATTATTTCATTTGATTTTCTATCATTCTCAATAAAAATGACAGAAATTAGTGATAATTGATCCATTTTTGCTTAAACATTCAAAGTAACCTTAATTTTATACTTTTATTTTGACTATTTTAAATAAGTAAAGCACACAAACTTGAATTTAAGAACAATACACACTAAAAATTACACCAATTCTTATTTTTTATTTTTTTAGAATTTTTGAGACAGAGCTCTTGTGACAATCTTTTGAAGTTGACTTTGTTCCCCATTTCCAGCAGAACTTTCCTTGATGACAGCAGCAAATTTCCAAACCCGGTAACCGTGTTTACCGCTGCCAGAGGGCGAGAAATAACCTTTTATTTCCCTCCTGCTAATTGTTTGATTTCCTGTTGCCGCCTGAGAGCTCGGTGAGCTGCAGAGGAAGAGAGAAGGCCCAGGTCGGCACTGGAGCCGGCGCTCACTTCATTTGTCTCAAACACTGTGGATAGCTCCGGGCTAGCCTTTCTCTCTGGAGCATTGTAGAAATACCAAACAGTGACATCTGACGTTGTCTGTCTGCAGTCCCTTTTTTATCATACCCCCCCCCCCGCTCCCTCCTCCATGCCATCTAAACAGACGAGAGACTTCAGGCATGTGCTGTCGCACTGTTTGTTTCTCAACAGTACCTGCACTGATAAGGTGAGAACACAACATCATTGTTTTTCTTCATTAAATGCAAAATCGTTTCTTTGATGGCTTTACAAATGCGGGTTTAAAAAGAAGGGCCCCCTCGGCTTCACATCCTCCTTTCGGTGTTTTGTGGCTCTCTCGTCGGTTTGCTCGTGAAAACATCTCATCCCACACTGATCCCAGCTCTTAGTCCAGCAGGTGGTGGGCTTTAAAACTTCTCGTTTGTAAGCCGCCATGGCAGAGATGGCACATTTACGTTTAGCGGCGCAGGCCAAGGAGCCTGTGTACATCCAGGCGGGGAGGATTCCCCACTCGTGGCGTGAGTTGTGGGGTTCCTTCTGAGAGGCCATAACATCAGATAGGGCGCCACACTCACCTACCACTGTTTGATCACACAACAAGACCATTCTCATGTAAATTGAATGCTAATCGGGATTTAAAGAGATTGTTTTAATCGGATTTTTGCTTTTTTTTTTTTGTTTTGTTGTGAAGCATCAGCAACAAAATACATTTTATTGCAGATGGAAGCAAATCAATAAACTGACAGGGAAAGCTTTAGCATGAATTGTTAATTTTATTGTTAAATCAAACAATCAAAAGCTGTATTTTTGTAGCATCTTTATATTAAAACATGGTTACAGTGAAATCAAAAGCAGAAAACTGCGTGCACAAAGTGGAGTGACTGACTTGTGCCACATCGCCTTGGGTTTTGTGTGACGGATGCCCCTGCCAGTGCCTGAGCGTTTCTGCCTGCCAGCAGGCCTTTAATCCCTTCTAATGGGGGTTGTCATCTCACCGCTAATTTAAATGCTGCAACCACGAAGCTTCCCCACCTGGCTAAGCTAATCCCAGTGCGAAGGGCCCCCTTCCCCACAGCTAGCCGCCTCGTTTCGGGGCCCACGGGCCCGGGGGCCTGACCACCCTCCTACACAACAACAGCATCTTTCAATCATCTCTCCCTGATTGTATTAATCTTATCTGTGTTTAATTACATTTTTTTAAGATTATTGCTGTATGCCATCTTTGCACACTGTGGGGGCCGCAGAAGGCTGCTCATTTCAAATGCATTTTCATTTGGGCACAAATCCCCATCAAAGACTGCCAGAAATTATAGAGGAGCCATTTTTTCATGCTTGACGGAATTTATAAACCTAATTGTATAGCCTATAGTTATGTTTGCAATATTCTTACGGCATTTTGCTGTTTATTTTTTTGTATTGTAGACTAAATAGACATTAGGATCTGGCGGCGTGAGAACAATATTAGCTTAAATAAACAGTTTAGACACAACCGTAAGGATTACAGCGAGTAGCCAGCAGCGAAAGTACAAAACTTGTCATAAAATGAACTCAAACTGCTCCCTCGTGTATCTCTTTGCAAAGACTGAAATTATTTGTGCCATTAAAAACCTGGTGTGTAAATATTTCCGTGGAGTTTTAATTAAATTAAATCTAAAATATATTCGAAACAGTTGAGCTGTACTAGAGTGTCGAGTGTATTTGTGAACATGAAAGAGTCATGCATCCAAATAAATCGTACTCATGTTAAAACGTCTGTATATCTTTGACCTACAGCGACTTTTTGTGCATTGTTTAAACAAGAAATAATCTTTCTTAGATGCTCATTAATTTAACTAAAGAGGACAAAGGGCTGCAGGGCACTGGGGGAAACTCCAGCAGGTGCAGCTAATTAACCAGGGGCTAATTCTCCGCTGTTAGCGATGACACGTCTCCGGGCTTCATATTGTTACTTTAGGAAGATGCACATGGCCCGAATTAATATTTACATGCTAAGTAACAGGTGTTTTTCCTCTTGGTCTCTAGGATCTCCCCAATGCCGCTTAATGAAGACGAGACGGCTGATTGCAATCAGAAATATGCTCTTTTTAACCCCGCGCAAGCTAGCAAACAATCAGACATCTGGTCAGATGAGGAGTTGGCATTTGTCCCTGTGTCCTCTAGGAAGTGTCGGCAGAACTGAGAATTTCTTTGGATTTTAAGAATATGTTTCTGTGAATTGAGCACAACAGAGGAATCGTTTCTGCTGAATGGCTCATCTTGCAGCACAAATATATTACACCACCCATTAGGTGAATGTTTTATCAGAAGAACCACCGTGGCAAATATGAAGGTGTTACGCAAATTATGTGGCGGAATATTTACATTCAGTGGCGATGAACTCTATCTTCATCCCGGCACATGCATCTGTCATGGTGTTATGCTGTGCCTGCAAAGCTTGTAGCAATCAGCGGGACATTGTGTTCCACTTTAATAAGGAATGGGGGGTGACGGTTCACACAGAGACGGTTGATGGTTTTTCTTTTTTTTTTTTTTTATTTTTTGCCTGTGCATGTTTTGAGGGGTGATCCAAAGTTAAATTGCAAAATTATCCTTAGATGAGAGTTAACTGGATGTGTAAGTACAGCAAGGTGTGGGGCAGACGGCGTCTATCACCTGAACCTGCAGGTCTCCCGCCCAACAGGGGGCAGCGGAGATGATGATTTAAACATTTTCAAAAAGAGATTTGATGTTCAAAGATGCCTCGCCTGAAAGGAGGTGTGCATCTACATCTACACAGGATTACATGCGCGTTATTGTTAATGCTTCAAGTGGCGCTGTAAAATAAATGCGCAGTTCATTTGAATAATTTCCAGAGTGCAAAGAGGCTGATATGGGTTTGGGGGGGGGGCAATCCGAGAGCTGGATAGAAACGAGACTTAGCAGCACATGAAACTGATCGTTTGACTTCAAACATCCCTAGTTAAACAGACACCAGACGTCTCTGATTTCTCACGCGCAAATGTGTTTGATCTACGACAGGTCTGTCTTCCTTTTTGTTTAGTCGTACAATCAAAGTTAGGAGTCGTCGCAACAGGATTCCAAGTTGGCGAGGAAAAAAAAACTTTCCTGATGACATCCACGGACCTAATTTCTCAGCCCTGAGTGTCATTGTGTCTGTTTGCAGATCAGATCACTTGTGAAGCTCTATTACCAGCCATTCAGGCCCAATAGTGGAAGAGGAACCCTGTAATGACTCACTTCAACAAAGCATCACTGATAAAAGGATTAACTAATTAAATTAACAGAGTAAAGTACTTTATAACTGTTAATTATGTGGCTCCCTTGGCTGCTCTGGGCCACTAGCACCCTTTGTTTGAAAGCCCCTTGTCTGTCCTAATTGACCTCTGGGGAGCTTTTTGGTGTGTGCATACGTGTGTGTGGGTGTGCATGTGTGCGCACTTGGGGGTCGGATTGTCTTACACAATAAAATGGCAAGTATAAACAAACTGACAATTTACTTTGGTGCACAGTGACACTTTGTGGATCATGGCGGCGCTTTCCTAAATATGCCACCGGAGGACCCCCGATCTGGGTTTGGGCCTGTAGAAGCCTCGTTTCTGAAAGGTCTCCCTTATATTTGAAACTAAGATGTGTTTTTCTTGGCCCTTTTTGATCCCGCTTCAAAATCGTGAAAGTTTTGTGGGAGAATCTACATGTGTATGTCATTCGTCACCCCGGGTCTGTTCCCGGGAGCACAATGCCAGTGTTCAGTACGAGGCTTTGGATAAAGCTGGGGAGTTTGTTTTGTTTAAACAGCCCATCTTTTAGACTTTTCATGCCATCACAAGAGAGCAGGAGTAGAGACTCTTTTCTTCTCACTGGTGTCTCCTCTAACGCGTGGCCAATCACATTATTAATCTCCATGGCTGCTGTCAAAAGGCTAATATATGTGACCTGGTCTGCCATCTATTCCCGCCTCCGTCCTTTCCCACTTGTTCCCGTCCCTTCCCATCTTCCAATAGGCTCAGCCACCAAGATCCTAATGACGTCCTTGACAAGCGATCCATCAGTTGGCAATTACAAAATTTGCCATCATGACCATGATCCTTCCTGCACTCTCTTCGGGGACAACTGTTCCTCCCCAGCGATTATGTCCTGGTTCTGAGGGGAAATGCTAAGTTTGTGGGGTTCTATGAGTGTGTGCGTGTGCGTTTTGGGGGTTTCGCCACTTTGTGCGGTAAAAAGGGGCCGCCCCACAACAAAGACAGACATGTTGACAGCAAACACAAACATAGCAAAACAAATGGTCCACGCCTACCTCTTTAGATTTCCATTCAAATGCACTCCACATCTCTGTGAAAGTGCTCTATCTTCTATAGAGGGAAGAACCTACCAGCTGCCATCGTCTCTCCTCACTACAAAGAGGACCTTTCACTGCAGAACAATGAGAGGGCTTTTCTTTTCTCTTGGCACAGAGCCTCTGCTCCACCGTGTTTAATTTCAGTGGCCATAGATCAATGCGGAACAACACTCCAGAAGTGATAGGACTATCTGAATCAGCCCACAAGACTTTTGTTAACATCAGCAAACATGCATTCAAATGGTGACCAAGCAATAACCTGCAGCTGTCATTGTGACAGTCAGCAGTTAACCATCTCAGTCTGCGCACTTTTCAGAGAGCTGCCGCGTCCGGACCGCGGAGGTGTGTTTAGTGAAGAGTGCATCCTGCTTCAGATGGATACATTTGCAGATGATGCCTTTCATGATGTCTATTCTGCGGCTCAGTGGGAGGAAGAAGTGGGACTTTGCCTCGCTTTTCTTTCGTCCCCTTTAAGTGGAGCCACCGGATAGATGGCATGACATCACGGGCCAAGCTGGCAGCACAATGTAAAGGTCATGCGGCCCATTGATCTGGGGGGCCCCTGATAGAAACCCCCTGTATTATGGGTCTGCACACGCGGGGTCTTACACACACTGAGCCATAGAAACAGACCACAAATGGAGCCTTGTTGTCTCCGCATTCAGGGCCTGCAATCAGTGGATTTACACTTTGATGTGGAGCTGAGGAATAAAGGCTTTTCGAGCACTGACCTTTATTGACTGATGGATTAAATCCATAGCCTTCTCTCTCTCTCTCTCTCTCTCTGCAAACTATATATCTAAGTTACAGTCCGGTTAACCTGAGCAATTGTAAAGCTTTACTTTCAGTCTGTTTTTGTGCCTGGATGCTAATATGGAGCATGATATATATCTATATCTATATCTATCTCTATATCTATATCTATATATATATATATATATATATATATATATATATATATGGGTAAAAGATGAATGGTACACTTTATTCAGAAACAAGAAGGCATGCAAAAGAGGTAACATTCATATTTTACTGGAGCCTCCAAACCTATAAAATGGCTCTTAAACATCTTTATTGATTTGTAGACTCCTGAATTTAACAAATGGCTCCCAAAGGTTAAATGTCATTGTTTTACTACCATACATTTCTTTTATAGAATTCTCAAATGTTACACAATAAAGTCAATTATTACTTCTGATAAAAATTCATCTTAAAAATTACATGCGTGAGCTTCATGTATAAAAAACATGTATGATTTTTTTTAATGAAGTCTCATATCTCTCGCAGAAGTTTGCAAGATTTATGAATATATATTGTTTTTTCTGGTCATACATTCAGCACGTTTTGAGTTAAAATACTTTAATATATAGGGAGGAAAGTCTGGAACTGTTGTGTTAGATAACCAGCACCAAATGAATAATTCAGTTTACCGTTGTTTATTTATGAAGAGGTAAACAATGATGCCTCAAGGAAATATAGAATGCCTTAAAAGCATCAAAACAAGCAAAAACTATAATAATTTATGAGGTTTCATCCCAAGTCAGCCCAGATCTTTGCAGCAAGGGGAACCAATTGTACTTTAATGATGGTCTATATAAATGAGTAACAGGTTAACCTCAATCCTGAGCGATAAATTAGGTAAAAAGATAACCCCCACCCCACCACCCCGTAACTGAACAAAACCAGTAATAACTTTCCACCAATTAGACGTAATTAGAATTATTAAAATAAGCCATTACGTATTTACTTTTTAGAGCACATATTACCTTAACAGTGAGATTCTAGTGCTTTCTATTTGGTAAAAGTAACAATTCTTTATACATGGCCTGTTTAATGAAAGCATATGGCCAAATATAGCTTTGGATCTTTGCAGCATCATTATAATTGCTAAGGGAGTAATGGAGCATTTTTACGGTTGCAAAGTACAGCTTTTGCCATTTCGGAAAAGTGTCCCTTAAACTGTAGAAGTACAGTGGTGTCCCTCAGGGCTTTCTGCATTAAACAGTTTCAATCAAACTCACAGTGGTGAAGCTCAACCTCATTGGTTCCATATTGTGCTTCCTAAAGGTTTCAACCCATTCTAGAGTTTTCAAAATTACCCTGATGCCCTTTTGGGCATTTCTGGCTTTGCCGTTCCCCCAGAGGTGCCAGCTTGGATCCAAATAACCAAGAAACACTAAATCTATCACTACTCCGTCCACAGCTGAGCCAAATGGATTTGTTAGCCTCATTCTGCTTTGTCAGACACATGCCAAAAGCTCGATGTAATCCGCTAAACATTTAACAAGCAACTAATGCCACGGCGGAGGAGGAGCAGTCCTTTTGCTATGATGCACTCGGAAAATCTCGCAGGCAAATGCACTTGTTTCGGCAAGTGCTTTAGGAAGGCCCACCTGAGAATTGTGCGACTGCCTGCGGAGAGTCAACCATCAGCGTTAGAGAGCATTACCACTGAGCAGCAAAAATACACTCAGGCCATTTCCCTCTAGAAAATGCCAGCATACAAGTCTTTCCCATAGCTCTTCTAAGTGCAATGAGAATTCAAGTCTCACTTTCCTGCCGGCTTTATAGCCCTTAAATGCCAACATGATCGCAGATGGAGCAGCCTTGTTTTTGCAGCTATTTGTTGACACTTTTTTGGGTGAGAAATTTTTTATTTCCAGCTAAACAATCAGTTTAAACACGTTAGCTGTGACTTAAAAGGGGTTCGATCACGAGAGCATCCTTTTGTTTTCAGTGTACAGTGTGAAATGTCTCAGAACAAAACAATTACATCACACCAAAACAAGGCCCAGGGTGTACAGCAATGACAAGAGAATTGTGCCTTCAGGCGGAAAACACTTCAGACCGAAGATGGGGAATGAGAGGCAGAGGAGGGGAGCATTTTCTGGTTGATGAGCACGAGGTACATGGTCCGTCCAGACAAATGGGGAGAAACAACAAGGTACACCGAGATAAAGCTGCAACAAAAAAAAAAAACCAAAAAAAAAAAAAAAAAAACACATCCATGAAATATTAATGCGGGGTTATATTTACTGTGAAGCAACCGGCGGCTATCTCCTGGGAATACAGCAAGAGAAAGCTTGTGTTTGACTGACAACCACAAGGTGCAGACAAACATGCGGATAAACTGCAAGCTCAGACACAGAAACACACACGAGCTTGTGAAGTAATGATTGGACCGGAGCAAGGACAAGACCTCTCAATCCTCTGGGGTACACAGAGAGCAGTTTCTTGGAGGAAACCAAAATTGCAAAACATGTTTTCCTACATGTTTGTGGTAAAAGCACCGTGATAAATTCAAACCAAGTTCCTGTCTTTGTTTTATTTTTTAACTTTTTTTCCTGTCTTGGCTGTGCTCCTAAAATCTCGCATTGTCCCAGAAATCCCCAAACTTTGCTCACCTAAATTCTGCAGCATATTTCTCTGCCACAGGAGGTGGTTATGACAAATTAGAAGTCTACAAATGCTCTGATGGTGTAAAGGCTCCAGCTGTCACCAGGGAGATGGTGATCAGGTTTCTGAGCTGCATGGTCTCTTGGCGCCACAAAGAGTTCCATATGGTCATCCCAAATGCTGCACCTAAATCTGCTCCCAATCTCCACTCCGAGCTGAACACTTCTACTGAATTAGTCACAAGGACTCCTAGACATATGTGGGGCGAGACAACAAATATCATATATCCTGCATTAGGAAGCTTTTACATTCAAATTCACTGAAACATTGTCTTAATGTGACCTATTAATAAAAGTCCAGGTTAAGCTTGGATCAGTGGTACCAATAAAAAACATGTTATTATGAATATTGAAGTAGTGTTTTAATACATTTCAGCTTATGGCTCCTATTGATTTGAACAGAGGATCAATCGCATGGCATCATAGCCTGTCACTGGTGGGCACTGGAGAGAAGGGGGATTGTTGATCTATAATTAACTGGTGGGTTGGTGTTGATGTCATTGACACAGCGTGGCGGTAGAAGGTGGCAGTGCCAAGGCACCTGTTGTTGTTGAGTGTGGCATCTGATATCATTACCTACTCAGCCAGAGAGCCAATGTCCCTGCTGGGTCGCGAACTGTCCAAGCTCCAAACAACACTCACCTTTCACACACACAGTCCCCACATACACTAAAAAACACGCAAACACACATACTGTCGCCTGTCGTCCTGTCCCGCTTTACATAAGTAACTTTGATGACCTCAATATCTTGCAGGCAGGAATCCACAGAGAGTTTCGATTACTGGTAATGATGTTTTGATGGCGGCTGTTTGACTTATTACATAGAGAAACATTCAGCAAGGGTAGAATGTTAATCTAAAGGCAAACGTGTTGATAAAAAACTCTGCAGCTTATTGGGAATGTGGGAGAATATTGGTTTTATTCAGAAAAATTAACTGCATCCACTGCAACTTGGTGTAAATCTTCATGAACTAGTAGCAACTCTGTTATTTGTTACCGTAGACCAGGGGTGTCAAACTCATTCTGTTGATTTGTTTTTGGTTTTCTTTTTAAAAGTTAGGAAAAAAATGTCTCAACCCAGTAGCCTAATCACTTATTATTACATTGTTTATTATTTCTTGATCCGTAATTGATTGCAATTTCGCCATTGTGAGACTAATAAACGTTTCTTAATCTCCTGTTATTCCTGTCTTGCATTTCCTTTGCTCTCCCTAGTGGTGGAATTGCACATTGCGGTTCTTTAAATAACCGTAACTCGCCACAGGAAAGAGCTAGAAAATTGCCTTTTTTTTCCAAACATCCTTATATGTTTTTTTTTTTCATGACTAGGCCAGATTAAACCATCTGGCGGGTCAGATACGACCCCTGGGTCGTATGTTTGACTCCCTTACCATAGACTGTAGAGAGAAAGACATAGCCAAGTTTGATGTCACCCTAGCAAAGGCTTTATCTCTGACTCCACTGAAATGAAGTCACTTCAGTTGCCATTTTTCACTTGGAGCCAGTCAACAATGATAGGTCCGAGTCATGTTTCCAGGGAAGCTGGAATCTGGAGAATCTTTCAATCAAACATTGAGGTGGATTGGTAAATTTATTACTTTAATAACTTGCAACAAAGAAAAAATAAAATGGGATTAGTAAGAAAATTTAAAGAAACAGACATTAGAGAAGGAATTGCTATTCTGACAAATAAAATGACAGAGTTTATTTCTCAATAAAATTATCAGTACCTGGTACTTCCTATTTGGAAGGTCACTCAGTCCAGTTCTCTACAGTCTAAGTTCTTAACCCCCAGAACCAGTTCTCGTGGACATATTTCTAAAATATTCTTTTGTGTGTTAGAAAGTATTTCATGCAACACAACATCTTAATTTTATGTTGCAAAGTGGTTTTATGGTTAGCTCCCCTGCCTCACAGCATGGATTCCTGGTTCTTTGTTTTCAGTCTAAAACTATTTGAGGTTGAAGATTCTTCCCTTTAAATAAATGTCTCTAGAAAAGCTGTGATTGTTTGATGCAGGGGTGTGGTCCAGCAAGCATCCCTTCTTCTGCCTGAGGGCAGCAAAGATCAAGCATTCAGACCCTCATGGCCCTGATTAGAAACAAGTGTGTTAAGAAAAATGATGAACAGCAACATAAAAGTCATGTAGAAAAAACCTCTGTCAGCAACATTCTCATTTATTCATTATTGTTTTTAGAGAGTTTAAATTAGACCGTGATAGAAATAACTACAGTTTCAAAGTAGAGTTGGTGGTGAAAGATTTTCACTTCCTGTGAAAACAGAGATGAAGCAACATGAAACTGCACTTCATTTCTATTCAAAGGGCATTTTCTTCACAGCGTTATTTGTCAGAGTATTGTTTGAGATTTCAGATGTTCTGTTTATGTGCTCCTGGACTTCTACAAAAATAAGGTTTTTGCACCATTCAAACCATTGTTTGTCCGTTTTGAAAACCCAGACAGAGAAATATTTAGCTACCGATAGACTTTTAGCCTTTTTATTTCACCAATTTTCTGAATGCTTTGTAAGCATTCACACTAAAGTGATTCTGTTTCATTTTCTTATTATTTATTTTTCTTCCGTACGTATTTGGAATGTAAAAACTCAATCACACTTTCAGCAATTTCTGCAATCTTTGATATCAAAACATTCAGCTTGTTAATTACATTACTGCTTGCATTTTTGGTATCTGTAAACTTTACAGTTTTACAACTTTATGCAATTTATGCGATTATTAAGCCCTAATGAAATGACTGGAAATTTTTCAAATTTATGTAATTTATGAATGTTTAGGAAATTCATGCCTGTACTTTCAGTGTTGGTAACTTTCACGCAAATTTTAAAATATTATACAATTTTTTGTGATTTTATTTTCATACAATTCCTCAAATTTTTTGTGCACTTTAAAACATTTAGCATGTGAAGAACATTGACGCTATCGAGGTTTTTAAGGCCAAAATTATGGTTTAGCAAATATTTTAGTAACATGCCAACGTTTTTGGCTAATTTGGCATCTACTGGGGTTTTTTTGGGCTAATTCCAAGTCAAGCTAGAACTTTAGCAACATATTAGTTTTTTTGGCTAAATTGGAATCTAATGAGGCTTTTTAAATTAATTAGGAGTTAAGCTAATATTTTAGCAATGTGCTCGCTTTTTTTGGGCCAGTTTCGCACCTATTAAGGATTTTTAGACTTTTTTTGGAGAAAAGCTATCATTAGAGGAAAATGCTCACATTTTTGGGTAATTTAGCATCTACTGAGGTTTTGGGCTAATTTTGAGTTCATGTATTTAAAAAATTTTACTGATTTTTTTTAAAGAAATTCTTCAAATTATTTGTGTACTTAATGTAATCTCTGCAACTTTAAGTCCTTTAGCAATTTTAGCAGCATGCAAATAGCTTTTGCATTTTCAGCAAATCCCTTCAGCAATTACAGAACATTTCCTCAGCATATTCAGCAAAAAGCATTCACACTAGTATTATCGAAAGTAATTCAGCTTTTCTAGTTCTTTATTGTCCTGGATAACGTTAACATTCGTTTATGACTATTTAGAGTAAATACAGAAAAAAAAGAATATTTGTTGTAAAAGAAATGAACTGTTCCGGTTTAGTGCCATCTATTAGCTGCTTTCCCGAGCAGATCAGAGCGCCTGAGCCGTGGGCACTGACAGGGATTTCACAGCCCTAACTGATTTTCAGGTTCATGCTTGTGCACACTCCACCCGTTCCCTCCCCAACAACAATGCGACTGGTTAAATGTAGAACACCTCCCATTTATGTTTTTAACTCATGTTTGATAATTGATATGTATTTTAAACAAATATGTGCTCAGATAATCCTGTCAAAGTGAAGAAAGATGCCGATAAAGCATTGCTATGTTCATATTTTAACCAGTTTTAAACCATTGAAAGATAAAATAGTAGTAAATAGCATGTTTTTGTATCAGAGCAACTTTGATGATGACCTAAAAAAAATCAGCTTTCAGTGTTTAACCATAGGGCAGTATTTTTCAGGAAGCTGGGAGCCTTTACATTAATGCTGCTCGGAGCTAAAGCTCTGTGTCCTCTGGGACTGCACATCATTCCCTGTCAAAGCCGAGGGATTTGAATGAATTTCCCTTCAATAATGGAAATTTCCCAGGCCTGTCTGCCAGTCGCAGGGACTAACACGCAAGCAGGCAGACAGGAGACTGGCAGGAAGTATCTTAATCTGCATTGACCCTTTGTTGGCCCAGTGCTTTAGTCTTACTGAGAAGGACATGCTCATGTACCACCGGCTCATTCATGCCTGTACACACCCTGAGAACAGTACATCTGGGTTGTGTTGCAGTGACTGTAGGCCCCTGAGTGTGCAGCCTCACCGGCAGTGATTGCCAGGGTCTGGTGCACCATGGTGGGGGCTCTCCATCACTCTGCCTCCTGGCTTGACAGGCCCTGGCTCTGGGGCCCGTCAGGGTCTTGCTGAGCACACTCAAACTGTGAACTGCTGAGGAAGGGATTCTATATCCTTTTAATGGATTACTCACCCACATCACCTGTCTGAGTGAATTCTGTTGACCGGCAGACCCTCGCCACGTGATCGTTCAAATGTAACGTTCGGTAAAACATGCAGAAAATAAAAGTGAAAACCACATTCATTCAAGTTTTTTTAATCTGCTTATCTGCAGTGTATGGAGCCTAACCACTGAGGAAGTTTTGCTCAAAGAGAATCGCTGCATTTCCTAATTCAAAAGGTCACTCGCCTCAGTCATTTCCTTTTAATTCAGATGGAGGGAGGCTGCTGGTTTCAAGCTGCTGGACACCTGCAGACACCGGACAGGGCTGAGCCTCTAATCAGCCTAATTCATATGTGTCAAATCCAATGACCCACAGACTGTTCATAATAAAGGTCACTCAGAGAGAGGTACTCTGTCCCCTCAGGTCCTACCTAATGTGATGCCACTGAAGCTTCTGCAGGCATGTGCACACAACAGAGCGATATTACAGAAGGAAAATCAACCAGCAGCATCTCTCCTGTAGCAAAAGGGCTGCCCTGTTTATTGTAAATATTTGGGTAATTAACAGTGAGGATAAAATTGAATCAACTATTTTGTCAGTATCGGCTGCATAGGAATTAAATCTATAGAGTTTTTGCAGTTTTGACACTAGATGCATTAAAATTCTGCACCTGTAAGTGGATTTTGCAAATACACAAAATACATTTGCATAGGAAAAACTAAAGAGATAAAAAAATATGAGAATTTGAGCGAAAGTCTAACCTTGGTGTTTAGCATGATCACTCCTTTTTTTTTCTAGAAGGACCGGGTGATACAGAGCATTCGAGTATCGATCCGATACAGGTCAATGTCGCCAATATCAGAAGCAGCTTTATTGCCAAGTACGAGTTTACACATATGAGGAATTTGTCTTAGTGATGAAGGTGCATTTATCAAGTAAATCAAAGCACAATTTAGTAAAGAAAAAAAAATATTAGAACATAAATATATATAAATAAATTTGTATTGCAGTAAAACATAGAATGACATTAAAAAGCAGATGACAGAAAGCTACGTACAGAAAAAGTGTAAGTGAACTGTCGTTAATGTAGTGTGTGTTGTGTTTCTGTCAGAATGACAATAGAGTCAGAATCGATACCAATATCAATATTTTTTGTTAAAGCAACTGGTAGAAATAGAAATAATTTGTAACTTCCTATCCTTTAAATAGAACAATAAGAACAGGTTTAAAGTAACTTGTCAAAAACAACTCAGCATTTAAATAGAGTGGAAATTGGGTGAACAATGCGTGTCACCTGCATGCGATCTGCTGCTGAGATCTCACAGGACTGGCGAGAGTGGTGAGGCAGCGACTCAGCTGGGTCCTTTTGGCAGATACAGAAAGGTTTCTAACAAGAGTGGATATATTGATGTCTGCGGGTCAGTATCGATCTGATACCGATACCAACTTAAGATCGATACTACTGATATTTTGGATCGATCCGATTAAAAAAAGTTTTTCATTTGACTCCAGCGAGTAAAGCACATAGTTTATATTTTTAAAAACATTTTTTCTATATTTTCTCTATTGGAGGAGCGGGAGTTAAATTAACAGTCTCTGCTGATTTGTTGTATTTGGTGATTCTAGGTTTCGATTGACTGAAATCCTCTGATCCAGGTATGTGGTAGGGGGCGAAAACTGGAAAATAAGGAGATTTAGAGGAGAAAGTAATGGATTTTTTTGTTCTGGGCAATACATCTGACCTTCAGAGATTATCTAGGAGAAATATTTAGATAATTCTATCAACATTTTCAGAAAAAAAGTATCTTTTTTCACTTTTAAAACACAAAATAATTCTAATAACGTATTTACTAATAGAAAAAAAAAAACATATTTAGTTTACTTTGCATTAGTCACACACAATTATTCCAGTTACCAGAGACCAAAACCAGTGCCTCCTATTCCCCTCATAGATGGATACTGTACATCATTTTCCAGGAGGGCTGAAATGCTTTTGCCAGTTAATAACAGCAATGGAGTTCAGCTATTGATCTGCTGCTGAAGGGGACCTTAGGGGCATGTTAAGGAGGGCTATTATTGCTTGTCAATGATCCCTTTATGGCCTTGAACTCAACAATTCTGCCACTATAAATCAAAGTCCAACTAGTCCTCTGTTCAACCTTAGGAAAAAAAAATGTCGGTCGATAGATATTATCATGTGATTATGGTTTAGTCAAGCAAACTATCCGTCAAATCTTTCAATTTCTGGCGAGGAAACAGTAGTTTTGTTTCTGTAGTTCTCCGTGGTGAAAATGGCGAAGTCTTCCATTAGTTCAACTGAGAAGGTCAGTGATATTTGAGAAAAACAATGCTAACCTTTACGCGTGAGGAGATATTTCACCTGCATTAAGACTACGAGAGACTAACCCACTTGTTATTGAGCTCTAAGCCTCCTCTATCAATGTGCTTCCACGGCCGTGAAGGCAGCATCAGTCAAAACTGTCTGCAATGCAACTAAATGGAGCACAGGGACAAATCTATCCGACTTTAACCTTTGCGGTACTGATATTTATGATAAAGACCATTAGGTATTTGTGAGTTGCTTGCGCAAGGGCTTTAAGGCTAACAACGCTTATAAAGCAAAGGCACGACTGTGTCATCCGTCTGCTTCTGATGAAAATGTGGTTACTGGATTTTTCTTTTTTTTTTGCAAGTTTGCTGCTATCAAAAGAAAGCTGGTGAAGGTAAGATGATCACATGATAGCTCCTTCTTGTGCGCACTAGATACCACGCTCTGAAGACGTGACTGTAAAGAAATAGAAATGATAAACGTGCAGCGGTTAAATTCTTCTATAATCTGCTTTTTTAATGAAAACTCTTGATAGGTAAACTGAATAAAAAGCAAAGTACCTCTTGGATCCACTCAGCAGCAGGAAACCCCGTCTTTTTGTTTTGCATATTCATAAAACATCTACTTTCATCTCAGTGTCATTGTTCTCCGATTCGACACCTTCAAAGGCTATCTCTCATTTCATTCTTGCACATCTCTAGTTCGAACCTAAACTCTCTGATTTGGTCAAATGTAATTCTAATTTATCATTTTTTCTGCCCAAGGCAAAATCTCTGAAGCCCGGGGCTGTTTAAGAAGCAGTTGAACACAAAGACAGACCCTGGGAACTTTGCCCGTGCAGTCAATCAGTCCGACACCCCAGAGGGCCCAGGCTGGAGCCGCTTGTTTTTTTGTGCGCAGATATAAAACAACTTCTACTTTCCCAGTGGATAGAAAAAGGGGGCACAAACTTGTAAATAGAAGTAATGCGTCCCTGATTTTTTTTTTCCTTTTAAATCTTTTTCTCTTTTTGTGTGTGTGTGGAGATGGTTGGTGGACGCTCAGAGTCGCTGTGTCTGCGAGCTCAGTGGCGGAGCAGACTTCAAAGGCCGGCAGAGGTCTGTGACGGTGAATGCAGCTGGTGTCTGAGCCTCAGCGTTGGACACAGCTACAGGCAGGGTCTCAGCTGCTTCACAATAAAGACGCGAAGGGGACAGCGGGGCCTTCAAAAGCAACACACACACACATCGCAAAGCGTTCACACAAACCGCAACGTCCTCTGAAAATGATTTTCTACACCAAAGTATCATGCAGTTTTAGGATCTCCTGCTGCGCTTCTTCCTGTCTTCATCTTTGGTCTGCCTAATTTCTCCTATAAAGAATTTTGAAAGTGTTTTTTATTTTTCCAGGCATTAAAAAGGTGTCCTAAAATTTGTGAAGGAATTCAAGAAGTTTAAAAAAAAATCACAGAAATAAGAAAACCTTCTCAACTCAATCAGGAAATAAACAGCATCGAGCATTTCCTTATTATTTAAATCTATTAAAGAAGATTTTTGACACAAAATTGTATAATTTACTCTGAGGACAAAAAGTGAAACCTTGGTGGCGTGCTGAGGACAGCTTCATGTCTGATGTGGTCCAGACTGCACAGTGGGACACCTCGTCTGTGCTGTTGATGCTATTTTCCCCCATTGTGACCACTCAAGAAAGTATTTCAAAGGTTCTGAGGGAGATGAGGCAGCAGCACAAACTGATTATTATTCTTAATATAATACATCTAAAACAAATTCCATTGAAGCATTATATCTATATGAAGTTTGCTCTTAGTTAATTGTAGCTCGTTGATGTCTTCAGGACTCTTTTCATCTTGTGTCAGTTCCGGGATCGGCCTGTAGAGGGCATGCCAAAACAGCAATCTGGTCAAGCTCAGTGTGAGTCCATGCACACACAATACCTTCAGTTGGAAGAAAAGCACCAGATGACTTTCAGCTGCCTGTAAAGACAAGGAAGTCAGTTAAAGGAATACAAAATCTCAAGCATTTAATCAAGTTCTGATTGAACACAAATCATTGAAGAACCTTAAAGCTTACCTGTTAAAAATCAAGAAAATATTCCAACAAGTAAGAAGTGAATACATTGAATTAAAACAGCTTCATGACTATTTAACAGAGCAGTTAAAATCAAACTCACCTCCTCACTTTTAATGAGAAACAATTCAAACAAACCACTCATTAGAATAACACCCCCCCCTCCTCTTTAAATGGGTTCAAGGGTCTTAAATAAAACATGACGTATCTATTGCTATCACGTTAGTCGAGCCATTATTCATTTAACCATTTATTTATTACTCCATTCATCTACATAAATATTTAAGCATGTCTTGGCATCTTTATGGACTGCTTGCTCTGCTGCTCAATTACAAGGAGCTGTGTCCTACCATGGCCATATGCCTTCTATCTGGTGACACTATATCTCCGCAATTTATAGACGCCGACTCAGGGCAACGTCTCTCTGCTAGGTTTTATGTACATCTTTGTAAGTATTAATCTAGGACTAATGGCTGGCAACAATATGTTGCACCCAAGTGCCCAATAAAGCTACAACAGTAAATAAAATATTGGATGACACGAATCAGATGATGCTTTTTTTTTAAAAAAAAAATTAAATGGCTCCTGATATGTAGCAACAATGCTATATACGATCATGCTGTTTATCACAGACGCTCAGTCTCGTCAGGCGAGAGACGAATGTGGAAGCGGAGGGAAGCATGGAACCGTAAACACCCACCATGGGTCCTCCTTGGAAAGGATGAACGGAAACAAAAGCAGAGCGGGTCTTCTGCTGAGAGACAAAAACAGCATTTGACCAGCTGGGTGTCCATAATATTCTCATGCTGCTCTTCAAGCATGAGAGGCTCCCTTTAACGTCATATATGTCCACCCAACTTCACTTCTTTTTTATTATTATTATTTAGCTGGACGCCACAGCTCTCTGCGCTCAACGTTCTCCCACAGTGTGGGAATCTGCCCGTGATGAAGCCGCTGAGCATTGTGGGGGTTCACCAATTGAGCGATCCATTAAGGAAGAAAATTCCCCCTCCAAAAAAAGGGGTTGAAAACAAACGGATCTCCAATTCAGGACCTAATAAAGTCAGAACCATGAAACACACTTTCATCCACGCCCGCCTGGTGCACGGATGACATGTCTGGCATGCCACCCCTGGCTGGTTTCGACACAACAGAGAGCGCCTGGCTCGAAGGCGAGTGTTTCCTGAGACAGCCATCACTCTGGGAGGATGTTTTCAATCCCTCAGCTCCAAACCCCTGGTTGCTCGGCGGGAAGGTCAAGTTTGGCCCATCAGTCACTGACCAAAGGACGAGGCCCGAGCAGCTGGTGGTCATCAGTGACTGCTGGGAGCTCAGGAGTGTGAGCTCTATCACATGACTGACCTTTTCTCAAAAGTTTACAAATGTTTCTAAAACTTATGTGAATGTGATCGTACATTTAAAAAAAAGCACAAAATGTAAATTCTTCATAAAGAAAATCTACGTTTTGTTTAATGTGTTTCTGGCTAGTTTCACTTTGATGTAGATCCACACTAATATTTGACCTCACAGGACGAATGCTTCACACACACGGGTCACGTGTTGGTGCACTGACACGTTCAGCGGCGCATCACAGGAGCTCAAAGGAAAAAAAAGCCATAAGGATGTCGTTTGTGTGTTGACAAAAGTCACGGTCCGTGTTTTTTGGAGCATCTGCACCTTTAAATGCAGCTTTTTATCATTCGTGGACACACGGTTCACACCATTTACACCCAAATCCATACCTTTATAGACACACATTTTCCTGAGTGTTGTTTTAACATGGGGGGGTGAGTAGAAATGGTCTGTTACTGGTCTGTTTTTTTCCCTTTCCCTTCTTTTTTGATGTGGGTCAAACTATGGCCAGGCCTGAAGGCAGCAGCCATCTGATCCCTCCTGAGGTGCCTCTGGTTTGGGACCCGTTTGAACCTCCACATGCTGGGAAAAATTCATTTCAGATACATTTCTCTGGACTCTGAAGGCTGTGGAGGGGAGACACACATCATGTTAAAGTCAACACCGCAGGATCAGTCCACTCTTTGTGCTGGGTTTTAAAGGGTGACCTCCATTCTTCAACCATGTTTGAAAACGTGAAGTGCGGTTGTTCATATGGTCACCACGCATTACCCTTTTTAAAACCACACCCATACTGACAAGTTTATTACGATATTATATGAAAATGTTCATAAGTAGATAAATGTATTTGTTCTGGAAAAAACTATCACCTTGAAGGGAGATAGGGAAGTCTACATAAATAATCATGGTCATTCTATGTCTTTTTAGTTACATGTCCTTGGTATCTGCTGTTGATGGTGAAATAAGGAGAAATAGAAAAATATGATGTAGTTTATAACTTTTGACAAAGTTTTGGATTACGTCCTTTCAAAATAAAAGACACTCTACACCATAGGATCGTATCAATGCAGCAAATGCAGGAGAAAGTGTAAGTCAGTAATGATAAAAAAAGTGTTTATTTTACTGTTCCTGGTGTATTTAGGCCACAAATTCATAATAAATATAATCAACAGAAACTAATTCAGAGCTAATTAAGTGACTCTATATATTAAAACCATGAGGTACACTTGAAATCCTCAAATTTGCTCATAAATAGAAAATCTACTTTACAATCCATTATAATTTAATATAGTTTTAATTTGGGTTGTTCTTACTAAAAAAAAAAAAGATTTTTTTTTTTTTTTTTATAAATGTAGCTAAAAATTTAGTCAAAATGCGTCAGTATGACTTTGATAAACTAGGATTACTGTAGAATTACGACTACTGATGTTAGGATCAGTGTTGAATAATTTTGTGAACTGTTTGTGAATGAGTTGAACAAAGTTTCAGTTGATTTACTTTTTCTTTTACTTTACAACTTACTTACTTTTCTTTTAGAGTTTCTTTAAAAAAAAAACAAAAAAAAAAACACATCATTTTATTTTAACCAAAGAGTCACAATGGAGGGGAAAAAGAGTCACATGTGGCTCCGGAGCTGGAGATTGCAGACCCCTGTTTTAAACATTTCTTTAACTTCGTAAATCTGTAGACTGTCCAAAATAGTTGAATTTTTATTTTCCTGAAGGTCAGACCTTTGGTTTGTTTCCATTTACTTTCAGTTTTTGTGGTATTTCATAAAGCCACCGCCGCAAATGATTCTCAAGATGAATACTGTTCTGAATCCCAAAATGAACAATACGTTAGCTCAAAAAAGGAAAACAAATCCTTTAAAAAAAAGTCAGCTGTGTCTTGTGTGGCTCAGATGAAACCTGTTCCTTTCCAGTGTAAGGCAAACTGTGGTTGGTCTGACTTAACTCCTGGCATGTTGTTGGTGACAGAACACAGCTGTGTTGGTGAAGCACAACAGCTTTATTATTCAGTGTTCAAACAGGACAGAGTCTCAGCTCATCATAAATGTCCAAAAGCAACAAAAACCAGTTACTCCAAAAATACCGAGTGATTGGAAACATACATACCCACCTGCTTGTTGGGACTGGTGTTTCTAAAGCAACCACGAATAAATATAAATAAAACCATAAAGGTGGTGGGGAGAAAGCTCATACATGCATGTTCGTCCCCATTTCATTGGATGACTGTTTCTGCTGTTTTATTTTTCCTAACTTCTTTGATTTTGGGTGGTTTAGTGGAAGGTATCAAGCATGTTTTTTTTTGGTGACGTTTGATACTTCATTCACACCAGGTGGGATTCTCGCGTCAAATTTGCATCTGCTGCCTCTCTTTTGATGTGTTAAATTTACTGTTTGATGCCCCGGCTGCGGAGCAACCGCCAAAGGTTTTCTGGACTTCGTTCTTTACCACATCATGGAAAACACGGATGATGTTGAGCGAGTAGCTCGGGTTTACATTAAGGCTGGGAATCAATAAAAAAATTAACTAATTAGTCGCAAATCCGGAAACAAATTAGTCACAATTAATCACTATTAATTGTTATTGTTATTTTATTTTTGTTACAGTATTTCCCAGCAACTTATTATTTGCAAATAATCATAATATGAAATCACATGCAAAATTGTAACATTGGAGCATTTTTGACCCATTAGAATATTGAGTCTAAAACTCCTTTAAAAAAAAAAAAAAAAAAAAAAAAAAAAAAAAACTCTGAAAGAATGTGATTCATTTTGCTTTGGAAACTACAAATATGTTTACCAAACTGTTTTTAGAACATACAATGAAAGTTTTGGGAGTAATTTTATAAAAACAACAAAAATAACATTTGTCAAAAAACTAATCAACATATTTTTGAATGCAAATGCAAAAAAATTCCAGCTAAAGTCACACTAGGCCGCCCAAAAACGAAGAATTTCCCTCCCAAGAACACTTCTGTCTATTTGTCTTTTTTTTTTTTGCAGCTTTTTCCTTTTTTTCTCATAAACTTTCTTTATTGTGTGTGTGAAAAATAATAAAGCAATTTTTTGGGAAAAGTTTGATCCAACTGGATTTCAGGTCAGTTGCTCACAGGTGAGAAACTTCTCACTTTTCATGGCGTCGGTGGGCGGGACTTTCGGAGAACCGCGGAGTTGCCTCAATTTTTAGACAATGCCGATGGTCGTTAATGAGGAACATTCATGTCTGTCCCATCCCATAATACAATGGTGGTCGGTTTCCTCTTTGGAATTCTAATAGCAGACAGCTCCGTTTGTCTCGTTGATCGGGTCACTGAAAACGTCACGTGTCCAATGTTTCTGATTAGCTGATGCGACCTGTCAAACTTCATGCATAAATTTTGGCTGCGGCACAGCCAACTTAAAGGGTAAGCAAACCAGGAAGTTGAAGGCTGACTCCACCCACAGCTGAAATTTGAAAAATCCAGTCAGAGGGGTGGGGCTTGTGGGAAGGACTGTTTTCATTATTGAAGCTGCGGTTCATGACGTTTGACTTCTGAAACTTACATAGTTTGACCAATCACAAAATTCAACTGTAATACCTAATTTTAACCAGTAGAAACACAGATGGTTTTTGACTCTATTTTTTGAAGAATTAAACAGTTTTATTTCAATTTGTCAAAAATTTGGCAATGACCATCAGACAGTACTGTTAAAGCCCCATTTATAGATATCAACAACCAAAAAAAGTTAATTTAGGGTTTGGTCACCCTAACTCTGCACCTTAACTCTGAATCAATATTTCTAGATCTCCTTGTAAAATATTTTTCTTTAATAGGGATTTTTAAAATTTAAGTATCTTATTACCGCATACTGGAAAAGTTGTTCTAACTGATATGTGAGGATTACTGACAAAAAAACTGCATTCTGCATTCCCAGTGTGCCACATTTTAGGGACAATTGAAGTTTTATTTTTCCTAAAATCTTTCAAATTTGTATTAATTTTAATATATTTAAAACAAAAATCACATTGACTATTTGCCATCGGAAAAAAAGCTGCTTGTTTTAGAAAGTTATGCACTCCTGTGTACATTACATTTCTGTCAATGACATGATGCAATGTTGTGTTTACTCTGCTTTGATTCACTCACGGCTCATCTGACCTTTCAAAGATCACGTTACTTTCATCCTGAGATTTGTTCCCAAACAAAAGGTCTTCAGAGTCTTTGCTTTACCACCGGATGTGTCTCTGTGCCTTTCCCTCTCTTGCATACACATCAGCGCCACTCACATCTGAATGAATGCTCTGGCTGTTTCCCGCTTGTGCACTATACTTGTTGGCAGAGTCAGGGTGAGGAATTATCCATCTCTAGCTAACAGCCACCAGTCCGACCCCATGCTGGAGCCCTGAGAGAGGAAGCGATTGCTCACAGCACAAGAGCACATTCCCGCTCAACACAGGGGGGACATGGCCGTTTAACCCATCGAGGCCCGGTCTACTTTTCTTTTCACTCTCACGCAACGGCGTGCCTCTAACTGCGCGTCTTTCAAGTGCCTTTTCCAACACAGTGCTTTCGCGTGTCAGCCGTGACACGGAACATCCTCCACGCCGGCGTCTGTCCCCGGTAACCCTCCATGTATAATTTCTAGAACCCCGCCTCTCTGTCCTACTGCCACAGCTTCAGCATCCTTGCAGGCACAGACTCATATAGTTAGACCAGCCTGAAGAATTGACACTCCAAGTGGGCCTCCACACTTTTTCTAATGGCATTGTAAGCCCCCTGCCACTGCTGGGATAGAAGGTATTTAGCACCTTACTGTTTTTACTTTGGCAGAGGAGGGACGCTTTCACTCCCCTGGCTGTATGGGCCTCGACCAGTTCCTCTGGTGTCATTTCCACTGTGGGCATGCTTCCTTTCCTTAAATCACTGGTATTTAAGTGGGTGGCAGTTCAGCTTTACCGGCTGTGTCTGCTCTCTAAGCCTCGGCCTGGTAAAAGGCTGCCGGCGGATATAAATAATCCCAAAATGACAAGTCTAGGTGACACCAAGGTGAAAACCTCAATCTGTTTATTGGCAAATATCTTAGACAGACAATTGTGTTACAGAGATAATAGTTGACCATGCGCCATTACAGAAACCGAAGTGTCCGTGAGGAATGAGATGACAATGAGGGGAACTCTGGAAATGAGAGAGCTCGTGCGTGGTGAATGCATACGCACCGAAGCCATCGAGTGGGAGAGAAACGAGAACTGAACGGGTAGTTAGGTCAAGAAATGAAAGAAAATGGAGTCATAAAGGCTGGGCAGAATGACTTTTAAACAATAAAATTGACGGACCTTGTCTTTAGAAGCAAAGTGTGGACGTTGTGAGCCATGACCAAAAAGCTATTGTTGACTAACGTCAACCGTGTGCGTTATCTTTGACCCCTGTGGCTTGAAATGGAAAAAGAGGGTGAATGGAGGAAGCAAATATGAATTACAGACAAAAATAAGGTGGTGTGACAATGGAAAGAAAAGAAATGGGTCATTCTGAGCCAATTCTCCAAATGATCCTATATTGTAAGTATCCTCAGGTAATATATTGGTATTCACAAAGAAAAGTGCAACAAGATTTCTTTTCTTTTATGAGCAGTTCTCTCCATGAAGACACGGCAGTCTGCAAAGGTCACAATTATTTGCAGTCATGCTGGTGCACACAGACGGACTAACTGAGCCAACAATTTCAATTAAATAGAAGGAAAATCAGGAATCAGAGGGGAAGAGAAAAATGCACGTGGGTGTGTACACCAGTCACAGGACCAGGGATGACCTTAAGTACCTGATATCTCATTAAAAGCAACAGTTTGAACCTGCTAATGGGCTAATTAGACAAACCCTGTTCACTGCAGCGCCACACGTCGTGAGGAACGCAGTCAAGAAATCATTGTATGCAGATGAAAAAAAAAAAAAATGTTGTTTTAAAACAAGAAATCAGCATACTTTTTAAATTACCACAATCTGGAGCAGAACAATTGTGTGATTGTTGAAACAAACCTAAATTTGCAATAATTTGGATATGATGCGAAATCTTCATGGTAAGAAAACAGAGGAATTAAAAATGGCTTAAAGACGTCATGAAGTATTTTTAATTTTATTTAAAAATTCAAATTGGAACTAATGTTTTTTGTGCAGAAAATGTTGCTGGAATTTTTTGAAAGATGCTTTTGCATCTGCAAAATTCCTGGATTTCAGATGCAGACGCAGTGTCTTTAGCATGGATCCTTAGTGATCTACTATATGGAAGTACAAATTGAACCCTTTATTTCATTTAATGTATTCCTAATTATTTAAAATATTTACATCCTTCCGTTCCAGGTTAAGTGGATTTCTGTGGTATATTGCAAATTAATGACATACGGTGAAAAGGGGTTAAGGCCACTCTAGGTCAGAGAGAGTTACTTAAAGTCCCACTCCGATCATCTTCTGAGCTATTTTAATGTGCCAGTGGTCTTTTAACTATTATTATGCTGTTTTTAGCCTTAAGACTAGAGATGTAAATTAGCTCCTGCACTAATTCTGACATATTTATGTTGCATTGATTAATATGAATCATCATCAAACATAAAAAAAACCTGTGTAGTTTTTTTTATAGTTTCTGCAGACCAGTAGACTAAACTCACTGCACCTCCCTGCAGCCCCAGTGCACAGTCCCTGGATGCCACTCACCTGACTCCAATCTGACAGTCACTCACCTGCTTCTTAAGTAGCACAAAGAGGCTCTCTCAGTGCGAAGTATTGTTTGTGACACCCAACAGCCGAGCTTTTCTATCTGGACCTGATCTTTTGTTTCTGACCCTGCTTATTCTCTGATTGTCTGCTCTGACCTTCACATGGACTCTAACGTCTCTAGTCTCATCTTGCGTGATTCCACGATCGTTATTGACCTCTGCCTGTCTGACTCTGATTTAGCTTTTTAGACTTTTAGTTGTGCTTGGTTCCTGTGAACTAATAAACCTGCTGCAAGTGGAACCATCTGTCTGCCCATTTGTGACAACTTCATTGGACTCAGCTGGGACCGTTGGTGCAGAGGAACCCCACACCCTTTCCCGTCCCAGCCGAACATGCAATGTTATTGATTTGGATAAAGAAAAACTCAGACATGAAATTTTAAGTTTAATTTTCTTTATATATGTCTTCCATCATCAGTAAAATGTCAAATAACATGTTAAAAACATCATAGTTTGTCTTTAAGAATGTCATGATTCAGTGCTTATGTTTGGTCATGTTCTGTTTTCCCTGGCATGTTCAGGTTAATCATCCACAGCTGTCTTCATTTAGTTAATTGCCCTCAGCCTATTTAAGTGTCTGGTGTTCAGGTCATCTGTGCTTCTATGTTCTGTCACGTCACTGATTTGTTTTCCTGGTTTTGTCATGTTGAAGTTAATTTGGTAAATGTTTATGTTTCTGTCAACAAGTCATGGTCTCCTGCATTTGGGTCCTCCACCATCATCCCTGACAAAGAATCCTCAATGACTTAGTTGGTTATTTCTTTAGTTTTAACTTCAGACCATTTGAGGAAAGCTTTTTGTTTTAGTGAATATGTGGTTGTGTGAACAAAATTTTATATATATTTTTTTTTGTGTACTGCAGGGCCTTTCTGCCACTTATTTCTAGAGTAAGAATAAGAAAATCTCTATTAGTCTTGCAATGGAGGGATTCTTTTGCTGTAACAGGTTCAGGAAAAAAGCGCCTGAAGAACTAAAATAAAGAAGAACAATATCTCAAAATATATAATATGAAAACTAAATGAAATGTGAAAATTCCTACAGTTGTGATGAAAATTTGATTTTTATTTTTTTTTAGTTCTTGTATTTTTTAATTCTTGTTTAACATTTTGTGTTTGAAACAAAAATAAATAAAAAAAAAATTATTTGCTTAAGAATTGTGATGTGTATGTGACCCCATAAATCCATTATTCACCAGGATTCTCTGCAATGACTTTTTAGAAGTTCAGGACGTTACATTTGTGTAACATCAGCATGCAGAGAACATTCTCCTTCTTCCTGTGTGTTCGTTTCTGCGTGCGTCAGTGAAGAAAACAGCTGCGAGTGCAGCAGTAAAGCTTCAGGTCTGTTCCGCTGGTCGTAAGCCTTCGCCTCACTTGTTTTATCCTAAATAGCATACACGTTTGCTTTCCACTGTTGGCATTTAAGCGTAGTGGAGCAGAACATTACTTTGAACGGTGACACAAAGGAGGATGTGGAGCTTCACAAGTCAAAACTTCCAAACCTAAATAGAAGTGACAAAACTTTACTAAAAGAGTAATAGAAATAAAGTTGAGTCGTTTGTTAAGGTATGTAGCTGTTTTGACTGTAAAAGTCTAAGAGTTAGTTTAGAACTTTTCAGTAAAAAAAGATCTGCTTTTTTCTGGGTCCATCTGATTTATCCCAAAACCAACATTGCTGTATCTTTAGGGGCTTGATTGAGACCATCCCAGCTGACTTCACATGAAAGGAAAGTTTGAGCCCCAGAAAAGTTGTTTATTTCTTTTTAAATAAAACACTTTACTCATCCAATTTTTTTTTTTTTTTTAATATATATAATTATGAAACGATGAAGGTTGAAGTTCTTACGCTCCCACAGGTTTTAAATTGGTTGTGGCTCCCCTGGTTGCAGATGCCTCCATGGACATCTGAGGCAATACTTTTCATTTATTTATACTTTAAAAAGGGGAAAAAAAACAATCCAATACTTTTATAAGTAAAGAACAATTAAAAAAAAAAAAAAAAAGTTGGTTGTTCCGGCTTTTGAGGGTTGACCTAAGAACTGGCCAGCTTTCCTTTTTTGTTCTCTTTACACTCCGTGTGTTAATGTGATTGTTGAGACTGCTAACTTGTCTCTTCAATCATTCATCTTTTGTAGAAGCTTCATTGTGTTTCAGTGTTTTTGTGTTTGTCTCATTTCCTGTCCGTTATTAGCATATGCACCTTTCACTGACTTTGGCTATCATTTAGAACCCCTAAAAAATTGTTTTTTTAGCATCTTCTTATAGCATTTTTCTGATGATGAGGGACACATATAAAGAAAATTATGCCCAAAATTCAATTTTTGAGAATTTTTTAGTTTGGAGGGCATATAGCATAATTTTTTTTTAAGCCTTTGAGAGTAAACTATATCCATAAATTTGTTCATATATTACCTTTGTGACCCTAAAGAACCAATTATTTATGAAATATGAGTCATTTTTGTGAACTTTCTTTCTACCCGAAGTGAAACGACTTGATCCCCGTCTTTCGTCACCCATTTTATCACGTCAACCTAGAGCCGGCAGCCTTGTCAGCGCGACGCTGAGTTTCACCCACGAAAGCAAATGTCCACATTTTTGCAAAGATTGATGTGTTTGTGGTGTATCTGTGTGTGGTAGCCCCAGCGTTCATAGACAGAAAAGTGATGGCTAATGGGTTCATTTTGCTCAATAATCTACGTTCAAAGTAGTTCTTCTAATTTGTAGTTTTTGTTGTCTTTCAGTGAGGACTCGCTCGTTTTCGTGGGTTATGGAGGAGCTACTGTTAAGGGCGATGGCTTTTAGAGGAATACTCAGAAATGCGTGAAGGGATCAAAATACTGTACCACTTTGGGGTTCTTTATAGTGAGGAATAAATATTATAAAACACTTGAAACTCAAAGTTAATCTACACTTGTGAAAAATAGTACATACGTGTATGTGTGCCTTTTTTTTTTTTTTTCCTCGTCTGAGCTGGAATTTGGCTCAAAAGTGTAAGACTGAATACCTCCAATGTATTCGCTTGGGAGGTTTTTTTTTTTTTTTTTTTTTTTTTTTTTTTTTTTTTTTTTTTGTTTTGTTGTTTCAAATACAAAATGAAAATAAAATAGGAACTGGAAAAATACAAATATAAGAATTTAAAAGTACAAAAATACAAAATAAACATAAGAATCTAAAAATACAAATATAAGAATTGAAAAAATATAAATATACAAGTAAAGCAAACGATGTGCTTGAAAAGGAGTGGGTAGAAGAAGATTCTTTTGTGGTCCCACCCCTTTCTGCCACATTTGTTACCTTGTCTATTTACTGTTTTTTTTTTTTTTTTTTGCTGTAAGCTATAGTGGAAGAACGTGAGAACAGAAAAATGTCGGGAAGGGGAATTTCTAATCAACTACTGTCGCCCTACAGAAACTATGTCCTAGCAAACAAAACAGGTTTTTTGGGGGCAAAAGGGGCCTAAATATAATAAAAAGACAACTTGGAAACCTTTTAAAATGTATCAAAATATTGTAGGGAAGACTGTTTCCTTTTATGGCTATTTTTGTTTCTTTCTGCATATTCTGTTTTTGGTTCTGGCTTATTAAATTAGGCGAGCCATATGCATTTTTTAAGATGTATTTACAGAACTATTGAAAACACCATATTTAATACTGTCCTATATTGTTTAAATTAAAATATATATAAATTTCTTGAGTTATTTGCACTCACATAAAAGAAAAAAAGAAGCTGTTGCCCTGGCAGGAAACCTGATGCCAGTTTCAATGTTTTAGCTGATTAGATGCAAAAAACGGTCAAGTGCAAAAATGGAACTACCAGGACCGAAAGGAAACTGCTAAGATAGATTTAGAAGTAATCAATTATTGGAAAACAGATGTGGTAATGGCAAATCAAGGGGGCGGAGCTTCAATGGAGCAACCAATATATACAATTCTTAAAAACAACTAAAGGAACGAAAGCAAGTTAACAAAACTTTACAGATGCTTGTTTCATTTAACCTGTTTTTCACCACTATAGAAAAGGGTTTTAGTGATGAAAACACAGACACACAGTAGGAGTAATCAACCTTTTCTTCTCCAACAAAAACAAACGAGCAAACTAAAGACAACTGACAGGCAGCAGCATCCTGGTAAACCTCATCGTACGCTGACAGAATGTGTCAGTCATCAGTGAGCCGCATCCACACATGAAAAGGCTTTGTGCTGAGAAGCCCCTCTACTGAGACAGAAAAGGACATGTTGTTCTCAGTAGGAAGCAGACTATAAAGAGAGAGAAATGTGTGTGTTTGTGCGTGTACATGTATACATCCGTGCTGCATGTCGACAACGAGTGCTGATTTAGACGTAGCCAGCCCCAGCACAGATGCCCCAGTCCTCCCTTCCTGTGGGCAACAGAAGGAGACTCGACGTGCTCAAGAGGCCGGAGCTGACAATGGGATTAATCCAAAGGCAACAAATGCTGCAAACTCTGGCATGAGTCGCAGAAGAAAAATACATATCATATGGTCTCAAGAGCTCAGCCACAGATGGACACAAAGACAATGAAAACTATTAAAGTAAATAAAAAAATAATAAAGAGTGAGGTTCCCGTTAAATGTATCAGTGAGAGATCTCCAGAATGGGTGTTATTGCCCTTTTGATTTACACCAGCCTCTCACTGCTAATCTGTCAATCCAGCTTTCATCTCTTGCATTGTCAGCTTCCACATCTCTATCTATCTCTTCCTTTTCTTAGACTGAACGCCGTATTTTTTTTTTTTTTTTTTTTTTTTGGGTGCTGATATGAACATCTGCCATGCGGTGGGAGGAGGCTGAGACGAGGTTGAGTTGGCGTGAGCCGCCCGCGGCGCCGGACCGTTACAGCCATCAGCAAAGCTGCCGTCTCGCCGCCACCGGAGGTCGACTCCTCGCGTGCCTTTGCCCCGTGCGTGTTTGTTTGCCTCCGTGTGTGTATCCTCCGATAACATAATCCCATAAGATGGGAGAGAAACAGTTTCTGAGGATAAGGGGAGAAAAAATGATGGCGGTTGAAGAGGAGAAGGGGGAGGTGGGCAGAGTAGGAGAAAAGCATTAGTAGTTTCAGCCAGCTGCCAAATGATGCCCTTGATTGCCTCTCTTCTTGTGCAGAAACAGAAGGTGTGAGGGGTGATTAGGCCTGGGCCCGATCCCTGATGAACAGATGTTAATAACAAAGCCCATGTTCATTGTGGTTAATAGCCAAGCGCGCCAGGGCTGGCTGCTGAGGCTAGGGGAAAATCTGCCTCCATAGCTCTTCTCCTCTCTTCTCCCCTTCATGGGAGAGAGATAGGCTCCTTCTACTAATGTTTTGGCTGTACACTATACGTAATGAGCATGGTATTTGCAAGAAAAGGTAATGATAATCAGTCACAGGGGCAGGAAAAGAACAGCAAATGATGGTGCATCGCATTCAGGAGATAGAGGAGCTCAGGGTTTAGGCTGTTAACTTTTTTTTCTCCATATCTTTTTGAGGATATCAGAGATAAGGACGTGTTAATAAAGCATGGCTGCACAACCGAAATGGTCGTTGCCTCATTGTTGATCCTATTAGGCTATCATCCTCAGGCTTTAATGGCAGCCGCTGTAATGTGCGGAGATGCAGGCATCATTCAGTTTCAGCAAAGATGAGCCATTCAGCTCTAAACAAAGAAAAAAAAAAAGTAATGTAAAGCCAATTCATCGTGTCTTAACAAGTTAGAGACAACACTTTCTTTATATAAATAAAAAAATAATCAATAGGTTTTGTTTTCTAGGTCAAATAAAAGACTTGTTTATGACAGCCTCCACTTCCTCCCATCTGAAGAAAACACAGTTTACTTATAAAACATTCAGACGCATTGAATTATTGAAGTATAGCAGATGTTGTCAATTGAATAATTTTTGCTGTGTGTTTACCGGTTTGGAAAAACGTGTGATGGGTTCCCGGGAACATATGCATCAATTCTGGTTTTTTGTGTACACAGCATGGAGGGAGACTCATCTTACACTCCAATGTCTCGGTGGGGTACGGGGAGATGGAGGAGCCGCCATGCCGCGGCTACTTCTTTTATCCGGGCCACGAAAAGAGAAACACGGGCACGGCCCCACGGAGAAAATGTGACATTTTCCACACTTTGATACATCACATCTTCAAATTGATGTCTTGTATGAGATAGACAGAAGGAGGTATAATGAAAGTGCTTCAGTGACACAAAGATATGCCATCAGGGCATTGTGGGATTTCGATGAGGGAGCTTTTCTGACCAGCTTGCTATTTATAAAGCATGGAGGGCCACCTGTTTAGCTTATTCAAGTTATGAGAGGTGGGAGGAAAAATTGTATCTTTCTGGTGTTTCCAAGGATAATAGTTTGGACAACTGTAATCATTTCTAAGATAGCTTTTGATGCTTTTTTAGTCAAACTGAACTAAGTTTTTCAATGTGTAATGGACATTTTGACAAAAGATTAAATAGAATTTAAGCTATTATCATTTATCAGATGAGTAAAATGCTTGGTGGGAACCCTTTCTTTAGAAAATGAATCACGGGAGGTCACGACAGCTGACAGCCAAAAGGTACAAACATCCTCGTGATATCTACGCTTTGGTCTGACAGGTGGAGATCAGCTTGAAATAAATTAAAGGACGTCTTTTATCTAGGCTTAAATATCTGCAGTAATCACCATCACTGTGAGACATAAAGGCACACAGATGTCTTTTTATAGGTGCTATAAGAGAAAACATTCATTCGTGCCTGCGTCTCTCTGAACCCATACCTTTGGAGATCATTTTGTCTCTGAAAAACTTTTTCCGAGATATTTTTTTTTCCTCATGTTTGTTCACTCTACAGGAACTCGTGGTTTCTTTGTGCCATTATCTCAAGATAAGGTAACTATGAGTGATATGGTGTACATTTATTGCACAAGAAAACAACAAATTTTAACATTAACTGTCTAAAACAGGACAAAACGTGGAGTAATGGAGTCACAGTGGGGGTGTGCATCTCTGCCTTTGAAGAGGTTGTGATACACATTTGGTACAATGAAATTCTCAAATGATGCATTTTTATGCAGAAAAATTGTTTGTTACACCATTAAAAAATTGTTCCAAGCAGATTTTCAATTTCCAGTCTAGATAGAGACATAATTTAGGTGATACTGGGTTACTTTCGAATTGATGTAGTTTCTGTTTTTTAGAACCTTTAAGCCACCTCTCTCATTTCCTGTTTCCTGATGGACTTTGGTTTCTAAATTGACATGGAAGTTTGGCTAACTTCGTTTACTAACTGCTCTAATGTTTGCATTACAACATCACCAAAAAAACGTCTTCGTAATCGATTTTGATAGTTTTTCTTAGATTTTTTTCCAGTTTCATGAAAAATTACAGATGGAACCAGTTTGTTTGTCATTATAGATTATTCTTGTATTTGCTGTCTGTAAAAAAAAAAAAAAAAAAAGACTGACTTCCATAGCTTTATTGCAATCAAGAAAAAGGATGTTTTATGAAAAAGAAGGGAAATATAATTTCATTCAAAGGTGGTGAAAACGAGCCGTTCAAACTTTCTCAAAGTTACAAAATTCATTGAAGTGAATTTGTTGTGTCAAAGTGCTTTTGATGTAATATTACTCTATATTGTCATCCAAGTCTTGAAATTGTTCTGTCAGGAGCTGCAAAAGTTTAAAAGTCTCAGGAAAAGTTTGTTTTAAAGAAAATTACTCTGAAATCAGGTAAAAATTAGGGGTGGTGGAAATAATCGATTATTAAATGCATCGATTACGATCCATAAACGATTCTGAATCGTTTAATGAAAGGACAAAAAAACAAAAAAAAAGCTCCAAAAACCCTCGAAAATTTACGCCAGTGTCATCCGAGGATCTTGACTTGGGTTGTCATGTGGGAACGTCACCTTAATAATAAAATAACATTTATAAAGTTTTACTTTGAAAATGCAAAGGAAATTTTCTTTTTTTTTTTTTATTTATTTTTCTTATTACTTGTCCTGTCCAAAGGAAATTTTCAGTTCGTAACCCAGAGCTGCTTCCGGTTCTCTGTCTTTTTGCAGCAACATGGACGGGTCAGAGGACTGGACATAGAACTTCTGCATAAAGATTGTGTGGCGGTGAGGAGAGACGCACACATGACGGAGGTAATGCAAACATTCCAAATGATTAATGAACGTTCTATATTTTTGGCGTCAATACATCGGAGACGCACCACAGATGGTGGAAATCAGCCTTTATATTTTCAACAAATGCTTATATTCCCTGACTTTTGGAAGCAAAAGTCCTGCGTGTCATTTGAGCATGACACATTAACTTTTTCTGGATTTTTGCTCCTTTTAGATTTTACTCTGTGGGCCAGGATTCCCTTTTGAAGGCAGAGCTTAAAGGTGCTAACTTTATTTGCTCACTGAGATTCACCCTCACTTTTTGTTTTTTTTTGGCTTGTCTCTGTCCATTTACTACATCAGGGTTCACTTGCAAGTGAACCAGTATCCTTAGTTTCACTTGGAACCAAACTCTCTCTCTTGTTTCGTACTGGACTTTAGACGTGTGTCCACATCTGCCAAACGAATAAGACAAATCAAGAAGTTTAACTTTGTGGTCAACCAATTGCTCAGTGTTTAAGCGCCCAAACCCAGCCTTCCTCACCAAACGGTTCACAGACCGACACTGATGCGTGTGTCACTTACATCTTTTATTGCCTGATTATGAGGGAATTCTTATTTTGTAAAAGTACCAGAGTTTCTCCTCTACATCTATCAATGACTCACCTCTGACGCATGTGAAGACGTCTCCTCAGTTAGGTGTCTTTAACGCATCCGCTACCTTCCTAAAGAACCTGTTTTAACCGCTAAATTGAGGTGACAGCTGCAAATATCTTAGAGGATGAAACTCCTCTTCATCCTGAAGGTTGCTGGTATCAGAGGATTCATTTCAGCACCAGGTCCTGACCCATCTGAGTCTGTCTCTTTGAGCTGTACTCCAGACATTTGAACATTTTACTGTCTTTTCTAGAAGCCTTTGTCATCAGGCATTTCTCTGAAAACTATCCCTCCTCACTTTTTTCAATAAATGTTCTTAGGGTTTATGTACAGCTGTAATATTTCCTCAATAGGAACCATGTCCAGGAGAGGTTCTAGTCTGGTTTGAAAACCCTGCATTGCAACAACTCTGCACAGCTGAGGGTTTTAAATGATGTCTTCTGGACAGCTGATGATGGAAGTGATGTGTTGTCTTTCTATTGATTGACTTGACCACCAGTAGCTTCTACCGTCCAGATTAAAAGGTCTTCTTGGTGTTTGGTTGTGGATTGGAAGAAGATGGATGGATGGATGGATGGATGGATGGATGGATGGATGGATGCCAGATTCTATTCTTTAACTGCACCACTACCGTTTGGTGTACACATGGCTCTATTTTAGGACCACTTTTCTTTTCTTTGTAACTCCTTCCCAGAGAAAACACTGAGTTTTCTTTTCATTGCTACTCTAACCATAGTCAGATTTATTTACCAATAAAGAAAGGCTGTTCTGTTACACCACAACTGTCTTGTTTACAAGACTTCAAAGACTGAATAACCCTAAGCCAGAGGTGTCCAAAGTCAGTCCTCGAGGGCCAGTGTCCTACATATTTTTCCAACCAATCAGCCGTTGAAGCTCCTTATTGGCCAAACACACCTGATCCAGGTAATTAGCAGAAGATGAGGCAGGCTCGAAGAGAGGTTTTGGACACCCCTGCCCTGAGCATTTTAAGTGGTAATGATAAAAGAAAATATGAGTGATGGTGTTTTGTCCAAGCAGCTCCTCTGACCCCTTCACAGTGGAGTTGGGTCTCTTGGAACAAAAATATTTGACTCAAAAGATCCAAATAAATACTAGGGGTCTGTATTGGCAAGAGTCTGGGGATACGATACATATCCCAATACATGTTTCGCGATACGATACTTGTGGGGATATAACTGTTTTAGGACTACAACACAATCATTTTTCCCTTTTTTTTTTAAACAGCATGACTTAGAAACCAGCTTTACTTCAATATTAATGCATTTTATTCGATTCTATAAATAATTTTCCCTGAAATATTTTGTCTTTAAAGCACTTTATTGTCCTTTTTGACTGAAATTGCCCCATTTAACTCCTAACATATAATAACAATAAAAAAGTCTGATTTGCAAATGCCATTAAAACTCAACATTTTAAGCTATATGCAAATATATCAAGCTCCATGTGATCCTGGTGCAATGAGGAACAGAGATACGTGCTGATGTGGTACCAAGAGAACACAAATAAAATTAAAATGAAAGATTTGATTAGTGACTTAATCTGCAGCAATGAATAGTAAAATTCATCTTTAAGACGAACAAAGCTCCACATTTAAATCACTTTGTGTCCAACCTGGGTCTTAAACTTGACTGTCAAATTAGTTCAGTGATAAAATCCAACTTCTTTCATTTGAGGCATTTGGTAAAGATGAAAACATTTTTACTGAAACAACACATGAAGCTTTCATTACATCTGAATTACTGTAATTCTCCATATATTTTTATTACAGTAATTCTCTTTATCTCCAGATAGTCAGACTGCTGGTACGGACCACATAACCCCCGTCTTCGCTACCCTTCACAAGCTGCCTGTGAATGTTAGAGTTTATTTTAAGATAATTTTGATTGTTTTTATATCTTTAACTAAATGTTCTTCTTTGAGCTTCTCTCTCCCCACACCCTAACCCGGTGCCTCGGGTCGACTGATCAGTTACTGCTGGAGGTCCAAGAAGATTCTCAGAGGGGAACAAGCGTTTTCAATATGTGCACTGAAGCTGTGCGTTGCTGCTGGGCATTCGGCCGGCATTTTTACTGTCCATTTTTATAGAACTTCTTAAAACCCATTTTTATCATCAAGCTTTTGACACAGCATGAGATTCTGCTCTGGTGAGGCTTTTTTTTTTTTCTTTTCACTTGCTCTTGCTTTTCCCGTGTTCTTGTTTTACTATTGTATTTTTTTTAACTATCTAACATTGTTGTTTTTATTGCTTGTAGATTTTACTGTACAGCCTTGCTGTACGTCGGTCATATTAAGATGCCATATTAATAAATAAACTATAACTACACGATTACTATAACTTTTCCCTTAAATGTTAAGGGATGCCAGAAGCTAAAAAAAGGATTCCAATTTAATCTTTGTACAAGCACCATCCAGAAAATTTTGACATGTAAAAGGTGGTAGACCGCCGCCCTGACCCACATACTGTAAGTTCATACACTTCCATGTTACAAAAGCTGCACCTTCAACTCACCATTTTTTTTTAAACTAAAAAAATAAATATATAGAGGTTGAAAGTGTTGACTTGCTGAACTACCAGCAGTGGTCACATTTTTCAAGCAGATTTAAGGTAAAACATTCATCAAAAACACAAATTTAACTTTTTACAACTTTCTGTTAGCAATACATTTAACACTAGAACACTTTCACTATAAAAAGTTACACCATCACTTTTGCTGGGTAATTTTTACCCCATATAATTTACTAAATAAGTATTTGTCATAAAAAAATTGATCAAAATATGACAACACATGATAAATTAGGGTAGATTTCTTTTATTTTCAACTTTGGTTTATGAAAGAAAATAGAAAATATAAACTTAGGAAGATTCTAAAAACATGCTTGAAAATGACAGAAAAATTAGGAATTTGAGAACAAAAGATTCCTAAAAAAAAAAAAAATAATGATACAAGAGACTTAGTCTTTGATCCACCCATTCCTGGGACATGTATGACCATTACCCAGGACCCATGACACTCGGAAAAATGCAATATATTGGAAATCAGGTAAATACTTTTGCTCATCTGTATCTCTGTTTAGAATTTTGTCCTCACTTTTTAGATTAATTTGTTTTGCACTTTTAGTTGCAACAAAAATATTTGACTCAAAAGATGCAAATAAATTAAAAGGGGTCTGTATTGGCATGAGTCTGGGGATACGATACATGTTTCGCGATATGATACTTTTCCTGATATAGCCATTTTAGGGCCACACCACAAACATTTTTCCTTTTTTTTTTAATAGTATGACTTACTTCAATATTAATCCATCTTTTATTGTAACAAAATGGTAAAATTAATTTTATTTAATGATTGCAACATTAAGCTCTGCAACTGTGAATACGATGAAAACATCATAAACTGTTTTCAAAAATTACCCAATTCTATAAATAATAATCGCTGAAATATTTTGTCTTTAAAGCACTTTATTGTCACCTCTTCAGTCCTTTTTGACTGAAATTGCCCCACTTAACTCATATAATAACAATAAAAAATGTCTGATTTGCAAATGCCATTAAAACTCAACATTTCAAGCTATATGCAAATATATCAAGCTCCATGTGATCCTGGTGCAATGAGGAACAGAGATACGTGCTGATGTGGTACCAAGAGAACACAAATAAAATTAAAATGAAAGATTTGATTAGTGACTTAATGTGCAGCAATGAATAGTAAAATTCATCTTTAAGACGAACAAATTATATAGATGACAGCTCTTGTTCATCCTTTAAATTGAAAGGAGACAATGCTAGTTAAGAGTTATATTCCCAGCGGTATGCTTTTTCTCGCAGGCGTCAACCACTGCTGTTTAATGTACACTCATGCCCCATCTACCTTCTCTTCCATTATTCCACTCTCCAAACCTTCGTCTCATGCACACTTTCCCCAGGCCCCATGCTGGCCCGCTCTATTTATTGAATACATCTTTTACTCTGCAACATTTTTCCACCTGAGCTGGCAGCTGCAACTTTTATGGGGGGGGTGCTGCACACAAGGCCACGGAGAGAAGAGGACCCTTACATTTTCACTGCACGCATCATGCTCCAGCGAACGAGGGGCCATCTAGACTGGAATGAACTAACAGGGAAGATGACTTAGACTTTTTTTTTTTTTTTCCTCTTGTTTTTCTTTTTGTTTATATTATTTAAGAAGGGAGCGATAGCGGCGTTCGGCATCGTCTCTTACTTCGCTTCATGAAAAAGTAACAAGAAGTCAATTGAAGGCCACCAACTGGGAGGACACAGAATAGGGGTTTGAAAGGGTAAGTAAACAGAAAACTGATCAACAAACCAATCTATTATTCAGTGCCATTTTTTTTTTGGACAAGATCAGTTTTTAAATGTGTCTAATTTATAATGCAATTGGGAAAAAAAAGCTTTATAAACTGCAAATTTGTGGAAAAACGTTGGAATTTTTTAGGGGGCAAAGGTGTAATATTATTTAAAAAAGTAGGATTTACATTTTTGCATGCTTGAAATAAACACCACGGTGTTGCTTCCGTCCATGAGGAGTCTAAACTTTACAAGGCAACATGCTAATTCTGTCATATCATGTAACCCTATTAGACACAGGTCAAAACAGTACCAGTGTGGATGTGAAACTCACTCCATTAAACTGAAGGCCGGCTTTGTATTCATGGCAAAAGAGAGTCTTTCCAGCAGAATTACACCAGCTTTGTGTAAATAATCAAGCGTTGACCTGTGGGGTTAAACCCTGTAATTGAAGTGATACTTCAAAGAGACGACTAGCACCTTCCCCAAGCGGCAAAACGCCGCATGCATCAAACAAGGGAGACAAGAGGGGGTTTGGGGGGGGGAGTCCGCTCTGCTCATGCACATGCATAGACACAGACTTGTGCTTCCACACAAAATGAGTGTGGAGACAAAAAAGAGGGAGGTTGGTGACACTACGGGTGTGCCTATTCTGTTGTGCTTGCACTGCTACTGTCTTCATTTTTTCTTACTTTTGATAGGAAAACTGAATTTAAACTACTATTAAAAATAATGTGTTATTTAATGTCACAAATAATTTGCATTTACTTGAAAAACATAAATTTGTCGGTGAAATCCTTGAAATACATTGATATAAAATGTATTAATATTTGCAAAACAATTTACTACTGTTCAACTATTTATGAATGGATTGCAACCCTGATAGGAGCAAAGCGTTTAAAGAAACCCACATCTGAATGCATAAATAAATAAAATCCGAGAAAACTAACAATCTGCATCTGTGAAAAATAACGAACCATAAAGAGAAACACCACCAACCCCCCCTTCCTTTTTTCTTTGACAGCATCAGAAACAGCTCTGACCCCCATCTATCCCCATGGCGACAAGAACCACATGCAGACCCGATGCTGAGCCATTTTGCACCAGCCTCGCTTTGCCACAGCACAAAGTCACTTTAGTGCCAGTTCTCCTCGCCAGCAAGCTCAGAAACATTTGCTCCACTGCAATTCAATTAGAGGCTGTAAACAAGTGACAAAGGCACAGAGAGGCGAACTGGCAGCCTCAACTGAACATGAATCAGCGAGCTGGTGGAGAGGGAGGAAATGAGCTGTCTGTCACACCGCGAGGAGTGACTGGCGTTGCTGTAATCAGTTGTTTACAGTAGTTACACTGGTGATGCCCACCTTATAGAACCGTGTGAAGCAGTATCTCCTTAACCCCGCCCCTCCACACACCTCCAGCGTAGAGTCGAAGCCAGTCGAGAGAGGCAGATTGATCCCTGGATTCTGCGTTGCTACAGGCCTCCTTCCCTCATTAATTTTGCTGATTCCACCAGATGGGAAACAAAATATTAATTTTATTCAGCCCTAGGCGCAGGCTCTCTCTTAAGGTGTTCACTAAATCACCAGGGTTTCATGGAGACGCTCTGATGTCACAGCCTGACAATAAAACTCCTGCGCCGGTGGGTGGGACAAAAGGTTCGTACTGTCATAAATGTAATTAATTGTGTGGCAGAAATGATTAATTTATCAGAAAAAGAAGAAGCTGACGTGACGGGCTAAGATGCCCAGCCATGCCTTCAGAGTGGAAGTATATGCTCGCTTGAATTATGCAAATTAATTGACTCTTTCAATGTGGCATAAAATGCTAGTGCAACTACATTGCATGGTACATTAGTCTGTTCATCCAATAAAACTGCATTCTTTACAAGTGAATCCATGACTCCGAGGGCTCCAGGAGACAATTCAGTCCCGACGCAGATGTGAGAGTTTGGCAGAAAGTAAAGAAGTATGCAGGGGGGCTGAGAAAAGACATGTACTTCTATGAATATAGAGATTTCTGACCCCAAAGAGGACACCAATTGCATAGACGCCTCTGTAAATTTGGTACAAGTGTTTCCAACTCCACCCCCCCAAAAACCATCAGGCCTTTTGTTTAAGGATGAGATGACAACTTAGTTTCTTGGTCACATCTAAAGAACCATGGATCATTGGTTTTATTGCAGTGTTGCAGCGCTGCCCTCCCACCCGCAGAGCCAAAGTGGAAATTGGCAATGACAAGGCATGTACTCATGCACAACTCACACTCCGACAAATACACGCCTAATTATAGGCACCGCTTTACCACATTCAAACTCCAGCGAAGGATGATGACATCCTCAAAGGCACAAACATGTGGACAAATAAGAAAGAGGGCTGCTTCACAAAACGATGCTTGTTTAGTGTTGTTCACGCAAAGTTTGTCTGTAGGCAACACATTCTCACTCCCAACTCGTCACATATTGACGTTTGGCTAAGGACCCCTCCGCGTCAAAAACTGACGTTTCACGCGTCCCCAACTCATCGTTTTTCCATGTGCTGGCTGTTCCCAATAAATCACGGGTCCCCAACCTCCAGGCCGCAATTTAGAATGGCCTAGTACTGGGAGGCGGAGCGCACCGGGACCTAACCCAACACTGGTACCCTAACCCTTACCCATGCCAGTTCGTGTCCAGTAACACATTCATGCCTGGATTGCACCAGGAATCGCATCTGGTACCAGTTTAAGTCCAGTACTGCATCTGGTGCCACGTCTTGTGCTGGGTTAGAGTATACACTATAAATATATATATATATAATATATATATATATATATATATATAATATATATAGAGAGAGTTTGGATAACAGTACTGGAAACGTCCCGAGGATCAGTCATCAAAAGACGACGAGTTAGGGACACCCAAAATGTCAAAAAGTAACGCAAAGGGGTCTTTAACCAAATTTCCAAATGTGGCAACTTGAGAATGTGTTTATGTAAAATAGAACCAATCATTAATTGTATAAGCAGGAACTAGACATAACAAATTTCGAGGTTCCCCATTGGAGATGCATTGCCTCCGCCCCTTGCAAAATCAGTTCAGGGCCTCCACCATCACTTCCTGATACGTCTACCGCCATATTGCAAACAATCGCAACCCTTTGAGAGTGATTAGTCCGAGTTGACCTGAGTCATGTTTTTAGAAGAACTACTGTCACCAATGAGTGAGCTTGTTTGAAGTCCACACCCCTTCCACTTAAAGCAAGCAAGGTAGAAGCATTTGAGGCGGGACCAGCGGGCACCACATGCTTTTACTGAGGCATCTGATTGGTCCGTTTATAGCTTGACTTACTTGAAATAAAGAAGAACTATCTTTGAAAAAAATAGGATTTGAAACAATGTGTTGAGAAAAATGCTTCAGAGCAAGAATGGTTATTCTGACAAATAAAATGACTGAGAAATAACTATATTTCTCCATATCTATGTGACTTTAGCCTTTTTGCAAACCCATACTTCCTATTTGGAATACAAGAAGGGAGGGGTTGATCAGTCCAGTTCCTACTTATACAGTCAATGGGATAAACCCAGGAATTTAAAACAATCAAAACACTGGAAATTTGGTCAAAAACTAATTTCGCTACTGAAAGAATGGTGTTTTTGTCCTCTTTTTTTCTCATTGACTCACCTTTTTGGCCTCCGTACAACCAAGTGACGCTGCAGACCCGTCAGCATTGGAAAGGGAGAGCGCAGCCAGAGAGCTACATCGCCACCTAATGAAAGCGTGAGCAAGTCGTTCTCTCCCTCCCTGCCTGCTCTAAAGCCACCTCTTCACCCCTCCAGCCACTCTCCCCACCCCCCCAAATTTGATATACATGTGTCAAGGCAACGTGACAAATAGCACATATTAATTAGGCACTAGGTCAGGCAAGATTGCTGTTAATAACGATGGAAAAGGGTAAGGTTGGATTTAATTGCCTGTGACATCAAAGTCAAGTGACTGGTATTTCAAGCATCATTTAAAATGTTTGATATTGAGGCCATTGTACTCACATAAAGAACATCTAAAAATATAAAAGTAGACTGATGGAGAGGAAAATACCTACATGCTCTTGCTGCAGCTATTCTGAAGCTAATAACATCTCTCTGCTGATAAATTGACTAGATCCTGATGGAAAGAACATTGCGGTTGCCCCTGACTGACTATCACTCCCTCGATTTGCCATCTCAAGCTATTCACTCGCTTTTTATATCACTTGTACACTGGGAAGGAAGAAATAATAACTTCAACATCAAGTACCGACGTGGAGGGAGTAAATTTGCCCGGTTTGTTTTGAAGGCACTTGTAATGGTGTTTTTATCACATTGTGCATCTACTAAAAAAAAATAATAAATGAGAAAAGACAAATGGATAAAGCTTTTGTTCTTGTAAATTACTTATTGATGGTGCACTAATACTGCAGCTTACATGCTTTTGTGCAAAAAAAAATCACAAATCCTGAGTTTTACAATGAAAAGACTTCAAATATATCAAATGGTTCTTCTAAGCTCCTGCAAACAGAACAGATGCCACTGAAAGGAGGGAAAAAAAGAAAGAAAACAGGCTGCAACTGAGATTTTCCATGTTGAAGAAAGACTGCTATAATCAGCTGTGTGTCATGATGACTGATTATTTGGGGCCCCTATCAGATTGTGGCTGTTGCAGGTTGCCGCGGCAACGCCGTCCTCCTGTCGGGCGTACTGCTAACCCTGAAATTAGTGCCGAGGTGTGGCGCCACCCCAAACTGTGCTCCACTCCTTTTGTTGAGCCCGCCCTGGTCTGCTGTCCACAGCAACGCCAAAACCTGTTGAAAAGATAAGCTCCGATTACACACACAAAAGTGGTGGCCAGTTAGACCAAACAAGGCAGGTGAAATGGGGGGATGGCTCATAGACTTCAGTGCCTGGAATCATAATTATCACTCACAGTGGAATACATAAAGACTTTTACAAGCTTTCTTGGATTTTGAACACTTCTACATACTTTTACCATCTGCATTCGACTTTTACAGCATGGGTCTGTTTGAAACAAGCCCCAGGATGGTGTCTCCAGCAGTCTATTCAGACCTCCGCTGTCAAGCTTTTAATCCAAAACAGCTCAAAAGAGGACTTATCAGAGCCAGTCGTTGATCATTACAAGACATGGCGGCTGTGCTGAAAGCCGCACTTCCTTTTAACCTCATCCAACGCTGATCTCCTCTGACAGAATTGCTTCATCCTTCCGCACCTTAATGGGCTGTACCTCCAGCCTGCGTGGAAACAACCGCGCCCGGTACACGGAGTGCCATTTCTCTGCACTTGTGCAACGCAATAAGACTCACCAGGTGCGCTCCCTTTCCTAAATTAGGTGATCAACAGGGAGGCGAAACTGGCATCCTGATGATCCCCCGCCACCCGCACGGCACAGCGTTGGGGAAATGGCCTATTATTTTCCACAAGCGTTAAAAATAATTTACTGTCCTTAAAGTCTTTGATTTCCACCAGTAATAATAAAAAAAAAGAACAATTCGGAACAGGATGTTGGAGAGAATAGAGAACAAAAAGTACATGTTTTGCACCTTTTTATCCATAAATTTGATACCTCGGGTGATAATAAAGTTCGTTTAAAGAGGTTACAAATTTTGACTGTGAAAATAGTCAAAAACTATTCAAACGATGACTTTTGAAGTATCTTTCCACCTGCTTTATAATAAATATGCTGCGAGAAATGTTTCAATCTGGATTTTAGCGGATATAATGGTTCTATTATGGTTTATCTCAACAAATGATGATATTGCAACAACTAAACAGGCCAGAGTGGTCAGGGGCCTCTTGCAAAGGTGAAGAAAGAGAAATACATATTGATAAGATGCAGCGGTGGGCCCCTGTAGTCCCTTTCCCGAGAAAGGCCACAGACTGGAATTATAATGAGTAGGATTAACACCCCCTACCAATGCTGTTTCTCCTCCTCACCCCCCAACACACTCTCTCTCACACACATGCTCACGTTTGTTCCCCACAAGCACTTCTGCTGGCGTGTCTGCCCTGCACGAAGGACAGGAAACCGAGTGCCAGCGAGGAACACACTGGCGTTAATTAACAACATCTGACACAGATGCCACGCTTGTACTCGCTCAAGAGGTGGTCCAGCACTTTATTTCATTTTGGTTATTTCCTTTCATTTTTTCCCCTCCCCTTTTTCTCTCCTTGCTTGATTCACTTCTTAATCTCCTTGACATGCTGTCCTCTCTTTGCGTTGGAGACGTGAGGTTCGAGGCGGCTTTGAATGCAATTAACTTTCCACTTGTCAGGCACTTTTGTTTAATATTGAATGAGCCTTCGCTCACGATTGGGAAGCTGGAAAGTCTCGTGGCAGAGATGAACGTGGCGATATTCAGCGACATTCACACCTTGCTTTGCTCTAATCTGTTTGCTCTCTCTGATACCCCAAATATTGTGACACCACAAACGACACCAAGGCGCTGCAGTGCTGCCAGTTGCCCCCATGTGCCACCCAGAGGAGGGTTCGCATTGAAGAGCCATTTCACAACATGACTTAGGAGGCAAAAGTCAAGCTTTCAATCAAAGGCAGCGAAAGAAAAGGCCGTCAGACGTCGGTAATTAGCCCGAGCTTTCACTGCGCTGGAGTTCCACCGACACGAAGAGTGCAAGTGACACGTGTGCTCGGTCCCGTATCTGCACCGCTAATCAGCCGACCTCAAACTAAAATAGATGTGTGACTTGCCAACTTGTCTGCAGACGTGTTGATAAGTGGCACATATGTCAAACCATTATTTGTGATGCAACTGCGAGGGGAAGAAGCGAGCCTTGAGCTCCGGCTCCACACTGTACAAGAACAAAGAGCAGAGGTGAGGATGGGTAATAATCTCTCGCTGTCTTGAGGGACCGTTCACCCATCAGGGGCCCTCCGTGTGCTCCCAGAGCAGGTCGGGAGGAGATGTGGCGTTTTCTAAAGCGGCCAAACACTTTCTGCTTCATCTGCTGTTCGTCTTTTGGTGGCGACCTGGACTCCCTCCTGACCTGCCTCTCGTAATGACCGTCGTACATCATGCCTTAAGTGCTGCAGCCCTCCTCGGCTGATGTCACCGGCCTGTCCGGCGTTCATTTCCCTCCAACCTACTGAGTCTTGGACCGGGGCCATGGCAGGGAAATTAAAAATACATCATGTGATTCATCTTCTCAGTGTCCCCCAGCTCCAAGGGGGCCAGGCCGCTGAGGATCAGTCATCACAAATGACGGCTGCCCTGTCAGTCTAGGTGTGTCCTTCTGCTTTTGACAGAAAAAAAGTCCTTAAATGACCGTTCCAGTTCAACTTTTGCACCAGTTTTACTCATCAGTGATCAATAATGGAGTATTTGCTGACATGTTGACAGTTTTAATTTTCCTGAGCTGGAGGATGAAACACCTGTCAATATATGGAGGGGAGCTCAGAGGCTGAAGGGGTGGGGCTGCTCAAATGTTATGCTGCCGCCACCTGCTGGTAAGCAGCTTTTGAAGCCATTTCACCCCCTCCCCTTCTCTGCCATTCAAACTCACCCCCCTCCAAAAAAAAAAAAAAAAAAGTAGCAAACAGTAAACCCCTGAACCTCTGTTTATTCTGAAGCTTTTTTTTTTTTTTCACCTGCTGGTAAGCAGCTAAATGTTGTTAAAACCCCTGAACCTCTTTTCTGAAGCTTTTTTTTTTTTTTTTTTTTTTTTTTTTTTAAATGGCTGCATTTTAAAATGACCAGATATATGGCGCTGTGTAATTCTATCCTGCTCTGAGGAGGTTGCAAAAAAAAGGTCAACCAGGACGAAAGGTCACAGATGATAAATGATATATGTTTCATTTCTCCGGAAGAATAAAATAAAACCGCTTCTATTGGAACATTCCTGCATCTTTTTTGCAAGACTTCAGTCTGGTCTGTTCTAAAATAAAGCACATTGCAGTGTCCTCACTAATGGTCATATCCAACATTGACTGCAGGAGGTAAGTCTAACAAAATCAGTATGCAAAAGACCTGCCCTGGCGAGGCCCATAATTTCCTGGCAAATCATTTCTGTTTTTCAGAAGAAAGCAGAAGAAACAATAGCATTCTGAGCATGTGCGGTGTCCCCACAGAAGCTGCATTTAAATAACTTAACCCGAGACAGCAGGTGGGATGAGATGAAATCAGGTAAAAATGCAGAATAGAGCAGAGCGTCTTTGCTGATCAGCTCTGACTTCTTGCGCCCCGACGGCGTGAGCGGGGGGAAAAAAACAAAGCTTTCGAGCGCGCGGGGCTGTGGCGCGCGCGCGCTCTTTTCTAATCTGCGGCGGACAGGCTGGCCGCGGCATGCTGCGACATCTTTGTCATGACTTAACTCAATTAAACATATATCCGCCTGACTTTGTTTTGACCCAAACAGACCTTCAACTTGGAAACAAAAGTCTGGCCCTCGAGTGTGAAGCAGAAACTTTTTTTACTGGATTAAGAAAAAAAAAAAAAAGTGGACATATATTCTTAATAATGGCGCAACTAACTGTGGTTAAATGTCACCACAGACAAATGTTTCACCCAAAAGCCGGATTTATTCAAATAACTACAAGTCTGAATGTTAATTGCACACCGTTTCCCAATTATAAAGAGCTGCATAAATCAGCGGCCTGTACGAAATTAGGCTGCACTTTTAAAGTCCCTTGCTGGTCTGCAGGAGGACGCCCGCATCTCTATAAATCAAAGCCTGAAGCCTCCAGGACTGTTGCAGGGACCGCCGGCCGCTCTGCGCGCCACAGACAGGCGTTCTGATGACAGAAATAGTCTTATAGTTTTTTTTCTTCATATATTGAAAAGGAAAATGTTTATTTTAGGTTAAAAAGATTTATAATTATCATTATTATCAATATTTGAAGGAGTCCTCGTTAAAAATTTTTTTTTTTTTTCCTGTTTAATTTAAAATAAAGTGTCTTATTTTTCCAAATTTAATAAACTTTAATTTTTTTTTATGGTTTGTTTCAGCCTTTTGATAAAACTGCAACTTTTCTCCATTTTCTCCACTATTTTCCATTTTTCTCACATTACTAACAAAAATCCAGAATACATCCTGTTGTCAACTCTTTTAACTTTCAAACTGAGTAAGAAAAGTTCTCAAAATTTCATTTAAAAAAATCCAATATTTCAAAATCCCAGTTTTGTTTATTTCTTTATTTTTGTCTTGGATAAATAACATTTATTTTTATGTACTTTGCAGACACTACTGGTAATGCATTAGGGCAAAAATGTTAAGTTGCTATGTGGTTTACAAACTATTTTGTCATAAATTAAGGAAACAGCAGAAAAAATTATTACTTTAAAGGATATAATGCAAAAACTACTCTTAAAAAAAAGACTATTTCCTTTGCTGGGGTAAAATAAAATAAGAATATATTTGGATAATGACCTGAAAAAGTGTTTAATTATTTTGAGTTTAAACATAAAAAACAAAATGATTTATTTGTATGATGAATTATAGTGTTACAGATTGTGTTTCAGTTATAATTATTGATTTTGTGTTTGTTTTTATAGGGCCCACTAATTTATATCAAATAATAATAATGGGATATGGATTTTAAAAAACTAAAAAAAAAAGATATAGTCCTATTTTTATAAATATTGTCTTTTATTTTGACACATTACGCTTTAGTGTATCAAAAGTATTCCGTCTTTAAGCAGGTAATTGTTTTTAAGAGCTCCTGCCTTCAGCAGCAGTGAGTCGAGAAGCCTCTCAGCCCTCCAGTGAACACGTCTCTCTCTGTGTGTCTGCGTTATAACCTCCATCAGGGTTTCATATTTCCCTCTTCCCTCATCTGTCCCAGCATGGAAGCCCTAATATGCATGTCTCCGTACCGACACGCTCTGACTAAATGGTCACATTTGCACATCTTTTTTGCAGCCCATGTCCAATCCCCTCGCTCTGTTAATGTGAGTTAATTTCTTCTCCCGAAATAATACTTTGGAAAATCATTCTTACAAAGTGCTACATCATTTATTGCGAGGACTTCGGTGAACTTCCTTGAAAAATTAATGCCTTTAATTTTGGTTGATGGCAACATCAGTGCAGCTCTGTAAATTGCACTTTAATGAGATTTTGCTACAGGGGATAATCTGCAACTGACAGAAAAAACATCTTGAAAACATCTGTAGACCTACAATTTCACCCTGACGGTTCTACCCCCTGTAACTCTCAGAGCTGAGGGATGAGCAGAAAAATGGTCACTTCGTGAGCGCAACTTCATAATTTAAACACTTCAAAGTTAAACTTCAAAAAGTAAACCGAGAATATTTATTTTAATGAGTGAGTAGGGACAGGAAGCAGTTGGAGGACATGATCTTTCTGCAAGGAAATTACGATCATCTATTAGCATCTTGTGTCCACTAAGATGTACTTGAGTAGGAACATTTTCTGCCTTTAAATTTCACACACCATGAAAAATTCTGCACAAACTGAGCTGACACTCTGTAAAATGATTTTTTTTGTTTTAAATCAAATACGCTTCCAACTTGAATCGAGATGACAACCAGTCTAAAAATCCACAAAATGTTCCTCTTCTTAATAAAAAGGAGCCAAAAAAAATCCTTTTCCCTGAACAAAGAGACGCGGCCCGGCAACTAGGGAGAAGGATTTGGATGCTGTCCAGCAAACCTCAGACTGGGTCATCTGCAGACTGAGCGAAGCCAAAAGTCCCAAATTAAGCTGACTGATTCAATCTCATCAACATGACACGTTTAATGCATCTTTTTCACACTCATCGGATCCCTTTACAGCTTCACGGTGTTGATCTTGTCTTTTGGAAAGTTATTTTTCTCTGTGAAAAGAAGCCGCATGGAGGATCTGTGAATGTCTCGTTACTATTTTATGGATGTGTCCAAACATTTCCACCTGGTCTCCATCTCCCTCATATGCTCTTTATTTCCTTTCCGTTTTCCGTCAGTCTCCCTAACGCCTGATCGAGCTGTCTTTTGAAAAATTTGCCTCGCTCAAGCAAATAGAAGTCATGGCGACTTGGGATGTAACCTGTCCTTATATGAAGGAGAGAAAAAAACTTGATGCTTTCCACGTGAAAACCCAATTCCAAAGGTGAGGAAGGCGTGTTTCTAAGTGTTTCATTGTGAGAAATTGTCTCCTTTGGCTTCTCAGTCTGCCTCATATCACACGTGGAAGAAGCATCCTGTTTGATCATTTAAACCTCAGGAGAGATGCTGGGATTGCACCAACAAAAATGTAACAATTGTAGGAAAGCAACCATGCTTTTCTCCTATTTCTACACCAACTTCTTTTTTTTTTTTTTTCCCCCAAGAGTGACACGATTAAATCAGTGGAGCTGATTGTTGCTGCGGCCGGTGCCAAGTTGGGATCACGCTCCCAGCACGGTTCTGGATCTTCCGCGGCTTGAGCAGACATCTCCTGTCTGGTTGGTGGCCTGGCTGCACTGTCGGGATGGCAGCACCTGTCAGAGCCAGCCTCATCATGCCAGCATCTCACTAGGAGCTCCTGAACCCAAACGAAACGCCGGCCTGAAATGTGGCTTCTCTCCTCATCGCAAACACTCCAACCCCTGTTGAAATACAGTGTGTCCGGCGCTTGTGCGTGTGCTCGAACGTCTGTGTTGTGTTGTGTGTGTGTGTGTTGTGGTCTTGGTCTCTTGCTTTCCCTGGCTGTCTCCCTCCATCTCTCGCATGATTTCCCTGACTTGGTCTCCCCGGGGGTTAGTCATCTTGGTCATCAGCTCCACTTGCAGGTCAATTGTAGCAGCAAGTGGTCGGCCAAACAATGCAAAAAAAAAAAAAAAGAAGCACCACCACTCTGCTCGCATCACCAGTGCATGACAAGATCAGACCAAAAAGCTGGCAATAAACAAGCCAATGAGTTGTGTGAGAGACTTGCTGAAGCACTTCAAACGCATGAAGAGAATATGTTAAAAAAATAGAGAAACCTGCTACATATTCGCATCATGTATGCCTCCGTGAATCCTCAAGTGACTGGTTGTTTTTCTTTTTTTTTTTTTTTTTTCTAGCCGCTCTCCAGTGGAGGAAACAGTCCTGCCAGGGCAAATTAACTGGAGAGCCTTTGCACACAGGCCCCATAGACTAATGAAGAGGCCCAGAGGATATTTGCAGGGTCACACAAAGAAGCTGGTGGAGATGCTGAAAGAAAATTGGACACTAAGCGGGATGCTTCAAACTACTGCAGGCCTTGCTCGTAGGGAACCATCACGACGAGAGTCGTCCTAGTTTTTAGTTATTGCATTCTCTCATGAAATGACATGATTATTCAAAGAACATCTGCGTGTTTAACAGAGGAACTGTCATCATATCGCTTTACCCTGCAGACCCACAAAGGGAAACATTTATCTGAGACCAAAGTACATTTATTGGCTCCAAAGGCATACTGTAAACCCACAGGATATTTCAATTTGAAGACACTTAACTCCGGCACTGTTGCAGTCATCGCCAACAATGTGACATTTAGAGTTTAAGTAGCAAGAATGATGGCAGCGTCAAATATTATGCACCAGTCAAGGGCAGCGACCGCATTGCATGAACGCTGCCATCCACTCATGGTTTATCACACTAGATAAATAAGGAATCCAACTGTTTGCCCAATGTGATGTAAAAATCAATTTATATGCCTGACCTTAGGTTTTGTTCTAAGCCCCACAGCCTTTTGTAATTTAGAAACCTGTGGTGTACTTATTGAACATGAGAACTGTAATATTTTAATCCCCTTCTTTTCATCCGTTTATGGCTAAATATCCCAGATTTTCTTGGAGTTTTTATTTCTTTCCGCCGAAAAGAAGTTGCAATTACACACTCTAACAATCTGCTTTATCTGATTAATCGTATTCCGCGAGGTTGTTTGATAAATAAGGAAATGCGTCAAGGCTTGCACCAGAGTATGGTAATTAAAGTGAAAAATACTGTCACATTGTAAATCCTTAATTGGACTCCCGGAGCGATATTGAAAATTTGTCTTTGATAATAGGTGATGACAGGGGACAGAAAAACAAAGCATGTTGAATGTGTCCTTGGAAGTTCAATCTATCAGAACATAGAAACCAGCTAATTTAGCATGGCTCATTCCGAGGAGCTCCAGGTAATGCACTTTTAATCATCTTAGTTCAGCGTCTCGGTGAAACAATAAAGCAGAAAGAAGCCCTGCGCTCTGAGAGGATAATGTTTCTCTAGGTGTTGCTTTTTAAATAGAAAACGATTAATAAAGTGTGGCTAAGAGCTCCATTATCTCACTAACTTCTAGATCTAGAGTGTCGTGTCACTAAAATGACCCCAAAAGCAGGACTTTGTCAGCAGGAGTCAGTCAAATCAAGTGTGTGAACTGACCTCACATTCCACTGCTTGGACAGGTTGTGCACTTGTTAAAACAATCGCACATCAAAGATAAAAGTTTTGGGGTGTTTACTATTCTCTTGTTAACAGCGCCCCCAGCCATCTGTGAAGTGGCGCACACCTGCTTCACCCCGGGCTCGTAATGGCTTTTCTCAATGTGCTTTTGGGTCTTCAACTCTTCAAGGAGACTAGGCTGTTGCAGACCTGTCAAAGCGGGATCATCAAGCAGACGCAAAGCACCTTCGTTTCCACTCGCACAATTATGAATATTGTAAGGCGTTCAAAATGATCAATTTCGCAGGCTCTGCCACCAGAGGAGTTATTAAAGCACTTTGTGTTGATTTGAATGTTCCTTTTGCGGCGTCTTTAAGCACTCCCAACTGAGAGAACTTAGAAGAGTCGTCCCCGAACATGAACTTGAATGGCTTGAAGCAGGAAAGCTCATTTGTCTGAGCAAAGACACATCTTTCAAATTGGTTTTGTTAAAAATCAAGATGATTTTGAAAGAAATATCAACAGGTTAACAACTGAAATTCCTACAATTTTCTGGGTTTTTTTAATAGATTAAAAGATACCGGCTGAAAATTCGAAGACCAGAAGACGACACACGGCTACAAGTAAGTTTTGTTTGCATTTACATTTGACCAAATCAAATGCAACTTGAGGCTCTGGGGCCACATGTGGCTCTTTGACCCCTCCATTGTGACTCTCTGGTTGAGGAGAATTGAAATGTTTTTTATTTTAAAAATTAGCCTACTTTTCTGACTATGATGCACATTCATCAAAACAAAACAGTCAAACTTTTTAAAATCATTCTCAAACATTTGAAGAATAGTTCATATCACTCCACCAGGATCCTGACTACAGTTCCCACAATTAGGGCTGGGTTAATAAAATCGATTCATTGATTTGAATCAATTTAAGCTTAATAGATGAATAATCAATTCATTAAAGATATAAATTGATTTAGCTCATAAAGGTAAATTATGCTAGCTTGATGCTAACGTTTAATGGAATTTCCCATAGGACGGCTAATGCTAATGCACAGTCAGCGTAAACATAAATTGTTGACTAAATGAAAATCTTTATAAACTCACACGCATGAATTTTTAAACCCTTTAAAGGAAACATTTTTTAAAGTAAACATTTGTGGTCTAAAGCTTAACTTTTTTCCTCATACTCTCTTCTTCTTCTGGACTTAGGCATAATGCTGTAGTGCAATCGCCACCTAGAGGCCAAACTGAAACACCCTCCAGAAGGAGCAGAACAATGTTGACAATGTTAATGATTTGAACATTTTTGTTAAACTTCTCTTTTTCAGAAACAATGTATGTTATTAACAATCTCCTTATTTTACTAATAAATTTGACAGTATGTGAACTGGATCAGATTGATATAAATATATTAAAATAATATAGTAGATTATTAATATATTTCTAAACAAATTATGTGTACTCAAAATTGAATTGAATTGAAGAATCGAGGAAAAGAAAAAAATTGGAATCAAATCGATTCTGGATATTATAATCGAAACACAGCCTACCCACAATGTCTAAATGTTTTGGTACAACTATGAAGTTGTAGTGATTGTTGGAGCAGAGTGCCGTGTACCACCAAACTTTGGGTCAGTAAGCACCATAAGGATTCAGATTTTGGATTAGAAAGCAGACTGTTTCAAGGGTTTTAATTGTGCCATGCTGTTCGAAAAGCACAACAAGGGTCACTAATTACCTCTGAATTATTTATACACATGAATTTCCACCAATAACTATAAAATAAACAGATTTTTTAATTACTACTGGCATTAAACTACCTACTACAACATTTTCTTCAGAGATGATCCAATGTTTTTTATTTTGAAAGGGAGTCACGTGAAACATTATAACCGATTTCATATTTAGAAAAAAAAAATGTGATTATTTTGCAATGTTTATGTTTTATTCATGCACAAATAGAATAATTTGTTGATTTTTATCATAATAATAAAAATAACATGAATACAACCGAGTGTCTTATTTTTGTAAGACTTTGTGGCTCCCGCTGAGTCGTGGTTGGTGAGAAATTGACCCAATTGGCTGTTTATGTGTAGAAGGTTGCAGACCCCTGGACTAAATCAAGTGAAATATTCCAGAGTGAGATACAGAAATGTCTGGTTTTAGGGACGGTTGCATCGCATCAATATTCTTAATATCTTTGAAGTATTGGATTTATACTAATGCCGCAAAGCTGAACCCTGTCAAATGGACTTTGACAAGACCCTTCTGGGTCCTTTGAACTTGCTATAGGGTCAGTTTCTAGTCTGTCAGGGGAGGGCGCAGCATCGTGGTCACTCTGTGGTCATCACCCCCTTTCTGCTCTCGACCACTGTATCTGTTTCCAAATGGGTCTGACACAGGCCTTAGACGTACCCTGCTGAGGTCCTCTGAAACCAGAGACCCTTGAAGTGGACGTCTGCCTGAGTGTCCAGTGGGCTCCCCCAGAAACCCTTTACACATCCAAGGAGTCCAAATGTGGTTTGCAGCATGAAGACACTCTGGACACCGCCTGGTCAGTGGGGCGTATCCCCGCCCCCCGACGCCTTGGCCCTACAAACCACCTCCACCAAGAGAACCAGAGCAGCTCATGAAGACCAAGGAGCAGACCACCCTGGGCTGGTCAGCAACCCCTGCTTACACCTGCCATAAAACTTAAAAGCTACAGTCTCATCCCCCAGCTTTGAAGTGTTCAAAGCATAGTTTAGTGACCTTTGATGCGACTTTGGCTGCAACACATGTTTTGCACCAATGTATAAACGCAGGCCTCTCGGCAGACAAGGCGGGATTGTTTACCTACATGTGCAAAACGTAAGGGCCAATGCATGGCAACCATGCATGGAGCCTCAATTCCCAAACGTCAACTTCCCCACGGTGATAAACAGACAAGTTGAAGCGGACGCCGCTTTGAGCCGAACACATTTCAACCACCATGTGTTCAGCATTACTTCAGACACTTTCTCTTCGCCTTTGTACATTCATTAAGCTGCATTCCTATTCAGTCTGATAAACTGCAGCATGGGCTTTCTTGTCTTTCACATCACATCAGTTCCACAAAAGTAACTATGCACGTTTGTAGACGTTGAGACACACAATTTTTGCAATTTTCAGTCCAATGACACAAACTTCAGAACTTTTTGACCAATTTTCGAAAATGTTCCTGTCATCTTGCAAACTTTAGGTCAAAAATGAACCAAGTACTAGTTGGTTGTTACAAGCAGAACAAAACATTTGTTGTTTTCTGTTTCTTAATATTCTAAATTCACTTTTTCTGCTCGAAATGTATTTATGAAAAATACAGTGTGTTTTTTTTTTTCTGTTTGTTTTTCAATATGCACTCAAGCTATAAAGCAAAACTTGTCTATGCTCTTATTACTTTTTTTTGCAGAAAGTTTAGTTTATTCAAAAAAATGAAAATGTCAAACATAAAGAAAGCCATATTGCTTTCTTAAACTTGTACCACCTGTGATCAACATAGAAAAAGGCCCCAAAAAGTATATATATATATATTTCAGTTACACGTCTATGTTTATATTACTAATGTATACTAATGCATATGTATTTTTGCAATGACATTGTTCAGATTTTACATTTTAAATATTTAAAATGTAAATATTCAGTCTTAAATTAGACAGACACAGCAATATATGTATTTTTTTTCTTTTTAATATGTATTTAAGCTACTAAGCAAAACGTATCCATGATTGTATTCTTATTAAAACGGAAAGTTTAGATTAACAAAAAAAAAGAAAATGTTAAATTTAACTTGCCTATGACATGACCTGCATAATAAAAAAAAAAAACCTGTGGTCCAATGACAAGATCTACAATCAAGCTAAGTGCTTTTAAATTATGGATAAAAAAAAGAATATATAGATACATTTTTAATTCTAACTATCAATTCAAAATGATATTTTCAAATCATATCAAGCTTTCTTTATAAAGCACTATTCATACATACTGTGTGAAACATAAAGTGCCTTATGTAATAAAAAAAAAAACATGTTTACACTATAAAAAAGGCAAAAAGGAACATCCTCACAAAAACAAACACACAAAAAGGTGGTGTTGGCTTTTTAACCCCTTTAAGTTATATTGCTTTTTTGAATTTGTACCAGCAAATAAGTAAAACATATTTCAGATACATATTTCTTTATGTATTTATAATTTATAATGAGGCATAAATATGTATTTTTAGATGCATTTCATTCAGGTTTATTTCAAAGTATTTAAAATGTAAATATTCAGTTTTAAACCAAAGATTTTCATTTTTGTTTTAACATAGAAAACAAAGACTTTTTATCTTCAACTGAAACTTTTATTATTCATCAAATGGAATCAACTTTTAATTTAAAATATATGAAGTTCTCATGTAAACACATATATAAACATAATTGGTTACCATACATTTTTACTTTAACATAGGAGGTTATAAATTTACTCCTGTGTTCTCAGTTGATCATAGTATTTATTTATCATTTTGTGTTTCTATTTTTCTTTGTATTACGTTATTATCTATATTTGTTCCACTTTTTTAAGTTAGTAAAATAAAATAAAATATATATATATATATAAGATGAAATGAAAAGGTTTAAAATTGAGTGTCTTTGAATGCATGCAAAATCCCGGGCTGAAGCTGAGTCACACTCTCATTCCATGAATGCTTTTTGTTTTGTTTTTTTGTTGCCTGAATTGAAGTCTGAAGAATTATTGGTCTTCTAAACACGTGTGCAAATCCCCACTGTAAAGACACATGCCTCCTCCAGCCACACAGAGAGCATCACTCCATCCACTGTACTTTATAAATTTCTGGCTGTTTTACAAGGTATTAAATATTTGACAGAACAGTAAACTCACAATTACACTAGACCAGAGCTGTGTGTAAATGTCACACAAAGAAGGCTGATATATAGCTGGCCACAGGGTTTACATCCTTCACATTGCTGGTGTCTGAATGACAGGGCTCAGGATGATGTAATTATAACACAACAGGCAGTGCATGGAGTTAAAATAGCATATGCTTGAGACTGGAATAACCTGGTAGCAAAACATAGGGTCCTTTTTATTTATGCAATGCGCGTGAGGCCTGCTGTGTGAAGTCGCCTTCATTTGCGTCTCAGTTACAGTTCAACCCGAGCACAGAAAGTCAGTTTAAACACGATCGGGCGGCGTGTTTTTCCTTATTCACCGGCTTAAAGCCATCAGAGGGCTGCTGGTGTCAGTTGCTCCGGTGCTTGTGGAGCCAGAGGAGCCGGCCCTTCTGCTAACTATAGACTGAGAATCCCAAGTGTGTTTCTTTTGGCCTCAGGGTGGCTGTGCTGCCCACACAAATGTTGATGAGGATGAAATGGGCCTGACCGTGTGGTGTCTGCACTGTGACCTGTGGAATGTGCCTCTGAAGAGGATTCTCAGCCGGCATGACTTTCCCTATGGATATGAGTCCTCTGGCACTGTCCCGGGGCTCATTTGCGTCTTTATCCTGCAGTTTTTGGGAATACCTTTCCTTGCACAAGTAGATAACCTTTGGATTTTGCAGCCATTTTTAAAGTGCTTATTTAGAAACAGGGTGTGCGGAATTGCAAAGTCGAAGCAACATAACCAAACACTTTGCCACTCAATGCACGGCGACTGGTGAGCACAGGGTACAGTGCGTGAGACATCAACGACATGCCAACATTAAAACAGTATGAGCCAGAAGCTGTCAAGTGTGGCTGTCAACACCTCTATTTCAGCAGACATGATGGGCCCCTTAAACCTTGATGGGTATAAATCAGGGGGCCGTTTTGAAACAACAGGGTCATATTCAATCCTTGTTGAAAGTGCGTGTGTGTCCACATAAACCTTGCCAGCGTGGGATTCCCCCGAGGGCACACCTCTGCCAGGCAACACACTTCAACTTTTTGAATCCCTTCTTCCTGTAATCTTCTTTTTTTCACCATATATGGTAAAATTTTGAGCCTGTTTGGCCCAATAACCATAAACATAAAAAAATAAAAGCTTAATGACAAAATGTGCTTATATGTTAGCAAAAGGTGAGACAACTGAAGTGGGTTTTTCCATCCACTCCATAGCTCGTCAGAAAGGGGAAATCAAGCACAACAACAAAACTTCCGCTCTTTTTCTAAATCTTCCAGCCCCTTCATTCCTTTCACTCCACTGGGACTCTATGGAGAGCCTTTGTACTCCGCAGATCAGCCTGTGTCCACTACTCCCACTCTTTTCAATAGAGTGCAAGAGGACTGGAACGACAGTGTTACGCATGCAAGCAGAACATCCCTCTCTTTTTGTGCAGCGGGCTGGTGAGGGGGCAGTGGGAAGGATGCGGTCAGTACGCGCCGAAAGAATGGAGGGCCGGGCAGCTGCTTTCGGCACAACAAAAGGACTAGTCTCCTGTTAGTCCTGTTTATTTTTCAATTTTTTAAATCTTCTTTTATGGGGTGGGGATGGAGGGGTGGAGGAGAACATGAAAAGGTGTTTGGATGAAATGCGCGCAGGCCTTAAAATTGAGACGTTTCAAGCAGAAAAGCAATTTTGTTCTGTCAGGATATAAATACAGATTTAAAAATAAAGTTTAATTATACTTTTTTAAATTTGAATTGTGAAATTTTTAATTTTCATATTTTTTAAGTGTGTTTGGTAGGATTTTTTACTCATATTTGTGCGTTAAATCCATAATTAAAACTAATTTACGCGCACAAAATATGTCAAAAAATCCGTTTGCAGAAAAAAACAGTCTTATCAACACTAAAAACTCAAATCCCTCCATCTTTTCTTGTCTCAGTCAAGCCTTTGATCTCTGGGATTCCCTCCGCCTTTTCATTGCGCCAAATCTGTTATGCGCAAAAAAAAAGAAGGGGACAAAAAATTCTTCAGTTTTCCATAGAAACGCGTCTTTTCCGCCGGGATATTGATGTTTTTTCCTAGCAGGGGTTATGATATGGTGAATCAAAATTTGAAAGCCGGGAACAATACATGCATTCATGCTCGCTTTTTTTGTGGCATTGTCGGCTTTTGACTCCTTGTTTAAATCCTCATTTCTCACATGAATACAAATATTTATTTGGAAAATGTCAGAGCTGCAGTCGTTTCGGATGATTTTCAACTATTAAAGGCTTTGTTGGAGCAGCAGGTTGCCGTGCAAAGGCGCTCCAGAGCGCGCGCAAGTCTCCCTCTTTGACTTTTACGCAACTTTTCATTTACTTTTAACCCCAAACTTGATGAACCAATCGTGATTCTCTCACCACATGTGCATTTTTCCTTTTTAAAAAATCGTTTAGGTGAGCTTTTAAGCATGAATAAATTCACTGTCACGCACATTTGGAGCTCCCTCGTCCCCCTGATTTAACGAATATTCCCCCACAAGACATGGATCACAGGCTGAATTCAGAGCAGAGACCGACTTGGCCACATAGCTAAAAGCTTCAAATTCCTCCAGTTGCGGAATTAAATCGACACCCGGGCCTTTCCCAGCCTCTCCTCCCTCTCCTTTCTGCGGGCTGACATGTCTGATAGACCACGCTTTCTCTCTGCATTGTGGCCCCTGTCATTTCAACAATGTACCATCTTTGGGACACCATCTCCGAGGCCTTTGATCTGCGGACCGAAAAGAAGCCAAGTTATGGGGAGGAGATGATAGAGGAGGAGTTCTTTTGTTCCTTCAAAGTTCCAGGGAAAAGCAAAGAAAAAAAACCGAACTGGCTTTTCAGAAACTTTTCCATCTTCAACCTATTTTTCTTTTCAATTTTCTGTAAAATTTGGACACAAAATTGTCTTCACGATCAGATTTCCCTGCCCTTTAATTAGCTCAGAGTAAGAGGAAAGTGAGTGCAGACTTAATGGCAGACATATGAAATTCCACACATTCTCTTTCAGCCCTGAAGGCCCACGTTTACAGTCTGTACGATTCCAATTTTTTTGCCTCAAAACATTAATTATGACATCCTGGAAGCCCTGAGAGGGCATCGAGATTTCACAGTCAAGTGGTAATCCTTGTTATCACCCTCTGATCTTCACCTCTGAGGAGGAGGAGGAGGAGGAACATGGAACAAGGGTGCTCCTTTTTGGGTAACACCTCTGCTTCTAAAACGTGTTAGTCATCTGCAGATTATTTTCGTGTGAAGCAGACGAGCTCAAAAACTTTAGTGATCACTTCAGAAGGATTCTTTAAAAAAATGGAGCAAAGTTTCATCTTTTTTGCGCCAAAAGTTGCATGCAGCTTCGCCCCTATACATTATACAGACGCACTCCCATAAAATAGACAGCATGGCATATAATCATCCCCCATATAAAGTCGTTGAATGTCTGATGATGGGCTCTGCTGTCACGTGATTAATGAACCTCACTCTTCTGTCATAAACAGGACTTTTTCCAGCTCTTTTTTTTTCTTCTTTTCCAACTGTAGAAATGAAGATAGCGTGAAAAAGTGACACATGGAGGGTGCGTAATGAAAGGGGGGGTCAAACACAAACTGTGATGCTTATGGGGAGGCTGCTGCGTGCGTCCAAACTGCTTTGGTTCTGCTACATATATCTGCACGCATGTGTTTCTCTAGTCAAGGTTTTATCCTGTAGTGCGCAAAACTCAACTAAAACAAAAGGTTTTTGTTGCTTTTATTATATCTATAACTTTATTTTTTATTAGTTTTTACATTTAAAAAAATTTAACTATTAAAAATACAATAAATGTTATTGGATAATATTAAAAATGATATTAAATTAACAAAAAAATCTTATTTAAAACAAAAAAAATCAAATCAAAAAACAAACATAAATCAAATAATAGTTTAATAACTTTGGAACGTTTTCAAAAATAATTTTTTAACCAAAACAAATAAAAAATATATACAATTAATAAAGAATTCTCCAAAATGTGGTAAATAACTATTTTTTTTATTCCTTTTCAAATAAAAGTGACAGTTTATCAGGTCAAATAAATGCCTCGTGTGATTTTACACAACTTTGTGTCAGGAAGTGACACTAAAACACCTTTTTAATGATTATTATTATTTCTAGTGTCCTTCATGACAGAATAAAGCTTGTTCCATCCTGTTGGCTTTGCTATTTGCCCTTAAATGCCCTTTATCATTATCTCCCATTTATCTTCTTTCAGTGTACTGCTTAAAGGTTGAAGCTGCTTTGATAAATGGTGTATAGGAGTTTTTATTGACACTATCTGGCGTGAATCCCACCTCTGAGAGCTCCTCTGGAGCAGCAGGGATGCGCCTTTCTGCTGTCATGGCTGCTGAGAAGTTTATAGCTCCTGCAATAAGACGCAAGTGCGTCAAGACGCAAGGAAAGATTTGATTTTTTTCTGAAAGCAGACAGGGAGGATAAATTAATAATGTGTTTTTTTTCTTTTATTTTGTATTATTTCGACTGTTTCTGTTAAACTTTTTCTTTCTTTTTTGGTGTAAAGAAGTTTCCAAACACATGAGCCACTGTCTCCTCTCTCCCCCGTCTGACCAGGATCATCCATCCGCTAAATAAGACGTGTCGCGGCCGCTCATGTCCGCGCACAAAAGACAATTGTGATTTAGACAAACATTGAGGGAAAACATAAAGGCAAAGGTCAAGTCCTATTTCAGTTCAAGTGTGCTCCGATTCACCTACAACACAACGGGGACAAAGGGTTGAAGCTACCTCCGTTTCTAATAGGGCGGGGTGGAGGGGGTCCCGGGTGGGGGGGTGGGGGGGTACCCGCCTTATAGAGGAGGAGGAGGAGGAGGAGGAGGAACGCTGCTTCTCTACCTGATTCTCATGAAAATGAGAAGAAATATCCACAAATCAGCTGCCGACTCTTGGGGTTTTGGACTCTCCACCCCTCCTAATTCAGCGCGAGCGACTTTGACTGCACAGCAATTTCACAATAAAAGCTCCAAAACATTAACAATACCACAAAAAATCAATGATCTGATCAAAAATATTTCGTTCTTGCCTCGAAATATGGTGAATATACGGTTAAAGTACCTCTTTTTGCGTCACGACGTGCTTTTATTTTGTATATTTCCCCACACTCGGTTAATGCATTAAGAAAAAAACATAAAATAAACAATATTAATAAAAATAGATAAACAAAAATACACAATCATATGCTTTTTAACACGTATTTGAAAGATAGCAGAAAGTAAAAAATCATATTGTTTCATAAAAATCCCAAATAAATCTTTTTTATATGAATTTCAAAATAAAGCATGCAATAATTTGATTGATATTTTAAGTTTAAATTGAATACAATTTTTTTAACACCCACAATTAATGCATTTGAGTGCATTTTATAACTAATGGTGAACATTTGCTAAGGATACAAAATATGCATATCTACCCTTATTATTATTATTATTATTATTATTATTATTATTATTATTATTATTATTATTATTATCTTGACTAAAAAAGTGTCTATTGTCTAAAATGTTGCGTTGTGCATTGCGCGTATTTTTTGCTTTTTTCTCGTCAGTTCAATTATTTCCCGAACAGAGAGATTAGAAGAATAAGTAGTGTTAATTGCGCGGCAGGTATAACGAGCAGGTCTAATCCCTCTTCCTCCCCCTCTTTGTATTGAGTTTTTGTGGTCTTAATGAGTGGCAGGTAGGGCTGCTTCCTGCTTTTTCTCATGCTCAAATAGGCTTCTCGCCGCTTGCAGTCCTGGACCCTGGCTGCGTACAGGAAACAATTGATTTTGAGCATAAAGTTAATTATGCCTTGAAATTAGACAGCCTCTAACGTTGGGTAAGGACCGAGAGGGTTGATTTCCTGACAGCTCTTAACACAAGTACAACACAGTGACACACTAATGTTGTGAGAGGAGAACGACTTCTCTCTTCTTTAGAGGCCTCCTTTTCTAAAAAAAAAAAAAAATGGTTTGCTCCTAATTTATGTGTGGATTTCAGGCCCAGTGGGGATTTTCTTAAAAGAACTTCTGGACTTTGGTTCTGGTCTGTTCTAAGTTAGTTACGTCATAAATATAACTTATTTAAAGAGATGGATTATAGTTAAAACCAAGAAAAAACGCGTTTTACGCAAATCAATCACGTTACATTAATCAATTAAAAATTGTGTTTCTTTGTGTCTCTTCAGATTGACTGAAACTATTTTGATTCCAGGTTATTTTTTATTCATTTTTTTGCTTCCTTGACCTCAGTGAGACGTTGAAAAGCTCTGTCGCTGGAGGAGTTTTCTTTAATTGTATTAGCGGACTCGCTTTGTTTCAATACTTTGGTCTCCAAAATGATTGACAAAGTAATAAACGCGTCATGCTGCTGCATCTGATTATGCCCCGGCATTTGCATTGAACACTGAGGGGGGAATATGACAACCTTGACGCGCTGCGGATTTGCTCTGTCAAATAAACACGTCTCCAAGGATCTATTTTATTGCGCTGACAAAACCTCCATTCAGCTGCGCTTTACAGTGCGTTTTATTGGGTCCATCTCGACCCGCGACCCATGCGTTGTGCAGTAAAAAAACAGAATTAAGATGCTTACTAGAAATGGAGCTCTTTTATGATTAGCATCAAATATGCTATTCTTTGTTTCGCATCTCCAAACGTCTTTTACGCACAGAAACAGCTTTGCGAACAGTAAAGATATATGAATATAAACACATTTTGCTATTATTTTTTGTTGAAAATTTTAAACTTATCATTTCACTAATAAAATTTCACTTGGAAAAAAGTTCTTAAATTGAAAAATAGCACAAAAAAAATGCAAGATTGAGCTACAAAAAAGAACAAAAATCGCATTTTATTTGGTTTATTTCACTTTTGATGCATAAAAAAACCAAAATCTAAATTCATGACTTGTTTAGATGGGGGTCCTTAACATCCCATGAGGTGCCCACCTCCAGCAGGTGATCCTGGTGTCGCAACGTGTCAGCGGTGTCCTGACATGAGCATAATAATAGTTAATAGAGCGTGATAGAAGGAGTGGTATCAAAACCTAACAAAGATGTGTCAAAAGCGAGTCTTCATTAGCTCCATCTCCAAGGACCGTCGAACATTTCATTAGAGTGTAATTTATGAATGTTTGACAAATATTAAAGAGTATGTAAATACGAGAGGCGTAATGTCTTTCCTGCGGGAGATGGCGAAATGACCCAAAGTCTTCGATACTGCTAGAGTGATCACATGCATTATGTTCCTCCTCAAACTGTGCATTTGCTTGTCTGTTTGGAACATATTTCCTTCATCTGACGGGTGAAATAGTGCAGATAAAGCAATGATTCATAATGCTGCCAGCATTTGCATCGCTTAATACTGGGTGTTATTTTGATATATGATGATATGGCGACTGTCTCTGCTTTTAAATCGAGTGTGTGAACTCACTTTTGCCATTATGGCTCCGGCGAAATCAGTGGGAGGGTTCCTTTTGTCCTAAAACGGTCCATTTCCTTGTTTGTGAGGCACTTAACGGAGTCAAGAAAAGTGTTTTTGTGCGTTTTTTCCCTCCTCATATTTAGCAACAAAGGCTATTCGAAGTTTAGAATGACTTTAACAGAAAACTTGTTTTAAAAAAATATTTATTTATTTACTTATTTATTTATTTTATTTTTTTTATTTATTTTAATGTGATAAATAGTTAAATTTGATAAATGGTTTGATTCTTATTTTTTAAGTGTTTACCTCTTTATTTTTTTTTCTTGTTAGACTAAACGTTTCCAAATGTTTACCTATAAATGGTGGCGCGCGGCTATTTTTTCAGCCATTTTAAATTGTTTGTGTTTATTTGTTTTCAATTTTGTTTATTTTTTTATCATTATTGCAATAGAAAAAAATGTGTACAACTGCTGTCATCAAACAACTGAGTCACGCTGGGTTCTGCAGAGGAAGATACATTTCGGATATGATTACTGCACGTGCGTAAAAAGCTGTTTATGCATATTATTATTTGTGAGAGTCAAATTTGGGGGACGTTTTGATAAACTTTTTTTGGGGGGGGGCTAAGCATTTTTAACTCCAGTGCGTTTATATATTTTTCTTTTTAAACTAAATGAAACCTTTTTTGGGAAAAATCATTTTTACGCACGGGAAGTAATTAAATTCTGCGGGAAAGTACTGTCTACAATCAATAGAAAAATGTGCATGTTGTAAACGTGCACATTTTCTTTTTGCTCTTCACGTGATCTCCTTCAAACTGAGACTCCAAAAGAGCCTGCTTTTGGATCAGAGAAGCTGCATCAACAAGTTTCCCTCGCGCAGGCGGAAGGGCTCGCGGGAGAGAATAGAAGTCATCAGAGTTGCTGCTAACTAGTTGGGTTTCAGATTTGCCACATCAAATGAGACATCTCACATCAAAAGAGACCAAATAAGCGGCTCGCTGATTCACTCGTGCAGCTGCATTGAGAGCAAGGCCAACAGGCGTATCGCGCGCTGAAAGGGAGCTGCTATTCAGAGCGCAGGTGTGAAGTATGTGGCACATTCTGCTATATAATGTGGAGGTTGTTAGAAATTCGTGTTCGGGCCTAAAGGCTGCCGGGGGGGCTGATTCGCATTGGAAGGCTCATAAAATAACTTATTTTCCTGAAATGTGGCTGACGGTAATCCTCAAAGTTTTGGGGGGAGGAAGGAGAAGAGGCGGTCTTAAGGCTCCCATTGGCATGTGTACTTTTTTCCCCTTCCTCCTTCTCCTCCCTTTATGTCTCATTTTGTCTGCTACATGCAGGAACACACCGTGGCCTTAAACCCGCCTCACCTCTTGTTGCTTTTATTTGCGGAATTCAGTTAATTCAGCTTTAAAGGCTGTCATAAATCTTTTCGACGGATGCTCGTGGTAGCCAATATATCACAGTCACGTGAGTTTTGCACAACCCCTCTGGTGGAGCAAACCTTGACTGTTATCAGATTAAAATATTGTGTTTAACTCGTGGAGGTGCCTTTTGACCTCACGCCTGCGCACTCCTAAACTTCCAAGAGTGTTTTTTAGATACACGTCATGCGTATTTTTATGATATGTCTCATTTTTATGATTCATATTTTAATTAATTTGCCTTTTGAAGGAAAAAAATCAGATTTTTAGGTTTAGGAACTCCGCTGGGGTCTTTGTTGCACCTGTCCTTTTCATTTTTTTTTTTAATTTCCATGCCAATTTCGGCCACTTCATTGCTGATTATTGTGACCTGCTTGGTGTTGGAGGTGCTGATGGTTGGAGTTGGAGCGTGGGGTGGGCGGGGGGAGGACTGGAGGGGTAAAAGAGAGAGAGGGGGGGGGGGAGCCTTTTACTCCAAGACTGCTAATCCCCCTATTAAAGGGGCTTTGTTCAATAATGCTGGACAGTTTCCGGAAGTCGGATTACCGCCTCCATTATTTTACAAAGAAATGATATTTCACACCTAAATGAGTCTTCAGATGCAGCTTTGGCGGGGACAAAGGAGAAAAATTAAATGAATTCATTTTCTCTTTCTTTTTGAGAACTTTAAACCTCCCACCATTCAGTTCTTTTTCTTTCTGAACTCCATCAATTGTGAATTGATGTGAATGTGTATTTCCGGTGAAACTGCACAGTAGTTCCTGTTTTTTTTTTTTTTTTTTTTTTTTGGAGTGGCATTCGTGCTAGGGAAGTCTCCGTGCACGACCTCTCACACACCTGTTCTTGATTGTTGACCTGCTATCAGATCAGACCCTGCAGGGTTTGCGCAATAAAAGTGAATTATTTATTTTTTCTAAAACGCACAAATCATACAACCAGTTTAAGATTTAGGCTTGACTAAACACAAACTCAAGGTTTGCTCTGAAAATTCTAAGTAAAAATCCCACTAATCCATACCAGAGCGCACGATTTTAGCTGTTCTCGCACTTTTACGCACGTTTCCTCCTTTCTTCCAAATCCAGAAACCCTTTACAAACGTAATTTAAGTGTTGCTCTTTTTTTCCTTGTTTCTGTGGGTCTCGTTTGGTTCTCGCAGACTGGAGCTGGGAGCTTTCAGGCGGCCCAGCGGAGAGGAGCTCAGAAAAAGAGCGCTGACAAAAGGCTTTCCGTGTCATCTGCGTCGTTCAGACGACCCAGAAGAATCCCTCTGATATGAAGTCCCACTTCAAAGACTCTTTCAATTGAGACTCAACTGTCCTCTTGTTTGTTTTGTTCCTTTACTTTTGAAAAAAAAAAAAATGTTATATTATCAGTTTTTTAAGCTGAGCTCAAACTTACATAAAGTCTTCTTCTGCAGAAGGAAAAAAAGTGCGTTTTTACGCACAAATATTTTGAAAGAAAATGTATTTTTAACGAATTAAAAAATGAAGTTGTGCGTCTTAAACTTAAAAGACAAGCTCTTTGTGTATTTCATATAAAAGCCGAATTATGATTAAATGTATCTTTTGAACTGCTCCTTCCAAAGCGAGTCTATTATGGTGTGGGACAACTGCGCTAAGCGGCTTCTCCTTTGATTGTCGTAAAGTAGGCCCAGAGCAAAAGAATATTTTCTTCTTCTTTATGCCGCTCTGCTCTGCAGCATAAAGGACATAGATTACCGTTTCCTACCCCATGGGAAGCAAATATTACATTCTTTAGAGCGCGCTTTTGAGTCCTCGGACTTGGCCCCATATCATTTGAGTTTGACTTGGCTATTGCTATAGAAATCTTAATTCACCATGAGGATTCACCGTCGTGAAAAAAAATGGCGCTTTGTGCAAAATGCTCTTTGAAGTCTGGATCCGAATATTGTAGCCTTTCATCAAACTCTGCCCACGTCTGCAGAAAAAAAAAAGAAAAACTCAGCTGAGGAGGTGAGATTCAACACAAGTGGAGAGCACGAGGGAAATAAAATCAAATTGGAATATAGCAATAAATAGATAAACAAATAAATAACATTTTACTTTTTTGTGTTTGAGCATTTTTTAAACCTATGAGTAAAATAAAAAAAAAATCTTAACGTGATTTGTTGCTAAAGACCAAGAAAAGTGAAAAAAATAACTTTGATAAAAACCTTTTGTTAACTCAATTTTCCCTCTTTTATCATATGATTTATTCAAAATACTCACAAAGAACAAGGCAATTCGGAGTTTGAGTGCCGATCGATTTCAGATAAAAGAAAAATATTGACGACAGGTATACAAAAGTCACAAAATGCCCACTTTAAAAAAAAAAAAAAAAACATTAGGAAATCCACGTTTTTGTACCAAATATATGAAACAACCGAATTGTTGCACAATGTCAGAGACAAAAAAATAAAGATGTAAACATAAATGTTTGTACAAATAGGAGCTGCAGGAGAGAAAACCTGCCCAGACAGACTTTTACAAAACATCGACACATTAAAACTTATACAAAAATGTACAAATGTACATGTTCAAACGTGCACTTTGGTTCGATTTTACAAAAAAAAAAAAGAAAAAAAAAATAGTATCAGATCCAAAAATAAATAAAAACATATTCAAGATTCTATTTACAAATTCATGTTACACCGACATGCCTAGAGCCTACGATAGTGATTTTTTTCTTCTTCTCTCTAACAGAATTACACGACTGTCTCCGCAAGTGGAGCAGTCCGGGCGGATATGGTCACAGAGCCAGCGGGGTTTGGAATAACTGCGGTTTGAAGTTCGCACGTTTTTAAGGAGAGGACATTTCCTTCCACAGTGGTTAAGTGTCTTGGCTGTCTGTTTGGTGGCTCATTCACAAAAAAAGTGGACCAGTGGGGCCTCACAGGTAGGCTGGGGCCAAAGCCAATTTTTTTTTTATTATTATTGTTTTTTGCGCTAAAACGCATCCCTCGGTTGCGGGTTTCTGTAAGGCGGCTCCTCTGCGTGATCCGGTGTGGACTGACCGCTGGGTGGTGTTTGGGCGCCGCTGGCACCTGAGCTTTGGCACACGTACCACTCGCTTAAATTGGCTGACTGGGAGGCTCCGAGCGGCTCGGACAGCACCGAGGAGCCCGCTGGCTCCCTGCCCAAGTCTGAGGAGGGGGACACCAGGGAAGGGGTCGACGACTCGTAGCCCGAACTGGGCGGCGGGGACTTGCAGTGCACCTTCATGTGTTTCCTCAGGGAGCTGGGGTGCGTGTAGGACTTATCGCAGCCTCTCACTTTACAGTTGTAGGGCTTATCGCTGGTGTGGACGTGGGAGTGCTTTTTCCGGTCGCTGCTGTTGGCGAAGCGTCTGTCGCAGCCGTCAAACTCACATTTGAAGGGTTTCTCACCTGTTGGTAACCATGGAGACAAGATTAGGATCAATTGGATCAATATGGATTTTCTATTTTCTTTATTTTCATAAAGTTTTAATTATTATGAGTTAAATAATGGTTTATGGTGGCATTATTATTGTTATTCAGTGCACGAAAACTTTCCTCACTTTTACTTTTTAAAAGTAAATCAATGCTGGGGGAGGGGGTGAACCCCCCACTGCCCCGGGTTCAAAACCGGCGCGCGCACGCGTCAAAACATTCAGGTTATGATCACTGACACTGACAAGTCTGGAGAAAAAAATGGGTAAAAAAAAATACAACCCTGGGTATCTATGCAGTCTGAACAGTTGTTGTTTTTGGCTTTTTATTAAAATACAAAACCTGATTAGATGACAAAGCAGAAGGGGGGGGGGGGAGGGGGGTTAAAAAAAAGACAATCTGAATAAATTACGCAGGAATCGTTCGCTGATTTTTCTCCTCCTATTAAAGCGTTGGAGAATATGTAATTGCTTCTGTCTAATTACACTTGCGGGTGGAATATCAATTTGACCTTCAGCTGTTGGGTTGAGAGGGCCAATCAGGGATATTAGTGTAGTACAAGAAACCGTCGAGGAACAGACCCCAGGGGCAGCCCCAGTCATAACCACACTTTCGGTTAGGTTTTAAACATGATACCAAAGACCAGGCCCCTCGGGAGTCAACACACAGAAATAATTTAACAGATTTGTACTTAGGTAATGTGAGCAAATTATATGAATAATACATAGGGGCACAGAATTGCTGCAGAGGGGGAGCGCCATGCAGCCACCGATGATAAAAAAAAGGGGACTGTAGTATTAATTTACAAGTCTGACTCGACATTTTGAGGCCCGCTTTCCCTCCCATACACACAGCACGTCACTGGCTCACAGTACAGGCAGCCATATTGAATCATTATATGATTTTGCTATTAATTCCGAGCTGTTGAATCTCATATCCGCCAGTCTGTGCACAGGCAGCCATGCGTTCGTGGACCTTTGCTAATCCTTTTGAAATTGCCAGATGATTGATTTTTTTTTTTTTTTTACTTTAAAGTGAAGTTTAAGACCAGAAAATGCATTTAAAAAAATATAAATTTTAAATAAAAAATCATAAATGTACAGGATGCAAAAACAAGAAAAATGTCAATTTTTTTTCCTGAGTAAATATTTCTTAAAATAATACATTAGATGGACAAGGAGGCTGTAAAACCACCCGTAGGACATCATTATATCAATTACTGAACGTGGGGATGAATCTCTCCAACTTCAGCGCGCAGGCATGTTTGGCATGCGTCAAAAGCTGCTTTTTGACAAGACATGACGTGGGCCTCAGTCTTTGTGCTGTGGTGTAAACAAGAGGCTGAGCCATCAAACGCCTGAGTGATCCGCGCCACTATATCCCCCAAATCCAACATCCAGCCTTTAAAAGAAACTTGGGAGCAACTCAAACAGGTGGTTCGTCGCTGCTGTGCGTCAGGAGCGCAGGCGGATTAAAGTCAAAGAAAATGCAGGAATTTTACGCGGAAAAGTTTAGCTTCAGTCATATTAAAGTCCGTCTAATTTTTCACCACACATGAATGACGCGCTAACTTTGCACATAAAATATGCATGATGCGCGCAAAATCTGATCTCCACTGACCTGTGTGCGTTCTTTTGTGGATCTTCAGATTCTCCGATCTCGCAAAGACCTTCCCACAGCCGGGGAACGGGCACGGAAACGGCTTCTCCCCGGTGTGCACCCGAATGTGATTCACAAGTTTGTACTTTGCCTTGAACGGCTTGCCTTCCCGCGGACACTCTTCCCAAAAACAAATGTGGTTCGCCTGCTCCGGTCCTCCGACGTGCTCCACCGTCACGTGCGTAACGAGTTCGTGCATGGTGCTGTAAGTTTTGGAGCAAAGTTTCTTTGGCGAGTGCTCCGGCTCCAGCCACTTGCAGATCAGCTCTTGCTTTATGGGCTGCCTCATGTAGCGGAAAAACGCGCCGGCTCCGTGGTGGTGGTGGTGGTGGTGAGCGCTCAGATTCGCGCTCAGATTCATGTTGAGATTCAGACCGCCGTAGCCATGCAGAGGCGAGGCGGAGAACGGATCAGCCCTGGAGCTCGCTACTTGACTCAAGTGATCCGATCTAACGTACATTTCTCCAGGTAGTCCTAACCTTATTTGTCCATTCAGGGCTTGGCCACCTGGTGATCCGCTCGAATTCTGCTCGTGGTGAAGTCCGGAGAAGAGGGCTGTATGGTTCCCGGCGTCAGGGTGATGACCATAGTGTCCCGGATAGCTACCTGTTGTTGAAACAAACATTCCGTGGTGAGAGGCTGAACCAGCAGTCTGGTCAGTCAGCACTGGCATGGCTTGAGCTGTCAGATCTCTCCTGAAGAGGAAATCCCTACCTGCGGATAAAGCCTGGGCCGAGTGAGACATAGAATAAGGGACCGATGTCGCCTGAACCGGGCCAAAAGCTCCCGTTTGACTGGAGACCACTTCACTGTGGCCTGCCATATGATGATTGTGGTGGTGGTGATGGTGGTGGGGATAATGATGGGCTGGGCTGATTTTGAGGGCCGCGGAGTGCCCCATGTGTTCTGGCCCGAATGGACTCGGCCCCAGGCGGGGTTCCGCAGTAATCTCCCCAGGGTGCGAGTGAGCCATTGAGTGTGGATGGCTGCTGAACCCCGGGAAGCCTGTCACGCTCTGAGGGGTATGGTGGTGATGATGGTGATGGTGGTGAGCCCCTGCCAAGTCAACTAATCTCAGCGCCGTGTTCCGTTTGGAAAACGTAGGGTCCATCACGGGGCTTCCCAAGGCATCCACGCTCATTACTTCCTAATTTTAGAATAACTTGACAGCAGGCAAAATAATAATGATGATGACAAATATATTTTAATCGTAATGAAAAAAAAATAAAGGAAAAAACTTTATAAAGTTAAGCCTATCTGCAGACAACATGGAATCCCATTCGGTTGAGAGGCAGCAGCAGGACGCTTTGATACTGAATAGAGATTCATGGTAGGCGCTGCAGCCCGTGGAGCTAAACAATCACCGCGCGCTCTAATTGGTCAGAGCTCTGTGATTGACGTCACCGGTGACAGTTTCCAGCGTGATGAAAAATGTCTTAGTGACAGCGGCAGCCAGCACGCATGCGCAGTGCCTGAGGCAAAGCTGGAGAGAAGAAATAGTTGTTATGCAAAAGGTTTTTGTAATATAAAACTCAGAAAAAAAGTTGATCCAGATAAATGGGTGACTTTTCGATCTTTTACGGCGGAGAACAAATGCAAAGAAAACGTGATTTTCTCTACCCACTTTCACTGATTGAATCGAGCGCGGCACAGAAACAGGCAAAATTACACTAAAAAAAGTTTTGAGAATCTCAAAAGGCACACCAAAGTGTTTGTTTTTACTCCACGGCGCATGCAGATCAACTTTACGCACAGATTACGCACCGCTTTCCGCGCGTAAAAGATCGGTTTCGATGGAAGGAAAAAAAGTTAGTCGCTGCAAAACTCGACGTCGGAGTTCAAAATAGTCCGGAGTGCATGGATATGCGTCCTGAAACATGCAGATCCAGTGGTTTGCCTCGCTCCGCAGTGGATTCTGGGGTCCGCCCGGAGGAATCCGTCTGTCTTATTAGGGAAAAGGGCGAGGCGCGATCATTGTTCCGAGGAGAAAAGTGTAATAGACAAGACCTGTTGTTATGATCCAGGGTAATTTTGCCGTATGACCGAGGACGGAGGCACATGAGGGTCACAGGAGGTGGTGCCGTTGCACAGTAAAGACCAAAAAAAAAAAAAAAGAAAGTGTTCTGTAAGTAACGACTGATGGAATCTTACACTGGAGTGTGTGAAAGAGTTCTTTGTTGGCTGCATCCTCATGTCAGCAAAGCAGATGTTGCTTGTGTTGGTGTGGATCCTTTTTCTTTTAGTGGTCATTTTGGAAGTTTGAAAGAGAAAAGTCGAAAAAGGGTGGTTGTAATATCGTGAAAATATAGTGTATTATATTGAAAAGGCGGATGTATAATTAGTGTCAGGTAAAAGGGGCTTAATTACAACAAAACTTTTTATCCATAAATATTTTGTCTTTCCTTTGCCCCAGATTCATATTTAGAAACGTTAAAAATCTGCACCGCACAAAAAAAAAAACTTGAAAAAATTCCCTTCATTTGACTAAAAAATGTATTTATTTTAGATTTGGAAACTCTGCAGCACTAGACCGGAGCTGACCAAAACATTCGGGTAACTTAAAAAAAGAAATTTGAGTTAAAAATATTCCCATGGTGAATGAATTAACTCGTCAAGACCTTTGCTGACAGTGTCATATCCCGCGCGTTAGAAACTGAGTCAATATTTGGAGACGCGAGGGATCCCGAAGATGTTTATTGAAAGGCCTTTACGCGCGAGATTCACGGGACGCGCAGCTGAAGCATTCTGAAGCAGCCGCACAGCAGCGTAATGCAAAACTCTGCGGTGCTATTTCTGGTCCAAGTTGTGCACTGACTCACTCATGCACTCTTGGATACTATGAGCAAAGTTAACTGTGTGGCCTCGAAAACAAAAACACGAGGTTTTGCAAACACTTTTCTCCCTTTGGTTTTGTACTTTCCCAGTAAATGTGTAGAAAGCTGGTTGGTAACACCTAAAATCTACACATGATGTTGTCAAAACTGCTTTTGGATTGTGAATCATATTCAAATTAATATTTTTTCTAGTTTTCCATTTTCTTGGCAGTTTGCTTGACCTCTAGTGCTATCTGTGACCTCAGTTTTCTACGGAAATGCCATTCTTACCGCGTTCCACCTGTTGAGAGATCCTTCCAAACGTTCCACAGATAACACTTGGGTGTGTTTGTTGAACAGAAAACTGAAAAGCGTCCTCTCCTTGCTCGCTGGCAGACTTCCAGCGTGCTCAAACCAGTAGCTGGGAAGATATTTTCATGGTTTTGCACGGTGTGGTTGCGCATGTGGCTTTGAACTCCACTGGCCGGAGACTCCTGCAGCGCGCGCCGCAAGTCCCACTTTGTAACCTCGAAAGCCCACAACGTTTTTTTACGCACATATGCATCAGTGGCTTGCAAAGCATGAGTAAGTTGCAAGAGTGCAAGTTGCCAAACTGTTACTGGGACACATTTGGAATTGCGAAATGGTTAAACGCTGACCTGTGCATTCAAGGCGCGCTTTCACAGCATGCTGGTGAGCGTGGCGTGGAAATTTAAAGCGCAGATGTTCTGGGAGGGTTTGACTGGGAAACAGAGACAGCGTGAAAGGCAGACAACAATAGGGATTCCTTTTAAATGTGACAGTTTATAGTAAAGATTCCAAGAGAGTGATGATTTTTTATTTATTTTAGGAAAAAAAGACGCTCTCATCATTTTTGTGGTTGACAATCATTGTTTATTCCACCCAAAATGATCAATAGTCACACGTGGTTCTTGTATTTTCAACATTACAGAGCAAAAAAGGGCGCGTTTGCAAACCTAATGTGTTCAAATGTTTGTGAAGAAGACCTGACATTTTTCTTTCCGTGCGTGGCGCGCTCTGACTCCCCGCACCGCCGCAGCCAAACGTGCGTTTACGCTTTTGTTTTGTTGTTATTCATCCCTTTAACCAAATTCTCAGTCAGCAATCCCACAATATCTGGGACTGATGATGTAAGGAGGCCAATAGAAGTGTGGGCCCCGCGCCGTGGATTGTTATTTGGTGAGTGCGTGTTATTGGGTGCAAAAGGGGCTTCGCCAATGAACGCGCGCCTGCGCCGCCACGTGACTACCCCCCTCCTCTCCCATTCATCAGGGCTGGACTGTGTGTTGTCTTTTCAATTCATTTATCTGCAGGAATGATTGCGACTATCAGTCTAGAGCTCACCACCAGACTGAGTAGGTGAAAGTTGCGCCCCAGGAAGATAAACCGCAAAAGACAATATTGCATGAATACATGATTTTGCGCGCGCATCGGATGAGCGTTGTTGGGGGATTCCGAGCGCGGCGTAGAAAGTAAACAGAAGGGGGAAAAAAAATCTGTGGATTCGAGTTTGCTCAGTCTAGTGAGGTGCAAGAGACAGCGAGAGAGAGGGGGGAGGAAGAATATCCGTGAGTGATTTTTTGATTCCTGCTCTCAGTCGTCTCCGAGTCCAGACTGAAGATGCTCCTGGACGCAGGACCGCAGTATCCCACCATAGGAGTCACTACTTTCGGCTCCTCGCGGCATCACTCAACAGGCGAAGTCACGGAGAGAGAAGTGGCGCTGGGGATAAACCCCTTCGCGGATGGGATGGGCGCCTTCAAAATCAACCACAGCTCCCACGACATCGGCTCCGGACAGACTGCCTTTTCCTCCCAGGCGCCCGGCTACGCGGCAGCCGCCTTGGGACACCACCACCACCCGACCCACGTTGGCTCTTACTCCACGGCGGCTTTCAACTCCACCAGGGACTTTCTTTTCAGAAATCGGGGTTTCGGGGATGCCACCGGGGCGCAGCACAGCCTGTTCGCCTCCGGGAGTTTCGCAGGGCCACATGGACACTCCGATGCAGCGGGGCACCTGCTCTTCCCCGGGCTCCACGAGCAAGCGGCGAGCCACGCGTCTTCCAACGTGGTCAACAGCCAGATGCGGCTGGGCTTCTCGGGGGACATGTACGGGCGGGCCGACCAGTACGGCCACGTTACGAGCCCGAGATCCGACCACTACGCCTCCACTCAGCTCCACGGCTACGGCCCCATGAACATGAATATGGCCGCGCACCACGGAGCAGGGGCCTTCTTCCGATACATGAGGCAGCCGATCAAGCAAGAGCTCATCTGTAAGTGGATCGAACCGGAGCAGCTGACGAACCCCAAAAAGTCGTGCAACAAAACTTTCAGCACGATGCACGAGCTCGTCACCCATCTGACCGTGGAGCATGTGGGGGGGCCGGAGCAGACGAACCACGTTTGCTACTGGGAGGACTGCTCCAGAGAAGGGAAGCCGTTCAAAGCCAAATACAAACTTGTAAATCACATCCGCGTGCACACCGGAGAAAAGCCCTTTCCGTGTCCGTTCCCCGGCTGTGGCAAAGTCTTTGCGCGCTCGGAAAACCTAAAAATTCACAAAAGGACTCACACGGGTAAGCAGCGCAGATTGATGATTATTGTTATGAAAATTCCCCCAAAAAAGCTTAAATTTATTTGCAAAATAATGTTTCATCTGAAATATGAACGCACTGGTTATTTACTGCATGCAGCCTCTTTAGCTGTCATCAAAATATGTATTTATTGCTTGGAATTTAAAACAAGAATATTTTATTACATCATATTTAATTTGTTCTTTAATTTTAAAAAAATGAATAAAAAAAAGGAAGCTATTTTTACGCACAAAGTGGCTAATTTCTCTATTTATTTGTTTATTATTTATTGTTTGTTTTTGTGCATCGTTGTAGGTGAGAAGCCTTTTAAGTGTGAGTTTGACGGCTGCGACAGACGATTTGCAAACAGCAGTGACCGCAAGAAGCACATGCACGTGCACACGTCGGATAAGCCATATTTGTGCAAAATGTGCGACAAATCCTACACACATCCCAGCTCCCTGCGAAAACACATGAAGGTAAAATCCCATTTTCTCTCTTTTGTGATTTTTAATAACCATTTCCACCCTTTGAGATTTTTTAAATTAAAATATATATATTTGATTTTATTGTATATTTTAAAAAAATATGTGAATTGCATTTCCTCGCCAAACATTTTTCTTTTTATGCTTTAGGTCCACGAATCCACCAATCCAGGATCGCAGCCCTCCCCAGCTGCCAGTTCAGGGTACGAGTCCTCAACGCCCCCCACCATAGTGTCCCCCTCCACAGAGAACCAGAGCAGCAGCTCCATATCACCAGCAGCTTCAGCAGTCCACCACACAACCAGCCACAGCACGCTGTCGTCGAATTTCAATGAATGGTACGTGTAAATATTTTTGACAAAAAAAAAGAAGGAAAGAGGAAAAAGACTGTGTAAAAAAAAAAAAAGATTTTTTTTTATTTTTAAAAAGTCAGCGTGGACTATGGGAAAAATAACCGGATGCGTTCAGTTAAAGGCCGCCTTAATGTCAGTGAATGCATGGACAAAAAGGACGCACGGACCCCCTTTTTTTCCCCTTCCTTCAATATTTTTACTGAAAGACTGATTTAAAAAAAAAAGAAAGAAAGGAAGAGAGAGACAGAGAGGTGTGAAATAAGCATGCTATCTCCGGATTTTTTGTACATAACGATTTCACCAAGTTGGCCAAATGTATTATTTTATTTTGTAAATAATTCTATCACAGTTTAAGGGAATTTGTGGAAAAAAATGTGGTCTCTTGATATATGGAGAAACGGCTCTAAGAGGGGAAAAAAGAATGTTATAGTTGTGTACCAAAATGTGAATTATTCAGTATTACTACAGTCTACACGTCGATCTAACCGACTCTTAGTATTAATGTGCTTTTGTAGCCTCTCCAAGTGCAACATTTTTCGTCCAGTTTGAGTAGCACAGTATCATTGTTGTTATTTAATGTCATGTCGATAAATCGTGTAGTGAAAGCCTGAAAAAAATCCGTGTCAATCTGTTTATGTACGTGATAAATATAAAAAAAAATCTCTGTCAATTGCTTTGTCTGAAAGGAAGTATTATTACATGTAAGTAGCTCAATTTTCCATATTTATCCGCATGTAAAGGACATGTTAGAAATGATCGGTATTTATGGAGAAATGCGCTCGTATGTAAAATTTAGTTTACACGAAAAATGTTTGGATACATTTCGTACTATATTAAAGGATTCAGAAACACATTCATGTTATGCATTTGACTTTTTCTTGGTGCATCTGGGAAGAAAAATCCACTTTTTGTTTTGGTTTTACGCACATTTTTTCCTTTAAAGTGTGTGTCACCAAATTCCACCTTTTTATTTATTTTTTTCTGCTCAACTTTTTTTGGTAATAACTCCTAAATTCACTCCTCCCCTTTTCCTGCATCTTCAGTTTATCCCAAATTAACATCAAACACTTTGCCCTCCAGGAATGTGCAAATTAAATCGATTAATCACGGCGGTTGTTCCTCAGTGTATAAACCGGACTAAGCCATTTTATGTTGCTTAGCCTAATTGTTCGGGAATCTAATTTTCAAATCTAATTTATTTTCTGTCCCGCGTTTCCTCGGATTTTATAGATTGAGGGAGAGCCAGGCTCCTCTTCTTCTCCTCCTCCCTGACTCCCCCCTTCTCCTTCCTTCCTCCTCCTCCTCCTCCTCCTCCTCCTCCTCATTGTGCCTGGCTGCAGCTCGCTTGACCGCCCCATTAGGCAGAGATCACATCAGCAGCCGCCACCGATCATGGTTAACGCTGCCAGTGCGCACAGAGCCACGATCTGTTTGCAGCTTTTGTCAACACGCCGGACGCACCTGAACAGGAAAAAAATAAAATAATAATAATTATATTAACGAGGAAAAAAAAAGCATAAAAAACAGGAGGGCTTCAAATCAAATGGATGCCTTTAAATCATCCACCATCTCAGATGAATTGCTGAAATGTATTGAAATGTATTCATATTTCCTTTTCACGGACTATTAAATGTGGGGATAAATGAAGGATGGCAATAAGATGACTTTTTTCGGACTCTATTTAACACTGGCAGCCTGTTCTCTTTCGCAGATGCTCCATTGGCGCACTCCGAGAGCCCTCTGGAAATGTTGCAGCTTTAGAAGAAAAAAAAAAAGAATAAAAAAAAGCCTCACATATGCGTTCGGAAAAATAAATATCGTGTTAAAAGCAGCGCACAGAAAATGTCCTTTAAAATCCGTCAAAAGAAAAAAAAACTGACACCATAAATCTTTAAAATCTTATTTTCTTTAAATTCAAGATCGTTTGTCTCTAAATTCCTGCAGACTTTATATTCCCCTCTAAAACCTTTAAGCCTCCATGCGGGGGCCGGAGCGCACAGAACGCAAACTATCTCGTTTGATTTCCACTTTTTATAGCCCTGTCGCATTACTTCACACTGTTCGTACACACGCACAGAAAAAGAAAATGCCCGTTAAAAGATGTGTTGACTGCAGGCTACAGCTGCACGGCGCGCGGCCGGAGATCCCAGATCAAATAGGAGCGCAGAAAAAACATCCACTTCAAATGTATTTACGCACAAGTCTGGAAATGACAAGCGCTCACATATCGGGGGGAAAGCGCAGGCGCCAGCGTCATGAATATTTATTAGCAGCACTTGTGGCCGGTAAACCGAGCCTGACACTCTGCAGCTGATCTGTGCGCCAAATATTAGACGCAGCTTTTACGCAGGACTGAAAAGAAGCCTGCAGGATTTTTTTCCCCCCATCTTTTTTGGATTCCATCTTCATGAAGTTTTTTTTAAGACTTAAAACTCAATGTTTTGACTGAAAGGATGAGAAGAAGCGTGCAGGTACGGCGCTCTGATCTGCATGCCAGGCTGCTGTCACTCACTGAGAACTAAATCGATAACATTTGGATTCAGTTTTTTTAGGCTGACACGTGATATCTTTTTTTTTTGACAGGTTTAAATCACCAAAAAACTTATTTTAGCCAAGAACCACAAGATTGAAAAAGTAAACATATTTTTAGTTTTTAAAAATTTATTTAAAACAGCCAGACCACTGTTGTTTACAGCCATGAAAGCAATTGTGATGATTATGAAATATAAAAAAAATGCCACAACTATGTCTGAAGGATTTTTATTTATGAGTTTGCTGAAATATTCATCTAAATTTAGCATTTTTCTTTGAAATAAAGCATCGATTTTCTATGTATCTTCGTGTAATTATGCAAATTTAAATGTAGGGTGTATTTCTTTCAAGTTAAAGGTCTTCAATTAAAACGTTTCTTCATCAAAAATGCGAAACTCTGATCTGCGGCTCGTTCTTGATGCGTCACGCCGCAGACGTGAAAGGCGCTGCATGGGGCGCAACTTTTCATCCATCTCTGGGAATGAGATTAGTTTCACGCAAAACAATGTGTCCTCCTTGACTTTACGCCTTTTTGCGTTTGTTTGCAGCACAGTAGATCTTAAGTCACGCAGCTTCCCCCCCTTTTTTTTCCCCTTCTTCTTCCTGATTTGACCGCATCACTGATTGGGACATTAATCTCCGCTTGCCACCGGGAGGGTTCGTTATGGTGACGCATAGGCTCACGGTGACCCCCATCGCATCAGTTGTGATGCCTGACACGCTATTAAAGTTGGGACCGTGGAGGAGATTTGTGGAGGCGCTGACACGCTGCTGTCGCGTCCACCCCCCCACCCACCTACCTTTTTTTTTTTTTTTTTTTTTTTTTTTTTTTGACGTGCTGCTAAACGAGGCCACTCCAATTAACGCGCCGCGGCGGTGTGACAAAGCTGCGCACCTTCTTTTTTCGGGAAAACACGGGTTCCAACTTGTCTGTTCACTACAACCCAAAAAAAGTTCCCACCTGTGCACCTTAGAGTTGACCCCCAAAGTTTTTATTTTTTTATTTTTAATTCGTCTGAATAACACACGCATGCGTTTTGGGTGCCCAAAACAGGAAAATCTATCAACTTCCGGTTCCAAATGGTCACCTGTTCAACCCCTATGGAAACATAAAGTATTTTTCTCCTCCTATTTTAATCTTTTATTTATTTTTTATAAATAATTAACCCATAATGACAACAAAAACATAACAGGAATTTCTCTATCATCTTATTTTGAAGGAAAAACCAATTCCAAAAGATTTTCAAAATAATGCTATAGAAAAAGACAAATGAATTTATTTTTGTTTAAAAAAAAACAGACTGCATATGGTGCATTAATGCAGTGTTCAATGGAGAGGTCTTCTCGCTTACAGAGCAGCTTGACAACATCTGTTTATCTGATGAGTCTGAAAATGAGTCCAAGGATGACCAGCCAAAGATAATCGGTGACAGATTTCCGCCCATTCATTTCACATCACAGCATTTTGTCAAAGTGACGCTGCCCAGAAAAGAAAAATAATAATAATAATAATAAGCAGAACTGGAAGAAAACCGTCACATGAACTTTTTTCTTATAATTTAGACATCATTCTAAAAAGCCGACTGTTATTAACATACTTATATGTGTGTACACAGAGTACAGTTTAATTTTATAGTCTGTGAATCAAGTCATAAGTTAAGTCTTTCAAGTCTCACCACAACAAACTGTTACGGGTTGTTTTCAATTTTGACAGTTTAAATGTGACAAATGAACGCTCGTGAAAGTCACACTGATCTGGAAATTTAGAAATCAATGCAGATTTTCCACATTTCTGCTCTTTGGTCTGTTGAGGGCGTGAGGTTTTTTTTTTTTTTTTTTTTTTTTTTCCTTGTGGGCTACAGCCCAGACCTTTCGAATAGTTTTGAAAGGCAAGGAGCAATAAATATGACTTGTTTGGCTTGTCTTGTGTCTTGAGTGCAAACGCTTAAAATAAAAATGGATTTCATTTTCCTCCTCCCTTGTGGATAAATCCTTCCAGGAAAAAAAAAAAAAAAAAGAAGAGTGGAATGAAAGAAAATAATGGAATCACAATTCGCATGGTTATTTGTCTTGCACACATAGTTGCAGCTGTTTTCAAAGCTCTGCTAATATTGACAAGTTTTTTCTTTTTTCTTCTCCAAAACATTGGGTGCTTTGTAATTGTTTTTGGCTGAGTGTTGTTTCGTCTGATTTTGCTAACAGATCCATCATCAGAGAGCTCTGCACACTGTGTGTTTGGATATTTTCCGTTTGTTTTATTCATTTTTTTTTATCTTTTTGACCCCGAGCCCGTTCAGAATTTTTATAAAGCCGTAGCAGCGTCGTGGAGCCAAAACCTTTAATTCCCACAGTAAAACGTTACGACTCGCTGGAAGCAAGCAGAGAGCTAAAAACACATTTTCATGACACATTTTCACTGACCTTCCACTCATTATGACATCTCATCTGCAGTATTATACTACAGCTTGACAACAGCATTCTGGTGACAGGTACGAACTGATGCAACGCCGCAATCAGTGCATCCCTTATAATTTTACCGGTGATTAAAAGCAACGTTTGGAGCCCAAAATGGGGTACGAGGTATCATCATGGCAGCGCTCTTGGCGTGGGTCTGTTTTTCACCAGCTGTCTCTGCGGGATCCGCGTGGAAATGCGTCTCAAATCAAGATGGAGGCCAAGAACGGCTTGGACGCTTCGCGTGTCTGTTTGTACGACTCCGCACCAAAGTGTCCGTGTCATAAAAAAAAAAAAAAAAAAAAGAAAAAGCAGGCAGGATATTAGCCGTAATGCTGTCACAGGATGGATTTAAGGGGGTCCACACCATCAGCAAAGGGAAAGGCGGAGAAAAACTGGCAACTCGCTACTCACAACTGAAATATGGTTTGCCATAAAAAGAGAAAAAAAAAAAAAAGCAAAAGCACGCAAGGCTAGAGGGAGGCTCAATTTGCTCCATGTGAGCATGGGCAATAAAATAAACTGTTAAGATGACTTGTTTTGTGTTATGAAAGAGGCCAAACGATGATCAGTTTAATGAGATGTACCAAACCCTTCCCCACAAGGCTCCCGGTGCACGGCACATGGGCCGACCTGTGCGCGGCAGCTGCCGGCCGCCACTTTCTCACAGTTCGATTTCTTCGACTCTGGTGTTCTTTGATGTTGCAGCTAACGGAGCGATTTGGGTGAGAATGGATGAAAATCTGTGATGTAACAGTGTCACATTGCCGCCAGAGCCCGCCGTGACCTCTGGGCTCTCACTGAGAAGTGAGAAAGTGGGGGACGCGGCGGTTCTGTGGCTATCCGAGTCAGTCTAGGCTGCAGATTCTTACATTTTTTTCAACTTACAGCTTCTTTATTGCTCCACATTTGCATGTTTGCACACATGAAATCAATCTACTCCGACTGAGTGACCAACCATTTGACAGATGCAACTGTGATCATTCAATTTTTGCCTGCTAATATTCATTTCTAAACACGTTTTCTGGATTATGAAGTGTGTGTGTTCCATTTCTTCCAGTTGCCCGTTGTTCACTCGCGATTTGATTGATAACAATTGGCCCAACTCTGCTCCGTCCAGGTGTTTGCAGTTTATTATTTTCCCTCCCCCTCCAATTAATCACTAATTGGTGTTTCCACCTGCAGCGGAAATTACGGAACGGTTCTGGCCACAATCCTTATGCTTCCTGATTAAAGTCAAAACTGTTGATGTAAAATAAGAAATTTAATGTGGTTTGTGCCGCCTCCTGTTCACACAGCATAATGTGGTGTTAAAGGATTCACTGTAAAAACGGGATCTCCGAGGTCACCGAGATTGTATTTGCTCACATGTGGAAGTCGTTCATTGTCAGTCTGGAATGCCTTTGAATAATGTTGCATTAATAAAGATCTTTCCAACAAAACGTGTCGTGCTGCACCGTGCAGAGTCCTGCTTTATACCGGGGGGGAATAATGAAACCTCTCCAGGGAAAGGGCAAATAAAAACGCGAGCGCTCGCGAAAGGTCAGGTCCCTCCACGAGATCAAGATCTGAAAAACAGCAAAGCTTTCAGCGACTAACAAGGTCTGAACCCGGAGCAAATTTTTCATAAATGTCTGCAGGGTGTAAACAGAAAAGCATTGATAAATCCATTTACAATAATGGTAGCAAAACATTATACATTAGTGAAGTTTTAGAGGTTTAAAATCTGTTTACTCTCAGCTCAGTGTTTAACAGGACAAGCATTTAGGTTTGTCTTCAATTATCTTTTTTTTTTTAATTATGACAGCCCCCTGCCCTGCACTCACGCTCAACCAGGAGACATAAAGCAGCTCACAGCAGTGGTTTGTATCTAATGGACAAGTGTTGATGAGTCCTTTAAAAAAAATAAATAAAAAAAGCGGCTCAACTTGTGGCTGAAGCTTAAACTTCTGGGACGTAAGTGTTCATCTGTCATGGTGTCACCGAAAACTGTGGCATCACACGTATAAGTGGCTGCATGTTGCCATCTAATGAGGAGTGAGATGATAGTTTGAAAGCAGCCATTTTTGCGTGTAATTTTAACGTGTTTATGTTTAATTAGTCCCAACTGCATCTTTTTTTTAATGCTTTTGTTTTTTTCTCACTAAACATCCACTTCATGTGTTGGTCTTTAAGTGAACGCACCATTTTTTTGTCCCTTTTATTTCCACAGATTTCTTTGCTTCCATATAAATTAATTACAGCCTTTGGTGGTTGTAATTACACATTCAAATTATGTCGGCACACATTTGTCTATTAAATAAAAACCGGAAAAGACCAGAATAATCTGTTCGTCTAAAAAAGTCATGGCGCCCTGTGATACTGATGAAGTTTTTCCTTCTGTTGCAAAAGTACACCATGTCCTCCTGTATTTTTTTTTTTTTTTTTTTTTTTGTTTTTTTTTTTTTTTTTTTTTTCTCTCTCTTTGAACTTTGCCAGACTGACACAGGATTAGCACCCATAGAAACACATCTTCAAAATAGTGTTAGCGTGGAGCCATGCAAGTTAATTATAACCCAGGACAATGTGAGGGATTAGTGTTCAACAAAATGGTGGAGTACTGTAAAGGGTTACTGGGTCATGAGGACGTTGGACTAAAACGTTTGTTGCAATAATTAGACACATTTCTGTAGTTTTATCCCCCCTCTCTTTTCATTCAAGTGCAACTAAAAGTTTAACTGTTTTTTCCATGTAGCTGCTTGCTTTGTTTCAAATTTAAGCTCGAAAACATCCAGAGGTCTCCTCTTAAAAACGACTTCCCCTCGCTGCACTCCATGTTGAGCAATTAAATCCATTCAAGTTGAGGATTATTGCATGTGCAGATGGTTTGGAGAAGCATCAATCTCTGTCAGCGGTGTAATAATGCAGACATTCCATACTGGGACACTTCATGAGCAGAGGAGGCTCGTAAGAGGGGGAGTTCCTTAAATCAAATAAAGACTTGTGTTTGGCTGAAGCCTGAGAACCAGCACCCCAGTGAGGATGCGGCGGGTATGAAATAATACGCGGCTCCACCCCCCCCAACCGGTTACTCTGATCGTGTTTTACATATTAGACTTTCAGAAAGGTGGATCAAAGAAATGCTGCGTGCAATGAAGTCTTCGTTGCTCTGATCACAATTAAAATCCCAATTAAAGCAAGAGGTCATTTAATTTTAGGACTTTTTTATGGTTATAAGTACTGTTTGTTCTGCTACGGGCAAACCAGACGCTGTGGACAAAAATGTTTTCAGCCACATCTTTGCAAACTTTGACGCAAAAAAAACCCCTCCACACGGCTTCCTGGCACGCTCCTCCTCCTCCACAGATTCGCTCGAACACGGACTCCAAAGCTCTACAACTTTGGCAGCATTTCAAACTCTCATACCTCCCCTGACTTTGCTTGATGTTGACATCACATGTAAAAAAAAAAAAAAAAATCGCAGGAATAACTCGTGGAAAGTATGCCGGGGATGCATGGAGACTCGGGATGGAGAACGATAAGACTGGATGCCCTTCATCTTTCACTCTGAGCACAGGCCTAAGTCAATTTTACTCCCAGCGTGAGGTTTTCTCCAGCCCAAGTTTTGAGTAAATCCAATCAGCTGTCCACAGGATTGAGATGTAGTGTGTCACTGATGACAGAATTTGCTGTAAGTTGAAGATGCAGTCTGGTATTTTTAATAAGAATCTGCGCTATAAACTCATCCAGCAGAAATTTCATCTGATAAAGGGAATATTTCTGTACCCTATAATGCAAAACAATTCACTTTGAAACATTTGATTTTGCTGCTGGGATCAAAGACCCGCTGATGTTTTAAACATGTTCTTGTTGCATTTTCGTATGTATATAAAGAAACTGAAGCTTCAAATTTGAATTATTTCCTTATTCAATTTGTTGTGAATCAGGACCAGATGAAAACATGACGGAAAAAGCTTGGGACGGCAAGCCGCGAGCTCCCATTCTGATGAGTCCACTTGCAGACAAATGGACGTCTGTCTTCCTCATCCGAACTGATATCTGGCTCAAAACTCTACTCCTGGATGGCTCCAATGTTCTGTTTTGAGGGGTCGTAAGCTAACGGGAGAAAAAGCAAACAAAGGGATGATGGGAAATTATGGGATGCTTCATCTACGACAACAGTCGAACCAAGGTTTTTTTTTTAAACAGTTTCTCTGTAAATCTGTTGATTTTCTTTTCTTTCAGGAGTTCAGAAGTTTTTTCAAATTTTTGACTAAAAGCTGAAACATCATCACTAAAGCCCAATCATAATTTAAAAAAAAAAAAGATAAGATGCCAGTCCGCACACACTAGCAGACTGGCAATTATTGGTGATGTCATAGAACGAAAGTGACGTCTGAATTATGAGACACTGTTTTTCTATGGCTATGTCCAAATTCCCACCTTAACTACTAAAAAAAAACTATATAGTGCAGGACTATATACTACCCTGGGTTTTAAAAGCTCTCTAATTTTCTTTATTTTTTCTAAATGTTGGATATGATGTCACTGATTTCACAAAATGAAAATCGAATCAATGTGAACATTTTAATTCAATTCAATTTTATTTATGCAGTCCAATGTCATAAAAACAATTGTTATTGGGCTTCATACTGGTAATTGTACAAAATTAGAAAGTCCATCATAAAATATAAACAATTAATCTAAACAGACTAAACTGGTTATCCCTGCCCTAAGACCCTCATGAAAAAAAAGAAGAAACCTGAGAGATGCCCATATGAAGGAAGGCTCCTCTCCCAGGATAGGCAGAAGAATTAGCTTATCTAACTCTACAACTATGTATTTGAATAGTGTTCATCCAGACAGAATTGGGGGACAGGTGGAGGTCCACAGCCATGAGCCGGAGGCGAGGTCCACGTCCAAGAACAGGAACACAGGCGATCTACCTGGAACAACACGTGATTCACACTGCACCAAACAGAAGCATATCTATAGATAGTCAAATAATAGAAATATTGAGTAGAGGAGAAGAGAAATTTGCTTTTAATCTTTAATTTTATGTCATTTTTATTTTCATCTTTAAATAGAATGTTTCTCATTATTGCTTTTTTAATATAATTTGTTTGTTTTGTAAGCGTTTTTGAGTATCTTTTAAAAGGACTATATAAATAACGTTAATTATTTTTATTATTAAAATAAATTTGTTAGAATAGAGGACAGAACCTCCCAGTGCACTATACTTTCCTTAGCTTCAAACTTCTAGCAGCCTACTAGCAACTAATTGTTGTTTAATTTTAATTCAAACATGTTAATAGTAAAATGCACGCGGTATAGCAGATGGTAATAAGAACAATGATAGTATGCATTGTACGTCTATTTGTGACTCCACTGTGTTCTGATGATGAAAATTTGAACAAAAATGGTTTGAGTGCAATGTATTGTGGTCTATATCCGCAAATATAGTGAGCATTGATGTAGGCTAGTTTTTTGCATAGACTTCTGGGAAATTTCTAGTTTCGATTTTTGAATTGTAGATTCGGACAGCACTAGAAAATGGCAAATGCACTATATAGTGAGTAGGGAAGGAATTCAGACATACAGCATAACTCTCCGTTTGGAGGGCCAAATATAGAGATAGGGAGAAGAGAAGAATTCGGATTGGGCCAAAAAGACCACTTTTCCTGGTGGGTCGTCTGTCCTCCTGCTCCTGGTCGTGGTCTGCAGTTCTGCCTCATCTGGACTATGGACTTAATCATCACTTGTCCCTCAGCTCTATATGAATGAACTCAGCTCTATATGAATGAACTCTACTCATATATGCAGTTTTAGCAGCTAACTTTTCTTTAACCGTTCTGGTATCGCCTGTCCGTCCTGGGATGGGATCTCTCCCTCATGTGGGAATCCCTAAGGTTTCTTCTTTTTTTTCCTGACTCAGGTTTTTTTTAGGAGTTTTTCCTTACCGCGAGGGAGGGTCTAAGGACAGGGATGACCTGTTCTTTATAGTCTGTTTAGTTTTTACCTATTGTGCATATTTTATGACTCCATCTGTGCATCTGTAAAAACTGCAGGCATGAAGCCCAATGAGGCAAATTGAATTTGTGATATTGGGCTATATAAATAAAATTGAATTGAATTGAATTGAACTTTTCAAAGAGATAAACAAATGATCGAAATGGGATTTTGGTGCCACAAATCCATTTTTAACACTCGGTTTCCTGGAATTCCAGAACTACCAGAAATACTAAAACAGTCATTTTGACTGCTTAGACTTTATTTGCATTTAATTGGGATTATATTAAAAATATCTTAGAGTATTTGGGAAAATAGTTAAAAACATATTAGGACACCAAAATAAAACTTAAATAATTGAGTGTTTTATTTTTATGAATGACAAGTTTAGGCCTTCTCTACCTTGTACAAATGTAGATTAGAGCAATAAAATATGAGATATGACACCCCTGTAAAAAAGTTTGACTGCTATGGTAATTTGAAGTAGTTCCTCTTATATTTCTTTTGTGTTTTGAAATTTTAATGATAAAACAAAGTAAAAGATAAAATACACACATATTCAGGAAAAGTCAGGGATACACTAGCCCATTGTTTTTTTTTTTAATAATTTTCAAATTTTGAAATGAGTCAAAATGACTCCCATGGGAGATCTAGTGTTAAAAGTTTGGACTTTATCAGTGGCCTCTGTCGAGCTTTTTTTCTGCTGTGACCTAAGAAATCAGCTCTGAGATCAGAGTCCCTGCTGGAGCGCCTTGGCACGCCAACGTCACGTGAAATCCTTCAGTCAGCCAGGTGCAAGCGCCCAAATTATACAACCCCCGAATGTGCACCAACAGTTTTTGACAGGCAGACTGTACGGTGCTTTTCCACACGCAACGGTGTTCCAAGAACCCAGAGCACACATGCATTGAATATGCACCCCGGGTTTCACTGTTTCTCCTCTTTTTTTTTTGTTTTTTTCTCGTCACCTTGCCGTCTCCACTCCTCGCTCACTTCTTTGATTGGCTTGATTCCATGCTCATTAGCATGTCCCATTATCTTCCAGAATATTCAAGGGAATGTTTCCAGTTGCTGCCACTTCAGTTATTATAATATACAGCGAGGTTCATGACATTCAAGTTTCTGGAAGTGCTTCAGCTTTTTGTCAAGGTCCTCAGTCACACATGAGGGCTGTGGAGTTTTCAAGGGCATCTGTTCCAGGCAGCACAGCAGAGCGGTGGATGTGGCGGTGGGCCGGTTGGGGAGGGGCTCGGAGCAAGCTGGAATGATCCACCTAGAATTTGTTGAATCAAACCCTTGCACCTGGATATAATTGTCTCGCTGCTGTGAAGGGAGTCGCTGCTGCCAGAACGGGACCAAATTAGTGGCCCGAAAATGGCGACCTGTCAAAGAATGGCAACTTCACCTGGTAACAGAATACTAAGACAAATTACTTTACTTGTATTATATGCATATTAAATATTATTTCCCTTTTAGTGGGGCTTTAAAAATGCCACCAAATCAACCTGAAACTGTGAAAAGTGCAGCAAGTCAAATTCTTTGTGCTGCATTTTAATTATCTTTTGCCTGATCAGAGATTATCTCCGCTCACTAACATCCTCCAATCATTTAACTAGTAAAACTAATAGAGCAATTTGATATACAATCCTCCAAAGCAGCAATTTAAGTCTTGTGAGCAGAGTAGCATGCAGAGATTACCTCAAAGATCATGTGGAAAAAAAATAATGTATCCTTTTTTATTTTAACTAAATTGTGCAACAAAGGATAAAATATTGCAACCGTGGGGGGTCTGGACAATAACTATTAGCAAAAATTAATCTTGTGGAAGATAATGCACCGCCTAAGCAATCTTCAGATCTGGCTTTATTTATATCGCTGTATTAGTTCAAAGGTAAAACTCAAGTTTGGGCTTTTCATCATTTGCAGTGAGGAATTAGCGTTTTTACTTTGCACAACTTTAGTTGGAAAAGTTATTAATTTAAATTAAAAAAGGGGTTATATAAAAAATGTTTTAGCATGCTTTTGGTCCCGCTTTAGATATAGGTGTTTCTACGGAGAGAAAATAGACTCACCCTGATTTGTGTGTGCGTAATTCTTGATTCTGGTTCAGGTTCTGGCCATATGGATGATCGACTCTGTCCTCTCTGGAAGGATGGAGGGAAGAGCTTCATAGCGAAGGCACTGCAAAGAAAGCGCAGCTGCAAGGGAGCGATGCGAATAGAGAAACTTCAGAGTTGAGTGTATAAAAAAAAAACAATTTTTTGACTTTTTTTATTTTAATTATTGGGACATATCTGTTTAAGAACGTGGAAAGAAATACAGTTTTTCACCAAACATTATTCATAATTTAAGTTCAAAGTGGCTGACCGAAAACTCTGTTGTCCCAGCCTTCTAGCAGCATTTAAACGCATCATTTACACATGAATCCTACAGAAGGGTCTCCCATCAAATTTTTGCATAAATGCAGTTTTGTGTGTGCGTAACAAGCGATTTGTAGATATTTTTTCAAATTTTTGTGTCTGTAGTTAGTTTCAAGCTGTTATAATTTTAAGTTGTGTGTTGTGTAATTTGTATTTTGTTTTTGTTTTTTTTAATTTTGTAAGTTTTGTACATGTAAAAATACAATTGCAAGCACACAAAGTTTTGCGCTAAATGTATTGTGTGAGTGAAAAAATCAAGAATTACGCACAGACATATCTAAAGTTACACACAAATCAAGAATTACGCATGAAAAAAATCCAAAGTCATGCACAAATCCAGAATTTTGCACGCACAATTCCCAAGTTACACACAAATCAATAATTATGCACACACAAATTTAAAGTTATGTGCAAATCAAGAATTACGCACAAACAAATCCACAGTTACACATAAATCAAGAATCACACACATCCAAATCCAAAGTTCGACACAAATCAAGAATTATGTGCGGACAGATGCAAAGTCACACAAAACAAGAATCAGACACACACACCCACAAATCAAGGTGAGACTATTTTCTCTCCATATTTTATCGTTTTAATAACATTCAACAAATCTTTAACTTTAAAAAAAGCATTTGAGTTTGATTCCAATGACATCTAACTATACCAAAACGTTTGTAAATAGTGTAATGAGAGGTTGCTTTTGAGATTGTGCCAATGCTTTGTTCAGTGTTGTACAAAAGAAACACCTGCTAAGTTTCAAATTTCGATATTCTAACATGAAAGAATGTTTTAAATTGGAAAGCAAAAAAAGTCATTTTTCTTGGCCTTTTGTTCTTGAACTAAACCTGTTAGGTTTAAGCCACAACAAACATCAAACAAAGGGAAGCAGCAGCAAAATAGCAACACGGTTTAAAAACCGTACAATTGCGGGAATCACTTGGTCAGACAATAGACAAAAAAGGGGGAAAGTGCACAAATCAATAAAGGACTTAAATCAATAGGCTATGTTTCCTGATGGTGTCATGAACTGGTTTGAGGGGGTGTTGAAACACCAAAGCACTTTTTCAAACAGCTTATTTCATGGTGAGAAATTTACTTTTTTTGTTCACATCTAGGTTGTTGAAGCCACAACAGAAATTTCCTCACAAATGAGCTGTGGCAGACTAACAAAATAAAAGACAAAGAATGTACATGCACTATCTGAATAAATAAATATTTGTAATTTATTTGCTAATACCATAAAGCTGATTTTGATTTCCAAAAAATAGTTATTTTCACCTGAAGAAAAATTCTATTGCTGTTGTAGTTTTTCCACCTTGAAACACAATAAGTTCCTATAGTCTGCACAACCTAGTCTAGTTGCAGCATTTACACTCAGTAAAAGAGGTTTTAAAGGAAGCGAAGGCAAAACCTGGTGTAATACATCATGGTTTTTACTTGCTTTCATTTTCATGGCGAGGACCCTCTCTGGGGACCCTGGCCTTAGACGGTTCGGCGCAGAGTCTAATGGTTGAATCAGCTGGCAGGTGTGCCCCAGAAGTTTCCTCGCCACCTGCACGCTGAACAGCCCATAAACTGTTGAATTGCTTAGCTAGACGGGGAGAAACACCTGGGCCAGGTAGAATTAAATGCTTAATGGGTCTGTCATCTTTTGATAAGAGAATTTTTTTATTTTTTTTTTACATTTTTCAAACCTCAAGTAAACAAAGAAGAAGGACAATAAGCGCAAACTAGGTAAATGAAATGTATTTTGTCATTCTACTTCCTCTGAAATGCAAAGGAATGCAGCCAATTTGTTTCCTAAATTTTTGTATTTTAAAAAATTTGATATTTTTAGTCATTTACAACGTTTTATATTTTTTTTTAACCTTAAAACTTGTTCTTTCCTAAAGTTATCACACAAACATGCTTTTATTGCTGATTCTCTCCACTATGTAATTCAGTGTTTATGGAAGAAAAAAAAAGTATATTAGTTTTGTCACTGATGTACAATCTTGAGCTAATTAGATGTAATGAAGGAGGATGTTTCACTACTAAGATAATTGCTGATGTTCTGTCATAATTAATAAACCATATGAGTGATGCAAAACTGAAGATTTTATAAAAATAAAAATGAGATTATAATGTCTGTGTCCAAATGGAAGCAGTAAAAAATCTGCCTCCTAATATGTCAACTTTGTAATATAATGACCGCAGATTGAGTCATGTTTTTTATATTTTGATTTATAAGTCAAATATAGAGATAAAAAACAGAAAAAATAAGATTAGAGCTATAAATTGACATCTTAACTGTTAAATATAATTTAAAATACCCCCTGTACGAGAAAAGTTTCGAATTAAAATTTTAATATTTCATCTACAAGGTGAAATCCTGTTTATATTTTACAGAATAATTATCATTAAGAAATTTATTTATTTTTTGCTAAATATTTTTCTGTTTTCAAATATTTCCCAAAAGCAGATGAACTTTGGTGTCTATACACTTAAAAAAAATGTCTAAATATAAGAGACAGGTTTCACATTGAGTGCATGTGTAAAATATGAAGTATAAAATGAAATATTAAAATTAAAATAACTCACATAACTATGTATTTAGAGTAGTATATTAGTAGATTTAGAATACCACTTAAAATATTTAGAGTTAAAAAAAAGTACAAAAATAATCTGGCTCGTCTAGCTTATTTGACAATTGACCATATTGCTTATTCTCTTCCTCAAACCTATTTTAAAAAAGTAAATAAAACACAAACATGAGTCTGACTAGCTTCACTTTATCAATGTAATCCCTCCTGCACATTTATTTTCTGTATAATGAAATTAATGTATTTTCCTACAACCCAGTTTGTTGTCACACACAAGTTAAATATTCAGCATTTACAATAATCACAGTGTGGTAATTTTACTAATTACATTCCATTATGGAAAAGACATCTCAGCCTTTTAACTCAACAGAATAATTCCACATCTTATCATCAACGCTTGTCAAAAAGTTGTGAATCTTAGTGATTTAACTGTCATTAGAAATGTTTGCTTTAGCCTTTTTCCTTTTGACGTCACTAGTAGTAATATCCTGTAAATTGTGTGATTGATTTACTAACGAGACAAGAAAAAAAAAGGTCGAGAACCACCTCTGAGCCCGTAGTAGCAGGTCTGTGGTACAAAAAAAGATTTTATGTTTATTTCCCTTGCGGTGTCAGATGATATCAAATAGTGTACAGAAGCAGCTCCCAAGTGTACCCTCTGAGTGGGTCAATCCCCATCTGTGGCACACTGGTTTCTGCTTCTTGAAATTTAAACTGTGGCACGGGCTCATAGTGTTACAGCGCCCTGGAGAAAACCAGTGATTGCACTCCAGAGCACAAGGTGATATTATGTTTAATGTGTTGGTTTATTCCTTGCGGGGTTTCCAACATCTGGTGTGATTTTAATTCCTTGAATGCTTCCACTTCAGTCTCTCTCACTGCTGGCGATTTACAGTTGAAGTTTGCAATGATATTACGTGCCCTACTGTTGCTCTTATTGTGGGTACTTCCTGGAACTGTTTAAATAGTTGAGCTGTTTGGCCAGGCACTTAGGATTTTGAGGTTAATATTTTCAAAAGTAAAAATAATTTCCACATTATAATTTTTTTTTTTCAGTTGACTGTAGAGCGTCTACTTCTTTTGATGTCAAGGTGCTTACACATCGGTTGCATCGACTTGTCTTCAAGCAGCCATTTTCAATAAAAACTCCAGGCCTCGAAGGCCGCTGTGTCTCTATGATTTCATGATACCCAAGCATTTCTCTTTACCTGGTTCAGGTGTGTCCAGCCAATTACAACATGCCAGAACAGGGTATGTTGGAGTAAATGCAGGAATGCGATGGCCTATCTCTGGCCTACGCAAACGTGTGTGGATCAGAATTTTGGTCTTCCATGTCTGGAATGCCGTGATCGCGCGTCAATTCGCACATTTCAAAGTTGGGTCATGGGGTCTACAAACTGGGAGTCCATTGATACTGACTCTGATTTGGTAATGAATTTTGGGTAGCTTTTTCTTCACAATACGGAAGTGCCAACCATTTGAAAATTTATCAGGAAGGAGAAATTAATAGTTATGGTTGTCCATGGCCAGAATATGACACAAAGTCTTTCGTATCAGAACAGAGTTTGGAAAAAGAAAGCCTGGAGAAAAATTTGCAAGATTTGCACCGCTTTGACGTTTCGCACCACTTCCAACTGTGAGTATATGCACTATTATTGGGTAACGACAGTCAAGTGTGGACACCGTAAAAGCACGTGCACCAACCCATGTTGGTCGGTGAGTATGTTGATTCACAGGTATTTGACAGGAGGTCATCTCTGAGAGTTTTGATCCCAGTTATGTTAAATGCTAATTTAGCTTACTTTAGCTGACCAGTATTAATCTCTTAGCATCAGTGTCACCAGCAACACCTAGACAACAACGCTCTTAGACGTACTGTCACTCATAGAGTTTTGACGGTTCACAGAATCAACATGAATCTCAACATATTTAGCTAATTTTCATATCAGTTTTGCACCAATATACAACTCATTACTAATGTAATGAAATGTGTTGCATAATAGCGCAAAGCTGCCTTTCTTTGTCACTTACACGGTTACAGTACTCGAAAAAATGTCAAAAGCTCAGGTGTCAAAGGGTCAAGCTTTTCAAGCCATTTAGACACGTAAAGGTCTGTTGTTATCCTAGATTCTATAATCACTGGACAATGTGACCCCTCCCCTCTCATGTTCCAAGCAGGAAGTACCTCTGGGCTCCAAGAAGCTAAAATATCATAGTCTTATATTGATAAATAAACGGCTATTACTCAGTCATTCTATTTTCCATAATAACATTTTCTTTACATTTTCTTGCAAATCCTAATTTTTTTTCATTATATATTTTTTTTAATTGCAAGTCGTTCAAGTTAAAAACTGACCAATCAGAACCCTCAGTAAAAGCATGTGGCGCCCGCTGGCCTGACCAAAAGCGTTTGATTGCCAGTCCCCTTTCAAGGGGTGTGGACTTCAAACAAACTCACTCATCATTGGTGACTGTAGTTGCTCTAAAAACCGTGACTTGAATGACTGGCGCCAATCACTGTTGTTGGGCTCTAAATGGCAGCGCCTGTAATGCCGGAACATCATTGACGGATTTGGCTTTATTTTGCGAGAGCCGCAGGAAAGGGACGTAAGGGTGACATCACATCCCACTTTGTCCAGTGATAACATATGTCTTTGGTTGCTATATTATTTTACAAGCAGTGGTTTATGTCTTACCTGCACTAAACAGGTCTCGACTTGATTCTTAGTCTTGAGAAACTAGCAACGTATCTGCATCTGAAGATTGCCATTCAAAGTGCAAACCTTGAAACCAATCAGATTTGATTTCAAAGAGTTTGAAGATGTAATACCATGTTTATAAATATTTAAAGAGCATACATAAAAAACTTGGTGGTAAAAGACTATTTTCTAGACTCTTTTTGACTAGTTGATGTAGTGTCCTGGGAAAAAGCTGGGGAGATGGGAGCAATAGAGGGTCTAAAACAATACCCCATCAGTAATCATTGAGGTTAACTGTAATGAAGGTGGAACTAGGGGAGGGAACGAATAAGAAATGCTGACTTCTTTACTGTCTTGGCGGCCATTGTCTTCCGACGTCAAGCCCCGGGGCTGGGATTTGGCTTTCTCTCCCTCTTTGCCCCGACTCTGTACCTTCTAACTTCTTGTTATTCACTGATCCCTATTCAACCTCTGCGTGTTAAAGAAAACCTTTTGCCAAACGTCAAAAGAAATGTTAATACTGAGCCTTTCCTGGCTGTTGTGATGCAGAGCAAACTCTTGTTGGGCTCTGCTGGTGATTCAGGAGGGTTTTTCGTGCTCACTGAAATCCCTTTTTTGTTTAAACTGACAGAAACAACAAACCAAATACTGATTTGATTTTTTCTTTTGACCAATTTTCTGAACTCGTTAGATTTAATCTAGCATTTGACATTCTTAAAAAACATTATTTTTTTGTATTTCTTTAAATAAAATGTGTATGTCATAGAAAAAAACACATATTGTTAATAAATTCTGCCACCATCCCATAAGGTGAAGCCGTTCATCCTACTTTTCATGATCTGTACTCACTTCATCCCAAGAGGAGTTGCAGAGGGTGTTAGAGTGTATCCCTGCTATTATAGGGCAATAGGTGGGGTAGAGCCTGAAGAGGTCACTGGTCAATTTCAGGGCCACATGAGACAGACACTGGCTATCTCATTCCTAAGAGAAAACATTATCAACCATGACTGTGGTCATGCAATCCATTGATTTGTGCAGAAATGAATTAAAGCCTCTTGGGTTGCCTCCATCTTGGTTTGGTATTAGTTATTGCAGGAGTTATGGTCTAAAAATTTCCTCCTTCAGGATGTTTTAAGACTATAAAACCCCTAAATACACAATCTATATACTTTTCTCAGACAGATGTGAATATATTTGCACTTTTCTGCTTTTTTATAAGTTCTCAAAGGTCAAACTTAGCAGAAAAAAGGTTAAAGAATGAAAACTGCTAAGGACGTAGAAAACAATTCAATTCAATTTTATTTATATTCACTGCTTTAAAAAAAAACAAAAAAGCAGCAAAATATTGGGACCACAAAAGGTAAAAAACAAAAAGATGTTACAGAATCCTCTATTTTCCAAAATTATAAAAATTGGTGGGACTAAGGAATATCAAGCCTCTTTTAAATGCATTTTCAAGATGAAATACAATTTTAAGCAAACTAGTCATTTACAAATTATAAAATTGCTTTACCCAAATAATTCACATTAGTACAGGCTCAATCCACATTCCATAAATAATAAAAGGTAACCTAACCAATTTGAATGGAACTTTGTAGAATATTTATTTTATTAATGTCCAACCTAAAAGTATTTTTATTTCCTCTCTCAGATCGTAAACAAATCAAAATACAAACATAACTAATCCTGCAGAATATTCACAACTGCTTCTCCAAATTTGTATGAAGGATATTAAATGAACCTCTCACAACCCGGTTAAAGTTAAACAAAGGTTAGCCTACACTTTACTTAATGTTTGATTATGAAGGTAATTAAAATGTATTTTCCTCTAATTTATGCTAATGCTAGCTTTCCACAATGGGTAGGATATATGGTGCTGCAAAAGTGCACTTTTATTACTTAGGTTAAATTGTGTTAAACAGCTTTCAGCGGTCAGCATTCCCGGTCTAAACCCTTAAACCGGGATTCACTTTACACAGCAGCGGCGATGTCGTCATTTTATCTGATGTCAAGTGAAAAGGGTCAATCGGGAGGCCAAAAGCTCCTTGCTCCACTGCATTCTGATGCATCCATTTGGATATACTTTGAGCTGTTTCTTAACTGGAAAGGTGCTACATAAATAAAACTTGAATTTGAGACAATTAGATTCATGAATGTCTTTTTTTTTTGTCGTCTGAGCTGGTTTCTGGCTCAGACCTCTTCGCATAGCTCTGATAATGCTCGCCATTTTTGTTGCCCCGGCAGGAGAGTGTAAACGAAGGTTTGATGGGGGGTGAATGCAGGCTAACTCAGCACCAAGAGTTGTGCCCGCAGTAAAGGGTAATTTCTACTGAACTACAGCCACTCTGCAGAAACTGTGTTAGAAAACAATACAGTTGTTTGTCAGAAAATGGCATAATCGTAATAAAAAAAAATGAAAAGGTTTTTAAAATAAACCAATAGATGTTCGGAGTAGGACTTCAAGGAAAAATGTTTGAAACCAGGATTCAGTTGCGTCCCTTGTGAAAATAGAAACTGCCTTGTGAGGTGCAACCCTAGTGGTTGCTTGGTGAACTGCACGACTCCAGTTGGTTTAGCTTCCAACTTCAATCCGGAAGTTAAAACATGTCTTTTCTTCTTCACATGATGGACTACTTGCAATTCAGCTTGGAGCAATTTGCATAACATAACTCGATTTTTATATTACTGTATGTATTGTAACTAAAAGCTTCTATAAATTGAAATATTAATTTATGAACAAATAGATAAAGTGAATCATTTTCTTTGGGAGGACCTGAAAAACACAATTTGCTTACAGTATCATTGGAAGGGGAAGGGTTTGTTATATTTAATCAAATTCTAAAATAAAATTAAAATAGGCTTTGAAATTAAAAAAATAACCAGCTAGTAAAATAAATAATTATTTGACAATCCTTTAAGTTATAATTCAATGATTGCTTAATTATCCCAAGAACAAATTCGTCCTGGAATAACATTGTGTCTCAGTTTGCAGATAAGATGTGCCTGTGTCAATATTTCAGAATGATCAATTTCATCCTTTAGTTCCACTGATGTGTCCTGAAAACTTTGTTCTGTTCCACCTCAGGCACCTTACAATAGTATATTTCATGTTTCTCTTGCCAGTCACGGCAACTGATATAGTGTGGTGTGCGCAGATCCCAGTGCTTTGTTCAGTGGATAAGCTCTTGCTGACTCTTCACCTTTGTGTTTGAGAGAGAAGGGGTGAACTGGAGGGAAGGGAGGGAGGTAGATTGCCTTGAAAGGCAAACATCACAGTGTCTGCCAACCTGCAAATGGAACTTGTGTTTATTCAGCTGAAGATTGGACAGAAGCCAGAACATCAGACTCCTTTTTCCTCAGCATATGTGAGGGCAGTGCATTGAAGTTTGCATTTGATACACGACAAATGAGATGGAATTGAACAGCGGGGTGGTACGGCATGACTGGATGGAGAGCGGGGAGGGAAGTTGGGGAAAAAAAAAGGGGGGATATTTCTGCCAAGATTCTTCTTTGTTAAACAATTGTTTTGGGAAGCATTTTTTCCTCAATAGTTTGTGGACATTTGCAGAATAATGCATTTTTCAGTATTATTTTGGAATCTATCACTAAATTCCCAGCGACCTCACATGAAAAATCTCTAATAAATGTCAGAAAAGCGTATCATTCTTAAAGCAGGCGCCTCACATTTTGAGAGCTTGTACATCTCGTATGCAAAAATATGCATTTCAGCTTTAGTTTTTTAATCCAAGAGTTTCAAACTTGCTCCATCCAAATAGTATTAATGGAGTGATTATACAGTATCCTGGCTTTAAAAAAAAAAAAAAAACTGCTCATATTTAATACACCTTTCATCTTTTTACCCACTTCATGTGACCAAGACCTTGGGTCTGACAAAAACAGATAAAGTGGCATTATTCCAGAGGGCTGATATTTACCACGTTCATCCGGATATGTGACATTGAGAGGGACAAGCAGAACCAGCGGGGTGATTAAGGCCCTATTATCACCTGTGCCTCCAAGACATCCGTGACTTCGCCACATTTCCACATGGGCAGGAAATCTGTCTAGTTCAGCCTCGCAGTGACTTTGAAATCAACCTCTTATGATGAGTTGCGGTGAAAAGCACTTTGAAAAGCAAGATGGTGCTTACCTGAGAAGATCATCTGTTGTCACAGCACGTCTTCTTTTTTTTTTTAAGGTGGGGGGGGGTTGGTCGATCACCTCCGTCAAACTGTTTAAGTGGTGCACGTATCAAGCGGAACAGTCTTTCATCTGGCTTAAAGAGGAGTGGTGAATTTATGCGTTCAGCTGAGCTCTGCTCTCCTGATCGGTTGGCCTTAACGGAGGGTTGATCAGCAGCTTTCAGATGATTCCGCCGAAAGGAATGCTCTTTTCTCTAACTTAACATTTTCATCTAATATCATAACTGTTAAATTCTAATAAAAAGTTAAATAAAAGTTAAATTGATTGCTGCAACACATATTTTATATCTGTAAATAAAAGGTTTTTTAGTCTTTCCACTATATCGGACAATTGAGGCGGCGAGCGGCATACATATAATTGTTTATATCTAACAAAACATACTATACAATACTGCTTTTCTATTTCTGTTTTCATTTTGTGCATATAAGTAGAGATTTTTAGTAGATGTATGACTTTACTTTATTTAATTTCTTTGATGTTAATTGAATTACCCCACAGCCGGAGAATATCGTTCTTAAAGCACTAGAATTACTAGCTTTAAATATTTTCTGGTAGACTGTGGCTTTTATTTGTATTAAAACGCCATAGAAGCAGTATTGTGATGCTGTTTAGTGTTTTCCAGCACCTTAAAGGGAAAATCTTCATGGGAAATCTTATCTGGGAGAAATAATCTTGATGTATGGACCATCTCACGTGAGAGACTGATATTCTTCCAGGTTTAAATTCTAGGGATGAGCATATCGAATCTGAGTATCGATAGAGAGATTGATACTTTGGTCACAATTTTTCTTCAATACCTACAAAAAGCTTGAATTTGCTTAAGGAGTTCATGTAAGTGCAGCATCTATCTGTCCTTAGTCCTGCCAGATTGGACAAAAACAGCCCGATTTGAGTAAAAACCTGCCCAATCTGTGCGGGAAACTACCCAACCTGGCAACACTGGCTGTCTGTGTCAACAGCGCACCACCTCCTCACACTTTGCCCAGCACCTTCTTACCTCATTGGTGAATTGAGAAAGTCATTGAAGAGCCACGTATTTGCACACAATGGCAGGATTCTTTACTGCGTTGTTTAGATTTTTATTCATTATAGTGTTGCTTTGTTTATGTTTTCACTTGTGACTATGATATTTTATTACTTCTTTTATCTTATATATATATGCATATATGTTTGTGGGGGTGCGTGTTTGTGTGTTTGTGGTGCTTTACTCACATCTTTGCTACATTTCTGCCTTTTTTAAAACTTTGCACTAGTTACGGTTTTCTTCTTATCATAATGGTATTGTACTATTATTTATTTACACATTTGAACTAAGACAGGAGGATGAGCCTCTTAAAATACAACATCTCCTTTTCACAAGTGTTCGCCATAAAAAAGCCATCAGAAACCTGGATGACAGAGTAGAGTGTAAAACTGAAAAACCAAGCAAAAACTGTATAAAAGTACCCATTGCTCACACACACACACAGGCTCTCAATATCAGCCCCTACCTAACATGACATTTAAAAAAAGTAAGTGAACACATTTATGAGAAAGCAAGACTGAGAAAACAAGCAAACAATAAATGAATATATGAAATATTCTGAATTTAAAAGCAAATAAGATGAATTAACAGAGACTTCTTAAACAATGACAAACATGTAATGAATCATAGAGATAAAGGAGGACTCTTCCAGTCATAAGGAGCTTTACATTAAAATAATTTTTACCAGATCATTTTTTATGCTGCGGAACAAAGAAAAACACCTAGTTATGGTGGCGCAAATTATGTTGTTCACTATAAGGCACTACTGTTTCAGATTGAGAGGAAAGTCAAAAGTAATGATATTATTGATATACTTGTTTTCTATTTGATGTACGTTCAGTACATATTACTGTAATAAACAGTTTTATGTGCCAAAGGTCTCAGTCCTGTGTCATTATACATTTATTAACAAAAAATGTGTATATCACATATTATTCAATGATACAACCTTTAAAGAAAAAAGTATCAATATCAGTGATACTAGCCCTGCAATTACTTGGTATTGGATCGATACCCAAATTCTCCAACTAAATTCCCAGTCGCTGGTACCCCTGCAACTCAGGCATCAAGACTTTATAGTATAAACGCTGGTGTGGAAACGCAAGAACAAGTATGTCCTTTGATGTTTATTGGGATAATATTTGCCTAAAACTTAATTTCCTACTGGAAAAATATAACAAGGTTTATAAGAAATTTGCAGTTCATATCAAATACACACAGTACATCACTAGATCGACAAAGAAATAAACCTGATCTTTTTTGTGAATCAGCCAACTGGGATAGTTTAAGGCTGCAAGGTGATTTTTATTTTTACATTTACTTTACATATTATTAAGTTATTACATGTTTTCATGTTCACAATCACAATCAGCTTGCTTTACAGGGTTAGATGTAATCCCAAAGTAATACAAATACAGCTCCCAGATAATGATATTCATGAGGTGCAGCGTGACTCGGTGCTCTGCCTGTAGCTTGTACCTATTGTTAAACCTTCCTATCTTCCCCTGAGGAAGAGGCTAGTGGCAACATTTAAAGAAATGACATAATCTACATGTATAGGGAATTCATCCTTGAAATGTTTCATATTCTGGGATTTTAATATTTTATTATCAAAGGTCTGAGGAATAAAATCCACCTCTTTCATTTTTTTTTTTACTTTTAACTTGTGCTTTGATTATGAAGATTTATGGGAGTAAAACATCAAAGCATCCGTTACCCTTGACTCATTATAAAGAGCTTTTCTGAAGAACATGGAAACTTGTAGCCCTCTCCCATGTCCCTGTGTGCCATTTAACACGAGACAATAACCTCCTTAAGTACACGTCTTAGCTCCGACTGCATCAGGCACGAAAAAGCGCTTGTGTAATCAGTTCTGCACTATAAATCAAGTGCTGCAAATTTATTTCACAGTGTCCTAATTGAAAGTGCTGCCTTTTTTTTTTTTTCTAGAGTCTGCAGTCCGACACAGAGTTCCATCGGATGGTGATAGATGTGGAATCCAGCGCAAACAGTTTGAACCAGTCAGTCCATGATTGATCAGCACCCTCTGGGATGTCAGGTGGATCTTTCTCCTTCAGCCAGAACATAAAAGCCTTAACGACTCTCTAGTCTTGTTGTGACTCCCAATTGTGTGTTTGTGTGTGTGTTTGCGCGATTCAGGGGTTTTATTATCTGGAAGTCTTTGACCTTGAAGGTTCTGTGTGCATTTGGACTGTGATGTCTCAATGATTTCTCTTTTCAGTGCCAAAATGTGCCTTTTATGCGCCATTGACGCCGCTATACACACAGTACATAAATGTCTCATGGAGGAGGCCATTTGAATGAAAATTTGCTTGATTTATGACTGGATTCTATAGCATTTTCCATAATCAGCCGGCGCATTTTTGCACAGGCTTAGTAGTGGCCGTAGTGATGCCACAGTACAGTGCTGCAGCTCCACTTCAAAGAGCGTTTTGTTCACACGCACCCTCACAAAAACACGGGGTGACTTCTGTGGCAAAGGTGGACCAGCTGGGTTGTTTTGTTCTCGACTTGTGTGTTTTCCTTTTTTTCTCTCTCTCTTTGTCTCTCGTCCCCCCCCCCTCTTCTTCATCGTTTCTAATTCTTCAGAAATGTTTCTTTTTCTTCTTAGATTTACTCTTGCGGCGGGTGATAGAAATAAAAGCGACAGACAGGGGAGATGCTTGTAATTCAGGTTTGCTGTGTGGTATTTCATTGATGCGTTGGCTGATTGTCCTGTAGTGGCGATGGATGTGGCTCTTGGAAATGGAGCCGCATCAGAGGGGATCACTCGGCATCTGGCCCAACACTCTTGTGTCACAGTGACCCTCCTGTCGGGGAGGCAGTGAGGGTCACAGCAGGGGGTCTCGCTGAAAAGCAACATAAATTTCAGAGGGAGAATCAATAGAGTGTGAGAATTGCAAGAGACAGTTGGCTTGGACTCTCTGACTTCTTTGCTTTATAGAAAAAAGGTGGCGACAAAATTTAGAAAAAAAAGTGCTTCTATAATGACCTCAGATGGATCCTTTTACAAAAACGTCTATTATTAATTCCGCAGTTTGTTTCAATTCTAAGGATATCCTCGGTAAAAAGGGGGTGGTCTGCTACACGGGGGAACCTATTCTCCCACAAGATGTATAAATAGTCCAAACCACGGCTCCCTGTGTCAAAGTTAGGGCACTCAGTAGGGTGCAAACTTCAAAGCAACCAGGGAATTCTCCAAAACAACTGCTGGCAATTTCAAATCAGCATTCCCTCTGACAGCAATATAGCCTTCCATCTGTGTTTTGGCATTGGATATCAGGAAAAGAAAATGTCCAATTTGGAACAGCATGTGTGAGACAGAGAGGTGAGATCGCTCAATTCAGATCTAAATTCATTTATTTATTGTGTTTTATCCTAAACGCTCTGGAGGAATAAAATTTAAAGAAATTCATTTAGGTTCTCCCAAAAATACACTTTTTCTTTGCAAAATCTTTTATGGTTATGTGTGTGTTGCAGGCACTCATTTATCCCTAAAAGCAGATATCTGAATTCACTGCGAGGAAACGCGGGGGACAGAAAGATAGGCTTAAGCCAATTCAATAGAAACATGGGGCGAACATGGTATTGTGCCTTTGATGATGTCGGCCTGCGGTACATTGTGGGTAGTGGGGTGCTCTCTGGCCACAGCAGGAAGCTGGCCGCTGTGTCCAGTCCTCAGGTACCGGCGTTCCCTCCTCAGTCATATTAATTATGGGATAAATAAAAGACTCTAATCCCTCAGTCTTTGAAGCAGCAGGATATTTTTCAAGAACACACTTTGGAACAAACCTGCAAAGAGACACAAGGCACATCCACGCAAGGATGTGGAACACAGTAGGCATTAAGAAGGTAAAAACTGTTACTTTTTTAGTACATTTTATCAAGCATATTTAATTTTAACTTGTTCTGTACAGGTTTAATTTTTCAGTATGAAGTGTCCAGCTCTATTCCTTTTCATCTTCTTCTAATTTGGTAAATCTTTATGATATTTTGTCTGAAAACAGATGGAAAGTCGCCTCCGAAGAGATGAAAGTGGAATCCCCACTGGATGCTTACACAAGACCGTCGCCCCGGCCCCGGCAGCCGACTCCAGTCCAGTTTCTTCTGTGTAATCAGATTCTAGGCCTGATCTTTTGTGGGAGAAAACAGCCACTGGAGATTGGCAGCCTACAACAGGTTTTACGGCTGTTGTTTCAGGTGGGAGGTGAGTTAGTGGGACGTTTGAGTGTCAGAGAGAGATTTTACACTGCCCTCTTGTGCTCTGACACATACTGTACTGCGTCTCCCTTGTTCACGCTGACTAATTTTTACTGCTGTGTCCCCGCTGCTGAGAAGGCGCAGCGGCAAACAACAAAAGCGGCCACGCTGCAGTTAAACATTATGTAAATATCCTTTGAAATCCAGAGGGAAGCCCGACTTGTTACAAGCTCTGCTTTGCTTTTTAATCAGAGCGGTCGTATGGATCATTCCTGGGATCTGCAGGGTATAAAGTGGCATGTACTCTATCTTCAAAACACTGAATAGACTTCACGCAATATGATTTGTGTATTGTTTCTGCATAACAGGCCCTTTTAAGGATCATACATCAACATATCGGGTTTAAAAAAAGATCCTTTTTTTTGGCTGTATTTAAAAAATACATTGAAAAGGAAACAAAGTCCTTTTGATTTGCTATAAAATGATTCAACATAGTGGATATTCTGAGCTGCAGTGCTGCTGCCCTGTCATATGTCAAAAGGATAGAGAGGAGGGTGAGGAGGAATAATTGTTTGATCTGTCCTTTTTCCTGTCGCTGCCCTAATCACTCAAGACTGATTCAGAAAATGTAGGCTTGAATGTCAGAGGGCCTCCTGTGGAGAGGTGGAGCATTTCACTGGCTTTGGACAGCCATGCCTCGGTAATCACCACTCTCAACCTGGCCGGGCTCTCCAGCACTCCTCTGATTGAGCACCTCAATCTAACAAGGTGCTATTGCTGGGGCCAGAGATTCTGCCAGGTTTTGACAAACCAGTGGATTTGCGCCCCGATCATCATGAGACATTGCTTTTCGCGGCTCAGCCATGCATGCGGCAGGCAGCCCCAGAAGGCAGGCACACCTGCCATTTAGTGGCAAATCTGAAATGAGCTTGAAAGTTGCTGTCCCTAAGAAAATCGGATAATTCCAGATCATTTGAATGATGCGCCACCGGAATAGCAGCTTGTCTCCTGTCACGCGGCACCAAGGAGTCCTTTTAGGGAATTCAGTTACATTTCCTTTGTGATTTGTGCCTGCATTGACCCTGTTTCTGTCGGTGACACCAGGGCTTCCCCTCAGGGAATATACATCCTGATCTCAACTGGATAGTGGCATGCTAACAACTAACATTAACCTTTAGGTTTTACCTTTGAGACTAAAAATAGTCTAGCTGTCGGTTTTTGTTTGTCACTGATAAATTACGAGTAACACTGTAATGGTTGTAGAAAACAATAAAAAATGCTTGAATTAAATAGATGGGCAGGAATTAAGAGGAATATATCATGATAAACTAAAAATATTTTATAAAAAAAAAAAAATTCTGAAATATATAAATAATTATACATATCTTATATCTACAACTAGGGGTGGGCAATGACAAATTTGGGTATCGATTCATCATCAAGCAATTACAGGGCCAGTTTCGCCGATGTCAATTTCAATACCGTACGTTTCTCTTGAAATCTTGGTTCAAAGAATAATTTCAGAAACACATTTTTTGTTGTTTATAAAGTGTATAATTCAACACAGGACAAAGAATTTTGGTAAATAAAAACGTTTTTTAACCAATAACAACAATTTGAACTGAACATACATCAAATATAGACCACGTGTAATAATAATGGCATAAGGCAGTAACTATAACAAGAAAACGTATTTAGTGTAAAATGTATAAAAAAGCAAAACTGTAACAAAAATGTAAGAATAACAGCACCATAAACACACACACACAGACTTATATATATATATATATATATATATATATGGAGGGTGTAAACACATTAATAAATATAAAATATAAACAACAAATATGTGCAAATATGTAGCTCTAATTACTTTCTCTGCACTCCGATGAAACAAAACTATGACAAAAGTATCGATCTTGTCATGCTTGTATTGATACTTCACCTTGGTTATCAATACTATCAATACTGAAATCGATATGCCCACCCCATCAACAACCAAGATCAACAAGTTCATTCATTGCTTGTATTTAGACAAAAAAGGTGGAACCAAAACAATATTGTGACACAATAACTAAAATCTTTACAACATTCAAGCCAAAAGGAAAAACAGTTTTAATACTGTATCCTTTAACAGATTTTTTTTAATCAGATTTTTTTATCTTCTTTCAAATAAATTAGAGGATATGGGTTTTTCTCTTGTTTTTTCTTTGGTTACAGCGGTTTAAAATTATACAAATAGTTCATTTATTTGTTGTAATTTCATTTAAGAACATTGCTTTGAGAGTTTGGACTTGGAGTGAAAGTAGTAAAACAAACAAAAAAAAAACTATATCATTTGGACTGACTTTAACCTTTTTTTTAAACTGTAGGATAAAAACTAAGCTGAATTACTCTCACTAACTTTGTGTCAATTGACTATGAAATTGTGCCTATTGGATTCGAAACAATAATTTTGCCAATGGAAACACACCTCTTATTTATCGAAAAAGAGAAAGGTTTTGTGCTTGAAAGACATGCTCTTTTAGGCATATCGACATTGACATAGTCTGCAAAACTCCAATGGAAACACTTTTTCAAATTAAGTGAGTCACGTGACCAACAACGGAATACCACGGGCGCCACAAGAGGTTCCACAGGCTTACATACCTCGTCAAAAGTTAAGCGTGTCATGAGGAATTGTTGAATCCTCTGTACGATCACCAACTGTGATTTCCCAGAATCCCGTCATCCGCAGCTACTCCCACGTAGCTTGGCCTGAATAAGACGCCGACGTCTCCTTTGATTGCTGTGGCAAAAAGTATTGTTCACATCCGTCGGCGTGTTTTTGAATGAGTTATCGCGTGAGTTGGTTTGTGTTTATTCGCATAATTATAATTTAATAGAAACAGTGTGATTGCAAAACTGTGTTTTTTTTCAACTTTTCTAGAATTTTGATAAAAATGTGTGCATATGTGTAATGAAAACACAGCTACTGTGACAAAATAGTAGCCTTAATGTTGTCCAATGAAAAAGAAGAAAGTGATGTATAGACTAAAAAAGTTGTTAACCAATAATAATACAGAAACCACGATGAGGGAATGCACTCCTCCTGACAGCGTTACTCTAAAAAAATGTTTAAAAGGAGCAGGAATAATACAAAAAAAAGAAAAGTTTTACTCTTTTTCTGAAATGTAGGACAGTCAATAAATTTCCACCAAAGTAAAAATATTGAAATAACATTAATGAAAAAAATAATTATAATACTAAGTTCCCCAAAAAAATGAACAAAAATATTTTAAAAACAGTGTTGGGACAGTTTAAGTGGCACCCCCTTCATAAATCTGTTTATTAAGTCAATTAAATTCTGCTCAAAGAGGGTAATTTGTGAAATGTTGAGTAATAGGCATTGTCGCCCGAAAAAAAAAAAAAAAAAAAAAAAGAATAACACATCTGCAAGAAAAATGACTTATAATTTTAAACGCTTCAAAGGGGGTAAGTACCTGCAGTGGGAATTTCGGCAGTGCATTCAAAAATTATGATCAATTGTGGTTTTTATAACGGTGGATTTAAAGTGTCATAAAAGTCTCCATTCAACAGAAATAATAGCCTTGTTCGGGCTTGTGAGAGGTGAAATTCATTGTAGTCTTGCCTCTAGTTCTTTAACCTCTCATCTGTTTTCAGCTTAATATAATACTGTTGATTTATCTGTGATAGATTTGAAGCTGCGGGCATTTTTTTTTTCTTTTCCTCCACCTATTCAGAAACAAATAAATGGTCTTTGAGGGTGCGGACTGGGTGTTTCATTAGTCTAGTTTGGTGGACTGAATTGTGGCAGGAAGATGGTGGTCACTCCATCAAAAGGAATTACCCTGCGTTTCTCACGAACACATTCATCATTTGGGTCAAGCGGTATTACCGCAAGAAAAGACTCTTAACTGCTGTTAAAATCACACATTTTGCCACAGGAAGTGGAGGTGGCATTTTCAGATTAAATCTTCATAGCCTGACACGGAAAAGTTGATTAATAATACGATAAGTATAACTTAAAGTCTTTGTAATAAATTAGGGTCATTAATCAATTAAAAGCAGAGCAACTGAGAGAGACAGGGGACATGCTGGCTTCTAATAGAAAAGGAGAAGAGTGACGTGATGAGCACCCTGGCTGAGGTGGAAGCTATCTAAATCCAGCTAAATGACAAAATGAATGAATACTTTTAGGCAGCAATAATGGACTTTACCCTCTGCTAAACTGTGGGTTTGGTGGTGAAGAATGATCTGGACTTTCTTGTCAAGTGTAAGTTATATTATGGCTAAAAATTAAATATTTTAGCCGCACAGAAAGGGAGATAAATAGTTGTTAAAGGTAGAAAATGGTAAACAGATTTTTTAATTATGAGCTAGTTAGTCATATTTTCTTGGGAAATAAATGCTTTCCTTTTGGATTTTTTGAAAAGAACAAGGAAACTAGTTAAAATATAGTTTAGTTTAGAAAATTGGAGGTAATAAAAGATTAGTGGCATGAAAAATAGAGAGATTTAATGCGATTAAACTGGACTTTACTGTATTTTTATTTCATAAATAACAAAGTACGTGCTTATTCTCGTCATACATCCATTTTTGTACCACAGCGAGTCCAGTTTCCTCCTATATGCATCATAGGTCAATTGGTGACACTAAAGTGTCCCTAGGTGTGGTTTAATGCCACCATCCAGGGAGTGCCCAAACTTTGCCCAATAGTGGCTGAGATAGGCTCCAGCAACCCTGTGACCTCAAAGCAGATGAATCGGGTTTAGGAAATGGATGGATGGATGGATGGATGGATGGATGGATGGATGGATGGATGGATGGATGGATGGATGAATGGATGGACATCCATTCCTCTAAACACTTACTTATCCCTGTATTACTACTATGAGTCACACTAAAGTGGGTTCACTAAAGGCTTTTCTCACATCAAATGCTGGTTGCCATTACAGTAATTGTCCATTAGTGTGTATTTATTTAGCTTAATGTTGTGTAATACCTGTGTAATGTAAGAACATTTGATCCTCTTTTTAATTTGATTCTAATTGTATATACCTTTACACCAGTAAAAGAGTCAGACTGTAGGTAACTTCATAAAACCTTTGCTAATTTACCCCATAATGAACCCGGCAAATCTATTCATTTGAGCAGTTGGCCGAGTGTTGAGGCATTTATAAAGAACACGTGAATCTATGTTTGCTGTGGAAATTTTTCTTCTATCTTCCAATAGTGGTTCTGGTATTTATTCAAAAAATTTGGCAGCTGGCCCAGCATTTATTTGAGACAGGTGTCTATTGGAGACTGGTGCTTTTTCCATCACAGACAAAACCGTGATGGCTTATGGGTTCATTTTGCAGTGAAATTTGGTCACAAAATGCAGACAGAATGTCCTGAAATGATGCTCTGATTAGCACTAGCTGCAAACATTTCTTTTCTCTGTAGGAATCTTTTTACTTTCTTCAAAAAGTTAACCAAACGCCAAAATGTGACTACTTGGGGATGAGAATATGTTGGTTACACACCTCTCAAAATGCATTTCCACAAATATTTAGTCTAAATTAAATGCAGAACTTTACTAATACAAAGCACACATATTGTAGTTTTATTAAAAATGAAAACTACTCTTACACTGTTTTTTTACACATGTAGACAATCACAAATTTTGGACTCTGGAGTTGTTAGATCACCACATGATTTAAGAGGAACCCTTCAATAGATTTACCCCCTATTTTTGTGTTAGGAATCACAACTAAAAACCCTTCCAGCTTTGTTTTTGGAAAAAAATAAACTACATTCACTGCAGCTCCATATCAATATAAGTATTTTAAATAAATATAAATCTTTTTTGATCAATATTTTCTTTCACAACTAACAAACACAGTTCTTTTCCTGACAAATTTGAAAGGTTGGAGAGTCATTAACTTTTCCCATCAGCATGGTAATATCATATACTGAGCCATTATCAGATATTTAGTAACTGTTTTTGCAAAATGTATGACTATTAACTTAATATTACATTCTATTTGTGCCCCCAAAACAAATTCACCAACAAGCAATGGTTGATTAATTGTTAGTTTTGTGTTTCTCCATTATAGAAGCAGAGACTCTGACCATTCTCACTAGATGTTGACCAAATGTTGCAGGAAGCTCAGCAGTCTTTCGTTGCTAGCAGCAGGGAATTGATGGCTGATGCACATGGCACCAAGCGGCACTGAACAATACAATCTGGCCCAATAGAGGAGCAAAAAGGGAATTTTATTAGGAGACAGCTGAGGTGCTTGAATAGCAGATGAATGGCTCTCAGGTTTGCTTTGCAGCCTATCTACCTTGAAAAAGCACCTTCCCCATCCAACGCCGTCCAAAGCTGTCACAACGCCTCAGCTTCATTCAGCTTGATTAATGATAAGCTGTGGGGCACTGCCAGAAGGTCTGGTCTCAATTATGAAGGAGGCAGTAACAAGTCTGTTGTACTAATGTGCTTTATTCCACTGAAAATGTGAAAAAATATCAATAATTCTAAGAGTTTTCAGAATTTAATCATTTATCAATCTTTTATTGGCTTTTTTGACCTCAGCTTCATCCATCCAAAATAAACCTATTCTTTAAGCTGTAGCACTCTGCCTCCTAATCCTTTATTAGCCATTACAATCCTCCCTTCTGACAATATCCAAAATAGCAATCTTCCTTTCCAAATGTATCAGACGGAATAGTTTTTCTTGCGTGAATTAATTCTCCTTTGAAGAAAAGATTCAACTTTCCACAATTTTTCATTAAAATCACAATGCATAGAGTTTATAGGGGAAGATAAGTGAGTTTAATATGCACTGGAGGGTAAAGAAAATATTCTATTACTACGTGGAGTCTTGAAATTACCCCATAAAGAATCTAATATGGCAATTTGGGGAGCAATTTTTATTATGATTTTTATGATGTACCGGTCTACTTATGGTAATGAAATTGTCATTGTACTTGTTCATTGCTGCTAATGCGGAGACCATCTTTCAAATTGTACGAATTACACTAAACTGGTACGAATGAACTTCATTAATGCTGGAATGAGGAAAAACATGTTATTGCATTTCTGGACCAGTGGCTCTGGGATTGTGTCTTTTATATTGTTTTGATCTAATCCTGGAGTTTGAGAGAAAACACTCTGTTAGGTATATAGAACTCGTCTAAAATACAAACAAACAGCAGGGGATCGTTATCCCATTTTGATGCCAGGCCAAAGTCTCATTGAGAAGAGAAATGATGTGGTTTACGACTGTCGCTGAACCAACATTATATCTATTCTAATTCTCAACATTTAGCGTCTTGTTGGCATCAATATCGTATAACAAGGTGTTGCTCTCGTGATTTCAGGGGATGTAATTATATTTGGTGCTTTCTGATCATTTACAAATCTAAATGAACAATGAATCAAATGCAATGCTTCAAGAAAAGCTTGAGTTGAGAGCAAAATGAGAGCAAATTACCAAAATTTGAACCTCAACTTTTTATTTAATTACACTTTTTTCAGTTGCTTTGTTTCTGAAGGCACCATAAACATCTACTGTTTTTCTCAAACTTGAAGTCACTCTGGGGGTAAAAGTTGCAGCAGCCAAAGAAATACATAGAAAAGTAGAAAAAAGATCATATAAGAGTATAAGGAGTATATTTGGGATATATCAACTAGACAAAAACCTGGACCAAAAACGGATGTTCCATCTTAAAAACCAAATTATATTAATTATTAATGGAGGAGATGACAATAATAGAGTGAATATATGCACAGCTCATTACAGTTCCGTATTTGGCTCTATGAAACGTAGAAGAAATAGAATAAACGTGCAAGACATGAACATTTTTTTAGATAACTATACTGTAAAGAAAAAGGCTAACACGTCAACTCAAGACTTTATCAATTCAGATTACTAAATCAATTGAATTCTTTATCATGTGTTGCTTTAGTTCCGCTGAGGCCAGCGTTTCTTCTTCTGTGCTGCTGTCTGTAGCACATAATGATAAGCCCGCCTACAGTGCCCCCTGGTGTTTGTTATTGGGAAAATAACAAACACAAGATTTTGTTGTTTTTTTTTTAAATCACACACTAAATTGGATTATTATTTGGATCAGTTTTATCCCTGGCCAATGTATGCAAAAAAAGTATCCTGCAAAACCAAAAAAGATACTGTTTAATCAAATCAATTTTTTGTGCCATCGGACTATTCTTTATCTCGTAAAGACGGTAAATAATGACATATCAGATCAACACATGTAGAATTCTCCACAAAAAGCCATCACTTCCAGGCATGTTGCCTCTTTTATCTTGTATGTTTCTTAGCCCTGACATAGAAGCCTTTGTAGAAGAAATGCTTCTGATGAGATTGTGAGACCAAGAACCACAGTGTATCCAAGGCAACTGTGGTTTGGAGTCCAAACAGAGACGAGCAGCACTGTGATGCTCACTTTGCAGACAGTCAAGTTCTTAAATGACCAAAGCTAATGGTTTAGATAATTGTGTTTACATGTTTTGTAAACACGGCAAAACTGTCTGTTCTAAGACATGAACCAGGTATTGAACTACCAACATGTAGATAGAGGTTTTTCCAAGTATCCCGTTTTGGAGTAATCAGACCTAATGTGTGTAAACAGCTCAATACCTTGCCAGACTTCAATCACTGCAACAGAATGAACAATGACTAAACCAAATGAGGATATTGTTGGTATCATCCAGCCAAATACGTGAAACCGTGAATACGCGGAGGAACACTGTACATCATCAGGTGTGACACACTTTCCATAAACTCATGATGTATTGCGTTTGTGGACTTCTAGCTTATTGCAGCACAAATACCCTAGAAGCATGGTGGCAAAAAAAGAAACTTTGGGGAAAAGGAGGTTATTGGATAAAAGGAGGTAATTTTACAGAGTTCACGACAGAGAATTTGTTAAGGAAAAACATTTCAAAGAAGTTCTTTTTTTACTTTAGTGTTCTAATGCAGTATTGTTTTATTTCCAGTGATAGGAAGTGTGGTGGAACTGGAAACTTTCCAACTTTGGCTTGAGTATGACTGAATATTCATGTGTTTCAAAAACCTTTGTTTTCTTTGTCTTATCTGTTTTTCTGTTATATTTTTTTCTGTTTTGAGTATGTCTTGATACTGAAGGTCTCAATAATACGAATCGTCTTTAATGTCCAGTGTTCCGTCTAACTACAGAAATCAAATCCCATTTTCATTAAAATGTCACAGTTAATATGTGATCTCTCAACCCTCTTTTTTTTAACCTGTGGGAATGCCACAGAAACACAAAATCCATACCGTCGGGAATATTTATCACTAATTTTACTTGAGTTTTGCCACAGTAGCCTCAGACTGAATCCCTCATTTTTACAGAGTCCCCGGTGGTTAATGTTCATAAACAACAATCAAGAAAAATCACTTGCCTTGTTCTAAAAATCAATGTCTTTCGTCAATACCAGGTGGAGTAATTACCTGTTAAGTCTTCATTCATGTCAAAGTGAACACTGAGTTAGGCTCAATGAGTACAATCCCTTAATCTTATTCTGCTCGCTGATTGAGAAACCCAGAAACATTCTAATGTGAGTGGACAGATGTAGCGAATCAGGGTTGATTCTTTTAATTACTTTGTTCTTTTCAGGCACGGCTGGCACTTCTTTCCTTCAATTTAACGAATGGATAAAGCCAAATTCTCCCTCCCAAGACTCAGGCAGACGGTGGTGCAGTTCATTGTTTTGCTACAGAAATAACTCCAACCCAAGGAAATTGGTGTAAGCTTGAACAAGCAGCAATCAGGCACAAAACAATGCATCTGAAGCTATTTAGCTGTCTGAGTGTTTTTATTTTTACAACAGAGGAGTAATTCAGGAGCTGAAACTGCTGCTTGTTTACAGGAAACGTTTCTGTGCTTGCAAACCCGTTCATGGAATCTAAAATATGAACACTTTGATTTTAGTCTGCCCAGGTTTGTCTCACAAAGAACTCAGTTCCCAGATCCATTTTCTCATGTTAGCACACTTCAAGATAGGTCTGGGTTTAAAAAAAGAAAAGATATTACAGTTTTTCTCAAATGCTAAAACACTAAGTGCCATTCTCCAAACCAGCTGACCAACTGCTTTAACTCTTTTCTCAAAAACATGACTCTTTGGTCAAAACCTAAAACACAATTTGCAGTTAACACACAATTTGCAAAACTCTTATTCACTCTTTGCAGAACACAAGACACATTCTCTTTAAAACACAAGCTGGCATTCACAACACACAAGAGGCAAAACATTGACACAAGAGTTCAAAACTCAAAACTCTGTTTCCAACACAACGATCACAAACACACAACTGGTCAAAACTGAAAACACTTGTTGCAAATCAACTGCAACGAATATAAGGAAGGTTCTGGAACAAGAGAGAGGTTTTTCAAAGACTGATAACAGAGAAAGACTCAGACCAAGACCTAGATCCAGATAAAAAAACAAGGTTCTGATGAGATCCAGGTCATAGTTATTGACCGTATGTTGATTTATGGAATGACCATGAGGGAAGCAGGTCAAAAGGTCAACCCTCAACTCAGCAGCTTCAAGTTATTACTATAATCTGTATCATACATGTACTGTAGAATTTCAACAAGAAAATAACAGAGAAGACTTTCTTGCCGTCTGAGACAATATCAGTTTTCACAAAAGTTTACCCATCAGACAGTTCAACACAAATCCCAAATTTGTATCAGTTTTCTTCCACCTTGTTCTTCATAACCCAATTAAATATTTTTTTTCTATTTGGTATTTGAAGAAGAGACAACCATACACTTGACAAAATCTGTTGCAGGCCTTAGACATGGCTTGTGATGACATTTCAGTTGGGTCATTTCATGACTAGATCACGCAAAAAATTTTATTTTTTCCTGCTGTGTGGCTAGAGTGAACATGTGAGTGATGTGGATGAAATCTTTTGGTCTGACCCACAGAGAAAAGATGGTAAAGTGCAAATGTGAACCTGGATTTACAGTAAAAATTAACTAAATAAAACAAAATCCTGAATACTGTTTTACTCTATTTTTTATTGGGGGGGTGTTACATTTTTTTTACAAACCATTTTGTGAACAGTGTCAAATGTTTTGTTGTGTAGTGTGTTGTGATTGCTGCAGGTTTGTTAGTTTTGACGATTGAGTCTTCATCAAGAACTCAAAGTGAGCTTTTGACTGAAGAGTCAAGAATTTTGTACATTTAGCTCACATTTTGAAAGTTGTGTTTGGTGTTTTGATGTGTAGTGTGTAGGTTTTGACAATAGAGTCTTCATTTTGACCTCAAAGTGAGCTTTTGACTCAAAAGTCAAGAATTTTGTATATTTAGCTTATATTTTGAAAATTGTGTTTGATGTTTGGTTAAATTGGTTAAATGTTTTAGAAAATGTGTTTTAGCATTTGGGAAAAACTGTAAATCAAACTGTTTGTTACCTAAGTGTAATATTAATAATTATAAATATAAACCTGCTTTCTAAGACAATTACGTACATTATTTGGGGAAAAAAAAATTGTCTTTGGTTTTAATTTAGGTTTTTTTTTTTTTTGGTTAATATAAATAATGATATGAAAAATTAACAATACTAAATTATTTCCCGGATGGAAATTTAACAAACAAATTAACTATTGATGCATTCGAGTTGAATACATTTTATTGTTTGCCAGCGATACTCAGCCCTATTGTAGAGACAAAATAAGTTTAAACTCAGACTGGACATATTAGTCCGCTTAAAGTGAACCAAAGTTCGTTTCCGGTTTGTTGTTCCGGCGATAATCCGAATACATCCAAGCACACCCTGGTTTGGGACCACAAACCGCTCTCAAACCCATCTTTCAAGGTGGTTTTGGTTAGTTTTTAGCGACCAGTGAGCCACAAAATGATTGTATTATGAATTAATAATTGTAATATGAAAAGTAATTTTTTTAATGTGTAAAGTCTATAACTATGAGTGTATCAAACAGTTTAATTGGATATTATTTGATATACGCTCTAATAAAAGCCCATATGAGTATTTTCCTCTTCCTTCACCCACTTTTTTATGTATATCTACACCTGTTTTTTTTTTAGTAATTTGTTGTATAAGTGCCAAAAAACAAAGTAAAGGATTGATTTTTGTGCTACCAAAGAGATAAATAATTGGTCCAAGTGCATACTTGCTAGAATGTTTATTTTAACACAACTAAAAGCGTGAATAACTCGCTTTTATAAGTCTAAAAATTCTAATTCATCATAATCCTGGCCAATGATCCTACAGGGGAATTTCTCCCAGAAGCTGGCCAATGAGTGAAGAGATCTTTACTCACATTGTTTTGTTTACAAGCTTTGTTTTGGAACAGGAAAGTCTGCTTGGCGGTCTGAATACAGACCAAATGCAAGGTTCAGAACTCAATACGGAACAAATTTTGTGGACTCAGACCAAAGGATTTTTCCAGTCTGAGTACAACATAAAAACACACAGATGTTCCATTCATCCTCCAAGCTTGCTTAACCCCTTTTGGGGTCACATGGTTGCTGGAGCCTATCCCAGAGACTGTTAGGCAAAGGTGGAGTACATCCTGGAACAGTTCAATTTCAAACTACGAAAACCAAGAAAGCCTCAGAAAGGTCTGATGTCTGTCATTGAGATTCATAGATCCTTGAAACCATTTCTCAAACCTCTATTCCTTTTCACAGATCGGAAAAAATAAAGCATTCAACATATTAACATTTGATTTGCATCAGACTATAGATGGTTTGAACACATTTTTGGATCTTATAGATCAGCAAGGCTATTGTAAATGACCCAGTTTACTAGATTATTGTGTCATATTTCTGCTAATTAATAAAAGATGCCTTCAGTTTTATAAGGAGTTAAGCTTAAGTGGTAAATGATCGTTCTAAAAACAGTGTTACTGCTTATTATATGTATTTTAGTTGTGAAGACTTTAATTTTGAAATCGCTACCTACTCCCAGTTTTTCAGTGAAATCTTTACACTTGTATCAAGAGAAAAGGATAATGGCTGACACTCGTGCAAAGACAGAAACGGACTGAAATTATTTAAAATCCATATTTCTGTTTCGCAACTAGCTGGAAGGCAGACGATTATGTTTATTATTTATTATGTTTATATTTATTTGTTTTATTTTCTTTAGCTCTTATGGCGTGACTTTGCCTGAGGAGTAAATAAATGGGTTGAAATACCCACCAGAGTCCATCAGTTGTCATTATTGAGTCCATCGTCTGAATCAAGTCTGGCTGGAATCTTACACATATAAACGGTCAGAGCAACATCTCTGCCGTTAAAAAGTTAAATCAATTAAAAAAGAAAGTGAACAAAACATTGAACTCACAAGTAGCAAAAAGTGTAAAATCTGTCAAATCAGCTGCTTGACTTATAGGTCAGGAGGTGACAATCCCACTCCTGCCTCCTTTCGTTTCTGACTGCTCTAAGTCTCATCCAAAATACGAGTAAATGCCAACTCGCCTATGAATCCTGTGACATCTGCTATTACGCATTTCAGAGGGTTGTCTTTGGTGATTTATTTGCAGGTTTTGGAAAATGAATTTAACATCACAGGATTAGAAAGCATAGGATTTATTATATCCATCACCATAGCACTGAGTGACACTAAGCTGTCTTTCAAGCATCCAAATGATACTCTCAAATTTAATGAGATCGTAAGCCCTGCCAACATATAATTAAAAAGGTTGACACGGGGGAATAAGAATGCAAAGATGTCTTCCAGCACTGTGCAGTGAACTTCAAGCCATCATCCTTAGTAAGGAGTTTACTTTTGCACGTTTTACTTATTAGGTTTTGCAATTTATTGCCCATTTTTCCATCTTTTCTAGTTATATATTTGAAGCTGCTGGGATCAAAACTTTGATCTTTAGGTTGTGTTGCTGATGAAGAAAGGAGCCATCACATGATCTTTTAGAGGTGTTTTGTCTTCTGTCAGAACACCTAGAGTAGTGGCATTTCCCTTAAAAGCTGTCTGCTCCCAGCAGGTAAGGCTGATGACAGGGTCTGGTTGCCGGCCAAAGCCTGGCTGGCTCGTGTTGTGTCATCAGCCCATCGCTTCCTGCTATCACCAGCATATGGGTAGGGACATTGTGATCCTTTGACTCTCACCCAACATTCTTTCACCTTTGTCCACAAGCCAAGGAGGGCCATACTGGACGAGAATGTAAATATTTCCATCCTTTGTTTTGGAAAAACTGGAATAAACTGGTTATGACACAGTCATTCAATATAATGTTTGTTTCATGTCTGTATAGATAGTTTTTTTTTTGCCCTGGCATGAAAGGAAGATTGGCTGTGTGTCCGTGCCCAAATTCAGCATGTCGTCTGATTTGTGAAGCTGCCTTCGGAAATGATTAATTAGAGTCCTTGAACATGGACGATGATCATTTGAACAGATCTTTCCGTTCTCTCGATGCCATGTTTTCTCGCTTAAGCTTGCAGTGAGGAAGCAACGATACACTAAAGCTGGCTTGGTGTCATAGCAACTGTCACCCTGAATATTTCTTATGGCATAGGCTCCAAAAACAGCATATGGTGTTGGCATTTGAACAGCATTTTTTTTTTATCCAATGTTATAGGAATTTGGTGGAGTTGCAGTTTCTGCTCTGCCGTTTTACCTGATTAAAACCAGTTAATAGTAGTGGAGAAAAACAAGCCCCACTCCAAAATCCTCTCCTGGACTCTCGGTCTTTCTTACACTTCCAGGATCTGTCGCCTTGAATTGGCACAAGCCAGCCAGGCTGAAGATTTCCCACTGACTGCAGAGGACTCGCTGGCCAGGCTTTCCTTGTCATTGGAAGTTAAGGCAGTCACTGATCCTAATGCTTACACTGTTGTAGCAGCATTCCAATTTTTAATCACTGCATGACTTGTCAGACTTAATGAGGGCAGTCGGATAAGAATGATCAACAAACCAATAATGAGAACTTCGAAGGCTGACAGTGACTCCCCGTCTCGACTATCTAGATGTGTTGCCAAAAATACAACACGGGTATAAATCAAGAGGCGGTGTGTTACTCGGTTGCTAAGGTTACTGTGAGCGTGATCTTATGCAATCACAGCTCTACATCTACCCACATTGCAAAAATAAATTGTTGTGGGCTGACCTTTTATAAAAACCAACGAAGACAACCAGGGGAGGAAAATGCACCCAAATGCAACAAATGGAGACATCCGTCTTCAGAAGTGTTTTTCCAAACTTTTGTTGGGGTTCTCTGTGTGCGTAGATGTGCACTCTTCTATGAAAGTAATCCCCGTCTAAGGCTGAGTGTGGCTGGCGTGTGTTCTGTCAGTGGCCTCTTCCCTCTCCTCTAATCCTTTGTGTTAAAGAGGGTCAAGAGGTAAGCGGACTGGAAAAGAAGGGTAAAACACTGAAGACAAGTGACTCTCCACCTCTCCATCTGCAGCCGGATGTTTCTAAGTCCATCTTAAAGAAAAACGCGGCCGCTAATTCGGGGATGAAGAAGAAAAGCTGTCGGCTTTAGACCATCACGTGTGTGATATCATAAAGGAGATTTCAACTTCTTTTATCAGAGGAAAACCACGACACCGTTGCAGTGCCAACATTTTTATCATCATTTACTGATAAAATCAAGGTTTTCTTGCAAATTTTTGTTGTTGATGGTTTTATCCAAAAGCATTTAGCAGTGAGGCAATGAAAATGTAAACGTAACATCAGTCTCTATTTTGCAACTAACCAAGACTTTCATCACTATTTTATCTATTTCTACTAGATTTTATGCCCTTAAAGACCCACTCCAATGAAAACCATGTTTTGAACATATTCTAGTAGCATTTCTCTTACGATGGAGGATATACATCAAGAAAAATAAGAATAAATCTGAATATTTCTTTATTGAATCATTGTGAATCAGGAGCATACAAAGAGAAAAAGCCTGTAATTCTCTCCAAGTACGTCTTCATTTTCCTAGTCCAAGTTGACGTCCAACTCAAAACTGTACATCTGGATACCTCCTATATTTCTCACCATTTTTGTCACCAGTAGGTTGGGGTTGTGAGGGGCTGTAAGTTAGTGGGAATGTAAACAAAGGGATCATGGGAAATAAGGCCCCCAACAATCCCATCCACAACTCAGCAGCATAGTAGCAAATACCACTGAGAACACTTTAAATTTAGAACAAATTGATTGGAATGGGACTTTAAAGCCTTGTTTCCACAACGGTCCGGTCTGGTATTTTGAGGGTTTCCTTTGTAAAATTGACCTATTAAACAGTAATCTTGAGCCTCGTTTCCACTGAGCAGCAGCACGCCATGGACCAGTTCATTCTACCGAGCATTTTCACTCAGTTAAACCTCATTCCCACTGAGCTGTTTGTTGTCACGGCGTATGCATGGTGTACACCGCTAGCGTGCGAGGACCAGAAAAGCAACAACAATGGAGGTCTTCCAGCAGCTCGTCTTTTTAACACAAATTTAATGTTGTTTGAAAGAAGATTGCGGGCAACTAAGAAGAATACTCCCGTCAAGAGGAAAACGGAATGGTTAGCACTATTTATTGATGTTTTTTTAATGTCGTCATCACTTTCTACCAATCAGAGGATGGCACGAGCGGCTCCGTCCCATCTACCTCATTTTATTTTTCTATGGATCAACAACACATGAGGGCTCTCAAGAGGTGCGGGTCTGTGACAGAGCACGTCTGTCTCTAAGTAAGGTTTAACAAAGGGATTTGTTTGTGATAGAGTCAATGGGTGCTCACGCTGTTCAGCTTTAACATCTGTGGAATTTCTCTTTGTTTTGTTTAATGGTAGTCCTTGGATTTTGGTTGTTTTGTGTTTTATTTGTTCACTTGCAGTTTTATTTTGGAGTACTTCCTGTTTCAGGAAGTCCAGTGATTTTGGTTTTCTTTGACAGGCCCATTTAAATTAAAAAGGTTTTCTTTGTACTTTGTATTTTCTATTTTAAATTGATGTTTAATGGGAAACATTTTTTTTTGTTTGTTATGGTGAAATACTTAAAAGTAAAATGCATATGAATGTTTGTTTTTTATGACATTTGTTTTAATTTTTGATTAGTAATTGGGTTGGTTTGGTGAAGGGGTGGGGCTAGCCACCTATAAAAGAGGGAGAGGCACTCAGCTGCAGGCAAAAATGGCGGGTTGATGTAAGGCGCTCTGTCATGGCCGACGGACATCAACCATACCGGAAGAGGAAGTCTCTCTAGAGCCCATTTTTTACTCTTTCAAAGCAATAACAGTCCCCAGATTTTTATAAGGGGATATAAGAGATAAATCCATTGTGTCAGCTCAATGTATTAGCTTACAGTTTGACCTTTTTTGTGAATTCAAATATTAAGTCGGCAGCAAAATTTTAAAAATAAAGTACATACATTAGATCCAGGTTAAACACAGCAAGCATTCATTTGCCTTGAGCTGAACATTTTTTTACTTGTTTATATAATTACTGGTAAAATCTGTACTCTCTTTTGTCTGCAATATTAATTGCAATTTTTTTTGTCAGTCCGCCATGACACCTGCTGCTAGTTACTCTTAAAAAGAGGACCTTTTTTCAAAATGGATGTCTCCTGTTTGTGGTATGGCTGTGATGGAACAGCGCTGTAGGTTTCTTTCCTGCCAATACTTACTTTAGAAACCATGTATGTTTCATGCATTTTTCTCTAAAAACATCATATAAGAGAAAAGATCCTTGACATTTTGTGTGGACAATGGTTTGTTCATCTGACATGGTCGGAACTGTTTAATGATTCCATTTAACTATGGAATGCTCAAAATACCAAACCAAACCGTACCGAACTGCACAGTGGAAGCGAAGCTAAAAGGATTGTGGGAAATGAGTGCCCCTGAACTTTCCCGCCTACAACTCAGTAGCATATTTCTGATTAATTCCCACTGCTCTGCAAAAACTTTGTCCTCATTTTGCCTAAAAATATAATAATCATAATTAAAAGAACACTGAGAAGACTTTAAAAATAGACCAAATATGATTGGAATGGGACTTTAAAGCCTTGTTTCCACTGAGCGGTCTGCTACAGTACGGTCCGGTATTTTACGCGTTACCATTGCAAAATAGTCCCATTAAACAGTCGTACCTCTTGGGGGGCCCCACCGGTTGTAGGTTCATTAAAAAGTGGAACAGAAAGGTTGAGGCGGAGCCGTTGTGACCATCCGCTGATTGTCAGAAAGTGATGACAACAGTATTAGCACCAAACGTTAGCTCTTTTAAGCTAACGTTTTTAATGCTGGTTCTTGCAGTTTCCTGTGTACTCTTTTGGTCACAAGTGTATATTGAAAATGCCCGCAAACAACACTTAGTCTGTGGTGGGACTGCAAACGTTCCTTTCCATCCTTGGCGTGATACAGGACACGCTAGCGGTCTACACCACGCAGTGAAAACAAATCGCTGAGTGGAAATGAGGATTAACTGAGTGGAAACGCTCGTCCCAATCAACTGGACCGTACCACTTCAATGAAAACGAGGTTTTAGTCTTTTTATGCTTTATTACAAACACTTAGGTTCAAACTTGTTAAAATATTTAGGGTGATATTATAAGATATTACTGCTCTGTTGTTTTTAAACCCTAATTAGGCGAAATAGAAAATAGTTGCAAAATTATTTTCAATTATAAGCAAAAAGTGATGAGCTAAAGGTCACGTTGGGTTGCAACTGTGTTTTCTTTTTAATTAATAAACATTCATTAAAGAAGAACAGGCAAGCACCCTAAAAGATATGACCACATATTTCCCTTCCCTTTGTGCTACGAGAAGAACCCTGGTGATTACTCACGGCTCCAACAGCTACTGGGGAATTTCTCCCAGAAGCTGGCCCTTCAGCTCAATTCCTCCCCACATTTCCGAAAGCTTTTCATTTGTATCCCCTGGAAACCGCTCCACATTCTTTAAACTCTCCTTCAAGGAAAAAGAAAAAAAAAGGAGGGGTGAAAAAGACCCTTACACATTTTGTTATGCCCTTTGATCACACGTTTATCTTTAAAACAGATGGCTGACCACCATCTTGTTTATATCAGGACACTTATTTGAAATTAGAGGTCCAGATATTAGGTTTTGCGTCCCCTGAAATCCATGAATCCCAGATCACAGGGAAAAAAGGCTCATCTTTTTGCACCAAAGCTGTTGTGTTTTAAATAAAAAAAAAATCCTAATATCTCCCATCCCTTATAATATCCGTGTCAACAGCCGAAGGCTTTACTTGCCATTTTTGACTCTTGTGTCACACGAAAGATAACTGCAAAACTGTTGGTTTGAATTAGAGATTTGAGAATCATTTGAACCATGTTCTGAAGCTGCTCGGAGCTTTCTTTTGCAGCGACTTGTGTAATTGTGTCTTAATAATACAGCAGAGCAAAGTGGAACACGAGGCTTTCAAGAGAGGGACCCTGTTTAAACTTTCAATCCATTTTTATCTGAGGAGTCAAGGATCCTTTGCTTGGGAAGGCTACTGTACATCAAACGGCTGTCAGAAGTCCTCAGAGGCTTTCAAGTGAACTGACATGCTCTTTTATGTTTTCTAGTCATTTATGTTTTCAAAATTGCATTAGCTTTTGTCTACCCCGGCAAAGCGAAGTGTTGCTCGAGTTCACGCACTTAGACACATTACTTACATTCAATTATGGGGAGTTTGACACAACTTCTCAATTTATTGCCTTTCAATTTAACAAATTTCTATTTTATTTTTAGAAACCCAGTCATTCAAAGCATCTTTTTTTATTTTCTTTTTCATTACTTTAGCTCCTGGAGATTGACACTGCAGTCGCTAACAGCAGGTTAGCAACCCCTCATTAGTCGATGAGCCTGACGTGTTTATGAGGTCACTTTAGAGGGACAGGAGGTTATGATGATGAATGGTAGCAGGCCTCTGCCTAGACACTCTGTTCCCATGTCGCCTTGTGGTTGCTAAGGTGGACACGAGGGCAATTTAAGTGTCACCATATCCACCGGGGGGGCGCCCTCTCGGGTAAGTGGCTTTGCCGCAGAAAGCTGACGCCTGCCGCTGCCATCAAGGTTGTTGTCACAGCCGGCTCCTTAAGCGCCGAGTCGCCATGTTAAGAGATGAAAGTTGCGGTGAGAGAGTGACGGCGGGGACAGGAATTACAGGGGGATAGGCGCCGCCAAATGAGTTCCCAGAATGTTGCTTACACGAGAACATGCAGGAATATTACCTAATCAGTCAAATCCTCCCAAGCTGACACCTCCAGTGAGATGCCCCCCCCTCCCCTCCCACAAGTGGCTCAGCCCTAAGGGAGCCCCCCCCCCCCCCCCCCCCCAAGACAGCATTTGTGGTTAGAAGGTTCCTCTTGACAGACACTCTCAAAATGATTTTGCATAGAGTGCACCTTACCCTCAATTAAAAGTGAACCAGTGAAGCTGCATACTTTGCATTTTCCAACAATATCTATGTTAAAGTGAAGGTGAACTTAATAGGATTTTCTGCAGTTGTGAACCAGAGATTAGAAAGCTTTTTATTGCGAAGCGAGAGTATCTGAACAGGGAAATGTTTTAATCTCAGATGGATTAAAAATTCCAGACTGGAAATGTAAAACATGAGATGTCAAGCAAAAACACTGCAACCTTTTTGTTTCAGAGATGTAAGTAAGCACATTGCAGTTTAGTATCTGGAGCTCAGAGCTGTTCAAAAGAAGCAGTTTATTGTAAAAAATGTAAACTTCTAATAAAACTCCTAATATCTGTATTCCATGACCTCTTTCAACATGTTATACATTGAATTCATTAGCAATCCCGTCCTCTAAAGGCAGTTTCTAAAACATAAACACGATTAATATTTAACACAATTGCGTTTTAATCGTATGCTAATAACTGACCAGGAAACTCAAATGAAAGCGGTCTACCCACAGCTTTTAAATATGAAATCCATCTGTAATCAGATTTGACAGTTAATCAAGTGAGACATTTGTAATGCAGACGTTTGGGTAGACATTTCTATCTCCATCAGCTTTTGCATAATAAATGTATAATTTTAATGATGTTTCTATTGAGCATCCGTGCTCACTTTACAAATGACTTGAGGTGTCTGCTGTTTATTTATTTTTCAGGGTCCAATACAGTAGCTTATTGCTGGGAGCAATAATTATGAGGAGATTTCAGGCAGACAGGGTCAGGAAAGGGGGAATTTTAGGGAGAAAAAAATGTAATTACTTATAGATTGGCTGAATTAATTTCCTAATGATGCTGGTTTTGCATGACAGCTGCCAGAGCCCACCTTCGAAAAGGCGGAGTGAGGGAGTCCCTTTCACGGCAGACAAAGGGGACTATCATTTACAGAGAGTGGGTTTCACCACATCTAAAGGGGAGAGGGTGCAAATGACATGTCAACAAAGCACAGTGAGCTTCCTGTATGGGCTCCTGACAAGCACAAAGCATGGGACATGTGTTCAATCTCTTCAAGCTTTGCCTATAAAGTGCCAATTGTTCCTCTGAGTTCTGGGAGTGTGTAGAGCTGGAAACAAATGCAGCCTAAGTGGGTTTGTGCATGTACTTGTGTTGATAACAAACCCGTGTTCATCGCGTGTGAGGAAACATGGCTCCCAGTGGTGGGAACTTAAGTATAACTCAGCTATATTTACTTAATTAACGCACTTTTACTTCTCCATTTATTCTAAAATCACTTGAGAATATTTGTACTATAAAAACCAATACTCTGCTGCAATAAACTGTATCTGTTTTGACTTTTTGCCTATTATTCTAGAGATGCAAATAATTCATAGTCTGTAGATTATTGACTCTAGGCAATTGAGCCTTTAACTGCCCGAAAAAGGAAAAAATACCCAAAAAAGGTATTTTTTGTGCCGCTTATTCCCTTGGTACAGAGCCCCTGAACGGAATTCAAAGTAAAAAAAAAAATAAGATTTTTTTCTAAAAATAAAAAAAATACACAGGGGCTCTGTAAATTATTAAAGGAATAAAAAAATTATTACATTTAAAAATAAAAGAATGATCTGATTAGTAACTGCTGTGCACATGATAGTAAAACAAAAAAAATCAAAACATTGAAGAAAAAATAAAAACATAATAGTCACTAACTGGTGCACCAGTTACTATTCAGTCTCTTTTTTTTCTTTAATTTCTATTTTTAGAAAAAACAAATGTTGTAGTCAGAAACTGGTGCACCCCAAAGTATCACTGAAAATACTTTTTATTTTTAAATTGAAGTTAAAAAAAATTCTCGATGGTGTGCACCAGTTACTATCTGGTGCGCATTAGTTATTAATCAGAATTTTTTTGCTTCCCTTTTTTTTTTCTTCAATGTCCCTTTAGGTTCTCCGTATATTTGGGTGTAATACAGACAATCAATACTTTTGAAAACATGTTTTCTAAATTTTCCCCTCCATTTGGTTGAGCAGGTCAGTTAAAGGGTTAAGACATTTAGAGTTGAAGCAATCAACTCAACACTCAGATTTTTATTTATATTTTATTTAGCCTCTATTTCACCAGAAGGATGTGTTGAGAACAGTTAATCATTCACAGCGATGACCTGGCAAAATCAAATTTCAAAGTTTGAACAAGCAGTCTGTTTTTTTAATTAATTTTTGTGAGTAAATGAAGAGCTTAGAGCTTATTCAGTTTTCATCAAACTATCAAAATATGAGTTTGAAGCAAGTTTCAATGGTTAGCCATTGATAGGCAACTCCAGGCCTCGAGGGCCACTCCGTCTGCATGATTTCCATATATCCAAGCCATACTCTTGGCTGATTACCTGCTTCAGGTGTGTCAAGCCAATTAGAAAATGCCAGAGGAGGGTATGTTGGAAAACATGCAGGAGTGCGGCCCTCGAGGCCTGGTTGCCTATCACTTAGGATGATTCCGAACTGCTTCCCCATCCCTTCCTGGTGCTCCAATTGTAGGAGCGTGTCCCATTTCAGGCCTCGAGGGCCGCACTCCTGCATGTTTTCCAACCAACCAATTCCCGTTAATTGTTTTACAGTAGTCAAAAGAATCAACACTTAAGTTAAAGCTCTGGTGTAAAAAGATTAGACATGAACTGACATTTGTAATAAAACACATGCATCATTCTTAACTCTTTCAGATTAAATTTGTCAAATATGTACACTTTTTTTTGGAATGTATTTGATGCAGATGTACATAGAAATCAGGCAAGCCAAAGAAAACAGCCAACTTCTAACTGTTGTAGCTGGACAAATTCATTTATTCTCTCATATAGGAAGCAGGGAAGACCTCCATTTTCAAAACTTTCTTATGTAGACAGGAATAAAACTTTCCCACAGCCGATCAGAACAGAGAATCTGGAAAGAGAGCACATACGAGTGATAAATGAAATACTCTGAAAAACAAAGACTTAAAGAAAAACAACAAAAAATTCCAACAACTCTTTTAAATTTAAACATTGAAGCCCAAACAGGAAAGAAAAACAAATGCAAAACAAATTAGCATCCTCACAGTGTTGCCAAAAAATATACTACTTCACAAGGATAAAAAAAGATTTTCTGTTGAAACTTCAACAAAAATCTCATCAAAATGCAGGTCAGCACAATTTTGTTGTTGGCCTCTGTGCTTGAATCCTAAGAAATGCTGACCACCCAGCCTGACATTCTCCAACTCTTACATTTCTAATGTTTCTAGAGTTGACATCTTATCTTGTGTTTATTCCCAAGATTAAATCTTCAGCGTATCCGCACGCTCCCTCCTGACGCAAATCACAGACTATTATGAACTCGTTCCTCCAGACTGATGTTCCTACATCTTCTGGTGTAGGAGTGCCACAAAAGGTTGGGCGATTTAATTACGTGTGCATGCGATTGTCCCCTCCTTTCAGGACCTCACACCTAATCGTGATTCTGGATGCGCATCTTTATTTCCACTGCGTCTCCCCGGCTTTCCAGGAGGGTCAAGGGCTTCACCGGTTAACCGCTTTGACGAGGTACCCTATAATGCCTCTTGCCTGGGAGAAAGAACCTTTCACCTTGTCTCAGTGTCAAAATTTAACCTTTCTCAACTTTAATTACACTAAGTAAGTTTGGAGTGTGCCGCGGTGCTGTCTGCACGACTCAGCTCCGTCCTCTCTCTGATGGGAAGCCTGCATGGGAGCTGCGGCCCCCGCTGCCTCTGACACACTGATGCTACGCCGCTGTGACGCGGATGTTGATGCTGACGCTGGCTCTAACCTCCCTCCTGACCATACAAACGCAGACGCACACAGGCAGTGGCACAACACTTCAGACCTTGAATGTCCTCTTTCTTCTTGTCTGTAGATCAGCAGATCATTAAGAATGTTTATTTACCCTGAAGCGTGCAGTTGCAAATCCAGAATTTATTCAGACTAAACTCATTTTAGTATGGGGTTCTCAACTTTAATACTCATCTGTGCGTGTTGAGATTTGTTTGCTTATGTGAAGGAAAGAACAGAATGAAGAGTTGATTCATTGCTTTGGTAAAATACCGGTTTCATTTTCTTATTAAGGCATCAAAACTTACACTTCAAAAGAAATCAGATTTTTATTATTGAAGTAAATTTGTCCATTAAAAATAATATGTGTTGCTGTATTTCATGAAACGTGTAAAAACAGAAGCACAAAGGAGGAACAAAAATGCTCCTATCATATCTTGCTTCTTTCTATAGTAACAAATTTAAGTGTCATAACTATTTGACCAGCTTAATAACTTTTGCTTGTTCAGTAGAATCATCTAACTATGCTAATTACCATCAAACAAACAGTGTCTATTGACATTTTCTTCTACTTGAAGGTATTGGAGTTTCCAGGAACTTGAGTGTGCAAAACATTCTCATTCCCGAGTCGTCACATAGTGACGTTTGGTTAAGGACACCTTCACGTCACTTTTTGACATTTTGGGCGTAACCAACTTGTCGTTTTTGACATGCTGGCTGTTCGTAAATTCAAGGGTCCGCAACCCTCGGGACGCAGTACCGAATGCACACTGGTCCTTAGAACGCGTCCAGTACCAGTACCCTAACCCAGTAACGCTAACTTAAGCTTAACCCGGCACTGGTTCACATCAGGTATCGCGTCTGGTGCCCGTTCGGGTTAGGTTAGGGTACCAGTGCGCCACGCGTCACGGTACTGGATCGGTTCCAGTTTGTGGTCTGGAGGTTGGAGACCTGTGATTTAACGGGAATAGCCACCATGTTGAAAAACAACACTTTGGAGTGACCCAAAACTTTTAAAAAAAGTGACTCGGAGGGGTCCTTAGCCCAACGTCAACGTGTGACGACTTGGGAGTGAGAATGTGTCAACGTGTAAGAGAGACTGCAAATCAATTTTTAAGTCTTGTACCACTAAACACACTACAGCTGTGGGACTTCACCAAGACTCCCCTTTGGATCTGGACAGTGTATAAAATGTCTGAAAATTGATTGATTTTAATATTTTATTAAATTTGCTTTACATTAAACTTTCAATAATGTACTATCCTCAATGTCAGTTACTGCCTACTGTACATGCTGTTGCTACTGAATTAAAATAAAAGAATAGAAGGAATCCCAGCAATGAAACACTGGTCATGAATATAATTTATCAATAATGTTCTATACTTTATCACTTTTCAAGCAATTCTTTTAAATTTGAGCTTTAGAACATTTAGGATTATATCCTTGGGGGTTTAGTCCTCAACGCTGCCGATCAGCATCAGGGTTCACTTGCAAGTTCCTCATTTACCTCAGACAGATTGATCTGTTTAGATGGTAGGAAAAAAAATTAATTAATCGAGCAATCGATTAATTGATTAATCGTTACACCCGTTGTTTCTGGTGGTCTTTTTACTATGTTTTTGCCTTTTTTAGTCCCTAAATATTGAAAAATAAAGTGTTGTTTATAAAACATGGTTTCTGCAGAGCAGCGGTGGTTCATTAGAAATTCTTCTTATGGGTTGTGGACAGGACCAGTGGCGTGAAGCAACCCCAACGCCCCCTTTCCTCTCTTATCTTCTTCTTTGTTTGCACATTCAAGCTTACAGCCCCTCATGCCCTCAATCTAGCATTAGCGGTGCAACTAAAATGGCGAGAAATACTGGAGCAATCCAGTTGTACAGCTTTGATATACTGTAGATACCAGCTCGGATGAGGAAAACAAAGACGTTCGTGGATCTATTTGTCTATAAATGGTTGTATCAGAATGGAGCGGAGCAGTTAGCTAAGCGTATTTCTACATAACAAACATCCATTTTTTCTCAAACTGCCTTTTTTGTGTGCTGGTTCACAACGATTTGAATAAAGAAATACTCAGAAAAACAATTTTAGGTTAAATTTTTGTCGTCCATCATCAAAAAACACCACAAGAACATGACTTTATAAAACAAATAAATCGTTCTTTGAGAAAAACATTATTAAGTAATGGCAAGAAACATGTCTTAATTTTCCTCCAGCATTGGTTGTTTGTTCTGATTAGTATAATAATACCTGTGTTTTCTGATTTAGGATTCAGATATATTGACTTAACTTACCTGACTCATCAGTGGATTCATCTTTGACAAGATCCTGAATTATAGTTTTAAATCTTGTGGAATATTACAGCGTTTAGCAACTGCAGAACAGCAGGATGATAAAAAGCTATGTGAAATATATGACAATATCTGAATTTCTAGCTTTACACTTTGTCCTTTTTTAACACACGCTGAGTGCTTTACTCAGGCAGTTCGATCCATTCACAGGTAGTCGATTGCACCACTCACATGTGCACCCTTATGATAATAGGTCCTTTTAGAGTCATCTAATTCTGATGATGAATTGGACTTCCATGGAAAGCCAAAAAGGAGTTACTGTGGTAACCGCATGACCTGTCAATCACTTGCAATCAGCCTTTTTTCTCTGTTCATTGCTTGATGCGTCAAGATTGGGACCCTCTCTGTGGGGGGCTTCAAAACACTCAGAGGAAATGAAGAACCGTGTTGAAGTTCGGCGGCTGATGTTTGGAAACTTTGCAGAATGTGACCCTTTGGCTTTGGATAACTCGGTGCTGAAAATTTTGACTTGGCCGTGACATTGTGGTACCTTCCTCCAACGGATGGCACAAAGACTTTTTGTTCCTGCATGGGGTAACAAAGAGCACTCCAAAAAATATGACTCGGCTTGTTTTGAACCTCTGCCGTGTCCTCATCAGCTACACAAACACCATGTGCGTCTGACAAGAGCGGCTTTTGTGAAAAAAAAAAAGAAAAAAAATGGTCACATTAAGAACAGAGGGTCATTTAAATGCTAATTCTTTGCATGTGTGTCCTGCTTTTATGAACAATGACATCCTCTTTAAGCCAAAATATTAGAAGAAGCGTTACAAAAGGACCAAAAGGTTTATGTTTGATTAGTTATATTGGTTGTTTTCTTGTGGTTTGGGAGGTTAAATCAAGCTCTTTCACTTAGTTTTTTTTTTTTTTTTTTTACAAAAGCACTCTGGCAGCAGTTTAACATTTGGGAGAAGTGCAACTAATTTACCGGGCAGGACTATGAACTGTGGCATTACAACCTCGAAGAAAAGGGGAAAAGCCATATAACCCAGGCACACAGGCTCTAAAGATCTTAATTCCCCATTAGTTCCTTATTCTCCTCAGTTACAAAGACAGGGGCCTTTCAGTCCTGTGTTCCCTCGCATACCAAAGTCATTCAGCAGAGGAGACCTTTACCAAGAGCAATGCTCTATTCAAGCCATGTTAATTACAATTTTAAACCATTATTTGTTTCAACACCTGGTTAACCTATTCAGACCTGTTTAAATCCTCTTTATTATCCCAGGTGTGATGGGAGGGCACTAAGGAGTGAAAGGTTCCTCTGTGTACCAGGAACATAATCAGTACTACATAGCTCTGAATGGCTTTCGGGATAAGATCAGATGTTACACACTCCAGTCCTCAAACAAAATGGTGCTAGGTGGATTATGTCTGAAAAGAGGATTTTGTCAAGGATGTGTCCTCAACTTTTCTTTTTTTTTTTTTTTTTTTGCGGCAGTGTAGCATCATGAATAGTGCACTGCTTCTTCAGCAGCTGTATTAGAAACAGACAACTCAATGGCAGGCTTAAAAGCAATTGGCTTTTGTTGTGGATTTCCCTGCATATATTTGTGTTGTGGTTAAAGGCTTTAGGTCCGAGGGGCCATGCTGCGCCGCAAGGATGATGGATGGTGTTTCTATTGCAGGACTTGGCCACGGAGAGGTCTTATCTTCTAAGCTCCTTTTCTTTCTGCAGCTACTTTGAAGCTGTTAATAGTTACTCCATCGTCCTCTGTCCATTATGATGACATTAACAAGGCTTTACATGGGAACTTGACCCCTGCGGTGTCTTTCTTAGCATGACCACTCATTTCTTACCTGTCGTAGGTACTTGCTCGAGGATGATCCCATTTCAATAGGAAATATCAACAGTGTGGCATAATAGGACAACATGATGGGAAATGGGGGAAAACAAATGAATAAAGAGAATATTACGCCATTAGGAGATTTTTTTTTTTTGTTCCCTACACTTGAAGCTTTTTTCTAATTTGGCCCAGCACCTACATCCACATTGGCCAGAGGCTGTTTGTATACACCACCCACTGTGTGGTTCAAATATAGCACAGGCTTCAAGATAGAAAGGGATAGCCATACAAGTTCTGATTAACGAATTAACACCCCCTAATAGCCCTTCACCGTCCTCCCTTAAATGGATTAAAGCTCCACTCGAACACTTTCTTTTGCGCAAAATTTAATTAAGATTTAGATTTGGTTTGAACATGCCAGAACAGATTTGCACAGCATTCATGATGTACTTCAATTAAGGAGCAAAGCATCTTAAGCTGCCTCGCCAATTATTAGACTATCTCCTTTTTTTTAATGGTATCTAATTACGCATTATCAGTGCGTAATTTAATTTCTTTGCAAGTTATGACAAAAAAAGCCAAAACGGAGAATGTCTCTTTAAATGCTGAGGTCATCTTTGTCCAATAAAGCGTCAGTGTTCAGTAGATTCATAGAATACATGTGAATCCTCTAACATAGGATGTGATCAATTACTACTTTCAAAAAATGTGCTAAAGTTGGCATTTTCTGACATGTTTTTCTTGTTCTCTATGTTGACCTCTGGCCCCTCAAAGTTGTCTCCCATATTTTTGTATAGTGATTTAAAACAACAGAATGTCCTGCCCAGCGTTAATTTACTCAAAGCAGCAGGGGTTGATGGCTCGGCCACTGACCATTACACAGTAGGACAGTGGTGTCCAGCTGACTGTCCTTTTAATCGACAACAGCAGGCCTGAGGAATTTAACAGCATGGGATTCACAATTTTTTTTCCCCAGAGCAAATAACGTTTATGGAAGATTTACGAGTCGCCAGAATTGTCTGCGCTTTCGGTTCATTCAATTAGCGGCTGTGAATGTCTTGGTTAAAAGAGGCGACAAGACAATTGAAGGAGTCGTGTAATTATTTTATGGAAAACCTCTTCCCATGCTGGAGTCCCTGGACATGACTTGGTGATGTGAAGTAAATGGGTTAAAGCAGCGGGGGTGATCAAATGCGCGCCTCTCCCGGAGATGTTCGCCCCCAACATCCAGCATCTTCAATGTGAATCAAACACCTGCAGGACTGCAATTTCATTATATGGAAAGTATGCACAGCAAAAGGTAAATTAAATCACCTGTTTTAAATGCATGTTTATTAAGGCGTCCTTTAAGGTTGCGTACAGCAGAGGTTACAGTTGGTCCGGGTTTATGTCTATTTATGAGCTATCCCAGGGGTCTGCAACACCTTAAGGAGCCATTTGGGTCGATCTCTTAGTGAACACAACCCAGCAAGAAGCCACAAAGTCTTCCTTTCCCTTTTAGAAAACCACAGCAAAGATATCTTATTGTCACTATTAGTATAAATAAAAGTTAAATATTGTTTTTCTTTTCACAAAAAAATATAAACATATAAAGGAAATAGCCCTTTTTTTCAAATATGAAATAGCTTTTAACAGAGATTCACATGACATCCTTTCAAAATAAAAGGTTATCTCTATAAACGTTTTATGTTCGAAAAGATTTTTTTAAAAAACTGTTTATTTTACTATTTGTGGTGCACCTCAGCCAAAAACATAAACATCTAACTAAATAAAAGTACTCCGAAAACTAAGTGACTATACCATTTTTTTTTTTCTAAATTGTAATCTGTTGTGCTGTAAGCATGAATTCACAGGTTGCAGACCCTTAAACTATCCTCATCTACAAATTTCCAACACTTTCCTGCCTCTTGCAAAAAACTGGGATGGGAGGAACTCACAGAAGTCTGTCCTGCAGCCAGGCTTTCCCTCTTGTTTTGTAAATTAGCTGTGAGTAATGAATTCTGGGAAGCTGCCCTGCTGCTGGGTTGCTTCCTCGCTGCCGGTCTCACCCTCGCTCCCCTGTCGGTGTTGCCTCCCCAAATCTGTCCTGATGCTCCTAGTCTGTCAGAAGGCGCCCCGGGGGGCAGCGTGATAGTCCCCTTCGGCCGGCCCCCTTTCTCATTTCTGGGGTCCAAGCCAGTTGAACCGTGTAAGTCCCTGCCATTGCAAAGACGCTGACCCCAAATGGGATTGACATGTCGCAGACCGTGGATGCTAAGCCACCAGTCCGGTGACATCAGTTTCCACTGGTGGCACAAGGACTGCCAGCTTGATGTGATCAAAGCAGAAAGTTAAGAGTAAACATTCAAAATCAGACAACAAAAACGGTTTTGATGTGTAAATAAAACCAAATAAATTCATTTGGTACCAGATTTTCTCTGTGTGAGCATCACAGAATATCCTCTGCCTCCTTGTTCCTCTGCTGCACTTATCCTCGTGTCTGATAAAAAGCCTTGGCGTTGACGACCACATGGGTCCCTGGGCGCACATTAGGGAGCCTGGGGGGTCCCTAAGTGTCACCCATGAAATCAGAATGTTAAGGTATGAAAAATGTGGGAGGGACTGCTAGTAATTCACATTATTGTTAAATGTTCATCCTCACTGGTGTTGACTTTGCCTTAATCGGGCGCCGCTGCCAAAAAAAAAAAAAAAATACCATACTACCTCATCCTCAGTCTGTTTCAGAACCTGGAAAGACACAAAAAATAAAATAAATCTCCTTGAGTCTGACCCTAATATATGTACAACATCTCTCCATTAAAGGTCACACTTTTTACACTTAAAAGACAGACTCAAAAAGGTTAATTACATTAAATAATACATGCTAAAATTTCTAATTCGAATACCAAAGGTCAATAGCAATTTCTCTGCAATTTTCGTCAGAAAGGAACGGCAGGACATCCAATCTTTTTTACTTAGACGTCACATAAAATCCATTCTGCAGCTTCAGCTGGAAGAGGGAAAAGAAGTTCTCAATGGCAGATTTTGACATACATAATGGCTTAATGTCTGCGCTTGACAGAGATATTGAGGAGAGACGAGTAACTCTTTGCGAGTTGGCGTGGCCCAGAAGCTTTTTCTGTCACAGCTGATGACAGCAACTTTCTCCATGCAGATTAAATTGGTGTTTACAGATTTGCCCTGGGTGTACATTTTTCCCCCCGCTGGGATTCACTGGCTGATGATGAGTCGCAGACCGTTTTCGACACTGACGCTTATGCCTCCATCACGCACAACTAGCGGCGGGTTAGCAAGCGCTCAGCACAACACTGCCACACAGCGCTCTCCGCTATGGTACAGTCAATGCACGCGCCGTTGCCAGCTATTTGCATTCACGGAGGATGCGACAGAAAGATGAAGCGCTGTTCGGAAAATTCAACATCATTAGTCTTGATGCTGACTGAAGACTCCAACTAAAGGTCTTATAGTGTTCTGGAGGATATCAGTAATTTTCTCGTGTTGTCGTACAGCTGAAGTTGTTGCAGCTGGTGAGTGAGGAATGTGCTCAAAGTTTAAAGACACACTGGATTGTTTTCACAGATGCATTCTTTTTTTTTTTCCTTTTAAAGCTCCACTTCAAAGGGTTCATTTCAGACTGAAGTTTGAGTTTAATGCATGTGAATCCGACTAGAGATTCTCACTATAGAGTTTCCGGATTTCTATGATTCATGCATGTGTTGTTTGTGAGAAACAATCCTATAGAACAGAGGTCAAACTCAACCACACAAGCGGCCAGAACACATCGGGCGGAGCAAGAGAAACATTAAACACTCTAAAACTACATTTTTAAAACTTTAAAATCACTTTTTACCATAATTATGAACTAAATATATAGCATTACATGCCATAATGCTAGTGTGACTGTTGTAAGCTGAATTTGGCCGCTGAAGATGCTAGTGCTGATAGCTGAAGAGGCTGAAACTGATAGCTAAAAACACTGAAGCTGATTGCCAGTTAAAATATTAGCTAAATGCCAAATTTGCCTAAAAAACTTAGGTTAGCCAAAACAGCATTTAGCTGAAAAAAATAGCCAAACTTCAAAATATCCTAAAAACTGAAAAAAAGCTTAAATATGCCATGACAGCTAGCGTGTGAATATTAGCTTAACTCTGAAACAGCCTTAAAAAACTAAAAAAGAAAAACAGTAAACTAGTCAAACAGCTAGCATGTAGCTGAAATATTAGCTAAACTCCAATATAGCATAAGAATCTTTAAGAGAAAAGCCCAAATTAGCCAAATCAGCTAGCATGTAGCTTAAATATTAGCTAAACTTTCAAATATTAAGCAGCTAGCAAAAAATTCACTTATATAAATAGGGAAAATAGTCCAAAAAGCAACTGTAACTTTTTATCATAATCATAAAAAATAAAAGGCAGGAATATTATTCCAGAATAAATCAATTTAGACCTTAAATAAATTTCAGTATTTTACTGTCCATAAAAATATATTTTGTCAAAATTAGAAATAAGCGCAAAATAACATTGGGCCATTAATAACAAAGTAAAATCATCTGGAGGGCCGGATATAATTACCCGGAGGGCCAGGTCCGGCCCCTGGGCCTTGACTTTGACACATGCGCTATAGAAAATGAGTAATTGAATTTCCAAATCAGAGAATGAAGATCTGTGCTGCCCTGTGGCCACAAAAGAACAATGAATGATAGAGTGCTGCAGCTATTGTTTTAAAGGTGCCATGCAACATATTAAGTAGTTTCTTTCATGTAATTTGCATTGATTAAACTTTCAAGATGCAATTGTGGGGCAGAGTATGCTGATTGCCTCAAGTGCTTGATGTAGAATATTTACTCTTGAGGGCACTTGGTTAGTTCAAATTAACTGCGCTGAAATAGATCATTGATGGGATAGTTTAGACCCAGCTGAGGAATGACTTTTTTCATATTTAGGTTGCTTATTAATCACAAAGCGACTTACTTTAGGGGAAAACAAAAAGATGTAATTAAGTGTTGGACAAACTTCTGGACCGCCGCCACAAAGTGTCAGCAGATGAGCGGTGAATACACAGAGCAGCACCTTCGTGTGTATTCATTTCAGGTTGTAAACAGAAGTCTCTGAGCACTGGGTTGTTATCGAGTTGTGGCCCCCGGCATAGGATTGATCCACTTCAGTCCAGCAGCAGGGGGGCGGGAGCACTGGAGGGGCTCAGCGGGGCTCCAAATCAATAAGGTTAATAGATGTGGGGGCCACGCAGTCAGAGGTGTGCAGCCTGGCATTTTCGGTGCCAATGAGGAAAATTCCTGATGACGAGGTGTCTCTTTTGGAGCCTGCATTAATGTCAGTCTGATTACCTGGAGCCGGGACGGCAGATACGGCGAGGCACAGGAGGCTGGTTTCTTTAACATTAACTGGAATTAGCTTTGAGGAGGGCCCTTCAGAACGCAGATTTTAACTTGCCACCTCTTCATCCGCTGTCCATTGAGAACAAATTGCCAGCCCCCTCCCATCTTTCCTCCTGACTCTATTCTTTCACTCTGATTTCTATAATGCCAACAGTTTCATAATCACATGATGAGTAATTTCCTCTCATTTGGGATTTAGAGAGAGAGAGAGAGGTTTCATTTAGAAGTGTCTTTTTCCCCCCTTCCTGCTCTCATTTTTCCAGGATTTCTCACATCACATTTTCTTAAGAGCATAATTGAACAAGAGGAGAAGGTTTAAGGGAGGGAAGTAATGATGGCATAGCACAAAAAAGCAAAGGTTAAAAGGGTAATGATGAAAACGGAGTGGTTGAAATCTTGTTTAACTGACAGAAGGGAATCAAGGCTCCTTGTGAAAAGACTTTTCACCTCTTTCACAATGCAGCAATTGATTTACTTTTCTTTTCTTTTAAGGACAATAACAGGACAAATGTCAGAAATTTACTTCACGTAAAAAGTTTCTACTTGAATACTGATTGAATTGGGGTGCCGGTGCATCACCTTAGTGGATTAGTGATGGGCACTTCGCTTCTTTCTCGATAGCCGATTCTTTCAATTCGACTCCTGGTCAAGAATTGGCTCTTTTGACTCCCGACTCTTTACAAAGGATTTTTTGTGGACCTTTAAACATCCTAACGTTCCAAATAGTAACGGTTTGTGTGTTTTTAAAAAAATGCTTTATACAGGAAAAGCTTTGGAATTGCAAATTTTGTGCATTTATTACATTAAAAACCTGTAATGTAATTTGTTAAATATCTGAATCAAATGTTGGCAAGCAAGGTCTTTCATTTTGATTACTTTTTTATTTTAACTTAGTCCCCCTCCGATGAAAATCATGTTTTTTGAGTTTTTAACATGTGTGTGGCATTTTTCTCATAAAAGAGAACAAATGTGATAAGAAATCATGTCGTTTTTGCATTTTTGAGTATTTCTCTTTTTAAACGGCTGTCAATCAAACTGTGTCAGACACACTCCATTTTAAGTAATGAGACTTCTTGATATCATAACGCCTCTGCTGCACATGCACCAAACCCTCATCTGGTCGTCGAGCGTGTCTAGTTCAGGTGCTGGAGAAGAGAAGATGGTATCTTTCCATTGACTGCAGTCAAATGAGCTGTCGTTCACATTTCCGTGGTCAAATCAGCCGGTGTAGGTACCACATATGCTCGGCCTGCAAGAACGCCTCGGGGGTTTGCGACTTGATGACATGTGAGATTGTGATTGGTCCGGACCATTAGACCACTGTCACGTGACACGGAAAATGACATAACATAACAATGCACGGACTTTTCCCAAGTAAAGAACCGAGGATGCCCGAGCATATACGCAAAGAATCACAAAAGGAGGCAGAATATTTGCAATCAGCCACAAAAACCTTTACAACGACATAATCCAATCAAGGGGAATCATCACAAGATAATGATCATCATTTTAATAGAGAGAAATCAGGCTGGGAACCGTGAAGTTTGAGCTAAAGTGGATGCTCGAGAGTAGTATGCTAGTTTGATGTTGGTCGCACATTTAAAAAAAAAAAGTAATTGTTCGCACGTATTTTTTTTAAAACCCATCCTGCCAATGTTGAACTTCTTTTTGGTCGCATGGACTGGATGAAGTCCCGCTAGAATATGTAGCGCTCACTTTCTGCTCAGCTACACAAACACAGAGGAGACCAGACGTTATTGAAAGAGCTGTCAATGCCAAAATAATGAATAGTCGCCCAAGCAGATCTGGACCCTTTTTTTCTTTCTTTTTTTAAAATAAACTTTATTGTGAACATCAGTTTCAGTACAGAAAAACTGCAAAATAGCCAACTCGCTTGTTACAGTTGTGTGACATCATCAGAAATATTATTCCAGAATAAATCAACTTAGACCTTAAAAGTCTTTCAATATTTTACTGTACATAAAATATATTTTGTCAAAATTATACAAGTTCGAGCATATGTGGTACCTACACCGTCACTGGATTTTTTGTGTGAGTTTCATCCAATACTTACGGTAGCAAGGCTGTGAATGTCAGAAAATCTCTGCAAGACTCCCCGGAGCTTCTTGATGTGACCACGGAAATGGCCGAAGTTGTAAAGGATTGTAAATCAATGACAGTTCGGTTCATGAAGCTCTTCACTTCTTCGTCTGAGCTGACATCCGGCTCAAAACTGTACGGCTGGACATTACTGACATTGCTTAACATTTTTATGTAGCAGCAGGGAAGATTTACACAAGTGAGACACTGAGCAGCTATAATCAAACGGGGGGGATCAGGGCGGGGCTGCTCAACTCCAAAAGCCACGCCCCCTCAGAGCAGATTTTGGAAACAGAGGCTTCAGATCAGCATGAAAAATGGCTTTTTAAGACATTTAGGTTGTAGGATTTTGATTAAAAACTTTATAATCATAATTAAACGCTACTGAGAACGTTTTTTTTTTTTTTTTTAAATAAATAACTGTCACAAGGGGGATTTAAACTTTTCATTTTTTTATTTTGAAGAAACGATAAAAAAATGGATGGGAGTTTCGGATGAGAACAACTGGATTGATCCTCCATGTACGCCATAGCTGAGTCCCTGACTGGTTGAGGCGATGCGGCAACCTCGCCAATGTTCAGACATTTGAACTCGCGCCACTCAAATTGGTCACCCAGACCAACATGCCGCGGTCAGCTCTCGAATCGCGCCACAAGACCTTAGATGGCATCTTCACAAGGGCTGGGCAATTACTGGGTTACTCAACGTGATACGTGGCTCATGATATCGATGATATTGTGATAATTGGTAAAAATTGTCTCTAATAACTTAAGTTATATAAAAGAAGACATAATTTTGTGGAAAATATATCTCCATTTCCATTTACACAATCATAATAAAAAACTTGTGTCTAAATGTGTGCAACAAATAACAGACACATCTGTGCAAATCAGTAATACTATGTCTTTGACAAGTATTGCCACCAATTGAATTTGATTTATCTGTAAAATTCAGTATTAACAATAGTTAACTTAACTGCAGTACCACTAATTAGAGCAAAACTGTTGCAAACAGCAAAACGAGTGTAATGTTTTACAGAATCTTACTAAGATAAATGATTGATATTTGGAGAGAACTCATTGAGAATCAATCGCAGGACTAAATATTGCAATATATTGATATTTTGGCATACCTAGAATCTGTACCGTGGACTTAACATTGAAACTCGACGTTCCTGACACACAAATTGCTTACGGTGTGACTAAGCAGGCACAAAGTACGCAGCAAAGGAAAAAAAAAGTGAAGAATTGCTCCCATCATTTGAGAGTCGACTCTTTTGACTCCCTACCAGGCGACGATTCATAGAATCGATGCTTTTGAGCATGACCCATCAGTTATGCATGCACCTGCATCAGTGTGAAATCCCCCCACAAACAAAACACTGAAGTCATTTGCAATGAAAGCGTAAGTTGCCTCTTTGCCCCCCTCTTCCAAAAAAAAAAACCTTTGCATAGAAAATCTGTGGTCTCTCCCGTCATGGACATCATGCCGTGTGGGATCCCATGGAAATGAGTTTTGGCATTGTTGTGCCGAGGCAACCCCCCCCACACCCCCTTCTAATAAATTGAGAAGGATTAAGGGAGAAGAATGTAATAAAGGATAGTCATTTCATTGTGACAGCCATTTTTCAGAGGGGGTTGGGGCAGTCGGAGATTTAAAGGATAATCAGGCCTGGGTTTATTTCCATAACATGCATTACAGTCTGCTTCTTTGAACTTTGCTGCCACTTAGGTTAGATTTAGAGCGGCAAAAAGGCAGAAAAAAAGCCCCATTATCAAATGTTTAGTGTTTGGGACTTGAGTGACATTTTAGAGACATCTGAGTGAGTTATTAAATCGTTGTGGCTCTTGGAGATTACTATGCATTAATCCGAGCACTTTGAAGTCCATGTCTGTTTCAAGAGGGGAATTATAGAAACAGCAAATGATATCTAAGAAGGACTTTTCCACTTGGAGATTTTTGGCTGTTTTTCCTCCCTCCTATGAAAAGAATTTGTGCCAAGTTTCCCCACGTATGGTATCACTTTTTATTGATCATGAAGTCTGCCTCCACCCAGCCCCTCCCGGCTGTTTGCTTAGTCTCTCTGCATGATTGGAAACACTTCAGAAATGGTGACCAGCAGCAGGTGAAGAGTGCTTGAGCTTTGAAGTCTGTTCTCCTTATTGATCCCGTGCATATTCTAAAAAAAAAAAAAATCAAAGAGGCCATCAAAGGCATAGCTAAACTCTTTAAGACTCTGCACGCTGCAAGAAAAAAAAAAAAAAAAAACGAGCAGCAGTGACAGCGTGAACAAGCAAAGCAGGTGGTGGCTCTTGGTTGGAGAAATCACGCCTCTGACTCCTGTCACGCTTCAGACCGACTGTTGAGGCTTCTATTTTAATGCCGGACAGCAGCTCGGCTCCCAGTTAGACCGACACTTGTCTCTTATTAGAGGACAGACTGGCAACTCTGAGAATTCTTTAGTTCAAAAGAATTTGCGAGGAGGATGCAGACGCTCGGCTTCAAAGCATGAATTAGGAACTTAATAATAACGCTAACTAGGAAACAAACATTCCTCACTAAGATTACGTGTGTACTATACTTATACTACAAGTACGAGCAAAAGTTTGACATAACCCTTTGACAACAATTAATGCAAGCATGTATTAAGCAACTTTAAATTACCTTAAATTAGCATCTACTTAAAAAAAAAAAAAAACACTAGTGTTTTACATGGCTGGAAAGAAATTCAGGCAGAAAAAAATAAGAAAAAAACAACTTTAAAGAAGAAAGAAACATTTAGGTTTGGGAAAAAAAAAATTTATTTGGTGTCCCACAGGGTACTGTTCTGGGACATTGTATGTTTCTTCACTTTTTTCAATTGTAAATTTTCCAGCATGGTGTCCCCCTTTTTTATTTAAAGTATAGCCAAAATATTTAGCCTCTCAGTGTAGTGAGTTTACCACAGGACAGAAAAAAAAAACAAAAAAAAAAAAAGCAGAGATGTAAGTTTGCTCTTGTATTTGCAGCAAAAGAGGGTAAAGCTAACAGTTTAACAAAAATAAAAACTTCGGACTTATGTAATGTTACCATCTACTTACTGTTCCTTTCTTATTAAACACATTGTAAGCACTTTTTAAATTTTTTAAAAATATTTTTGAATATTATTTCAATGTTATTTATTTAATTTGTTTAATATAATAAATAGTGAAGCCCATAAAAAGCCCAAAGGAACTGTTTCATTAAAGGTGGTTAAAGATAATTGTTTAATTAATTTGAAATGATTTTGGGAGGAAATGTAATTCTTTGTCTGTAAACACTTGGATTAGAATTTTTGAGTTATTTTTCAATAGAGCATAAACTCGAGTTGAAGTAAGTGATCCATACCCTAAAAGTTTGACCAACTCAGAAATAGAATTTTAAGCACATTAGTATCAAATAAAACTTTTATTTGTCTTAGACCTTCAGAAAAATAATATATAAAATAAATAAATAATAATAAATACGTTGTTTTTTAATCCAAACACAAAACCAGATAGATAAGATTTCAAACTTCATCACTAAAATTTGCCAAATTTAAAATGTTCTATATTTATGGTATTTTTCTGCTTTTCTTGAACCTTAAACTTTCTTCCAAAACTTTAGAACTTTAGTACTTTAGAACTCATTCAAGCTATGACAAACAATTTTTTAATAATGTTTGGATGTGCAATAACAAATACCAAAACAAAAGCTACCAAACCAGAGATGGACAGACCTGTCACCTTAGTAACCAATCACATTGACAGCATACAGTACAGAAAGCAATCACCTCAAACATCAATGGGGGTTCTGTCTGCAGAATTGATGATGGCAAAGCATCCAGATGAAGGCTGCAATGGAAACATCTCTCAGAAACTTCAGGATGAATCCACATTCCTTCATCTCCCAGCTTCCCCTCTGATGTATGCCTGTCCTCGGCTCTCCTTGGGTGCGCATGGGAGTTATTTGAGCCTTTGTGGGAGCAGCGGGAATCAGCACTGCCACACTGGCTCTCTGCTGGATCATTCTCATCGCGTGAGTCTTTGGCCTCTTGTGACTACGCAAGGGTCGAGTTCACGAGAGGCTGATTTAACTCATTCACCGCAGTGCACTGCCACTAGCCACATGCCTGCCAGCCCAGTGATTCTACCACAACACTAAGTGCTCCTGAAATGAGGAGACAAAATGCCTCTTTGACTCAGTTCACAAAGATTTAATTCTTTTTTGGGGGGGGTGATGGGTTCATTTATGCCCAACTCTCTTTAGGAGGACATAAACCTCAGAGCTTGTTGAATTCAAGATGGAGCTTCTGTAAAACTGATGGTGGCTGTAAGAAAAAAAAAGAAAAAAGAAAGAATTCAATCAAGGAAATCCATTTAAAAGCTTAACTAAATTATATCAGATAAAAATATTTTTAAAGGTTCATAAAAATCTATTTTTGTCAAAAATCAAAGTACGTAGATGATTTTTCTTGATAGAATTTTACTAGTATTTAAATTTTTGATAGTTTAAGAACTTACGAAACACATTATATTAATATTGAGGAGTATTGAACAAGTTTTTCATACTTACCTTGGATAACATTACACATTTTTCAGGACATCAATCAGTATTCTATTTATCATGTGCATAACCTGAATCATAAATTAGTGAATTAGTGTTGTTGACCATTTTGATAAGATTTTGGGCATAAATCTGAATTGAATTTGACACTTGGTAAAGAATTACTTCCCTACAGTAATTGATTTAATATCAAAAACAACATTTAATGTGATTTTTTTTTGTTTTTTGCTAAAATCCTACTCCAATCATATTCTGATCTACAGTATTTCAAAAGCATTCTCAGTGATCTTTTAATTATGCTGTTTTGTTTTGTTAAAACCCAAAGATTGTTCATCACAAACTTGCCTTGGAGTTGTGGGCGGGACTGTTGGCACAGAAGTAAGCCTCCACTGATATCCCATCAACCTTTTGTTTACCCTCTCCTGCTACCTTATAGTCCAGGGCTGGCCAACCCTGGTCCTCAAGAGCCTCAACCCTACCTGTTTTCCAGCTCTCTCTGACCTGCTTGCTGCTGATTAGCTGACTCAAGTAATTCCACATCCTGATTAGCTGAACACACCTGATTTAGGTTGTCAGCATCAAGCAGTCCAGAGAGAGCTGGAAAACAGGCAGGGTTGAGGCTCTTGAGGACCAGGGTTGGCCAGCCCTGTATATAGTCCCTCACAACCCCAAACTAACATATTGGAACAAAATTGCTAAACTATATTGGAGCTATCCCGTCTTACAGCCAGATGCAAACTCAGAGGAGGAAAATATAGACATTGATGGATCTATTTGTCTCCAAGTGGATGCATCAGAATGGAGCAGAGCAAGGAGACTTTGGCTCACCTGTTTCAGTTTCTGTCACTTAAATTTCTTAAATCTTAATCTTAAATTTCTTTTAAATATATCCTCCATCGTCAGAAAAGATGCTAACAGAACATGTTAAAACCATGAAAAACTGCATTTTCTTACTTCTTCCTCAAATTAATTAAATGTAAGGATTAAACCATTATAACTACGTTCAGGCAGCATTTGTTAGAGGAAATTTGTAAAGAGGAGAAGTTGTACTCAGAATGGTCCTCTTAAGAAGTCAGAATGAGGGATGAAAAAACCTTAACTTGTTCAAGGCTCAGCTGCTCGCATTTTACCATCAACCAGGCGCAGAGAAAACACCCCAAACTCTGCATGGCGGCCTATTAGTTTTAGAGCTTTTTTGAAATTACAACTTTTAGTTTGAAATCTGTCTTGAGCCCTTATGTTTAGTAGAGCTCCTCAAAATCCATAAAGCTAAAATGGAGACCCGTCTTTAGCTTCTGATTCATTAATGAAACTTTTCACAAGATAAATGACTTGTTTTATCTTTTTCCCAGAAGATTGCAGGCTCGATTCCCACCTTGCCAACCCATGTGTCGAAGTGTCCTTGGGCAAGACAAGGAACCCCACCTTGCCTCTGGTGGTAGGTTGGTGCCAATGTTGGGCAGCTGATTAGTGTGTAAATGCTTGTGTGTTCATGAGTGAATGAAACAAGTAGAAAAGGGTGACACAAGTAAACAGAATTAACCATTTATTTAAAATTAATGCTTCACATTTATCTATTCATTTCCTATTACAATATTGCAATTTTTTTTTGTTTTGATCAACTTTTAGAATGCATTTTTATTTGTGTATGAGCCTTTTCTAAGGATATCTGCAAAATATATTTAAAATTAAAGTTTATAATTTACAAAAGTTACTTTAATCTTCCATTCTTCTGTTTTCATTTTATATATACTGTATATATTTATAAAGTGCTGCAGAAATAAAGTGGATTGATTGATATTTTTCATTTGGAACATGATGTTTGTAAAAACAAGTGGGTGAGGACAAAATGTAAGAGTCAGCTGTTTTTAAAAGCCCTGGTATTTTTTCCAGAATGTAGTTTCTCAAAGGAGTTAAAATTTTTAGAAAGCAACATTTCTCCTAATTGCTCATGGATTGAGATAGCATGTCCGTCTTATTTATGCTGTCAATGAGCCCAACAAGAAAGACAAGAGGAGCTTATCCTGCCTTTTCTCAAGAGACTTAACAATAATACGCACAAGCAAAGCTGTTGACCCTTAAAACTCTCTTTTTAAGTCATTGTGACGGTCGTGTTTTTATTGGCTTTGTTTCCTTGAGCGCTCACATCACTGTAAGTAGCCTCTAGAGCCAAACGTCTAACTGAGACATCCAAGGGACGTCCCAGAAGACACAACTTACGACTGAAGTACTGTTCTCAAATTGGCAGGGTAAATACGGGATGCTCTTTAGATAAGGCTGCTTAATTTGGAGACTGTGAGCATTCTGGGTTTTTTATCATCCCACGTCTCATGAGAAATCTACAATAGAAGAAACTGTAATACACTTTTTATTTTCAAGGTTCTTACTTTTTCTTATTCTTTCAACTCTGGTGGAACAGAGAGTTTGGGAGACGTAACATTTATCTGTTAAAGGAACCAATGAGTGTCTTGGTGGTTTGGGTCTGAAAACAATTCAAGGCACCAGAGATTAACTGATCATGCTCTGTAACATTAAAACCTGTGAGGAGAATTGGGTGGATCAATCCAAAATATAGAAAATATTGATCTCAAATTGGTATCTGTATTGGATTGATATCAGCTTGCAGATATCGATATTTCAACTCTTATTTGAAACTTTTCTGTAAAGAGGACCCAGCTGTTAATTAACCATTTTTCCATTCGATTGAAAATATTTTTTTTAAAAAGGGAAACTTCCAAAAAAAAAAAAAAAACAATTGAGATTTTCAGGTTCATGTCACATCCACAACATTTACAAAAATCATCGACATTGGTATTGATATCGACAATACTGACCAGTATCAATCCATAACCAAATGCTCAGTATCGCCCAGCGCTGGTGTGAGTTTATACTTTTTTAAAACATACGTCCTCCCAAGTGTTTAAGTGAGGAACAATAGGAGCATTTAGAAAAAAGCGTGAAAAAGTCTGCTGCCTGTGGCTAAAGATTGTGAATAGGCCCCTTACAGGTCACAGAATCCATTGAGTGGCATGACATTGGTAGTATCTGAGTGTCATAGATGGGGCTAATTAATATTCTCATCATAAAACCCCCAGAATGTTATAAGCAAGATTTTATAGTGTATTTTAGCCCTTTATTACAAGGTTTACCAAATATGAAAAAAACTGTAGATGAGGTCCTGCAAATAACTAAATATAATGTTGACAGATAGTTAAAACATTTGTTAAGGTAGTTTATTAATATGTCCTTTGTTGACAATTGTCTCACTCTAGATGTTAATACATCTTACTAAGTATGTTAATAAACCTTATTTGGCTTATAAATGTCTTATTACATAAAGAATGTTTTTAATGTGTTAATAAAGCTTGTTAAGGAATCTTATTATAAAGTGTTACCCATAAAAGTCTTATTTTAGCTGATATTTCTATATTAATAACTCTAGAGTTTGTTTTATAAGTAGGGCTTAAAGTTATTCTAATAGTTAAACAGGGTTGTTTTCTGTTCCAGAGTTCTAGGGACAAAACAAACCTGACGTTTTTTCTCACTTTTCCATCAGCTGGGAAAGCGAACAGCCTGAAATGCTAATTCCTGGCTGGTGATAAATCTGCAGTATGAAATTGTCAGAACAGAGCTCTGGCCCTAAGGCTGCGCGTTATTGCTTTATTCTATTAGTCAGTTATTAACAGCAATCACAGTCAACCCCCACTGCCCCCACACACAAAGCCCCTTTTACATTACATTTATCAGCCGTTGTACAAACGCTGAAAACATATGATGGCAGCCTTCAGAGCTCTGTTTCCTCCGGGGGCTTGCTGGCTTTGAGGGGGGTGGTTCTACCCCTCTGCGGAGGGGAGCTCCAGCTGGCCCGTGGTGCGTCTGTTCGCTGATCTGGCCGGCAGTGACACCATGAGGAGCACTTCTTCATCAAGCCTTCACGGAGATATGTCTTTAAAAAGTCAAGTGAAGTGAGAAAAGTGCTGTCGAATGCGCGTTTCTCTTAATGTATGCGGCTCAGACGAAAACGTGTCACCTCTACAACCAGTGGCCTCTCTCCGTCTCCTCTTATGGAAGCAACAGCCTCCAGGCTATTTACATCACTATCTGTGAAGTAATTACCATACTGTTTTATATAATGCCAAGGCAATCATAGGGTGATAACATGCAATTAAGCAGTGTTCTCTGATTTGTACGCAGGCAATCTTGTGTCTCTCCAGTCCTGAAGATAAAGTGCCCATCTCTAAATGTCAGATTCTAGTGGCTTAATCTGATTAATTTCAATTAATATTCATGTGTCTATCTCAGGACTGTTGCTGTTATTGACAATGACAAATTGAGCCAATTTTGGACTGGAGACACTTCATTTTCTACGGACTTTCTTTCATTCTCGCATAACTTGCCGACACGGATGACTTTTGAGATTAGGAAAGTCTCGGAGGGAGCAAGTCGCTCCTCGAGGGGGTGTTGGGTTGTAATTGTATGTCAGGTCATTTTTGCAAATTCCCAGGAAGTGCTGTTGGAAGGCAGTAGGCAGTCAGGGATGACATGTGACAGGGGGGTTTGGTTTTTATAGTGTTCCCCAAGAGAGCGGTGGCCACCAGGGACGGTGTGATCTGCCAGTCTTCCCAAAGAAGCTGTGTTTGACAGTCTGCAGGGATGGAGTTGTAAATGTCAAGATAGTGCAGGAAAAATGAGAAACATCTCTTGTTTTGTCTTTTTAATTCACTGAAAGAATTTTGGATCAGAGATTGGTGTATGCATCAAAAAAAAAAAAAAAAACGCCTGCTCAAACGGGTAGACAGCCCTGTCACATTTGAGCAGATTCCTCCATCTTGCCTCAGGGAGTGTGGAGCTCACCGTTTGAAGATTAAAACATCCACTGTCATTTCCTGCTCCAGTGGTCGCTTTAGCAAGAGGAGTGGAGATATGAATTGTATTTTCCACCCCCTTCAGAGCTGATTATCGAGAGGCGGCCTTTCAGCGGCCTCCGTGTTCCATGGTGGTCTCAGGAACAAGCCACCAAAGAGGCGGAATTGGAGGGGCGCAGATCTGCTGCGCGTTGTATTTGTGTAAGCCATTGTTCCAGCCGCACACAAAAAGGTGAAGCATGGCTAAGTCCTTTCTGCTTCCTTGTGTGGCTCTTGTGTGTTTGTGCACGCAGACACACTAGGTCCATGTGTCTCTCTTTGCACACATACGTCTGTGTCTGTTTTTATGCGTGTAGGCCCATTGGTGTGACTCTGAATGTGGTTGTTGATGTGTTTAGAGCCTCCATTTAGTCTTCCCCTCAGCCCATCAGTGCGTTGTCAGCAACACATCCAGTGGGTTGAAGGGCCTGGGATAGGACGAGGTGCAGTTGTGGGGGGTTCTAATAGAGCCATCAGTCAAGTGCCTGTCCAGCCGACCATGCCACAAGGCGTTAGCGTTAATGCTGAGCCACACGGCGTAAGCCTTGAAGAACAAGGCTGTTTGTCAAAGGGCATCCAATGTGAAGGAAGTTGTTAGTTAAGTGTGTTTTCGCTGTCACACGGCTGCATGACTATTCCCCTGGAACACGTTGGTGTGACGGCTTTTTTTATGGCATTTACTTGCACTGGGAGGAATATATTACCGCTACAGGATGTTAGCTGTAGGTTTTATACATCAGTGACAGCTGGTTGTACGCAAAACTACAATGTCTTCTTCTATGAGTGCAGAAAGATTCAGTTTAGGTCTATTTAAACAGGTCTTTGCGTCTTTGGAAAGATTAGTTTTCAAAGTTTTTTGAGGAAAGTGTTCATTATAGTTGCATCTCTTTGACCAGCGCTTTGTGAGGTGTTTTACTTTACATGATTGAGTCAATAAAATGTAAACAAACCATGAACATTTTGAATATTTGAATTGAAAATGATCTTATTTAGCTCTTTGCTTTCCATTACTAAACCACTAGTTATGGACTTTATCAGTGTAGTTATTTAGTTTGGGATCTCAAACTCTTGATAAGTATTTTAAAATAGTTTTTTAACCATATTTAATGATTAAAGATGTATTATTCTGTTTATAAACCACATAATCTGCACTAGAATGTAATACTGTTATGCAATATTTTGATTGATCCATTGATCTATGTTATCAGTTCACTGGTTAAAATACAAAGGTTGCAATAAAATCTGGAAAACTCAATTTGACACATTAGATTTGTTGAGTTGTTTCAAACATTTGATGAAACATCAAAGCAAAATATCTTATAAAGGATTTTTTTCTAGTTTTTTTCCTCAACATGTTTCTGTCTAGATCAGAGTTTACTGAATATCTGAGAAGCTGAATTCAACAAATGCTAGAATTTGTAGATAAGAGAACAAGGGAATTTAAGATGACGGCAGGCATAGGTGCAGCGACTCACAGCTCTTCCTAAATTTCACTGTAACGGGTAGAATACAATAAAGGCGTTCTATTCTATTCTATTCTATTCATCTACCTCCACTCCACAACATGACTGACAAAGAGCAGATTTTATGTGACAAAGTGTAGTAGAAGTCCTCTTTGTACTTTGTATTTCAAACAATACAGTATCAATTTGTCCCAGATGTTGCTGTCAGAGGTTCTTATACTTGTGTGTAGATAAAGCATATTACAGTATCACTTTAACAAAGTAGGATAAACAGGCCTTTAGGTCTAAATGACCGTCAAAAAAGAGTCTTTTTTTAATTACAAAACTCTCAAATTCTTGATTTAATCAGCAAGATTACCTAAAGTTTTGTGTTTTTCCTCTCAGTAGCCCCATTTCCATCACACATATGCACAAGACTTTTTCTTGAAATGTCAAAAAAAACCACACAATTTGAAATTACACTGTTTCCATTAAATTATAATTATATGAAAAAGCACAAACCAACTTACGCAATAAGTCATTCAAACACACGGATGTGAACAATACTCTTATTTACAGCAGATACAGTCTAATTTCTGCCATGGTACTAGTGTTCATCATCATCTATCAAAGGAGATGTTGGCATTCAGCTCATGAAGCTGCAAGCTAAATAACGTGGAGCAGCTACGGCGATTTGGGAAAACATGGTTGGTAATTTTACGAAGGATCTGTGGCTCAAACAATTCCACTTGTCACTCTCAACTTTTGATGAGCTGTGTGATGCTGTGAGACCTCTTGTGGTGCCTGCTGTGCACAGCTATGCGTGGTATCTGGTTGTTGGTCACATTTAATTGATTAAAAAAGTGTTTCTATTGCAGTTTTGCAACATTTTTCCATTTTAATACTCCAATAAAACAACCTCCTTCAGGCGGAAAAAGTTTTCTTTCAACAAACCTAAGTTACTTTTGAAATTGTGGTGTTTCCATCAGGTCACGTGTGTCAAAAGTCAAGGCCAGCGGGTCGGATCCAGCCTTCCGGGTAATTATAACCGGCCCTTCAGATCATTTTATTTTATTGTTATTAATGGCCTGATGTTATCTTGTGTTTACTTCTAACTTGTATAATTTTGCCGAAATATATTTTTAAGGAGAGTAAAATATTGAAAGGTACTTGAGGGTTAAATTGATTTATTCTGGAATAATATTCCCACCTGTTTATTTTTCAAAATTATGTTAAAAGTTATGGTTTCAAAGTTTTAAATGTTATTTTGGCATTTACTATGATTTATTTAGACTATATTGAAGTTTAGCTAATATTTCATCTACATGCTAGCTGCTTTGGCTAATTAGGCTTTTTTAAAAGTTTGTTTACGCTATTTTAGAGTTAGGCCAATATTTACACACTAGCTGTTTTGGCTAATTTAGTTTTTTTTTTTTTTTATTCTATTTTGAAGTTTAGCTATTTTTTTCAGTAACACATTAGCTGTTTTGGGCTAACCTAATTTTTTTTTTTTTTTTTAGGCTAATTTGGCATTTAGCTAATCTTAGTTGACCATCAGGTTCAGCATTTTCAGCTATTAGCTTCAGTGATTTCCGCTATCAACTTCAGCGTTTTCAGCAGTCAGCTTCAGCGATTTTAGCAATCAATTTCAGCATCTTCAGCTATCAGCACTTGCATCTTCAGCGGCAACATTCAGCTTACAGCGTTACTGCAGGCAATGCTTTACATTTAGCTCACAATTATGCTAAAAAGTTAAGGTTTTAAAGTTTTAAAAATGTAGTTTTAAATCTTTATCCTGTTCGGCCCGCGTTTTAAGATGTGTTTTGGATTTTGGCCCCTTTTGCGATTGAGTGTGACACCCCTGCATTAGACTAGTCCAATTTGCACAATTTCGTAGTCAATAGAAATACAATTAATTTGTGAAAGCTAGTTTACGCCTATCAATGTTTACTTACCAGCCTATCTGCTGTTGTTTGCAAGATGTAAAAAAAAAATATCAATATCTGCAAGTTTTTGCAGTTATAATAGTGGAAAATAAAAAAAAATTTAAAAAAACTCAAGCTGATCTTCTTATAAATTTGAACAACAGCTATTGAACAGTCATTGAAACGTTTTGAAACGAGCTGCAGCAGGAGACCGTTGCAGCTATTTTAAGACTTTGGCCCAAAATGCAGTGCATGTGTGCGAACCTGCTTCCTGTGTGACCTTCTGGGGTGTGAGAGGAGCTGCGGGAAGGCACTCACACTTGCTCTGCGTGAAGCAACAGCCAGCAGTGCCCATTCTGCATCATCATATCAGCATTTTCTGCTGCATCACACTACATCTCCAACTGCCCTGACACTACTATTCCTTTCCTTGGAAGAAGCCTTTTTCTGCCATTTTTGTGTAAACACAAACAAAAAGAAAGTGTAATAACTATTTTTTTTAAGTTTTCAGCCATTTAATTTCAGTAGTTATAAATTCCACATATTTTTTAAATATGTACTAAATTGTTAACCCTTTAACACCTGAGACAAAATTCTCAACACATTGTAACTTTTCAACCATTAACACGATCAACATCATTTTCTCCTTCAAAATCTACTGGAATGATGTTGATCATGTTACCAACTGAAAAGTTACAGTAAATTAAAGAACATAAACACTAGAGCTCCAGTACTAAAGGGTTAAAATGAAGCTGCGCTTTTATTTTGAAATTGAGCAAATTCTCACCTTACAAAGATCTGCTAGAGAACGAATAGATTTAGCACAAATATTTCCAGCACGGGGAGTACCTCAACACTTCTTTGGGAGAAGAATCTTGCCTGGAGCTGAATTTGAAATGCTTCAGCTGTTTCCAATACGACAGCTCTGTTTTAACAGAGGCAGAAGTCGAGATGTAAGGATAGCACATGTTGGAGCATATAGATCTTGTGTTCACCTGGGACCTGCTGCTTGTTTAGAGAATCTCTGATCAAAGACACCCCTCCTGAGAATGGCTTTATTAGATTTCACACCTTCCCCCCAGGAGTCAGAGGAAAAACACAAAGCATACTTTTCTGCATCAATAAATATTAATTTTTTTTTCTGTGCAGAACAATCACGTCGTATTTCTTTTTACTTCGCTGCGGCAGGGAGAGTTGATCAGGTCAGAATCCTCCTGTTTCAGTGAAAACGCGCCGGTCCCGAGTGTTTTTCCACCCCTTCTGTCCTGAGCGCTCTTAAAAAGCTCAACCTCCACCTTCTTGGTGATGAACTGCATTCTCATCAGCGTAACGACGCAGGAGGAAAAGCCACGCCATCTTTTAATTGGCTGGGATTAAGTTTGAATTGAGTAGACTTTTTGCTTGAATGAGATCTGGGCACGCAGCCAATTAAATAGAAAATGGAGTTCTCTTCCTTCCACTGGTCACGGCACTCTCTCATCATTGGAGGAAAGTGCATGTGAGCCATTTCAGATTTAATTTTAATAATGAGAATGTCTTCATTTTGCCTCCTTAAACTGTGGGTTTGCAGTGCAGCCCCCCTCCTTTTCTCCCCTCTTTCCCTTAAAGATAAAAACGCCTCACAGATCTTTTGATTGCACTTGGAGGAGAATCAGCTGTTTGTGGCGGGAGGCAGGATGTGAGCGTGCCTCCTTTCTTTGTTGTGATGCATGTTTTAGGACCATTTTCGATTAATAGCTACTACCAGATTTGACTGCGGCGCACACATGTGTTTGACAAAGGGCGCACCGATGTCCCCGTTTCACCTTCTCAAGTGCGGCCATTGTTCGGACACAAACGAGACGGCAGAACGCTTCCTGCTCTGCCAAAATGAACTGTCTGGCCTGGGAGTCAGCTAAAGCCAGAGGTTAGAGCTCCATTTTCTTCCTTTCTTGCCACATCACCATGACAACGGATATAGAAATCACACTGTCTGCTGGGAAGAAAGCCGGGGTGACAACACACAGTGGCATTTTGGCGCCACAAGAGGGTTTCTTTAAAATCAGACAATGTTGTTTAAGTGAAACCTTCATGCGGGGAATTTTTTTAAAAATGATTGTCTGTATCTCGTCTCAGGTCGTGGACAAGACATGAGAGGCCTCTGCTGGCTGCTGAGGTCCTCGCACATCTGTCACACCAGCAGCAAAACAAACCGCCCTGAAAGTGGGGAATATGACATAAGAGGCATTTAAAGGGAGCAGCTACTGTAAAAAGCAGAACAGCAGCGTTTGGGATCCGGGCGCAGCTGCGCGCTGCTCGTCTCATAGTCAGAGGGCTTATTAAAATTCAACGCACACATTGTTTGATGGATTTAATCTGCGAACTGAAAAGTCTTCTTCCTTTCTGTGTTTAAAAGCATGACTCTAAATCCGTTCAATAAAACAGTCAAAGGCTTCACACTGTTCACCGAACAATAAAAATCAATACCATTAAACACTTCTTTAAGAAAACCTAAGTGTTTCCCCAGAGTCCTTGTCAGTTTCTATCATATCTTTTTGTAGTTTTGTCAATAAAACATTTGGAGGATCTTAAATTCTTCATCACATCTCTGAAGATTTTTTTTTTCTTTCGTTTCTCCAGCATCTTAAAGATCCTAAAACTGGAAGATTGTGCCTCTCATGCAGCAGTAAGTTGTTTCTTCCACTCTGTTCGGAGAATTCCGAACAGCCGCTTCCTGAATGCATTCCAATTCCTTCACAGGCATATAAGCAATTTTTACAGTAGTTAAGCAGAGGTGGACCTGCTTCACATAATCTCTCATAGACCGTCTCCACTGTCAGCCCGGTGACAAATCACGTTAAATCCCAGGCTGAGCTCAAGCACAATGTGGAGTTAGGTTTTTCAGATAAACACCGGAGAAAGGACACCTCTGGGATAAAAGAAATTGCTCTTTTTTTCCCAAACTTTTTTTCCATTAAACAGAGCGTTTAGAGTGCGTTGCGGTGCCAGGGCATTAACTATTACCCAAATCTGTTTATTTACCCCTTTTATTAGCTTCTGTGGCTAACTTGACACTAACTCGACTCCATGAAGCAGCTTTAATTATTTAACCCCGAGCTGACCATGACGAAGCAGCCTTTTCAGTCACTTACTTCCACTGCAAATAACAATGTTGTGGGGAGAATCGCTTTGACGATAACACAAAAAACAACATTTAGATTGAGCGACTCAACTCTAAAAAGATTGGATTCTATATAGGTTTCGCTTTTTAAGTCAAAGCTGTGACATTTTATTTAAAAAAATTGTTAAATGAACTGCAAAAGTGTACCAATCTGAACCAAAACAATAACTAAAGATGCAATTATTTGTTTAACAGAAAAACAAAGGTTGACCTTTAAGGGTAACACACTCTGACCCCACAAACTTGTTTTTTTCACCGTTGAGATTTACTTTTGACATTTCTCAGTCCTGAGGCCCCAGAACGCCGCGGCACGCCTCATCACCCGTACTCCCCATCACCTCCCACCCTCCTTTCACCCCATCCCGTCTGAGCTTCATCAAAGCAAAAGGAGCTCAAGGATTGCTAATGCCTCAGATGGCAGCGCTAGCCCTAACAACCCTGAGGTTGAGGAATTCTCTTTGCAGCAGGCTAAGGTCATTTTTTTTTTCTCTCCTCCGTTCTGTCTCCTGCTTTCTCCCTCACTTTCCCCTCAAAATGCTTTTCTCTAATAATCAGAGCTCACGGCTCAAACTGGTCTTCAACTTCCTCCCCAATCCGTGCTAAGCCTGTCATTTCTGGCTATTATTTACTTTAATGGGCTTTGGCTGATCCCTGGCGAAGCTTTGGATCTGAGAATAATGCAACGGAGGGTAGCGGGCCCAGGCGCAAGCGCGGGGCTGCCTGTAGATTAGCTATGGCAGATGGGCTTTACAGGGGCTTCCTGTGAGCAGGAGTGCTGATTGAGAGGGCATAATGAGTGAGGTGGTGTCCTCACAATGGACCCAGCCACCTCGCTGCACCTCTTGCGTCCAAACAACCCCCCATTCTCCGAGACCCCCCCCCCCCCATCTCCCCACGACCCTGCCCCTCTCTCTCTCTCTCTCGCGCTGCTCAGTGTGGAAGTCGGAGGACAGAAACAAGCACAAAGGCAACTGTAAATAACCATGAATGTTAATCCAGCATTAATTGGTTCCCTCTTAAACTGGGTGTGCACTTTTGCAGGCTGAGCTCCTCCGTGGGTCATTAAGGCATAAACCCTTCATATTGTTTACTTAACGAGGTTCTCTGGTTTTTAAAGAGACGCTAACGGGAAATTGACCACGGCTGTTGTGTCACAATCACCTCCATTGATCCTGTTTTGTCTTAAAGACCCACTCCGATGAAAATCTGTCTTTTTGTAGCATTTTTTCTTACAATTAAATAAAGAAAATTCAGCTTAAAATTGTGTTTTTGCGTAATTATTTATACAAGTTTCTGTGACTCAGGAGCAGATAAAGATATGTCGTTTGAAGTGACATGGAAGCCAGAAGCTCCCCGCTCCACTCCATTCTGATGCATCCGCTTGTAGATAAATGGATCCGAGTTGGTATGAAAATGAAATTGAAATTAAATTCTTTTAATACAAAGTTGGATCAGACGGGCACTCAGTAGTCCTGGTCTCAGGGGCATGCAAAGATAAAAGGTTATAAAATAAGGTTCACTTAAATATGTTCGTTTGGGCCAGGCCATGTTTGTCAGGAGAGAAGAGCCTCCAAAATCCTTAAAGTCCCTCTATGACATATTTTTTGTTTTAAAAAACTTTCTCATTTGTGATTTAATTAGGATTATGAAGTTTTTAACCAAAATCCCACAACCTAAATGTCTTAAAAAAAACATTTTTGATGTTGATCTGAAGACTGTTTCCAATATATCCCCTGAGGGGGCGTGGCTGAGCAGCCCCGCCCTCATCCCCCCTGCCTGATAACACCACTGCTACAAAAAAATGCAATATTGATAATGTCCAGCTGTATTGTTTTGAGCTGGATATCAGCTTGGACGAGACAGTGAAGATCTCCGTGGACCGAATTTACTCCAAAATCCGGATTCTTTCTCCTTCCAGTTCACCAAAGACTATTTTAGCTCATTCTCCAGTGTTTATTGACGTTGCTATGACCAATACATTCAATCCATTGGTTTCTCAGAGCAGAGTCTTTGGGAAAATAATGAAAGCTAACATCGAAATGGTCTTTCATTGATTTACAATCCTTTACAACTGCAGTCAAATGAGCCGCCGTTCACATTTCCGTGGTCACATCAAGAAGCTCCGTGGAGATTTTCCAGTGTTCTCAGCCTTGCTACCGTAATTATTGTATGAAACTCACACAAAAAATCCAGTAGCGACTGATCAATGGGAAGATCCTCCGGCACCTGAGCTATGCATGCTAGCTGGGTCAGATGAGGGGTTTTGCACATGCAGCAGAGCTGTTGTGACGTAAATAAGCTCATTGATTCAGACTGATTGACAGTGATTTAGGAGAAATACTCAGAAATGCAAATACAAAATAATTTCTTATTACATTTGCTTTCTTTCATGAGAAAAATGCCGTACATGCATGTTAGAAAACTCAAAAATCATGATTTTCATCGGAGGGGAACTTTAACACCTCATATTGTCGTCTTCACCAAACCTACATCTTGAGTGGTCACGGTCCTGCTCCTACCAGAAAGGTAATTTATATGTCTTTTTTTGTCAATAGAAAAGTACTGATTAGGTCCTTCACTACCTAAGCTAACGGGTTTCAACTGGTCTGCAGTTCCATATAGGTTAATGTAAGAAAGCCGTTATCAATGTGTTAATAATAAAATAGAAAAGTAAACCATACAATAAAAGTATTCAAAAACTTTCATGTAACATAATATAAAAGTATAAAAAATATATTCTTTTATTATGAAAACCCTTCATTTTTATGGCACTCACAAGAGCTCACCACTCAAAACGGGGAAATCACTTCTTTCTGGGAAAAGTGCTATAGAAATAAAGATACTCTTTTCTTTTCTATTCTAAATTCCAAAGGGAACACTTTAAAAAATGTTTAAAAGATTATTGGAATGGGACTTTAAAACACTCAAATATTATTCCGTCTTTCCAAACAACCCTGTAACTTTGAAGCTGCTTTAAATAAAACTGTCACAAATTGCCACAGCTCTCACGTGCGCTCTCACCTGTGGCTGTGCGTGCTGCAGTGTTGACACTGGGCCACGCTGGAGCAAACACTCTGCAGATGAAGTGCGGAAAACCCCGCAGTGGTCCCGGGGTCAAGTTTGTGTACAAGAGTTAAAATTTTGTTGCGTCCAACTCTCTCTGTCTGCAGCCAGGGAAGTTTTCACACAAGAGCTGCTACACAATCCACAGACTCCAATTATCCCTTTCCTCTGAGCGCCTTAAGCAAGTTTTTCTAAACTCCTTTCACTTCGCTCTTGTCAAGCAATGAAAGAAAAACTAACCACCATGTCAGGAGAACTCAGCTGCCTAGCAACGGTGCCACAGTTTATTTCTGATTTGCTTCAAGGTTTTTGAATAATGGGAATTGACAATGTTGAGCCAGTCACAAGTGTTGTTTGTCACCTCTGAAATGCAAACAAAAATGCATTGTTTTTCCGACGCATTGAGCATGATTGATGTTGAAAAACCACAATGGTATCGTTCATTTCTCCCTTGTGTTTTTGCCAGGATTGATGTCATATCTTTTCATGGCGAGTTAAAGGTTTTGAAGGAGCATGACAACGCACAGCTTTTCATCTCGCAGCAGACGGCAGCGCGCCGCATGCATTCCTAAAACTGGTGAACTTTAATGATTCTATTCAGTCTGTGTTTCATCTCACCCAGAAATAATTTAATAAGAAACTTTGGCCTTTAGAAGTCTCTGTGTCCTGTCACAATAGTCAGAGGACAGACAAAAGACGGCCGGGATACAACAAAGAGAAAGTCCTGGATGTGAAAACCTTTGATACTCTACGCTTGCTTGTTCTATGACTTTGTAGGCTTTAGTTTTTTGGTTGACAAGCCCTAAAATCAGAATACAAAGAAGATCTAGCTTTACTTTAATTTAAAATCTAATTTTTCTTTGATGAAATGACTAAAAAAGTTCAAAAAGTACTTTAATTTTCCCCTAAATTGCACATTTTTAATATAATGCTGAGACAACTGTTGTACCTTTACTTTGTTTGTACTATTTTGTCATGTTATATGTGATATATGTCTGAGTTTTACGAACTGCAGAGGAAGAGCCTGTGGAAAACTCTTTCTAAACTAAGTTAAACCAGGATTTTTTTTTTTTTAAAGATTATCTAAAGCAGTTTTGCTCAACAAAAGTGCTGTTTGAACCAAAACTGTTTAGAAAATACTGCAATATTGAGCTCTTCCCTTTTAAAAGCACCATTCAATTTCTTCGCCATGCAGCACAAACCATTTTGGGTAGTTTTGCTTGTCCTTTTCTTAAGAAAGCTTTTTTTTTTTTTTTTTTGCTTAAATGATTGAGAAGATAGTAATTTCTTCTGCTCCAAAGAGCATTTTTCAAAGAACAAAATGACACAATGAGAAAGCCATCCATCACAAATGAAAATTAGTGTAGAAATAAATGGCAGCCTCTGCTTCTCCCCATTTTGCCTCTCATTGGAGGCTCAGATGAATATAGAGGCAGACAGCGGAGGATAGTCAACAATAACCTCACAGACATCAAAGGCCCAGACAGAGGTGCTGGGGAAGCCCACAGAGGGCCAAAGACAAAATCAACAGCGGCTATGTCAAAGCCTGCACTTCTCTGCGAGGAACCCCCCCTCCCTCCCTTCAGCCGTGCTGCTGCTGCAGGTCTGCTGAGTGAATGCAGCATCCATGCTGGTGTGTTTATAGTGCCATCTGCAATACATAGTAAAAAAAAAAAAAAAAAATTATCTTTGCTGCAAACAATTTCGTCCCACCTGGGGTTAACGTTGGCCTCAACAATGAAGCATTTCATCCAAGAAGGCCAAACGGAAAGACTGAATTTCCTAATTGTGAAAAACCCCACTGTTTAATTTGTGAGTGTTGCATTTAGAGCCATTTCAAAGCTCGATAAATGGAAACTAATCTCCTGCGAGCTCCTATATTCTCCTTTATAAGATGTCTGTTGTGCGAAGTTGTGATGTAATGCAGAAGTCCAATTTCAGAAACTTTGATCGTATCACAAGACGAGCTTTGTTCAACGCACCTAATTTCCTGACAAGTGTTGTAGTGATCAAAGATGTAATTTAAATCCACGATAAAAAAATTTAGAAGACTTTTGTCATTAAAGTAAAAGAATGTATACAGCAGGGGTGACACACTGAGCGTCATTTTGTCTTACATTGCTTTGGTGCTCATTTGTCATCATCTACATGCTGAAATAATCAAGAACTAAACCACCACAACAAATAGTGCTTGGTGTGAAAAAAACACATCGGATGCCTCTCAGGTTCTGACATTGTCTGAAATGTCTTCCTGCATCCATAACAAATGGCTTTCAGCCCTCATGCCATCTGTCCTTAATGAGTCCATTTTCTCTCCGAGCCATTTCCATACTGTATTGTGCATTGCCTTACATGCATTTGCATAATTGTTGAAAGATTTTGCGCCAAAATAGATATCCATGCTGGGAGTGAATGAGGGAAAGAAGAAGGGATGTTTGTGAAATAATGCACAGGGAAAATTCATTTTTTTCCCCCTCCTCCCTTAAGTCTTTGCAGTAACCCAATCAGGAGTTGCTTTATCTGCTAATCCACATTTAAACTTTAACCTGTAGGGGGGCTTTTTTGTGTTAGTTAATGTAAGCATAAAAGCAGGGGCCAGTCTGAATGACTAATCAGATCCATCATACTCTAGAAGACAAAAAAAAAAAAAGAAATAAACGGAGGAGAAAAGGAGCGAACTTTAAAAGAAATGATTCAACAAAACGCGAGTTCTTAATCAGCTCAGCGCTTTGGTAAACGAAGGAGGAGGACAATCCGAGCGCGGTGACGGTCAGCTGGAAATGAAACGGAGGGACAGGCGTGTAACAGGGACAAATGCCAGAAATTTAATAAAGGTAATTTGACGAAATCTTTACAAGCCCACAGGACATGCTGCAGCTACGATGATAAATGACAGTCGCGACAGATGACATATTAGGCTTTTAATATTTCAGTACAAAAAGAGATCTAGGAGTTTGAGCTGAAAAGGAAAATGAGATAATCCAACAACAATGGTTAATTCATCAGCTGCTCAAGTCGACAGAAACGCCAGCTGATCAGAAAAAAAGGGGGGAGACTCTCGTGTCTTGGAATGATCTTTGAACTGACAGAAAAAAACAAAACATTTTACGTTTGGAAAGATTCATTTGAAGCCACTTTTTCATCATCAGTGATGAATATTCATAAAGGCCCCTGAAACAGTGCATTATTTACCATGACATAAGTGCTCCTCGTTGGATTCTAAAGTCAATTACCTGTCACATCTGCTACATGCTAAATGATGCAATTCACATGAGAGATTAGGAGAAATTGTGACTTTTCTTTGCTTGTTTTTGCAGCATCTGTTGACAGAGTTCACGTACGCTCCCATGGGATTGTGTTTTTATCCTGTCAAAAAGACTTTGCCTTTCTTCCACTCAGAAAATCGGATGTTATATTAAAGCAGATGTAGAGTACTGGGGTCCACTTTTACCTGTAAGTTCATAAAGTCAGTTTTTTTTTTTTTCCTGGCCTATAATTAATCTACTGTGGCTTTGAGCTGGACTGGTAATGCCTCCCATTACAACCGTTTTTCTGCCTTTTTACGACCATTAACACTGTGAAAAATGAAAGTAGGATTTTTTATATACATTTTTGAAACAGTATATGGTTCTATATATGATCTCTGTCCATTAAAAGAGCAGGGAAATGCCTTTTATCATGTAAGAAAACAGTTCCTTGCTTTAAAAATTCCGAAACGCCATATAAAACATCAAAATTCTTCATGTTCTTCTGTAAAACCAGTCTAAGGGACAATTCTCTGCTCACACGACCAACAGTATGGAAAACCCAAACAGCAGTGCAGGTAATCACCTCCCTGCATGGAGTGATTATCACTTTCATAGTAATAAAGGTTGCTGCTCCTCTAGACTCTATGTGTGCAGCCTGTTTATGATTCATATAGCCCCCCGATACCAAACAAGGCCCGGACACTTGAAGATCCCTCTGCGGTCCCCGGGCAGGAAACTGCCTTCTCAGTCTCCAAAGCTCTTGTCCACTTGCTCTGTTATTGTCTTGTTTCAGCCCAAGTCCCAGAGCTCTTCTGTGGGTTCTAACTCCATCTAGTGGCCCGACGTGCTCCCTTCAGCTCCAGAACCACACCAGCTGTAAACAAAACGTTCCACCTTCTATTGGGTTGTGAGAAAGAAACAGAGTTTTCCAAGTTTACAGATTTTCCAAGCAAAGTCACAATTCTGTGTTCATCTCCCTTTTTGATCATTTATCAGGGGGTGGCCATTTTTTTCTAAAACGACCACTCTCCCACAGACTGAGGCGTGATAAAACAAATTTCAAAGCCAACAGTCAGAGCCGAATAATAAAAGAAGCCTTCTCAAGGGACGTGTAATCTTTGCACATCCTCCAAAGCTCATTATTACCATAATTCCACAATAAAGTTGTCTCTGTCATATTAATGTTCTTCTTTTTTTTTCAAATTCCAATGTAATTGTCCGGTCCATTTACATTTAGCAGATTATGATATGTAAAGAAACAATGAGGGCGGCCGAGGCTTTGCGACTGTAATCACGCGTTTTACAACCTCTCGCAGGACTTATATGACAGGCCAATTTCCACACTTATTAAGCCTCTGACACACTTGAAATAATCGTATTAGCGATTTTGGTGAAATTAGCTCAATTTCTGGCAGACATTCTTGAATCATCATGATGGGCCTTTGTACCGAACTTGTGATATCTCTATTGCTGCTGCAGGCGGGAGGTGGGAAGCAGGTCTTTAGTCAAAGCTATCCGTCAAGCCGTTTGGCCTCCGAGTTCCCTGTTTGAAATCCCATTTGAATTTCTCATCAAGTGCGTGAAGCTAAAATATGTGGTCATTTTGAAAGTTTTGTGGAAGTTTCGCAAACTGCTTTTCCCCCTTATGCCTGACTTTTTGTTCTGCGCCAAAGGTAAACATGGCCAAAGTAGCAAACAGGACACTCGCAGTGTCATAACTCACCAGTGCAAAATGAGGCCTCTCACCGGGAGCAGTGGAAAGAAGAAACACAAGGCCCTCCACTCATTGGCCCCCTCCAGTGAGGAATGCACACGCACCATACTCGTTCCTGGTCGGGGTGCGCCACATCCTGGTACTTTTATCTTCAACCCCTGACCCTTGGCACATCTGGAAACATAGTTGGGAGTCAAACACGAGGAAGTTTTCTTTTTGCCTCGCTCACAGCTTTTAAGTTCCTGTGTAACGCAATGGTCAAAGCTATTACGCTGCAAAGATGTTTAATGGCTGCTCTCGCTATGAACTCTGGGATACTGGCGGTGTGAGCGGCTGAGTGAGCGAGTGAGCTCGAGATGCTGAGACGGCGAGAGAAAACAATTGTTCTTTTTGGCTGACTGGCTTGGAAACAGATAAACATCTCAGCTGGAGATGGTCGTCTTTGATGTTCAGCGACGGTGATGTGGACGCCAATAAAAACTCGCCCGGGCAGGATGTGCAGAAGAAACGTGCAGATACACCTTTTTTTTTCCCTTCTCGGGATCAAATGTTTTCAATCACGTCTTCGTCGACTGTTTTTGTTCTGCGTGTGCAAAGTGGTACAATCCTGGTTTCTTTGTGCGTCTGATAAAACAACCAAAAGCCCAAGAGGGATCCGCTTCTTCCCCAACTCTCTTTCATTCTTGTGGAAATTCATCTGGTGCTGGCAATCAAACTGATTGGGCCTATTTGACAGCATGAGTTGGCCTGAGGGCGTCTCAGGCATATAAAAAAAAAACACGCATCTGCTATGTGAATTAAAACATCGGTTGAGTGGAACGCCGGTATTCTTTTCAGCGCAGATATTTATTTGCTGTTTATCCTCTATTTTGCGTTCAGGGATTGCGTGAGGAAGCCTTTGCTGAAAGCAGGGAAGGATTTTTCCATCAATCTGTCTTCTGAGACTTTATAGAAAAGTTACGACTTCAGCAGACTCAATGTTTGCGACTGACAGTTGGGTAGCACTGACATTTACTAGAACAGCAGCTGTTTTTATTGTATATCCTGAGCTGTCAGAATCAAACTTCAGTAAACAAAGGATCCTCCTTTGTTTAGCTTTGGACACTTTTCTTTGCTTTAAACTTTCAACGTCAATCTAAAAACGCTTCCAAACTCCCCTCAATTTCTATAAAGATAGATAAATGTTTTTAATGAGAAGGGAAATGCTTGTAAATGTCTTCTGACTTCACGCATAATTGCAGCCTGTCAGCCTAAAGCATTCCGCAACATATTGCACACCCAAAGCAAAAAGGTTTTAAAACTTTTTTTATTTAATTTATTGTACTTTCTCTGCAGTTTTTTAAAGAGTATCGGTTGGATCCAATGTTTCATGGAATTGAGCGATTGAGGTTTAACACGTGGGGCCAAATCGTGTAACCTGGTTCGTCATAAGTAAGACCACTGCTGTCATCTTTTATGTCAAAATTCTGCCGTAAAGTCAGTGTGCTGTAAAAAAACAGAACATATTCTTTACATCTGGGGTCCTTGCTGAGCGTGGCAACGCAGGGAAGGCCATTCCACGCGTCTTCCCGCCCTGTGGTGTCCTGCTTTACAGTCTCAGAGTCCATCTTTGGTCCATTTTCGGGAAGGCTTTGCCTCGTTAACTCTTACTCAGAGCTGGCTGTGTAAGAAGACATTTTGCTCCATGCTTTTCTCTTCAGCTCTATTTTGCTTTTAACTTTTGCAGAGTAAAAGAAAGTTGACTTCAATCTCGCACTTATGAGTGAAATTCAAGCACGTATTTCAAAGAGGATTGAAAAAAAAAAAACAGTTTCTAGTTTTTAAAAAGTAACTTTCTGCTGCAGTCTGACCTCAGTCTGTCTACAAATGAAGTCAAGAGGAAAAAAATTGAAATAAGAGATGGAAATGTGACCCAGTTACCAGTGCTTTCTCTTAAAATACTCAGGAAGAAGGCAAGTGAATGTATGAGATCACGCAGATTAGACAAGGTCACATCCATTTTTTATACCCACCTATTCCAATTTAGAGTTGTGGGGTTGCTGGAGCCTGCCCTGAGATTGACGGGTTAAGGCGAAGTACACCTTGGACAGTAATCCTGGCCGTAAGAACCGAAAATGGTTTATTTGAGGCAATCAAAACACAAAATACCAAAGGAGAAACTAAAATGATAATATAACTAGCACTATATTAGTGCTGTCGATCAATCAAAAATATGGATCAGGTTAATCCCACATCACTAACAATTTATCGTAAGGTTTTACAACGTAAAATTGATATGACGATTCAATTCAATGTTCAATTAAAGTTTATTTATATATAAGCCCAATATCACAACACAATCGTCTCATCACACTGGTAATTGTTCAAAAGCAGAAAGTTAATCATAAAATATAAATAATAACTGGTTGCTAAAGTATACAGACTAAGCTAAACTGGTTATCCCTGCCCTTGGACCCTCTTTCTTGGTTAAAAAAAAAAAAAACTAATTCCAGGAAAAATAAAAAAGAAGAGACCTCAGGGATGTCCACAGGAAGGAAGGATCCTCTCCCAGGATGGACAGGGGATATACCAGGACTGTTAAAGAAGAATTAGCTTATCTAATTCTACAACTCCATGTTTGAATAGTGTTCACCCAGATAGAACCACTGTCACTTTTACCTTCCAAGTTTTCTCTAGTTCCTCTCTGAGTTCCTGGTATTTTTCCAGTTTCTCATGTTCCTCCTTCTTGATGTTACCATCTCTTGGTACTGCCACATCCACCACAACGGCTTTCCTCTCTTCTTTATCCACCGCTACAATGTCTGGTTGCTTCTCCATTACCATCCTGTCCGTCTGTATCTGGAAGCCCCACAGGATCTTTGCTCTCTCGTTCTCTACCACTTTCTGAAGTGTTTCCCAATTTGACTTTGGGGTTTCCAGTCCACACTCTGTAGACATGTTTCTGTATATTATTCCAGCCACTTGGTTGTGGCGTTCCATGTATGCTTTCCCAGCCAACGCCGTACACCCTGCAGTTATGTGTTGGATTGTTTCTGGTGCCTCTTTACACACCCTACACCTTGGGTCTTGTCTGGTGTGCTAGATCTGAGCTGCCAGGACCAGCGCTTCTGTGCCGTCCTGCAGGCCAGCCCTCTCTAGCCATTGGTAGGACTTCTTAATATCAGCTACTTCAGTTATTGTCTGGTGATACATCCCAATGTAAGTACTGTAGATCCTGGTGGTTTGGATCAGGGAGTCAATGTCACGCTCGCTTGATGTCATCCATGTGGAAGAGGTGACTGATGGTGGCCCCATTTCTGAGTTGGTATCCATAGCCAATCTTATTGATTATTTGGCTGAGGGGGTTCAGACCTATGCAGAACAGCATCGGGGACAGAGCATTGCCGTGGTATATGCCACATTTGGTGGACACTTGTGCAATTGGCTTGCCATTGGTTTAATGGGTATTCATTGAGTTTCCTGAAGGCTTTTAGAGTCCTGTTGATGTTGTACATCTCCAAGCATTCAGCGATCCAGGTGTGTGGTATTGAGTCATAGGCTTTCTTGTAATCAATCCAGGCTGTGCACAGGTTGGTGTGTCGTGACCTGCAGTTTTGCACAACTGTTTTGTCTGGTCCTCTGGAGTCTCTACCAATGCTGTTCCTTGTGATGCTCATGAATTGATCCATGTGCCTTTGTAATTTGATTGCAATAATGCCTGACATGAGCTTCCATGATGTGGAGAGACAGGTTGTTGGCCGGTAGTTGGATGGGACTGCACCCTTTGAGGGGTCCTTCTGGATTAGGATTGTTTGCCCTTCCGTTAGTCATTCAGAGTGAGTCCCATCTCTTAGCATCTGGTTCATATATATATATATATATATATATATATATATACTATAACTGTATAAACAAGTGTAGTAGTTATATAGGACCTCTGCTTTTTTCCCTTTATATAAATGATCTTCCTTTAGTTTCTTCAAATGTCTCTATTCAAGTGTATGCTGACGATACAGTAATTTACATACATGGTGAAAACATGACACAAGTTGCTAAGAAATTTACACATTCAGTGTCTGATATCACACATTGGTTAAATCAGTCGAGTTTGAAACTAAACGTTGATAAAACAGTTGCAATGTTTTTTTCTAAATCCATAATCAAAAAACCTGAAATGGATATTTTTGTGGCTGGAAACAAAATAAAGGTTGTGTCAGAATACAAGTATCTTGGGATCCTGATTGATTCTAATCTGAAGTTTGAATCACAAATAAAAAGAATCTGTAATAAGGTCAAGTTCAATTTGTCAAATTACAGTTATCATTACAGGCTGCTATAGAATGTTCATGAATGCTTAGATTTTTTTTCACATTTGACATATTGCATCACAATCTGGTCACAGGCAAACGAAACAACTCTGAAGCCATTAGAATCGCTTTATAAACAGTCAAAGTATTGGACAAAAAACAATTCAGATATCACCATTGCCCTGTTTTACAGAAACATCAACTGTTAACCTGGAAGAATTTCATCAAGTACTCAAACGTTTGTCTGTTATATAAAATAATAAATGGTTTGTCATCTCCTCCACTTCATCAGTTTGTAACCATTCGAACCAGCTCACGTCGAGTCACACGAGGGTCAGCTAGAGGAGATTGTACCGTCCCTCTGCGGAAAAGTGTCTTTTGCCAAAAAAACATTTTCAGTTACAGCGGCACAGGACTGGAACTCTGTCCCTCAAAGCATCAGAGAACTGGGCTCACTTTTATTGTATAACAAACATCTTAAGAACTGGCTGATGACACATCAGACATGTCAGCATATGTAATTCTTTGAATACTCAGAATTTTCTCGGGTCTTTTTAAATGTCTGCATGTTCCTTGTTTTCAAATGATTTCAATGTACATTTTTAAGAAAGTCATTAATTATTCTACAGCCCATTTTACATTCCATTGATATGATTCATTTTATTGCGTCTGCTCATTTTTATTTATTTATTCTTAATTATTTTATTGTGTGTACTTATTTAAATTTTTATATGTTTTTACTGTTCTTTTACTGTACTTGTATTACATTTTGTTTCTAACTTTGTTTTTATAGGGAGACAATTTTACCATCAGTCCTGGGACAGCAGATGAAAAATAGCTCTCAAGCTAACTCTGGTGCATTGGCAGGGATGCTTTTTAATGAGCAACGTCCCTGTCAAATAAACGAATAAATAAATAACTATAAATATACAGCCTATATATAATATATATATATATATATATATATATATATATATATATATATATATATATATATATATATATATATATATATATATATATGTTTATTTATATATACAATATATGTTTTGCAAACTGCAGTATACACTATGCATGTACATAATCTGATCCCTATGATTTACTTAACATTTTTTTTTATATTTTTAATCTGGTTCATAACTTCTAATCAAAGACATTACATAATTCCAGAAATCCCTCATATCACACGTCAACCATCAAAATGGAGTGCTTTTTGATTATGATCAGTAAAAATTATTGCATTCATTATCGTTATTACCTTTTCATTGTCAAAGTTAGTGTTGATGTCAAAATTGAATCAACTTAAAAAAAATATGGTCATGAGTATGAAAGGTCTGTAGACAGTCCATGATGGTTCCAAGGTTCCTTCTTCTGCTTTCAATTTGACAGTCTTCCTTCCGGGTTACAAGAGTTTTTGATGGACGTAATGGACAAATAAAGTAATTGCCAGCTCATTTAGGAGACAGTGCCCCAAGTCAAAAGGGTAATTATATCAGACACAGAAATGAGTCCATCATTGACATCAAAATTGACCCTTTTTCTATCTTCTCCGCGTCGTCTTTGTTACTGTTAGAAAGACAAAAGGCCATTTCCTCACAGAATTGTCTGTTTGGTTCTCAATGAGCTCCAGGCGCAGACCTTCGCTTGTTTCTTCTGTTGTTTTCCCAGGAAGTGCCTGGCTGCATAATTAGCAAACATCATCAGACAAGTCTTGGCACCGCCGAGGACTTTATTTCTCCTAAAGTTTCTGCGCCCGAAGCTCCCCCCCAACCGCCAAAAGACTGTTTGTTCTTCCTGTAAATTAGAAGGCTTTAATTGCAAACATGCACTCATGTGCGCTCACACGCACTCTCACACATAAAACGTCTAAGATCAGGCAGGCTAATTATGCTAATAGTCAACTGTTCAAGCATGGTGATGTGTTTACTGAGGGAGTTGATGTGTTTCCTTTTGCTTCGTCATAAGCGGCCTGTGGACGGGTCCTCTGTGAGATCGCTGCACCTGAAGGCAAGAGGACCGTGCCGTCATCCATCCTGCCTAACCCATTACCCTTGGACAGGGAAGAAGATAAATATTGTTGCAGATGCCTAACTCTCTGCAAATGAGATTTTTCAAGCCAGATTTATCAAGCCTTGGCGGGGTGTTTAAGGCTCCAAAACTTGGCCCTCGGCATGATAAAATGGCAGCACATGTTTCTGAATCACCCACCACGGTGTTATTGCCAAAGGGTTATGATGATATAGTCAACAGTTTTTTTATCCTGTTGTGCATCATAGCCTCTCAGGCTTTCATATTTTGTTTTGAAGTCGAGGATTTTTGTGAACAAGGAATTTTGTTTAACTTCATTGTAACTTGCACCATATTTCATCTTTGTGTATCTTGATAAAAATCCTATATTGTGACATTTTTAATCCATGGATAAAATTTTAAGTATAGATGGGAATCTAAAATATATATTTAAAAAAATACTTTATGTCTTTGACTATTTTATACTTTGTAAACGGTATTTTTTGGGACAATTTTACTGGCAAACGGAAACTGCGTGTTGCCGTCAGTGTTGAAATTTCAAGTCGCCTTCAACCAAAATACTGATTTTTAAAAGGATCCGCAGTATGAGGCTATCTCCGACGTTCAGGGGTACCATGATGGCACCAGGGGGGAAAAAATTAATGGGTTTTGGTGTAAAAGCTGAGCATTTAAACCTGTCGCTTCAGAGGCTTGGTCCTAACTGCACAAGGCGCAGCATCACACTGTGAAACACCAAATTTATAGTTGCAATATATGCAAAAGAATTGAGATCATAAAACTGGATGGCCACTCTGAAAAAAATCTTTAGACGACCTTTATTTTTGTAACCGAGGGACCAAGAGAAAAGTCAAATTGATTGCCTTTTTCTGATAAATTTTTCAGTTGATTCTGCTACCAACTGTTGGAAATCCTTATAATATCTGTGCAGAATACATTAATACTGTTTATGCTTAGTTTGATCAACAATTTCAGCAGATATGATCCTCTTGCAGGAACGCAGTCACACAACACTAAATTGCAACGTAGCGCGACTGCCGCAGCCTGTGTCTCACTAAGTTTAAAAACATCCACAGTTTCGGGATGTTTATGTCCTCCTTTTTAACATTTTTTGTCCATTAGCAAATGAAAAGAGAATGACAGCTGTCTTTAGGAAAAACGTAAGCCACGATACATGAGCTTTAACTTATAAAGAATCTGGAGAAACCAGCAAAACAAAACTCCAATAATGAATCGATTCAGTTAAAAAACTGTAAATGTCAAGTTCTATATTAGAAAAGCCAACCTCAAAAATGTAAGACTCCACGAGGAACTCAAACCAGCAGCAGCAGCAGTGGGTGGCGGCCGGCTTGGAAAGTAAACACAGACTGAAGACTTTACCTGTCCTTCGAGCAAAGAGAGGAAATGGAGGCAGGAAGGCTGTTTTTTTTTTGTACCTGTTTTCCCACTGCAACACAACTTTTACGCACTGCAGCCGGGCAGGACTGACACTCAATTAAAGGGCTGCGTCTCCATCAAGGTGACCTTTGACACTGCGTCTCCCCGCCGCCTCGCCAGTCTCCTCACACACTCGGCTCGAGCCAACAGGGAGCCCGGAGCGTCTGCAAATGAACGATCTGTCAGGAGGCTGTTTATATCCCCCTCTCCTGCTCTTTTATTTAACACTTCTGCATTAAAAGGGAAGAGCTTTTTAATTAGCTATGGACTCTCCGATTTTAATCAACTCACAAGCGGAGTCCAGCTGTGACAGCCCTGACAGGCGAAGACTCCTGACGTTCAAACTGCCACCTCCACCCCCAAAATAAGAGAGATGAGACCAGTCTTCTTGCAACGGAAAAAAAAAAAAAACAATTTAGTAGCTAATAGATTGCTTTTAAATTAAAGTAAAGCTTGCAAGGAAGTAGCTTTTTTCATCTATATGAATGTTAATGTTTGTTGAAAGCAAATGCTCATTTAGACAGAGCGCGGTGCCAAAACGGGCAGAATGTACGACACTTGGCACATGAATGGTCTTTCTTCATCAGCATCGTTTGTCTCATCATCCATCAGTTGGAATTCTGACCTCTGCCAAGCCGTCTTTTAAGTTCCCCACCAGAAACCTGAAAAAGTCAGCGAGGTTTGCGTTTGATTCTCATTTGAAATAGCTGCCAGGGAGCCAGTGGGATACTCCGAATTTAATCTCTCTATTCAAAAATGCAGCTTTTATTTACATGACAGGACTGAACAGATTGCATCAAGCTCAGAAAAGAAAACATTAAAGATGACTGGGGAAAGAAAAAAAAAATAACTCAAACAAATTAAAGCAGATATTTGCCAAACATGTAATGCAATTAAAATGGAAAAAGCTGTTGAGTCCACTCACTTCAACCGTCAGTGACTTTTTGATCTTTTATTACACATAGGAGAGTTGCCTACTGTTAGACTGTGATGTGCAATCTGCTCGCCTCTTAAATTGTCATGCAAAAACATTAGCTCAGGAGATGGGTTCCTCCACAGTGCTCTCAGTGGACAACACTCATTAAACTAATTACACATTGAACCTAAACTGAGTGGAGCGTAATGAGATATGTGATATTCACCGGGAACGCGTGCCATTGGGAGCACGCCAGTGGAAATTTACGATGCCACCACTCCACACCTGCTTGAAACTCACACCCGGAGAAAACATTATGTCCCTCTCCAAACTATTGCAGTAATTGGTAATTTTCGGGCAGCGAGAGACGGTAAAGGGCAGAACAGGCTGGAACGTTCTGATCGGAGATTTTCTACTTTTAAAGCTGTCCTGACCAGGTATTGCGCCCTCTTCTAATGAAGGTTAAGATTATTAAATTAAGATGTAACTCAGTTCCTCTGTAAGTAAATTAAAGTTAAATATGTGACTATTAAGTTTCCTGAAGCCTTTAAGCATCTGGTCAAGACATTGTGAATTGATCAGAAGTCAACACAAATGTGTTTTAAATGAGCTTCTGACCTCTCACATTCAAACTAAGCTCAATCAGAACACATTCACTGGCCTATCTTTAACCAGTTTTATTTTGAAAATCCAGTGCTACAGTGTTCAAACAAGTGAATAGCTGACTTTATTTTTTGAGAGCTGATTTTTTTTTTAATTTTTCATAAGGATCTAAGATTGGCTAAGCTTAGAATCAGAAGCTACTTCATTACCAAGTACGATTGTTCACATACAAGGAATTTGTCTTGGTGATGATGGTGCCAACATCAATAAATGCCAGAGGGGAGTGGTTCAAAGAGTCCATGTCCAGGGTGGGAGGGGTCAGCCACAATCTTTCCTGCACGCCTCAGGGTCCTTAGCTATGCTATGTTGGGTTGGGTCAAGTCAGTTTAAGTCAAGTCACGTGACATGACGTAAAGTTACGTTATGTTGCGTAAATGGGTAACCAAACAGAATAGAATAGAATAGAATTCAACTTTATTGTCATTGCACATGTCACAGGTACACAGCAACGAAATGCAGTTTGCATCCATCCAGAGTGCTTTAGCAGGTATAAATATGTATTTACAATGTGCAAAGTGCATTAAAACTGCATTTCTGAGCATTTTTTTTTTTGTTGGAATTGTTGTGAGTCATGAATAGATGAAAAAATGCAGTTGGAAAAAGGTTGTACTGTAGTTGTCATGACAAATCTACAATTGGCAAGGCCAAAGCTCCATTCAAATGCATCTTTTTGTAAACGACTATATTCATGTACGTCTTCGTTTTCCACATCCGAGCTAAAGTCTGACTCAAAACTGTATGAGGGCGGAGTCACTCTGTGCCAACTTAGAGGTGAATTTCTAATAAACTCCTAGAAAACAAGATTTTTTAAAAATAGATTTTGGCTAAAAACAGAAAAATCTTAATCAAAAGACACTAGAAATGCTTTAAACAATTCATCAGAATAGGAGTGGAGTGAGGTTTTTATGTTCAAGGGCTGCCTTGAATGTCGAACATCCCTCTAGTGGCAGCAGGTAGAATCTGGCTCCAGGAACCTTCTTTTTTAAAGGACAGAAAATGTTAAAAAAGAAATAAATAAATGAGCTGCTTGTAAATAAATCGCTGAGCCTCTGCTTTGACTGAGGGCAACACCAGACGCTGCTTTTGTTTACAAAAAACCTCTATTTTCTGTGTAAATGTATCTAAAATAAAAAAAGACGTACATTTCCTTCTCTGTGCACTCCATGTAACCATCAAGAGGCAGAAAGAATTAATTTATTGCCGCATTTATACCTTGCTAATAAAATTTCACTGCTACATTTATTACATCCCACACTGAGGAGATGGTGTTGCATTTCATTTCGCAGGACTGTTTTTTTTTAAAATGTTTGTCTCATTACAAACGCTCTGGCTTTAGTTGTGAGCCACCCTGCTTGTTTTGCACTCCTTCTCTAATCTCCTCCCTGCACTAAACACACCCAGCCTGGCTGTGATGGTGTGCTGGAAGTTTTCCATGCATCATAATTGTTTTGCTAATTTACTATGCTAATTGAGTAATTAATTCGGGAACAGGAGATTAGAAGGAGGCAAAAATACAGAAATAAATAAACAAGTAAAGCGTTGAGTGTTACTGCTGAGGGCTATCGTTTTGTTCTGACATTAGGGAGGCAGGCTGACTCAAATGCTTCAGTGTGTTTGCATTCTTTGCCCAAGGCTAGCTGCTTGATGTGCTTGGTGTGCAGGCACAGAGTTAGCATCTCCAACTTCTCACCACAAGGATCGCAGGCCTTCATCGAATGCAGTAGTTGGATTTCAGCTCCAGCGGTGGGGGTCATGCTTAATAGTTTTTTTTTTTTTTTTCTGCAAAGACAAGCAATTAAGTTGCTATTAGAGCAATGTGATAATAAAAGAGGAGGTGGGACTTTTATTATAACAGGGTTTTATCCATTAAATATAACTAGTCTGTTCATATTAGTGCAACATTTTTTATTCCATGAATGCCTGATAATGTATGCTAAAATATTTACATTGTCAGCGATAGAAACCTGCACTTTAAAGTGATAAAAGCTTTCAATATTGCTCAAATTACCATTACAAACTACCATAAGGATCTATTATATTTAAAGTATAAAAAATATAAGTCAGATCTCTTTGGCTTAAAAAATAAAAAATGTTTTTTAGAAATTGTTCTTTTTTGGCAACTGTAATTTACACAATAGACCACTAGATGGCCCCCATAGAGTTTGCATTTCAGACTTAAAGCGTTTGAGGCTGCACATTGACGTCTGCCTCTTGGAGATGCATTTGACAATTATCTTAGTTTTAATTCCCTTAAATTTTGAATTAAATCGTTTATTTGTACAGTCTTTCGTTATGTATTTTTTTAAATTTTTTCATCTTTTCATTCTGAATGACTTTTACATAAACTCTTAAGAGCAGTTTAATATGGTAAAGATGCAATTTCACATAAAAAAGTCAGTTCTTACCATTTGAAAGTATTATTATTACTAATATATGCTATTTTTTAATTTCGTTTTAAAATATTTTATCCAAAGAGTTTTGCTTTTCTTTTTTTTTTTTTTTTATTTCCGGTGTTTGGATTCTTTGTAAATGATGAGAGTATCACCTGAGTTTTGTGGTGAAAATGTTTTAAATAAAGTGATAAACTTCGAGTAATATCCACAGACCATTCTTAATTTCTTTTTAGTCTTTTTACAAAACATGTTGCAATTGGAGTTTGTTTGTTACATGTGTGTATAACTGTTTCCTTCATATACAAATGGAGGAAAAGTATATTTTTTATACTTTAACGCTGACGATGTGAAAGGTTCCCCCACCAGATCTAAAAAAAATGATAAAACAGTTCAGCATTTAAAAGCATTGATGTTTGTATACATTTATTGTTTTTTAGGTGATAAAAAGAATTTACCAAAGAAGAAAACTCTCAACTGTTGTTCATTTTTATGCCCGCAAAGGGTCATAGTTCAGACACTGAAACTTTAAGGGCCAAAGGAACCAAAACAGGCCTCCATCTGGAACAATCAGACCCGCAGAATGATCCAGACGTTTATCTTTGAGTTGTTCTGAGCGGGAACTGCGCACATTATTGACCGTGGAAAATTACAAGTCTTATCTGTGCGAAGGAGCACAGTGGAGAAGCAGCTGTGACTGGAAGTGATCCGGTGGCCCTTTGCCCTGATGTCAAATGGAACAGGAGCAGCTCCTGCTTCCTCTGGGAGGAGTGATAATGAGAGGAAGAGCTGAAGGACCCACACTGCGTGTTGACATCAGTTAACAACCCGGCGGTGACACCTTTGTTGCTTCATGTTTGTCTGATGGAAATAAAACTCCTGAGAAATACAGGAGCAGTCTGTTGCCCTTTTTATGAGCCTTCAGATGACGACAGCAGCTCTGTTTGTTACAGATGACCTGTTTTTTTTTTTTTTTTTTTTTTTTTTGCAAGTCTCAAGTACTTACCTGTTTTTCAAGTCAGGTCTTAAATCTTATATCTTAGCCGCAGCTGGTAGCTTACCTGCAGCTGGTACCAGCAAAGTGAAGCTATTTCAAAAAGATTAGTTTGGCAAGAGAGCTAAAGCATCCATTTTTTTTAAAAATCACATGCATTGTGCTTACAAAATGAGAAGTAATGCATAATAATTATAGTATAACTACTATAGATTATACATCTTAATCATAAAGGGGTCTCCTTGCATAGGACTTTGTTTAACTTTATTTGCTAATTTTATCATAATAATAACGAATGCCAACACTCCCATTTACATCATCACACCTGTTAATAGCTCACCTCTGCTCTTTCAGGTCTAAACAGAGTTGACAGCGTTCTATTACCTGTACTTCATTGTTATGACCCAAGGCCTTTTGTGTGCAATATTAGTATTTTGTGCATAAAATTCTTTCTACTTAAGAGAGCAAAAAGTGTAACAAAAAATGCTGCTGTCAAACTATTACAAAAAATTATCTGCAAATTAATTTGAATTGTCTCAATGGGCTTCAAACCGTGTTTGAAAACCATAAAATCACTCATAAAATATAAACAACTGCTGATTAGTAATTTTTTTTTGCTTAGAACATTCTTCTTAGTAAGAAAAAAATAGATTCTGGGAAAAAAAAGAAGAAATCTCTGGGAAGCAGAGATCCTCTCCCAGGACAGACAAGCCATGTACCAGTATTGTTAAAGAAGAGGCAGATGGGCTTCATCCAGATGGAGCTCGGGGACAGCTGGGGGCGCGAGATGAGCCAGAGGCGAGGTCCACGGCCAAGGACAGAAGAGGGACAACATGAACAGAGGCATGGAGAACTGAGTGAAAAACAAATGATAAAGAATAGTGGAGTATAGAGAAATAAAGGACAGAACCTTCAAATATTTTGGTTTTATAACAATTAGTCATTTATTTTGAACTTTATCTGAATGGCAGAAAAAGTTTTAAAACCTCTTGAATAAGCAGTAAGAGTTAAAAAAAAAAAAGACTCTCTCCAGATGAACTTTTTAAAACTTTTTTTCTGGAACCTGAATGAATAAGAGTCTTCACATACATTTCTAAAGTCAATTAAGTTTCAAGATTATTTTGAGTGTGACTGTGTAGAGTAATCTTAAATGTGGATTTATTTTTAACATTGTTAATGAAAAAGTCTGAAAGGCAGCATCTCTATGGTGAAATTACAAGGAATACAAAAGCATTTATTCCTAAAGATTTGCTTTAACCCTGATCCATCCATTCATCATACCTCCACTGAAAGTCAAAGGATGTCCAAATGATTTTCTGATAGACCTTCACTTGATCTGGATGGATTATTTGCTGATCCTAGCTGTCTGCTGCTTCGCTCAGATTTCCCAGTTAGGTAAAAAAAATAATCTTAATTCGCTCACTGTCAGAATGCTGGCCTGCTTTAAGCTTCCCTAATTTCAGGCTTAAAATGGAATGTCGGTTTTAGGTCTTTACTGTTCTTCCCTTAAAAAGATGCTCCCAGTAAGTGAAATTCTCTTAGAAACTCAAGTGCTCAAGAAATATGATGGAGTTCCTGGTGGAAAGCTGAGGCCAGACATAATAATAATGAAAAAAAAACTTGATCTCATATTCTAAGCTAATAATAAGCTTATTATATTAACTTCTTAGCGCATTTTTTATGTTAGTTTAACACTAATCTAACATTCCACAGGTTCAAGACCAAAACATGTCACTTCTAAAATGTATCATCTGCGTTCAAGGCTTTTTTTCTATGTTTTATTCAACACAATCATGAAAAATGAGCCTGGAAAAGTGGGTGGAGGACCTACATGCTCTCTCACTGGGGAGGTGGGTTGATGTGAAGCGGCTTTAATAACTCACTGACAGAGTAAACAAAACGAGGGCGACATGGTCAACTGTAAGCAAGCTCAAGCAGGGACGGTGAATAGAGACACAATAGAATAGAAGAGTCCTTGGAGTATAAAGTCATAAGGAAGTAATGAACGATGCACTGCAGATGTGACTGTAAAAGATCTGGTCTATGAATATGGAGTCAATCATAAAGAGTACAGAAATTTTACGATTTTAAAAGATAAAACGAAGCAATACATTTAAGAAACATTGATTTTAAGCAAAAATGTAATGAGTAAAAGTTACATAACTTTGAGTTTTTAAGCAAACTAATGATGACTGGTTAGTTTTACACTGGAAAATAATGAGTTTCACTGTGTTTACGCCATATTTTTAACTGACAGGTCAATGCTCTTAGATATCAGTCCTTTAGATTCCAGTTATCATTTCTGAGTTTTAAATATTGTTGAATAGCGCTCAAAAGTATACATACCCTGGAAAAATTTTGATTTCTTTGTCATTTTTTATTGAATATCAATGGTAACACATTTGTATGAAAACCCTATGACTTTGTCCTGAAAAGATGCACACAAACTGATAAAAAGGGATTGACTGACATCTAAAGGTAACAATCCTCACCCGTGACTCATTCTAAATTTGTGTTAAAAACAGACCTATGCATCCTTCTCTGCCATCATATTTTTGGATCCTGAATCACAGGGAAAGCTGAAGAGCTGTCAAAAAAATCTACAGGAAAAGGTAACTGAACTGTCAGCAGAGTTGAAACTTTGATCAAAGTGAGGCTGATTTCTCTCATATTGGCTGGCTTGCTTCCAACCCCAGTCTGACAGAGCAAGAGTTCCGGCACTCGGGGGCCAACAGAACAAGCAGGGTCTCCGCCCAGGCTGACGGTCCCCAGGCAGCGGAGCCAGTGTGGGCAAACACAGGTGAGGCCACCACAGAAATGGCAGACAAACCTAATTGAAGCTCATGTTTTCTTTTCAACCGTATGGGACCCACTTGCTGGCTGGGAACTGCCAGAAAAACCATTAAGGGTGCAAAGAAAAACCTTCAAATAACTTAAAAAACTGTGGTGTGGATGTTCCAAGATGTGCAATAAGAAGGCACCTGATGACATGACGGAGTTGCCAGAAGAAAAACTTTTTTTGTGCAAATGCTACAAAATGGCGCGCTTACAATACGCCAAACAGCACAGAGACAAACCTCCAAACTACAAGACTAAAGTCATTTGAGAACAAGACTGAACTTTTTGCCACAACCATAAACATTTGGAGAGAAGCCAACAAGGCACATGATAAAAAATAACACTATTCCCACTGTGAAACACGGAGGCGGATCGCGGGGGTGGGGGGTGAGAGCTACAAAGACACAGGAAATTTGGTCAAAATTGAGGTTATCAGAAGATACTGGAGGAAAACTTATACTCTTCATCTGACAGGGTGAGCATTAGATATACTTGAATGTGTCTACATGACAACAATCCAAAACACAAGGCCAAGTCCATCTGTCATTAGTTACAACAGAATGAGGTGAAGGTTCTGGAGTGGACGTCTCAGTCCCACTCTGGGGGGGATGTGAAACTGGCAGTTCAAGGAAAACAGCCCCAGAAATTAAAAGAAGACAAAAACTTTATTCGTCTTTGTCCACAAAGTCAGGATCAAACTAACACACAAATCAATAACGTAAGTACAAATTTCAATATAACAAATTACATGAATAAAAAATGTACCTCGCTGGCCACATTCACCAAAAAAAAAAAGCAAGAAATCTTCTCCAAACTGCTTCATAAATGTTAAAACGTCTTTTCTTCTCAGTCCTTTTGTCATTTGTGTCTTTACTTTCCATCTTCTTTGCTTGATCTCTTTTGTCATATAGAACTCGACAGGTGGCACAACAAAAAAAATTTCTGCAACACAGTCTAACAGAGGCTCCGCCCCTCAGAAATATACAAAATAAAACACATAAATGTGCAAAATAAGAATTAAAAAAACAAATTAAGAGGAAATGCTGACACTCTCAATGATCACATTAAACCTCAAGCTGTTATTGATGGAAAAGAAGGCAATACAAGGTATTAAGAACTGAGGGAAGTCAACTTTTAAATTGTGTAATTATGAATATTTCTATAATTTACACATTTAACAACAACTCCAATCATGAATCATGAGTGGTTAAAAAAGGGTTTTGTGTGATTATCATTTTCTCTAAAAAATTGCAGAGAATTCATAATTTCTTTCAGGGTTTGTACACTTATTAAAATCAAACATTTTTAACCCATTTCTAAAGGTTTCTCTTAAAAAAAATGAATATTTTTGGTCTGATAAAAGTGTCTGTTGCGCAACCTGTATGAGAAACAGACATGGGAAAGTAGTTTGCAAAACATGTATGACCTTGCAAATCGATATCCACAGAGACCGACTTCATTGTTTCATGTGAATGGGTACCATGTGTGTTCGACTGCAAACCAAGGCCATTTTTAACTCAATTTTTGTGTTTGTTGTCAGGAAATATGGGAGGATGTCCCAGAGGTCGCTGGAATAAAACAAGTGAGAACTTCCTCCAAGATGTTGACCCTCGGAAGGGTAAATAAACTATACTGACACATTAGAGGAACAACAACAACATATCGGAGCTTGAAAATACAAATAAAGTTTCCTTACTTTGTTTTGGGCTAATCTACATTAGCTGACCGCTTACAATCCCTTGCATGAAAAGCAATAACAATATGTAACATTCTCATTTTGCCCTGATTGAGATTTATTGTTTAATAATCACAGTGAGGTCAAAATCCCCCCCGACAAAAACAACACAAAATTATTTCTGCGATTATCGAGGACGTTACTCTCCATCGTCTGCCTTGTTACGCCATTTAATGGATCCAAATAATCACAAACGGCTGTAGTTAGCACTTTCTCCCTTTTTCTAATCTAATTAAACAGGAGCTGGAGACAAAAGGCAAATGAGCTGCTCCTGTTGTGATGGAGGTTATAGCCACGAAATGAGCCCAGGCGTTTGGAAAAATCGAGCCCCTGTTACTGAGGAGAGAGGTGTTTGTGTGATCGCCTGCGTGCGCGTGTGCGCGTCCACAAAGATCTGGGCAGATACACTTTGGAATTGATGTACCACAGTGTCTCATGTCCAAATCTATATGGCCCTTTTAATCCAATGAAAAATGAGAAGTGTGCGGTAACTTTGTTAGAAGTGGGTAATGCAGCCAGGGGAAATGGAACAGGGGCCAGATTTGCAGGCCTCATCCTCATTCGGTGTAGGAGCTAACCTGATTTCCACTAGGCCAGCTATGAGGCCACTATCTGCCTGTATCTCCCAAAGCCAATCAGGAATGATTAAATAAACATGATGGACAGTTTTCTGATGGTCTACTAAGTGTGACGTCTGTTTAACATGCACTTGGACATGAACGCCTTCATCTAATCACAGTCAATTTTTTAAGCCTCATTTTCCACCAAATGCGATCTTCTCTTAGACATTTCCAATGTCCTATCATTGATCTTGTGCAGAGATAAATTTCCCTTTGAGTCTGTGCAGCACACTGAGGAGGAGTAAATTTTAGAAAGATGAGGACTTTCTCAAAATAAGTATGATAAAAAACACATATGGAAGCAATTATTTTGGTTTGGCTTAAGTTAAAAAAACAACTGAAAGGCTAATGTGAAAATCCGACTTCATTATTCAGTATTACTGCCATGGATGAGGAATGGCTTTCAAATAACCAGAATAAGTGGCGAAGTTTAGATGCAGCAAACATCTGGAAGCTCCATTTAAGAGAATCCCATCTGTCAAGTATGGATTACCCGCTCTGGGTTGCTTTCTGTGAAGCATTACATCAAAATTAGACTATATTATTTCAGTTTTAGCAAGCTGAAACAGTAAAAAATGTGTTTGTTTCCATTTACTCCATGATACATCTAAATTTATATGAAACGTTGCTTTTTTTTTTTTGGCTACTCGAAGGACAACATTTCATGTTATCGCAGCAATGACATAGAACAGGCGTCTGAGGACCTGCAGCTTATTAAAAATGAGAGTATTTTTGTCAAGTAAGGGTCACTAAAATAGCATTTACCTAACTTTTTTTTGTGCACCTCAAAGATAAACTGTAAAGATTTTTACATCTCTGCTTATACAAAGTAAAAAAATTTGAATAAAATCTGATCCTTCATTAGTTTAAAGCACTTATAATCTCATGCTGTCCAGAGCTGCACTGGGATGATCCTGTTTGGCACAAAAAAACTTTTATTTTGAAAGGAAATCTTCCGAGCTTCTGTCAAACATATAAAATAATTTCACATTGTGAGAAAATGTTAGTTTCTTTTTATATTTCTGTTTTTATTCATGCCACAAAAGAAGCATGATTTAAATTTATTATAAAAAAAAATGCATTGTAATGAATGCACAACAGTTTCAAAATAAGACTTTGTGGCTCCAGCTAAGTTTTGATCAGTAGAAAACAAGCTCAAATGGCTCTTTTTCTGTTAAAGGTTTCAAACCCTTGACCTAGTTAAACAAAAATAACATTTTTAAATAAAGATTTCTAAGTTTGGAAAAATATTTTTACATTCTTTAATGTATCTCAGTCAGATCAAAATGGCACTTAAAGATTTAGCTAGTGGTGTAAAGGAACAAACTAACAGTGGCCCTGTGGTAGAGTGTCCACCTAAGACTGAAAGATTGTCAGTTCAAATTATTGGCTGGGTCATACCAAAAACACTAACAATAAGGGGTTGGATTGGGGGGGTTAAACCACCAAATGGTTCCTGAGAGCGACTGTGTCTGCAGCTCACCCCTCCCCCAGGGGATGGGTCAAATGCAGAGAGCAGATTTCACATTCATCTTAATTACCACCTAGATCTGAATATTAGAGACCATTTTGACTTTCCAAAGCTTTGAAAATCAAAATTGTGAACTGCACAATGGCACAATTGCACTTTTATTATTGTAAAACAAGTAATAAAATTCAGTTTGACATGCAGGTAAAAGTGCAGCATGAAGTTCTCACACAAAAATCTAAAATAATACACAGTTGTAAAGAAAAATCCTGCCATCTTCTTATCTCGCTTTATCCATTTTGGGATCGCGGGGTTGCCTAACCTGCATGGCTACTGCTAGGAAAAGGCAGGTTATACCCTGTTACAGTGCCACACACTCATACATCCACAATCCCATCTAGGGACAATTTAGATAAATCAATCAACCAATGAAGCACGTTTTTGGTCTGGACAAGAATTTTAAACTATTTAAAAAAAAACTGAAACTCTAAATAGAAAAAATTATGATATAAAGGGAAATAACAACATGAAATATAAAAAAGTTATTTTTAAAATCTCTTATCTTTCACACAGTAAACATTTAAAACAAAAACAATCTAAAATATAGTGTTTTAATACATATATTATGAGTAAAGTGCAATTCACAACATGAGCAAAATGTATATATATTTTTTTAGGTTTTTCTATATTCACTTTCTGTTATTTGTGTTTTATTTTGAAATTTTATACATTTCGTGTTCTATTTCTTTTAGTTATATTCAGGGGTGAAAGTAAGCCGGAACGGTCCGGAGCGGCGTTCCGGTAAATGATTTGAAGACGGAACGGCGTTCCGGCTGGAGAGATCAGCTGTGCGGCCAGTCTTCACTATATAACACATGACAGAAGCCGTGGTCGCTCTTATGGAAGAAAAATACGAAAATTGACATTCGAGCTGAGAGCAGACAGCGCTTTATTTGGACGTCTGCATTGTTTTTGCGGCGCATCAGACAGTTATTACCCCCCCCCCCCCCCCCCCCCCCCCCCCCCTCTCTCTCTCTCTCTCTCCCTCTCTCTCTCTCTCCTGGTCTGCGCTCTCTTGCGTGCGCCAAGTCTGGCTTGCGCGTCCCGAGCGCTGCGGACCCCCGACTTTCTGAACAGCAGGCGCACCAGAGAACTGCAGCTGATGATACTAATAATAAATAATTAAATTATTTAAATGAAAAAGTACACAAAAAAGATGCAGAGAAAAGTGAATCAGATTTTTAAGAGGACGATCCAAAAGTGAGGATGACGATGTGCAGAACAAATCTTCTAAAGGAGAGGATGAAGAAGAGAAAAGGAGAGATGGAAGTTGAATGGCAAATGCCATTGAGACACCAGGTCCATCAACCACAGATGAATTTTCTATGTTGCCAGATTATTCTTCAATCTGGACAACTGACAATATGATCCGTTTAAAGTCCCCTTCCAAAAAAAAGAAAAAATATTTTTTGAGTTTTTAACATGCCTGTGTGTCATTTTTCTTCTGAAAGAGAACAAATGTAATCATTTTGGTTTTGCATTTCCTTTTCATCTCTGTTAATCAAACTGTCACAGACAGACTCAGTGTGAATGAATGATGTTCTTTCCATCATAACAGTTCTGCTGCACGTGCACTAAACCCTCATCTGGTCCGGCTAGCGTGTCTAGTTCAGGTTCTTGAGAAGAGAAGATCCTATCTTCACATTGACTGCAGTCAAATGAGCCGCCGTTCACATTTCTGTGGTCCAATCAGCCAGTTTATGTTTTGACTTTTCAAATGGCTGCAATACTATGGTAGTCAGGTCTGAGAACGCTGGAAGAGTGAAAATCTGCCAACAGACTTGGGCTCTCAACGGAGCTTCTTGATGTGACCAACGGAAATGTGAACGGCGGCTCATTTGACCACAGCTGTAAAGGATCTGTGAAAGTTCGGTCCATGAAGTTCTTCCTTGTCCGAACTGATATCAAGCTCCAAACAAAACTGCTAGACATTTTTGTGGTGCAGCGGCGAAGACTCAGAGCCACCATAATCAGACAGGGGAGGGTCCAAGATGAGCAGGTCAGCTTCGCTCAGCTCCAGAAGCCACGCCCCCACAGAGGAGTTTTCACAGACCAACATTAAAAAATGACTTTTTAAGACATTAAGGGTCTGGGATTTTGCTTAAAAACAACATAAACATAAATAAAACACTACTGAGAACTTTTTTTTTAAAATAAAAGTAAAAATTACCATATGGGGACTTGTGGGGTGTGTGTTTGTGTTTGTGTGTGTGTGTGTGTGTGTTGTAGTTGGTAGGGGGGGGGGGGGGGGGCATAGTACCGGCATAACAAAAAATCTACTTTCACCCCTGGTTATATTAGAGTTTTTCAACACTGTGCATGGCTATTTAAGTGTTACAGTGCCTTTGTATACTATATCACATCCAAGTGACTCTTCAAAGACATCAAAGGTGTCAGCCATCTTTTATCAGTTTATTTTTAACTTCATGTGCACTTGTGCTTTTAATTGCATGTCTGAGTGGGGCGACATGATAGGGGCGGCGTGCGTGGCGGTGTTGATACGGACACTCATCCAGCTCCTCCCGACTTCATCCACTTCACTGTGATTAATAAGGAAAGTGAGTGGAATTACTTCATCAGCAGCCCAGGGGAGAAGATGAAAATATTTACAGAGCTCCCAGGACGGGATTTCATTAGGAGTCGCCTCCTCTCTCTTCATGCCGCCGCGGAGTGGGGAGTACTCTGAAACTTGACCCCGCGTGTCAAGTCACGTGGTGACCATTAAATGCGATAATGTCGGTAACTATGCAGACGTGAAGCCAAAAATAAGCCGCTCGTTTACTTACACGGGGTAAAAAAGCACATAGCCTAAAGTAACGGGAGCTAAACTACCTAAAAATGTGACAGTGCAAAGCTAAAGCTCAGCCCCACTGAGAGAGCACAAGTGAAGCTAAAGTGGGACATTAACCATTCTCCTCTCTCAGGGGTAGAAGCACCCACCCACGCAGTCCTGGGAAATTGGTGAGCATCAGTCTTTTGGCTAATGTTTGCTTCTCATTTTGCTTTCTGTTGATTGGCACATGAGATACCATGCTGGGATGATATTTCCTCCAGCACTTCTTCTACCTCTTCTTCTTCTTCTCCTCTGCGCAGCTATCAGCTGGGGTAAACTGACCTCAGAAACACACAGTACAAGCACCCACAGAGCGGTTGAATGCCTCTGATTATCAGGGGAAAGTAAATACATGATAAATTCAGGCCGTTAGAAAGAATTTTCCTATTCAAACCACTGCAGAGTGACAGAGTGGTACTCTGAACCACTCATGCTAATATTTAAAATTAAGAAAGTTAAGTTTTATGTTTGGTTTTAATTGACTGCTAGCTTTAAAAAAAAAAAAAATTGCAACACTGTCATGCCACTTAGTTTGCATAAGCTAAAAAATACCAAACTGTTGGGATCAATTGCATCATATTACACAAGGTGTTTACCACAAATTACAAAACAAGCCATTCTCCAATTATTATCAATGGAAAAGGTGAACAGGAACAACTTCTTTTAACTGTCCAGAAAATTTCCCAAGAGAAAGACTGATGAGCAAGCTTGACTCCGTAAATACAAATTTGATATAAAGTGGGCGGAGCAACTTAATGTTTACACTTAAATGTCCTGCTATAACTTTTGTTTTTTGTAATTATATTTTATTGTATTTTCAAACAAAAAAAAAAAAAAACACAACATAACCCAGCACAGCAGATATTTACCTATTTCAAGGTGCACACAAAATTAACACTAAAATGACATGCTGGGATGTTTTCTTGAAGTCACTGATTACTTTGAAATACAAAATGTGTTTCTTGAGGAAGATGATCCAGATAAGGCTGCCAAATCTTGTAAAAAATGTCAGTTACTCCATTGGAAAATCTTTAATGCTATAACTTTTATCTTCAGTAAAGATTGTATAAAGTTCTCTGCCAGTCTCTATCTTCAACTCTAGATACACCAGTGGAGTTTTTATCACTTATATCATCATTACTTATATTAGTCTTGAGATCATTAGTATATTAGTCACTTTTTCACTATGAAAAATACAGTACGATCCAGTTTAACCTTAATATAATATCGTTGAGTGACAGAATAGAATATACTTAACTGTATTTATACTCTTAGACATGTTATTTTAATATTCAATTTTTTATATAAAATTTAATTTGATCAGGAATCTGAACTTAAACATTTACTTCTGTCAGTTTATTTTCAGCATAAAGCATTAAACTTATATATTGCAACAAATATTTTTTTAGAGCAAGAGTCCAGATACAACTGATTCAATTCCAGAAAAGGGATGTCAGAAGTTTTAAATAAGTAAAAAGAAAAAAAACTTGAAAGTGATTTTTTTAATCTTTTTTTTTTACTTTTATTTATTTTTTAAGGAAAATTGACATTTCGAAATACTTTCAAACTGTCATCTTGTGTAAATAAAATGGAAGACAAACTGTTTGTCTGTTTATTTGTTTATATGCCTTGGTAAATCAGTTTCAGCCACTGAAGAAGCATTCCAGTCTGCTACAGTCACAGAAATAACTTTAAGAGAATGAAAAAATGAAAACGTACAAATATGCACCAAATATCCATTGCCCTGTTTTTAATGGATTTTTTTAACCTCTCCCAAAAAGCTTGAAAAAACAGAATTCAATTTTGAAAAATCTACTTTTTTTTGGCAGTCATCTGGAAATCTCCTTGGCCTTAATCTTAAGCCTTATCTACATTGTTCCATCATATCTGTTTCTTATCACTAAACGGTTCAGAACATCCTATCATTTATTAAAGTTTGAAAACAAAAAGCAATGGTTTAAATGATTATATTTTCACTTTTTCCACATTTTCTTTGCTTCACACGGCAAACTTCAAAAAATAGATCACAATATTTCTTTATCTTTTACAAACAAGTTTCTATTACTTATCTATTCTTAAAGAGTTAAATTGGGTTTTTAGTTTGAACCTGCAGGTCTGCAGTCTATAAGCTCCACGTCAGACAGACTGAACATCTAAAAGAAACAAATTACAGTTATTTAACCCGATTTAGAAGATGATGAAATTCGATTTAGATAAATAATCTTATCTGAAAAATAACACAACAGTGAAAAAAGGGGTAAAATCCTTTGAAGGAGACAACTTGGAAAAGTTTTTCTGATTTTTAGAACATCACTTTGGAGGAATTTTGGCTCATTTTTATTCAACTTTCACTTATTTTAATAAATTCAGTTTTACTTCTGCACTCGTAACTATTAAAGCAAAACTTCAATGGATTTGCTGTTGTCAGAATCTCTGTCCTGCATGACCGAGGTGACGCGAGAAGGGCCTGACCTTTGACCCTGGCATTTCAGAGGAAATACCTCAGATTACTGAACATTTGCTTCAAGTTTAGTTGTTGTCTGCGTGTCTATAAACACAATTGAACAAGGCATAGCTCTAAACTGGAAACCAGTAGGAGCCCCACCTCTTCAGGATCTGTGTGCTGGTTGTTTAGCACTAGCTGGCATTCCTCAAACAGTCTGCCAAGACAAACACAGAGCAAAACAAAAAACCGGGGAAGCAAGCAACAATTATAAAATGTTCTCAAGTGATACAGAAAGTGGCCAGACACTCCAGGGACTCCCAGAAATGCAGAAGAATGAAACATTAATTTTATTGAGCTTTATGATTTGCCTAAAGCATAAAAAAACTAGACGGAAAATACAGACAGATGAATGGTGCAAGACTTGACCTGTGGGTCAAGTGAACTCTGAGTCCCAGAGTCAGCAGCAAGCTTGCAGGAACCAGATGATGGAGAAAAATGAGTGAAGAATGCAAGTGAAGGTCATTTTGAGTTTCCTTTTAGATTTTAGGATGTTGTTTCTATTTACTGTCAGCAGAGCAGCTGAGAAAGAGACGTCCCATCACTCTGGAATGTTCCTGTTAAATGTTACGTGCGCCATTTATCGAGCTACAGCTATGATTGGACACACGGGATTGAGATTACGGGAAAACACTGCAGCTCTACGTAGTTTCGAATACATTTTGTTTACATGTTTGAGTGAGTTTTCTCAGTCCATATGATTGACTGTACATGAGAACTGGACTAAGTGAGTGTGATGTCACCCATAGAAAATGGCTTAACTACGTCTACAATGAAATTTGGTCAATTCATTTGACATTTTGTCTCCATATGGAGGCCACCATGTTGGAGTAACAAAACTAGGGTTACAGGGAAAAAAAATGATTTGATGATATACAGTGATATTTCATTTGGGCATACTTGTATATATTTAAAATGATGACAAGATAATGTTAAACTAATTATTTGTGAGCAGATGCAGTTCAGCGTCTAGCTTTTGTTTTCCACTCAAACCCCCGACCGCGGCGATTTATACTTTTAGAACAATTGAAAAATTGAAAAATATTTTGTCGTTGTAAATCAGACAATATTGACTGTTCATTTTTAAGAATATTTCTTAATTTACCAAAAGAAAATTTGCTTGGGTAAAAGAAACTTGTATTAGAGACAGTGCTTAGCGTAGTGATCATTAAATAAAATATTTTTTTGCCATTTTATTAACATGTAAGGTGCATTAATATTTTTTCAAAAAGTTTTTTCAAAGTCATACTCTTGTGAAAAATTGTTCTAGTACAGTCTTGGAATCAATCACAATATGTATTGTATCGTGAGACATGTATCGCAATATAAATTGTATTATCAGACGAGGGCGGGGCCCCACCTGATTTTATTCACAAATGAAGTTTAAAATGGCTGACAAGAAAACTATGATGAACGAACATTCTGTTAGTATGTAAACATATCACTCACGGGTGAATCAGTGAGGCGTGAAGAGTCTCACGATGGATTTGTGCGTAACTGATGTGTTGTGTGTGAGTAAGAGGTGATTCATTCTTTTAAGACTTTGTGTGTAACTAGTTTCAGGCTGTTGTAATTTTAATTTGTGTATGTGTAAATTGTATTTTGTATTTTTTTAATTTTTTAATTTTTTACTTTTGCACAAAACATATGAGTTACAAATGAAGAATTACAATAATCTAAAGTTATGTACAAATCAAGAATTATGCATGCACAAATCAGAGTTAGTCTATTTTCTCTCGTAGCCCCTCCTTAGTTTGTTCTTCTTCTGTGGTTTCTTCGTTATTTGCTGGGCGCTCGCTTTCCCTCTCCCCTTCTTGTTTTACTGTCCGGTGGGAGAGGTGGGTGTCCTGTAAGGTTAACAAGAGGAATCCTCCTTTTATTAAAGTTATGTCCATAATCCTGTCATTATTTGAATTCTGTTACTGAAAAATACAAAAATTTGAACGATTTTGACATTTCATTTTGACGTGAGGATTAGCTGATCTCCTTTTATGTAGGAGCTAATAAGGGTCGCTAACATTGTGATTTCTGTCTCTTTCCTCTTAGGAAAATTGTCAGATCCGCAATAATTGGAGGTGGTCTCCGAGGGTGCTGCTGTGATTCCAAGTCATTTATTCCCAAAACACAATGCAGAATTGATCTGAAGTGCTGCAAGGCAGTTACTGAGGAGAATACGTCTAAGAAGGTACTGTAATTAGTATATATGACATAGATTGTCGGAAAAACTGTGTAAGAAGCAATAAATAAATAAAAGTTATTTTAATGAGTCTGCATTCATCCAACCAAATTTTAATGAGTTGCTTTGTCTCATCTGGAGGTGTTAGAAAAAATCGATTTGGCGATTATCGCTATACTTCATTTGCCAATACTTGTATTGATTTAAAATGCTGACATGGCGATATTTAATTATTTATTTATTAGTGTAATATAGCAACTTACTTTAGTTTTCCACTTTTTTTTGTGCTGAAAAATATTTTTTTGTGGAAATCAGACAATATTGATTGCTCCATTTAAGAACTAATATTTCTTAATTTATTAAAAGAAAAGTATCATGAATTTGCTTGGGTAAAAGCAACTTATTTATGAGATACAGTTGAAGTGCTTAATGTTGTGGTCATTAGATGATATGAAGTTCACCATTTTATTACAATGAATTAATATTCAGGTAGGGTTTTTTTATTATATTCTTTAAAAGAATAGGGAAAAATTGTTCAGATACAGTCAGGAATATGATGTGATACATATCACAACCTGAGCCTTGCATCACGGTACGCATCGTATTCCCAGATTCCTGTCAAGACACAATTCTAGTCTCATCGCCATGGTTGCTACCTTCTTACTCTGTTTACATCCAGTAATAACCAGCTACAGTAGCTGTTTGCCTCAGTTGTTTTGCTCCAAGCAGACTCAGGAAACTCAGAGCAAACAGGAGCTCGGTCCAATTAGAAATGAACCAAGACCACCTTGCAGTTCCTGGTCCTGGACCAGGATCCGCTTGGATGTATTCGGACTGAAAATTTGTTACAAATTATCAGGGGAAACGAACTGTTGTTCACTTGTGTTGTCTGAATACACCCCGTAGATTCACTTTCACTATAATGTCACCTTGAATTCAAACCATTCCAGATCCAGAACTTTTTATTTTAAACCTTAACACAATTCTCATGAACAACTTTTATTGTTGACATTTTACAATTTAGATCAGACAAAAAAAAACATCAAAACCACCCAGTTTCCATGTGTTAATAAAATAAGAAATAAGCTTATGAAATAGCCTTGGACAACTACATTATCCTTTACTCTGGTTGTCAGTCGTTCTTTGAGTGGTGCAAATGTGTAAACCAGGGGTATTCAACTCCAGGCCTCGAGGGCCGCATTCCTGCAGGTTTTCCAACATACCCGGATCTGGCATGCTCCAATTGGTTGGACACACCTGAACCAGGTAATCAGTCATGAGTAGAGTTTGGATATCTGGAAATTATGCAGACACTGTGGCCCTCGAGGCCTGGAGTTGAATACCCCTGGTGTAAACTGTAAATCTGTCTATTTATCATAAGCAAAAGAAGATACACCAGCAGTCTGTTACAAAGGGAAGCTGTGTACATTGTCAACTGAATTCAGAGTAAACACTTTGACACAGACACTGTTAGGCAAAGGCATCCTTACTTTTGTCCCTTTCCACTGCATGCTTCCAAAGAGGCATGACTGAGCTCTCCTCTACCAACATAATGACACGTTCTGTGTCCTTTTAAGCCACAAACATTTTCTTAACTATACAAACATGGGCAGAGTTGTTGTGTATTATCTGCAGCTTCATTGCACGTACGCCGTCTGCTTCCTGTGAGTAATGAATCAGAATACGTGCAGATGACTGACTTTTTTCTGTCTCTGAGGACACGTTTTTATGAATGTGCAGATTCTACGTGCTTGAAAATATATGGGAATAAATGGGAACATCGGACTTCAAAAGAAACAGATCCACAGGAACAGATGAAAAATTTATTTTCTTTTGCAAATAATTTCCGTCTGTGAAGAGGATGCTTCAGCTCATGAACGCTAAAAAAACTATTCCATACTTGTAATTGTTCAATGGAGCCATCTAATGGGTGCCATCTAATTTGTCATGAAAAGATTGTTTTTGTAAAAAGATAATAATCTTCAATATGAAACTTTGTTCTAAAAATACCCACCAAATACATGCAGATCTTTAGCCAAAAGTTAAAGGAGAACTTGGCTGAGAAATGTTTGGCCATAGAGGAGATTTAAAAATGTTTAATGGTGTTTTAAAAACTCCCATCAGCTTTATGTAAACCAAAGATTATCATTATGTCGCACCTTGCTACCATTAAAATTTCACCTGTCACAACTCTGTTGATGTCTTTAAGTACAAATAGTTTCATCAAGTATCATAACTATGCATTGATTTATGATTCTAGCAAAAAAAAAAAAAAGTTGTGTGGGTTTAAGCCTCCACATTTAATTCTGAATTGGAAGCCAACCCAAAAAATATTGTGTGCTGCAATCCCTCAAATGACCACTAGAGTCTGGCGTCAGAGAAGGAGCAGTTTTCTTTTACCTCTCATATTAAAAAGTCAAACTAAATAAGGTTTGGTTTCCTGAACCTTTTTAGGTTTACAGGAGGTTTATTTAACAAAACTTACACGTAACTTTATGTTCCCCAGTCCACACTTTACTGAAGGTTTCTACGTCATTTCAGACATCATTCTGATGCCTTTCAGAGTAAACTATATCCATATATATATTAATATTGTTACAGAACGGGCAGACGGCCGGTTCCAATTGCAGCAGGTTTGTTGGCACAGCTAAAAGTCCACAAATCTAAATCAGGGTCAGGCAGGCAGAGGTCAACAATGAGCATGGGAGCATCAGAGAGAAACTATAGGGCAGTCAGGATCTAGGCCAGAGTCAGGGCAAACGGAGTCAGAGACGAAACAGGGTCAGGAAATAGGAAATGAAATGCTCGGTATTGCAGGCAGAGAGGAACAAACAATACTTTGCACTAAGTGAGGCTCTGTGCAGTGTAGTGTGGTCAGTACTCTGGAGATGGTTCCCGCAGTGACCAGAAAGGGAGAAACAGCCATATACAGCTATAAATATATATAAAACCTTTGACACACAAAAGAACTATTTTTAAGGAAATATGACTTATTTTTTCAATTCATATTCCTACCCGGATATAAGACAATTCAATCTCTGACGGACCACTTTTCACTACTTGTAGGTACCGCCCATTTTATGGCGTCAACCTAGAGACTGTGTCTGAGTTTGGCCTTCAAAAACAAACAACATCCAAAATTCTGCATACAGTAGATAGATGTGGATATTCCAAAAACGTTTTTGCCAAAAGCAGTGCAGACTCTTCCTGGAAGGGGCTGTTCCTTTCTTATCTATGTCATGATGTGAGAAACCACTTGTTTTCTCGGATTGGGTTGGGCTGGTGCTCAGTGTGCAGCTTTTAGAGGAACGCTAAGATATTCATGAATGAATCAAAATACAACTTTTGGGTTGTTCTTTGTAAGGAATTAACACTATAATTCACATATAAACTCAAAAAGTTTATTTCACTTGATATACAGTGAGCCCCTTAAGTAAATATGAGGCCTCCATATGTGAGGTTTTTACATCTAATCTAGGCTGCTAGGTCAGGTGAGGGTTTTCATTCGTAAAGTTTTTCACAAAGCCTGAAAACATGCATGTTGATGCGATGACTTCACATTGGTCAGACGTGTGAGCATGCATGGTGTTGCCCCTGTTGGCATGTGTTGTTCCTCATTTAGAAACAACACATACCAACAGGGGCAAACAGGCTGTTGGAGCATTGAATGTTTAGGCTTGCCATGTTTGTTTTTTTAATGAGTAGTTTCCTCCTTATTGATAAAAATAATTATTATAATTTTGCTTAAAGCAATTGTTCCAGGACTTCTTGAATTCAAACTGACGATTTCCCAGAATCATCAGTTTGAGCACAAAATCACACAAATTGATATATAATTTACAAGTTAAGTTCCACATTTTTAAGGGACTTTTACACAGATATTAGCAAAAATTAAAGGCAGTTACTCCATGTTCTTCATCTGTTCTTTGATCCATCTGTTACACAGTACAGTTATATTCTTGCCGTTGCTTTACTCCAATGAAACAAATGCGGGTGCAATTATTATTTTATTCTTCCATCTACTGGGCCAAGATCGTGCAGTACATAAATACATGTTGTTTTTTTTCTTTTCTTTTTAGTTTTGGCACTCACTGTGATGAAAACAACAGCAGTAAAACACAAAGAAGTTGTTGTTACTCTGGCAGCATGCATCCAAGATTTACACACCACAAGCATAAACACAGTCATTTCCATCTGTTTCTCTTAAGACTTTTTTATTCTTTCTTTCTTTCAGGACTTTCCAGCAAAGAGAAGACTGAGCAATAACAAACTGTGGTTGTCAACCATTTCTGCTCTGAAAAACAAGCAGCCTGTGATCCATTAGGTGGAAAGACGTGATGTTAACGATTGTTTTTGCTCCTGTCTTGTGCAATGACTGAAGCCAGGTAATGTATACATGACATGTAAAAGAATGATAGAAAAAATGCAAAATTTCTTACATTAAAGCTGAAGTCAAATATCATAGTTCCAGCCTATGGAGGAAATTGCAATGCCATTTATTTTCTTTCTTTTTATTTATATATAAATATATAAACCTAAATTTCACAGTTTAAACGTTGGGTCTATTGATCTTTTGATAACACAGCAGCGTTTGAGTTATTATAAGGTCAGTGCTGCTTCCCTTATTAGTTGTTTTTTATCTGCAGATTTATTTTTCTCACCACTTTTACACTCCTTTGCCAATATCAGTCCCCAAACAAAATCACAGGTGCATCATGGGAGGAAAATCTGCAAGGATTCAGATTTATTTACATATTTGAGTCAAAAATGTATTGAACTTGAAACTCTAGTTGTGTTATTTTAATGTTTAACTGCTGTCTTTCAATTGCTCATTTTGCAAAATTACACTTAACGAAGTGATGCCAGACCGATCCAAAAACCAGCATCTGAGGAAAGTTTCAGCAGAAATAAAGATGTCAATTTAAGCTCAAATAAGAAAAATATGGCAACAAATTTAAAAAATGTGGAGCTCAACTGTTATTTACATTGTAAATTTATTGCAGATTTATGACCAAAAGTCCGACATCTTTTCTATGAGGTCAAATAAATAAGTCAAAATGTCATTTAAAGTGTCTGCTGGCTTCTAAACCAACTGCCTTTTATTTTTATATATATATTAATTTTTATTTATGACTTGCACATTTTTTGTGTATTTTACAAAGCTAAAAACCAAATTTATCCCCAAAGAGCAATTCAGTTTGAAACAAATGAGTCGCCGGGAGACGAAATAGACATCACCCTTTAATCATTACTCAGTGGTTGGTCAGTCAGTGCAGCTGGTTGTCCTTAAAATGCGAAAGTCTGTATGAAATCAAAATCAAATTAACTGCAACCTCAAGAAAATGTTTGTGACAGTGTTACCCGACTCTTATAATAAGACTGGAAAGCCTTAAAACTTTATTCTTGCAGTAAAGTAAGGAGGTAGGAGTATCATGCTGTGGGCTTGTGCTCTATAACAAAGAAAGAAATTAAAATGTGCGTTTTAATGTAGTAATATTAACAATTCAACTTGAATTTTTGCTATTTTAGTTATTGTTTTAATGTATTTTCATTATTCAGACTGAATTTCACAGTCACTCCCATGCTATATGCTGCTTAATTTAAATTTCCTGTTCAAGTGGGAAACGTCTGTTTGTTGTAGAACTGAGCTGTCAAAGGTTGAACAGTTTCCTCGAAACATGTTTGTCACACACTAATCTGTTTGTTACAACAGGGATGAGAACTTGAGAGTAAAAAAAAGATCACCAGCACCGCTTTTCCCGTAGGACGGGGGTGTTTTTATGGTCCGAAAGCCCCCCAAGGCCACTGAGTCAGCTGAGTCCTCAGTGTTTCCAGTGGGTGCATGCAGAGGTGCAGCTCACAACCCGTTTATACCAAAATGATAAAATAAGACCAAGTCGTTATTACTGATGGTTCTTTGAATTATTTGCGGTATTTTATGGAATACATCGCATTTTTTTTTAGATTTCTCTTGTGGCTATTTAGCCTTTTTCTCTTTTTTTTTTCTTTTTTTAAAGAAAGACGGTGAAGGGTGAGAACAGCATCGCTGTGCTTTTCACATGATGTTTACACAAGAGGAGGCTGGCAGGGTTCTGGAACAGGTTTCAGTGCTTCTTTTTCCTGTACGCCCAGTCTCACGTGCAAACATACACACACTTGTGCTTTGTGACAACATTCAGTCAAGCTCCCAACTTCACAATAGCGAACGCAGGGCCTCGATGATGGATACACGCACAAACCCCTGTGTTAGGATGCAAGAAAAGCAAGAACAGAAAGGAAGAGATGACCTAATACACTCATGATGATGTCAATAAATTCAAAGAATTTCACACAAAAGAATAGAATGTATTTGTTTGGGCTTGCACCATCTGAGTTTCATGTCATAATGTAATGAAAAATCGCTTTAATAATCACAAACAAACTTTAAGAGCAGCATAGTCATGTCCCAATGCCGTCTTTTATCTTGATCTATAAGCTTTTTGCTGAACAGATGGCTACCTCAAGGAAGTAAAATACATCTACATGACATGTCTCTGCTTTTATTGAATTGAAAAGTCATCCAACTGATAAGCCTCACCGGACTGAAAGGAAGTATAAATGCATTTTTATCCTCCGCAGATCTAATAAAGAACTTCAGAAATTTATGGGAGAGGTTACACTGGAAGAGAAGTAGCAATCCTCCCCCAGAGTCCCCTCAGTATCCCCCCCCATCCGTCCCAGAGAGTGGATGTAAAAAGACAACCTTGGGGCGCAGAGACTCAAACAATATAGAAAGCCCTTCCCATTAACTTCCCGCCAATCTCAAAGAAACTTCCTGTTTGTGCAGAAAAAGTTGTTGTCTTTTGAAAAATCTGTCCTTTTGCACTGATCCTGAGGAGTGTGGCCACAGTACAAATTCACATATCCAGGGTCAGCCTCTGGGTCTGTGATTTCCGTGACGCCGAGCAGGAACTGAAAGTTAAGAGCAAAAGGGCAATCTGGAGCCTCACAACCCAGGTTTTACATCTAATCCTGCCTTCTTCCAGTACCAATAAAAAAAGGACAGAACACAGAGTGGATGTGGCCAAACACATGTTGTGTTTTGTTACTCTTTGTCCCTTCAGTCCTCCCACATATGTTTTTGAGTCACAGTTTGGACTCATGCGAGCAGCACTAACAAGACAGGTCCTTACAGGGTGAGAGGTGCCGTAAATATTTAGTGAGCCTTGAATGCGCCACAGGGGATGGTGGGAGAGCTGTCCTTTACACCTACACACCTCACTGGGAAAATACAAAGCCTGTAAAAGTCCCATTACAAGCCCGTTTTGGCCATCTAAAGGTCACATTGCCTGTATGTACTGTAAAGCTACAGACATACCGGGAATGTGACGCACGTTCAAGAGCACGATAAATGCGGGTTCTTTAAGGTGCATGGTGTTCACACTGAACATGTAGGGAGGGGCTTCTTTTAACATGGTTTTTCTACAGTTTATTCCCACATCTACAGTTGGAAAAAGCTTGGTGAGAACCAACTCACAAATCTTGAGAATCTTGCTCCACAGCTTTACAGTGTCCCCTACTTACAGTATTCGCAATTTCGCGTATTCGTAGATGTTTTTTCAGCCATGTGACTCTTGCTGTTCATTACAAAAACTCTGACAGCTCAAGACGCTTGTATCAAACTTTTACGTCCAAAAGAGGTGCTGAGTTTTATCTGCATGGAGAAATGGCATCATCTGACGCAGAAAAAAATCCTGATATGCAGAAGAAGATACTCGCGGAGGATAATTATCAACTGTTTATTACAGATGGAACAGTTTATTATGGATGGAACTGGTCTCTTCTGGAAGAAGATGCTCTACCGCACATATTTGATGAAGGAGGAAGCATGCACTCCTGGTTTTAAGGCACAGAGAGACAGAATAACACTCCTCATCTGCATCATAAACTACGCTGCTGTACTGAATTGAAAAAAAAAAACTCTATGTTGAACAATACTTCAATGTTCTTTATTAAATGTTTTGCAAAGCATGATCAGAAGGGTTTATGATGAGTATGGATCGGTAACAGACATTTCTCAGTCTTTGGGAGGAGGGTCCTCCATATTAGCAGATTCCGGGTATTCTGGGATTTTTCTGGTCCCTAACCCCCGCGAATAATAAAAAAATACAGTAAATGAAAAACTAATTCCATCAGGACAAAAACTCTTCTCCATAGTCAATATTCAAACTCTTGGCCGTACAAAGAATTAAAAGGGACGCCATCCATCTATAACTACCAAATCCGAGTCAAAGTTTCTCCTGGCGTTCAATGATAGTGTGTATTGTACATACAGCCTGAAAACGCTCGTAGAACTTGCGTAGTGTTTTGAACACGTAACTACGCAACACACATTTACATAGTTTTTTTTTTTTTTAATTTTATTGTTAGTGTCAGCTTAAATGATGCTTAAAAGTTTTATCAAATCCATATAAAAATGTATTTTTAGATATTCATTGAAATATTAAATTTATTTAAATTAATGCAATCAATTTTGTTTGATTTATGTGCAATGTTTTTGTACATACAGCTTGTTATGAAAATGTTTGACACTTTTTCTGTTTCCTTCTAAGGTTCAGTCTCAGACACAAGAACGCGGCGACATAAAATATTGCATGTCTTTGTGGTTTGAGGGCTTTAAAAACTGGTCACTCTGTAGCTGGAGAGCAGATTTATTGTGAGAACGTAGCTAATTTTTGGCAAACTTTTCAGTCTCATGGGGAAAATTTTACAAGTGGGAACTGAGGTGGAAGTGGAGCACATGGAATAACGAATGGTATGTGCAAGGCAGCAGAAGTGGTTCAGGAACATGTGGCCTCCTTAGGCTGCAGCAATTTTTCTATTTATTTATTTTTTGCATATAAATGTTAACAAAAAATAATTCAATTACATAATTATTTTTTTGGGCGTCCTAAACAAAATAATGGATTCACAGATAGGTTCCCAGTTAGAAAAGTATTTCCTAAAACAGCAAAAATCTTCATTCTAAACATCATTAATAAAGTCATGGAGAACTTTAACTATGATTATTAGCTTTTTTTATTTTATTTTATTTTATTTTATTTATTTTTACAAAGAGTCCTAACTGCCCCGACTAGATGTTGTTTCCACAGAGTCTGATTGAGTTTTTCTAGTTTTGGAAACTTTTAAAATAAGTTATCCTGTAGAACTAAGTTTGCAAAATACAAATTAAGATTTGACTCTTGCTCATTTAAAGCCATATATGTTTTTAAAAAAACTGCTAAAAGCAAAAATACATATTGTCTATTCATTCTCATCTGAATTCAAGCTGCACGTTTTTTTATGAGTTGGAGACTTTAAGATAAGTTCTGTAACACCTCAACAGTAAAATATGATCTTAAAGGGACAAATGCATGAATTTCTCTGCTCTACTTTCTGTACCTCCAGCATTCTGTGAGGAGTAATTGGGATCTTTTAGCCCAATGGCAACTATTTGAAGCTAGAGAAAACCTATCCAAAACATGCAAACTCCCTGCAAACAGGAAAGACCTGGTCAGTATTAGTTTTTGAAGTCAGAATATCTTGCAACAAATCCACAAAAGCAGATTTTTTCCCCCATGCACACATATATATATATGATGAGAAACGGTGTGACCAGAGACTCACACAAATTGGGGAATTGTACTGACAAGAGTCTGGCGATACAATATGTATCGCGATACCCCGCTCATAATACAATATTTATCACAATTTATCCCAAGGCTGTACATGAACAAGTTTTCACTTTCTTTAAATAGTATGATGTATGATGGTGCCTTACCTTTTGGCAAATCGAGAAAAATTTGCTCTTAAAGGGTACAAACAACATTTTCTATAATAAAATGTTTTTCCACCATAAGAAAAACAATAAGAGTGCAAGAATAATATTGCCGTGTCTGCATTTTAAATCAAAGTATTGCAAATCATTTTTTTCCCACACCCTTAACAACAATACTAACAGATAACGAAGCCGCTTGCGAGACACATACCACACTCCATACAGACAACCCACGATCACTCTTCAACCACAGTCTACACTCAGGAATTATTCCTTGGAGAGAATTGGAGCATGATGGGAATAGCTACGCTGAAAGGTAAAAAGAGCTGAGCCATGTGTAGCCTCGTCTAAAATTTAACTTTCAGACTAAGAATTATAAAACAATTAATCAAAAGTAACCCCTCATTTTGAAAGATGATTTATTAAAAACAGGCAATATTGTTAAAAATATTCTCTAATGGTTAAATAAGTTATTGTTCATTAAAATGTAAAGTTGCAAGATTCATAAATAAGTTCATTTAAAAAAAAAAGGGAAAACATTTGTTAACAGTATTTAAACTGTTTCTTTTATTTTCTGTGGATTCTTGTTTATTTATCAAGTTTTTCTTTGCAATCTCATTGCACATGTATATTGTTTTTCTACCTAACATGTTTATGTCAATCTTTCGGTTCTGGATGCTTATTGGATGAAGTGATTGCTCTGTCCAATCAGAAGTGATGAGGTGTGTGCTTAGTAAGCTTAGGTCTCACGTAGCAGGAGAACAGAAAGACGTGCAAAGGAGTAGGAAGCCGATCAACGGTGACCAGTTTTGCGTTCCAAACTAAAATAAGTTGATGCTGAGTCTACTTACTTTGTTGTGGAAACACGGTACATGTAAGTACTAAATGTCTGAGCTTGTTACGATGTGTGTAAACCATGCATTTGACTGAGAATATGTACGCTAATTGTGCATAGCATTAGCGCGCTAGCAGTGAAGCTAATTTTTGAAGCAAGTGTCATATGTTAAGTATGTTATACTTGAAATATAATTTTTTTTGGGAGACTAAAAGACACTTTTATACAGTGGACCAGAGGAATCCAGTCTCTTTGGACCCTGTTGGTGAACTTTGAAGTACTCCATAAAAGATTCGGGCTGCTAACCAGAAGGGGGGCCTGTCCTTCCATGCCGACTCCTGTTCCTGTCCAGCTCTGCTAACCACGTGCGAAACCCATCTGAACATCTACGTCCTCCATCCATTAAGTTGAAGGATTCGTGAGTACGTGCACATGTTTTATTTGATCTGCTTGCTTTGCAAGTGAAAGGGCCATTTTGTTTTAGGCCACAACGATCCCAAGCAACGATTCAGGCCTGCAACTTTAACAGAATCACTAAGAACTGAAAAGAAAGAAAAAAGGGAAAAGAATTTGGAAATATCTATGTAATTGAATTGTGAACATCTGCAGAATCATATTTTTTGTTTAATACTTGCACTAAAGTTTTACTATTTTTTTAAATCAAGACTGTGTTGTATTCCATTTATTTTATTTTGCAAAAAGAAAGTCAATTGTATACAAACTAATTTTTCTTAGTAGGAAGTTAAATTTAAATTAACTCTTTTGTTTTTCCTGCTAAGTGGAGGCACCGCCAAATCTATTAATCATACATTTAAATTAGTCTAAAAACCCTTTATAATTTGGAAATTTAACTTGTATCTCCTGTTTGTTATATTAAAGTTTAAATATAAAGTACCCAGGACCCCACCCATAGTATTTTTGCCAATAAGTGAAGAATAATAATTAGTTACATGGGATGGGTGTTACACATGAAAGACAGAAAGGTCCCTGTGTTGTGAGCCACAGCTTTACTCCACAATGCATAGATGCATGGAAATATGCAATGGGCTTTTTGCTGAAAGATCCTCTCCAATGAAAATTATGTTTTTAACATGTTCTTGTGGCATTTTTTGGACAATGGAGGACATAACGAACTAAGCTCAAAATTGTCTTTCCGACTATTTCTTCACTCAAATTGTTGTGAATCAGGAGAACACAAAAAAAAAATTGCAGTTTGAAAAATATTGTACACTGGGTGAGCCACGTTCTACAAGCTCTCAGCAACAGGGAGGAAAAGGCTGTTATGATGAAAACTCATGGGTACATTTCTAATGAACTGCTATGCAGGAACTACAGTACGTCCTAGAAAACAATGCTTTTTTTTGTGGATACAAACGGCATAATCATAATTAAAAGATCCCTGGGACCACTTCTATAATGGATCAAAAGATGATCGGAGTGGGTCTGCCCAGAGTCCTCTGGAGCCGTTACAGTCCTTTAAATGAGCCAATGGAAATTCTGGACTAGTTAATCTTCATGTGCTACTCAAACAAATGCAGAGCTACAAACTGTTTGAGCATTTTGTCTAAGCAAACACAAATCTCGGTTCGAACCAAGAACTAACCAGAATAAAGCAAGAAGAAAAACAAACAGAACTCGTCCTGCTAGTCCTGATATATCAATCGTCTGCAGCTCCTCATTGCAATACAAACATACCTTTTCTACAAAACATATGAACTTTTTCATGATTCCTGCTTCTTTAGATTCATGCTATTATCTCATTTCCAATCATGTGACTTTGTTTCTCTGTGGTTGCATTTAAATACTTTTTTGAGGGGCTGGGTATCTGTAAAACCACTAAACTGATTAAATTAAACTTTCCTAAAGTAAGGATGCCACAGCAGCTCACTTCTGTACCCCATTTTGAATAAACATGAGATTTTAACTCTGGAGAACCCCAAGGGGTCAAATTTGGCCCCTATTTTTTTTTTTCATTTATTTTTTTATTGTTTTAGTTTCTTTCTCCTCTGTAAATGGTGGCAATTATAAAGAACAGACAAAATCAAACTGTGAAATTAATTCTGAAAGCTAATAAGAACTTTGTTTCTCGGGTTCTGCAGGGTTAAATTAACTTTATTCTTAATTTCTTTTTTGCCATAATGCCACTCTAAAACCTTGACTTCTTTTTGGAAAACTATTTTCACACGACTAAAGAGTTTTATGGAACAAAACTGGAACTTTAACTATAAATTTTAACAATAGAGTTTTTCTGTTAAAAGTGTTTCTTGAGCAAAAATGAAGACAAAAGCTTTAAAAGAAAATCACTTTATAGATTTAAATATATATTTGGATTTTTTACAAACAAAATTGTTTTTTGTTAAACGATGAAAAAATATACATGAAGCTAAACCTAAATATTATATAGTTTTGACTTGACGAAAACAAAAGTCAGAATTTCATGACATGATCTGAATTGCGTTCTTAAGAAAAAAAAGAAACGTGATGCTTTTTTTTTTTCTCCCAAGTAATAATTTAAACCATCAGCTCTCCAAATAGTTGGCTTCAGTGTGAAGGTTTGTGTCAACCTGATATATTTTCCCACTTCCTTGTTTTTCCGTTTTCCAATTTTTAGCCTTTAAGCCGAGCATGTGATCCTCCGAGAGATACTGTAAATCCCAGAGGATAAACTGAAATCTTTGGCAGTGCCTTAAAAGGTAAAGTTGAGCATTTTTCATACTCTTGAGCTGTCAAAATGCAGCAGAAATTGCAGTGATTGGTGGAAAAAAGCCATTCGTTTTATCAGTTCCACCTGTGCCTCAGCTGCTGTGACAAGTCCAAAATGCTTTCCATGCGAGAATAATAAGAAAACAAATGTCAGACGGAGAACATTAGGAATATTTTAAGTTCACTCGTTTATTCAGAAAAAAACTATAATGCTCATTAGAAGCAAATGTGTGTAGACTATAGGTTCCAATACATGAGAGAATTACACATTTTTTGGCAGGAATTGTGTTGATCTGAGCCTAATTTAAACCATATGCAGACTGAAATTGTTAGTTACTCAGCTTCAACGATATGAAGTATGCAACCTGAACTTTTATTTTTAATTATGCAACAAGAGCACATCTCTGATCCAGAATCCGAGGATCTTTCTTTAGCCCTCACACAGGATTGTGTTTCCATAAACAGGTGTGTAGGGTGGCATTTTACCGCCGGTGTTGTTGTGCCACAAAAAGCTTGTCCTTCCCCGCAGTGCTCCGCGCTACCAGTAATTACCTCAATTCATTCTACCGCAGCTTAAGTGCTTACACAGCTAATCTTGTTAGCCTGATTTGATTAGCAAGAACATCGCCCACTATCACACCTCCGGGGTACACTTGAGATGGAGCCTCGTCCTGGCCTGACTCACCGATAGAGATCGTCCAAAATCTTTGTGGAGTTTCACAACATTATTTATGTTGCCAATCAGCCAACTTCAAATAAATATCAGTTATCTGAAAAGGTATGATTACAAGTATTTTTATTATATTTCCAACATCATTTTCGCACAACAAATAGTCATTTTTAAATCTCCAACATCTGTTTGTGCTGCTTGTCAAGGAATGTAAATCACTGTTGCAGAAACGGGTGTTGCAACAACATCCTGTCCCCACTGAGAAATATTTGCTTTGTGGAAAATGCAACCAGAGATTCGATCCTAGGAACATAATTCTCCGCTGGCTTCCTGAAAGGTCCCATGGGTCAGATGTGGAGGGGTGATAGTTCTTGTGACAGCAGACCGCAGGATGCGGTGCAGATGCTCCCCGGTGTGACGGTGTTCTCTCAATTCTTATCATCTGCAGTAACAGGAGATAAAATAGAAGCTCGTAATTCACATCAGGTATTGCACGGCGTACGACATGGAAATCTTTCCAACGTGATCATTCTCCGCTGACATGGTTACACCTGAGTGAGCAAAAGTCACCGAACAGGCTGTCCACTCCCCCCCTGAGTGTTTGTTTTCCCTTGCTTCCCTTTTAACTCTCTTTTTTTTCGACTCTGCGGCTGCTGAAAGTGAGTGTTTAGCGGATGACAGCCAAGCTGTCTCCTCCATCATAATCCTTTTCCCATGACAGCCCACATCTCAACACCTTTCTTGGCCCCACGAAGAGAGAAAAGAATAGAAAGGGAGAAAGAATTTTTGCAACCAGTCCCTAAAAAAAGACATTCCTTCGGAACACAGATGGATTGTCTAAAGCGTGCGGGCTTCAGATTCCTTCCCTCCATACCAGAGGCCATACGTGAAGCTATTGCCTCAACAGTCGAGCACACGATGAGTTTCTTTCCAAAACAAACTCCTCCAACAAGATGAAGATTTTCATATTTCTGCTTACGTCTCACACTAACAAAACTGCGAGAGAAGAATAAGGTTGATAAACGAGGGACAGCTGAATCCCACACTGCAAAACAGGAAGTGTTCCCCCACTCTCTGTCAGTCCTCAAAAACATGCGCCCTCATTCAAACCTCGAGCCAGCTTGTTGCAGCTATTAATACTCTGCGATGACAGGCCTAATCACGACGGGAGCCTTTCAGGATGAGGGACAGGGGGCTGTCATGATGACAAGACATTAAAGACATGACTGTGTCATGTTCACTCAATCGAGAAGCGGCATCAGAGTCATTATAGTGCATCGAGAAATTTCAAAATAAAAGCGTGTGAATTCAAATAAGCAAAATAAAAGGGAGGAGTGGTGATTTTGGGGTAAGGTCTTGTTTTTCTTTCGTTGCTGTTGGTCAAAGTGGGATGGGATAGATGTCTGGCTCCAGCGTCATTCATTCATTCATCTCCCCTCTGAGAGAGAGAGAGAGACAGAAAGAGGGAGTTTTTGGGGGTGGGGAGGGGGTTGTGAGTGTGTCAGGCAGTATCCCTGCTCGTCTCGCTCCAGCAGCTAAGTTAAATCAGAGGCAGTCACTGGCACTCTGCGGTGGTCTCCCTATCTCACAGAAAGCATCAACAAGCTCTCGGTTGAGCCGGCACCACAGGTAAGAACTCACACAGCCTCCTACTCGTGGAAATGTTTGAGAAACTTTGACAAAAAAATAGGACTAATCTAAAATGAATGCTTTATTTATTTCTCTTCAAACTATTCAGTTAGTTTCCTGACGTAAAATGAATTTGAAATAATTCAAGCACTTATCTTGAAAGTCCTAAAAATGACTCACTGGTTGCTGTTTTTGTGTAAAAGTTTAGCAACTTACATCTTTCAATAATTGACAGTAAGAAGAAGCCAAGGGGGGCTTTTTTTTAGCCTGTTAAAACTCAAAAAAGTTATTTTCCTGATTGAAGAGTCACTCAAAGTCCTCGCTTTTGAACAGAAAACTGGAGAGAATCAGGTGGATGTTTATGGAAGAGACACTCTATGTTTGCGAAACAAAAGAAGGAAACTGCTGCAAATATGAGATGTTGGAACCTGAGGATGAACATAAAACAATCAGAAAAATGTATTTTTGAACTTCTGGGACACTATATAAAGCTTTCTTTTGGATTTATGTGATTTTATTTTAAAAACAGAGAAAAAACTCAAATAGATTCTAATAAAATACTATCCTGCAAACTTATTTAGTAAAAAAAAAAAAAAGTGTAATCTGAAGCAAAATGTCTGTTCCACTGCCTTTATTTAATGTCCTTTAATGAAAGTGACACCTTGTGAGTTGAGATTAAGGAGGAAGTGAGGCCACGCTTCAGAAGAGGCGCACTATTAAACACCCGCATTATTAATCTAAAGGGAGTAAATTACGCTGTCTGTGCAGGTCTGAAAGCTGCATGGCTCATTGGTGGACTGAGGTGCTGAACTTGTGCTCCTGTGGTATGTTAAAAGGTTGGTAAAAGAGGGAGGCACTTATCGTTGCAGAACTTCCTGTGGCTCAAATGGCGTTTAAACGAGTGGATGATCAGGAGGGTGGAAGGCTTTGGTCGTGCACCGAGGTAAACCTTCCTTCATAATGCGATGGTATAAATCATTAACTCCATCAGGCGGACTTTTAGTGGCTCTCTCTATGGACGGCCAGATGGTGGTGCTCCTGTCAGAGCCTGGAATAGCTCAGTTGTCAGGAATCTCCGAACGTCTTCGCTGTTTGTCGTGATCCCATGCAGGAAAAGCCTTCATTTAGGAGTCTGCAACTTTCAACTCTTATTCAAGTAGATTTCTCACAGAATCGTCCTTCACCCTTTAAAAAATTAGATACTGATTTGTACATATCATACTGTTACTACTATGAAAGGAATTGTTGTTAATATTTGCATGAAACACCCCCCCTCACAAACATTAAAGAAATTAATTTTTTTAAACTTTTGACAGAAGTTCCTTTCAAAATAAAACACCCTGTTACATATGATCATCTCAAGTGCAGCAAAAGTATAAGTAAAAAATGTAATATTAGCAATAATTAAATCATAAATAGTCAATTTTTACCTGTTGTTGCTGCATCTCTGCCAGAAATGTAAATTTAACAAATCAAAGAAATCTTCCACATTTTTTGAACACACTTAAATTTCCTTACTTTTTTACAAATAGAAAATTCCTTTAATAATGTAGTGTGCCTTAATACTGATTGTGCTTATTGACACTGATTTTTTTTGTATTCAGGACAGGATGCACAAAAATGTGTCAAAATGTTGCAGTCCCACTTGTGATACATACTGACCTACAACTGTTAAATTTGTGTTTGTTTACTTTTTTCCCCTTTAGTACTTTCTCACCTCTTACTTTATAGTTACTTTTTAACATTTAGAAATGTTTTTATTTACCTTTAATAAAAGAGCTACAATGGAGGGTAAAAGAGCCACATGTGGCTCCGCAGGTTGCAGACCCCTGAAATAACCCAAACTAGGATGTTTTTACATGGGATGTTAGTGCTATTATGTCAGTCAGGAGTCAGAGATGTTCTCAAACTTCCTTCAAATCCTGACTTTATTGTTCACATTGTGTTCAACCAACGCAGGGCCCCATCGCCTCTTGTCTTGTCTCAGAGGATGCAGCTTGCTCCTGGATCTTGTGAAGTAGATGTTTACCTTCCTGTCTGTGGTCACCCGGGGGTTTATGGCGGCCATTCAGTAATGTGCCATCTCACACTGGACGCAGGAGCACATGATAACCTGCTCTCTGCAACCTTTACCAGCTTTGCCTTTCTAATTGGGCTTTCCTACGTCCATGCTTAACCGTAGCTTTTGTGGAAAAGTACTGAAGGGTATACGTTTAGCAACCTTTATTCAAAGCAACTTTTGGTCATTGGTTAACCCAGGGGTCTGCAACCTGTGGCTCTTCGGCCAAACATAAAATAAGTCAGGGAGATTGCTGACTCAGCCATGTCGACCATCTGAGTTAGCAGCTTTCTGCTAACCAAAACTACATAAAGAAAACAAATAAACAAAGCTAGCAAACTGAGACTATACGTAGGACGAGAACGCCTGCTGTTGGATATCCTCTCGCACTTTTAAGGTTACCTAAAGACTGTGGCGCTCACATCGGAGCCGTAACGCTAGCGGTGTGAGCCCGGGGTAAGACCACTTAGGACAAAGAGGGGGAAAAAAAACAACAAAAATAAATAAATAAAAGAAAAAAAATAACAATTTATAAAAGGAAGGATTAGTTAAGTAGCATTTAGATTATCTAATTGTATAAATTAATGGCTGAAGTGAACATAAATGATAAACTGTGTAGGATTTTACATCCCAGTTGCTCTGAAGACATCTTGTTTGCTCATATACCTCTAGAATGCACAGATTTTGTTTGCAAATCAATCTTTTATGAGTTAAAACCACATATTGTCTCATGCTGCACAACAATGGTAACTAGCTGCACTGAGGTGATCCTGTTTGGAACAGAGCATCTTTTATTTTGAAAATAAGCCATTTGAGCTTCTGCCAAATGTAAAAAAGAAAAAAAAATCACATTTTTATAAGTTTGCTTTTATTCGTACCAAAAATTTAACATAAGTCATATTTATTTTTAAAAATAAAAGAAGTTAATGAATGTAAATCCAAATTTCTTAAAGGCTAAAGTAAGACTATATGGCTCCTTTTAGGTTTTGACCAGTAGAAAACAAGTTCAAATGGCTCTTTTACTGTTAAAGGTTGCACTAAATGTAAAGAATATAAACACTGGAGCTCTGTGCTAAAGGGTCAAAGAGCATTGTTGGAGTTTTGTCCAATAATATCATGACTGTTTGAACCAGAAAAGGCTAGCTCTTCCATATTTCCTTCCAATAAAATGACATTATTTATATTATGAGGTCACTTTTAACCTTTTTATTCAATTTGACATTAGAAGTCAACATCAAAAAATCTTCTGGAACTTATGCACATTTGTGAATGTTCACAGGGGAAAAAAGATCAGGCTCAGTAAATCCAAAACAATAGGATCTGTGCAGGAAACTTGCAGAGATATTCCATTATTATGTTGCCCTTGGCACTCCCATGTCTTCCATGCATGACGGTCCTCGTTCCCCTCTGCAACCTACCGCCACAGCTCCAGTGGATGTCTTTCTGCGGAAAATAAAGGCATCCTTGAGTCTGAGGTCAAATAGTTCCAGAGTAAAGAAGGGATCAGACTGTATTAACGCCAGCTATAGGCTCCAGGAGTTAGGAATGTTTTTTTAATCTTGACTTGAATATTCTTGTACCTAAAGCTTGTAATAGGAGATATATTATTTTTTTCTCAACAAAAAGGAGGTATGGAAAAAATTTATAGCACTTGAATGCCATCTTGTGGCCAAAAACTCGCTTTTTTTTGGTCAAATAATAGAAAATGTGTCTTATTTGAGCCCTGGCAGATTTTTACTATTAAATAATTGTTAAAAATAAAAAAAGAATGTTTTCTAATAGTTTTAGAGTGCTCTTCTTATTTAAAATGCAAAGCATAAGCATATTCGTGTTTTTTTTTTTTTTGCATTCACAAACATGTTTTTTACAAGTAATTAGTCTTTTAATAGCAACAATGTTTAGTATATTTTCCATTAACTACGCTAATGACATCAAGTTTTTTTTTTTATATGAAGACTATCAGCAGATGAGAGAGGAAGAGGGGGGTCTGTTTTAAAGCCTGCTTCTATAAATGAACCAAAAAAGAAAAAAAAACTTGCCCGGAGGCAAATTTTCTGCAGCACGCAGGTTTGATTTTCTCACAGAGAGAAGTTTCCACGGAGCCGAATCCCCGCTGTCCTGTTTGTTTAGGTGTGCGCTGATTAGAAGTTCTCATGCTGTGTACAATGTATCTCTGCACACCAAGGGTTTGAAACGTGACATGTCTTTTACAGTGACTGGAGCCTCACAGCTCTCTGCTTGTTTCCTCCCCGCTTTCTTTCCCTCAGAACCTCCGTGTTTTTAATGGTGTTGTTATCCAAGCTCGCACTTTGCCGTGCAGCCGTAATTAACACAGGTCATAACACAAAGCATAAATATTCTCCTTCTGGGCTTCTGTGAGTCCAGCCAGACGGACGAACCATTTGATAAACTCTGCAGACTTTTACTGTCGCTGTCATTAGCCGAGAGGCGATTTAGAGAAAGAGGATGTCTAAATAACGATCGTTCAGAGCAGCATTTTTGGAATAACATGCAACATCTGTTTTTCATGGCTTTTTATTTTACAGAAATAATGTAAAGCCTCCTTTAATGTGCAGGTCTTTAATGAGCTGGTGTAGGGTGAGCACTTTCATGGCCGCTCGTGTGGATTTATGGAGCATGCCGGCAGTAATGACGGCTCTTCTCCGGGACTGTCTGTGACATTTTTGTTGTTTCTTTTATAGGATCCTCTGAGGCCCTCGCCCAAGGCCTGTATCAGTCGCCACAGACACACCCCGCCGACAGGGCCCCCTGCTTAACAGTCCCAGGATTTTGGCACTAAAAAGAGAAGAAAAAAATGCAGAATCAAACGGCGGGAGCGACAGAAGGGATAAACCTGACATGTGGCATGTCTGGAAGCCACAAATTCATCTTCACCCTGGTGCCCATCGTCTACAGCTTCAACTTTATCATCGGCATCATCGGAAACACCATGGTGGTGGCTGTCATCTACTTCTACATGAAACTCAAAACGGTGGCCAACATTTTTGTCCTCAATCTCGCCATCTCAGACCTCACGTTCCTCATCACTCTGCCCATGTGGGCGACGTTCACTGCCACAGAGTACAACTGGCCCTTTGGAGGGTTTCTGTGCAAGACCAGCGCAGGAATGGTCATTTTTAACCTGTATACCAGCATCTTCTTCCTCACTGCTCTCAGCATGGACCGATACCTGGCCATCGTGCACCCTGTGCAGTCACGGCGGTTTCGCACTGTGGCGTACGCACGCATCACCTGTGTGGGGATCTGGCTTTTTGCCTTCGTCCTGAGCGTCCCAACAGCCCTCACCAGGGACGTCCATGACATCGAAAACCCTCAGACCACCGTGTGTGCTATCCTGCACCCAAAAGTCGAAAACACAAAGAGGCTGAAAGACCTCCTTTTGGCTATTGGTGTCCTGAAAAGTCTGCTGGGTTTCCTGGTGCCCTTCATCATCATCATCACCTGCTATTGCCTCATTGGCCGGGCACTGCTGCGAGTAAAACATATTCAGAAAAACTCCCGCTCCCGCGATGATGAGGTGTTGCGGATGCTGGCGGCAGCAGTCCTGGCCTTTTTCCTGTGCTGGGCGCCCCATCAGGTCTTCCACCTCATGCAGCTGCTCACCCAGCAGATCCTGGTGGAGAACTGCACCATGCTGGAGATCATCGACACCGCCATGCCCTTCACCATCTGCATCGCCTACTTTAACAGCTGCGTGAACCCCATCGTCTACGGCTTCGTCGGACGCAACTTTCGCAAAAACTTGCTGCGCCTGCTACGCTGCTCTCCAGGTAGACCGGCGGGGCCCCACCCAAGCATCAGCTCCAAGATGAGCGCCCTGTCGTTCCGTGCCTCTGAGGCACTGAGCCTTACGGTCAAAAGTAATGTCTCCACTGATGTTAAGTGACAGTCAAAGGGAAAGCAAGACACAGGGTACAGTTTTGCTCTCAGCACTCCCGCAGCCTCATGGTTAAGGGGCGATGGACAGAGATAACACCACGCTGTATTACCAAGCACCGAAGCATTCATAATGCTTTCAAATGGGGCATCTGTCAGGCCCATTAATATGCTGCAGATCCACTCCATTTGAACATGTCAACTTCCCCCAAAACAGAGAATCTGTAAAATTGTACCATGAATAATATGTTATTTATATACAGATGTGCACGTTTACCTGGATATCCTCCTCCTTCATTTAGATGTGCCGTCTGACATGTTTTCTCAGCAAGACCTTTGTAAATTGTAAAAGCTGATCGTGCTGAAGTGTCAAAGATTAAGAAACTTTGGCAAGTGGCCACTTCCAAGAAAAAGTCCATGTAAATGTGCGTTCAAAACTCTGACGTTAATGTATAGCTACGTAAGCTTCTAAGACAGTTTTCTGGCTCTACAAATGCTTGGCCAATGATCATCCATTACAAGTTAATCGAGGTTGAACTTTGACCAATCAGAGACTTGGATTTGATAGCGATAAATAGATGGCAACCCTATTAATTCACGGAAGTGCCAACCGTTGAGAAATTCCTCATCTTCTGGCTCCAAGTCTGTCATATCAGAACAGAGAAGTGAAAGAGAAAGCCTAGAGCAAGATTCCAGAGATTTCAACATTTCGCATTTAGCGTCTTTCAAGGGACATGCGCTAGAAAAAAAGTAGAAAAAAAAAGACAAAGAAACCCATCCCTGCTTGTCCAGTGTGAAAACCAAAAGCCAGGCATGTCCAAAGTCCGACCTGTGAGCCAAGTGTGTCCCGCAGTCAAATTTCCAATAGCCTGAAGGCTCCTTTCATAAAATCAACAATCCATACTGTAGCTCCCAGCACTTTCTAAAAACTGTGTGTGCGATTGCTCAATTGTAATTGGCTAAATTAAGTTTTCATTTTGACCATTAAGAGGTGAAACATGCTGTGAACGACAAGCTAACTGGGAATGAACAACGCAAAAAATTGACAGTGATTTCAGTAAAAACCTATTTTGTTGTATTTGTTCTAGAGGAAGAAATGAAGGAAAAGTTTTGCAATTGCATCAAAAATGTTAATTAAATGGTTGGATAGGCAACTCCCAGCTTGGAGAGCCGCTGTGTCTGCATGATTTTCAGATATCTAAGCCCTATTCATGACTGATTACTAGGGGTATGTATTGGCAGGAGTCTGGCAATACGTGTCACGATACATTTCACGATATGTTCCAAGACTTGCCGTGCTATGCTGCCAACTAGTGGTCGGAGGATTTGGTGGAAAAAGTAAGACACTGAAGGACACTCATAAATAATTAATTAAATGTCGTCTTGTCAACAATTTGAATCAATAAAGGTATCATCAAGCAAAAATATCCACGAGGCCTGGAGTTGCCTACCCCTGATTTAAATATAATGGTATTTAAATATTTAAAAGAATGTCACGACGAATGGTTGAACCTAACACATTTCCACCTCACCAAATCTGACCCTCCTTGCAAAAAATGTGGGCACCCCTGCCATAGACTATACAGCTCAAAAACACGCGGTCAAATACCAGTGAAAACTCCCACGACATCTGTTGCATGCTCCCCCAGCAGCTCCATATATTCCCTTTAGTCTTGTGTTGGAAACCTGAACAGACTTTCACACAACTGTAACATGAAGTGGACTTGTGCCTGTCTTGTTAGATGTTACTGACATCTTCTGTGCTCCTTGTGAAAACTGTGCATGTGGAAACATCTGGGAGTGACACACAATCAGTGTGACACAAACGGCTGAGTGATTTTTGTGAAAAATATTTAAAGGTGTTGATGCATTTGGTTTTTTTTTTACCGTGCAAGTGTACATTTTGTGTATATATGTTAGAATAAAAGAAAACAATAATAAAAAAATAAATAAACACACGCCTGAGATCTTTTTTTTTCGTTTTTGCTAACCAGATATAAAAAAAAAAATTTTTACTAGACAATAATCAAGTGACCTTGACTCTCCCAAATAGTATTAATCATTGACTAATCATCAGGTGAGACCTTGTTTCTTCTCATAGTTCCTAAAATAACCGCTGTACTGTCGCATCTCTGACTGGGATTGGTGGAAGGACGGCAGGCGGGGGGGTTATAAGTCCTGTCCACAGCAGAGGCCGGCTTCACTGCCAACATGAAGGTCCTGCTGTTTTTTGGACTGGTGGCTCTTGCCCTGGCTGACGTCACTCGATTTGAAGGGTAATTTTTTTAACTTTTTGTTTAGTGAATGACTCTGCGGTTAATGGACTGCCACATATGGCCAAAAAAAAACCTCAATTTTTCAGTTAAATTTTATTTATATAACCCAATATCACAAAAATTCCTCACAAAAAGTTGCATAACATAGTTTAGAGTTGCTTGACTTGCTAAAAAATTTAGCTCATGAGGGAGTTAAAATCCAGTTAAATAATTATTAGTGAGCCTGTTTTTAAAAAATATTTACGTTACTAGGATGCCTCAAAAATATAGCCAAAGGAAAATAATCAACCAAAATTATCAATTACAATTCTTCTTCATTTTTTTAAACTGTACATGAAAATTTGTTATTACTCTAACACTCATCACACGCTCACACGACAACTGCTCCGTTTCTGTCTCACTCAAACAGGCTCTGACTAAACTGCCAAAGAGTCACAGCTCAGTTTTTTTTTGCTCAACAGAGAAAAAGTCCTCCGTCTGAAGCCTGTCCTCGCTGAACATGTGACCCTCATCAAGGATCTGGCTGAGAGCATCGAAGTATTAGCCTGCACATTAGTAGATCTTAGGCCACACAATTCCATTTAGATGGAATAAACATGTTCTGATGCTGATGTGTTGGGCTTTGGTGCCACCTGCAGGTGGACTTCTGGAGCCCTGACAGTCCTGAGCTGGTGACTATCGACATCGATGTGGACATCCGTGTGCCCGCCAAGTACCTCTCCCTGGTGTACACCACCGTGGGTCAGAGCGGCATGGAGCATGAGTAAGTGACCAGATAAAGAAACAAAAAGGCTCTTCCTCATCCAGGTGAAGCTAAAACAACAAAGTGTCATTTAGGACTCTCATCGATGACGTTCAGGTTGCCATCAACCGCCAGGCTGACAACGGGATCAGTCCTAGAAATCTGCACAGCTACACCAAGTACAACACTTGGGACACTGTAAGGATGTAAAAGAGTACATTTGTCATATTGTTTTATCTGTTTTTTATTTAAATATAATATTAACCAATTTGAACTCCCTCCAGATCCTATCCTGGATCAACACCATCGCCTCCTCCAACCCCAGCCTGATCAGCAAGCAGGAGATCGGAAACACGTTTGAAGGACGCCCCATGACTCTCCTCAAGGTATTTGAAGTTCACACACAAGCTGAAAATCAACCTTCTTCAGGCATTGCACCAATAAATCTAACAAAAGTTACCTTTTGACAACCACAGATTGGCAAATCCTCTGGCGCTACTAAGCCGGCCATCTTTATGGACTGCGGCATCCACGCCAGAGAGTGGATCTCTCCTGCTTTCTGCCAGTGGTTTGTGAAAGAGGTAACAATGACCCTCAGATATTTATTGCAGGGATTTCCTCGGGTGCTTCTTTCATAACAGCAGAGAATTGTTTTGAAATCCTCCGCAGGCTTTGGAGACCTATGGCAGTGACTCTCAGATGACCAGCCTGCTTGACCAGATGGACGTCTACGTCCTGCCCGTCTTCAACATCGACGGCTACGAATACTCACACAACTCTGTATTTAACCTCCGCTTTCTAACCTAAATTTATAATCCAGTGATTCAATTTAATCATCAAACTGCATGTCTGTCTTTATCCTTTTTTGGAACCTTGCAGAACAGGATGTGGAGAAAGACCCGCTCCAAGCTTTCTGGAAGCAGCTGCCTTGGAGCTGATCCCAACAGGAACTTTGATGCCGGCTGGTGCAGTGAGTGCAGTCATATTGATCACACTATTATGGACTTAAAGGTTGTAAGTAGGGCTGAGTTAATAAAATTGATGAATCGATTTGAATCGATTTAAGCTTAGTAGATCAATTGTTGATTCATAAAAATATTTATTGATTTAAAGTCTGCTAGCTTGATGCTACCGTTTAATGGAATTTCCCATTGGACTAATGCTAACGCCCGGTCAACGTGACTAAATGAACATCTTTATTTACTCACAGGCATAAATAAGGTTACTAATATAGTGTGATCGCCACCTATTGGCCAAATTGAAACGCCCTCCAAGAGAAGCAGAATAATGTTTATAATGTTAATGATCTATGCATTTTTGTTAGAATTTCTCCTGATAAAGCGTGCAATATTGCGTGGAAATTATAATTGATACCCAGCCCTACTAGCAAGTCTTCATTTTACTCTTACAAGTTAAAACAAAAAAATGTTTTTAATCTGTCTTGAATCCCTCTTCCTGACAAATAATTTTGGAGAATTAAATTCATGAAGGGTTTTGTCTTCGCAGCCGTCGGAGCCTCCAGTAACCCCTGCAGCGACACCTTCTGTGGCTCCACCCCCGAGTCTGAGATCGAGGTCAAGAACGTGGCTAACTTCATCCGCAAGTACAAGTCCTCCATCAAAGCCTACCTCACCGTCCACTCCTACTCCCAGCTCCTTCTCTTCCCCTACTCCTACTCCTACAACCTGGCTGCCGACCACAGTGAGCTGGTGAGTCGCGTCGTCCATCAGACAATCATGACTCTTTATATTATGAGGAATAGTTTTTCAACTTGTGGGCCAAAAAGGCAAATGCCTGGAGTGTGTAAGAGAAAGAGAAAGAAATTACATGGAATCTTCATGCGTGTAGGAGGGCCGGATTCGGGCCCTAGTTTGCTCATCCCTGGTTTAAGTTTTCTCAATCACCGTTCACGTCTAAGTGTGAACAATCATCCAAATGTGTTTCAGAAACATTGCAGAGTAGATCCTATCTAGAGGCTACACTTCTTCTGCCGCAGATTCTTTATTCCCCTTGGCTTTCTTTTCCTCTCGCTGGGGTGTTCAACGCTCCACCTCTCCCTCCACCCGATGCAGATCACACATCTCTGTGATTAAGGCTCTCTTTATGCACTCCAAACAACAAAAGAACTCCATCACCATTCATCCGTGCCCTCAAAAGTATAATTTCCTGCCTGTGCATTTCTTTGGAGATTTCATTTCCTCTTGTAACTGGCTCAAGCTTTGTGTAACTTTTTTTTTTTTTTTTGCAATATCTGGAAAAATGTTTTGTTGGAACAAGTTGATGCTGCAGGGGCAAAAACAGTTTTCTCAAAACGTGTTTATTCAGCTCTTCTACAGTCAATGACAAAATTCTTTCTTGTTTTTTCTTATTATGCAGATGAGTGTTGCTCAGGGAGCCTCTGCTGCTCTGACTAGTCTGTATGGCACCCGCTATACCAGTGGGCCTGGTGCTTCTACTATCTGTAAGTGAAGCAGGTTGCAGATTCTTTCAAACAGATTGTGCATTCAGCAAAAACGTGCCTCGTTACACCTCTAAACCATGATGCGTCTATGATGCACAACTCTCCTTTGGGGGCTGAAGACTTCCACAGACAACAAAAGCCAATCAATCACGGCAACTTCTCCCTTTTTTGCCCTCAGATCTTGCTGCAGGAGGTTCTGATGACTGGGCCTATGACCTGGGGGTGAAATATTCCTATACCTTTGAGTTGCGTGACACTGGTTATTATGGCTTCCTGCTGCCAGAGTCTCAGATCAAGCCCACATGCGAGGAGACCATGCTGGCCGTCAAGTACATTGCTGCCCATGTGCAGAAGAACCTCTATTAAAAAGCGTAGCAGTCAGGACCCCTGCCAACGCAATGCCTCTGCCCCAGCCCCGAGCCCCTCCAACCTCTCAGCCGTCTCATGCCCGTATCTATGGATACGGGCGCCACCCGCCATGTTTTCTCACTGTGCTTGACAGAGTGTCACGATGCAAGTGCAAACAATAAAATCAATGATCCATCCCCACAAGCTGAATCTCATTTTTTTCTTTGAATGTGATAATAAAGAATCGACTGTACTCTGTTTTTATTTTTTTTCCTGTCAACAAAAGTACTGTAACTACACGTTTTTTGCATTCCAAAAGTCAATGTTGGGAAGCTAGAAGATGTACTGGCTCAGATTTACTCACTTAGCTTTTTTTGAACCGTCTCGTGCAAATGGACCCAAGAATCAAATGTGTTGATCCCTGGAGAATCAACAAATCATAGGAGAAAGTCAACTGCTCTCTTATTTTCCTATATTCTGCAAAACATCAGCCTGAGACAAAGCAATCAGCAGTAAGTTGTTGCGTTGGCACTCATAATTCAGGATAAAGACAGTCTGATAGTGTAGGCTAATGTACAAGGATTAAAAATGAATTAAAAAGTATGTGTATTTTCTCAGCAATGCTTTTAGAGATATTCAATTGATTTGGAGCACAGTTTTTCCCTAATCACATGATTATTTTTGACTCAGTACAGGATAAAGACTAAAGATGTTTTTTAATATCGATAGCATTAATTTATTTTAATCTGAAATAATTTTATAATGGCATAGGTGGATTCGATTAGAGACTTGCCTTCGACTGATCGATCTGGCTGTATCACAGGAAAACAAATTGATTCATTGGTTAAGTTGGTTAATTGTTACACCCCTACTAAAAACAAATAAAATGTGGCTTATTGACTTTTTGAAAAATCCCTCTTGCAGTTTCATTTATTTACCACAAGATGGAGCCAAAGCTTAAACAAAATCCTTCCAAACACTAGAAGAAACAGCCTTGTTTGCTATTTTTATTCTACTTTCGTGGAAGATAATCTAGGTTTGTTGTATTGAAATTTAAGTACTCTATAAATCGTTTTAAATGTTAATGTGTGTGTAAATGGGTGTTACTGGCCCCTCTGACCTGGTGGGAGTGTTGAGTATCACGCGTTGGGAGCAGGTGGGCGTGTGTGCTGCCTGGGACAGTTACGTGACGCAGCGTCCACTGTCAGTCTGGTATAAATACACCTCAGCGTGCTCAGTCGGCCCCTTTCTCCTCTCAGCTGCCACCTTTAAATCAAAGCTGCACGGTAGCTTCATCTCCGCCGGCAGTCATGGCAGGTATGGAACTTTTGGGAAACTATTTTTGTGAAGTTTTTAAAGTGCCGCGCGACCTTTTGAAAACTAGCATAATTGCTACATGTTTAACTTGCTGCGCTGAATCAAAAATATTGTGTTTTGTTAGACTTTTTTTCTTTGAACATTCGTGTATTTTGTTTTTTTAATGGGATAATTTGAACTATTTGTCTGGTTAACAAGTTTTAGCCCCGAATAACTGTTTAATTTTAAGATAGTCGAGGAATGTCTTTTTAAAAGTAATCAATAAAGTTTTTCAATTTGAATATGGTTTATCTCTCTTTTGAGCTAGTTTATTTAGATTTATATTATAGGCTTAAATAAAGTTTGTTTTTGGTCACTTTTTAGTTTCTTTAACTGCATTTATGTTGCTCTACTGCTTCCACCAATTAAACTAGGGGGCGTGAGGTGAGGCAACAGCTTTTTCTGGCCTGCCTTGGTACTGAAAGCCATTGTTGTCTTAATATGCAGTTCCAAAACTGTTCCCCTGTTTTTTCCTTTTTTAAAAAAAACACCAAGACCTTAAAATGCAGCTCTTGGGGGGGATTCATGTTCAAATTCACACAAGCTCTCGAGCTGACTTCATCTGTTCTTTCACAGACAGTCATTGTTGAAGCCATGACTTGGCAGGTAGCTGACAGTTTTCCTGCCTGCAGCCTGAGCTCTTAGTGCAGAAATGTGAGCCACATGGCAAATAAATTTAATCTCAATGAAGCAGTAAGCTTTTTACTGAATATTCCAGATGACTCCTTTGAGGATGCACTGAAAAACTTACTTGTGTAGTTTTTGATTTGGTGGAAAATGTGTTCCAAAGTTTAAGATGCTGGCCTTTGAATTCAAGTGTGGACAAATAAAACTCGGATTATGGATATTGACTACCACTGATTTTTGTTTTCCCTCGCAGATCAGGCCTTTGTGACTTTGGCTACCAACGACAGCTATGCTCGGGGCGCCATGGTTTTGGGCAAGTCCCTGCGTAACACCAACACATCCAAAAAATTGGTGGCGTTAATTGGCCCGCACGTGTCGGAACCGTGCCGGTGAGCTTCAAGTGTATATTTTTCCCTCTTGTGCCACATCTTGATTTGAACTCGGTTGGCTGATTGTTGGTTTTAACGATCAGGTCGGTGTTGAGGATGATCTATGATGAAGTGAAGGTGGTGGATCTGATGGACAGCGGTGACACGGCTCACCTAGCAATGATGAAGAGGCCTGATCTGGGAGTGACCTTCACCAAACTCCACTGCTGGACGCTCACGCATTACTCCAAATGTGTGTTCATGGATGCAGACACTCTGGTGAGACTTGACCAGTGTTGTTTTTTTTTTCCCTCCAGAATGGAATCTTTTTTGTGTCATCGATGTTTACCTGCATTCTAGGTGCTTTCCAATATAGACGAGCTGTTTGACAGGGAGGAACTGTCAGCCGCTCCTGACCCTGGCTGGCCTGACTGCTTTAACTCTGGTGTGTTTGTGTTTCGTCCTTCTGTGGAGACCTATGGAAAACTCCTTCAGTTTTGCACAGAACATGGCAGTTTTGATGGTAAGTTTCTCATTTAAAGCTGTTTTGAAGGGATTATTGATCCTGTGTTTAGGAGAAATAAAAAATCAACAATGGTAAATATGCTACTTTTTAAGCAAACTTTTCTGTACCATCTTGTGCTTAGTTAAAAAATAAATGTGGAAATGTCACAAAATAAATCTAAAGCACTTAAATTTTAGCTTGACAACACCCTATATCGCTTGCCTTAACATTTTAAATAAAACGCTTTAGATTGGGAATGAAACTGGGAATGTTTCATGGGAATGAAACTAACATTTTTCACTCCTTTTGGTCCTTATCAGCCTCCATACAAGGCTCCTCTGTCAGGCTCTCCAGCACAACTCTCTCAGGGGGCATGCTGGGCGGGGTACGAGGGGGGCCCGTTCTGCTCAGGGCTCTGGTTGACGTTCAGAAAGGTTGCTCTGTGAGATGTTCTCAAAATGAGTTGTGGTTGTTGTTCTGGCTCCAGCTGTCATTCGCGTCGTGGCAAAAAAAGATCTGTGGTCCACGAGCACGCTGAAGGTTTACCACAAGTGGTTTCTTTAAAAAAAATAAAATAAAAAAAAGGAATCCTGAAGCTCAAACTCTTTGCCAAGAGACAGAACATTCATTGCTTGACTTCATAAACATCTGATCAGAATTTTCTTTTACAAAATGTTCTCATTGCTACTTTAAAATTAATACATTTGTGGGTTTTACTTGTGTAGATACTGATTCTTAAATCCTTAATATGAAAACTGAGCTTTTTAAATAAAAGTTAAATTAAGCAGAACATGGTGGATCTCTAGCATTACAATTCAAGTTTGTATTTAGCTTTAGATGATAACTTTTCTATTATAGTCTTATAGGGTGAAAGTTGATGTTGGTGTCTTTTCTGATTGTTGAACGGCTCTACAACATTTATGGAAACCCCAAAGCAAGCTTCGTTTTATATTGGGACCCATCCTTGTTAATGAATAAATGACAGCTATTTTCCATTGTGCTACTGTGAAAGAAAATTCCATCTGTTTATTGGACAAACCAATTAGTGTAACTTATTTAGGTCAGGGCTTCTGAGTGCCGCCACCAGCAAAATATTTGCACAGTGACTTACAAAAAACAAAATCTTTCCAGACTCAATTAGAAGCAATTTATTGACGTTTGATTATTTTCTTCTTCTGGCATTTCGGTGTGATGCCGCTGCTGCTGCGCTCAAAGGCCTGTTGATGGGTAAAGCAGTTTTATTTATAGCTATGGAAGGTCTTTTCATGTGCACTCGGGCATGAGCAGACGTCGCTTTGACCTTTAGCATTTCACTTCCACTCTGGTTCAAGGAATGCACGCGCCGGCCTCTTCCTGCAGCGACTATATTGGAAAAAAAAAATAGCCGAAGAAGAAAATGAGAGGTTGAACCCCAGAGGCTGTTTGTGCATCTGCGGCTCCGCTGCTCCTGCAGCCAAGACGAACTGGCAGGGTTATCTGGACATTCTTGCTGAGCTCTGCTCATCCCCACAAAATGAAGACGCTTGACTTCAGAGAGAGTTTGGAAATCCTCCTGAAGGTGTGGGATCAGGAAACCGGCGGTTAATATTGGCATTGTGGATTTTCAACTCAGGAAGTTGGCAGAAACGGTCACTTTAGTAACTGAAAATATTTGAGTTTTGGTTGTAAATATTTCAGATCTGGATCATCTTTTGCAGATTTGAAGATATTTGAATCAGTGGAATTTATTTTCTATTTGTAGTCAAACAGACCAGAACTTTTTGATCTGTTTGCAGCAAATCTGCAACGTTTTCTCCTGACTTTTCCCAACTCCCCATTAATCAGTATTTATGAACTCTAAATATCATTTATACTTTCTTGTACACCTTTTCTATTGGATATAAAACTTTTGACCGTGGTAACTAAAGGTAAGACTTGATGTTTTTATCAGGAGTAGCAGTGACTCTGTCAATTTTTTGGGTCAATATTAAAGACTAAAGGTCGCATTTTTCTTTCTTTTTTTTTTTTTTCGCTTTGACACATGGTAGTCGAAGGCTTTTGTTTACCGTCCGTCCCATCCCCCAGCTCCTGTGTTGGACAGATCTTTACTGTGACCCAGCAGAGCTGGTGAAGCTGTTATTGACCCACAGCCAGCATTTCACTGCTCCAAACCAAACGTTTTCTAGGCCTGGCAGCAGCTGTGGTTTTGGAAGTTGGCGTGCAAATGGTAAACTGACTGGACGAGGTTGAATACCTCCATTTAGTTGCATCAACATGTGGACTAGGGCTGCCCCGATTAGTCGACCAATCGACGATTAATTTAATAGTCGATTAGTCGTTACTTTATATTACACTGAGTAAGAGTGTAGTGAAGTTGAACAGTTTAGTGTTCAGCACCAACAAAATATAATTTTTTTTTTTATTATTTTTGAGACAAACTATATTTTTTGTCTAAAAAAAAAAAAAAAAAAGTTCCTCATTTCAGATGCTGACCTTATGATTTTTATTTTGTTTTAATACCAGAAACTAATAAAGACAGAAGCTGCACGATTTAAGTTTAATAAACTATAATCTTGTTTTTATTTAGTCACTTTAAAGCCAATGATTTAAGATGTGTTCTTTACATCCGCTTTGTGCAAGACCAGATTAGTTGACTAATCGTAAAAAATCCGATTAGTCAACTATTAAATCTGATCAGTCAACTATTAAGATAATGGTTTGTGACAGCACTAATGCAGACTGACAACCTTTACCTGCGTCTATTGATTGAAATTAAAGCTGACTAACCATGAAGGATGTTGGCGTCTTTCGTTCACTTTCTTTGCCAATAAAGGAAAACTAACTTGTGAAATCGTGGTTTTTATCAGACAAATGAAGAAAAACTTGGTATTGAGACACTCCTGTTTCTCATGGATCCTCGTCACATGCTCACCTGAGGGGTTTTTGCTCAAATCGCTGGTGAAAGTCCATTTTTGTCAGAGTATTGGTGTGGGAAAATTCCTGTCTGCTGATGGAGCAGGAATCTTCACAGGTGACTGTCTGCACAGCAGATGTTCAGTCAGATGGAAGTTTTTAAAAAGCAGGTGGTGCCTTTTCAAATTGAATAAGCTTGCTTAAATGAATACATGAATGTTTTCTCTTAATGTGTTCCCATGCTCTGAATTAAACCACGTAGGTGTTTAGTCACAAACGAGATCTTGGTTTTTAAAACGAGTTGCTGATTCCTGGGAGGTTGCTTCATTTTCAACAGTGAACTTATTAGTGGATGTCTTCATTTGGTCACTCGAACAACATCCAGAGTTATCAGATTTATATTTAGAAGCTTGAAGTCTACATGAAGTTGGGTGTGAAACCTTCTCTGGTCAGCAGTCTTCATCTGGATAAGCAAAGGAGTCTCTAAACTGTTTTTTTTAACTTGTTCCTATCGTCGGGTAACTTATTTTCTGTTGCAGGAGGGGACCAAGGTGTCTTGAATGGCTTCTTCTGCGACTGGGCAACAGCTGACATATCGAAACATCTTCCCTTTATTTACAACCTGAGCAGCATAGCCATCTACACTTACCTTCCAGCATTCAAACAGTAAGTCTCCGGGGAGCTTTTGGCCCCTACAGGCGGCTGGTTTTAGATTTCAAGTGTTGGAGTTTATTTAGTTTGGTTCTCATGTTTTTACTTTATTCCCATAAGTCAATTGTTATGACACAAGAGTTTGCCGTGGGTCCAATCGTGTGCACCAGAGCCAAGATGTAAGCAGAAGCCTGATCACATGAGCTCTGGTCACATCGTGACACGACTTCAAGTTACGAGTGAGATGAGCAGTAAAATTCCAGCGGCTCAATTGGAGTCTCCCCTCTCCCTCCCATTAGCTATGAGCTGGATATCCATACTGCGCTCCCAACAGCTGATGCCGCTCCTAAAATAGAGCTTTAAAGACCCCAGCTCTGGTCATTGTGTCTTAAGCTCTTGCTCCCATCCTCATCGGGGAGAGATGTGTCAACACCTCACTGCATGGAAACCGTCGTCGAGCCCATTCGTTTAGCATTCCTGTGCATCCAAATCGGGCTGATGGAAGTGGGGGAACATGTCTTTCCATGTTGTTTCTTGTCAGCAGGAGTGCAGAGTGTTCTTGCAACAAAACAACCCCCACTGGCTTTGATAAACGTCACCAACAGGCCTTGGATGCCATTTTATCTCAAAGACTGCACACCCACCCCACGATTTGTCTTTCAGGTATGGCGGAAATGCCAAGGTAGTCCACTTTCTTGGACAGACCAAGCCGTGGAGTTACACATTTGACCCCAAGGCCAAGCAGGTTTCGGGCAGTGGGCAGGAGGCTGCCGCTCACCCCACCTTCCTCCTGGATTGGTGGACTCTGTACGCCAGCTCGGTGGTGCCGCTGCTGCAGGAGCAGTATGGAGACCAGCCCTTCTTCTCTGGATGCCTTGAGGTGAATTCTCATAACACTATTACCATCTTATCTTAATGAGGAAAGTCCCATGAGATGAAAAGAAATCCCACTCCACTATTTTCCAATTGTAAATCATTCCTAGTACTCTAAGTACATTATTATTATTATATTTTTTAATATTTATTTATATTATTATGTATTAATTTTTATTATTATTGATTATTTTATTTATATCTTTATTTATGTTTATTTTTTTGAATTATTGTAGTTTTTAAGACATATTCCAGAGTCTATTAGAAATATGCTTCACAATTATGGGCAATACTGTGCAGAAGTTAGCCTACACCCATTTCCCATCAGCCTTTTGTTTACACGCTCCTGCTAGTTCAGAGGTCTGCAACCTGAGTGCCACATGCAGCTCTTTTACCCCCTCCACAGTGGCTCTGTGGCTGAAGAAAAATAAAATAAATGTCATTTTTAAAAGCGAGGGTTCCTAACTTTTGTTTGTTCTTCATATCCTTTTTCTGCTGGATCATTAACCAATCATGTTTCATGTTTATGCCCCAGTTAACAGCAGCAGTAAACAGGAAAAAGGATAATAGCTTACCAAAGTAAGCCTAAAGTATAACAAGAAAAAATGTCCTTTTGGTGTTGAGGAATACATTTGCCTCACTTGAATCTTCCTGTTTGGGACAGGAAATCTTTTATTTTGAATGTCATATTGGCTTCTTTCAAAAGCAAATGGTGACTTTGAGAAAATTCCCATTTATCTTAATACTTGTGTATTTATTTGCGCCCAAAAATAAATATAATTCATATTATAAAAAACTACAATGTAATAATGCAAAGTAGTATTAAATTCTCCTAAAAGGGTTTTAAAAAAGGCTTTGTAGCTAAACTTTTGATCAGTACCAAACGGTTCTTTTTACTGGCAAAGGTTGCAGACACCTGAGCTAGCTTATAGCACCTCGCTAACATTAGCAAAGCAAAAAATGCTTCTCAGCTGTACAGCTTAAAAGATGGCAGCTCAGATGGGGAAAACAAAGACGTTGATGGATCAATTTGTCTGGATGTGGATCCAAAAAGGAACTTTGACCGCCCAGGATGGTTGCTACATCACAAACCTGAGCTTTTTCAAACTGTGGTTTTCCTTCAACTTAACCTTTTAACGCTGCTTTTCTCCCTCAGAATCTACTGGAATGTTGTTGATCATGTTACAATTAGTTAAAGATTTTGTGTTTGATGCCTCAGGTGTTAAAGGGCTAAAAGAAATACTCAAATACCGTTTTAACCTAAAATTACTTCACATTTGTCCAATCAAATGCTACAAGAACAGGTTTAAAAAAAAAAAAAAACACTATTCATTGGAGTTGGTCTTTATTAAAGATAATCCGATGCATTGAGCTACGTGTGTTTAGAGTAATTCTTGTGCTTTTCTCCTATTTGCTCTAAAGTCCCTGCACAGTGACATGGTCAGTAGTGAGAATGTACAGGTATGGTGAAGATTTGGTTTCTTCATAACAATGTCTTGGTTCCTGATTTTTCTACTCACTACTTTGTTGAAATCAGTTTTGTGTGTCGTGTTCATTTTTTTTTTTTAACCTGGAAAGATCACATGGTGGTGCTCCTCACATGGGACTCGGAATTGTGTGGCGTTGAATTTTTATTGACTTTAAAGTCTGGATTCCTCCTCATATCGTTTCTCTCGCCTTCCTCAGGGGGAGAGCAGCTTTTCGCCGGCGCTCCCTCCCCAGCTGTCCTCAGAGGAGCGGAAGGAGCAATGGGAGCAAGGTCAGGCTGACTACATGGGAATGGACTCCTTTGACAATATCAAGAGAAAGCTTGACACGTTCCTGAAATGAAAGAGATGGAGGGGGGGGCGACATGGAAATTCAAAAGCAACTGCAGTCAAACGTCATGGTCACCACAGAGAAAACGCTAACGCTGAAATCTTTATTTCTGATGTAGAGATGACCCCCTCCACTCGAGACCATTCAGTTCTAGAAATGATTGAAGGGAGGGGGGTTACATTAACTACTTTAAACTGTTACATAGTTTACCCAACTACACTGAAGAAAATGAAGGTTTACACCATAAATGCACTTTTCCTCTTCTGGGTACTTAAATCTCTCTGCATCTCGTGTTTTTGTTTTCCATGTCTCTACTCTTTTTGTAACATTGCAAACCAGAGTTTAAGTCTGCTTGACAAATGTTTATACCTCTGTGCTTTTCTTACTTCTGAATTGACAGTTCATGCGTGACAAATGCGTTTACAGCACTCCTAAAGATGTGTAGTCATTTTTACTGAATGTGGTGCCTTTAAAAACTCTGTTCTGCTGTCATCTTAGAAGTTCTCAAGCGGCCACTTTTTCTAGAACCATTGAACTTTACAACATTTTTACGACCAGGTTGTTGACTGTACCGGAATCTTTAATGTGGAAACATTCAGAAAAGAATAAATGAATTACATTTTAAACATGTTTTGGACTTTTAATATGTGGGATGGATTGCAGTGCAGAGGTTGAGCGGTTGACCTCTGGAGGATTGATTCCAGCTCTGAGCAAGTGTTTGACCGACTGTAAAGCAGTTTGGACCTTCAAAGAAGTTACAAAAGTCATTTATTTTAACCCAAGAGAACACATGGTGACGTCAGTGTCACAGAAAAACATCAGAAATGGATTATATGGTCTACTTGGTTTGTAGTGTATTCCATATAATTTAATTAGAAAAAATTGGTCTTTATGGGTTGAACAATAAAACTAAAGACAAATGTGTATGTATACAGAGATGTATGAAACTTAAAATGGTCAGTCTTCCTACAGTGAGTTATTACAATAATCAAAATAAGGTGAAGTTAAATTGTTTCAACTCTACAAGTTTAGGATGAATCTTTATCCAAGATGAATCGGAACACTATTGTTGGACAGCCTCATTTTTGCTGACTTGCAGAGCTGTTCCCTGTTCTTGTGCAGCCTGGTCAGGGTCATCGGGGCTGAAAATGTTAACTGTTGCCAAAGCAGACAAATCCTCTAATCTGAAGAGATGACGGTTGGATTTAACTTTATTCAATGTTTGGATCCAAACTGAGAAAAGTAAAACTTTACTGCGAACCTTCAAATTACTGCCCTGAGTTGTATTTAAAAGTGTACTTTTTTTGCTCATGCACTAGCAGGTTTAAAAATATATATATATATATATATATATATATATATATATACATACACACACTCACATGCCTACTAATAAATCTGAATTTTTGAGCATTTTTGGAATGATAAACTTTGGAATTCTTTCCCTAATTTCTTTCCCTAATGTCATAACTAGTTCTGTTTACAAAATAGCCAAGCATATGACCCGAATATAACTAAACTGTAAAGACAACACTAGGATTATTTTATTTTGTAAACATACTTTTAGGAAGCTTCAATGGCATGATGTACACTGTATGCTTACTGTAAGCACTCCACCGAAAACCTTGGTTGTGATTTTTTTTTTATTTTTTTTTTTTTATAGATTTCCAGATTGCTATGGTTTAGTCAGAAAAATTGTCTCTATGCAGAAGCTTTTTTTTTTTTTTTTTTTAAAGACTTAAATACAAACAATGCTTCTAGTTTATGGATTATTTTACTTTGGTAACTATCTGGTGTTTGGCTGGACTAAAGTTGTTTAAATCTTCCTCTAAAAAAAACTTAAATATTTCTTTAGCCCAGGAAAGGAAGAGTAAAGATAGGTTTTCAAAAATTAGCTTTCTCATCATTTATATTTAGGTTGGGGAAAAGCTTTCCTCTGAATATCAAAATTACGAGTTGACTCAAACGCACCACTTCGTCATGGCCGTCTCTTTATCTTCCGGTTCATTTAGTTCCGTTCAAAACTGAAGAGTGAACGTTATTTGGTCAAATTGACGAGCCTGAACAGAGAACATTTTTGTGGAAACATTTTCCAACAAACTTTAACCACAAAGTAACCAGAACCGCTCGGAGTGACAGAGGGGAAAAGTCGCGTCTGTGTTTAGAGGCTGGGATCAGGGGGCGTGTCCTATCGTCCCCCTTCAGACCTCTACGCCTGGAAAACAAACACCAGTCCGCCAAAATGGCTCCACAGTCTATGATCCGAGTGGGGCTCCTGGTGTCGTTCTCCGGTTTCCTGACGGTGGCGTTGGGATTCGGACTCCCAGCCCTGCTGAACGCGGTCATGAGGATGCTGGGACTCCCGGAGACGAGCGTGACGGAATGCATCGTTGTGGTGTACGCGCTCTTCGTCCTGTACGTGGCGATGCCCCGAATCCCGAGAGGATCCATTGAGGTAACGCAGTTCAGTCAAATCGATTGTTTTCCCTTTTTGTTGTAATATTAATTTTTTTTAATACTTTAGTTGCAGTTTCTCCCTCATTTTGTCTGTTTTTAGGTGAAAGGTAAAGGTGTCCTCATCACAGGCTGTGACAGTGGATTCGGTCACGCGCTCGCTAAGCATCTGCACAAGCTGGGCTTCACAGTGTTTGCTGGATGTCTCCTGAAGGTCAGTTTGACCTCCTCCAAAATCCCCCTCCAGTGAACCAAAATGAGCAAACATTCCTCCAACGTCAAAATGCCTGAGAAACTTGGCTACAGTTTGACTAACTAATCTGCAGGATTATGCATAAAAACGTATTGAGTCAAAAACATTTATAAATTAAAAAAAAAAATCTAAATGAGCCATCTTATAAATATTGACTATCCGATTCAATTTTAAACACATAAAAAAAAAAAAGATATTAGCTACACACACTGGCCTTGACAGGATAAAGGTGGAGATGGTGCAAAGGAGCTGGAGGAGTTCCACCCTGATCGCATGAAGGTGATCCAGCTGGACGTCTGCAGTGATGGCGAGGTGAAGGCGGCGGTGGAGTTTATCAGAAACAACCTGGAGGACTCTCAAAGAGGTACGCTATTCTGGAACTCCAGTGAAAACTGGGTTTTAACATGTTCTTGCAGCACTTTGAAAATTGGGTTTTTGAGATTGGATCAGGAGCAGCCTCCAAATGGATCCATGTACGTCTTTATTTTCCTCTTCTGAGCTGGCATCTGGATCTGAACTGTACTGCTGAATAGCTGCAATACTGCTCGCCATTTTTGTTGCACCTGTACTGTTAGATTGGGCTGTAAAGTAGTGGGATAATGTGTAAACAAAAAGATTATGGGAAGTGGGGGCATTATATATTGTTATTGTGATTTAAAATAATTTTTATCGTGACAAACCATTTTTTCCCTTTTACAAAAGATGATCAGAGTGAGATTATAAACAAAGGAGGGTGGGCTCAGGCGCCTCTCTGCGCTCTTCTCTCCACACAGGTCTGTGGGCTGTGGTGAACAACGCCGGCGTATCCACGTTCGGAGAGGTGGAGTTCACCTCGGTGGACACCTACAAGCAGGTGTCTGAGGTCAACCTGTGGGGAACCATCAGGGTCACTAAAGCTGTCCTGCCGCTGATCCGCAGGGCCAAAGGTAAACTGGACGACGGCGTCTTCCTCGTCAGCATGACGGCTGCAAAATTAGACGTCCAAAGTTCAAAAATCCAGATACAAGACAAAAATCTTTGGACTCTCTTAGTAAAGAATTTAAAGAAGTTATGCAAGCTAAGTTTTGAGGTTGCCAGGTACGTTCTCTTTACTTTATCGCTCTTGTGTTGTAACTCAACACCACACACTGGTCCCTGCTCAACCACAAAAGCTCTGCTGTAGTTTCAGAGGTGTTCTTGATAAAACCAGGCTTTCCTCTCAGTTCTTTCCTGATTTTTTTACACGTCTGCAATCAAAAGACAATGAAACAGATTCATACTCACAGCATACATATTTACAGGATATATTGTATGATTAAAACGCTGGCTGCTAACGTACATCATAAATATAATAACCTCCACAGACTATTGACATAAACACGCAGGACTTCATCAACTTTATTCCTTTTTAAGCAGTTTTTTAATATAACAAAATTCGATTCTGATTAAGAAAGCTGCATTCACTGACAAGAGGAAAACTGGGATTTTGCTGAGAGAAAAGTAATGAACTGTCATATTTTCCATGTTTCCTTCTGTAAAATACAGGAAAAGTTAATCATGATGTAAAGTTTAAGCTGACAGGCTTATTTTGCTCTGAGAAACACACTAAAATCTACATTTTCAGATACTATTTCCAACATTTTTCATTAAAAGGATAAACTTAAGCTTTGGTAGAAATTAAAAAGACAACATAAAAAAACTAAAGTCAAATTAATGCACTTGAGTGAAAGCTAGTTAAACTACAAAAGCTGCATTTCCTGCGATAATGCTGAAGACCAGAAATGTCATTAAAGAAATAAGAAAGAATGCTGAAGTCGACCTCAGTTTATAAAAAATGTGTTTTAAAATTGCTTAAAAATCCCTAATACATGCCAATTTTGCAAATGTGTTGCTTAAATTTGAGCTAAACTCCAAATTAGCCAAAAAGGCTAGCATGTTGCTTGAATACAAGCTAAACTCCAAAATAGCCAAAAATTCCTCAGTAAACTAAATTAGCACAAAACGTTAGCCTATTGCTAAAATACAAGCTCAACCCTAAATTAGCCTAAAAACCCCAGTAGATAACAAATTAGCCAAAAACGTTAGCATGTTGCTAAAATATTAGGTAAACTTAATTTTTTTTTTTAAATGACATAAGATGAAAACATAGCCCATGAATTTGTTTAAAGGCTTGTTACTAATCTGCTTAAATTTTTGAAATTTGAAGACTTTCTTATTTAATTCCTATGCAGCACATTTTGCTCAATATTTTAAAAAATATATAGATTATGAATACCAAAAATACAAGAAGTAGTGCTCTGAACAAGCTGCACGTTTTGATACCAAGATCGCTAAAATCCCCAAAGTGTGAGTTTTTACATGCCGAAAAACGCACAGAAAGGAGCAGGAGAATCATTAAAGTCTGGATTAATTAATTAATTAATTAATAGATTAAATGTTTAGTTTAAAATAATGAGTAGACTGTGGATTTATTTATTTTCTTATTTGTGGGTAATCAGCATCATCATTTCTTTGTAATGAAATTGGCAAATTAAAGCAAATCTAATTCAAATTTGAAACATTTTAAATAGAAATAAATATTTGAGTTATTAGATTTTCAGTTTTTTTGTGGTGAAGTTGTTTTTCTGATGCAGCTTTCACCTGCAGGTCGTGTTGTGAACATAGCCAGCATGTATGGGCGGATGGGCAACGCCATGCGCTCTCCGTACTGCGTATCCAAGTACGGCGTGGAGGCCTTCTCGGACTGCCTGCGCTACGAGATGAAGTCCTGGGGAGTCAAAGTGTCCGTCATCGAGCCGGGGAACTTCATCGTGGCCACCGGCATCTTGACCCGGGACATCGTGGCCGCCACGGCGAACAAGCTGTGGAGCGAGGCGCCGCCGGACGTGAAGGAGGACTACGGGAAAGCCCACTTCGAGCACCTCATGGCGTTGATGCGCTCCTACTGCAACAGCGGGCAGAAGGACGAGGCCCCCGTCATGGATGACATCACAGACGCCATCGTGTCAAAGCGGCCTTACACGCGCTACAGCCCCATGGAGCCACACTGGTGGATCCGAGTGCAGATAATGACCCACCTGCCTGGCGCCATCTCTGACTTGCTGTACTTCTGAGAGGACGGCGCTCCATATCAATCTGACTTGTAATAGCACTGAAAATCATTTACTGATCAAGTCTTTTCTTAAAACCGTAAATGATGGCACTTTGCTTTTTAAACGCCTGGTGAGAATCAGAACTTTATCTTTGCAGGTCTTCTGATAAGTAGTAACTACTACTCTCATGAGTGCAAACGAAACTCAAAATTTCTTGCTGTGATAATATCTTAGAAAAATGACTATTTTTGTGCTTATCCTTTCATACTTTTTATTTTTCATGGGATCATTCGGAGAGCCGCTGGCCTCAGGACCAAAGCTGAAAGGCTCCTGCTGTTCTTTAGTGAATCGCCCCGGAACAAACAGAGGTCAGCTACTGAAGAAAAGAAAAAAAAAAAAGAAAGAAAAAAGCCCTGGTGAGATCTGGCTGGAGTCACCCAAATGTTACATAAGAACATTTTGTCTCCCAGGCGCCATGAGATCTGGCTTGCTACTGTAATATTGTGAGATTTTTATTTAATACCTTTGACAGCACACTCGCGTTTTTGCTAAAAGATTGATGACTACAATTATTTTTCAAAATAATATAAGCTAAAATAAATATTTAAATAAATCAAATTTGTGTTGAATTTGGTTTTGTTTCAAAAAACGTAATACTGGTAATGACCAGTAGGGGGCAGTCCTGCATTAAAGTTTATACTCTGCAACAAACACATTTTTTAAACTAACTCTAAAGAAATAAGGGAGAAAGTTGTAATTTTATGATCTTTATTACATCTTTTGAACATTAAAACTCTAAATTATTACACCTGAAAACAATCTTCCCTCCGTAAAAACAGTATTAAGAGCAAGACATACATTTTTCACAGCACTGCCTTTGTCGCTCCACAGCCTGAATCCGATCACTCACACACAAGACAAAAAAATAAACAAACGAATTGTGAGACAACACTAAACCAAAACGTAAGCAGCACAAAGCACCAAACTTAAAACATCAGTCACTTGCTCCAAATATTATCAAGACATGGATGTGAAAATTCAAGGTTTTCTCAGGCTTTCTGAAGCAGTCAGGAAACAGAATTCGAGCTGCGCTGTAGTTATTTTTCCAAACGGGGCGCATTTTCATAAACAATCTTAATAATATTTGTCACAACTGACTTTCTTCTGAAACAGTTCTGTACAGGTGTGAGGCTCCGCTCATGCCGCCTCCTGTGTCGAGTTAAAAGCATCCCAGTCACCATTTGAACATCGGTAAAATAGTTTCAAATATTATGAATTCTAATATATATATTTAAGTGGCTTAACTGCAAAAAAGTGGAGTCTTACATACAGAAACGGAGCGTTTCTTCAACGTGTGACATGGTTAAGTTGAGGTGCTCATACATGAGATTCAGGCCACGATTACATCACAGCTGTGGCTATGTTTGCTATAACATATACTGTACACGTAGGCATTCACTGTTCACTTAAGTAGTTATAGATGATGCGATCAGCTATAAGGTCACTTGAAACTAAAAAGCAGGGCATTTTTATTTTGAAAGGAAAAAAAAAATAAAAAGGAAACAGTCCTACAAGGATGTGTTCCCAACGCTCGCTAATCAATGGAGCGGCCGACGCACATGCAAAGCTAAAACCAAATCCCAGCGGCGATGACAGAAGCGGGGATAAAAACGCGGGCGCGAAAACTTTGGTTGCCAGGAAGTCGTGAAGGCACATGAAAATCTCCTAAATCCTTTTAAAGTGTGTGTGTGTGTGTGGGGGGGCGTTTGACACGTTAGCACAGACGTACTGTAGGAATGGTGTACGCAAAGAAACAATAAATAAGCAAAAATGAAAACATTTCTAATCTAGTTAAAGGGATGATCGACTGAACAATTCATCCTTAAACTTAAGAAAAACTGTAGGTTCTATTTTTGAAATAAATAGAAATCTGATTGTTAGTTTGGATGAAACAGCTCTGTTAAGGTCCTCCCCTTTTCCATGACTAACGTGGGTGTGGTGACCCCGATACGGTCATCAAAGTCTTCTCCCTAGTTCCTCATTCTCTGCTTTACCAAAAAACCATTTCGCCGTCCTCCGATTTGGTTGAAAGGCCACAGCTGGAGAACTCATCGCAAGCATGATGATGACCGCCATCATCATCATCATCATCATCGACTAGCTGCCCTTCAAAATTCAAACCCTACATTCGCTTTAGGAAGTATTCATGTGGGGAAACGTTCTCCCAGCAGAGGGGGCTCAACGGTAAATGAATGGAAACCCAAAAAAAAAAAAAAAAAACTTCTGCCGGATTGTTTTTCTTTCATTCGGCCATAAGAAAATGTCATATGGAAAGCCTTTGCTTTACGAAGAGTGATGTCGAGGCAATGCAACCTTTGGGCGACCCTCCCCTCGCCGCGCCGTGATTTAGCAGCTGTGACATCATCCTCTGGAGAGCCCGGCTGCACCTTTTTTTTTTTTTTTTTTTCCCTCCCGCTCAGATATCCTCTCTGGCATCAGCTGTCTTCCACATGGGGGCGAGGGTTAAAAAAAAGTGGAAACGTTTTGGAGAAAAAAAAAACACAAACCCGGTGATAAGACACTAAATCCAGAGCGTCCGTGAGCGACCGTCCGCCTCAGCTTTGGAACATTCACGCCTTTTTACAGCAACAGCTGAAAACCCGTTCCCATCAGAGACAGAAAAAAAAAAAAAACCTAAAAAAGTCAATAAATATAGTTTGGTCACTTATTGGTTAGAAAGTGAGGATTAATTAGTGTGTGCACAAAAAAAAAAAAAAAAGCAGACGAAACAAGAGCTGTGGGCGTGGCTCTGAGGTGCTGAAATCTAAGAAATGGTTCAGTCCAAAAAAAAAAAAAAAAAAAAAAATCCCATTTCTTTTTAAAGACACTGTTAAAAGATTATATGCTATCAACAAATAATAATAAAAAAAGAAAAAGTTTGAGACTGCCATTTAAAATAGGCGACCAAGAGGTCTGTAGTCGTTTCTCAGGGATTTGTAGTCTTTTTTTCCCCACATTTCCTCTTGGAATGCTCACAAAGCGGCCGTTCGAGTCCTCCTGATGTGTTCGGTCTGAAGTTTGAAATGTTAGCGTGCGTTCTGCTGTATTATATACGCTTTCTATTGGTAAGTTTGAGTTTGTGTGGGAGGGGCCTGATCAGGACGCAGCCAGGGCCTTGATCAGGTAGAGTTTGTCTCCCTGTTCACTGGTGAAGATGGGGGCTTTTTTGTAGTGTTCGACAAGCTCTTCCATAGAGTTGAATTTGCGCTGTCCGATGCAGTAAAGGTTGTCCTTCAGCTGCACTTTGAAATGCTTGTTCTTGCTCTGGGCCTTCAAGGAGATGGAGAAGTCGTTCGGCTGAAAGGAAAAGGAGACGAGGTTAGGAGGAGGATTTTATAGAAAAGAAAAGTTGGATGAAGAGTCGACTGACCGACGACTCGCTGTCCCGGATGAGGAAGTCTCCCTCGATGCCTCTCTGATTCAGGGCCACCTCCGCCTGGTGGCGGGTCACCTTTCCGTAGTACCACTCTTTCCCGGCGAACCGCCCGCTCCCCGACGGGGAGATGTAGTCGCAGTCTGGCGTGGGAGGCCCGGCGAGCCCCGTGGATTTATGGGAGCTGGAGTCCAGCACCGTGACGTAGTTCTTAGGCACCAAGCCCAGCTGTCCGTCTCCTTTCCGGCACTTCCACCACTCCGGGTCGTTCTCCGGTTTCTCCACCACCTCCATGACCTCCCCTTTTTCGAAGTTCAGTTCCTCGTCGTTGCCAGAGTTGAACGGGTAGAGCGCCTGCACCGTGTGCAGCACCCGGTTCCCGTTCGCCGTGCTGCCCACCACGGCGGCCAGCTTCTCGGTCAGCGAGGCGGCGGGGTCGCCGAATCCACCCATGACCCCTCCCCCCGCCGTCCCGTCCACGTCTTCGGTCACGTAGTTGGACGGAAACCACCCGGAGCGCCCGCTGTAGCTCCCGCGCCACCAGCCGTCGCTGCACTTCTCCATCACCACCACCCGCGTGCCCTTCACCAGCGAGAGCTCGTCCTCGCGCTCCGCCGTGTAGCTGAACTTGACCAGAGCCGGCACGTTGAGGTCGTACAGCCTCTCGCCGTTATCGATGCTCGAGTCGGTCTCGGCGTTGGACGCGGAATCTCTCATTCCTCCTTTTTTACTCTTCACCTTTCCAATACCTGCGAGGAAATTAGAAAAAGATTCATATACAGAAGAGAGATTTTTCCATGAAAACTGGGTTAATAAAATCCACTTGAATCTATTTAAGCTTTATAAATCAATTATTAATTCATAAAAATAGAAATTGACTTAGCACATTAAAGATGAAGTCTGCTAGCTTGATGATAACGTTTAAAGGAATTTACCAAAGGACGGCTAATGCTAATGCTCGGTGGACCTAAACATACATAACTGACCAAATGAGCATCTTTATAAACTCACAGGTATGAATCTTTAAAACTCTTTAAAGGAAATATTTTTAAAATAACTATTTGTGGTCAAAAACATCGTTTTTCCTCATACTTCTTGAATAAGGTGTAATGCTGTAGCGCGATCGCCACCTAGTGGCCAAACCGAAACACCCTCCAGGAGAAGCAGAACAATGTTTACAATGATAAAGATCTGAACAGTTTTGTTAGAAATTCTCCCTTTGAGGAACCACGTAACACTGGATGATATTAACAATCTCATTATTTCACTTATAAATTTTACAGTATGTAAACTGTATCAGATTAAAATAAATATATTCAAAACATATAGTAGATTATTAACGTCTTTCTACACAAATGTGTCTAAATGTTTAAACTCAAAATTGAATTGAAGAATCAAAAGAAAAAAAAAAAACGGAACCGAATCAATTCGTGCTCATGTGAATCGAATGGTTTCTTGAAATGATTAAAAACAGCTAAACCAGGACCCAACCCTTCCAGTGGAGCATGAAGAGTCAACAGCAAACACACCGGCTATTGTACATCCCAGAAAACCCGACGTAGAAACAGAAATCCCAGACAAATACCAGCAGCTAATCAGCATTATGAGCTGTGCTCAAACACAGGGAGGGCGGGTAAGCAGGGTTAAATATCATTCCTTTCCACATCACAGTGCCTGAAAGCCCCCCCACACTCTAAATCCAAATACATTCTTGGGGATTAGGCTGGGTGCTGGGGAAACAAAAAAAAAAAAAAAAAACTATGCTGGTGTTAAAAAGTAAAATAAAAAAAAAAGTGAGTGGGATGGAGACGTGTTTTAGCATGGACCTGTGGAAACGGAAAAGTGAACATTGTGTTATTTAAGCTCTAGGATGGAAGTTCAATCCTACCTGCTTTGTGCAAAAAGTAATAGCCCCCGCCTGCATCCTGACATCCCATAATACCTCAGCTACCCCAACACGTGCGTCCTCTATTGGTGTTAAAGCGCTAAATTGTATTTTTGGCCTTTTCTTCCACGTCTGCACTCGTCTTTTGCTGATCGGCCGCTCAAGGATTTCAGAAAAACACAGAGACTGATCTTGAGCAGATCTGTGAGGAGGAGTGGGCCAAAGTCCCTCCTGCAATGTGAAAACTGCTGGAAGCATTTGATCTGCGTAATCGCATAAAACACTATTGAACAAAAGAGTTCAAATTCTTATTTGCTAACACATCGGCCGGGTGTGGTGCGTTCAAGAACCCGCTTTACGTGGGTTTATGGCGTGCGCTCATCTTCTTCTATTGTATTTTACTGTTCACTAGCGCTTCTCCACCACCTACAATTGGGAGAACCTTGGAGCAAAAAGTCAAAGCAGTGAGAATCCCCCAAAACTTTCTCCAGGCCTTTTTGTTTTCTCGACTCTGTTCCTTTGACGTCTGTCTGGGCGTCACATTAATCCGATCGGGCACAAACCGCAATGATTCATTTCTCTTTTGTGATCATGTTTGGCACTTCCGTACTCTGAAGCGGACGCTACACACGTTATGCCGTTAGATTTCCACCAAAAGTCTCCCAGGAGCATACATCAAACTCCACGCACGCAAGGAGCGTTCCGCAGGCGCAGGACAGTCTCTACTCCTGTACGCTCCGCAGTCATGGGAGTATTCTTACGCTCCTGTGACCTCATGCATGCCTGTGAACGTATTCTTACGCTCCTTACACTAGTTCCGCCCCCTCGTGGAGGTCTGTGCATGTGTGGAGCTTCTGCTCGCCTGTGTAAAACTCAACATTGAAGCGTATCATTAGTTTTTCAAATTAAAACTAAAAATGAAAAGAGGGAAGAAGTACTACTTTATTGATGTATTAGTTTTTAATCTTCTCTAATTGTAAAATTATAAAATTATGCAAATAATTTGTGATGTTCTCATTTATAAAAATAAAAAATGAAGCAAAATGCATAATGATTTTTTAAATCAATATTCTAAGAAAAGTGTTAGACGGGGTGGGGAAAACACAAAAAGAGGAACACGGAGCACAACATGAACCGAGTATGAAAGGATTTATTATAATTCCAGTATTAGGAATAATTGTTTATTCATATTGAATACTTTCTGCTTGTAAGAAAACAGACGGTTTGATGTAAGAGGCAAAAAGAAAACATATCTGGCCTTAAAATCATTCAAATCATTACGTTGGGGGAAAAGAATTGTGACTTTAAAACTGTGAATTAAAATTGTGGCTTGACTGAATCATTACATCACTAGTAATAGCCCCTGTAATCGCCTCAGCTACCCAGATACCTATTGGTCCTAATCACCTATGAAGTCTTTGCCATTTTTGTCTATGTCTGTACTCATCTTTTGCTGACCAGCCAGTTGAGGATTTCAGAAAAACACAGAATGATCTTGAGAAGATCTGTGAGGAGGAGTGGGCCGAAATCCTGCCTGAAATGTGAGAAACTACAGGAAACGTTTGATCTGCGTATTTGCAAACAAGAACAATCAATATTGATTTCCACAGGAAGCAAATACTCATTTGAAGCGTAATTCTTTTAAAAATGAGTGTAAATTTCAGAACTCTTTATGGTCTCTAAGATGAAAAATCTTCAGGTCAAGTTTGAGCTTTTCAACTTCTTGACATCAACCTACTCTTTCGTGATCCAATCTCAAAACACTCAAAGCGAGAGGACAACAAAGCCCTGAGATCAGTTTGTCGGTGCTGGAGAAAATCTCAACCCGGCAGGTTAAGACTTGCGCAAAAACAAGCGTAACCGGCTGAATACGCAATGCTGAGCTCATGCCCTCTCCCTGGCGCTCAGGTGACCAAGGCAGGAGCCGTAACATCACAGTCTGCGGCGTCTCCTATTAAGCCTCTGCTGTCGTTACAGTCCCTGATCTTCCAACCAGACTGAGGCCGAGACGATAGCAGTCAATTTCAAATGAGACCTTTTTTTTTTCTGATTACGTTTGCAAGGCAGTTGCTTGCATAATCAAAAGACAGCTGGTTGAAATTATACAGTGAAGCAGGGTGGAGTCTCCAGGGCCGCGCGGGGCAGGATGGCGATTCTTCTGCGAGCGGCGAACGTGGATCTGCTCAACCACAGATAGACTGGTGCTGAAAGGTGCCTCTGACTCAAGGAGAGCAGACAAATTTCATGGTAGCGCCGAGAGTCCAACGTCAAATTGCTTCCAGGTAGACCCCTGTCATTAGTCACACCACGGCACATAACTACAGGCTGCAAACTGGGTGTTAAGAGCTGATGTCTGGGGGTTATGTGGAGCGCAGATGCTAGTTAGGCATCTCTGCGAGTGACTCAAAAAGACAGCAGATATATACTTTTTCAACTTAAGAGGAAAATAGATATTAAAACAAATGGACGACTTCCTTTTGACTTTTATGTTAGAGGTTTAGTGTTGAAAATAATCTTCCTAAACTGTTTCTTTGTATCAGTGATCTGGTATCAGGCCTCTTGTCAGTTTGATTCGCTGCTTCCTGCTGAAGGCACACAAACACTTTGCATTAAAAAAAGCTAAACCACAAAATTTGACTAGATTCTCAATCTGCAGTTGGGCCACAATGGAAAGCTGGATTTCCCTGTTCAACTACAAGCAGATGATGGGATGATAAGAGCTTGTTATGGGAGGCAAATGCATCTGTTGTGAGCTTGTGTTAATTGTGAGAGCTGGCTTTTTTTTTCTTTTGGTTGGAAGAGCTGCCAGCTGATGCTTCCTTTTACAGCTCGGTAGATTGTATCTGTTGACATCAGACGCAGAGGATGGAAAAGCTCCTCCAGCCGAGGGCACAGCTGCAGAGAGCTATGCAACGACTTACAAACTCTTTTGGGGCCAAAACTCCACAAGGTTTATAAATTAAGTTATGACAGTAAAACGTATACCTCAAAACACCAAATTATCACTATTAAATCTTGATAATGCTGATTAAAGCTGATTTTCTACTGATTTTGTCGTTATTAATGGCCCGATGTCATCTTGCGTTTATTTCTGACGTATAATTTTGACAAAATATATTTCAATGGAGAGTAAAATATTAAAAGTTTATTAAGGTTTAAGTTATTCTGGAATAATATTCCTGCCTGTTTTTATTCATAGTAATGTTAAAAAGTTACATTTTTAAAGTTTGAAAAATGTAGTTTTAGTGTGTTCATCCTCAATTTTGGCCCTCTGTGCCATTGAGTTTTACATCCAGTTCACGCATGACCCAATAAATCGAAAAATGAATCGGTGATTAGTCGACTCTTAAAATAATCCTTTGTGACAGCTAGGGCTGCCACGATTAGTCGACTAATCGATGACTAATCGACTATTAAAATAGTCGACAACTAATTTAATAGTCGATTAATCGTTACTTTATATTGTATGAAGTCAGAGTGTAGTAAAGTTAAAAGTTATAATAGCATTCTGCCAGCTTTTTGGACTATTTTGGCATTTAATAAGTTTCTTTGACCTTTTATGGAGTTTAGCTAATATTTAATCTACATGCGAGCTGTTTTGGCTAACTTAAGGTTTCTTTTTTTAAGCTATTTTTAAGTTTAACTAATATTTCAGCGACATAGCTATTTTGGTTAATTTAGGATTTTTCTGGTTTTTTTAGGCTAATTTTGAGTTTAGCTAATATTTCAGCAGTATGCTAGCTATTTTGGTTAACTTTGGCTCTTTTTATTTTTTAGGCTAATTTGGCATTTAATTAATATTTCAGCTGGTTATCAACTTCAGCATCTTTACATCCAGTTTGCACATGACCCGATTAGTCGACTAATCGGAAAAAATAATCGGTGATTAGTCGACTATTAAAATAATCGTTTGTGGCAGCCCTAGTGACAGCCCTCATTGAAAGCACAATTTTAACTAAATCTATGACAGCAAAATCAGAAAAGAGGGATAAAAATAGACAGAAAAGTGCCCATAAAGGATGAACTTGTATCCCTGAACACCATCGTGTCAACAAAAATAAAAGCCAGCAAGACAATGAGTGGTTTGTACAGAAGACTAATCTAAAAATATACTCCCCCCTCTTTAAGTGACGTTACACTTCTCTGGTTAACTGTCATTTCTCTTTCCTGTGTGTAGCCTGAGAGAGGAATACCAAGGAAGGAAATTATACTCAGACAGATGGCAGTAAATCTTTGCGGACAATGACAAGGAGCAAGTCACGCACATGCTCGAGCCCTCTGATGAAGGTTTCATAAATGATGTGTGGAGCTGAATGAGGGAAGGAATGTGCCGTGGAGATTGTTCGGCTTCCAGTGACACACAGGAACTAGTTTGTTTTCTAACTCCGGCCTCCCCTACGTCGGCTTGCTGTCCATTGTCTGCCGGGGGCCTTTCGACCTCCCCGCTTCCCGCCATTCCAGAGCTCTTCCTCTGCGGACAACAACACCCCGCGTCAGGCTGTCTGACAGCGCTTCAACATCCCCCTTTGCTTTCAAACTTTTTGTTAAGGATCAGCAAAGTCCAAAACACTCCTAGTGTTCTACGCTCATATTCTACGCACATATTCTAATCACACTGTCATGTGACGGACGCAGAAAAAGACCTTTATGCCGCTATCAAGTGCGTCTTTGGAGGGCTAACGCATCACTGCTTACACCAGTGAGATGATACGCCGCTGATGACACAGTCTTTAGTCCAGAAAGCAAAGACACACAGGAATGTCGTGATGTATCTTTGTTGAGGCTCCCTTCAAGGTTTGGCTTCAAAGACGCAACTGAAAGGCTTGAAAGATACGCAGGAAACGCGCCGTCTTTTCAACTCCAGCCATCTGAGACATCAAAAGCCGGCCATATCTGTGACGGAGGACGGCAACTCAACATTTCTCCAGTAAGTTCTGCAATTTCAAACAATACTTTTCTTAAACTTTTCTGGAATTTTAAAACATTTTTAGTCGTGATGTTGAGGAACTTTAAGGTCTGTTTGTGAAACCTATTATAAATCACTGTTACATCATCTTATTCTGAGCATATAATCCACAGGAAGTGGAACTAATTTTGCCAAGACAAAGAATTTTCAGTGGATTATTTTGTTGTTGTTTTCTTTTTTTTTGTTTCAGCCTCTTTTGTCAGGACTGCAAAAAACACTGGAGCAAGAATGCATGTGGGGAGACAAGAATGCAATGAAAAATTGAGATTATAATTATAAAAAAGAAGAGAAATAAAAGCAAGAAATGACATGTCTACATGTAGTTTTTGTAAAAATGAAATTCAAAAAAGGAAAAAATAAAGAATTTTCTTCCCACACAATTTTGTGGATTTTATTTTTCAAAAATTACTTAGTTTGAATCATTCCTAATCCGCATTATTTGTATGGTTTTATAATACATAACTATATTATACATTTTCTATTACCATTTTTAATTGTAGTTTTGTTTAATCACCTTTTCTAAACACTAAACATTTTTGAGAAGTTTAACTTCTTAATGCACCTTTTTAAAGTAGAATAAACAAATCTATATTTCATAATTAGCAATCCGTGTCGTGGAACAACCATGAACAAATAGAACCTGCAGCAAAATAAAAGTTGTGTACAATGATTTGAGGTGATTTAAGGGTCAATATTAGACCCGCACAATAAATCAAAAATGTATATTCAATCGCAAAACACGGCATAAATGGTTATCTTAAATGTTTAAACACATGCTAAAACAAATGTATAGAAGCTTGAAGTATTTAAATAAATTAATGGAACGTTTTACGTATCGGACGGACACCTTTTATGTTTATCCTCGTTTCCATTGTGCAGTTTGTTTTCATTGTGCATGCGTGATGTGGATGCTAGTGCGTCATTGTCGTGCGACAACTAGAAAAGCAACAACAATGGAGGTCATCAAGCAGGTGTTTTTTTTTTTTAATTTTTGCTTTACTTTTGTACATCATGTATAACAGGACTTCAAAGAAGATCACAAAACCCGAATGCTTCAAACGTTTGAAATGCTAGCCAAGTGGACCTACAACCGATGTCGGGTATGGTTTGGTTACGTTTAATGGGCCCATTTTACAATGGAAATGGTCAAAATACTGAACCGCTTAGTGGAAACCAGTCTTTAGATTAATCCTATGTAGATGTGGGACTTTTAGAGTTTAATTCAAGTTTTGTTGATTTTTATTTAAATAAAACGTATTTGTTGTTTTTCGTTTTTGTTTATCATTGAAAGAGCGATTTAAATGTACTTTTTTTAAACAAATATATACATTTTTAATCAAATTGAACACTTCAGGTTGTATCTTAATATTCTAGCATTTATTTTATTACTTTTTTTGCTGGCTTTTTATTTTGAAAGAATACAAAAGTTGCTCCAGCTTTTTTGGTGTAAAAAAAGTGAACAAAAAAAGAGGGAGGAAAAAAAATTACTTAAGAACTCACGATGACGCATTTCTAAGTGACTTGGATATATTGTAAACCCTCCTGAGGAAGTTGTCAAAATCTTTCAAAGCCATTGCTCAATTATTGCATTAGTCAAGTACTGGAAAACAGAAATTGTTGCTACGCTAAAAAGAAAAAAAAATCCTAAAAAACTTCAGATGTGATCAAGAAAACAAGTTCTGTAGATTTAAATATTTCGAGTGATAATCTGCAGCCAATTAAGTTCAAAGGCAACAACATGTTTACAGTGCTGGCTACTGTTCAACAAGTCCAGACCACTACTCACTTCCTCTGATTGGAAAAGGATTACCAAAAAAGAGGCTTTGGTGACAGTGTCAGCCTCTTAGTTCTGATTATGTCTCCTGTCTTTTGTGGGTGCAGATCGGGGTTAAGCGATTTAGAGAAAAGATGTGGGATTTTGGGAGTGAGGGACGGCGGTGCCAGAAGGGTCCAAACGACCAGCCGGCCGGCCGCCCCAGCTCCATGATTCAACTTCCTTCTCGCCTCCCTCTTCCTCTTCTCCAAAGCTCTCTCCGAGCAAAATGTGGCTCAAATTAGAGTTTCCGCTCGCTGGGGAGGCCGAGAAACAGGAAAACAGAGGGAGGGGACGTAGAGAGAGCAAAAGGCAGAAAGACCAACAGCTCTCAGTTTACACAGCCAAAGCATTTATTAGCTCATCTCTATCTCCTCCTCCTACAAGCAGGCCAGTTAGCAGTCCACAGCGGTGAGCATTCACAGATGATAGACAGGGCCAGCAGATAACACCCAGCAGCTACAAGGTAAGATTAGAGCGGCCCTTTTGGAAAAGTGTGTCAGTGTTGTAAAGCATCAACAAACTTCCAGTTGTCGCAGGTGACGGCATTCCTCTGATAGCTGCAGGAGATGGGAGTCCGGCCTTCATCAGTCAGCAGAAACCCCTTCCTCCTCTTAACACAATGACTACAGTGTTCCAACACTGCACCCCTCATCCATTCAGCCGGCGGTGGGGCGTCAGCCCCCCCCCCAACTCCGCTCGCCCTCAGGCTAGCATGAGCGCAACCACTAGTTATGCCTTGACATATTCCAAAGCAAGAAGGAAAACAGAGGCGGTTTGATAATCTAATCCACCGAGCTGTAGTTCACAAAACTCAAACAAACACTAGAAACAGAACGGAGCGGGATTATGGAGCTGTGCGAGCTTGAAAGGAAGATTTCAGCAGCAATTACAGGCTTGGGCTTTTCAAACGCATATCCACCCAGCCTCCCACAGACACAGCCTCTAAAGCTGTTCAGACAGCCTTTCTCCGTCGCTCTGCCAGATCGACATGTTAGCACAGACAGCGGCAGGCCTCCTCCCTCGATGAATGAATCTGAGAAACCTGAAGCTGGAAGTCTGAGCAGAAAGAGAAAGCACCAACTTTTCTTTGGTTTCAAACCAAAGAATAAAGGGAAAGAAAAGACTGTCCTCGAGTTTGTGTCACAAGTCAGAACCTCCAGAAGGCGAGGAAAGTGAAAAACTCACGGAAGAAATGTTTGAAAAGGTTAGCCATGTCCATTTTGGGCTTGTCCTCTCCCCCTCTCCGTCTGACTCTTTGGTGGCCCCCGCTCTCTTCCCACTGCAGCTGTAGAGTTATTCCATGTGAACACCCAGAGAACTGGGCGGAGCGTGGAGCCGGCCGGCCCCACTTTTTGATCATGTGGCCAGGACTTGGCCAACGAGAAAGTGAGACAGAATGGCCTCCAGTTCAGCTCTGGGAGGGAGGCTACAGGGGCCTCATGGAGAGGGGGAGGAAGAAGAGGCGAGAGGGTTTGAAGCTTTGACTCAAAGACAGACAGAAAAGAAATTAAAGATGAGAGTCAGAATAAAAAGTCTGACATTAATTTCCTCCTCAGATGGCAGCAAATCATATATTAAGACGCAGAAAAGATTAGAGGGGGAGTGAAGGGCGGCTGGGTGAGTCAGTGAGAAGAGTCACATGACTGCAGTTGTTTGTAGAGACACACTCAAAACTTTACAACAAACCAAGGGAACTTGAGATTCCCACGCAAAAACACCGTCCACTCATGCGTTCTAGGATATGACGACATACGGGCGAAAAAAAGACCCACTAGAGAGGAAAAAATATCACTTCTACACTAAACAAACGCACAGGTTTAAAAAAAAAAGTGTTTTTTGCTGTTTTTAACATGTTCTTGTGGCATTTTTCTGATGTTGGAGGACAAATATATTAAAAAAAAATTAAGCAAAAAATTGAATCAAATTGTTGTGAATCACTAGCAGACAAAATAAGTGTTTGAAAATATTTGTCCCGTATTTTTTGGACTATAAGTCACTGAGGAAAATAAGTCGCTGCAGCCAAAAAATGCAAAAGAAAAAATATATGAGAGTAATTGAGATTTAAAAAAATCCCATACAAGTTGCTCCTGAGAATAAGTTGCAATCATTGACATAAATCATTTCACTGGATAAACAAGGTGTTGATGTCCTCCACAGAAAATGTGTCACCTATGGCCCTCGCGAAATCAAGCGACAGCCGCCACCGTGACTTCCTAATCGTCTGCCGCCATTTTGTATTTCACATTAGAAGTGTATGGGATTTTGACCCTCTTGGAACCAGCGGGTACTTTCTATTTGGAACACGGGGGGTTGATATGTCCAGTAAATATATACAGTCAATGGTTTGCATCCCTTGCTAAATTGTGCAGAAAAAGCAACTTATACTCTAAAAAGTTCTGATAGGAACTTCTACTGGGAGGCCAAAAGCTCTCTGCTTTTTGCCATTTGTAGACAACTAGCACCATCTCGAGTTTTCTTGTTGAGCTGGTCTCTGGCTCAAAACGGCCAGATAGGTCCCTTATGTCCGCCATTTTTGTTACAATGGTAATGTTAGGTTAGGGTTTTAAGCTAGTAGGAGAGAGTGTAAACAATGGGACAATGGGAAGTAAGTGCAGGCTTACGCCTGGTTCACATCAGAGGTGGAAGCGCTGCAAAGCGTTGTGCGGTCCGATTGCAAGTGGTATTCGCTTAACCCTTCTCTTGTTCTCTTTTGGGGTCCAGATGACCCCAATTTGGATGTAAAAATGCCTAGGATGGCACAATGGTTAACCTCCAGTTCACACCTGACATATTTTTTCTGCAATGGTCGACAGGCGCTTCTGCTCTGGTTTTTTAGAGGTTTTTTTTTTTTTTTAAAACCATCATCAGACACCTAAAAATCACACCCCAACCCCATAGTCATCCCACTGTGTTGATCGGTTATGTGTATGTGTGGGTCCATTTGTTTTTTATGTGTTTGTTCTCTTTATTTTTATCACTGCAGTCTGTTTAGATACAAAAATATGATTACATTTGTCAATCACAGTATTTTATTGTGAAAAATTGGTTGTATATTAAAAAATTGACTGGATTTTCTCGTGTGTTTTTGCGTAACTTCCTGCCAGATTTTACACGGATCGCTCACGTAAAAAATAGACCAGACGACGAAGTGATCGTTACAAGGCACAAGCCGGCTGTGGAGGACTGCGGCGCCTCGCCGTTTGGTGTGAGATACACCATAGGTTAACAAGGGCGCCAAATGGAAGCGTCCTCCAACTGACGCCGCCTCCGGTGTGAACCAGATGTCAACATTCAAACTTAAAGGTGAATTTCAAATGATTGGATGATTGGAGTGGGTTTTTAAATAAAAGATCATTTTAGAGGGTTTCCCCTCCGTGACAACGCAGCAAAATAAATACAAGTAAAATAAATCGAATGATCTCTGCAAAGAAAACTTAAATTATCTAATAATAAACTAGTTAATAATGCATATTTTTTTTCCTTTTTGTATTATTTTTTTTGAGAGAGAAGGAGAGTGTACCAATGGCTTTATTAATTCAGTTAGAGGGGTATGGTTTCTTTTTGTTGCCTTTTCATTGTGACAAAAAAAATGAATCGCTTCATGTTTTTTGGAAATATTTTGTGGGATAAAATGTGGGATTAAATAATAGTGAATAAAAAATTTTTGTTAAGGCAATAAATTAATGAATAACCTCATTATAATAATATTATCATACATTCATATAAAAAAAAGGCGGATTCTTGCATGCAGTTTGCAGACCCAAAAAAAAAAAAGGCAAATAACAGGAAGAAAAAGTTAATGGGGGCAAAAGATAAGTGATACACAAACACTGCCATGAGAGATAGATTTATGAAATGATGGCATAATTGGAGGAAGCTTTCACCTAACCAGCTCTTTTTATTCTTCAGAGAGGAGAAGTTCCTGTGGGACCTTCTCTGTATGAAACATTTACTCTATACTGACGGGCTCCGTCTTCAGCGCCGATGAGTAACATCATCTCAGACAAAGTCATTCACATTTTGGTCCCAAGCTGCATAAATGTTGACTATTTTGACACCTATTCTTCACTGTGACAACCTCTGCAGACAAGACACTCTGAAACCACCATGTTTTTTATCAAAACCACATCGACTTGTTACATAGAGTATTAAGATGAGCTGCTTTGGCCACTTTATGTAATCTTATGAAATCTGAGTTCAAGAATGAGACCAAATCAATAAAAAATGCCTCTGAACTCTAGGAGGAAACAGGTTAAAACAACCTCCGTAAAAAATCCTTCAGTTTGCCAAAAAAAAAAACAAAAAAACAATGAAGGAATAAATTCAAAAAGAGAAGCAATGTGAAGTTTAACAGCACTTGAAGATGAAAGGTCAGCGGTCCGTGTGTGAATCCCGAATGATTCCAATAACGTGTTAGCAAGAAGAAGTAAGCCAAGACTAACTGTGACCTTCACTGACGCACACAGTTAAATCGAGCCTGCAAACTGTTTTACAAGGCAGACGGTCACAACAGGAACTCTTACGGCGATAACCAAACACCTGTGCTGGTTCACTTCCAGACGTGAGAAAAAAGCCAAAAACTGAAAAGATGGAAAAACATTCAAATAGGTAATTGAAAGTATTGGAAAATGAAAAAAAAAAAACTAAAACAGGGATTAGAAAGAAAAAAAACTACCAGGAAGACCAAAAATCTCAGAAATAATCAAACTAAATATCTTACCTGAATTCATGCTCCAAGATCAAATTGAAACCCAACACCAGATAAGTCGGTTTGACTCTGAAGACTGTCTTCTGCGAGGTTAGAAGCTCTCTGAGCTTCAACCAATCAAGAGTAAGCATGGAAGCATCTGCCTATAGACACCGTCAAGCACTCTGAATACCACAACAGTGTGGTCACAGAAAAAGCGAAATGGCCTACATAGAGCTAGACCTGCAATGTCGACTTCAATTAAAGCTGCAAAGCCGACCACAATATCTGCCGCAGTGAAGCAAAGGAAAGTTGCATGCTATTGTTCTACAAAACTTTGAGATTCATGTTGACTGATTAGCTACAGAAATACTTTTTTATTTTAAACATCACCGGACAAACAAAAACTTACCGAGTGTGTCTTTGAGGTTCTTGACAATAGAAGCTTTCCTGGCACTGTTTTTCCTCTCCACGTAGTTGGACGGAACAAAGCCGGTTTTGTTGGTAGCGTTTCGGACCCTCCACCAGGATTTGGAGTCGTCCAGGAGCCAGAGGCGCTCATTTTTCTTGATGTCCAACTCCTGGTCCTGCTGGGCCATGTAGTCGAACTTGGCGACGACGATCACCTCTTCATTCATCTTGCACCAGAGAACTGAAGCGTGAAGATAAAGAGAAAACATTTTGAGTATAGATCATACACATCACTCCTCTGTGCGCCAGACTCTGTAAAAACAAAAACTACTGAAATGTTCTCACCTGTTCTGCATCAAAGCTGAGAACTTGAAAGACTGCAATACTTCTGTTAACCTAAGACAAAAAGATAAACAACTATTAGAAATGAATACAATACTTTCTTTTTTATATATATTTTTTTATCTTTAACTGAAAAGGATCAAATGACTAAATACGTGATTAGTGAGGGTTTTTATTTATCTGTTGTGGTTTTTATAATATGTTTGAATTAGAATATGTTTTTCTTTATATTTGTTTCCTCTAGGGATGCATAGAAATAAACATTTGATTATCAAAATGTGGATGTTCCTTATTTTTTTTTAATATTTCATAAGTAGCCTAGAATAAATCGTAGACATATTATTTGAATGAAGTAAATGCTGATTTAATATCTATTTGTTTTGTTCCAGTATCTCAATGTTCATTATAAATATTAGGCTATGGCTAATCCATCTACAGTATGTAGAAAGTTCCACAATCACTGCAAACTGCAATTCTATTAAAGATATCTACCACTTAAAAAAATATCTGTGCACTAAAAACATTTTAGAAAAAGGCGAAAGATCATTTATTGACCAAAATTTGTGTTCCACGCCACTATTTGGCCTCAATTTAACAGACATCCATCTAAAGGTTGAAATGCGCCTTTTTTTTTGTTGCAATATTTGACAGTGAATACATTTGGTTCTCCAATATTCTGTGCATTCTGTGTATATACAGAACTGAACTGACTGACCCCTCCCCCTTTTGTGTTCCATAGACTTCTATTGAGAAGTAAACAGCCATTACTCAGTCATTCTATTTGTCAAAATAACTGATCTAGTTCCGATACATTTTTCTAAAACATCTTCTTGCTAATCCTATTCAGACTTCAAACAAGTTTCCCAATGATTGGCAACAGTAGTTGCCATAGAAACATTGACTCAGACACACATCACTCACTTCATATCGCTGGATCCTGATATAGAGCATTTTCTATGGGTGACATCACACCTTATTAGTCCAGTTCTCTATATACAGTCAGTGATTCATCCATCCTTTCCACTCTGTTGTCTCCATATAGATTCTGAACTGTCTAGAAGCTAAATTAAGATGGATGATTTGTCCACAAAGATCTCAGAATTTACTGCACTCATTTCCACAGTTTAGTCTTCTCAGACCACTTCTAACCACCAGTTGTATCCCAAATGAAATTGATAAATTACTTGTTTGGTGTTTTAACCCCAATAGCAGTAAATGATAGAATAAAAGGAACATTTTTTTTTCTCAAATATTTACACAAGGGATCATTTAAGGAGAAGTTCAACAAACTGCCTTTTGTGAGCCCAGAGGATGTCAAATATTATGGGGGAAGAAAGAAAGGGGCACTGTCCAATAACAATGTGGAATTTTGGTTTAATTGTAGCCCTGCTGAAGCTTATACAGACGCAGGGCTTGCATGAAGTGCATCACAAATGAGCGTGGCTCCATTATCGGAAAACGTGGCACAGATTCTCCAGGCGATATGAAATATGAATGTAATCCGCTGTGAAAACTTTTTCGTGTTCAACAAAGCACACATTCACAACAACACGGTCTTATGACCCACACAGCCCGTGGAGCCGTCTGGGTTGACTTCGCAGATACTTGGTTGAGGAACGGAGGAGCGAGGCACCATTGACGTGGTCCCTTAGCTGCTCTGATGTCACGGGAGTGGATGAAGTTTCAGGGAGCAGACACTGACTTCATTGATAGAGAGCTCTTGGGTTTTTTTTTCAGAGCCAGAAGTGGTGTCTAGGTTTCAGGCACAGCTGGCCTTGAGATGGTGTAGAACCTGATCTCCAGCTAACATGAGACTAGCCTCTCAAGCTAACTTTCAGAATTAAATCAAAGGAATAAATTTTTGTCATTTTCAGACAGATTTTTTCAGACAAATGCTCAAATTTTGACATCATGGGTGTTTGCTGTTGTTTAGTCTGATAGTATGTTCTTTGTTGATTTTTTTCCCATTAATTATTTAATCACACACAAGGAGCCAAATAAGGGAGTGGCACACAAAAACACAAACTTAATTTACTCTCCTCTGGAGTCTCATTCATTTAAACAAAGGCCACAATGGCTCCACTCCCTGAGCTGGGTTTCATCACTCAAATAAAGCGGACCATCTTCAAGATATTACCCTTTCTGCTCTCTCAAATCACTGAAAGGGAGGACTGTCTTCTGATTTTCCAAAGAAATCTGCATTCTTGCAACTTCTCCATTCCCCATCACTCTCACATGTGGCGTTAATCTCAGACTGGAGACTTATGACAGTCCAGACGGAGAAGAAGGAAGAAAAGATGTGACAGATGCTCTCAGCTAATGATGCTGCAGCGGGCTAAGCCAAGGCCATTCCCTTCTCAAAAGCATTAAACACCAGGTCAGACAGGTCAAAGTGCTCAAATGTGTCACACTCATATCCACTATCCAATCCATTTACACAACCACCAGGCAAAATGAAAAGGCTGCCCAGTCCATCGCTAAACACTGATCCTGATCTTAACGATTATTTGAAAATCTACACCGATCATCCTTAAAGCAACTGTAAAATTGTTCCCAGCTAAATTTTAATTAAGATTATGCTGTTTTTAGCTAAAAATATACAATTCTGTGTTGTCTTCTGGGACATAGTTTCTGCAGAGTGGCAGGAGTTCATTAGAAATTCACCTCTAAATGGTGTAGTCTGTTTAAACGCTCTCCTACTCAAATTAAAGTTATAATTTCTTAATATATGCCCTCCATTGTCAGAAAATTGTCACACAATCATATTAAAAACACTAAATCTTCAATTTATATCCAAGTGAGTTTTTAAAATTACACTCCAATTATATATTTTTTTCTATTGTAAAATCGTTCCCAGTGGTCTGAATTAGGATCATGTTATTTTGCCAAAAAAAAAAAACTGTTGTTTTTTTAAGATGCATTTTCTGCAGAGTGACATGAGTTCAATTTGCCTCTGAATTGGGGGTGGCACACAGAAGTTAGCTTCCACTAAGATTTTTAAATAAGATAATAGCATTAAACTTTGAGTTAATCCTTTTCCAAAAATGTAATTTTTAACTTGTAATAAACTAAATCTATATTTAATGTAATTATCAAACAAGTAAAGGTGAAAGCATCCAAAGACAGAATAGCAGATGACATCAGCAGCACTATTCCACAGACACCAATGGCAGATTCTTTGTTTTTCTACTTTATTTTTTAAAAATATATATTTTTTTATAATAAAAAAAAACTCCACAACTGCGTTTTAGAGTAAAGAAAGACATGCACGGTGCAAAGCTGCGAGACGTTTAATTACTATGAAAAACAGTCACATGGGTTCACCACATCCTGTAGTCACATCTGCCACTATAACCCCACATGTCTCAGCAAGGAAACAAATAGGAACCTGGACAAATAGCGCTCCTAGTGGTCAAAAATACTTTTTGTCACAGAGTGTTTTAAACAGGAAAAAAAAAAAATAGCATTGTCACTTAGATGATTTTATTTGATGAATATTTCTATTTATCAATAAATGGAGAAATCTGGTAAAAATCAAGCCTCAAAAGTGAACAGGATAAACTCTGAGGGAATAAAAATGTAATCTTCCCTCCTCACTGTGGGAACTAATAGTGTCATGTTGTTCATTAGGATTGTCGAGGCACTGAGACGGCTACAACATGAGCTCACAGAGGTGGACGGGGTAACCTAATCCCTGTGACAGCCTGCTAAAATCACAGGGCTCTGCTGCCTTCTGGAATGTGCTCACTGCTAACTCAGCCCCATTGGCCGGCTGCACTTCCTCCTCCTTCAACTAAAACTTGCACTTTAGCCGTATAGCGGATCCGCTTCGTGGAGGAGATAGGCGCCGACTGACCGACCGGCTGTGCTCCTTTTCACAGGCAGCGGCCAAAAGCCCAAGAGACCACATCTTATCCCAGATGACCTGGATTCTCTCAAATCTTAACAGTAGGAGAGAAACAAGGGGTCATGGGAGCCTTGGCAGGCCAGCTGTGACACAGGAAATGTGGACACAAGGGTGACCGGATGATGGGAAAGTGATGCAATCTGACAGAGCCGGGTTCAGAGGGGTTCAGATGATTTATCTTTGCATCGATGCATGTAATGTACCTTCTTAAATAGATGAGAAGACATTTCGGAGCAGTTTAAGCAGCGTAAGGAGGAGGAAAAGCCTTTTAACAAAAATTAAAGACAGCACTCCTGACTGTGTGAAAGCAGTTGCTTGTCCCTCTTGGGATTACTCTCCGCGGTTGGGAATAACAAAAATAGCCGCCGACCCCCCCCCACCGTATGAGCGGAAAATGGAAAGTTTCAGAAAATCTAGAGAAGCACTTTAGGAGGAGAAGAAAGCAATTTCTCAAAATGTTATTTATTGGAACTACAACCAATTTGTGGTTTCATCAGAATCCATATTGTTAATCCCATCGAAACTGTCCACATGCGATGCAAAATCCAAAACCACCAAACCAAACTCAAGTCGAGTGCTTTAACTTCAGTTTCACTTTGCAGTTCATAACAGCTGCATACACTCATGTGGATTTTACTGTAGTGCCCACGGGGATAGGCTTCTTAATGTTTCAAGGATAAAATAAGATTACTATTTTAAAAGAATTCCCAGTGCTTTATTAACTGTAATTATGCTAAAATCAAAATACCTATCCTTTTCTAGAACATAGTTTCTGCAGAGTGGCAGGAGTTCATTAAAAATTCACCTCTAAGTTGTTGCCATGCAGCAACCCCACCCTCTCTTCCCGTCATCCATAACTGAGCTGTTTGTTTCCACGCTATTCCGCCAGCTTACAGCCCCTCACAACTCCAACCTAACATTAGTGGTGCAAAAAAAATGGTGAGCAATGTTGGAGCTTTCCATTTATCTAAAGGATGCAAAATGAGTACAATATTTTTTTTTATTGCATGTTTTCATCTGCCCAGATTTACAATGAATTGAATTCTCAGAATTTTAATCTTAATTTTCTTAACATAAGTCGTTCATAATTAAAGAATCGCGACAGAAATCTTTAAAAATAACTTAAAAAAAAAAAATGTTTCATGCTCAGTGGGTCTCCAAAGACAGATGGGCAACTGCATTAAGCCGTATTGTTAGTGTGTAAGAGAAATTGTTTGGTTTATGTAATCAAATGAATTGCGCCACTTTTCAAACAAACCCAACCGAAACTGATGTGGACACACATATGTGTAATGCGATGTGGGCTCATTCGATCCAGTTTCTCCTAACAAGGAGAACATATTTCCTCCTAACATATTTATCTTGTACAATCATTGGTTTTGTCCATGAGGGAGAATCTCCACTTATCAATAAAGTTTTACTTTCAATCAACGTGCCCAGCACAATCCTTCTATTACCTATTAGGCAGCCCTTGTTAATGAAATGACAATATTTTTTTTTATTTCATAAAAATGGTGAAAGTGTGACTATAAGGCCAATGAAAACACATAAGTTATGTATTTCCCCTTTTTCCTAGTTTAAAAATGGAAATATGGGGACAAACCAAGCTAAAAAAAAAATTAAAAGGTTTTCTATCATAACAAAAGATAAATCCACTGCTTTAACTTGGAAACAAATTTCCCTTCATGGGACCGAGCTTCAGAACTCTCTGGAGGTGACGAGATGTCAAACATCCTCTGGCTAAACAGATTGTCTCAGTACAGATTAGTTCAATGGTAAGACAATAATTTTTGAATTAAACAATCCATTTCATAATAGTCTGATTTTATGATGGATGAACAGACACAGGTGAAAAAAGGCACTTTTATTCCTTTTATACTTATGAAAATTAAAACAAATCAGAGATTTCTGCCATGCAGTTTCGTTTTCCAAAAAGAAGAATAACTACACCAACTTCACCTAAAGTGAAAAAAAGAAAAAAAAAAAACTTGCCGACTGTTTTGGTTTCCAGTTTTATTTTTTGTTATGTTTCTTCTCGTCACGCAGTGAGTAATGATCCATGTCCAACTTCTGCAAAAGTTCTGGTTGGTATCAGATACAGAGTCTGTGGAAAAATGTCTAGTGCAGGACCAGCTACTATGACTACTCGCACCAGTTCATGAGACATGACCCCATCGATGAGTCGTAAATAAACCAGAACTTAGAAAAGAGGAACCTTTAGAATAATATGTATTTTTCTCATTAGTCTTCTGTCAGTTTTCATGAAACAAATCTGATGAAATCTTGGAATGTGTTTTGGAATGTTGCATTTTAGTACCACAGATTTCTCTGATATCTCTTTTACGCAGTTTGTATACGACAGACATGACAGCCAGGTCATTGATTTTGCCGAACTGTCATAACAAAAACATAAACCTACTGGTTGTAATCGTGAGCTGCTGCTTTGTTCTTTCCAAGAAAGTGAGCTTTAAATGTCAATTTGTTTGTTTATTGCCACAAAATGGACAGTCAATGTTGGATTTTTGCTGATATCAGATATTTTCAAGCCAATATGGATATTTAAAACTTTTGTTTGTTGAAAAATAACCCAAAATCATAATAAGGCAAGTAACAAAAAAAAAAATGATTTTAGATTTACCAAAACCCAACTAAGCACTAAACAAACTCAGAAATCTAAATTCTGAACTCATGCTTCAGTTCAATTAAATCCAACCATTATGGGAAAACAGTTTTTGAACATACCACATCCCCATGTCTGGTTATTAGTTCCCATCAAATGGTTGAATTTACTTCAGAATTTGGAACTGTAGATGAAAAGTGAAAGGTCAGCATATGAAACAAGAAAAGATGAAGTAAATAATCCAGAGCGAGCAGCAGTGGTGATGCCAACATCCAGAGATTTTCTTGCTCAAAGATATTTTCTTTTTAAAACATGGAGGACTAACCATCTTACCGGGGTATGTGCTTACCGACGAGTCGTGTGCTGTGGAGCGCCCACGAGACTAATGTTCACATGCCGTCCACTACAGGTAAGGTTTAGTTAAAACACAAAAAAACAGGAGGAAGAACTGACCGGCTGTCGCAAGAAAGCTGGCCTGTTGGAGACGCTCTGACACATTCACAATTTTCACAAGATCTTCATAAATGAAAAATCTTCATATTGAACATTAATAATAACCACACATTACTAAAATTATATATTCCTGTAAGTTTTTGATCAAGCTTGCGAGTATGAGCTACAATATGCTTCCACAAAAAGACTAAAAAAAGAAGCTTGGAGTGTAGAAGGACCACAGGTTGGAACTTGTGTGTGAACATCTTGAGAGCAGAAGGCATTTCAGATGACATGTTCATCCAGCGAAAAAACTGAGCTCTGTACAAACAGTCAGTACCTAGATCTCTGATAGGAAACAGAGGGAAAAAAGCTGCAGTAGTATTACTAGGGGGAAAAAAAACGCAGGAAGATTGTCTTTTAGTAAAATTTGATATGCTAGAAAATCATAAATACAAGCATGTTTGATTATAAATTGCCATCTTTTGAATTCTAAAACTAAATCCTGTAACTAGTGGCAAAAGATGTAATGCATTTAATGGTTTAAAATGTCAACTACATGGATAAAAATGAGAAAAAAAAGCCCAAGAAAAGTTTCTTTGAGACAGTCAATAGAAAGGTGTCTATTGTGACATTTCTCCTCCATCGTTTACATCGTTGCTAAGCTAATTTGATCAATTATTACATTAAATATGTCATTAATCAGACCCTCCAGGGCATGAATAGAATTAAACCTGTCTGATAATTGTCTTGTTGGTTAATCAGCTGAGGGCCTCGTTAATCAATTTCAGCTGTATTAGTGTTCATGGAATTAACAACAGGTGCACTTCAGTGGCAACAATTAGAAAACCCTCAAAACAGGACTGGTGTTACATGTGAAGGTCATTTCAAGTTTCTCCCTCTTGATCTTTTTAAGCTGGTTTTCCACTCGTGCTGATTTTGACTTGCTCAATAATTTATACTGGCAATATGAGGAGATTCCTTAACCCTAAAGGAGTTGTACAGGTTGTCCAACTTCTCCAGGATGGCACATGCCTCAACCCCTCAGCAGGACCCATACCTGCTCCTTTGTGCAAGGCGGAACAGGCTGAGCACTGCTCGTGCCCTACAGAATGACCTCCAGAGGGCCACTGATGTGAATGTCTCTACCCAAACAATCAGGAACAGACTTCATGAAGGTGTCCTGAGGGTCCCACGTCCTGTAGTGGGCCCTGTGCTCACTGCCCAGCACCATGGAGATCCACTAGTATTTGCTCAAGAACACCAGAATTGGCAAGTCCGCCACTGGCGCCCTGTACTTTTCACAGACGAGAGCAGGTTCACCCTGAGCACCTGTGATAGATGTGAAAGAGTCTGGAGAAGACAAGGAGAAGGTTCTGCTGCCTGCAACGTGGTTCAACATGACAGGTTTGGTGGTGGGTCAGTGATGGTCTGAGGAGGCATATCCATGGAGGGACGCACAGACCTCTACTGCCTATAATGGTGCTCCGACTGCCATAAGGTATCCAGATGAAATCCTTGAACCCATTGTCAGACCCTACGCTGGTGCAGTAGGTCCTGGTTTCCTCCTAATGCACGACAATGCCCGGCCTCACGTGGCAAGAGTATGCAGGCAGTACCTGGAGGATGAAGGAATTGAAACAATTGAATGGCCTTCACGATCCCCTGACTTAAACCCAATAGAACATCTCTGGGACATTATGTTTCGGTCCATTAGGCGCCGCCAGGTTGCTCCTCAGACTCTACAACAGCTCAGGGATGCCCTCACACAGATCTGGGAGGAAATGCCACAAGACACCATTCGTTGGTTCATTAGGAGCATTCCGCGATGTTGTCAAGCATGCATACAAGCTCGTGGGGGGCACACAAGATACTGAAAAGCATTTGGAGTTGCAAAAATAAAGTTTTGGAGAAAATGGACTAGCCTGCCACATCTTCATTTCACTCTGATTTTATGGTGTCTACACAATTGAGCCTCTGTGGGCTGAAAACTTTTATTTCCATTAAAAGACTTAGCATCCAACTTCATATTGAGATCTGATGTATCTAATGTGTTTCTTTAAAGTGCTCCTTTAATTTTTGTGAGCAGTGTGTGTGTGTATGTGTGTATGTGTGTATATATGTATATATATATATGTGATTTGAAATAGATTCCATGGAAAAGTTTGCTTTTATCGTAACGGATATGTATTTTCTTTTTAGACAATATGGCAAACTTCCCTTTTTTGACAGATACAGGGTTTGTCATAATAACATGAAGTCACTGTTGCTCAAGTGCCCACATCCTCATTTTTACTCGTCCAAAGCCACTGAAAGAAACCCCCCAAACCATCATGAACTGAGAACACAACACAACTGAAAAAACACAACTGAAACTCCTTATTTCACTTACTTCAGACAACAGGATGTTTTAAAATTAACCTACAATTAAAATTGAGAGCAGACATTCAAACCGCACTCAGGTGACAACCAACGTTTTGCAGAAGTGAGGAAAACTGTTGCCACAAAGAAAACCAAAAATTGTTGAAATTTTGGTAATTTTTCTTTAGAGTGCTTCTAAAATGCAGCTTTTTTCTTTTTTTTTTTGGTTGAATGAGCAAGAAATCTTCTTCAGATTGTGTCTCTACCTAGAAGTGTGGAAAAAAAATTTCGAAACATGTCGATATGAAACAGAAATTTACATGTTTTTCAAAATTAAATCAAGGCAAAAAGAGGAAACGTATCGAAAAAAAATGTTGCAATAACCCCATTAGAGCGAAAATAAGACACCAAAAAGCCCCGCTTCTCAAAATTTGTGGAATAAATTCCCATGATGAATTTAGATCATTGAAACTACAAGTTTAACTAAGTAAACTTGCAAGTCAGTTAAGTTTTCTGGCTCTCATTAAAAGCACATTTGATATTTTCCCCTTCAATTTGGTGGAGACAGAGCGTACAGGGCAGACACAAGAAAAGAGATGACAAAAGGATATTCTATAAAATGAGATCATCATTCCATATCCAGAAGTGCAATAACACATGTGTGCGATTGCGAGGGAAGTTCAGCAGAAGCAGGCCTTGCTTTAGGTGAAGGCAAACTACCGTTACGACTGCAAAGTACAATACTGAAAGCCGGCTTCAGAAGGAAACCTCAATAATGCACGCGGGCTGACAGCTGACAGCTGCGACTTTTCTGAGCACATTAACCTGTGGCTATTTCTGTTTATGGGTATAAAAATAAAATTTGCTCACATTTTAGCACATTAGACGAGCGGATGAGGCATCATCCCCTCTTTAAAGTGTGCCTAACCTCCGCATGACTTTAAGTCTCAACAGGATTCCAGAAGACAAAGTGTTTCTCTCAGAAACCCTTCAGTGTGACAACAACAAAAGAAAGTAGTGTTCAGCAGATGCTGCTGATGTTTGGAAACGTTACTCCCTTGCATCCCATGAACATCCTAAGTACTTCAGATAAACAAAAGATAATTGTGATGAGTAATTTCATTTTTATAAAATAGTCATCGACAAGAAGTAATCTGTGGATTTTGACAAAACATTTGCAATTTTTTAAGATAAAATAATACACTATTATTAGGGTTTCTTTATGCATAAATAATATTTAACATGCAAAGAAAAGCATATTCCATCCTTAAGCTTAGGCTTCATTTAAGATACATTTTAAGCGTATAAATCAAACTACACACCAGTAACAAGTCAAATAAACAACAATTCATGATAATCCACATATTAGATGCAGTATATGTAATAAAATTATATTATAAGTCACAAAAATCCTATTTTTTTTAACCTAAATCTCACAAATAAAAGCATGCAAAAGCAAAATTTTGTATGTAAAACTTGGGGGTTTTTTAGATTTCATTTCATAACTTAAGCTTGACAGCGTGTCAATACATCCAACGTGGCTTTAAAAAAAAATACTAAAACGCAGAGGGATTACACACACATCAAACCGTTAGCAGCTTCCCGAGACTGATTATTTTAGGTCATTTTGGTTTAGTCTGGGTCAACGCTTAGCCATTAGCCTGCGTGAGCTTTAATGTTGATTCCAGTGAGATCAGGAGCTAGTTTTATTACTCATGACGAATGTTTAAGCAGCAGCAGCGTGGATTTGACTGCAGCAAGGCATTTCAAGCCATATTCAGACCACGTCTTACCTGACTGCTGATGGCCGCCTCCACTTATCTCTTTTTTGGGGGGAAGAATTTTAAGAAAAAGGTCCCGAGGAAAAATACTTGAGGAAAAAAAAGGATGCCCGCAGTCCTTGCTAGCTAGTAGCAAGTCACCATATCCAAAGCCAAGAAGCTAGCCTAGCTGAGTAGACGCTGTGCCCGCTGGTGTGGCATTTCTGCATCAGCCTGTATCACTGCTACTGCGCGGCTAGGCTAGCTAGCTAGCTAGCAGTCTCAGCCTCACTTACTCCAACGGGATTGGCTGCGGGAGAATCTCCTCTTCTCCTATTGGACAACTCACCTGTCAATCATTTACACTGCAGTTGAATGTTGTGCTTTGTTTGGAAAACAGTTATTTCTGCTGGGAAAAAAATGAATTAACCAAAGAAAGGAAGAAATTACATAAAAAAATAAGAAAAATTCATTTTACATAAGAACTCATTTTAGCTAAATTTCATATCTGTTTATAGGAAAAGTTGTGCAGAAGGCACAACAATCTACTCTTCAAGATAAAGGGAATAGTTTAAATTGATTTGTATGCACGTAAATAAAAAAAATAAAAAAATTTGTTTCAGGTATTGGCAACATTTTTTGGTATTTAGACACCCTAAATTTATCAACCACATTTGTTTTCTCCTTTTTTTTTTTTTTTAACCGAGTTAGATGTATTATTTTATATTTTTAAATTAATTTATCTCCAGATATCTTTGCCAATTCAACTAATTTTGAAAAACATGCATTGTGTCTTTAAATAAGCCACTTTTTCAGCTAAATGCATTTGATATTGTATTAAGATAGAAAGTTTATTTGACGAGAATTTCACCAAATACACTAGTTAGAATGTAGGATTTTGTTTTCCATGAGGTTTTAACAGAAATGCTCAGTCATTTTAGAGTCAAAGACACACCCAAATAGATATTGGCACATGTACTCATCATGAAGTGCTCCTGAACTCGACGCCCTCCCCTGAAACAATGACATATCTAATAAACACGTCTGTGGTGAGGAGCTGCAGAGTAATTTGGAGGGTTCCGCAGCTTGTTACAGGATGCAATCTGTTTCCTGCTCAAGCAGATGGACCTTCACTGCAAGTTCAGTCTATCCGCCCAAAATCCTAACTCAAAACAAGCCTGCAGCGTTTGCTACCGTTCAAACAAACACCAAAATCTATGTTTTCAAGCTTTAGATTTTTTTGGAAATAATGAGCTTGCCAAAATTAAGAAAATAATTTCAAAAAAGGAAAAAGGTTATAGACAATGAGCGCTTTGATTAAGTTATCTGCTTTTAAACAGAAAGACCAGACTATATTTTATGTTTTCACATTGAATTTTAACCCTAAACCACACTTGTGGGAATTTGAAAAACTAACATATGATGATGTTTGTGCAAATTCCACAGATACGGTCTGGTTCTTGCTGACTTTATAAGGAAAAGGGTTCATGTGATTTCTTTCAACCAATAAGGAAAATGGAAGTCATCAGATGGTATTAATTTATTTTTCTTCCTACTAATTATCCCAATAATTGACTTTGTTAGTTTGCTACTTCTGCCTTCAGCAGTCAGATTAATGAAGTAGATCATGAATGCCACCTGCTGGGCTCTTAGTGAAGCATGCTTATTTTATAGAGCCAGACTTAAATGAGAGACGTGGCCTCCTTTATAGCCTTTATAAATACCCCGTGGAAAAAAAAAAAAAAAAAGTCCATCTCAGCTTGGATTTCTAAAGATGGAAAGAAGACAGTGAGCCACAGACTCAACCAGCACAGCAAAAGCAGATGGTCTCATTTTGTTAAAGGCAACTTTAATTCAATACAGTGCACCTGCCTCTGGCTATTAGCTTGACGTGCATTAGAGAATAAGCAGAAGCCACAACTACAGCTAATCACCATTAATCAGCAGAGTTATTATAAAAAAGCAGCTGAGGCCAGAGTTTCAGCTCAAGCCTTAAAACGTTTGTGACGTTAATTTAAAGATTACTATTTCAAAGCTTCTTACTGAACTTTTTAGTTTCTTTGTGTTGTTTTAATTAAATTTTGTAATGTAATTTAATTTCTATCTAGTTTTCATTTTAGTGCTAATTTTAACCGTAGCCTGCACTTCACTTTCTAGAGTCAAAACATCACTACTAGAGGGAAATAGTCACCATATCACATTTGCCTTTTATTACACACACAAATATTAAGACAAGAGTTACACAACTGGCACTCTTTCAACAGCACAACAATACAATGTGATCAGATGAAAATCCAGACATTCTTTAAATTGCACAACCAAGTAATATTGTAAACAAACAGACTGACATATCGATATTCATTTGATTGGTGAGTCCAGGATCTCTTGGTAATCCTGCCGGATTGCTCTGCTGACCCGGTACAGCTTGACTCCTGTTAAAGTGAACACACTGACCATGATGACCAGGCCTCCGATGACATCATACACCGATGGGATCATCCTCAGAACAATGAGCTGCAGGAACATGGCAACCACGATCTCCAGGTGCTGCACCGTGCTGACTAAGGCCGGATGGAACCTATTTAGAGCGTAGTAAACTCCGAGGAATGCCACGGTGGAGCATATGCATATCCCAATTAAATACCCCCACGTCTCCCCGTCCAGAGGAATGATGGGCTCCTGCATGATGAACATGGTGGAGGCGCCCCACACAGTGCCGGTCCAGCCGAAGGTGAAGAGGGCCGTCCACATGCTGACCCGCTCCTTGATGGCTCTGTAGACAATCATGGAGAGGGCGGCAGTCAGGCCAGCCATCACTGTCATTGTGTACCCGAAGGCCTCTTTCCAAAAGCCCAGCCGGGATTTTTCCTCATCGGCGACGTTTGGCACCATAACCAGGCACAGACCGAACACGCTCCCCACCACTGTCACCACGTCGGTGTAGCCCAGCCGCTCATCCAGCAGCAGGAAGGCCAGTATTGCACTGAAGACCGTGGTGGAGGCACGCCACATGATGGTGCCGTTGCTTGGCGGTACTATGGCGAAGGACGTGTAGGCGCAGGTGATTGAGATCACATTGCAGACCCCGTATAAGAAGAGGCGAAGTCGGTAGCCCTTAGGGCCAAAGGGAGCCTCATGATAGTAGAAGACTACCAGGATGGAGAGCACTTGAATCACAGAGCGGATGAACAGCAGCTCCAGTGAGGGAACTTTGGAGCGGTCTGCTGCCAGGCGAGTAATAAGCGCCACACAGCCGTGAGCTACCGCCGCTCCAAACAGGGCCATCCAAGTCACCCTGGAGGCCAGCACATTGGCCTCCCCGAAGCTCGCCAGCTGACCCTCAACCCCCTTATCCCTTTGCACGCTTGGCTGCTTCGGCTGGGTCTCCATGGTTCCAAAGAAAGTCCTTCCCCCCTTTGAGTCAGACACCAGTCTTTTTCCAGCGTTCGCTTCCGCGAAGGCGCCAAAATCCTCAAAAGAGGGTGCATCGTCGTAGCCTTCGTCACCAGGCTGGGGGAAGTGGGTGGCATACTTGACAGTGACTGTGTTGGGGTGGATTTTGACCCGCTTTTTGGATCCGAACTGGAGCGAGGAGGAAGATCCGTCCATGGTTTTTAGGTGAGTCTGCAAACCCAGAGCACAAAAAATTCATTGCATTCATCCTAATCACTTCACACTCAAATACAGCAAGCGTTAATAAAATTCCCATGTGAGCTCAGATCTGAGCCACCCAACCAACACTCTGAGGCTGATGCAGGCTGATGGGGATGCCATTACGTAACAGAACTCCACAGAGCCTTATACATGAATGTGTGCCACTTATGAGATGAATGAAGCAGCACTCCGTAAATAAACAACCCCGGCTAAAAGACTGGACCGAAGGGTTAAATGTTCCTGAGGCTTTTTCCTGTAACACATAGCTTCAGATTTTCTGCCTGTGTTGTTGGAGATCATTAATTGGTCAAAACGTGCAAAGATAATTATGGATTTTCAAAATAAAAGAAAATATCCTGCAGGAATTTGAAGGAAATCTTCAACCGTCTTCAGTGCAATGGACCAAAAGGGTGCAAACCACAAGGGGGCAGATGGGCTCTTCTTTATTAGCCTCCTTCCCTCACATCCAACACACAGTAGCTCCTCGTTATTCAAGCATAAATTGATGCAAAAATAATTTGGCTACAGCTGATTTACGACAGTAATTTCGAATCCAGCGTCATAAAAAACATCAAATGCATTTTGGTTTTTTTTGTGCCTGCAGCGCAAAAACAATCAGTTTTTGTTGGTTTGCTTGTGTTTTTCTTCCTTATAAGCAAAGATTATTCCATCAAAATACACGAACAATATGAGAAAATAGACATAATCGATTAGTTTTATTGTGTAAAGTTAATTGCAATTAATGCACCGTTTCATCTCCAATTTATGAAACGCTTATTATCAACCCTAACTAATTTAAAAACAGTTTTTGTGTACTTTCATTTGTATTTTCAGACGATAAATATTGAATCCTCGTACCTTTTGGCTTTGAATGAATTCCCAGTGATTCTGCAGAAGCCAGATTAGTGTCATAAAAGCAGGTCCGTGCGCGCTTCTCGATCCCTACATTTGCTGGTGTGCAGCTGCCATTTCCCCATCTTCTTCCTCGTGAAGGTGCGAGCAGCCTTCCTCAGCCTCCTCCACGGCGGCAGAGAGCCCTGCCTCTGCTGAGGAACCTGCAGCTGCAGCTGCTGCTGATGATGAGGAGCTGGACGACGATGACGGCGGTGATGAAGGTGGGGACGGAGCCGAGCTGTCACTGTCACAGCCAGCGGTTACATTCTGCCGCTTGTCCACCCCCCCCCCCCCCCCCCCCCCCCCGCGCCTGCTACATTTGCTTTGGTGAGGGGTGGGGGGGGTTGGGGGGGTCCAATCATGCTTGTGAAGATCATCTCTTACACTCACAATCCAATAATGGGGACTACTTGTAACTTTAATGGATTACAAGTAAATTTAATTTCAACATATTTCTCCATAATACAATTTTACATTCTAATAATCATGTTGAGGTTAATTGTTGATTTTAAATTGTTCCTCAAGTGTGAACACGTGACAGTTTAGCCCTGAAGTTGGGTATAGGCCCCAGCAACTCCGTGACCCCTGGTGGGAATAAGTCGGTACTGAGAACTATTTTATTAATATTTAGTTATTGTATCATAATATCTACAGGATTAGATTAAAAAAGTGGCAAATGTTCTGCTGTAATATTAATAATGAATATTTTATCTTTAACGGATTGGGTGCTGCTTGGCGACGCTCTCCTGTCTGAATTTGCATGTTCTTCTAATGCCTTTAACCTTTAACAGTAAAAGAACCATTTGATCTCATTTCCTGCTGATCGAAACGTAGAAGGAGCTGCAAATTCTTATTTAAGCCTTTAAGAATTTTGGATTTGCGCTCACGACCTTCTCATTTTTAATAATAAATATGAATAATGTCCATTTTTTTGGGCACAGAGAAAAGCAAAAGAACCTTGCATATCTCAAAATGTTTTTGTTACGTTTGACAGAAGCTCAAAAAACTTATTTTCAAAACAAAAGATGCTCTGTGCTAAACAGGATCATCTCAGTCCAGCTCTGGGCAGCTAGTAATCAATGTTGTGCAACACAAGATAAAATGTGCTTATAACTCTATATATATCTATATCTCTATATATATATATATAAATCTATACATTCTGGAGGTAGTGTTGAGCAACAGGGATGTAAAAGCCTAGTTTTTAATCTATTTGAACCTCACCCATCAGTTTATAAATTTAACTAATCTAAATTAAATAAATGCTAATTAATTAATCCATACTTTGAAAATTTGCTATATTATTTTTTTTGTTGTTGTTCCATTTCCCGCTCAGTCTTACACTGCTGGGTTTTGTTATTTTAGTTTGGGGTTGAACCTTGGTAGTCTTCGTTTGCGGGCTTTGTTTATTTGTTTTCTCTAGTTAGTTTTGGTTAGGCAGCCATTAGCAGGGAGCTGCTGGTTCTGACGGTCAACTGGGTAAGCAGTCTCTCTGAATTATCTTATTTTTGGTCAAGGAGCCACCATAGAGAGAAAAAAGAGCCACATGTGGATCTGGAGCAGCAGGTTGCAGACCCCTGTTCTAAAGCATGTGTGGGTTTTTCCATATGTGGTCAACAGCAGCTGGGTATGCTCCAGAGGTGGGAATCTTGAGGCACCTCACAATTTAATTCGATTACGATGCAGGAGGCAACAATTCGATAATGAAACTGTTTATTGTGAAATTTTCAATGCATCCAAGATCTGCATTTTCTTTTTAGAAAAGTTCCCCTTTAAGATACTAGATCAATATGACTAACTTTTCTCACCCAATGTGCATTTTTAAGTTAAGACAAGATCAGTAATCCTGACAGGATTTTGCCTTTCCTGCATTTGTCCAATTTTGAAATCAAAGTTGCAGATTTTGACCTGGAACTTCAAACACAACTGTTAAGCACAGTGGTGGTGAAGTCATGATTTGAGATGGGTCTCTGTACTTTAAGGGTTTTTTTTTTTACAGCACAATATCGTGGAGTCAATCCAGCAAACAATTATCAATAAAGTAGAGCTAAAAAAAAACAAAAACACAGTCAAAAAACCAAAGGAAATGAATCAAGATGTTTTAAATGTTCTGTCATAACCAATCTGAAACACTTTAACCGAGATACTGAAAACCACTACCCTCTATGATCTGCAGTTGGTGTCAAATAAAATGACTGCATAACTTTAAAAAGATAGCACTTAATTGAGAGACAGTCCCTAAATGAGATTTCTCCAAACTATTTTGAGGTTTGTTGTTCCTCTGTGATTCTGATATTAGTTTTTTTCACCGAGTGGATCAATTGATTTTACAAAACAAGAAGAAAACTCAAATCATCAAAAAATCAGATAAAATAAATAATAAAAAAAAAACTTTTAAACCCCTACAGGGAAAGCAAACTGATGCAAGATTTTGTTTCAAACAATAGAAAAAAAACATATTTGCAAATGCTGGAGGCAGGGAGGATTTTTGCAGAGATCAATGTTTTGTTTCTTTACCACATTTTCCAATGTGTTTTGCTCCACTTTTTTTTTTTTTTTTTTTTTTTAGATTAAGCTTTACAGATTCGAGTAAGAATCAGCCTTTTTTTCCATGGTCTTGTACAGGATTTTTAACTCTCTTGCTCTGATGCTTCTGCTTCAAGCGGAGACTGGAGTGCAGCTCTTCTTCTCACACTAGGTTCAGCATGACACCATCTGTTGCTACCAAGCTTATTAATTCTCCTAATTTCTCATGGAATTTGCAGCTCTTATTTTTGCGCAAGAAGAGAGAAAAACAATCTATACTTGGAGCTCTTTCATCAAATTTTCCCAGATATGTAACCTTGAAACTTGATCTGAATTCCTTCTGTGACATCTTTTTCAGAGCTTTGCTGGAATTTCAGAACTTTATCATGTATTCAACTCTATTTCTAAAATAAACATTTCAAAATCAGGAACGAAGCAAATAAAAAATTAAAAACCTGGCGAACAGACGAGCCATGCAGACTGTTGGTTGCAACAACTTAGTCTGCAAGAATAAATGTGTCTGAAACACCATAAAAAGGCAATGAAGACACAATTTACGCCGGGATCTGTCTGGTGGCAAAATTTATGAACACCTTAAAGTGGAAGGAGCTGAAAGCCCTGGAATTAGCCTGTGGAGTTCCCCTCCCCAGGCGATACACAACAGCAACCACAGCTGGTAATTCACATCCCACCGCCACACCAGCGCCCTGCACACGGCTGTTTATTCACAGGCGAACGCCGCCATAAAGCTTATTTGTTATTACTCCGCGTCAACATTTAGATTAAATTCCTCAGGGTCCCCATAAATACAAAACTGAGAAAGACGTAGTTTATTTGACATACTCTGGTAGGTTATTAGGATGTAGCAAACACATTAGAATGATGCATTTCCACATAACACTTTTAAAGAGAGGGTTTACTCTGAGCGACATTTACTGCAGCGGAGAAGGCAGAAATGTGCGTATTTTATATGTTAATGTGGATAAATGTTGCTCCATCTGTCCCATCTGAAAGACGTGCACCTTTTGTAACACGCCATTATTGTTTTGTATTCATACCCAGGTCGTTTTTTATCCAACTGCGAGCAATTTTTTAATTAAATAATAATCTCAGTCACACAAAGCCCACATGAAAGCATGTTTTATGGAAAAAAAAGTATCTTTGCTCAGCCAGATAAATAAATAGATGAAATAATCTTGTGTTGTTTGAAATGTGGTCATGGCAGCTTTTGAAATGGTTGCCACAAACAGTTGAGAAAAAACGGATTGCAAAAGGTGAGTCGTACTGTTTTCATCAAAACAGGCAGTGATCTCTTTTGCACCATCAATGGTTCAATCATTCTAGAATTATTAACCCTGTAAATCCCACTACATCAAAGAATTGGAAAGAAATTGTTAATTTTTGGACTTTTTCAAACCCTATCATTTTAATATAAATAAAAGACTATGGCAGGTTATTGGCGAGGAGAGTCCGTTCAATAGTGAAACCTCAGATCCAAGAACAGTCCGGTTTCCGTCCTGGTCGTGGGGACAGTAGACCAGTTCTACACTCTTTGTGGATTTGGAGAAGGCGTTCGACCGCATTCCCTGTCTTTGTGGAGGGGTCCGGGGAGCTTTACTGGGGGCTGTCCGGTCTCTGTATGACCGGATCAGGAACTTGGTTCGCATAGCTGGCAGTAAGTCAGACCTGCGACGGAGCTCCCCTTTATCATTGGTTCTGTTTATAGTCTCAATATACAGAATTTCTGGATTGGGGACCACAGGATTTTATCCCTGCTCTTTGCAGATGATGTTGTTCTGTTGGCTTTATTGAAGCAGGACCTCCAGCATGTATTGGAGTGGTTTGCAGCTGGGATGGGTCAGCACCGCTAAGTCTGAGGCCATGATTCTCCACCGGAGGGTGGAGCGCTCATGGCTCAGGTGGAGGAATTGAAAATCTTGGGGTCTTGTTCACGATTGAGGGAAGATCAGATCAACAGGCGGATTGGACCGGCGTCCATTGTTTTGCAGTCGCTGCACCATTCCATTGTGGTGAAGAGAGCTGAGCCAGAAAGCAAAGTTCTCAATTTACTGGTTGATCTTCATTCCAGTACTCACCTATGGTCATAAGCTCTGGGTCATGACCGAAAGAACGAGATCCTGACTACAACAACCAATGAAATAAGTTTTCTCCAGAGGGTGGTCAGAGATCCTCCTTCAGAATCTGCTGGAATGACGTTGTTCTCGGAAAAAATTACCCTGTTAATCAAAGAACACAAACACTGGAGTTCTGGTGGTGAGGGGTTAAAAAAAGGTTTAGTGTCTCCGACTCTGAACAGCTTCATGAATCTCTTTACTAATCCAGTGAAAACAACAGTTTAAAAAAGGTTTTTGAGGAAACAAATGGCATAGTTTACTGTGAAAGCCTTGATCGGGTTTGCTTTTTAATCAGTCAACCATGTATTATCATGTACAGGGCCAAAACTACACAAGCAACCACAAGGAAGACTGGGGTACGACCGCGCCATGTCGTTTCACTTCACCCTCCAGCGCTCCTGATTGCCTTTGACATTTCTGACTGTTGAAGAAATATTCAGGGAGGTAAGACTGGAGTCAGAAAACAAACAAAACAACAAGCTAAGCTTTATTTTTTAATCCAGTTTATTCTAATTTGGGGCTTTTTCTTTGTTTTATTTTGCATTATATTTGACAAACAAACCCCACGCAACTGTTGCAGCAATGTGGGTTTGTATTGATCTGGAGTTTTTATTTCCTGGCTCTCATACATTAAGCATACAAAGCTCGTTTATCTTCCTCCTGGAGGTTCAGTCGTCTGTCCTTGACTTGGTTTTTACACTCTATTTCTGTTTGTCAAGCAGAGAAAGACAAACTGCTTTCCATTCTAGCTAGTGGTGGTGATGGGTGACGACAGCCTTGTTATATATTAAATAAAGCAACGTCCTTTTTTAACCCTAGAGCACTGTTGTCCAGTGATTTTCACCTGAGTCTCCAGTATCTTTATTATTTTTTGTTTTTCAGGAATTTTTTTTCTCAAATTCCTAATTTTTTTAGGGAATTTTCAAGCATGTTTTTAGTATCTTCCTTAGTTTTTATTTCCATTTTGTTAATGTGCAAAACTACTTTAATTTATCATGTTATCATATTTTGATTTATTTTTCATGACAAATAATTTTTTTTTTGCTATCTTTTATCGGGTTAAAATTACCCGACAACAGTGATGGTGTAACTTTTGATAGCGAAAGTCTTCTTGGGTTAATGTGACCCCAAAAAATTAGTGAAAACTAAGTAGCATTATGTTTACAATATCCCTGTTTCTCTGAATTTAAAACATCAGCGGCCATCCTCCAGCATGGAGTTGCATTTTTTCGAAGTGTTTCCCAGCATGAATGCACTCAAGGAAGGTCAATCCCAGCATATCCCGTCCCGACCAGTCGTCACTTTGGTTTCCCATGTTTCTACCGACTCCAGAATCAAACGGTGCCCCCCCCCACCTCCTACGAATCATAAATAGGCCAACACAGCAGTTCACTCTAAATGAAGTCGTGTAAATTATGCATGAGGCGAGGAGGTTTCCTCTCTCGACGTGATTTTTTTCTTCTGGCAGCCCAAAAAAGAAAAAGAGAAGAGTCTTTCCTCAATCTTTTCTGAAACTGAAGTACTACTTAAGTGATGCTTTTGCTTTATATAAAAAAATTGCGTATTTTGTATCTTACTTAAAATAGAATGACGATTCTTTTTTTTTTTTTTATACAAGGCTTAATAAAATTTTTTTCCCATTCACACTTAAAGCTGTTTTTGTCAAAAGAGCAGAAATATTCAACACTTTTCGGGAGCTAATTGCTCTGTCCAAACAGATTTTCCTAAAAGCCTGCAGTTGCTTCAAATTATGAGCTCATAATGTACTCAGAGAATTCTTGCTTTTATTTTCTCTTCACGACCCCCCCAAACACCCTGCTGGGGAGGCTAATCACTGCCAACAGGAGAGGCAGAATGTTTTTTTCAGAGAGTCAGAGTAACATCCACATTAATGTTCAGACAGCTCCTCTCGTCAGTTTTTTTTTCCTATAATTGATGTGCTCTCTTCTTTCTACAAACAGCCCCAGAGCCTTTCCTGTGCGAGTGGTGCATCCTTGCTCCGTGTGACATGGCACCTCTCCTCTTCGTCCATCTGTTCACACAAACAAGCCTCGCTTTGTGCCAACCCTCCACTAACGAGGAGGTAAAGATAATGGCGGCTGGAAGAGGCGGCGAGTCAATAAGACGCTCGTTCTGCAGGTCGGATTCTTCTGGCTTTGATGGAGAGGCATGGGAACTGTGACAAATTACTGCGTGTAGTGGTGGCCCTTCACTAATATGAGTTCCCTGCAGCCTGCAAATGAATAAAATTGTCTTTGTGATGACTCTGTTTCAAACTGCAGCTTCAAATATTTCCATGACATCCAGAAAGGTGTTGCAGGGAAGCCTATTTATAGTCTAATTAGAATATTTTCTGCTTTAGCTCCACACAGATTTTTTTTCTCCCTCAGTTTTCTTCTAATTTATGTCAGGAGTCACAAATCTAAAATAGATTTGAAGTCTTTTTATGTTTTTTTATACAGTTTTCTTCTCCCACCATGATCCTCTTCTCCTTTTCATCATCAATACTAAGTAAGCCCACTGACAGCTTTTGTATGTTAGGGCAACTCTCTGTGAGGATGTGGGGACCTGAGTGCTCCGATCAATATTCTGTGGCATACAGGAACCGCATTTGAAGATTGTTTCCAATTGAAATCAATAGTTGCTGGTCTTGAACTAAACATGCTGACAGCATCAAGCAAACACTGATAGAGTCCTTGCTCTGGTTCTTTTCTTTCTCCAAAAAAAGCAGAAAACTTTGAGGAACAGGTAAAAATGAGATCATATTACAACAGCAGCTGGGAATTACGATGATTGGAGTCCTACCAAATATATTTATGCTCTTTTCTTACTATCAGGATCCGTCTCTGAGCTCCAATATAACCTTTCGTTGGAGGTAGGCTTAAAAAAAAGAACAGGTGATGTGTTAATTATGTGTTTATGATCGGGTCCTGCTGTCAAATTGATTTTCTTTGATTGTTGTTTGAAGTGACTTTTACTCTTGTGCTCCTCAGTTGTTTCCAAGAGGAGACAGCTTCTATATGAAAGAGAATATTTCATCAATCTTTCTTTTTTCCATCGTGGTGGCTTACACGCCTCAAACTGACAAATCGGCCTCATCGGCTTCTCTTTGTGCTGATCAGAGTTTCCTGTGAAGCGAAACAGCTTCAGACAGAGCGAGAATCCAATTCGATCCAGTATCTGTGTCACCATCCTGGTGCCTTTTCTCCCTGACAGTCCCCATTGCTTTGCATGATTTCCTTCAGATATATGACAGACCTTTGTTACAATGTTGGCATGTCAGGATCATGATTTTTTGATGGCGGTTTTTGCCACAGAAGTCCTACAACGAAAAAACATAAAATCTCATCAACTATTTTTGCCTTTTTTCTATTTTAAATTTTTTTTACACTTGGGACAAGACAAAGCGACCTTCTGAGTGACTTTTCATTGAGGTGTAACAACTTGTTTAAAGACGATAAATCTTGAGTCATTTGATCTGAAAAAATATCTTATTTTAAGCACAATTTCTAAAGAAACAAGTTGTTAACATAATATTTTTTAACAGAAGTTTTTTTTCATGCACAGACTCATTTCAAGAGACAATGCTTGCTTGATCAATTTAGCAACAACAGTAAATACGCATTTAAATTTAATTTTTAAGCCAGATTTTTCCTAAAATGTGTAACTCTGCTCTTCATGATGATTATGGTTTATAAATAAAGGTTGTTGGACTGTTTTACAGCTCAAAATAGGATATATTTAAGAGCAAATGTATAAATGTGACTACTTTACTTTTTGAGCAAAACACACTTAATGTAAGACAAAATTCTCCAATTATTAGGACAATATACTTGAATATGAGTGCTAATTTCAAGATTTATTTTGTCCTAAGATTAAAACCAGAAAAATAAAATCAAAAATAGAAAAAGGAAAGCAGAAATAATATAAAATTTTGAGATCAGCTGGAAACTGAATTGAAACGAAAAACTAAGGATGGAAGACAAAGAACGAGAGATTAAAAAAAGTTGAAAATACACATAAACATTGTTTTTTTTATTTTGTTTGATAACAGTCTTAGGTTTAAATTTTTTCTTTCATTTACATTTCAAAATAAACATTTTTCTAACGTTTCAATATTTCTTTCAAATTTGCAATATTATTTTTTTTCATATTTACAATTTTATTTTCAAACTTTTAACTTTTTCCAAGCTTAGAATATGTACTTCCAAGTTTAAAACTGTTTTCAATCTTTCAAAAGAAAAAAAATCAAACTTATAATGTCCTCTTTTCAAGTTTTTTTTATGTTATTTTCTTTTAAATGTGCAATCTGGTTTTTTATTCAATCTCAGATGATCCCAAATTGACCCCATATAAAAGAGAATGACAACAGAATATTTTTAAGAAATCTTACAAAAACAAAATGAACTAGTTCCATTGGCAGATTTGATCTTTTACAACAAGAGAAAAACATCTTATATATTTTTTTTCTTTTGTTTTGAAAATGACATTTTTTCCAGTGTATGGGTCAGGTTCAGAGTGAAAATTAATCAATCTGACACAGTAACTCAAGGCATTTCACGTTCTATTAGCTTAAAATAAAAACATTGAGTGTTGAAGACCCATTCTGATCATCTTTTGATCTGTTTTAAAAGCGTTCCCAGTGCTTTTTAACGGTTATGACTTTTTTTTTTGCCAAAAATAAAGAAACTTGTGTCATTATTTAGAGTATAGTGTCTGCAGAGCTGCAGTAGTTCTGTAGAAATTTGCCTCTGAGTTGAGCAACCCCGCCCCTCTTCCCCTCCACATTCCAGAAAGCCTGTATCCCACCTGTTATATAAAAAAAGCTTCTTTTCAAACATATCTTTTCTCATCTCTCCATTGTCAGAAGAATGCCACGACAGAATGTTAAAAATACCAAAAACAAGAGTTTTATTGGAGTGGCTCTTTAAAGGCCTGTTTGAATCATACATCAAGTGTTTCCGTCCAAAGATATCAAAATGTCCTCACCACTTTGTCTGAAAGTGAGTTGCAAAATGAGCAAAGGCGAAATTGAATCATCTTTCAGAGGTGCGACATGTTTTGCATGTAATCAGACAGCAATCATCGTTTTTTCATGCTGGCTGAGTCATCGGCTCTCCAAAGTGTCAGCTTCTGGCATCAGATCTGAGTTCTGGACAAAGAAACTTCTTGCCGAGCCAAACGCTAACACGTTTCTAATCAACCTCAACATCAATATAGATGTATAATTCGACCCGCAGGTGCAAATTGCTAATTGGCAGCATCGCACCCCATTACTCGCTGATCAACCTCTGTCACAACACGCTGTGATCAGTGTTATTACTGCTGCTGCAGCAGCCGCAGTCTGTGGTGCCATTCTCACTGCAAGTGTGATTTATGCTGGTGCAGTTCAGTTCATTTTGCACCTCCTCATCTGACTGAACCATTATTTGTGCCTCCAGTAAATGTGTGATGAATACAGGAAAGATGAGCCCTACTGTCAGCAAACATAACATTAGTTCCACTTTATATGTATCTCTGAATAGGGGATTTCAGCCAGGGGTGAGTGTACCATTAGACAAAGTGGGCGACTGCCTGACCACAAATTGAACACCTTAAAAAAAATATATATATATATATATATATATATATATCACTGAAATGGCATAAGGCTGGCTCAATGTGAAAGGGTTTTGTTCTCCCCCATTCCTGTGCAGCAATGGACTATTCCGTCCGCAGCAAGTTTGTTAAGAAAGTCTAATTGGGTAACAAAATGACGCATTCAATGCTTTTTGAAAAATTTCAATTTTATGAGACTGATGCTGCCTAAAAGTCAACCAGTAAAGATGTTATTCAGCAGATGTTTTACGCTAAACAAGTATAATTTCTTAATTGTATAAGTCCCAATCCAATAAATTTTTTTTCTTCTTCTATTTTAAAAGCCCTCCCATAGTCTTTTGATTATGATTAGGCTGTTTTCAGGACCGAATTTTTGGAGAGCCTCTGGAGTTCATCAGAAATTCACCACTGAGTTGTGGGCGGGACTGTTGGTGCAAAAGTAAGCCTCCACTGATATCCCATCATCCCTTTATTAATTTACATTTTCTCCTGCTATTGTTCAGCCCTTCACAACCCCAAGCTAAGGTTAGCGGTGCAACAATAACAAAGAGCAATATTGAAGCTATCCAGTCGTACAGTTTTGAGCTTGAGGGAGGAAAACAAAGACGATAATGGATCTATATTCTCTAATATTCGAATGGAGCGGAGCAGGGAGACTTTGGCCCGCCCATTTCAGTTTCTACGTCACAACTGAGAGTTTTTCAAATGGCTTCTTTTCAGATATATAACTTTTTCTTTCAAACACAAAAGGAAAATAAACACAAAAGTTATAGATAGACAAATGTTTGAATGAAGAAATACTTAGAAAGTTTTATTTTTGTCTTCTATCGTGAGGAAAATGCCACAAGATGTTATTGAGAACACCACAAACACAATTTTCATTGGTGTGAGACTTGCATACGACCGCCTCAGAGGGCCCAATGTTACAGTTCACCTGGAGGTCTTAAACTGCAAAGTCCACGACTGAGTGATCACAGCATAAAGGATAAATCCAAAAACAACTCAAAGCCATCCAGACTTGTGTTTTCTTGATTTTTTTTATCGCTTCAAATCCCTATTAAACTTGTTAAGACATAATCTGTAAAATCAGCTCTTTCTGCGTAGATGAAAAGTTCATATCCTATCACGCCGCGGCACTGATGAGTATGAAATGTTGTTTTATGCAATCTAATTTCACAGCTGGCTAGATCCATAATGCCTAAAAGGAGAGCAGCTTATTACAATAAGTGAGCATCCTGGTGGCCCTCTTGTTTTTGTCAGCACTCATTGGCATGAGTTGTTTGCTTAATTGCAAAACATGAAAGGAAACACTTTAGGAACTCATTTTCTAAATATAATAATAACAATAAACAGACAATCTTGCCTTTGTTAAATTATTTTAATTGCCTGAGCAGAAATGTTAACAGTCTCATTAATGAAGATAATAATTGCTAAAATGTTTATTATTTTTGACTTGCTTGGATTTGTCGCTCCTCTACGATGACACGTCCCAAACCCAAGCAGAGGAAAAGAAAAGGGCGTCCCTGTGAGTCGGAAGTGTCACATGGATTTTCAGCAGGAAGGAGACACGAGTCGTGTGTGTGTAAAGCGCTTGGAGCGCAGGTTAATCAAAAGCAGAACGTCTTAATCACTCCGGGAAGCAGGGTCGAGCTTCCTGGGGGGGAGAGAGACACCAAACAGTTCCACATTTAGGCTGAAAAAAGATTTCAAACTTACATTTTTATTTGATTTAACACTGAAATATTGTAACTCATTATCAAATGTGATCTCAGTGTTACAGAATTACAAAGCATTAATTTCCACTCTGTTGAGCTGAGAGATGCACTCAAATGCTCGACTGAACTCAATTATATTCAGTCATGGAGAAAACTGTTCAGACTATTTTGAATGTTCGCATATGAAGCTTTATTTGACAAATTCAACACAATAAAAGCACATATTTCAATTCTTGCTTTATTTTTTTCAACGTCAGTGGAGAAGACATTTATTAAAGGTGCACCTTGATGATCAGTATTTCCTACTTTTATTTTGAAATTCCACCTTAAAAGTAACATAACGCTCCACGGTAGAATATCGCTTTGGGAAAAAGAGAAAGGAAACGTGCAGAAACTGAAAAGGCACTCGCAGAAGTCAAAGTTCATTGAGATGCAGCGGCTGGTGTGATTCTGAAGCTCCCCTCAGAATAATCCCCGACTGTCAAGTTATGAAGCGTTCTTGTTGTTAAGTGAAGTTTCACAGAAAACTCACAAAGAAGCTGCAGCAGCTTCAGGATCCAATTATGCTCAGCGACTCGACTGCTCTGATAAAAATCACAGCGGTGAAAAGAGAAGATGTGTTAAGTCTCATCATGAGATGCGGGAGGTGTAAGTCTGAGCAGGAGCATCTGCGCTTAGAAAACAAAGCAACTGGGAAACTATCAGATATTAGAAGTGATGCAGTCTTGACAGAAACAATAAAAATGTTTCTTTTTTTTTTTAAATTGTTACCAAACAAACATAAAATGTGCAACCAAAATGTGTTTTACTACCTTCCTCTGTCAAGCAGTTTCTCCAGGAAATTGACAATAAGCCGTACAAACAGGGAGCCTGTATGGCTGAAGTGAATCACAGCCCGTCTCTGTTTGACCTTTTCTTCCAGTTTTAAACCTATATTTTGAAATATGGAGCTCATCGACAAAATCCTTTCATTCTTTTTCTTTTTATTTTGAGGCAGTGTGAGGACTTACAAAGCTAACAGCTGAAAGGTTACAAATTTTAACAGTACGGCCGGTATTGCAACACCTTTAAAGCATTAATTAATCTAATCTAAGTTTTTTGAACATAAATTCTTAAGTTAAACATGAAAAAAGTATGAAATTTGAATTTTGCTTCATGTTGGAGGATTATTTGTAAAAGATAGATTCTGACCTCCCTTGAGAACAAATTGATAGATCACTTACTTTCACTCGTAAAATTAACATTTTGGTTTTTGTTATTAAACTGCAGCAAAATTACTTCAAAGGTCTCAGACTCAAGCATCATTTTTATTTTTAGTCTGTTTCTACTCCTGACACTCAATCCTTTTTCTAGGTTGTTCATTTTTGTTGACTTGCTTTGATCCGCTGGGATCTGTCACTGACTGATAACAGCCAAAGAGAAAATTGAGATTTCTATCTTTAGACTGCATTTTTAAACATGCAGGAAGCACAAACTGAAGCCTAACATTTGAGTCTGCGAATGGAGATGTTGCTAAAGGAGAAACATGTACAGTCTGTGATTTATCCTCCATCCCAAAAGGGCCACCGTCAGTGAATTCTCTTCCCTGGAACGGATCGTTTCTTCCGACACAGAAGCGTTAGAAGGATTTCTGAGGAACAGCCTGCCCTAATTTTGTCTTGAACACATGTTAAATTGAGACAAATCTACACCCTACCAACTGTTATCATCCGGCTTTTCAATCTTTTTTCTTTCCTGTTCTTCCCTCCTCCATATGGGCCTGGCCTGGAGGATCTTGTTTCTGTGACCGGGCAGCTGTCAGAGGAGCACAGCCTGCGATGTGAAATGCTATTTCTAGGACTCCACAGAATGCAAAACTGAAGCTCGGGAGAGAATACGTCATGGTGGAGAGCGCACACACAGAATGAATGAGTAATCAGGTCATGCCGCTTTATTGTAGCTTCCGTACAAATCAACACTTCACTCTGACAATGCCACTTGCAGCAATACGGCAGAGTTGTTTTGTCTCAATGTCTCTTCTGGTTTTCTTCTGTTTGTTTCAAAGACGAATAACAAAGTGTGTAAAGTGATGTAGGAGAGACAGAGGCAGATGAAATGAGAGAGAGCTGATAGTCGCAACAAAACGAGGCATGAGTCATGTCTTTTTGTGACGCACACGGATGGGTCAGGTTAGCACGGCGACCCAAAACCTGCAGGCTGATAGGGGGATGAGAGGAACATCCTCTGGGTAATAAAAAATCCGAATGGAAAACACGCCTCACTAACTCTAGTCATGCATTTATGATGCCTCCTGGGGAGCTTTCCTTTAATATATTGCTTTGATGGTTTAAAAAAAAAAGTGCATTTTTTATAGTTATTGAAAACCTGTGCAAATTTGCGTTAATAAATCATATGTTTACACAACGGGAATAAATATTGGTTGGCTGTTCGCAGCTGACTGTAGCTCTGCACAACATTTTCATTTTACTGCCATCGTTTTAAACGCCTTTAATGTTTCACTTCATTACAGAACGTCAGCGACTAGTTTTCTTAAAAAATCTGCAATTAAATGACTTTAATGGAAGATGTTCTGGACCAAAGAGCAGCAAAGAATCACAGAATATAAATCTTTTATGAAGTAAAGATGAGTCTTTTAAGAGCTAAAGGAGACCAAAAATGCTTCCCAACCAGTCTTGTTTTCATTTATGGGAATTAAAGTTTGTATTACAGATCTAGGGACCCACAGCAATCATCTTTTTTAATTATTTTAAAAACGCTCCAATCAGTCTTTTAATTATGATTATGGAGTTTTTGGCCAAAAATAAAATAACCTGTGTTGGGTTTTTTTGGGACGTAGTTGCAGTGCAGCAGGAATTAATTGTGGGCCGGGCCATTGAAATATTGGAGCTATCCAGCTTTATAGTTTTAGACGTATCTATTAAACCTCATGTGTCAAAGTCAAGGCCCTGGGGCCGGATTCGGCCCCCTGGGTAATCCGGCCCCCCAGATCGTTATTTTTTTTTTTAATTGTTATTAATGGCCCGATGTAATCTTGCACTCATTTTTAACTTGTATAATTTGACAAAAATATTTGTGTAGAGAGTAAAATATTTAAAGTTATTTAAGGTTTAAGTTGATTTATTCTGGAATAATAATTCTTGCATTTTTATTATTCATAATTAGGGGTTTAAAGTTTTAAAAATGGTTATTCTGTCAGGTTTTTGGACTATTTTGGCATCTGCTAAAATTTTTTAGGCTATTATGCAATATTTTAGCTAATACTTGAGCTACGTGCTAGCTGTTTTGGCTAACCTGAGTTTTTCTTTTTTGAGGTTAATTTGGCATTTAGCTAATATTTTAGCTGGCTAACAGCTACAGCATTTTCAGCTTTTAACTTCAAGGTTTTCATCTATCAATTTTACTGTTTTTTGCTAACAATTTCAGCAACTTCAGCTACCAGCATTAGTATCTTCAGCAGTCAAATTCAGCTTACAGCAGTACCATTAGCATTATCGCAGGTAATGCTGTATATCTATATAATTATGGTAAAAAGTTACAGTTTTAAAGTTTTAAAATTGTAGTTTTAGATTGTTCAATAAATGTTTATCCTGTTTGGTCTGTGACCTAAAGTGTTTTGAATTGTGTTTTTTTGCACAATTAAGTTTGACACCCTTGTAATAGACAGATCTTTTTTGTCAGCAAGTATGCATCCGTATGGAGGAGGATCAAATTTAGAACACAAATAAGTTCTTTTTCCGATGGCTTTTTTTTTTTTTGTCTGCTCCTAATCCACAATGGTTTGAATGAAGGCATACTCGGAAATAAGATTTAATTCTCAGTTTTATCAATATGAGAAAAATGCCACAAAAACATGTTAAAAACACAATTTTCAGAGCAGGCCTTCAAGTCTTAAATGTTTCTTCAGTACAGATGATCAAAGTGACTGATCACTTCCAATAAAACTCATAAAATTATTTAATTTTAAAAGTTTTGAGACTGAACATCCTACATATAATTATATTTCTGCTATATTGTAGATTGAGTGTCTTAGGTAAATGTTACCTCACAGGTCATTATGTTTTGCTAAAAGAACCCAACATTGAAAACATTCAAAATACACAAGCAAATGGTTAGAATTGAGGGGTTAATTAATTGCAGAACTTTTTAAAGTATAAAAGGCTTTTGTTATGAGTTGAATCTTGAGTTCTGTTTCCAGACTTGTTTGTGTTTTGTATTATGTTTTTATTGTTAGGCGAGGGTCACATATCCCAAAATGCCACAGTGCGGCGACATAAATGCAAGTTTTTCAGCAAATTTCGGCAGGCGGACGCATGGCGGCATTTATAATCGGGAGGTGGCAGTCACGGAGACCTCAGTATAATGTCTGATATTTTTGTGCTTTATTGTGTAATTGTTTGTCCATACTAGGTCCTAGTGAATATCATGATAAAATAATGTCTTGGTTCTCCTGTTTGGAGTCTTTTTAGTCACGTTTTCCTTCCCGTGGAGTCTTAATACACAAAGACAAAAGGATGAATGTTTAAAAAAAGATTTTATTTTGAAAAACACTTCATATCTTTGGCTTGTTTCTCAAATTGTTGACATGCAGTCAACAATGGCTGATTTACTGCCGATTGTAAATCTTCATTCATTTCCTTCAAAAACAAGTCACAAATGCACTTGACTTAAGTAATTATTGAGTTTTACTAATAAAGAAATTGCAGCAAAGCTCACAAAGTTGCGTCATTTATTTTGATGTCCGATTTAAGAAAAATGCACAGCCTCTGAAAACATATTTACCTCGAGAGGAGTCTGTGTTTTCAAATATAAGTCAATTTCCGTGACGCATATTTTTTTAAGGATACGGCAGAAAAGATGTTTTAAATAGAAAGAGAAATGCAGCTGAGTCATGTTGTGCCTTTAATGAAGGAAGTCTGACGCTCGGTTAGTTAAGCAGCTTAAGTTCCTCAGGAGAGCAGCTGTGAAGATGCTTCAATGAAGACAGAAGAGAGAGACTACGTTACAAAAAATATACATAAAAATAAGTCAACTTTTATGAGGTCCTTATTTTGTTAGAATAGCTTCCTGCGTCAAAGCTGAATGCAAAACTCCCTTTTTAAAAATTAAATAATTAAACAAATAAATAAAGGGAATTCCGCAGTCATCCACAATGAACTGAGAATGCAGTGATTCCTTGTGTTTATACTTTCTCACCATCATCCCTACACGTGGTTCCTGGATTTTTTTTATTTTTTTTTTTAGAGCAGATGTGGCTTATATACAAGGCTCCAATGAATTAATGTCCCTCATGGAAAAACACAAACTTAATAAAAATGCTGCATTCATGTAGTGGAAAAATAACAACAAAATCATCCAAAATTACATGAATGCAGAATAGCTTTCTGCATGTAAATAAAGGTCAATATTATTTATCGTGCACCATCTATGGGGAGACACTAGAATTACAGGGAAATCTAAACATTAATTAAGGTTATCATCAATGCAAGTTATCCCATTTTGGCGGGTCAGTTTTAATAGTTTAATGTGCAGCAAGTGTCCCCTGCGCCATCGTTTGCTAATCCCTGAACTAAGAAAGAAAGTGTAAACTAAACTAAACTAAAGGTCACCAGCCTTATCAATGTAGTGGCCATAATTTATCTCACTTTTGGGTTTAATCAGATATTCTGGTGATTTAATCTCTACGTTTATGTTGTTTCCGCCCCATCTGGACACCAAAGATGGCCGCTCATACTGAATCTGTTTCTACTGTCTTTTTCTTCCATTTAGAGGACGTTTTCCACAATCATCCAGTCTGTTATCTCAGTACATCATCAACTCTACAATATAATCTGTTCATCACTATTTCTAAAATGCATTAGAGACAATTTAGCCTTACTGGAATGAGGTAAATGGAATTAGACAGTCTCCCAATATTTGGAAGGAAACACTTTATATTAATCCTATTTTTTAGTTTGGTTTCATGATTATTTCTTGTCAAGTTTTTTTTTTTTATAAAGCACATTTAATAGTTGCATGATGTTGCACAACAACTAAAAAATACAATAAATACATTTATAAAAAGTTGAAAACAGAATTTGACTTGCATCTATTGATACTCTTTTTAAAACAGTGTTTAAAAAATATTTTTGCAACGAGTGCATTAGAGAAACTATTTCTATGAGCTTATAATGTTGTTGGTAACTGAGATGGCTGAACTTTTCACACATTCTTTTCTCACACATTTTAACACCTTTTAGAGTGTTTTTAAACTTGTTGAGTATATTTATAAATGGAAATATTTTTTACTTGAAAGGTTTCTTTTCCGCAAAAATTATACAGGCGAGACTTTAATTTCAAAATTGAATTTATCTCACGTCTCTCTGGTTGTGATCTGTGTTTTCTCTTCCACAAATGTGCTTCACCATGTTTACATGTTTGTAGTGGTGAGTCAACATCGCAGCCATTTTATTATTGAATCAACAGAGCAGATAAAAGCTCCTCTTGAAATAAGGAGCAGCGGATGACGGTAACAGCCCTCGGCAGAGCCCTGAGAGCGCCGTCATTACAGAAGACAAATCCTGCAGGGAGCAATTAGCAGGAGGTAGCAATTTTATAGATCATAACCTCCAGACAATAGTTTCTCAGTTTGATTGCTGTGGATACACGTGACATATTTCATTTTTATCTGTGTGTCTGAACATTTCACATCTTTGTTATCGACACTAAAGTGAGTTTTTGCTCTCTTCGTCTTTGGGGCGTGGAATGGAGGGTTTGGATGGATGGGAGTTTCCAGCTCACTGGACTAACTGTCAAAGCCACGTCCAGCTGCTCACACTCCACTTTTAACCACATGATTGCTCACTTGTCTCCAAAGCATGTTACCAAAGCAAATCAATCTGCCAGAGGCCATTACTCGAAAGCAAATGGACACTACTTAGCTTTCCTATCACTTAATTGCCTCCGACCAGCAGATTTTGGGGTTATCAATGGGTCAGCGGGGAGACAAATGAGAGGAAAAGGAATGACCAACAAGGACTGAAGATGTTTCTAAAAAACATATCATTAAAAGGATCTTTAGGTTGGGTTTTAAAACACTGATTTTCATTTTCACATTAAAGTCAGACTTAAAAGGGACAAAATGAAGAAAAGTTGCTAAAAAAAAAATCTTCAATCATCATTTGATTTATTTTTAAGGTTTTTCAGTCATATTTTAATTAGATTTATGATATATTTAACCAAAATAAAAACCACTGGAACGAAAAACATAGTTAAGGGTCAGTGTTGAGTAAATTACTTTTACCTTTTTAACTCTCCTGTAGCGTGCACAAATGCACCAATTACTTTGTTTTTTAAATAAATCTCTGTTTTGTTTCATTTAAGAGAAAATGTCAGAGCCTACAAAACCTAAGTCATGGAGTAACGAGGGTTTCTGTTGTCCGGTAATTGTAATGTATTACTGAAATTTGAACTGTAATTTGATGTATTCCTTTGTTACTGACCAAAGTAATCAAACCACAGTAGTGTAGCTTTCACCCCCGTGGTACAGACGCTGTTGGCAGAGGACAGGTAGTGCAACGGCTGAAATATGGCCACGGGAAAGATGCGCATACACGTGATACAAAATTTGCCCGCCGTTACACGCAGCAAAAAGAATCTTTGAACTGCACGAAAATTTTGTCCGCGGGTGTCGGTGTGTGGTACAGCCGTGCAATGGCGGTGGAACAGCAGTGTCAGTGAGAGATCGGGCCGTGGACGCCGAAATTATTCATTTATGCATGGCTGTAGCATGGCCGTTTCCTTGGCCGGTCTGCGTTTGTACCACTGCTTACACTGTCTGTCTAGCGGCTGAGCATTAGAGGACGGGCTTATGTAGCGAAATGAGATCTTTCTATTTTAATTACACAAAATATTGGCTGTCCCTAAGTTTATTTCTCCCCCTGAATTCAGGGTTGGGTACCCCCTCTTTAGTTTGTTCTTCTTCTGTGGTTTCTCCTTTATATGTTGGGCGCTCGCTATCCCTCTTCCCTTTCTGTTTTACTGTTCGGTGGGAGAGCTGGGTGTCCTGTGACGTTTACAATATGAATCCTCATTTTATCTTAGTTATGCCCACAATCCTGTTATTATTTGAATTCTGTTACTGAGAAACACAAAATCTTGAAAGATTTTGACATTTTATTTTGACGTAAGAATTAGCCGATCTCCCTCTAACTTTTACTCTCATCTAGGAGCTAATAGGGGCAGCTAACACTGTGATTTCTGTGTCTTTCTGTTCTGGAAAATTGTCAGATCCACAATAAATGGAGGTGGTCTCCGAGGGTGCTGCTGTGTTTCTACGTCATTTATTCCCATAAACACAACGCAGAATCGATCCGGTTAAACTTACACTCGAGTAAGCTGTGCTCTGGCAGAGAGGTTGGAGTGGAACGGACTACGGTATCACTGCTATTCTACAAACACGCACAGTCATCACGTCTAAGAACGTGTGGCAGATTTTCCAAATTTTCACAAATCCTGACAAGAGGAGCAACAGGAGCTCATTAGAAATTCGACTCTAAGGCGTTTCTACTGGCAGGAAATAAGCCCACCTCCTTCCCATCATCCATCTGTTTACACATTCTCCAACAAGCTTATAGCTCTTCACACTCACAACCTAACATTAGTGGTGCGACAAAATTTGGTGAGCAGTGTTGCATTAAATCCGAATTCTTCCCCTTCGACTTCTCTCTAACCTCAAATTTAGCCTTCGAATGGAGAGATTTGGAAGAATACAGTCTTCAAATTTGCATATTATTCCTGATTGATGATGTCATCAATAGTCAGCGGTCAGCTACATTACAGCATTGCAGCTAGCTCATGGAAATAGATAACGACATTGACTTTATTACTTTAAAAAAGTTGTGCTAAAATAAAAAATTTGAATGTAAACTTTTGTGCTTCAGAGCACACCCACGAGAAGAAAAGCAATGCGGCTTGACCTACCGGCGGAAGGATACATAACTCGAAGACCCTTCGCTCTACCTTTGAAAGAAACCATTTCGGACCTCCCTTTCCTTTCAAACGTCCCTTCAATTCGGCCTTGAACCTATCCAACTGTACAGTTCTGAGCCAGATGCCAGCTCAGACATGAAAACTGAAGACGTACATGGATCTAGTTAATTGAAAAATGAGAAATTAAAAACCCATTATTTGCCTCCACATATCCTACTACCATCTAAAATATCACGATGGGAATCGGGTCAGCAATCTTGCTGAGGAAAGGAAGTGAATAATCTGCATCTGGCAGCTGGTTGACTTCAGGGCACAGAGCTGTCGTCCTGCCCGCCAAACAAGCTTAATCGTGGATTTGGGAAAACTTCAAACCACGAACCCCTACATTTGAGTATTTGCTGCGACAAAAATTCCTTCCATTAACATCTCTGCACACTCAATTATTATAAGAAGAAAAAGAAAAGATGGGAAGAGGGGGTGCTAAAACATGGTGTTGAAAGGAAAAGCAATTTCACGAGTTTCACTGCAGCGATTAAGTCCTACATAGTAATTTGCAGTTGCCATAGGGACAGAGACAAAGCCATCAATTACACCGCACATTTTGGCCTGCCGAGGACAGAAATGTTTAAGTAATTAATTAACAGACGGCGCGTGGAATGCATTGTTTCTGTTAAAAAAAGAGGATTAATTTGGACTCAAACAAGTACAGTTTGTCTGCGTCTGCTGATGGAAGACAAAATGTCAAGGGGCGATTAGCTCGGATGTTTAAATGAGCGCTTAACTTTTAAAGTGTGTCAGCAGAGAAGACAGAGTCCTGAAGGGAAATTCTCTTTTTTTTTGTGGGTTTTTCTGTCACGCATCCATCTGCAAGCAGAGCTGAAAAAACCAGGAGGGAACGCTGTCAGACATGATCGCAGTGGGAACCTCCCACACAAAAGCACCGCTCTGCACACGTCCATAAGAATACTCGCCGTCGCCTCCACCTCATGTGTTGACAGTTGATGACTCACTGGCAGATAAGCCGTCATCCGGCCTCCCCCCCTCTCTCACCTGTGCTCTCCATTTGTCACTGTCACTGCAGTCACGGGTGGAGGCGGCGACCCCAACCCGCCTGCCACTCTTTGTTTGCCTCTTCCTGGGTAAATACGCTCGTCGTTCGGCATGTTGGCTTTGTACTGACATGGCGCCCTCTTATCTGTCTCCATGGACTCGACAAAGATGGATTACACGTCCACCTGAGCAAAAACCTGCCCACTCATACAATCACTGCAGTTATGATAAATGGCATCAACGGATGGCTCTTCACGTACACCTTAATTGATGACTTACATTGCAGACGGCTTCAGGATTTGATAAACTCAGGAACACATTAGTAATGATGATAAGGAGTAATCGTCTGCACATTTAAAAAAAGACTGAAACGAAAAAAATAAAACAAAAAGAGTTTGTGCAGCTCAGTTATTAGTGGGGAAGCTGACTGGAGCCTGACCCCATGACATCACATTTTCACTTCAATGGCAGAAAACTCTGTATTTGAAGCTACGTTCACATCGCCCTTGGCAACGTGCTTTGAAGCGACCTCTTCCAATGTAAAGTCTGTGGAAACGCACATACAGTCATGTGAAAAAATTAGGACAACATCATCAAATAATCAGCTTAAAAATTTTTCATATCAATTTCCAAACTGACTTTGAAAAATTTCCAAAAAAAATGTATGTGATTTAATAAATAAAATACTATTATTTTACTCATACAAGAAAATATCTGAACAAAAATTCATATTTAAATGTTTAATATATGATGTTTTTGCTCCTTTGGCTGAAATCGCTTCATTGAGACACTTTATTATTTCCTTAAATGTGTCTTAAGTGTCTGAACTTAAACATAGGCAGAAAATACATTCTCTTGAAATTACATTATATAGAAAATTTTAATAGGCTCAAAAAAGGTTTAATGCCAACTTCCCATCACCCTCAGTGATGAAGAGTTCATAAAAATATAGAGGCCTTCATTCAAAATTCTCAGTCATGGAAACGTTGCTGCAACATTTTATGGATCCATTGAATTGACAGTATACAGAGATGGACAAACCGCCTCTGACATCACCCATAGAAAATGCCTTAATTTCTAATAAATAGAAGTAATTTTAGTCGCCATTTTTCCCGAATTTGAATGTCACCATGTTGGAAACAGACAACATTAATAAGCGAGGATTGGTCTGAGTCACTCTCAATTAAGTGTGACAACCCCTCTCACTAATCAGGAGTGAGTTTGTTGGGAAGCCACAACCCTTCCACTGAAAGCATGTAAGCATAAATTAAATATATCTTTAAAAATCAGGGTTAGCAAGAGGATGTAAAAAAAGAGTAACCAGCGTCAGCGGATTGTCTTGGTTCAGTACAAGGGAGAGATCCCTTGAATCGGGAGTTCCTGATAATAGTTGTGATTTGTGGCCAGATGGAAATATGTGAGACTAAGAGCTGTTAAAGAAAAAGCGTTGCTTTGATATTCCACAACAAGCCTCTTCCAACTGTAGTAAATGAAGAAGAAGCCCATCCCTGCTTGTCCAGTGTAAACAGCGTTCCAGAACCTGCATTTGGCTGTGCGTCACAGAATTCCCTGCAGGGTTGCTTTTTTTTTTAAGCCAGTTTAATATGTCTCAGGACTGTGTTCAAACAAAATCACATCTGTGTAAAGCCACAACAAAAATTCCAAAACCCTTCTCTATCTGCATACTGCAGCTCCACTGCATTTTTCTATCTGTCAGTAACACTTCTCCCTCTAATCCACCCGCTCCCCCCGGGCATTTTAAGGATACTGGCTCCATTTAGCTCCAAAAAGCTGACATGCTTCATTCCATCCTTCCTCCATCCTGGCAGAAACACCCCCTCCTTTACAAATCCAGCCCTCTTCCAGGTTGATGGGCGCGACATGAACTGAAGGATGCACATGTGCTGCTGTCAGATTCACCTTGGCTCACAGATAAACTCAGCAGAGCTGTGGTTTATAGAAAAAAAAAAGTCATGAACATTTGTTTGGAGGTAGGTTGTACAATCACAGAGAATAATTTTAATTGGCTGAATATATTAAATATTTTTACCTCCAAGGCTATCAAAAAAAAAAAAGGTTGCCGTGACTGCTCCCCCTCTCGTGTCCTGTCTCTGGGGAGAGTCGTTGGGACGGCTCCTGTTCACATCTGTTCCTGAGGAGGAGGAGTTCTCATACTCCTCCCATCTGTTAGGCTGTAGGAACCCAAGCTGTGTTCTGGACAGCTTTTTCTGTTCCCTCCTGCAAGATATAGTATTTTCGGGCATCTGGGATCTGCCCTTTTGGGGAGGGGTACTGTGAGGGTTATATGGCTCATCTTTTGTCAGTTGTGTTGTGGATTTTTGTCATGTTTGGGTTATTTAATAAATGTTTTAAGTTCCAGTCACTAAGCCTGGTCCTCTGCATTTGGGTCCAAACTTCCTAATAAAGGCATAATTTTGACCTTTCTGGTTGTCAAAAGCTGACATGTTAGCAATGTATTGTTCAACAATAGCCCTGTTTAAGCTTATATTTCAATACCTTTTGAAACAAAAAGTTTCTGAAACTTAAATCCATATTTTTACTTGTTTAGTTTTTCTATTATTTCTTTTGGACTTACCATGAAAAGACAATTATCTTAAAGAAAATAGATTTTTTTTAAGTGACTTTGCTGCTTCACAATTTTTAAAATCATCCTTATACTCGCAACTTATCTTCAAAAACTATGAACGTCCATTTGATCATGAAACTTGACTTAAGATTCAAGCTTTTCCTTACATAATGACATTCTTTATTCTATTGTTTACGAGTTTGAATATTCTAGAAGGCCCCAGCCAGCTTTTCCGAGCGCAGTGTAGAAACAGCTGACTGCTAAAGCAAGGAGACAGCCCCCCGTGGGGCCAAAACTAATACTGAGTAGCAGTGAACATGTCGCAGCAAATAAGTCACAGACAGCAAAACGGCGAGCGGCGGAATGAGTCGTGTTTCTTACTCATATATATGAGACCGAGCAAAGCCTTTGCACGCTTGCCTCATTTCTGAAAATCAAGAAAACAGCAGAGAAGAAAGAGGATTATGAAATTGCAACAGAATGATAGTTTTCAGGCAATCTTTAGTGAAAATTGCAGCTATAGCAGTTTTTGTTCTTTTTCTTTCTTTGTTCTCATAAAAGGGGGCAGAAATGATCCGCTATTATGCGGCAGCCATATTGCTTTCCCATATTATTATATTTTTGAACGATAAGCCTTCAGTGTGCTGTTAAGAGAGAAAATATCCTTTAAAACGGGAAACATATCTTCACGTAGGAACAAAAAAAATTACATAAGTCATACAAAACTCAAACTTTAAAAGATGACATACTAATCTAATACTATAAGTAGCATTGGCAAGTAAATACATGTGGTAATCTTTAGTTCTTTACAGGATGAAAACAAGCTTCAAACGTAAAAACCAAAAGCAAAATATAAGTAAAATGCAGAAAGCCCTCGAACGCCCAAGCGTAAAACATAACAAATAAATAGGAATATAAATACAATCATGAATTGATGTTTAAGTGAGGAAATGATGCAATGAGATCAGATCATGATCACAGAGAGCCTCTCACAGGATTCCCCTCAATCCAGGAGAACCGACTGGACCGACCCTGTTCAGCGAGTGACCGATGTGAAGGATCCACCGAAGGCAAACAGTGGGGTTGAAACAAAATGTAAAAAGATTAAAATGTGTAAAAACAAAATTTAAAAACTTAAAGCAAAATAGCCTCAGGTGATCACAAAAAACATTTAATATCTTATAAAAAAACAGCATTTTAGACAAAACATTGAACCAAATTATGAATATATTTCATAACTTAAATATCAAATATTTCTAAAGGAAACCAGGTTAAAGAGGTAGATCTTGAGCCATTTTTTTCCTAAAAACCATAAACAGTCTGTGTCTGTGGTGGGCTTTGTCATTCGGACAGCAGATCCTGTAATAGTAAAATAAATGGACTCAATCCGAAAGGCATTTTCCAATATTTATTACAATCGATTTATTTTGCTTTTAAACAGTTTTAAAGCGGATTAGGTCGATTTGGTTAGTAACTTCTCACAAATATTGAGTGGATCGCAGGAATATTAATCAATTCATCAATTAAGCCGAGTTTTATAAAGAAACATAGTGGGAGAGTTATATAATTTTCTTTTTTACGCCTTTAAAACATTTCCTCATTATTTTGCTGTCAGAAACGCTTCATCTGAACAAAATGTTTTTCTCTTCTTCGGTCTGTTATTCATTTGCATCAATGTTTTATTGCTTCATATTTATTTACCTTTTTTAGTTCTTTTAGTTTTATATTCTCTTTAATGTATTTCAGTTGAACGCTGATTCTGACTCTAGTAAATAAAACACAAAAGTAGAGGTAAAACAGAGATGAACGTGTGTTTCTGTTATTTTGCTTGAATAATTCATCCTATATGAACCCATAACTATTAGAAATACTATTTATTTTCAGCTATTCATGTGACTCTTTAAATATAATCTGAATCAAACAGATTGAAAATGTCTTAAAAGAATTTTTGAAGCCCAGGAAAAGAAAACTACTGAACCACAATAAAGACGTTTTAATGTATTTATTAAATGATGTTTTTCAAGCGTATCCGTTTCATCATTAATGGTTCCCTAATTGCCTGGCAAATGTTATCCCCATATATACGAGCCATCATGATGAGAAGAAAGAAAATGAAGAATGGCTGTCTGAAAGCGTCTCATGTCTAACATCCTCTGCGCTGCAGCAGATTTACAGCTGGAGGTGGATCTCTACAAGCAGCTTAAGTTACCACCCTGGAAAACGTCAATAAGACTCAAAGATCTTTCTACCACCGAGCAGCTACACCAAATGATCCGAGTTGCAGATGCAATGGTTCGTTTGCTGCTGAAAATGGAATGCCCTTTTATTTTGAAAGTATGTGTTACTTTATTGCATTACTGCAGAGATGGAACCTCCCAGCTGTAATCCCTTTCGTATTGTTGGGTTCTGCACTTACTGCCAATGCATTTTAAAGGCAGAGTGTTTTCACCAGATAAGCACCAGAGAGGGTCGCTTCCTTGCATCATGACTTTTCATCAAAAAATTGTCTAGAATCCAGCATCCGCTCCAAACCCGCTCTCTTTGTCAGCCGTGTGTTGCTGTTTCAGAGTAAATACTTTTGAGGCAGCGCTTATTCAAACAACCAGCAGCAAACATGCAGCCTCCGAGAGATGCAACAGCCAGGCCCTCACAGCGACAGTCCTCCTGCTTGAGTGAATGTAATTACTGCTTGTGAGCTGGTGGTCGTGTAAACACACAAGCACAGAGAAAGCTGCATGAGACATGTATGTGAACACCTCACAGCACATCCAAGAGCTTTATCTTCCTAATGCACATCTGAGCAGAAACATTGAATGATCTTTCTTTTTGCTTTCTGTAGAATAATCGACCTTATTTGCCTCTTTTCCATCCACCTCCACTTATATTTCTATCTGCGCTTCTCCATTTTAAAATTTGTCACGCTGCAAAGGCGGGCTGAGGCAATGGGTGCTCCAGCCTGCAAGCTGAGCCTCTCAGGAGCTGAGATAAAGCAAAGCTGACGTGTGGGTTCAGCTGCGTCAGTGTCCTCTGAAACTCTCCCAGAGAGGAGAGGAAGCAAAGGCAAAAAAAAAAAAAAAAGCAGCAAAAATCCTTCGTTTAATCTGGAAATCTCCACCTTTCGGGGGTCCTTCTCGCATCCAGATGCCTGGGGCTTCCTCTGCAAACAATGCCACTACACAGATCCCACAAGACGATGGGGATATACCCTAAAAAAATCATCTCTGTGGATTTAGAGCAGAGCAGCTTCACGTTTATTCCCAGATTATAACGTGAAATGTCAGGCTTATCTGTCCGTTTGATTCCCTTAAAACCTTCCTTAACACTGTGCTGTCAGATGAGCCTGAGGGAAGGATCTCTAAGATCACCACTCCATCACTCTGGAGGAAGAAGATCCATCTTCTTCTTGTCTTTCTTCCCCCTCAGTGCCCCCCTCCCCCCACACAACTAAAGAAAGAAGTCTCTGTAAATAATTGAGGCATATTCCTCCTCTGTTGCCTCTCGGCTTATTTTGCAGCCATATTTTTTGGTTAAACACATTCATAATTGTTGGAAAGCAAATTGTGATTGTTATGTATTGTGATGCAATAATTACAGTATAGGAAGAAAGAAAAACAAAGAAAACAAGAAAAAAAATTGTATTTATATTGTATGTAATATAGATATCACATTTAGTTTTCTAACTAATTAAAATACAAATGTTTAACCATGTTTTGTAACGCAAAAATCAAAATAAAGAGCAATAAAATTATACTTTTATGCATATTAAATATTTACTGTTTTTTCTAAAATTTCTAGGAACTCAAGAGTAAAAAAAAAATCAATTTAGATGTAATATTTAAGACTTAATACTTCACTGCTCCATTTATTCTCACATTTGTTGCTTTTTTTTAAACTGTCATCAATTAAAGCAGATGAGGGTCAGAAATGAGGAGTTTGCTGACACCTGCTGGCTGAAAGCAGGAACTAAAAAAAAAAAAAGGTCATATTTTAGTGTGTGAGATTTTTCAGTCTGCATTTGACCCCTGAAAGAGTGATGAGCATCAGGAACAGCCACGCTTGATCCATTTGGTGGTTTAATGTCCAAATCCAGCCTTTTAATGTTGGGGGCCATGAAGCAGGGAGGCACTGGGTGTGGAGAGGAAATAGACCCAACCCGATAAATGTGTGCATATTTCTTGATTTGTAACTCATACAATATATTTTGTGCATAAGTATAAAAATTACTCAATTAAAAAATACAATTTACACATGCACAACTTAAAATGACAGTGGCTTGAAACTAACTACACACAAAAGGTATACACAAATTGTTCGTTACGTACACACAGAACTGCATTTATGAACAAATGTGATGTGAAACTTTTTTCACATCTCAGGAATTTGTGTGTGAGTGATGCGTTTGAATGGTGCTAGAATGCTGGTTCATCAGAGTTTTCTTTTTAGCTCCTTTACACTTAGATTGTGAATATTATCTAGGGAAAATTTGATATTTTACCATTTTAAGTGTGGTTTTGTGTGCGTAACAGGCAATTTCTGTGTAATTTTAAAGATTTGTGTGTGTGAAGTTAGTTTTAGACTGTTGCAATTTTATGTTGTGCGTGTGTAAATTGTATTTTGTATTTAATGATTTTTGTACACATGCACAAAATGTATTGTATGAGTTACAAATCAAGAACTACCCACACAAATAAAGAATTACGCACAAACAAATCCCGAATTACACAAGCACAAATCAAGAATTATGCACACAGAAATCCAAGTTCCACACAATCCAAAAATTACGCACGCACAAATTGTGGTGGATCCTTTTTCTCTCCATAACTGGGTCCCATTTTTAGAGTTTTTGGTATGTCTCTGCCTGGATTTGAATTTATGACCTTCCAATCTCAGGGCGGACACTCTACAACTGGAGACTTGGCTGGATTTAAAAAAATAAAGAAAACAACAAAATCCACAAATTTTGAAGAAGAGGAAAAAGGAAGTGAGACACTTAAATAAAAGAAGCAAGATTTCTCAGAATACATGTTGAGAATTTTCTCTTATATTTTTGTTCCTTCCATAGAAATCTGTAACATAGCTTCAGTTAAAACCATTAGAAACAGAAAACAACCACAGAACAGTGAGACACTCATTTCCATAAATCTAAATTCAAACAGACCAGAAGGCAGGAAGGCATGTCTGTTAAAGCCTGAGATTAAAAAACGTCATAGCAACGAGAACCTTAGAGAGAATAAAATAAAACCTTACATTCAAAAGCATTAAATATGAGCTACAGTTCCCTCCTAATGGCTTCATACAGCAAGATGCATATTTTCACATTTGTTTTTTTTTTTTTTGTGCAAACTACTTCTATTTTCAGCAGGAAAACACTTCAGCTTCAGTTTGTTTGGCATTTTAACTATCCCTTCATACATGTCTCAAAAGTGCAAATGACCATGCAGCCACAGGGCGACGGAGTCCTTCCAGTGACGGTAAAGTGACCGCACAGGTTAGGTGTCTCCTGCTGAAATCTCCAGCGACGTTTGGCCTGAGTTTGGAGGATCTGCAGCTGCGCAGTCGGCAGAGTCGTCTGCAGCCTCTCCGGAGGCAGACGCATCCTCTGCTACCTGAACGTCGGGTTCTTCTGGAGTTGGAACACTTTGGTCCAAAGATAATTTATCTTTAAGAACAAAAAAAAATACTTTAAAAAAGTACTTTGTTACTGATTTTTATTTGTTTGTAGAATGCTTACCTAAGCTACACTGATCACCTGTGTCGTCTCCATAATCGGCACACATGGAGCTGTAGTCCCCATCTGCGTCTGACGAATGCAAAGTCTGGGCTTCAGGGGAAAATTCTGAGAAAGTAAATGTTTGTGTGTGGAGACAGTATTTAAACTCTGCTTACCAACGTTTGCAGGTTGCTGAGTTGGTGAGATTTCATTGCGATCGTCCACAGCTGCTTCGTTTGGAGTCAAATCTACTTCGCTAAAATCAGACCGCACCTAAAATAAAGGAAGTAGAGGTTATACCAAATGGTTTTGAAAGGAATTAAAAAAAAAAAAAAAAGCTAAATTTCCGAACTCGTACCTCCTCTTTATGGTCAAACGAGGGGACTTCTTCATTGTTGGTGGTCAGCTCTTGAGGCAGAGAACCTTCATTCTGTGGATCCAGTGGAACATGACGAGTTGGGATCCGATGTAAGTAGCCATAGCCGATTCCACAGCCTAAACTAAAAGGAGGTTAAAACAAAATACTGAATGGTAACTGGGTAAAACTATAGCACAGAATAGCTAAATGTTTTTGCATCAACAACTATTAAATATATTTTTTATTTTATTTTTTTGCAATTTTTACACCTTTGATCAAAATATTTTACCCTAAACTTTGGACAAATTCATCTTTTGGGTTTAATGCTCTCAATTTGTCACACTTTTTTCATTAAAAAAGAGATTCCGTGAGCTTTTTCTTACTTTTCTGAAAAATATTCAAAATTTTTAAGATTAATAGTTTAATTTCAGAATTTCTTTTCAGTATTATGAAAATATATTTATATCTACTCGTGAAATAAGGACTTTTTTAATCTGGAAAAATCCCTCCAGTCATAAAAAAATAAAGTAAAAATCATTATTAGTAATAGGAAGTGATCAATAAAAGTAAAACTATAAATTTCAAACATGAAAAACAAAATACCAACCTTCCTTCTCCTCCCCAATCTGCATTAGGAGTCACCACTGCCTCCCTGCACCGATCAGTCTGAGTGTTATAAACCAACAACTTTAAAGGTTTTCCCTCGTTGGCTTCAATCAAGGAGAAGAAATCCTCGGACTGCAAAATTATACAAAAATATTCATTTTTGAGATTAAAATGGTGCTGTATTTTTTTATTCTGCATTAAATTCAAGTTAAAGATGCTGCCAAAAATGTAAACATACATCCTGCAGGACTTGGTCAGCTCCAACAATAAAGTCCGAATGAGCTCTGAGGCCGGCCAGCGCTGCAGGAGACTTTGGTTCCACGTCCTGAAAAAGAAAACAGAATTTTTACCCAGAATTAAGTATAAATATTTGATAAATACAGGAAGATAGTGTTTTTTTTTTTTTTTTAAATCAATCAAAAGGTAATCAAAAAGCAGGTTTGACTTACCAAGACATGCCAGACGTTCTCATAGGCTCCTTCAAAGCAGCAGAATCGAACACTGGCGCCCAGCAAACCTTGACCGCCCCACATATTGCTGGGTGTCACCTCCAGTTCCCTAACCCGCTGAGTTTTCGAGTTGTACACTTCGAGTTTGACAGCTTTCTCAACATTGGCCTTCAGGAGATCCTTCAGCAAATTGCTTTCTTTATTCTAGGTGGGAGAAAAGAGTATCTGTAATGCCTAATACAATAAAAACATATTTTTAAGATCTAAATCTGTGCATATTAGTATGAAAGACATTAAAAACAAAAATAATATAGCATCAAAGTAACATACTTACTAGTCTTGTGTGTCCAATGGAGAGAATAAAGTCAAAGAAAGGTTCCAGGCCTGCCTTCCATGCTGGTGAGCCTTCTTGAATCTGAAAGGTAATGTAAGGAAACGCTGTGTTGTCGCCCCCTTGTGTCAGTTTGACATATTACAGTTTCTAGAAGGCATCTTTCCTTTTTAGAAGCTAGCACGCGCTGCATTGGCATTTATGCTACTTAAAAATATATGTTATGTTTGAAGCATGCAGTAAAGTTTGTATAGAGTATTTTAAACGTGTGTGTCATTTAGAAAACCTGAACAAGTTGGGTTTATGCCAAATGCCACCTCATCAAGGAGGACACAATTAAGATCTCATTCAAAAAAGTACAGGCAGATATCGCGAGAGTTCCTGCTTTACAGTTCGAGAACATTAAGACATCGTGTAATGTTGATTTAAAGCATTTCTACTTGGAACTTGGTCCAAACGAGTAAGAATAACCTTGAAGTTCAGGTTTCAACCTACCCCATGCACGTGATAACCGCAGCTACTTCCGCCGTGCGACAAGAACGAGCCCTGCGTCAGCCCCATGGCCTTCAAACGCTGACAGTTTAACGCATGACACCGAGGTAGAGTCTGAGAAAGAGCAAACACTCAGCAGGAGATGACAGCAGGCGAGAGACAGGCAGGCAAACCGAGATTACCGAGTAATCGAACATATGTTCGTCTGCTGGAAGACTCGATAGTCGATTAGCTGTCCTTAATGGAATGAACCAAACTGAAGCAGTCAACAATTATTTACCTTAATTCATTTATTTAAACATTTTTAACAAGCAATTACATTCTCTTAGTAAAAAAATAAAAATGAAAATACTATTTCTGTCGCAAAAAAAAAAAAAACTCAAACTGGTGGTAATACAGATTTTCTATTATTTATTATTATTATTATTATTATTATTATTATTATTATTATTATTATTATTATTATTATTATTATTATTATTATTATTATTATTCACTTTTTAACTTATCCCATAAAGAGGAGAAGAAAAAATATCAACAGCACAGCACGAATCATTCCAAGTTATATTCATTTTTAAACAAACGGCTCAGAACACAGCAGTAAACAAGAACAAAGACTTCAATAGGAATAAAAACAAAGCGTCGCACAAAGAAAAAATAAATAAGAAGAGAAGTCATTTTGAGGAGAGGACAAATAACCAACATGTTGACAATTTGAAAAACAACTGGCTTTAAAATAAAACTTCTTATTAGACAGATAATTCTTTGCAAAACAATGTAAATCAATGACATTTTAACTTTTTTCAGGAACTTTTGCATCACAAATCCCATATCAGACGAGCAGAAAACAGGCACTTCTGTCTTCAAGTCCTAACCATTATCTTGTGATCAGTTGTAAAAGCATTCTCAGTGGTATTTCAATTATAATTACACTGTTTTTAGCCAAAATTAAAAATACCTGTGTTGTTTTCAAGGACATAGTTTCTGCAGACGGGCAGTAGTTCATCAGAAGTTTGTCTCTGAGTTGTGGGTGGGACCACTCTGCATGGGTAAGTACATGCTCTCCCGCTAGCTTACACCCCCTCACATCCCCAACCTAACATTACATGTGCAACAAAAATGGCTAGCTCAAAAAAGAAAAACAAAGACGTACATTAATTTATTTGCCTGCAGGTGGATGCATCAGAGAGCTTAGAGTTTGTGGCCCAAAAATCTGTCTGCTCCTGATTCATAATGATTTGATTTAAAAAAATACTCAGAAACACAATTTGAATCTTAATTTTTTTAAGTCTCTGCGCAATAAATATATGTTAAGTTCTTTTATCACTCAGAAACTCAAATAATTCACCCAAGTTATCAAAATAAAATAATATACATTACCATTAAAAAGCTGCAGGGTGCACAAGCATGCATGGGTTTACTCTGCCACAATCCAAAAACATATTTCACAGATTGATTAGTGACTCTAAATAGTTTCTTAGGTGTAAATGTGAGTGTGTATGTGTCTGTGTGTGGCCCTGCGATAGACTGGCAAACTGTCCAGGTTGAGCCCAGCCTTCAACTTTCACTATCTGAACTGTAATGAAAGAGATTTAGATAATTGATGGATTTCCATTAACTGTTAGAGGTGCAATTTGACTTTTTCTCAAATAAAATAATCAATTTTTGATTTTAAACTATTCCAAGATCTACGTCTAAAGTTGATGATCACATTAGTTGTTTGTGTTATTTTCTTATTTTATGAAAAAAAAAATACCGGACATCAATGATTGGCACTTTAGACCAATAAACAGCTTTTAAATGAAACAACCCCTCATTGTAATTGCTCTTTTTAAGCCGGCTAACTGAGATGTGGACATCGCTGACCTTTTCTAACCCTGACCAGATGCTCCCTCATGGCTTCACCTGTTACATCACAGACTGGGAATAATGGACTCTAGGGGCAGCCATGCATGACGGTGAACATTTGGGTTTCCTCTGGAAAACCAGAAAATCTTTAACACATATAGTTCTGGTAAAAGATAGAAGGTCACCATAGAATTTTATCATCAGTCCATGATCTGATTCCCATTTGTCCCAGGGTGACCTCAGAGGTTGACTGAGCAAAAGCCCGGAAAGTCCGCCCTGTGGTCAGTTATGGATCAGCCGGCTGGCTTGTGCAGCCATGTGTGAAAAACCCACTGTGTTCAGCTGAGTCATCGTTTTTCTGCAGAATCTAGTTAACAACAATCCTAAAAGGCTGTTTGAAGTTTATGCCTCAACATTCCTGGAATTATTGTGAACATTTCCAGATTTTGAAATCTTAAAAAAAAATTCTGAGCTGTCAAAATAAAATGTAATTAAAATAATTTAAGTTGCTTCTGGTTATCTTGTCTTTAAAAAAAACAAAAACAAAAAAAAACGACGTCCTCTTTTACTGCTGATCATAGCTCTTCTGTACTTTTCCAGTCTCTGAGGTGCTTTCTCTCTAATTGCATGCTGTGGAGTGTGTACGGCCCCAGTTAAAGGCTTGAGGGGGTTGGATAACAAAGCGGTTAAAGTCTTGATCTTCTGACCTCCTAAGCTGTTGCTGAGATGATGGAAAATTCCGAGAAATGTTTTTAAGCCAGAGATCACAGGCAGTGGACCTCCACCACACTTAAAAGGCTCGAGTGGCACAGAAGCAGATCTTCACTCATGTTGTCGGGATCAAAGGACTCCAGGAGATTTGTTTAATGCCGGCCAGAAAACTGTCCTTAACAAGAACCAAACTTTCTCTGTTGTGGCCAAACACCAGCGAGACAGTCGCAGACTCAACATTTCCTCTTTGTCTGGAATTTCTTGCCATGTGTTTGTGAGAGTGGTGAGGAGTTTTTCTCTCGGCCGCTGAGGCAAAAAACGACTGGAAACTTCCATGGGCTTACATGAAAAATAGTTGTCGTCTTGTTTTTAAAGGGAGTTTATCTTTATTGACAATTCATTTGGGAAAATTCAAGTTTAAGGTTTAAGTTTCTTTTACAAAACAACATGGTTAAACCCATAGATTCCAAATAAGACCTGATTATTTAGATTTTTAAAGAAACATTTAGTTTTATATTATTATAAGTGTCCAATTTTTTGATAGGGAAATTGTTATAATTATGGTCAAATCTTGTTCTTTTTAATGGGACTTTTTGTAACAAACCCCTCAAAAAAGGACAGTAAAATAAACAATATTGAATTTTTTATAAAATAATGCAAAAATGACATTGTTCTGTATTTTTATGGTAAATTTCTGGCAAAAGTTTTTACTTAATTCTTGAAATTATAGTCTGATTTGCTTTATCAAGGGTGAATATTTATTATTTTACTGTATAATTCTGATATATTTTCCAATTAAACTTCAAATTCAGTTTTTTTTTCATAATGCAATTAAAAATAATACAATTGTTTTAACTGTAAAATCTTGGCAACCTGAACTGCCAATTTTCACAGAAAAAAAGGATTGCTATTGCTATTTTTATAGGATAAATTTGATGTTTTTACAATCAAATTGTTCTACAAATAATAAAAAAAAACAAATCTTACAATAGCAACGTGCTTTAATCTTAGTGTGATCAAAAAGTACCACTATATATTTACCACTATATATTATAATTGAGTTATTTATCATTAAAAATGCTAATATTATATTGTTGTATTGTCTTTTAAGGGAAAATACATAAAATTATGCAATTTTTAAAAGCGATAAATGCATTTAATTTAGCAACATATTGAATTTCCTGCTTTTAGTTACCAGTTAAGCACTTTTTATGCATTCATTTTAGTAGTAAGTTTTCACCATGGGTTGTTTTAAGGTATGATTGTTGCACTGACCAGGAAAAACGTAATTTCAATTTTACTGTGAGAATAACAAATAACACCTTATTTTTTTCTGCTGAAATCTCAGCTAGTTTATACAGTAAAATGAATAATATATATTTTTTTATAGTGTCAAAGTTTCCACCAAAAAAAAAAAAGTCATTCATGATGTATTTTCTTCAACAAGTAACCAACAGTCAAGTCATTAAAAAAGATTTTTTTTATTATTATCTGGAGGGACAAGATTTCAAAATGGCTTGGATGAAAGAAACTGTTTTCAAACAGCAGATTAATGTGTGAATATGTAAAAAATAAAGCAGATTTGTTTGCTCTGCAGGACCTTTTCAAGCAGAAATATGCACAACACAAGGCAAAAAAAAAGTAAGACACTTCTTTTTTCAAATTAAAAATGAACTGTACTGTAATACATTACACTGAAACACTCACGGTTTCCCATTTCTTCATGACAGTTGATGTTTTATACAAGAAAAGCAAACATCTCGGATGGATTTCAGAGCAGTTAAAAAGGCAAAAAAGCGAATAATACATTTCCGATGTGCACTTTTGCACTTTTCAAAGTATACAGTTAATCAGAACTTGTTTTGACGACCCGGACCTGCATGCATTATTTCTAAAGGGTCCAGAAAGACTGTAGAAACAGCTGTAGAAAGGGTGAGATATGTACATCGACTCTTTAGTGTCCCTCAGCTCTTCAGGCGACAGCGCATTCACCTTGAAAAAGTTCTAGCTCTGCAATGAATGAGGCAATTCTTCAAATTCCAGGGTTTGTTTGTGGTAAAAATTGTATAATATATGCAGTTTTTATCCACAAACAATTCCCTACATGTTATAACATTTTTAAGCCAAGTCACAGACTTCCAAAGCGTACAATCAAATTGATCTTTGTAATTTACTTCGTTTTAGTGGCATTTAAGATAATGAACCTCCCTACAAAAATACTTCAGAATGCAGGAGAGCAATAACGTTCACACGTATACATTTCTTTATAATTAGTATATTACAAAGGCGGTCCCAGATTGAAAATTACTCATTTTTCTGTCTTTAATAAAATATTCAATTTGTCAGTGATTAGAATTTTCTTTCTGATTCTACATAAATTAGTTACAAAATATTAGTGTAATTTTCTATGGTTATATCATAGGCAGAAATATAATGGAGCCATAATTTAGTCTCATTGATTAGGGCGATTCCACAGTTTTCAGTCCCAAAGCTCAATTGGAAGCACTGTGCTCACACCACTGGCAGGCATGGCTCCCCTGATATACAGGCACATCCAGTAAACTTCACAACAGCCCATGTTATTGCCAAAAATGTATTAAAAATTAAATAACTATTGAAATAATGACAGAATAACTTACAAAAAAAAAAAAAAAAAAAGGAACATATTAAATACTTGCTGAAGGACTTGTGGTCCCATTTCCCATAACAATGCCTTAATGTGATACAGAAACCAAAGGAAAGAAGATTGCACTTTTTGGATAAACCACAGTGCCGCTTGAAAGAATCGGAAATAAATAAAAAAGGAAATTATAATTTAAAAGCAATAATACAGCATTTAAGAGTATGAGCACTGATTTCTAGCTTATAAATAAGAAGCTTTTAACTTTAGCGTCCAACTGTTGAATCATTCAACCAAAACAATGCCTATGCATACATAACTATTTTTCACAGATAAAGTGCTGATCGAGGAGCTTTCACGGGTGATATCGTTAAAAAATATTTTTGTACCATAGAAGGGATAGATTGTGAGGGCGCCGCCTCAGCGATCGAGCCGGAGCGGCGGGCACAGACAGGACTATCTCGCAATCAGACTCAGGTTTCGTAAGAAAGGCCATCACAGCAATGGTCACCATACATTGCCTTCAAAAAGCTAGAAAGCTAGAAAAATAATCCCTGAGGTGCACATTCAGCTGTGTTGAGATTCCCAACCTGGCCACAGTCGAGCTTCATTCCTGTTCAGCATATGGTCGGTCGGTGGTCTTGGTTTGGTTTCAAGAGCTGTCTTAGGAACCGAGAGCCATCATTGGTTTCTATGGTCAAACGTGATCTTCCAATTCAGAACTTTTAACTCTAGCTGCCATCTCACACAGCGATGATCCCAAACGGCTTTGCTAACATTTTGAAGGCAAGTCTGGAATCAGAACGTTTATTAGGCAAGAGGGAAATCACAGCGTCCTCCAACGTGTTGACATCATATGTGCATATCCGCCCACGACATTTTTTTTTTCTTTACAGAGTCCTCAAACTTTCACAGACTCCATCACAGACAGTTTCATGGCTTCCTCCATCAGCTGATTGTCCGTAAATGTGGCGGGGGGTTCTGGGACAGATTCTGAAAGGCCGATCAGTGACTCCAGAAGGCAGGTCCCGGGATCTGTCGCTGCGGGGAACGTGGGATAGCTAGGCGTCTGAAATTGAAAGAAGTTGTCCATGTGCTCGTACTCCTTCAGGGAGTTGTAGAGCGAGCTCGGCCCCAAGCAGGGGAAGCCGTCAAAGAACTCCAGGTCGGACTCGGACGAGAGGCTCAGGTCCATGCTGTAACTCGCGGAGCGGTCGATGGTGGGAGAGGGGGTGTGGGGCACGCTGCTGCTGCTGTGGAAAAGGGCGTTTCCCTGGTTGGCGTTCTCGTCCAAGAGTTCTGAAATGGCCGTGGCTCGATTGTCTGTGTGATCGCTCGCGGAGTCCAAAAGTTCTGCGTCTATGTTGTCGTTCTCGTCAGCAAAGTCCACCATGCTGAAGCTGCTGAACGCCTCCGTGGAAGGCTGCTGCGGCTGATCCGGACAACTAGTGTTCTTGAGACTGTTCTTATCCTCGCCCTCGCCGCTGCTCCTCGAGCTGTTCTCCGTGTCGCTGAAGCACAGGATGCGGCTCAGGCCCTTCTCGTCCACGTCCAGGGAGCTGTGCTGCGGACACGGCCCCTCGCCAGCGTCCGAGTCCTCGCTCTGACCCGAGGAGTCCGTGAAGTCCGTCATGTCGCTGCTGCAGCTGTTCTCCCCGGCCGCCGCCAGCTCCGAGCTGAAGGGGAAGGAGGGCACTGCTGGAAGGGGGGCGGGGCCCGTCGTGTTCTCCTCGTCCTCCTCCGTGCCGGACTGCTCCTCCAGTCTCTTCTCCAGCTCCAGCTTCATGATCGTGTGGATGTAGTGAGTTTGTACCCGGGTGGAGTTGAACTCTATGCGACCCTCCGTGTTCCCGCAGCCATCTTTAGTGCAGCCGCACGGAAACGACGAGTGATCCATCTAAAGGAAGCAAGAAAAAATATGTGAAACACTTCCGTTTGTGTGTTGGGTAGACATTTGATTATGGAAGATGGTTTTTTTTCTATTGATTCTTTGGCTCCTACCTGACATTTGATGCCAGCCAGGCTGCAGCTGCACGTTTCTGGCTCGCAGAACCCCTGGCAGTCACATCCACAATTCTCCCTGGAGATCCTCAAGTCATGCAGCTGCCTCTTCTCTTCCTTATCGATTTTCTTCACGCCGGCTGCTTTGAGCAGAGCATAGCGCTGCTTAGAGGGATAAGGCTGCAGGAAGGAGCCCTCATCCAGGTTGGCCGCGCTGACGTCGATCTCCTGCTCCGGAATGTCGTCCACCGTCAGCCGATCGGCCTCCTCGTTCTCCTGCGTTCCGTTCTTCGTCAGCTGCAGGAAAGATGACGGAAAACTTTATTTGGTGCTCTGCATTAAAAGTCTCGAATCACCAAAAGGCCGCATTTCTCACCTTCATCTTGAGAGCTTCCAGCTTCTCTTCTCTGAGCCTGTTGAGAAGCTTTTCCCTGCGCAGGAGCCGCTGCTCCACAGCGAACTCTGCAAGCGTGTAGGTGCGGAGAGTGCTGTGGCGCGGCGTCATGCCGAGAGTGCATCCGCCCCGACTGGGAACACTGGTGAAGCCTTGGCACCGCGGGAAGAAGAACACCGTCACTTGGTCGAAGGTCACATTGCCTCGTCGAGCCCTCTTGGTCTTCTTAAGGATGGACGTTGCTGCAGACAGACAAAGGAGGATGTCATATTCAAATGTGCCACTAGATGGCATAATATCCCAACAGCAGAAACAAGAAGTTGGTGACTTCAAAAGTATTTTTTTTTTTTTTATTTGGCCTTCTCATGTACTCATTTAACAGAAAGTGCCAACATCCTGTCAAATGAAACCTAAACTGCTGGGAGAATGTTTCTAGTTTTTGTCTCGAGCAACAACTCAGGAATTTCCCTTTGGTGACTATAGAGTCGAGAATGAATCAGAACTTTAGAAGATCCCTTAAATAAAAATAAAAGAGATTAATTATTATGATGGGGGGGGGAAAGTTTTACGCAGAAACTGCCGATCCCTAGAATTGACCCAAAGTCAAAGGTCATGTCTCTGTTAAATGATTTAGGACCTACACCAGCGAGCTTCCTCCCCATACCCAGACAAATACCATAAAAGACATATGGGAGTCAAAGTAGAACCATATGTGGGGGGAAAAAAGAAAAAGCCTGATAATTATTCAAGCAAAAGTATAAAATCCATTCCTTCCTGACAACGTTTTTCCATTGCTCATTCGCCTCAACTGCCAGAGGTATTCTTGATGTCCGTATGCAACAAAAAAGGTTGGTAATAATGCATGCATATGGTGGCCATTACAGTTATTATGTCGAGAAACTCCGCGTAACCTTTTCTTCCCCTCGGCCGAGTAACTTTCCCGTGACACACCAAGAACAAATGGCCTTGAAAGTCTCCAAACACAAAAATTGATGTGCTCATGAGAGGGAAAAGTAACCCTTTACCTCAATAAAAGTGAGCGGCGCACAATAGCTTCACTGTGTCATCTAATCTTCTGCCAAGACTAACACAGATGAAACAAACTGCCAGGTTCAGCTGCACATCCATCAAATCCAGTCAGGCTTATGACAGCCACAGGAGACGAATGACACCCTCCTCTGCTGCTTCTGAACAGACCGCTCCGCAGGCCCCCCCCTCGCTTAAATACTTCACAATGGAAAACCACTCTCTATCCAAGACAAACACCGGATCACAATGGTCCACTCAATCAAGTGTGCTCCTTTTTCTCGACTCAACCTGGTTTTACCCCCTTCGCCCGACCTCTTTCAGCACCTGTGCTGGGTGCACGCCCGAGCTCCAGACAAGGCGCTGTGTGTTCCCAGCTCTGGCACCCTGCCACGCTTCCCTTCCTGGCGTCCTGCCCCCGTTACCGCCGTGGAGGCTGTTTGCCCGTCCTCCCGCACAAAACAATCCCTTTTCCGAGCAAACCTGGCTCTCAGGCAGACAAAAATCGGCCCACCTACGTGATGACCCACAAGTGAGGATCCAGGAGAAGGGTGGAGACACAAACTATAGGACTTTAACGTGATTAGACATTCTACAGCTCCGGGGCATAAAATCAAAGCTCGCATTCATTGAAGAAATCTGAAATCATGTCCTGTTTCATGGACTGCCAGCAGCAGAAATTCCTTCACCTCAAGAATGCACACAACTAGGGCTGCCATGATAAGACTAATCGGCTATTAAAATAGTCGACGACTAATTTAAAAGTTGATTAATCATTACTTTATAATATATGATCAGAATGTAGTAAAGCTGAAAGTTATAATGGCATCATTCTAGCTTTTCTGACTGTTTTGGCATATATTAAGGTTTTTTAGGCTAATATTTCAGCTGCACGCTAGCTATTTTGGCTAATTTAGGCTTTTTTTTAGGCTAATTTGGCATTTAGCTAATATTTTAACTAGCTATCAGTTTCAGCGTTTTCAGCCATCAACTTCATTTTTAGCTAACAATTTCAGTATTTTCAGCTATCAGTGCTAGCATCTTCAGTGGCCAAATTCAGCTAACAGCATTCACACTAGCATTATTGCAGGTAATGCTATATATCTAGTTTTTTGTTGGCTAAAAGCTAATGATGGTTAACATGCGCCAGTTTGCACATGAGCCAATTAGTCAACTAATTGGAAAAAGAAGTGATTAGTCGACTACTAAAATAATTGTTTGTGGCAGCACTACACACAACAAAAAAAAAAAAACAACTTACTGTTGAAGTTTGTTGCTGGGGAGCTGGGGTTGCTGGGTGTTGAATCCAGGGTGTCCGAGTAGCAGCTCTCCCCCTCCGAGTCCCAGGCCGAGCAGGCAGAGGAGAGGGAGGAGGGCGAGGAGTAGCAAGGGTCATCATCCACCTCCTCAAACTTCCTCTTGAGAAGCCCACTCATGGCGCTAGTGTGAGCAGTCTGTCGAGGAGACACAGAAAGAGGGTTATTCCCATATTTTCCACAAAATAAAAACATCGTCGTCGTTTCTGAACACACAAAAAGCTTTGTGCCATCCTTTTTTGGTACAGCGAGTCCTGTGCTCTGCCATGTGAGAGACTGCGAGCATCCAAGTCTCATGCTGCACTCAGCTGAGAGTAGGAGTCAGCCATGGCACAGGAAGCAATCAATCAGTCCCATTTGCCTAAGTCAACAATTACTGGACCCTTCACCCTTTTACAAATCCCATCAGCCCTGCAAATGCATTGATTATAGTAAGGACCAAACAAAGGTGGTCAAACCATCTCACTGCAGATATTTCAATCACTTTCAGAATGCTACGGCAATCAAATAAGCCGGCGAGAGCCAGAGGGAGGGGATATTTGCCATTCATCTTGCTTATGTGTCCACATTAAATACATATATTGGAATATGCAGACAGCCAATGCAAGGCTTGCATTTCTTCATGGCTCTCATGAGGGGTGCTGCTGCTGTTGCTGCTGCTGCAGAGAGCAAAACAATCAATCCTTTGAGACAGATGGGCAAAGAAGGGGGAAAAAAAACTTTAATGGGTTCACGCTTTTGAGAATGCTACGTCGCTTCTACGGCTGTTTTGTGAAGCTGCTTCTGTGCAGCAGCAGAAGAAAATCCACAATGTGAAAAATTAACACGCTTTAAGGAAGTAAAGAAAAAAAAAACATCTGAGTGTTTTATGGGATGTCCCATAACTCCTGGCTAATTCTGGGAACTATAAGGTGATGATATTTGAGGCAGGTACTCCTCGTCACAGTTTGAGGGGTCAATTCCGGGCAGCTCGTACAAGTTCGGACTCAGAGTTGCAGGAAGGAAGGAAAGGAAGAGGAAAGACACGACTGGGCTCTGGTCCAGACACTCCCATCGATGATGTGGGGAGGGGAAAGGAGGCTTTTACTTTGGCCGTAAACAGATCATTTCACCAACAAACTGTTTACCGTCTGTGGAATTGCAGTCAAATCACTTACAGCTGCCGCAGCTTTACCCTGTTATGCATGCACCTCAGTTTATGATAATATGCAGACACGCTTCGTTGGGCTTTTTATTTCTAAAAACACCTGTAATTATTTGGATTTTGCCATAATTGCATCTAATCTCCAGGCAGAACATGACACTGACGGCTCATTAATATGCTAAAGACGAGTCATGATAAGAACGCTCCTTGTGACTTTACTGGATCCTGAACCCCCGGTGTGACCTCAATACCTCGCTTGTCCTGATTTTCTGCATAAGTCAGCATTCTTGGAGCAGAAAGAAACAAAAAAAAAATTCAAAGCAGGTAAGCAAAGGGTAATTTTAGTATGCAAGACGAGACGAATGAGCAAAAAAAATGGTGCTAATTTACAAAAAAAGTTAGGGACGGCAGCTTGAATAGACAGAGTCACCAGTTCTGCAGCCGTATTAAAAGGTTATTGTGATTGCTTCAGTCAGATATGTTTATCCCTGCGCGGTCGTGATGAATGAATCACCTTGCAATAGGTCACGTCTGCAACAAACATAAAAGGATTTAGCCCGCTCCGTGAAGAGGAGCCTGACAAATTCCCATCCGTGAAAGTACTCGAGTACTTTCGAGTAATCTCCGGCTGCTTTTTTGCAGCTCCTTGATTAGGGGATTTGTCTCGAAACAATCCGCAAACACCTGGACGCCGCATCTGTTGCCTATGTGTTCACTTAGCGCACAACGTCACACTGCACACCCTGTACTTTTCTGTCACAGCTCTGGGTGGTAGAAGCACACAAGGGTTCACCTTACATTTTTTTTTTTTCCATCATTCCCACCCCCAATTCACAAGGAAAAGAGGAAAACAAAGCTGTGAGGCATCCTCAAGGGAGTACATAGAGCCAGCTAAGCAAAGTCTTTTTAATTAAAAGCTGCAGTGAGGCAGAAGGGGGAGGAGAAGGAGAATGGGGGGGGTTTTTAATTAAAAGCAAGTGAGAGAAGGAGAAGGAGAATGGGGGGGGGGGGGGGGACAAGTTAGAAACTGGGTCATCTCCTTATATAATCTAAACAGACAAAATTGCAAGACCAGTTAAAGAATAATGCGAAGGTAAAAAAAGGCAATCTGCAAAAAGCTTCAACAAAAAAGAGAGGGGGCAAAAAAAAAAAAAGACTGTCATGCAACGACTCCCCTCCAAAAAAGGGTGAGAGAAAAAAAAATTAGATGAAAGGAGAGGTGGCTGGCTCTCCGAGAGGGCAGTGCCCCGTGAAAGTCGCCTTCAATCCAGGAGGGGATGTGATCGGACAGCCGAGCCGGAGGAGGAGCGCAGGATGTTTTCAGCGCACGCTAAATTATGCATCACTGTCATTCCATCAACCGCACACATGGCAGACAGATAAAGGACGCCACCGCCGCCGCCGAGGTGCTCCCCAGCCAGTTTCCAGAGAGTCGGAAAGATAAATCTCCGGCGAGGAGATTTGTCACCAGAAGTACGACACAGCTCAAGTCGAATGCATAACTGTGTCAGTCGAATACGATTATCCTGATACAGACTTCAGAATCCTCACTCCATCTTATCTCCGGGCCTTTACAGTTTGTATTAAGAGTGCGTGAATTATTCAAGCAGCAGGAAAAGGGCTGCATTTGCATCCATAAGGAAATATGCAATATTAAATCTATAACTCTTCAAGATAAAGACCTAACTCCATTCTAGCAAACTTTTTAAAGAGAAGTTGGCTTTTTGAGGGCTGCCACGATTAGTCGACGACTAATCAACTCTTAAAGTAATCAGTGACTAATTTAATAGTCATTTAGTCCTTTCTTTATTATTATATATGCAGAAGGATTCTGGTCTGTTCTTAATAAATCTCTTGCTCATTTTGGCCGAATATCATTTTCACAAATGTAAATTCTCTGGACGAAAACCATGTTTGATTGTATTTTTTTCTGATTTCAATTTGTATATTAATAGTATCTGAAACTCTGAGAAACAAAAAGCAATCAAATGTGAAAGATTCAATATTTTGACATGAAAACTAATCCCTTGTCCTATTTTTTTTTTTTTTTTCCTTGGACTGAAATGTTCCCTTTATTGCATAAGTGATAGTAAATCTCTGTAAGTTGAAAAAATGAGCAATAAAGTTTGATTTAAAAAAAAATGTAGGTAAGCTATGCTAACATCAGCTAAAAAAGATGATCCTCTATAACGGTGGAGTAAAAATTAAGGCTAGCTAAATGTTTTCTGTGCATCCCTGCAACTAGTGCTGTAACAAACGGTTATTTTAATAGTCGACTAATCACAGATAATTTTTTCAGACTAGTTGACTAATTGGGTAGATGTAAAGCACACATCCTAAACATCAATATGTCTATACATGCCATTTATCTAGTTTTAAAGTTAGCTTTAAGCTAACTAAAAACTACATAGCATTACCTGTAATAAAGCTAATGTGAATACTGTAAGATGAATTTGGCTGCTGAAGATGCTAGTGATAATAGCTGAGGATGCTTAAGTTGATAGCTAAAAATTCTGAAGTTGATAGCTGAAAATGCTGAAGACGATAACCAGCTAAAATATAATTTAAATGCCAAATTAGCCTAAAACACCGAAAAAAAGCCAAAATAGCTAGCATGTAGCTGAAATATTAGCTAAACTCCAAATTAGTCAAAATAAACCTTAAAAATTCTAAAATAGTCCAAAAAGCTAGCATAGCGCCATTATAAATTTCAACTCGACTACACTCAGACTCCATATAATATAAAGTAACGTCTAATCGACTATTAGATTAGACTTTGACTATTTTAATAGTCAATTAGTCATTAATTAGTCGACTAATTGTGGCAGCCCTACTTGTAACCCCGAAATTCCTCTGCTGAAGCGAACATCTGCTCTCAAAAGAAATCAAGTGTTTCTGCAAGACATATAGAAATGTCATTAAAAAAAATAATAATAATCTGAGATGACTCAACCGTTTAAATAATTGTTTGTGGAAGCCCAACTTGAAAGGTTTAGTAAAAAGCAACATTTTAATTTCTCTGATAATAAATAACCCAAACCAGGAAAAAAGGTTGCAAAATTACTAGAAGTCCCTTTAAACTGCCCTGAAGCTCAACAGTTGACTTTGCCCCCATCGCAGCTGATAACACCCTGGGTGGGAGCAACATCCGCACCAATCTTAGCCCACTGAGAGCATTTACATGGCACACTGACAACCCAGTACAGTGTCTGAATGACTGACTGAGTGCTCATAAAATGTGATAATGATGAGCCTGGGAGTCCTTCTGTGGGCGCGCACGGAGTCGTGTCTGGGCAGGATCATTCCCCCGCAGGCCTGGAGGTATCACACCTCTCACTTCCAGCTCAGAATTAACTGATCAGAGTCGGCGAGGTGACAGTGGGCTGTGCTCCCGCTCCTCCGCAGCTGGGGGAACTCTGGCTCATTACTTAAACCCAGCTGTCAGTAAGAAGCGCTCCACCTGCAGGAACAAAGCAGGGAAGGCTCCTGCCTCCGCCTCCTCCTCCTCCTCCTCCTCTTCGTCGTCTTCTATGAGCCTGTTGTTCTCACTCAATCCCAGAGCTCGACGTGACTGTGCCACAGAAACATTCTGTTCCTCCTCCCCGACCCGTATGCACACTGGTTCCAAAAAGAAGAAGAAGAGGTAGTGGGGAAAAGGAGGACGGATTGTACAAAACAAATAAATAATGTCATGTCTCCAGGCCACAGGAATTCCTTTCTGGCAGGAGCAGCTCTGGCTGCAACAGTGGGAGAAGAACACAAGCTCTATCTAACCCAGATGTGCTTTCTACCACTAACCACTGGAAAGTCTCCCTGAAAGCACTTGAGCAACTTTTCCCTACAGCCACACCTGACAGGGTATTAGTGGCTCGCACGTGGATCTCGCATGCCCTCGGCTGCACGGCTTTATTATGCAAGGTAAACACCACAGTCCCGTTTGCAGGCAACTCCAGGTTAAAAGGAAAGGAAAGACAATTAGATTTGGAAAAGGAGCTGCATATCGGGTCACCCGATGTGTGGAGCCGTGGGGGGGTTCAGGGGTCACAGCCTGGGACACTTGCTGCATGGAATGCTGGGAGAGGACAAAGCCAGATGGGAGCACTCTGCTGCTGCTGCTGTGCCGAGACTGTCACCCTATTTTCTCCTCCCATTCCTGCTCCTCCTCCTCCTCCTCCTCTTCTGTCATGTCTCCAGGCACAAAAGCGTGGGGCCATCCTGCATGACCAAAACCAAGCCTTCCCCTGAACCCAGCATTCCCTCAGCTGGGGAACCTGCACTGAAAGATGCACAGCAGATCACAGGAAGTGGCCCTCCAGATGATCCGCTGCAGGCGCCACAGCCTCACATGATGGACATGAGGTGGTTAGAAGACATGAGATGTGCTCAGATACCACACAGAGCCTTTGTTTTCTGGCTGTCGCAGCTTTAATGTCAAACCCTGTCAGTTGTTGTGTTTTAACAGTAAAATAAAAATGGTGGAAAAACGCATGGCACGTTACACGCACAGCACCAAGTGCAGCATGCCCTCTCAGTAAACAAAGGATCATTCAGCTCCCTGTAGTGCAGAAAACATTCAGAAAATGATCCGGGTGAGGTCGCGCTAGAGACGATTTAACAAGCTCAGCTAAGTGAGAGCTTCAGACTACAGTGTCATACCTGAGAAACGCGGATTTACGCGCAAAAAAATGAAGAAACACCAAATAAATAAACAGATTTGATCTAATTTAAATAAACTTTTATGATAAATGTCAACAAGGACTGATTAGGAGAGGAAAATACCCTCAGGGTAGAAATGGGGATCAAACAATGAAGGAGATTCTGCACCTGGCGCGCAGCCACCTGCGCGAAAAATATCCAACCAAAGAAAACGGCACTGAATCCCAGATGCGATCACGACAGGCCGGTGTCAGCGCGCGCGTCCGCCGCTGACCCGATCATTCCCTCTGATTACGGTTCATTCTAATGACAGCCGCGCCGTCAGCTGTGCGCTCAGATGTAGTGCCTTCAGGAGGCGCACAACTCCACACGCAGACTGAATACACAAAGCCGACCTCTCCAAAACAGTTCACACTAATGAAGCACAACCCCAAAACAAAACGGATTAAAAAATAATAATAATACAATTTAAAAAAATAAAATCACCAAATTATAAGTTTTTATTTTAAGAAAATGCACAATAGAATCTAGATTAAATAAAGCGCATCTCCTCACTCAACTATTCCACATCAATTTAAAGTCAAATATTTTTAAATGATAAATCAATTTATTCCTTTATTTTAAACAAATAACTTAAATTAATTATTTCAATGAGACGTCAAAGTTCATAGATACGGTGTACAATAAGCGGACATACTCACCACTTCAAGTATCCGATCACCATCAGGAAAGAAGTGGATAAAAACGGGATAATGATAATCCAAATGGCGCGGATGAATCGTGCGCTTATCTGTCCCCCGCGCCGTAGGAACGCGGATCTCGGTGCGGGGTTTTTTTGTATTTTTTTTTTCTATGTTCTCGTCTGCGTGACGGCCGTGCGGGGCTCCGCACCAGCTGAAGCGCTTCCCTTGTCTGGAACAGACTGACGAGAAGCGCAGCCTTTTTCGTCAGTGGAAAACTCCCTCCCGGCGTCTGGTCTGACGCAGGCGCTGACACACTGAGAGGGCTGCCCACGCTGCTTCCTGCCCGCCCGCCCCGTCCTCCCGTGGACTGCACCCGCACTACCTGCCTGCCTGAGAGAAGTGCACGCTCATTTCCCTTCTTTTACGCACCACGATCGGAGCAATATTGTATAGTCTTTAACTCATTTGTAATGAAAGACTTGTCAGGGTTTGTTTGCTTCTTTTTCCAGCTACAAACAGTGTTTGAGACAGGGGGGAGGAGCCTTTTCATTTATCTCAAACTGAAAGCACTGCTGGATTTCTCATAAACTGAATTCCTGAAGTATGTTTACATAAAAATACTATAATAAACTCGCGTTTGACGTCACAAATTCGTCAGCCTTAACCCTTTAACACCGGGGATAACTAACAAATAGGTGTTGTACCAAGATATGTATCCTTTGCAAGAATTTGTATCCCCTGTAGCAGCATTCATAGATTATGTCCGAATTCTGTCACTTCTCACTATGTAGCGCATTCACCATTTTGTAGTGCAATGCGAATTGCCTCCAATTCCCCCAACCCCTAACTACTAAACTATATAGTGTGGGACTATATAATGCCCTCCATTTTAAAGGTAATTCGGACATGATGCTCACTACTTTTTTTGGTTTTTCTAAAAACCGGATTTGACGTCATCGATTTTACGAATTGAAAATCAATTAAAAACGAACATTTCACAACGTTTAGTTATGACTCCGCTGTGTTCTGATGATAAAAATGTAGATGGTTTATTCAAATATTGCATTTAAACACGTTTTTTTTGTTCGACCGCAATGCATTGTGGTCTATATCCGCTAATCTAGTGATCATGATTAATGCTAGTCTTTTGCAGATTTCTGGGAAATTTCGAGTGCACTCGATTTGGAATTAGTAGATTCGGACAGCACTGAAAGATGGCGAACGCACTTAGTGATTGGGGGGGGATTCGGACACAACCTAAGTCCGAATTCTTCCCGTCTCCCTTTCCCACCATTTGAAGGGACATTTTTGGTGCAAGTGTGTCCGGAATACATATATTTTTTAAATCCGAACGTCCAACCAGATACAAAGTCCTCCGTCGCCAAAATAAACCGCATCACGCAGAGAAGCGCTTTTCTTCACGTGGGTGAGCTCTAAACTACATAAGTTTACATTTAAATGTAAGTTATCACTTTTTGTTGTAGCATGATCTTTTAAAAGTTGTAAAACCGCTATTGCTACCTATATTTGAGCACTGGAAGCTCTGCGCTAACGCTAGCACACTGGCAATTATTGGTGACATTATTAAACAAATCTCCTGGATTTAATATTGTGAACTGTTAATGAGTTATGGTAGCCAAAAGCCAAAAGAACGTCAAAGCTGAGTTAAAACATCCCTGTAAAAGGATAAAAAAAATAGCCTACAACTTTGTTTTTTATTAAGAAAAATACTCAATTTAGGAGTTTTGTGGGGAAAAGAATCAGCATTTTCAAGGTTAAATCTTAAATTCCCCTAATTGGTGATATTTTGTTTTAACCACAAAAACTGTAAACAATCTAAGTATGTTTAAAAAAAAAAAACAACTTCCTTAAAACTAAAAGGCTTCAGGAATATCACAATAATTTTTTTTCCTTACTTTTTTTTTTAAATCTATAACTATTTGACCAAAAACTCTATGAATTGAGCTTATGTAACACATTTTTTACAGTGTACAAAAACTGAAACTTAGCGTTGTGTTTGACTTTGTTTCGTTCTTAGAAAACAACTAAAGCTTCAAAAGAATAAAGATTGCTGTCATTCTTGTCCAACATCGGTAACCTGTTTCATGGCAAGAATTCACAACTAGAATGTCAAAACGAATAAATGAAACAACAAAGAAAGCAAGAATGTTTTCTGTTACGTTGGAAAATTTTTGTTTGCTTCTGTGTGGCTCAGTTTCCAGTTACTTTTCCCCCACGGGCTTCTTGTTCCTGATACATGTGTGTTAGCAAAGCAGTTCTGTGAAGTTTGTTTGTAAAGGCACTTCCCAGGAACTTGGTTTTTAAAAGTTTATCATAACTGAATCATGGGGCGTTTTAACCACGAAACCTCTATGCCTTACCTGTCTGTCACCTTTTTTTGGTCGGATCCCGAGTGAGTTTGCACATCAATGATCTCTTCTTTAATAAACTGAAACTCCACTGCTGGGATCCATTCACGCTGAATTTTGGAGGAAGTCCCGGTCACGCTCTCCTCTCACTCGACATAAGCTCATCTCAGCTGTTTATGAGTTCAACGCACACTGAGATGCTTTGGTTTCATGTCTCAGCTGGACCCGAACACCGAAGCTCTGTGTTCTGCCAATGTCAATACAGGTGCTGCCGATATATTTTGGGGAGTGGACTCCCAAAGCTGTGTACATAACTCTATGCTAATTGTCTCCTCCTAATAGAGGGAGTCTTTTCTCACTAACTTGTTGACCCTGAGGGCCCTATTTAGAGCCTCACTCTCAGTGGCAAAACAAGCACATCCAGCTGAATGACAACAGAACCCGTCCCAGCAGACTTCCAGTGTTTCTGTTTTCCAGTGTTTTGGAATTAATAAGTGCCTCACGCCATATGCAAGCATGTGGATTTACTTGATGCCAGCCGTTTGCTTTCGGAGACAGTAGTTTCACTGGAGGCATAAATTAGCACTCGAACAAGGCTTTGTGATAATGAGAGTGTTAGATAGCGGAGATTATGGCTTGTCGTGAAATAAGGGAGTGATTTGATGTCAGGTTGAGAAAAGACGACAGAAGGTTAAAAAATGAGCAGAAACGAGATTTGTTTGGAAACAAAGGGACTATCAGGCATCAATAAATCACATAGTATGATCATTCACAGTACAGTCTTCCCTCATTTATCACAATAGGTGAAAGTAGGATTACAGATGTTTTAAGGCTGTCAAAATCTTTATATACTTTTCTCATTGACATTTTCATACTTAACTCATTAAACTCTCAAAGTTAAAAAAATAAGACAAGTTTTACAGGATAAAAACTTACAAAATGTATGTTAATGTTAGAGATGGGAGTATCACTAAAGTATCAAACCATAGAAACTCATAGTATAGTACTACTATAGTACTACTCAATTAAAGTATCAATTACTAAATAATAAATGAGAAAATAAACTTGCATGTGTCATTTCAAGATATTTTTGGTTATTAAGGGAGTTACTCCAGTTTTTAGTACTGAAACATTCCCCAACCCACAGAATTTGGAACCGATCTATCAGTCACATGACCAGAGAAAGAACGGTTTTGGATTATTATCTTTGCACATTAAAGTAGCTGCCAATTTTTATGTGGTATTTGTTCTTAAGATAACAATGCTTGAGAAAAAAATTCACCAATGAGAAATTATTAGTAATTGGTATATATTTTATGCAAAAAATAAACTGTATCGTAATGACTCTTAAAAATGGGGTATCGCCCACCACTAGTAAACATGGGAAGCTTCATCAATGACTTTTATAGTCTAGAGTTGGTATGCTAGCTTGTTGCATACGAAAAGTTGGACGCCATATTGGATAGGTCAAGATGCCTGTTGGATGGGAAAACAAGAATGTGACTTTTCATAAGTGAATACTTACTGTAAGTTAGTAATGGAGAACTTACAGAAAACATTTGAGGAAGATCTGAGTGATTTTACTCTCAATAGTGAACGTTTAGGCTGAACTTTTAGCCTATTCAAAGTCAATGGTAGCTAAAGACTTTGAGCTACTTCCACGTTTTCTGTCAGGACCACCAATATTTTTTGCTTTATGAAGGATGACTATGGTATTTTATGTCTGTTCGACCCCAGATCAGACCAGACGACCCACGGGTAAGCGGATTACTTGGAAGGAAATAAACTAACCCAGATTTCCCCAGTAGCAGTGAGCGAAGAGAGAAGAGCCCACCGTCAAATTAAAACATGAAACCTGAAGATCGCAAATGGTGCACTGCCAAACAACAAAACATTGTATACGAGAACTAGACCAAGTAAGAGTAACGTCATGCATAAAACATGACTTACTTTCGACTCCAACCAAATTAAGTCAATTAAGTCGCCATTTTTTCCCAATACAGATGACGCTATTGGTCCAAGTCGATCTTAGTCAACATTTCCATGGCAACTACTCTCACAGGAGCTCAGGAGTGAGCTTGTTGGAAGTCCAATGTACCACTTGAAAGTGAACTCAAGAACAAAACAGCCGATGTAAGACCACATGCTTTTATTGAGACTTCTGATTGGTCAGTTTCTAACTTGAATAACTTGCAATAAAAAATATGAAGAAACTATAAGAACATGTTATAAATGATATCAGAGCAAGATTGGTTATTCTAATAAATGTAATGATTTTTATGGCTTCTTGGAGTGATTGGGTACTTTCTGTTTGGTCACTCCAGTTCTTTTATACAGTCAATTTTTTTAACAAAGTTGGATTTACATCATAAAATTTATTACAATAAAGAGGAACAAATAAATAAGACTTTATTTGACCATAACCTAATTTCTTTTTAATGATACAATTAAACTAACTCAATTTAAGCTCTTTAAAATGTTATATTTCAGTGGATTACGGATGAAAACTACATAACAAATAAATCCTTGCATGAAACTCAGTCAGCTGCATGAGCAGATAGCGAAACTGTTTGTTTGTTTTCCTGTGTTCAGGGTGTGTCGGGCAAGGTGAGGGTGTGTGACACGCCAGCGCACATGTGTGTGTGTGTGAGAGAGTCATGGAGCCTGGGCGTCCAGACAGACTCCACCCAATGCGTCTCCCTGTCGCCCGGCAACTCTTTAAGAAGCAACAATGAACCATCCAGAGCCCAGAGGAAGAGGCCGACAGTCACATGAACAGCAGCAGTCACAGTCATTACTGAGGAATTCTGCCCTCTTCACCGAAAAAAAACCAAAAAAAAAAACACCCCAATAATCACCAACGTTCACAGGTAGGTCCTTGAGAGCTCGGAGACGCTCACTCCACCTCTGCTGCTAAAGCCTAATTACAGCACCGAGAGTTGGCAAACATCGAATCACCGGCACGAGTTTCAGCAGGTTATGTAAGCAAACTGGGCAGCTCGAGAAGTTGTGAGGAGTTTGAACGTCTTCATTGCTGAAGTTCTCCTAGGATAAACAGGAAATGTCTTGGTAGCAGAAGTCACGCGTTCTACGCTCCCCTTTGAAGTCCCTTTGTCGGGCCCTTCCATTCCCCCCTTTTTTTTGACAAACAAGGAGAAGTTCCCAGGAATGCTGCGACTTGCACATGTTTACCTCTCTTCTAAGAAAAAAGAACTATGTGTGCACGCAGGATGGGGGGATGGGAGTGCCAAAGCCACTGTGAATCAGGCCTGAATACATTAAGGCCCTTCTCTTTAAAAGTGTGCCAAAGAGTTCATGGTGGAAGACGCCCCTCCAGGAGCACAATAATGGGCTTCAAAGCTTTCCATCTGCACATGCAGAAAGGCCTGTGACTGCACGTGTGCGCAGAGTGGCCAGATTAGTTTACAGCCATCATAAAACTGTTTCTTAAACACACACGCATGACAGAGGAATGCCAAACTTTTCAATCCATGGAAGCATCAGCTGAGATTTACATGAAAAAAAAAACAGATTCTGGAATCAAAATGTTCAGATGATGCGGTTCAGTGTTGATGTTCTCCCAGCGGTCCGGCTGAGCAGACGGACACAACAGGGCTCTGGGGCGGCTGATTGATGGCTCCAGCTGTCCCAGCGGAGAGGAACACAGGCAGACAGCTGGTCACCTGTAGCCCCAGACTTGAGAGTGATAGAGGCGCGTGGCATTGTGTTTCACTGCAGAGGGCAACCGGTGCAACCGAGTTCAGATCCATGTTTGCTCCTACAAGAATGAAGGATATTGTAGACGAAAAATAAGATTACGGAAGACCCAAGCAGATCCACTAATGATAATAACAGACATTTCTAAATAATCAGTGTCTTTATGCAATTATGAGCTGATGATAAGTATTAAAGTCAAATCAGAGAGGGAGGGAAACAAAACAAGAGATGAGCTCACTGGAGCGTAGGGATTAATCCAAAGGCAGGAGGAAAAGGAAAAAAAACAAAAAAAAAATGCCCTCCCCCCCATCGCAGACAGTCAGCCAATCAGCACGCAGGCGAGCTGGTTTACTTGGAGACTCAAGAATCTGACATCTTCAGCTGCCTATTAAAGCAGAGGTCACTTTTGAGCATCTTTTTTATCCATCACATACAACAAGACCTTTTTTTTTCTAAACGTGGAATTTGGAGCTGAAATAAACAAGGTGGTGTATTCAGAGCTGAATGGCAAAGACACTTTTATGGGTTTGGGTTCAGCTCTGAGACAGGCACGACTTACAAATTCAGCAACTTGCCTCTGCTGTCTTCCTTTGTCACCAGCTCCCTGTGACAAGAAATGTCGACTTTTCAATGCCTCTATTCATTGACTAACAAACAAGCTCTATGCTCAGCTTGCCCAAACTGCATGCAGTATGTGTGCTCTCTGTTATCTATGCTGGTGGATGTGTCTTTAGCTTAAGGGCAAGAAAGCTGCCAGTTTGGGTTTGTTTACTTGGCAACGTCACATGGTTGCCTGACTAATGTACTCTGGATTATCTCTCTGAGGACGCTTGTTATATGATTTATTCATTGGTGCGGTGTGCTATAGACTCACTTGACATAATGTTATTGATTTCATGATGGAGTATCAAAAGGAAGGGCGCACGCTCGACAAAAGTGGAGAAGTGAAAGATTATGTTTTGTTCATAATTGACTGAGCAGAATAAAAGAAAAGGAAAACAAGGCTTAGTTTAGCTCGTAAGGTCTTGTGTGTGATCCTTTCTGGATGCAAATAAAGAAGCTTTAAGTAGAATACACAATATGGGTTGGATAGTGGTGGAGCTGAACATTTAATATGGGGGCAAAAGACTTTGTAAAGGTATCAAATGAGAACAGTAGAGTGGATAGACACTAAAAATGAAAGGATTTGAAACTGTTTTATTATTTAGGGGCTCAAGATTTAGTTGATAAATATTGTTTTTGTTATTTTGGCAATACCTATAATCCGATTTCAACCATATTTTTTTGTTCCCAGTTATCTTTTGATTATGGTGAGGAAGTTTTAAGACACATTTTATGCAAAGCGGCAGTAGCTCGTTCAAAATACAATTCTGGGTTATGGGCGGGACTGTTGACATGGTACAACCGCCCCCTTCCCCGTCACTAAAAGCTGTTTGCGCTCTCACGCGTGAGCTCGGGGCTTCAAGCTATAACATTAACGGTGCAAAAATAATACTGGATCAAACCATTCGTATAGTTTTTAGCCATAATCGCAAACCAAAGACGAAACTTTCATACGTCCATTTCAGTAACTGCATAATTAGTTTAAGCATTTTCAAGCATCTGGTTTTCTGATCCAACACGATTTGAATTAAAGTTGGGGGAAAAATGAGGGGGCATTTTTTCCCTGTAGCCCCTGGAGTTGGATCAAAAATCTTTGAAAGCAAAAACAGGCTCCTTGGAAATAAGTCAAAAATTCTTCAAAAATAAAAAAAAATTATTTAAATTAATTAAAAAAAAAAAACTTGGGTAAGGCAAATTGTCTAACCAGGAATCTTTGTTAAAAATCGAAAAAATAGAAAAAAAATAGTATAGATGAATAGATGACTACATTTGTTTTCCTTGCCCGAGCTGTCGTCTGGCTCTAAACTGTACTGTACTCCAATATTGCTCTCCATTTTTTTTTTGCACATGTTCAGTTGAGGTTGTTAGGGGCTTTAAGCGGGAGAGCATGTAAACAGATGGGTGATGGGAAGTGGGGGTGGGCTTACTATGTGCCAACATTCCAGCCCACAACTCAGAGGCTAATTTCTGATAAAATCCTGCCACTCTGCAGAAACTATGTCTGACAGGCTTTTTTGCTTTAAGCCAAAAAAAGGGCATAATCATAGATAAAAGAACACTGGGAACAGTTTTACAATAAATCAAAAGATTATTGGAGTGGGACTTTAAGAAGTGAAACAAAAAATGGCAACATTTGTAGTTTCAAACAGATTAATATTTGATCATTTTACTGGATGTCAATCCTGTCTCCAGTGAGAGGGTAAGAAAGTGTGCAGAACTGATGATTTAAGCCTCCGTAGGCATAAAATGTCAACAACTGATGTGAAAATCTTAAATTGACTGATCTGAAACCTCTTTTGCAGCAAGTCATCAATTCTGACAATCAAAATAAAAGAGGCGGTAAATATGGCAGTGAAAGGGTTCAGGATGACTGACACCCCCCAACAATCACATTATGATTCATAAAAATGAGCTAAACCACAACTCCACGCGGGACCCCTCAAAGGCCACTTCATCACAGGGATCATCGCAGACCTCTAAGCTGCCATCAAACTCTCCTCAATGGCAGTGAAGCTCCCGTCAGGCGGAGACGGCGGCGCTGGGACACCTGTCTCCCAGAATTTACAGCTCTTGACGGTTTCCTCCATCGCCAAGAAATCAATACGCGGCGGCTTGTTTTATGGCAACACAACAGTTTGAAAGATGTACTGCAGGAGTCCACGCAGAGGTATTAGCAGAGATGTGGGCCAAACGACAAAAGTGAAACCTAACATTTTCCTTTTGACTGCAGCACTTCCTCTTAGAATTGTTTACATGCAACTCACGTGCTTTCAAAGAAAAGACAGAAGCAAAACAGCAACTCCTCTGGTACGGATTCAGAGACAATGAAGAAGCGGAGCTGCCAGCTTTATGAGGCACTTCTTTGGTGAATGGATTTTTCATTTTTTAGCTTGCCTGTATTTTTTTTTTATTATTGTTTTAACCTGTTGAAGTCTCACTCTAACTTTACTCTTTTTCTTTTGTAGAACACATTCCCAGTGGTCTTTGGATTATAATGATGTAGTGGGCAAAATCAAAAAAACTGTTTTATTTCTAAGATTTAGACCAAATCGGAATCCTCCCCCAACCCTTAAGGCCTCTCCTCCAATTGTAGGTGCATTTAAAGGGGTGAGAACTTCGAAATAGTTTTTTTAAGAGCCAACCACATCGTGCTGTGCCGCTAAGGAGGGGCACTTTAATTTACGTAGGTGCGCTCTGAAGCACAGAAGTTTACATTTAGATGTAAGTTATCACATTTTGTGTTAGTATGATTTTTTAAAGTTATAAATTAATGTCACTATGTATTTTGGACAGTGTTGGGCATCTCACTTCAAAAAAGTAATTAGTTATAGTTACTAGTTACTTCTCCCAAAAAGTAATTGAGTTAGTAACTCAATTACTGCATCTTCAAAGTAATTAGTTACTTGGCAAAGTAACTCGTTTTAAATTTCTCTTTAAATATGGTAATATTTTGTATTTTTTCCTGCGTTACACATAAAAAAAATAATTTACATTCAATAATAGATGATAACCGACAATAGTATACTGGTATAGTTTTCCAATGGAGTCATATTGTCTAAGTTTAGGATACACATGAGAGAGGGTTTAGGGAAAGAATTTTCAATATTTATTTGTCAGAATTATCCCACAAAACACTGCAACAAGTGGTATATAAAAAATGTAACTTCACACAAAAAAGGTAAACGTTTCAACTATTAACATACTTCAAGTATCTTACCTACAACTATAATTAAACAAAATGGCTTAAAAAACTGAAAGTGCAAAACAATAAATAATTATAAATAACTGTCAAGTAACAAAATCTCTGCTGTCTTTATTTATATCACACCACAGCTTTAACATTGTCTTTATAAAATTTTAACAACAATACACGCAAAATATAAATATCAACAATAATAAACTTAGATAAAACCAAACTTTGTATAAAAATAAAAGTAAAGGTTCCAAGTATCAACATAACACAAGTATCCTAACAAGAATATTTAGGAGCACAGTAACAATACTTTATGTCTGATCATTTAAACATTCTTTTATTGCACCTTAACCTGAACTTTAACAATGCCACCAGCATAAGCAGCCAGTTGAATGGTTTCAATGCTTTAATTTTTGAACCACTGATTGTAGCGCAAAAGTAGCAACTTCTCAAATCTTTGGTCTGAGAGCCTGTTCCTCTTTGGTGAAAAGACAAGTTTTTGGACAGACATGCACACACAGATCAACGTGGATAGACTCCGGTGCGGGGTGAGGAGTTTCGGGAGTTAAAAAAACTACAACAGGGGCAGAGAGCAGCTCATCTTAGCAGAAACAGGGGGTCATATTTATAAAACACACACAACACAGACAGACAAGTGCGTGCACAGATCAACGTAGTGAGCAGACTCTGGAGCGGGGTTGCTGGTTTTTGGGAGAGAAAAAGAGATGCAGAGAGCAGCTGCTTTTAGCAGAAATATGGGTTAATAATTTTAGTTTATTAATTTACCTACACACACACACACCTGCGAGCGCGTGCGCACAGACACACACAAAACAGAGACGCACGCGCGCGCACACACAGATCAGTACAGTGTGCCGACAGAGCGGGTGGGCGGGGTTTTGGGTGTAAAGCAACTGCGGAGAGGCAGGGAGCAGTTTTTCGTAGCAGAAACATGGGTTAATGTCTTTAGGCTATGAAATTATCAACCATGATGGAAAAAACAAAAAATTCTCTAGCAGAAGCGCCTGTGGACCGCCGCGGAAAAATGTACGTCTGGTGTGAACTAAAGAGCGGAGCGGAAGCGGCGCGGACTCCGCTCTCCGCTTCGCAGCGCTTCCGCGTCCAGTGGTTACTGGCTCATGCGCGCGAGCTAGTATCCGCCCACTTGACACTTTAACCAATCACGATCTCGCATTCGAGATCTCCCTCCGCATTACACAAGCAACTTTCGGGTGCGAAGCGCCCAGCTCCAGCAAGATCATCAAACTTTGAAGTAACGCGCCGCGATTTACACGAAGTAACTATAACGGCGTTACAGCGAGGATGAAAGTAATTAGTTAGATTACTAAATTACTTGATTTATAACGCCGTTAGTAACGCCGTTATACTTAAACGGCGTTAGTCCCAACACTGATTTTGGAGTACTAGCAACTTCGCGCTAACGTAGCTGAAAGGCTACTATTGATGATGTCATCAAGTTGGAGTAACGTCTGACTTTGTACACTATTTTTCTATAACTCTCTATTTGGAGGGCCAACGCCTCGTTCACACCGGACGCGGAAGCGCTGCAAAGGGGAAGGGAGGCCACTTCCATTTGGCGCCCTTGTTAACTTATAGAGTAGTTTATATCAGACTCAAAGCGCCGTGGTCCTCCACGGCCGGCTCGCGCTGTGCTGCGATTGTTTTGGCGTCTGGTCTATTATTTGTGCAAGCCGCGAGTGATCCCTGTCAATTCTGGCAGGAAGTTACACCAAGACACACGAGATTTTTCAGAATATTGTCAATTTTTCACAATAAAATACCGCAATTGACAAATTTGATCGTATTTTTGCATCCAAACACACTACACAGATGAAAATCAACGCACAAAAGACAAACACATGCACACTAAGATCATCGTAATGGGCTGACTATGGAGCGGGTGGGGTTTTGGGTGTCTGATGATGGCTAAAGAAAAGATAGCCGTAGCCGAGCAGAAGCGTCTTTCGAGCGTGTTTGGTGTGAACTGAAGGTTAAGCCAATACAGCGTGCACCCTGCCCGGTGCCCGCGCACCGCTTCTGCATCCGGTGTGAACCATTCTTAAATGTTGGGGTAGGGGGAGAATTTTGATTCAGCCAAAGTTTCTGCAGAATGACATTAGCTTTTCAGAAATGTTTGCCTCTGAATTGTTGGAGAGGAAGTTAGCCTCAGCTAATTTCCCATCAACCATTTGTTTACACTCTCTCCCGCTAGCTTATAGTGTCTCAAAAGCCTTAAGCTAATATTAGCATAGCCAAAAAAATATATAGAAGCTCTGTAGCTGTAAAGTTTTGAGCTAGATGGCAGCTCAGATGAAGAAAATAATTTTGTTTGTTTGCAAGTGGATGCATCACAAATAATAAAGAAATACTCAGCAATGCAGTTTTAATCTTAAATTATTTTTTTAATTTCCCCCATTATGTGAGAAATGCTACAAGAACATGTTCAAAACCCAATTTTCCTCTGAATGGGTCTTTAAATCAAATATTCTCCAGAAAAGAGAAGATGGAGATCAAACCGACTACAATGGAAGTCCCAAGCCACGTCATCTTCTCACTGTCAGAAGGAGAGGGAAATCACACGCCGCCATGTTTCCCGTTACAAACCGAGCACTTCCTCCTCTGTTTGTTCTCGCTGTGTGTGAGGACATTTCAAACCACAGGCTCTGACAGAGAGGCAATGCTGAGAAAGAGCCAACTGCCTCAGTGACAGCAGAAAACCTGAATCATGTAAAGTGTTCTCAGGAAGCTTGTGGTTCCTACTTATGCTCAAACACTTCTCATGAGAGCGGGATGCTTATTCATAATTTGCTTAACAAAGCAGGAAGTCGTTTTTTAAAATAATTTCATACATGTGGTTTCCTGTTGTGAGTTTTTAAGAAGTTTCCGTTGACTCTTTTTTTTTCCTTCCCCAGCATGAATCTTTGCCTTATGGCATCAAGGTTTTCCTGCAGATTAGATATCAAACGCATGAAAACCTCACAAAGAGCAGAACTTTTGTCTTATTCTGGTTTTATAATCCACTAAGTTGTGTTCGTGCTTTGTGTGCACTCAGCTTTGTGAAGGGGATGAAATTTCATCTCCCTGCGCAGCAGTAGTTGCTGTCGTCAAACTAAATCACATATTTTCTAACGAGTGGATTTTTTTTCTCCCAGGAGGGAAGGAGGAGGAGGAGGAGGAGGAGAATGGGGTGTTGGTAATGGGGGAACGGCAGGGGAGGAGCAGGTCAGGGGGTGTGAGACATGCAGTGTCTGCTGCTCAGAGAATCAGCATCACACAAGTTGTTGTTGCCACGGCTACGGTGACACGCAGGCCGACTGCAGGTGCCAGGCCGACAACGGGGAGGCCCAATTAGAGCGCAAGGGAGAAGGGTGTTAATAAAAACCAGGTGCACACTTACGGTTCACAATTATTCCAGAAAGTTTCAAAAGTCTTGACTTTGTGTCATAAACAAATACACTTTCGGCTTAGTTTTTCCACTATTTCTTTCCCTCTTTGGTGACAGGCACACTTCCCCGCCCGAGCACAGCCTCCAGGCCAGCCGGAGCTGAATGGCCACAGAATGTGAGAAAGGGACAAGTAGCAGTGTTTACCGAGCACCACTGTCCACACATCCGTTCCCACAATGGCCCCATTGAGGGTGGGCCCAGGTTAAAGCCTATTTAAAAGGCTTGTTTAACACTGAGAAGAGGGGCCACATACCCGAACTGCAGGGAAGGGACGGCTGGCGGGGGTGGTGGGGGGATCAGACTCCTCACCCTTCAATGCTTCACTTCGTCGTTTCTGTCTCTGCACATTTTCTCCATTTTTTTAAAAAATGTTTTTCACATCCACGTGCACGTGCGGGAGAGCATGTGAATGTGCCACAGTGTACTGAACAGAGGACAGGGGCCAACAGCAACAGAGCTGGGGGGAAGACGTAAAACGGGGATAGTTTTTGCAGGGAGAAAAAAAAAAAAAAAAAGCAGGATGGATGGGCAAAGGGAGAGAAAAAGAGAGTAGAGGACAGTCAGGGGAAATTTTTCCCCTCCGCCCTCCCTCCTTCCCGCCTTTCTCTTCTCATATGAAGGACAAGCCTGGCGGGGCTGCAGTCTGGCCCAGTGATTGTGTACGGTGCCTCGCGGTGCCTCACACAGGAACCCCATTAATCACTGGAGCAGGTCTCTCACTCCTGGACACAAAGACCCCACACGCCGACTCTGCTGCATGCACTTGCACATGCAAACACACAAACACAATGAAAGCTTTCATATCTGCTTGGGAACGTTGTGGGAAGAACGACAGGGGTGAAGAGGCAAAGAAGGAGATTCCAAAGTGCATTCACAGAACTACACATAATTATTTCTAAAATGTTTTGGCAGCGCCCAGCGGAGAGAACTGAGAAAGGAATGCCAAACAGTTTGGAGTCACACCAAGAGAGGAATCGGTTTAACATTTAGTCTTCGTTCAAATCCTAGTTTTGATATCGAAATCGCTCTGAAGTTCTGAAGTCCTTCGCAGCTGAGGACAAATCTAATTTAATCAAGCAACCAGGCTAACGATGAGCCTGATGTGCGGCGATATTCAATCTCACTGCAAAGAACATGCAGGAGATATTTTCCCACAATTCAAACAGGCAGTGTTTTCCAGGTCATTTGGTAGAGAAATCCCTGCAGCAAGTCTATTTCCATCAGCTGCCCTGAGTGCATGTCTATGTGTGCACAGTCTGTCTATAGCAGGAGCTGAAGAAAGGACATTGCTGAGGTCACCCCCCCTATATTAAGACTGCAGGCTCCTCTTACCCCATTACATGTGCTGCTATGCTGCAATCAAAACACAAGCAGTTAAATCGCGTTTCCCAAATTTCAACATGTGCATCTCTCGTGTGCAACCAAGTGGGTGGATTTCAACCCTTCTGCAAACATTAAAAAAAAAAAAAAAAAAAAAAATGCAGATTGATTGATGGCACATTCTGCAGGTGGAAGAGGAGCCATAAAACGGCGGAGTTGTCTGGCATACAAAGAGAAAATCATCCGTGTGGGAATGCGTGCGCGCCTGCTCGTGTGTGTGAGTATGCATTTTCTTCCACTCTGCCTCTCAGACATCCACCCTCTCCTACTTAATCCCAGCCCAGCCTCTATAATTTACTGCCCCATCGGTAACTAGCCATTGACAGAGGAGGGGATGAGGAAGAGGAGAGGCAGAAGCCAGAAGCAGGCTGAGGGTCAATGGCTATATCGAGCACATAAACCCCCATGTAATGAGCAATATTTGTGTACCAGCAGGAAGGTCGTCGGGGTGAAATAGACAAGCATCTGCGAGGACTGGACATCTTTTTCAAAATGTTTGTGCAACCAAACTCAACGTTTATTGATGTTTTAATCATGTTTCATTTGGGGAAGGTTTCAATTGTCTTCTATCTGACACCAAATACGGCTGAAATCTTATTGAGACTAATCTCGATAAGCGAAGATGAATCTGAAAACAAAAAAATATCCAAAACGACGGTCTGTTTTCCTCTGAAAGACGGCGCTAACTGTGAAAAAGGGAATCATTATCCCTAATTATGAGTCATTAAATAATCAATGTGTATTTGCTTTTCAAGCAGATTAGTTTTTATCCCAGATATTACGAGGGGGGGGAATAAAAATGCAAATGAAGGTCGACACTTTGAAGCGAGGCTGTCTATCTGTGCTTTAAATACTTCGGCCCTGGCTTTAAAAACCCACGAAGTGGATCCAATCAGGACCTGACCTCAGCTTGTGTAAACACATTTTGCGTCTTTAGAAGGAGTGTGAGAGCTTTTATTTCGGTTCAGGGAAAAGCTGAGGCTTTCTGGGGAGATTAAAGCTGCACATCGCATGACGTGCTTGAGATTTGATGCACATTGTGGCTACTTTAATCATCTCAGGCCTTTACGTGACATCACGCCGCACCAGCACTCTCTACATATGTATATACGGAGCTTTCCAATCTGTCCCCCCCCCCCAATACCACTCATCCCTTGTGGCGAGAACCCCGCTGGGATCGGCCCAGCGTAAGCCCCCCTGCAAGTGACGAGGCTGGGGAATGTAGAGTGACAGAGTGTGTTTTATTTTGATTAGAGAACCAGAGAGAACCATCTCCACTCCAGGTTCTGTTGTTCATGTAAACAAAACACACCTTCAGCCTCATGCATAAGTGGTTTAAATACGCAAGCAATCAGCCGTGGGGCTGTCAGCCGTGTGGGGTCAACAACCATGGTGCCACTGAGTGTTTACTTAGCAGGAAGAGGTGTAAAGACCCGACCGGCCTCCATGCTAATGTGTTAATGAGACCCTGACGCTCTAATTACCCAGGAGGCACCACCCCGAAGTAGTTTTTTAGCACCTTTCTGGGACAGAAATGTGCAGAAACTTCTTTTAATTAAACCAAACATCACTTAGCAGATCAGATCGAAGTGTGCAGGTGTGCTCTGACAACTCCTGGCATGTCAGTTTAACCTCCAGCAATTTATTGGCTACGATGATTTAATAAGAGCCTTTTAGAGGCGTGGAAAAGATTGAGACGCAGCGGTTAATCATTTATTCTATTCTTTTATTATTTAAACTGTTTGACAAAACCGTGAAAAGTCTGCGAGTTTTCTCGAAGAAATTAAACCTGCAACTGGTGTCCAGTTTGCCAAAATTCAACAACAGTAGCTTTGGACAAGAGGAGGAATTACAGAAAACATGTTTCCTTTCTGTCTGATTAATGCATCAGTGGCAGATGCTGAAGGGATTACCTCCAGATTAGTATCCTTTCCACTGACTCTGTTTTCCTCTGCTCGCCACATTGCCTTTCCAATGGTCCTTTTTAAGAAACAAACAGGATCGGCTTTCCGTGTTTTTCTATCTGCTCGCCCGTCACGGTTTTCTGTTGTTGTTGTTGTTTTTATAAAAAACACAAGATTAGAACTTTTCCTGACAAACCAAAATTCGTCCTCAATTTCTGGATTATAGTTTGAATTCATGACTCATCGTTTCACCTTTATTGAGCTGACTCATGCAGAGTTTGCAGCCAGATAGGAAGTCCTTTTTTTTCTTTTGGAGGGACTTCTGGGCCGGCCGTGACGCCCGCTTTGCCACTCAGAGATAAAGCTATCAGCAGCAGGGTTTGTGCTTCATTGTTGAGAAGAACACTCAGATCTTAATGAAGTGCATGTAATCAGCATGAAGGGACCAGGGTGTGTCGCTTCCCCTCTTAGCAACACCAGTTTTCCCAGTGCTCCCTGAAATTGTATTCACAAGCAGATGTCTGTTGGCTGGGCCTGCCAGATAATGACAAAGGATTTAATCGGCTGATTCCCACACCGCCTGCCTACTGTGTTTGTCTACCCTCTTTAGCCACAATTTATGGGCTCTGCAGAGCCGAGATAGATTGACTACTGGAGTATAAGCCTCTGAGGAATAAAAGAGGCAAGCTAATCGGTAAAAAGAAATTCCAATTCAATGCAGTGATTAGGGATTAGTAAAAATGCAAATTTACTCAGACTGATGGAATGAATTTTTTTTTTCACGTTGATAATCGGACGATCTTTGCTGTTGCAAAGGGTAACATGCTGTAAGCTGCATTATTATTGGTCCTCAAATTATATTTGTGCCTTCTCCGGGTTTTTCAGGTTCTTCCCAAAAAGCACCTGTCTTATTTAGTATAAACACTCAGAAAAAGGACGGACGGTTTCGTGACTAATTTCATTCAAATGCAACAACGTCAACAAACTGGTGCTTCAAAATATCTCAACAAATAGATCAAATGTGATATTTTTTTTCTTTTCTTTCATTTTTTTTGTTCATTTTCTCCTCTTTGTCCTCAGCAGTCTTACACTGCTGGGTTTTGTTATTTTAGTTTGCGGTTGGACCTTGGTAGTCTTAGTTTGCAGGCTTTGTTTATTTGGTTTCTTTATTTAGTTTTGGTTAGGCAGCCATTAGCAGGAAGCTGCTGACTCCAACAGTCGACATGGTCAGCACTCTCCTAGACTTACTTTATTTTTGGCCAAGGAGCCACCATGGAGAGATAAAAGATCCACACAAGGATCTGGAGCCGCAGGTTGCAAGATCCTGTGCAAGAGTCTGGAAATATGATTTATATCCCGATATGTGTCTCTCGATACGATATATATTGTAATTGACTGTATCAGAACATTTTTTCACTTCTTTATTTATTTATTTACTTTTGTTAAGTATGACTTAGAAAAAAATGTAAGAACTACGACTGTATCTCATACGCAAGTTGGTTTTACCTGAGCAAATTCATGGTGTTTTTTTTGTTGTTTTTTTTTTTGCTGGAAATTAAGAAATATTTGTTTTCAACAAACGGTGTTCCTCCACAGTGTTGAGCTGCTCATAGCGGTCAAGAGTGTAGGTGGAAAAAAAAATTAGGACGCTGAACAATCCTCATAAATAATAAACTAAATATATAATTTGTCAACATTTTAAACCGATACAAATAAAATATCGCGATATATTGCAGTTTAGTCTAGCAACCACCTGCGTTTTGGCAGGAGCTCAGTGAGGTGTAGTCTTTCACTGATGAGCACGATTGTATAATAGCTGTGGTCATTTGTCAGTCAAATAAAGATGAGGAACCTCTGAGCGGATATTTCTGCGCGGAGGGATTCCCCGTCCCATGACGCACCAGTCCTTTTTCTATCACTCAAATAGGGAAATGTGGAAAACTATGCAAAAAAAATGATTTTTTCTGCACATTTGTGATTTGCAAATCTGTGTAGTTAAAAATAAATTAATTTAAACAAAAAGCTTGTACAAAGGCAACCTGATTGCATGTAATAACCTGCAATTTGAAACCAAAACAAATATTTTTAGGGTTTTATTTACACTAAAAGAGTCAATTTCTGGTCTGAACACAAAGACTCTTTTAGCACTTCCAGTTTATTTCTGGAGCATGAGTTGTGTACCGAACCTGGCAGACTATCATTTGTGCCTTTGAAGAGAGTCGTACTGACTCCTGCAGTTTGGTGGCTCACCCAAAATAACACCGTGTGCTTGTCATTTAGGGATAATGTAGCTGACTGGCAAAGACGAGCAGCGCGGCAAACTAACAATTAGAGAGCTGTTCTCTGCGGCCGGCGAACAGGACCTGCGCGGAGCTCCCTGTTTTCATTTGGTCAGGCTCGCCCGGCCGCAGCACAGTAATAATCAACTGGCAAACACGAGACTGAGAGTTGACATTAGGACACACGTATTCAACTGTATATTTTTTTCCCAGCTATTTAGAGAGTCAAGTGACACCTTTTTATTCATACCTGATGCGGGCGACGAGCTACGAATCCTGACAATCCTCGTCTCTGTTTGCAGTAAACCCCAGCACTCACCTGTGACTGCAAAGTTGCTGGCCGCCTTCCAGATGTGTGTGTGTGTGTTTGTTTGTGCGTCTGAGAGTGTGACTATGCGCACAATAGACAGAGAGCGGGCCAGTCAGGCGCCTGTGCGTTGGTTTGCCTGTTTCCACATAGTCTGGGCCCCAGAGGAGGATTTGCAGGCCAGATAGGATTAGGCTCCCTCTCTTTACACAACAGTGATGGGGATAAGGACTCTGCAGAGCTCAGGAGCACTCCAAAGCCCCATTAATACACAGCAGCAGAAACCGCACAGATGAGTACCTTAAACAGCTGAGCCTGCTCTCTTCGCGTTTGGCTATCTGCTGCACCACCAGTCATTATACCTGAAAACAAGCAACGCCTGCGAGAGGGAAACAGCCACTATCAGGGGCATCTTTCCACAGAGGTGCAGCCGCTTTTCATCAGTCACACCTCAACTCGTTCATCACCCCAAATCCTTCTGGGAATCATCTGCTTCAGCCTGTCTTAATTAGCTATTACTCCTTGCATCTCATTAAAGCGCAAAACGATCATAATACAATTATTTAATCAGCGTGGAGCATCCTCCGCCGACTGAACCACTCCCTGCATTTTTCCCTGGAGTGTTGGACATTCGGGGATGATCTCGAAAGCTCATCACTGCCTGCTTTGATGCGCCGCTGTTAAAAAATGACAGCCGATCTAATGAAAACCGTAAGTCACTTAGGGAGTTGTTGAACCGAGTCTCCTTTAGTGGAAGCTTCCTGGTTACATAAGTGTAGGGTCCTCATGTCCTGCGAGGATTCAAAGAGCTCTAATCACATTAAGACAAGCCACTTATTTCTGCGTTCAACCAAACTGCAAACTGATCTCAGATCAGACCACTAAGACCATTTAGACAACAGCTAAAGGAGCCGACCGTCTTCTGGCTCCAGAGTTCAAACAGTCAGAAGTTTGTGGATCAATCAGACTCACTTTGACAACAGGATTCATAAAGGATCCGTCATTAAGTGGTCTTCCTCTAATCCCAGTCATCCATGGTTTAAACCAATCTTTCTAAGCTGTTTTTTTGCCTTGCTTCCCCCATTTGTTGCCCCCTGCAGAGCACAAAGATCTCATAATCTGTACCCTCATCTTATCCACCGTATGTCGGATGTGCTGTACAGTACAGAAAGTTAAGGAAAGTTTATTGTGCAATCATGATTTTCTGCTAATTTGTTTAGAAGATAACCCATCAGAACTTAATTTTTTTTAAATAAATAATCTGCACTCGAAAAGTGAAAAAGTATTAAATAGATCTGGATTACAGTAACTATGTCAAAAAAAACATTATAGGGGTGGGATTATTTGAATTTGTTTATTCTCACTCTCTTTCAACTAATTACCCAAACTTTATTTGACAATCATTATATCTAATAGATTTTTACAATTATTATTCATTCAATTATAATCATTTTCTTCTTAATTTATTACCGTATTTTCCCGAGTATAAGTTGAACCAGAGTATTAATTGCAGGAGCCAAAAATGCAAAATAAAAAACAGAAACAAGTCGCTCCGGTGTTTAAATTTGGCTTTAGGGAGAAAAATGCAACCCAAACGTCATTCATGCAACAAATTTGTGTGAGCTGCCTCTTTTTCAACAGTCGCATTTACTAACTCTTTTAATGTCAAATTCGATGCTCAATGCTTGTCCAAAAATGTGTTTAAAAACTTAAAAAGCCAACATTTATTTATTTTTTAAATCCCATACAAGTCATTATAAGTCAGCCACTTTGTCCAACTATCAAAAAAAAAAAAAACGCGACTTATACGGAAAAAAATACGGACAGAACTGAGCAGTGTTTGATTGCTTCTGTGCTTTCGTCACAGGCTAATGGAGTAAATTCAAGCCCCACTTTCTTAACATTAAATTTATGTCCCCAGTTTTTAGAGCAGATCGTTAAAAGCAGTGGCTCACGCGGTCAAATGTCAACATTTTCCAAATGAGCTAGTCACAGAAGGGTCCCACAACAGTGTTGCCACAGGTTTACGAGGGCTAACTACGAATTTTGGCCAATCACTATCAAGAAATTGAGAGTTTCAGAAAGTGTTGGGGGTCAAATAGTATTGATTTTATGATAGGAGTCAGTAGAAATTTGAATGAGGGTCGGATTTGGCCCAGGGGCCAGACTTTGGACATGCTTCTCATAGACCAACTGGAAACTTGAAATTCACCTTGATGATATTTTTTGGTCTCAGTGTATTGGTAGAATTCAGTTGAAAACCTTTCCTGAACTCTCAAATTTAAAAAAAAATGTTTACTTATCTATTTTTTCTTTTATCTAGGTCAAATTCGGACCACAGGGGCATCTATGTGCAGTTCTCTGCCACAAATATATATCCTTTCAGCCTAAAAACAGTTCAAAGCTGAACCCATTTATGATATTTATGCACTTAAAAACATCTAATATGATTCACAAAATGTGCTAAATGGATAGATTAGAAAATATCATGCATTTCTCATATAAAAACATATATTTTTAAAAAACTAAAAATGTTTTAAATGTCTTGTTATATTTGCTAACAGGTCTCTTTACTGCCAAAAAATTCCATTTGTGTGACACTAAATCCAAAATTTCATGCCACCAAATTGCTTGGTGGTTGCCGAGTGCTGAGGAACAGTTTTCTTTACAATTCAGCCAAAGCTGAGGAGATTGACATGAAGCCAGTTTAGCAGCACTCTCCCACTCTGTTATGCTGGTAAAGAGTTAAAAAAAAAACCACACACCCAACTGTGGACAGCTTGAACATTATTAACTAAGGTGAAGCTTAAGGGAGGAATGTATTTATCTGCAGCTTTCGGTGATTCTGTTGAGGCTGATATGGATGTTCTGGAGCCAAAAAGGCTTAGAGGGGATGGACGTCTAAACCAAGATGTTGAAGAGGGAGGAGGTTGTTAAAAATGTGTCTCCGTGTTTTACGGCGTCTCAGAGGTGGAGCGTCGTCGAGCAAGGACATTTCCAGAAGAACATGCAGACTGTAGAGTCAGATCAGAAGGACTTGCAGCTGTGAGGAACTGCACATTATCAGAACGGAGCAAAAGGAGGTGACTCTTACTGTCTGTGAGCAGACCTGTAAGATGGAGAGGAGGAGGAAGGGAAGAGAAGAGGGCTCGGGAGGGGGGTCAGCTGTATTTAGCAGGAGAGGCTTCCTGTGCGTGGGCCTCATGGCGCCAAGCGGGGGACGGGATCCACAATCCAACTTGCTGTCTCCACAAAACACCCTTTGCTACAAAACACACACACACACCCTCTGGCACGGATTCTGCTCTCAATTTCCTGCCTGTAATTCTGGCTGCTGGTCAAAGACAGGAACTTCCGAACACTGGAGGAGCCCAGACAATGTTTCACCGCCATCATCACGTGTAAATTATCAAGCTTCATTGTACTACAAAGGTGTTATGTAACAGACAAATCAGGTTATTTATTATTTAAATATATCAAATGAAAAATGTTAAAAATTCATCTATTAAAAATAAAAAATAAAACTCTAAAAAAAACAACCAAACATCTAAACACTTGTCTCAATATTTATAATGTATTCAAAAGAAAAGTCACATGCGTCTTTAGCTGTAAAAATGGTGTACTTTAATGCTACGACAGCTCTCTGGTGGCTCAGACATGAGGAAGCTAACATTTTAGCACATTATCCCAAAAATACATTTATATCACAATAGATTTTGCTATTAATTATAGTTTTTCTTTTAATATTTGGTTAAATTTGACTGAAAAAAGTGCTTAGTAACACATTAATTTCATTAATTTGTCTGTCATACTTGAAGTGTCATCATTGAAGGGTGTTTCTTTTGCAAAAGATTGATTAATTTTTGTGTATATTTTCCTTCTTTTCTTTAGTTTAAATTTTCTACCGCAGAGCTAAAAAAAACCCAACTTTAAAATTAAAATGCAGGTCTAGTTCTAAACACAAGTGAATGGAGTTTCAGTTAGATTTTTGTGTTGTGTTAGTTAAATATTGTTACCACAAGTGAGGACTTTGCCTACAGAAGTGAAGTGGCAGACAGCTGTCAAAGTTAAGTGTCATAGTCTGTGAGGGAAGTTAATAATTCATCGGAGCTACTGGGATATGTATTATGACCACGCTCAACTCTTTGGTTTATAAGGCTTTGATTTTGTGTAGTGGAAAAGATAAGATGGATAGGTCTAAGAATGATGTCCGGAAGGGAAAACAAAGAGTTTTATTAACAGGAATAGGCATAGAGTAAATTAATAAAAGGAAACATAACTTTTACATTTTTTTTATTCTGGCTTTTGGGGTCACGGGGTCACTGGAGCCCATCCCAGCTACTGTTGGGGGAAGACTGGGTACACAATGGACAAGTCGCCAGTCTGTCCCAGAGCAGCAGGACACAATATGATTTTAAAAGAATAAAAAATAATAAAAATAAAAAACTGTTTTATAAAAATGTTACAATCTGCTCCACGTACACTTTGTCTGCTCTGATCATAATTCGTTACAGTCTGAGGGTGTATTCCGACTGGACACCAGAGTTTGCTGGAGTGAACTGGAGTTTGATCTGGACCAAATTAATCTTTTTGTAGTCAGACTTATTCTGAATACACCCTGAGAAACAGCAAAACTGGGAGAGGTAAACCGCGTTACAGCGAGGGAACACTGTATATTTGTCATCCATACACCATTCCACTCAAAGGGCAAAAGTTTATGCCACTAAAAGTGTTTTTGCTATTTACTCTGTCAATTCAACACTTGAATAAATAGAAACTGATTTTTATTTTTTGGGGAAATCTGCATTTGATTTCAGTTGCTTTCGTTTTCAAATGAGCTTCACTCCGGAAGTCACTGCTGGATTACAAATTTTCCCTAATCCCCGATACTAAAGTAATCTTTGCCCCTCCCTTTTTTTTCCTGATGTTTTTTGGAAAGAATGCTCTCTGTGGGTGTGAGCACATGTGTGAGAGTGGTTTCTTGCAAGCAGAACACGGGTTTGCACTATTTTGTTGCAGCAGCTGCACTAAAAGAAGCATTTTTTTCTCTCAATTAAACAAAAAAAAAAAAAAAAAAAACAACCTCTCAGCTCCCTGGAGTTGCTTCAGTCTCACTTTGAAGCTCTTTATGTTGACCTGTACTTCTGAAGCAGACAGACATCTCTTTGAGGACAGCCTTATAATTAGGCTTGTGTCACTTCACTGTGAAAAAACATTTTTATTTCTCTACTTTTATGTCAGTGCCGGCCATCTTCGTACCAAAACAATGGGTAATTCATGGACATTACAAGACCCAGAGGACGTTCCTAATTACAGAGCACGTGCAAACAAACCGAGCCTGGTTGCCCGAGGAGGGGCGAGTGCGCCGGAGCCTCAGACAGGATCCAGTTTTATTGGTGTTGCCTGAGCTGAGCTGAGCAGAGGAGCGTGGAGGAAGTCCTAAATCAATCCCGCTCACTGAGGGCCCACAGCAGGAAAGAGGCTGTCATCGACAGGAGCTTGATCTGTCACAATCAATTACAAAACCGCAGGGATTCACTCTAATGAATTTTGATTCCTGCTTTGTTCTCCCACTTATTGTCTTTTTGTTTTTAACTTTAAAGAGAAAACCTACTTAAGTTATATCTATAAGTTTAATGCAATAAATATTAAACCAAATAAGCAGAATGATGACATTATAGCCTCTTTTATGCAGGAGATTCAGTTATGTTTACATCAGCCTGCTTGACTGGCTGACTCCTCTATACGCGGCTCATAAGACGCGCAGCGTGGCTTTTATGACTTTAACAGACTGTTTAAGCCGCTGAAGTTCAGACGCAACGTTTGACTGAAACGTGGGAGTTTTGTGAGTGCGTGCCGTATGTAGGTCAAATGTAAACGTTTGAGGCTTGTGTGTTGAAACTAGAAATGAATGTCGCTGACACAGTCGGATAGTGGCAACCAAGAACTCTACATAAAAAAAAAAAATTCTGGGAAAAAGCTTTGCATTGATAACAGGTTGTCGACACTTTTTTTAAGTGAATAATCAGAGCTAATCAAAATTATTAGCTTCCAACGACACGAACCATTTCTTCCAGTCAAACGGACCGTTCTGCAGCCCGGCACAAGGACGTTGTAGAGTATTGATCGCTGCAAAGCTTTACCAATGTTCTCTTTAAATGTAGGTCAATAAGGCTGCAGGCTCGCTCAAGTGCAGATACAGTCAGATATTTAGGTCACACCCCAATTACAGCGCAGCAGAGAGATGAGCTTCGGAGGGGAGACATCTTTATGGAGCGCGGCGATTTCTTTGAATATTATTTTGTAGTTATTTTGAGGCTGAACCCTGACTGGGGCAACAGGAAGATGACAGCTCGAGGTTGATTGAGCTTGAAAGTGGACATGTCTGGCCTTTATGCTAATGGCCTGGCTCAGAGACAGTGTGTTCGGCTGCAGGAGACTGTTTGGGAACAGCGACATGAAAGAGGAGCTGTCGTTCTAATTCCTTGCGCCGATTGCGAGCGCCGCTCTCTAACTAGACGTTTACTGCATCAAATTTGCATCTGCGCTTCTAACCTCTGCACCCCCGAAACAAATCCGGTAATCCAACCTGTGGGCTGTAGATCAGCAATAAGACTCACTTTACCCCTTCAAGGGAAGGCCTGGAAGAGCAACGCGGCTGAATGCAAAGTCAATACACATCATAAAAACAGCTCGGCATGCGGTCCGCATCAGATCAGCCTCGGGAGTGACTCTCAGCGAGGGGCGTCGATGGGAGGGCTGGTTTAAAAACCCAAAGACTTGAAGCAGATATTTTGAAGTTGGAGGGAAGAGACACAAAGATGCCACTCCAGGTGCAGGGAGTAAAACAACCTTCAGTTCTTTCAAATAAGAGGGGAGGGGATGATCAAGACAGTCGGGTGACAAACGGGAACCAGTGCATGACAGATTGAGTGCACACTTAGCAATAAGAGGAGCTTATATTCTAATTGGGGTTTTTTAGCTTTAAAGATTAAAATTAAGTCCAATATAGGATTTTCAGAAAAAAACTTTATTACAAATTTAAGATAAATTAATAATACTTGATCTATTACTAAAGTCTTCCTGATGTCTTTGGAACCTAGAGCCTAAAACTCAGTTTTTGCCTACTTTTGAATTTACCTATGTATTTTCAATTTGAAAGACTTCATGCACGCTTATTTGGCATCATTTTAAGCAGTACATCCTGCCCTATGTGACACTACCTATATTTTGTAAATTTTCCATGTTGTATTCACACACTAGACATAAAATCATGGAAAAACAGAAAATTCTGGGGTTCATTTTGCTGTGGAAACCCCAAAAAATGTTTAGCCAACTATTTTTACAACACAGAATTAAGGTTTTAGGTACAATTTCATTTAAAAAAATGTAGTCAACAAACTAATCAACACATTTTGAATGAAAATGCCCCAAAAAACATTCAAGGCGAAAATTCAGATTTCTTATTTGAGCCACATATGAACAGTTTTTGTTGATAGAGTGACATCACAGGTCAATGATGTGACGTTTCTTATACAGACAGTGATCAGTCTGTCTGTGTGACTTCAGCTTCCAGGTAGCCTAAAAAATAAGAATTTCTCTCCATTTGACATTTCATTTTACGATTATGCCGTTTTTTTTAATAGTCGTTTCCTAGTTCTTTAGAAAGTTGCCTCTGAGTTGTGGGACAGAGCAACCCCTCCCCCACTTCCCATGATCCATCTGTTTACACTTTCTCGCACTGGCTCACGCTGCGTTAACACCAAACGCGATTTGCACGCCAGTTTCAATGTGAAGTCAATGGTACAGACGCGATCTGAGGTCATGTGGTGAGATTTGAGCGACGTCCGCACGACCAGAGTTCAAATATCTGAATTTTGGCAGGTCGCTGTGTTGCATCTGCCAATCAAGGATTCAGCTTTGGGCTTCTGACACTTTCAATGACTCAATTAGCGGCTAGAATACTAATTCAATGCAAGCATTTTTGTCCTGAACTTCTATCTAATTTTTCTTAAGGGAAGAATTCAGGGGCTCGTGCCTCCTGAACTTTAACTTATTTTTCTTATTTTTGAGACAATTACAAAATCAAAAGGTCCCCCAATTTTATTTTTGTTTATATTTTTCTTGGGTTAATGCGAGACAGTGACCCTTCAGACTCAATCACAAATATACAGAAACGCAGCAGAAGCAGCGGTCATAAAAACAGAAGGATGAAAGCCCCAGCTGCCGGTAAAATCTCAGAATAATCCCATGAACCCAAACATGGAGACATGATTACAGATCTGTTGTAGAACTCTTCACAAGAAATAATTCTGATCTCTCAACATCATCCATGTCTTCCACACATTGTAAGAGAAATAAACAAACAGCTGCTCCATGTAGTGATCAGGCTAAAAACATTAGCCAGTAGCACCTCCCACACGTGGCTGCAGCATCAAGCTTAAGGAACACATTGGTTGTGTCCGAATCCCAACCAAACCCCTAACTACAAAAAAAACTATATACTGCGGGACTACATAGTGCCCTGGATTTTAAAGGTCATTCGACACGATGCTCACTACTTTTCTTTCGCTTTTCTAAACACTGGATATAATGTCACCTATTTTCAAGGTGAAAATCAAATAAATATGAACATTTCACAACGTTTACCACTGTTTATCCACTGTGTTCTAATGGTAAAAATGTGGATGATTTATTCAAATATTACATTGAAAAACGTTTTTTTGTGCAAAATTATTGCATTGTGGTCTATATTTGTTAATCTAGTGAGCATCGATGCACGTTAGTTTTTCGCAAAGACTTCTGGGAAATTTTGAGTGCACTCGATTAGCGGTGCAACAAAAATGGCGAGCAATATTGGAGCTAAATATTTAAGTTAGATGCTAGCTCAGACAGGTAAAATGAAGACGTACATGGATCTAGTCGTCATCAGAAGGGAGCTTGCTCATTGTTGTTTCTACATATTTTTAAAAGCAAATTTTGCGTCCGCTCCTGATTAGCAACAATTTAAACAAAGAAATACTTTAACATAAAATCCTTTAATATCTGTCCTGCATCATCTTTAAAATGGTGCAATGACATTAAAAAAAGGAGGGAAGTTCTCACAAAAATTTGAAAAACAACACCTGAATCTAAATAAATGATTTTTTTTTTTTTTTTTTAGCTTAAAGTACAAACTGACAACTGCTCCCTTAGATGACTTTAAGGCTTACAGCTGAACGCTTGTGGTTGCATTGTGGGATTTCCAGTTGTTTTCGTTGCCACCTGGCAGCCTGCATCACATGAACTTGCCCCTGCAGCTCTGCAGAGTCCTTTAACAGGAACCCCCACCCCCCACCCCCCCAGTGGTTTCACGACTGACATAACCAATGAAAACGATAACGTGCTTCAACAATGAGATGCTTTATTGCGGCTTCCTTAACTTTTATGTACAAGCTGAAGTTTCAAATGTTTTTTTTTTTTTTTTAATTTAAGATTATTCATGGGCCGTTCAGATTTCATTATCGGAGTACGAAACAAGTTTGAAGAAAGTCCCTGTGGTTCAAAGCTTACACAACTGCTCCTTCTTGAAATAAAAAGCAGAGTAATCCATCATTTTTTGTCTCTAAGTGGGGCAATAAAAGTAATCTAAAAATAAAAAAGCAGTAAAAACGGTAAACTAGAGGTGTAGTTTGAGCAGCATGTATGATGGTGCTGCGTCTAACTCCTGAGGATGAGCGATCAGAAAAAATGTCAGCAAAATAATTTTTTTTTCTAATTATGATCAAAAAGCAAAATAAAAGGAGCTTTACTTTTGAGTAAATCTATTTTTACTCTCCTCCAAGCTTCTCTTGTTCTCCTTCATTAATCTGATTGAACACAAACAAATAGTTAAATTTGGATTAGTGTGTTCAGATGAATCCCCGGATGATTCTGCATCATCGTTGTCATTACAGATTAAGGCATCAGGTGACGTCTAATTCGATTCAAGCAAACACGGGCGTTCATTTCAAGTCAGTCTTTTTAGTGCCACCACCAACAGAAACTCTGAAGCTGTGGAGCATGACTGGAGAACCAAAAGCAGCTCAAAATATGAGAGCTGTCACATTAGGATCATCCACAGGAGTGGTTAAAGTGGTGGTGAGCGCTCAAAAAAAATGGTACTATTGTTTTGGTTGTTTGGATGGAATCAGATTCTGTGGTTTTCCTTTTAAAGTCCTACTCCAATCACCTCCTGACCTATTTTAAAATAATTTCCAGTGGTCCTTTAATTATGATTATGTTGTTTTTAGCCAAAAAATAAAAAATAAAAAAAAATCTAGGGCATAGTTTCTGCAGAGCGGCAGGAGTTTATTAAAAATTAGCCGTAACAAAAATGGCGAGCAATATTAGAGCTATCGAGCCGTACAGTTATGAGCCAGATTCCACGCAAAAATGCACACGGAGCACAACGTGAACCGAGTATGAAAGGATTTGTGATCATTTCAGTTTCATGTTTAATTGTTTATTTGTGTTCAATCATTTCTGTCAGTAGGAAAACAGTTTAATGTAAGGGGCAAAAAGAAAAATACCTTTAATTCATTGTGTTGAGAGAAAAAAAAATAGAAATTGTAACTGTGAATCAAATTGACTGAATCATTACATACCTTCTAAATATTGCTAAAAATGTTACTAAAAGCTCATTAAATGTCTGTTTTTCATTAAAATTGAAAGATTCGGTTGTGAGTTCAAATGCGCTCAACAGCACCTGTAGAAAAGTGAACATCCCATAATACATATTTGTAAGATACAAGAAAAACAGTTCTTTACAGGGAGACATTGGTTTGCTGTTTTCCTCTTCTTTAATGAAAAGGACCGTGTTGTGAGTGATGAAAAGCAGAAATGTTTCCTCCGTCTTCAGCCTGTTGTTCTAAAGCTCTATCCTTTTGGAAGGAAGACACAGTGGATTACCTTTCCCAGGCTTTCCCTTAAATCTTCTGTAAATTATTGCTGGCGTTGGTTTGGCTGTTTCAGCTGTGAAATCAAAGCAACTCACCAGAACACAATGTTCACTCAACGAGCACGAAGGAAACCTGGAAATGTTTAAGAAACCGGAGCAACAGAAACACAATCAAAATCAAAGTGACATCACATGGAGACAACATTTAATGACGATCTGGCTTTTTCAGCGCCGCCGGGTTCCTTGCATGAAGGGGCACGAACCGGCGGTGACACGCGCTGGCATGGCTTACATCACACACACTTACAAGAAAGCGCCTCTGCTCCAGGAGGTGACTTCCGCTCAATGGAATGCACGACGTCAGCGTGCAGAGGCAGGCTGGGACCGCGCACTGGAAATCCAGGAGCGAGGCCTTCCAATGAATGAGAAGTCAACAGCACGGCAGGAGGAGGCGGGGTTTCCTGACTGACGCGCCCACGTTCAAACGCTTTCTAGTTCTGCTGATGCTGCTCAGGAACTTCAAAGAAGATGGAAATTCGAGGATCAGGGAACACGATTTTTAAAAAATTATTATTCTACCTCTGTTTGCTACTTGGTAAGTCATCAGGCATCCAGGAAACTAGAAATCATGAGGAAGAGCCACACCCACTCTCACTCACCCATGAATTTATGCGCCAACACCCAGTGTCACAGTCAAGGCCCAGGGGCCGGATCCGGCCCTCCAGATTATTTTAATATTTGTTATTAATGGCCCGTCGTTATCTTGCGCATATTTTTAACTTGTATAATTTTGAAAAAATATATTTTATAGAGAGTAAAATATTGAAAGGTTAGAATTAGTTGATTTATTGTGGAATATTATTACTGCCTTTTTATTATTCCTAATTCTGTTAAACAGTTACGGCTTTAAAGTTTTAAAAATTGGCATTCTGGTAACTTTTTGGAATATTTTGGCATTTTTTAAGATTTTTTTCGACTATTTTGAAGTGTATCTAATATTGTAGCAACATGGTAGCTGTTTTGGCTAATTTAGATTTTTTTTTTCTTTTTTTTTTTAGTTTTTTTTGGCCAATTTTGGATTTATTATATTTATTTTAAGTGGCAATCAGCAGCAGTGATTTCCGCTATCAACTTCAGCGTTTTCATCAATCAGCTTTAGCCTTTCTAGCCATCACTAGAAGAAAACCTGTTATATTACTTTTTTTTGTGGCCCTAATGTTTCTGTCATAGTAAAGCACATTTTTTTACGTTTTCTATTTAGTTCAATTTTATTGCAAACCTTTAGGCCCAAACTTTTTTAGGTTTTAGGCTTTAAAGTCCCACTTGAATTATCTTTTTTTTTTGTTTTAAAAAATGGTCACAGTGATCTTTTAGGTTATGCCGCTTTTAGACAATGAAAACAAAGACCTACATGGATCTATTCCTCGACAAGCGATGCATCATAATGGAGCGGAACAGGAAGCTTCCGGCTTGTCGTAGTCACTTCGACAGCACAACCACAAGCTTTTTCCGATTGCATTTTTGTGGCTGCTCTTTATTTGCATCTGTTTGATTAGAGAATGTATCCAAAAGGCAACTTTAAACTTATATTTATCCTCGTTCAAGATAAAAAAAATGTCACAATAACATGTTTAAAACATCAAAAACACAATTTTAACTGGAGTAAAACTTTAAAGTCCTACTAATTATTTTTTGATCCATTTTAAAATGTTCCCAGAGTTCTTTTAATCATGATGATGACATTTTTACACGAGGAAAACAAAGATGTTCATGGATCTATTCGTCTACAAGCGGATGCATCAGAATGGAGCAGAACAGGGAGCTTGCGACTTTCCGTAGTCGCTTCGACGTAACCACCACAAGCTTTTTCCAACTGCATTTTGCAATTTGATTAAAGACATTTTCAAAGAATGCAATTTAAAATCAAATATATCCTCCATCATGTGAAAAAAAATCCCACAAGAACATGTTAAAAACACTAAAAACACTGTTTTGAAGCTGTGGTACCAAAAAGTAAAAATGAAACCAATAAATTTACACGGATGTTGCTCAAGGTGGATTCCTACCATGGCAGCACCGCTGCAGGAAAGCCGCCAGACAAACCGCTGAGAAAAATTCTCTCTGTTTCCAGTAACAGCTACCAGCTCTCTTCATGTAAACAGGTATGAGGTAATAACAGGTAGTCGGCCGAAATCAATTGATTTTCTTTTTCCGCAGGTCCTGAACGGCCAAGAGGAGCCTCTCATTATCTCTTGGCTCACTCACCTCCACAATGTTCAAAAAAAAAAAGCTGAGACAACCATTTTCCATCATGTCCCATTTCAACAATTTGCCAATGCAGCAACGAATGAATGTGGCATTCGAGATAAGTCATAATGACTACTTTAACGATGGCAGCTGCTGATAACGGAAAAGTTAAGGTGGCAGATCCGCCAGACTGTGAAAGTGTGTGTTAAACAATTTCCTTCTGATGAGATTACTCCCCATTCATTCGGCACAGACACAGAGCTCCCTCGGCCTCCTTTGATGCTTCTCTTTTCACACAGATCAAAGGGAGGAGACCCGGGAACATCCATGCATTAGGGGCAAACAAGCTGCTGCACAGACAGAATGGGTGCATCTCCAGGTTAGTTATTTTAATGAACTCCACCTTTCTCTTTTTTAATACCCAAAAGAGGTTATGATTCATGAGCTCCTGCACTCTAGATAATAACATATTGAATATTAAATTCAACGACTAACAAGTCTGAGGTTTGGGTGGAAAAACTGGTAGAAAACAAAAGCAAGATCGTGTATATTTTTCTGCACGCACACTTGGCCAAAACCGGTTAAACCGCATGTTGTAAATTAGTTTCTTTGAGGTCTATTTGAGGCCATTGCTCTTTAAAACATGTTCCTGATCTGGAATTTGAATTTGAACAAACTTAAATAAACTCAAAACAAGAAGAAAATCCTATCAAGTAACTTTTTTTACACACACAGCTGGTAAAAACTGGTAAAACTGCGTGTAATAAATAACAAAAATCAAAGTTTCTTTAAGGTCTATTTAAGGTTGTGGCTCTTTAAAAGGTGTTTGGAATATGAATTTGGACAAACTTGTTTAAAACCAAAGAAAAAAATCCTGTCAAATATTTATTTTCTGCACATACAGGTGACCAAAAGTATTCAAACTGCTTGTAATAAATTAAAAAATAAACTTTTTTTTTTTTTTAGGTCTAATTAAGGTCTTGGCTCTACAAAAGGTGTTCCTGATTTGGAATATGAATGTGCACAAACTTGTATAAATCCAATTAAAGAAGAAAATCCTGTCAAGTACTTTTTTTTTCTGCACACACAGTTGGCCAAAACTGGTTAAGATTCATGTAGTAAATTACAAAATAGAAGTTTCTTTTAGGTCTATTTGACACAGTGACTCTCCCAAAAATAATTCTGGTTTGAAACTGACATTGGAGCTCCTTCTTGGTCCAACCATTGACTATATATAGGAAGTGGACTGAGTGACTCCTCCCATCTTGTACCTGCTGGCTTCAAAATCCCATTGATTTATATTAAGAAATAAACTCAGTAATTTATTTGTCAGTATAATCAGGAGTTTGACGCCTCTACTTGATGATCTCTTAAAGTTATTCAGGCTTTGGGATTTGAATTTGAACAAGAAACCAAAGCAAGAAAAGCCTGTCAAGTATTTTTTCCTGCTAGCACAGTTGGCCATAACTGGGTGAATTGTAAGTAATAAATTACAAAATAAAAGTTTCTTTGAAGTCTATATAATGCCATGGCTCTTCAACAGTATACTTTAGTTTTAAAAAGTTACACCATCACTTTTGCCAGGTGATTTTTATTAGATATATTATACCCAAATAAAAGTATTTGTCATAATTATAGATAAAAATATGACACCATGTGATAAATTAGAGTAGTTTTCTTTCATTTTCAAATGTGGTTTATGTAACAAAATGTAAAATTAGACATAGGAAGGTCCTAAAGAAAAAGAAGAAAAACACATTTTTTTTGTTTTTCTTTTGCACGCACTTCTGACGCACATCATAGATTCTTACAAACAGATTTAAATTGAAGATGAAAAAAAAGCTGGTTTCCGTGTTTGCATATAATAAAATAGAAAAAAAATTCTTCAAGGTTGTGGCATTTTAAAACATTTTCCTGGTTTGGAATTCCAATTTGCATGAACTTGCATAAAGCCAAAGAAAGGAAAAAAAATCCAGTTATGTATTTTTTTCCTACGCAAAATTTCCCAAACCAGCCAAGCAGGACAATATAGTTTTTTTTAAATAAAAGTTTTTTGAAGCTCTGGCTCTCCAAAAGGTGTTCTAGGTTTGGAATTTTAATTTGCATGAGCTTGCGTGAAACCAAGCATTTTTTTCCACATGCACGATTTCTAAAACAAGCCACTGCACAGTACAGTTTTCAAAATAAAAGTTTTACTTGAGTCGTCTTGGTGGCTGCAGCTCTCCAGAATTCCTTTATAAAACCAGATGAAGAAAAGTCGCATCAAGTATTTATTTTTCTGTATGAACATTTGACCAAAAACAAACAAAACAAACTATAAGAAAATACAAAATAAAAGTTTCTTTAAGGTCTATTTGAGCCTCTGTCTCTTTAAAAGTTGTTTGGAATTTACAAACATGTTGGAAACCAAAAAAAAAAAGAATAAATCTGTTCTGTCAAATACTCACATTTGGTCAAAACGAACTCCATGTAATAAATTACAAAATAAAAATATTCTTTAAAGTCTATTTCAAGCTTTGGCTCTCCAAAAGGTGTTCCTGGTTTCAAATTTGCATAAAACCAATAATTTTTTATGCATGCCCAATTTCCAAAACCGGCATCACAGCACAAAGTTTTACTTCAGGCATCTTTTTGGCTTTTCAAAAGGGAATTTGCACGAAATTTTACAAAAGCAAACCAAGAAGAACGTCCTATCAAATGTTAGTGTTTTTTATACCCATCTGGCCACAGCCAGCAAATTGCATATTATACATTTCAAAATAAAAGTTTCTTCAAGATCTATTGAATGTTTTTTAAAAGATGATCCTGGTTTTGGAAATTTATGCATAAAGTTACATTAAACCAAAGAAAGAATAAAAAAAAAAATCTAGTTCTGAATTTATTTCCACATGCACAATTTCCAAAACCAGCCATTCTGCATAACATAGTTTACAAAATAAAAGTTTTACTCGAGGCGTCCTCTTGGCGGTGGCCCTCCAGAAGGGATTTGCATGAACTTTCACTGGGATCTGGATCTTTTTGCATTACTGTTTCAGGTTTTCTCACTGCCGCAGGTTACATTTGGTTTTAAGTGAGAACAGCCACTTCCTGTCACACAGCTGCACTTCAGAGATATTGACACTTGTGTGACATTCCTCACTGGGGTTACCACAAGGTCTGCCCTTTCTCGTTTATGGTTGGAAAATTTTAAGTATTTTTATTGTGCTGCTGCTCCAACAATGGCCGTGAAAAGGAAATGTTTTGAAGGACACTTGGCCAATTAAAAAGTTGGACTTTTACTGCAACAAACAACAGGTAACTTAAGCTTTCGTTAACTAAGGTTAAAGCATATTGGCGATGAGAATTGATTTTGATGTACAGGAATTTACATTAGCATTTCATTGATGCTTGAAACAAATATTTTTGTGTTTTATTTCGGTAGTAGTTTTCTTTCAAAACATGAAATTCTTTACTCATAACGACATTTCTAAACATTTACAACTAAAAATTTTACTTAAAACAAGTAAAAAACATCAGTTTAATCAAAATACTTTTTTTTTATTCTTACATTTATTTCTATTTTACATATGACATATTTTATAGAGCTGAAAATACTAATAAAAATACCTTAACAATCATGTTGTTTTTTTTTTTTTGATAACAGAAATTCCAAATTGGACCCTTTTAAAATATTTTTACTCGTGCTCAAACGGCAGGAATTTGCGCCCATTAAATGTCCACTGAAGTTTATTGAAATTTCCGGTTCTCGCTGTTTTATAGTCCTTAAATTCAAGAGCGCATGTGGTGGTTTGTCTGCTTGGCGAAACGACGAGCTGTGTCTCATCTGATGCCAGAGACTCTTTGAATAAAAGGAAAACAGGAGAAATAATCCAAACGATAATATATTCAAACCAGAGATGAATAAATCTCCTCCTGCGTTTCATTTGGTGCAAATCTTTGTTTGCCGGGTGGACCGACTCTCACGACCTTGGTCTGTCTTTCAGATTTTTGGCGTTCCGTGCAAAAAGCGAGAGGGCAGAAGGAGCTTCACTTGGCATGAGGGGAGGATGATTCCCGAGCAGCCTGTCGACTTCACTCCCTAATGCTCTTTCGCCTGCCCCACTGACTGAGTTTTTAATAAATGATGAGATGTGGTATAAATAAACCACAAGGCAGTGCAACTGCCAAAAGGCAGGGAGAGATACCAAGGTAACACACGAAAGGTGTTAAATAAGTCAACAAAGGCTCATTTGCACTACTTAGTTTCTATCACTGTCATTGTGGAACTGCATTCAATTGGAAGTGAAGGAGGGTAACAAGTTGGATTGTGCACGTGCATGAATTGAATATGCTGCAAAAGTTGTGCATGATGTCTAAATATATCTCAGAGGGAATGAGCTCCTGGTTTTCTCTTCAGTTTCTTGTCATTTTTGCCAATTAGGCGTTCTATGGAATCATTTTCTTTTATTTATATCAAGTAAAAAGACTTAAACATAGCAATGCTTAGTGACCTGGAGACGTTGCAGAGTAATAATATAGTAAAGGTAATAAGGACGTGATCCTTTGCTGAATTTATAGTTCTGCCCACTTAAATAGAAATTGATAGTCTAAATGGTAGTTTGATTTGAACAGTGAAAGACAGAATCTCCCAAAGGAAATAAAGAAATTCACTTATATACAATTATTAGTATTTTATTGAGGGATATAAGTATTTGATCCTCTAGTGAGGACCGAGAATGTGCTGCCCTGATCGCCTGCAGGTGGTGCGTTCAAGAACCTGTTCTATACGGTTTCATGAACGTGCAGAGCTGGTGCTGAACCCACTGGACCAGCGCCACACACACAGATTCTTCTTTTTTTGTCTTTTTATTGTTTATTAGCTGTCCGCCACCTGAAATAGGCAGAGGCTTTGACTCTCTAAATGTCCGTCTTGGAGGCATATTAATCTGACAAAATTTTGAGGCAGATTCCAACCACTTTTCTCTGCCAAATCCGTGTCCCTGATTGGTCACAGTTGCTGCAATTCAGAAGTGAACTTTGAGCGCGATCAATGAACGTCCGATTTGTATGTAGAACCCGCGACTGAACTTAAAAACTTTTCATTGAAAGTGGCCACAGTAACGCAAGTCGACACAGCCGATGTGTATACAATAGGGAAAATAATAGAGGAAAGATTAAACAAATGAGGATCCAGGATCTTGGCGGGCCAGATTAAGTAGTTTAACGGGCCGCATATGTCCACCGGTCCGGGACGTAGTTTCCCCTCCCTAAAACAAAACAGTTGTACTTAGATGATGAACTCAAAAGTCGCTGGGACCTCCATGACCAAGAAAATGAATGATGGATGGATTTTCCCAAAACACACAACCAAGACAACCAAGGAAAGGTTGAAAAAGAAGCAGATCAAGGTCATGCAGTGGTCCAGCCAGAAAACTTCTAAAATTTAGAGTTATCAATCGACAAGCATCGAATTTTATTTGATTTAGAAATCATTTCTAAGAAAGAGTGGATCAAAAAGCCTGATCATCAACTGCAAGAAACATCTGACCTCTGTGCTTCTACTAAGGCTTTTGCCCCAATCTACCACATTATTTCAGTTCAAATAATTATTTCCCTTAATGAAATTTATATCTGTTCAAATAAATCTACCTTTAATTTCTTTTTAAATCAGCAAATACTTATTTCCTCCACGGTATATCATACATGACAATGAACTTTTTTCAAATTTAATTTACTGCAAACAACTTTATTTTTTGGGTACTTTTGTGGCAAAAATATAAAAGAAACCAGCAAAATACATAACATTGATTTTTGTTCTGCGGTTTTTCAGAAAGCTATTAGCTAACACTGTCAATAGTCTTTCAACATAGAGGCACAATTTGTATCATGAACACATAAACCACAAGTAAACAGGCTGTAGTACGAAAGAAAGATAAATAAAAGCTGCTCGATTTTTCTTTTTTTTTCCCCACAACATGAATACCTATTGATTGCACAAACTTACAGCTTTGTCTTCCTCCTGCAAACCCCAAACTTGGCTCATATTTGCTGCTTCAAATTTGAAACTATCAACAGCACATCCTGTTTCATCAGCAGATCATTGATCTTTTGGTCAGGAAGCAGTCAAACGGAGCTCACCTCTTTTTATTTCTGGCGACCACTGAGAAAACAATACTGTTGTGCAACAAGAGAGCGGCCGGCGCTCCAGCTCTGTCAATGCCACTTTTGCTCCAGTTCAGGTGTGTGAATGAAGGCAAACCTCGTCCCAGATTCTGCAAGTTGGTACAGAGTGAACTTTAAAAGTAGGTGAGCTTACAGCCTTACTTTTCACCGGACATTCTGTTGATTTGTACATAAAAACAAAACACTCCAAAGCAAATGTTTACCAAAGATTGTTTATGGGTAAACAGTCAAGCTTGAACCGAACATTTGCAGGATGTTATCAGTGAGTGTGGAGAAAGAGAGTTTGTGCTTGGAAATGATCCCATTAGAAAAACACATTTCAACCCTGAACATCAAGGACATCAGCGTTTCATTGTTTTTACTCCCTGTGCTTTTATATTGCGACGTGTGCATACATATGTGTTCACTGCAAATGGATTTACACAACCGCTGCTTTGAGTAAATCGACAGCGGCAGTTGCAGAGTGGCTGTAATTAATGCTCCCTCCGATAAAAATCATGATTTTTGAGTTTTATAACATGTATGTGTAGCATCTTCTTATGAAACAGAACAAATGTAATAAGGAATCATTTCGTTCGGTCCATTAAGATCTTCATTTCTTCGTCTGAGCTAACATCTGACTCAAAATGATACGGTTGGACATTACCGAAATGTCTTGACGTTTTAGCAGTGGTGAAGATTTACGCTTGCAAGACATAGAGCTATCATAATCAGACGGGAGTGGGATCAGGAACAGAGTTTCTCAACTCCGTTCCGAAAGCCACGCCCCCTCAGAGGAGATTTTTGAAACAGAGGCTTCAGATCAGCATGAAAAATGGCTTTTTATGACATTTAGGTTGTGGGATTTTGATTAAAAACGTCATAATCATGATTAAAACACAACTAAAAATGCTCTTTTAAAATAAAAAAATTGTCATGGGGGGCTTTTAAATAATCGTTTGCATGGTCATGAATGTAGACGGTGGCAGTTTGGTAGCCATCAGTCAGGCAGGGATGATGTCATTACAGAATTGGGTGACATCTGGGAAGTGGCAGCTGGATCGCCGGCTGGCATCGGCTCTGATTGCACGATGTGTAAACGTCTCCGGACGGCGGCCATCCATATTAAATGCCACCAGCAGCCCGGTAGCCCAAAGGGGTGGCAGTCTGAAACTGACCAATCATCAGACAATTCTGAGGATCTTGGAGACTCTAATATCAGCTACGCTGCTGCCTTCCTGCCACCAGCCTGTCACTGGACTGCCACCACTCAACCTCCAAATGTGCCCTGGGGGACCGCTGACTGGATGGCCTCGCGTGTGGTGTGTAAATAAATAAACGACTGCCGGCGTGCAACAATACGACAAATTTGCTGAAAAACGTGTATTTAGGTCCCTGCGCCGTGGCACTTTGTACATGACCATAGTATAAAACAGACAGGCTAAAATAAATAAAAATTTTGTCAATTGTGACGAAGGACAGAGTCTGAACACTTCAATTGTTTTGGTTTTTTTTCCTGTCATCTTCCAGTCAATTAGTCTATAGATTGCTGTGGACTTAGTTTTATATAGAATGTTACTCACCAACCACAAACATTACAACCAGTGCATTTTTTTTTTAATTTAGCCTTTATTTTACCAGAAAATCCCATTGAGATTAGATCTCTTTTTCAAGGGAGACCTGGAATAGTGCATATCATCATACATATAGGAAACAGGAAGTGACTTCACATGTCAAAATTGTAAGTTGTTGTTTTTTTCCTTTCTGTGAAAAATGCTTTTGTTTCAGATTTCTGTTAAAATCATGTTTATTTATGTTTACTTTTTGGGTTATGTTTAGAAATTCCCCAGGTACAAGACAAGAATTTGTTTTTTTTTTGCAGTGGTGGCAACAATCTATCAGAGAAAAAAAAAAGTTATTTCTTTGTTTTTTGGTTTTTTTTGGAGGGGTGAAAATTCCTTTGTTTATAACTTAAGTCATCTTGGCTTGATCATCTTATTTTTTTAGTGTTTATTTAAGAAGAACCCCGACACATTTGGTGTCAGAAGTGGGATTTGCAAACCGTATTTTGTCCTTCCCAGCCACTATACTTCTACTCAACCCAGAGTAAGCACCCATCACACCCCATGGTTTACAGGGCGCAACATTTTTTACTAAAAAATGAAAAATTTGAATACAATTTTACTCAATTGATCAGAGAAAACCAAACACGGAGATGAATTAAGAAGGAGTTAGGAGAGGCTGAAAGGTTGTAAATTACGGAGCGTATCAGGTCCCAGCTTTAGTGGAGCTGGAATGATGAAAAGGATGATGAAAGGCAAGGGTGAAAAGCTGAAATGCAGTGGGGGGGCTGTTTAAAATGTCCTCCATTTCATCAAAGTGATTATTGGGGGTACTTAGCAGCTTTCATATTAAAATGATTAAGGTCTCTTTGAAAAACTAAGAGCTGGTGCGGTTTTAGTCAGTGGGAGGCCAGGAATAAAAGGCTTTGGTGGTAAGAAAAGAATGAGGCTTAAAAACCTCTGCGTGGCAGAGCTTCTGCTCACTTTCAGGTAGATGATGCTTCTACTTTTTTGCAAGTAGGCTCGCTCATTAAACAGTTTTTAACTGTCCTTTTTTTTGACTGGAAAGCTCTAAAACACAGGTTTTTGGAGCAACAAGAAAAGTACAATTTTATTAATTTTGGTAATTGAATCTATCAGGTTAATTGTAATAATATTTTGTCAATCACATTTTCTTAGATCATTATGCAGCAGACAAAACATTTGGTTTCCATTAGATTTACTGTGTTAGGTTTAAAATATCTTTATTTAAAATATGCTCCATTTTAGATAAAAAACTAGTATAATCCAACAGTTTTTTTAATGATTGGTAAAATGCATCAATCATCCAATTTGTGTTTGCTGATTCTTAGTAAAAGTTCTGCAAAGATAAATCATTTTTCCGACAGCTGGTCTGCAGCTCAGCCAGCAGACGACAGCTGTAGACCCCCCGAGATCTTTATGTACACTTTACTGCAGCTCACATTTACATCGAACTGCAGGAGGGAACCTGTCCTGCATTTTCATGCCATTATATCCTAACAAGGCCATCAAAAAAGTGTAAAAAAAAAATAACTTAAAGAAAAGGAGGTGTCAACGATTTCTGAGTCTCAATTTAGACCTTTCGTGACACGCTGTGCGCTCGAGAAAACCCAGCAGTCAGCCGCTTTGTAAACTGTTGCAGTAAATGCAACGGAGGAACAAATATTGATCCATTGATTAGCGTCTGAATGTGACTTTGCTCAGTTGAATGTTAACGGTTGTGTACAGATGCTTGGTAAAGCAAACAAATAAAAAAAAAAAAAAAAGAAAATTCCGATTTTAGCAAGACAAGCTGTCCGTGTTGTAAATTCACAAGAAGGACGGACGGGGGAGGTCGTGACCTTCGGCGGTCACCAACTGGACACCAGATTTCATTTAAGCTCCAACATTACAATTTTGGCAAAAGACACAGCAGTTTATAAGTGGATGTAAAGTGTTTCATAGATTTTTATCAGTACAATATTGTTTTTTTTTTTCAAATTGTGTTCAGCATCCTGATTGTCTTGTCAGTATATCTCCTCAGTACTATATCTACTGTATTTTGTCTTTATCTATAATACTGGGTTTATTTTCTATGAAGGTTTCAACTTTGAGAGTATAATCAAGAGAGAAAAGTGTGAAAATGTTTATAACTGAGAAATGTGTGTAAAGTGTGTATTGAGAGGTTTTACAGCCTTTAAACATCTCTAATTCTATTTTGCAGATTTCCTCTTGTTTTTCGAATGTAACCCCCGCGATAATTAAGGGAACATTTCCAACTGGAGTAGATGTAAATGCTATAAAATCTACTTTTTAGATACATTTATCTTTTTAAATTTTCTTCTCTTGGGTTCAGGAAGTCAGTTTGTAGTATTACCTCATCTTTAAAACTTCACTTGCTTTAATTCAATTTAGGTTTTGTAGAATTTTTCTTGGTTCAAAGAATTGGATTAAAAATTGACATCATAAATTAAGTTTTAAACATAATCTGTTTCCAATGAACCATAATTTGTTTTTCCTCTCATCTTCTACTGCTGTGGAAACTGTGGGAGGCAGGAACTAAATGAGGCTTGTTCTTCTATAAATGTCTTTTTTTTATGCTCAAGTCTGGTTTTGAATTTGTGTACAGAGTAAAACCTATTCTGACATAGTTGAAGATGAAATAACAAACACACAATGACATACCTTCTATCTAAATGATGTGTTATGGAGTTTCAAAGGACATATTTGAGCCCCGTGTGACGATAACATCAGTCGTCTTTAACTCAAGTAGCTTTCAAGAATTCATTTTGTCTCCAGAGATTGGAGCACATATTCAGAACACAATTACATTAATTACACACCTCAGAGGAGGTTAATAAGCAACTTTACATGCACACATTTTTCATGGAGGACATATATGAAGAAAATGTAGCTATTTCTTGTTTCCAAATTGCTGTAAAATCAGGTGTGGATAAAAAGCGCTTATTTGTTAAATAGAAAATACAAAGAGCAGGAAACGTGTTTTCTGATGCAGTCAAGTAGATTCATGTATGTTTTTGTTTTCTTGCTCTGAGCTGATATCTGGTTCAAAACTTTATGACTGGATAGCTCTGATAATGCTTGTTGCACCAGTATTGTTAGGTTGGGGTTGTGAGGGACTGTAAGCTAGCAGGAGGGAGTGTAAACAGAAGGATGATGGGATATAAGTCCGAGCTTACTTCAGCGGTTCTGCCCACAACTTAGAAGCGAATTTCTTACGAATTACTGAGTGATGGAAAAATTGTCTTCAAATTTGGACGAGGACCCACTCGATGGCATCATCAATAGTCGCCGGTCATCTAAGCTAGCACTCGGAAGTTAGCGCTTAAAAAAAGGATCTCAGACAACCCTACCCCTCGAAATGCCATTACAATTCAAGTAGTTAGGGAAGAATTTGGATTCGGCCAAAATTGTAGAAAACAACAGATTTTTGGGCTAAAAGAAGCATTACCATAATCGAAAATACTAATTTAAAAATAGATCTAAAGATGATCAGAATGCGATTTGAATGATGCCTTTATTATTACTCCCACAGAAGATAAATTCATTGTTTTTCAGAACAACCTAGAACAAGACAAACAGATATATGTTTTTTATCTGTTTGGTTATTATCTATTTCTAGTTTCAGTTCTTGACTTCTTTATTTTTTTATAAAATGGGTAATTTGTTCACCCATTTATGAGCATATTTACTGTTTAAGGAGGACAAATTCCTCTTTTGTCATTTTAAAGGTGTGCTTGTTTCACTTAAAAGTCTGCTCCTGCCTTAATCTTTTACCTCAAATCTGTTCCGCTCTTGTTCAGAATTAAAAGTAATTTTATGTGTATTTTTTTAGTGGACATTTTCTGTGCTGCAGCACACACTGGAGGCTTGTAAAGCGACAATCTTTGGGCTTGACTCTTCGTCCAAACGAGGAGGTGGAGTGGTAGATGACAGGGAGTCCAACATTTACCTCCAGATCAGAGGAAGTGGGGCTGCAGAGGCTTCACCTGCAGGGCTGATATATGCAGGATGTGGAAAAAAAAAAGCTCTGGGAATCAGAGGACTGCATGTTACCCCCACTTCACACACATATATGTTCTCCCGGGAGACGGTGAGACAATCAATCACTCCTGGCAACTACGGCATCTCACCCTGGCTCACCCTCTCTGGTTATGCGCCAGTTTAAACACTGTTGTTATCCTCAAATGACACAATATGGAGGCAAATTCATACCTGCTGGTTAGCTTTACCCCTAAACAAGTTGATAAACTTTTGTCATTTTATTTTGTTGTTTCACGCATTTTTCTGCAATATCTGTAAAAAATACTTTCCAGCTGTTCACATTTATAAAACTTTTCCCTTTACATCAGAAAATGACCCCCACCACTCAACCCCCAAGCCCCACCAATTAATCAAACCATCAGAATTTCCAAAATGAGTCCAAATACAACTTAAAAAGGATCCATTCAAATCATTTTCAGCCTTTCAGACTGGGAAAAAAACAAAAAAAAGAAGTCAAACGAAAAAAAAAAAAAGTCTCTTGACGTCTCATCTCTGCAGCTTTTCCACAGAGAGCGTCAGCATTGTCTAGAGACGGTGCCGAGATCTTCTACCAAGGCTTATTAATTCACTACTCTCATCTCCCCGAGCTGGCTATCATTACAGCACTATATATAGAGTCGCGCAGGGAATAGTGAGGGATGCACACACGCATTAACATTAATGACTTTAGGCTCTGCTCATGAGAAGTGTGTGCTCAGACACACATGTAACTGCAAGAAGGAAGAAAAAAAATCTGCACACGACCCGCGAAATAAAAATTCCTTTGTTTCTAAACAAAGGAGCGACTGGTTTCCTTCTGACTTCCACCTCATTGTTGTATCTCAAATGGAACAGAGATTTTGCGTTTTTAAGCAGGATCGCTTACAGTTTGGTTGCTTCCCCTGAATTTTGCTAATGAGGGCTCACAGGAACCTCCCCCTCCCCTGTAAAGGCAGGATTACACCGTCGGCCTCTCAGTAGTAACCCGATACTGGACTCAGCAGGTGTCTGGGCGGACCGTTTCCACGCAATCTGGATTGAAACGCAGATCCGAACTCGTTGGACAGGAAAGGCTGCATCATCTTCCTCCCCTGCAGCACCCCCCCAGCTGCCCTTCCTCAGGCCCCATCCTGGGTGGCTCAGTAGTAGGATAGCAGATGGTGCTTATAAGATTGAAGGGGAGGGGGATTTGCGCACATACTTCTGTCCCCCCCCTGCCTGTGCGAGCCTGGGGGCTGTTTTGCAGCGAGCGGACCCAGCAGCAGCGGCAGAATGTGACCTCACTCTGTCCCGCGCCGCCCTCAGGCCTGAGCCCGAGCGTCCAAACCAAAGACAAGGCCAATGCCATCCGGCCCCCCTTCCCCTCGCCCGCTGCAACACAAGGGACGTGAGGATGGGTCGATTCCTTCCACCCACCCTTATCGGAGATCCATTAGGTGTCTTGTGCATGCGTGTCACTCACACGCCACGTCGGGGTGAATGATTTATTTAAGGGGGGCTTTTATAATTTGTCAGAGATGGATGGCATCAATAGGTGCTTCATCCTCGCTGATGAATCCGGATTGGGGAGACACAGGTGAGCGGGGCTGCAGAATCATCAGGGGCTTCGGAGCCACAAAGACACAATTTATAAGCGACAACATGTTTAAATTATCCAGCCGTTCATAATTTAATTGTTTTATTGTTGTCGTCAATACATAAAACGAGCATATGGATCCTCTGGGATTAGCTGACTAATTTGCCTAGAAGCATAAAACAAATTTGAATGAATAAGCAACCATTTAGATTATTTAGCATTGGGAATATGCAAATAAACACACAATTGCAAGCATCTAATGAGGAGATAATACAGTGTTTAATCAAAATGGTACAGCAATGCACTAATATGACTTAGGCATGCAGGTTTTGATTGAATCTGCATTGTCCTGCAGTGAGCTGGTCCCACATTAGACAGTGGCTTATTACAGTGCTGTGAAATAGATGCAATGGGCTGAGCTTGTGTTTTCCTGGAGGCGCGCTGCATGCTCTCGTGTCAGTCTCGCTCACTGCCAGCAATGACCAAATCCGTCATGACATGTGGACAACAAAGAGCCACGAGAATGCCTGTCTTACGAGCCGGGTGCACTGTATCTCTCTCGTGCACGAAGGGGGAGCATTACATGTCACAGAGGACGTTGAAATCTTTAAGCACCAAATCCAAATGAAAAAAAAAACTGTCAAAATACTGCAGCCGAGACGATGATGGTGTCAGAGCGGAACTAGTCAGCTAGTGCGGGAAATTTTTCCGATACAGCTTTTTGCCAGAAAATTGTGAGTTCACTCATCAGTGGGTTTTTTTTTTCAGGCAATTTTTTAAATTAGCCCGAGATTAGGGAGTGCACGGTGATTAAGCTCATTTGAAGTATTGAGGATCCGTCTGGGCATTGGCAAAAGCCACAGTTTAATTAATCTGGTAATGGATGAGGAAAATAAGCACACTTACGTACATATCAGCATTTTGCTTAACAGGAGGAAGTGGAAAGGATGGAGGGGTGTGTAAAGGGTGGGGTGGCTTTTTTTTTTTTTTTTTTTTTTGAGGCAGACACAGAGAGTGAAGTGGAGCATGTTGCCAACAGGGAAGTTAGCACTGAGTGGAGTTTGGTGAATGCAGTGTTGTTTTTAGTGTTTTATCCTGCAATTTTCCAGGAGGTCTCCAGCTCTCCAAAAAAAGGGGTGTACACATTTTACCAGCAAAGGCCTCAGCTAGCAAGACCAAGTGGGCCCCATACAGTGACAGAAAATGTAGGACCCAGTTGGGTTTGCCTGCAGTTTCTGTGGTGGCCCCACTTGTGGCCCACGTTGACTTAAATGGGCGCTCAGTGGGTAAGCTCGCTATGGTAGCCTGGTGGACAGCGTAGCGTGCTAGCGAGCTCTGCAGTTGCATGTTAGTAGGTTCATCGGTAGCGAGCTATTGTACGCCTCTGTAGCGAGCCAACAAGCTCCATTGTGGCATGCGAGCGAGCTCATCAGTAATGAGCTAACAGGCTCCTCTGTAGCCAGCTCCACTGCACAGAGCTAGCGAGGTCAGCTGTTGCATGCTAGTGAGCACATCTGTAACTAGTTAACAAGCTTCTCTGTAGCAAGCTCCACTGTATGGAGCTAGCGAGCTCTACTGTTGCATGATTGCGAACTCATCTGTAGAGAGCTAACAAGCTCCTCTGTACTGAGCTAGCAAGCTCCACTGTAGCATGCTAGCGAGCTCATCTGATTATTTTAATAACCTTTATTTTACCAGGTAAACCCGTTGAGCACCTTTGCAGTGAGCTAACAAGCTCTGCTGTAGCATTCTAGCGAGTTCATTGGTAGAGAACTAACAAATTCTGCTGTAACATGCTAGCAAGCTCCTCTGTTGCGAGCTAACAAGCTCTTCTCTAGCATTCTAGCAAACTCATCTCTACCAAGCTCCTCTGTAGCGAGCTCTGCTGTATTGAGCTCTGCTGTAGCAAGCTAGCGAGCTCTGTTGTACCATGCTAGCGGGCTCCACTGTAACATGTTAGCGAGCTCCGCTGTACCAAGCTAACATGCTATGCCGTCCAGAGGGAAGCTGGCTAGCATAGCGGGCAAACCCAGCAATCCCCACTTAAGTTAAACACAGGTGGGGGCCACCACGGAAACTGTGGACAAACCCAATTGGAGCCCACATTTTCTGCCCACTTTTAAACCACATGGGGCCCACTTTGCCTTGCTGGCTCCTGGGGCTGCTGGACGTAAAACGTGCACAAACAGAGTGAAATATCGGCTGTTTTCATAGAAACGACCTGACCCTCAGACACAATCCTTCACTGAACATCATCCTCCCAGCCTGACAAATATCTGCACTCGCTCGTTCAGTCATTTATTTTATGAAGCTTGACAAAATAGCTGCGTGTGCATAAGCAGGCGCCACACAGGACTGCAACAAAAGCAACATTTGGTCCCACAGTCCCTCAACTAAGATGGTGCTTGTTAAATAATTGAGCCCTGGGAAAAAAAAAAAAAAAAAAAAGAGTCCTGGAAGAGGTTAAGAGAGATTGCAGGAGCCGCGTCGTTCATGCATGGTGGTTGGGAATCCACCAGCATGGAGGCTTCTCACCCAGGACTGCCCCAGGAGTGGACTTCTTTGCCTAATTAGGCTTATGTCCCTTTAACATTTAATAACGACCAGCTGGATCTTCACTTGAATGCTTAATCTAAGTCGATACTGAAGGATTTCAAAAAGATTATCAGGATTACGAGACAAAAGAGTGTCCTTTCCTGTTTGGAACTCCTTCCGACATTTTTTTTTTCTCGATTATATAAATTCAGTCCCCACAGCTGCTGCACCAGCATCACACATTACATGCATCTTCTGCTGTTTCTTTGTTACGCTGCAGAAGCTCAGACATCAGCGCAGAACAGATGCATGCACTGCGTCATGCAGCCGGGCGAATCTGTGCCAGCGCTGTGACACACAGCCACCAATGGTATAATAATAAGAGCTGGATGGGAGATTTTCAGAGAGGCTGTCCTAAAAAGCCTAATCACATATGGGAAGGTCAGTGGACCATCTGCTGAGTGATTGTTATCTTGGACAGCTCTTGCCATACCTGAAAATCAACGCCCTGGAAACACTTCCCATCTGCACTCATTTAAAAATAAATCCACTAATTAAAAAAAAAAAGTATTTAGTAAAGAAGTGCTGGTCAGAATTGTGCAGAAAAGCCTTTTCCTCTGAGTTTACATGAAGACATCATTGTCTGTTCACCCCCTCTGGACCCTCAACCCTTTCTGCTGCAACTTCACAGCTTGAAAAACAGATAATGTTGGTGTGGCCTACTTCTTTCCCCCTCCTGCCTTTCCCATGTGTGCAATAAGGAGTGATGGCATGTCTTCTAAGGGGAAATTAAATCTAAATGTGAGGAGGCCTTCAAGAGGAAGGGTCAGCGCAGGAGGAGGGAGGAGAACCTGGGACTTGTGCAAATGTGAAATCAAATGTAAAATCAAGAACTTCTATTTAAAGTTTGAATATAGATCCAGTGATTATTGAGTTAAGCTTTTCCACTAAAAGAAGGAAATCCTCAGTAAAGCTTCAGGTGATTTGGCTCAGCTTTCATGTGTAAAAAAATCTGTCATTATGAGAGACGAACCTTTAACTTTTCCTTCAACTGTGCTTTAAAACAAAAATGTCTCAGCAAAATGTTCTGTTAAAGCAGTTATGCAGCCCTTTCCCAGCCTACAATTCAACAGGCTGCGTGAATAGGTAATCTATCAGTTTCTACATTTCAGTTGCATCAAAAGTCGCTACAACACATTTCTGCTCATGCAAGACAAAAACACTATAAGTAAATCAAATGAATTTATAATTCATCAATTTCTTATAGATGCAGTCTGTAATTCTAGATACTAACTAGGATTTTTTCAGGCCTGTATTTGCAAATTTTTACAACGTGGTTGCAAAATCATTAGCTGGAAATGGAAATTGCCAAACATCATCAGTCAGAAGCCGAAATCTTACAAGATTTCATAGTTGTAGCCACTTTCATTAAGTAGTTGTAGCCACTTTTTATTGTAAATAAACGATTTATTGTTCGGGATTATCTTAAAAGTGTCAAAAAGAGGGTAGGTGCAATAAGGTTATTAAGAAAAGTGTTCAGATTTGTAAAGCTGTTAAGACTTTTATATTGGAGTGTTAGCTCCAGACCAGTATTTACGTTTGACCGCAGTCAGCGTCAACTCTTTACACGATCACGGTGAAAAACAGCTTTAAAGTGTTTCTTTCCAGCGCAAAAATCGCTTTTCTCTGCAGATCAGCTAATTCACGTTGATGGTGTAAGGTACGTCAAAGATCATTGCAGATTTTGAAAGAGCTTTTAAACTCTCAAAGTTTGAAACGCAAAAAAAACCCGTAACTTTTTGGGTCATCTGTTATTAGCCGTTTTGGACCAAAAACAAAAGTATTTTTTTTCGACCAAAATTTGGGGTGGGGGAGGGGTGGTGTTCCAGTTCTGGACTTCTTTCTGGCTAAAGATTTTAGCTGCCATCTTGTCTGCAACGTTGATTTTTAGGGAATTTTTGCAATCTCACCTGCGGCCACGGAGGTGATTAATCTAACCCTTTTTCAGCTGAGGCGTCGCCGGAGACACTTAAACACAAAATCTTTAACTTACTGCAACTATAAACGGTATAAGCCGCTTTTCTCTTTCAGAATCTACTCTAATTATCGTGCTAACGGTTGTAAAGTTAGACCAAATCAAAGAACATAAACACTGGATCTCCGGTGTTGAAGAGTTAAAGGCTGGTTTTGGACGGGTCCGAAACTCAAATAAGTAACGTTACCAGCCCTTAGGCTGTAACTGATGTTGACACCATCGACTGTACATGAAAACTGGACTGAGCAAGTCATTGAGAACGACGTTCTAATTTGCGACTCCAACGACATGAAGTCTGTTCGGTTGCCATTTTTTCACAATACGGAAACCGCCATGTTGGTGCCAAAATGTTAGTACTCTGTAAGTCAGTTGAGTCAACATTTCAATGGCAACCACTGTAACCAATCATGAGTGAGATGGATGAAAGACCACACCCATACCCCTTGAAAGGAGAATCTGTCAATTAGCACTTTATGTTAAACTTGAGACCGCCTACAATAATTGAGTGATCTTATTGGCAGTTTTATAATGTAAATAACTCAAATTACAGAAAAAATATAATTTAAAAAAATAATTCACAAGAACATGTTAAAAATGGGTAGAAAGATAAAAATAAATGACTTAGTATTAGATGTTGTCTGTGAGATTTTGGCTTTTTGAAGCCAGCAGGTACTTGTTTGGAACACCTGAAGAGGGGAACTCACTCAGTCCAGATCTTATTTACAGTCAAAACACCTGTTTGTAAAGGTAATTAACTCCAAGACACCAGAAAAAAACACATTCTACTTTAAAGTTTAACAGAAAATACAACCAGGAAGGAACACACTTGAATAAAAAAAAAAACAGAAAAACTCAAACAGATCAACCATAGACATAAATAAACCAGAGAATCATCTCCAATGGGTTCTGAAAGGGTAAAATTGACATGTTTACTTTTCCCATTTTAACAAAAGTTAAAGATGGCCAACTGGGCGAGAAAAGTTAGAGTTTTTATTAATCAACCCATAGCCCCGCCCACATGCCAATCAAAAATGATGTCACTTGTAATATAGTAACACAATTTAAAAAAACACCCTCATAGAAGTGAGACAGCAAGCTGTCAATAAGTTTATTTTTAGTGTAAAATTAGATGTTTTTAAAAATGGGAATCAATTGTAAACTTGTCCTTTCTGCCTCCAGCCTCAAGTGGTAGTCTTGGAAATTTGGGATCAGAAGATGTGGGCTTGCTTTTTATCCATTCATGGTGCACTTCACCTCTGACCTGATAATATCTGATCGCTTTCCTCTGACCGGGATGCAGGATGTGCTAAAAATAGAACATTAATCAATAAAATCTGGCAGGGAATTAACAAGTAAAAGTAACAATCATGTGTTGCAGCCTTGTGTAAGCTCATACGACAGAAAGAAAGTAAGTCCAGCCTGAGCTACTTTATAGGTCACCTCAGCAAATGACCAGTGTTAAGACAATCAAATGGCTCTGGATAAGACAGCCTCCCTCTACACACAGGATTAGTTCTACTGACCCACACTGCCGCAGCTCGGGCCGCTTGCATTACGAAGCAATAACAAGCCTGTTGTGTAAAAGGCACACATGTCCGACTGTATAACCTACTTTTCCTTCGCCGTGTCTGTCTGAGCTCTCTCTAGAATGACCCTGAAGATTCTAAGCCCGATAAGAAGACGCACTGAATTTAGCAGCCACTCTTCTCCTGCTGGGACCATCTTAATTCAGGATGGGCATCTCAGTCAGCAGGTGAGTCCCGGCCTAATCAGCCAACCGTATGTCCTCCCAACCCCTGGCTGATTAAACTTCCCTCTCCCTTTTTACTGATTGCTGTACAGGTTGATAAATCATTCACATGCTAATTTTATGGTAATGCAGCTTTCAAAGTGCCCGAGCCAATGCAACCTTTCAAGCGTGTCAAACTGTCACCTTCATCCTAAAAGAGGGTTTTATTCCATCCTGAAAACATGTATTTGTCATTTTTTCAGAAATCTGCTGTCCTCCCACATGGCCCATCTGTGCAGCCAGGTTGGTAACAAGAGCTGCTCCTGCTCTCCTCTGTCTTTTTCTGGGTCACAGGAGCAACTCTACCTCACAAGTCGGCAGCAACTGCCAGTTGGACACCAGATCTCGGTCAAATCACAGACGCATCACACGATCCAAACCTAATACCCGTCCTACACACACGGATACCCGGTGTCAGAATTCCTCCCATATGATCCTCCGAATCCGACGCTGAATTTAGGTCACGCCTGTTTACCTTGTCATCGTGTGAGTTCAATATAGAAGTGAACAGAGAGCATTGATGCTTTAATGCAGCCGCAAAAGCAGCCACCGAGCGGGAACGGTACGTCTTGTTTCAGCAGCTGATGAACATCTGTTCAGCATTAGCGGTCACAGCTTTGTGGTCGGCGGTTCTGTGCCAAACTGATAAAGCTGGATCCTCAGGTACAGCCAGCTTGGAGAGCAATGATAACTTTATAAAACAAACTGTGTTTGCAAATAAAAGAAGTCATTGGATGATACTTGGGATGCATTTATCACTTGAACGTTTCCTCACAGCATTATTTATGACTATATATTAAGAATTAGGTGTGTAACAATTCATTTTAGCAAATATTAGATTCATGACATAACTTGTGGTTGATGATCCGATTTATAGTCGATATTGATTCATTTTGAACTGAACTAAAATTGATCTTTAGCCAAAACTTCAACTGAGATAAATACTTGATTAAGTTTTCCAGATTCTTTATATTTCTTGCAAGATAATCAAGTTTAATTTAAATAAGTGTAAAAACAAAAGTCAACAAGATCTAATGGTAAGATCATTCACTTTTATTGTTTGTTGTCCAATGTGATGGGACTTTTTAAATTATAGTAAAAGAAAAAAAACCTTCAAGACAAACAAGACAAATGGTGTTTTCCAATATAATTATAATTGATGTATTTAATTTCTAAAGAATTTTTATGAAAGTGTGGATTGAGTTGATTACCAACTATCCCCAGGTAGATCAATCTGGTTGGATTGTTGGAGTATAAATCGATTCATCATTATAATTATGAAAGTAACAGCAATTTCACCTAAAAACCACACATGCAAGCAAGATTTTGTAGATAAAAAGATACAAATACTCTCTGTTAAAAGGTATTTTCCTGTATAGCTTTAAATCCCAAATAAATAATAGGTAAAAAAAATGCTATTGTTATAAAGTTATTTGAATCTTTAATGAATCGATTCCTGGATCGAGTATCAAGTTATTTATCGAATCATATGAGAGGCAAAGATACACACCCATAGTTTTTATGAAATGCCAGTGTTTGACGTCATCTGTTGGGTTTACTCGACTTACTTGAAGTCAGTTTTGCAATAGTCACCATGATAACCAGAAATTCCATCACAAGTTTTCTAAAGAAAATGATGAAACGGGAGAAGCCTGACAGTAGATGGAACACGCCCAGTATGACTGTTTTACAGCTAAGAACTTGACAGGCACATGTTAGTTTGAATGCCACACCCCCGCTGAGTGCTAATGCAATCCCATTCATATTGATAATCATATAAATCATATTTTTATTCTCAGTAGCTTAATACGACATGAAAACGTGACTGTTATGCACAACATTATCATTATTTCCAAGAGCTGTGACTGTACTGATGCTGATTTCACTTGATACTTGCACATTACTCTGAAAACTTGCACATTTTGTCGGATTTTTGCACATTTGTCTTCACATGTTCCTGTATTGACCGTCCATATGAGGAGAACTATACCTGAATCTTATAATACTGGTATTATGACAATAAAGGCTTTCTATTCTATTCTATTTCCTGGTTTTCTCATACTGTTTGAATTATTTTATTATTTTTTCCTGAAATGACTCTTTATCAAAAACCAAAGAAACATTTTCATTGAAGCCAAAAAAGGGAATAAATATGCAAAACGGGCATCAAGCCCTTAAGTCTAACTTCGTTTTTCAGAGCAGGTTAGGTCTCCTGAGAGCTTCACTCCCGCAAACATTTGTTAAATTGCAAAGTGAACCAGCTTCATTCCACGTTGAACCTCCGGCTGCATCACTAAGCCGCTGATCCTGATTTCACAGCACCGATCCCAGGAGGGAGGACATTCCTGCGTGTGTGTGATTCACACATTCCTGGGGTTTTAGCAGAGGTCATGATGAGCATATTTCTGCGCTGGTGTGGTACCTTTTTGTTTACATACCAGACATGCTCCAGGCAGGCAAAGTAACAAAAGGTCTAAACGAGACGTTTTGATCTGCGAGTGAGCCTCGGGCACGTTGGAAATGCAATTTCAACTTTAGAGATGATAGAAAGCGGTTTTTGACAAACTTTTAGCTCCTCAGAGCCTGACCTCTGACCTGCCGATCTGATCAGCTAATTGGGACATTCAAAGGAGCGTAAGGAGGAGTCCAAGCCCGCTGGGAAAATACCAGCCCCACTTGAGCGGAAAAGACCGAATAATCCCTCGTTACAGATCCATAAAGTCAAACAGAAGAACATCTCAGTTAAAACAGGGCAGTCATCAGCATTCAGACGGTCAGCGTGGATTTATGAACCACAAGATTGCAGTACCTTTCACAAGCAGTTAGCTTATGAATAATACATGTCGGCCATATATGATGAGCCCATCTACAAGCATCCATAAAGGTTTTTTATTTGCAAGGCAGGGGCTGGCCTGTTAGTGGCTCCTCTCCATAAAAATTGGGTCTACACTTCCCGGGCTTCACTGAAGTAACAGCACCATTTGGATAATGGCGCACTAATATTTCACATCAGCTCAGGGAGGTCTGATTTACTGCAGCAGCGCTGGGAGAAATCTTATGCAATCAAAGTGTTGCCTCACCTCCCGCTGTGTTATTTGAAAGGTGCTTATGAAATCAGCAAAAAAAAAAACCTCATAGATTCAGGTTTTATTGAATAGAAACACTGCATTACTTGATTTTTGAACTTTTATTTGATAGTTTTCCTTTGATTTGAATGCATTTATTTAAAAAAGTCACTCAAATTAGGTTTATTTGAATATAACTCTTAAGGTTGCATGTGTTTTAAGGCTGAGATTTTCTGTTGTTAACTATTAAATAATAATCTCCACCTTCAAGATTTAAAACTAAAACACTGAAGGAAAATTAATTTGATTTTGAAAAAAGAGTGTTTTCATTTTATTTGCTATTTTCCTTGAAGGCAATTAATTAAATGTGAGAAAAAAATATTTTTATTCGTATTTCAATATATTCTGCTTTTGATTTAATCATTTTGAAGTTCCACAATATTATTTTGGCAGAATTTGATACAAGTATCACCTAATAAAGTAAAAACATTTCACTGAATCTATATTTTCTTACCCTGAACTACTGCAAATGTGACCTTCACCTGAACTAATCAGAAAAGTAAGAATGTTTTTTGTCGTCATCATCAAATTGACTCATTGTGCTTTTATGAACATGTAACCCATGACAACATGAACACACAAACTGTCACAAATGTGTGTTTAAGATAAGAAGTTCAAAAAGGCTTTAAATCACTAAAAAAAAACTTCACCCCAGCTGCTGCTGACCAGCTTTTGACATTCATTAACCAGAAGAGCCTGATTGGAGAAGATGTCGTCTACACATGCGTAGCTGCGGGTGCGAGCGCCGTGGCGTCACGCCCAGCAGCAGCCTGATAGCTCCGGTCCAACGGTGACCTTTGGGCTCCTGCTGCCAAATAATCTGCTCCACCTGCCGCCTGCAGGCAGCGGAAACACGCATCGGTCTCTATAAACAAAGCTCTGCTCCTCTGCTCTGGAGAAGTTTTGCCTCCTCCCGTGTCATCTGTTTATTTAAGCACCCAACAGAACAGAACACAGAAGGTGAGACAGCGGAGTTTGTTGCTATTCCTATGAAAACAAGTTTGAAAATGATCTTGGGAAAATCTGACTCAAACATGAAACACCCACTGGAAAAACCTGCATGATGATTGGTGGAATAACTGGTTAAAGAGGAAAAATGTTCCTTTTTTTCCCCACAAAACCACGGCAACAGAGGTGAAACACAAAAACTAAAAGAAAGCATCCAAAAGTCTGTCAGCCACTACTAAAAGAAGCTCATAACACAATACAAATTTGGACACAGTCATTCATTTTGGGAAATAAATGGATTAAAAAATTTACATAAAATTAAATTCCAAGATGAAAAGTTTTGAGATGTTTGGACACTGGGATTGCTTATCATTGAGGTGACTCGAAATGTAAAAAGTGGAAGTTGACTTAAATTTTGGTGAAATTATTTATTTTACAGAACAAATAATTTCAACATTTGACTAATTAAATAGTTGATTTGTTGTTTGTTTTGTTTTTGTCTTAAAGCTACAGTGCTTCTCTAATACTGCATCTGCCATTGTCTTTGACACACATGCACAGCAATGCTAATCTTTGTCAGTAGTGATGTCACAGGAAGTTATAGGAAAACTTAGGTACCATAACAAATCTTCCCTCTCTTGTGAATTTTTTTTTTTTTTTTAAGGCTACAGTATTCATTTTTGGAACAATACAATGGTTATTTCTTACTTGGAATTATTTCTTTTTGCTTGTCATATTACCTTTCTGTTTAACTGTAATTGATTCTCTTGTTTGTAAGATGACATTATTGATTATTTTACAGACTGCTTACTGTTGTGATTTGTAAATTTGAAAGATGTTCGATAAAGTTTATTCAAAAATGATCATTTGAAGACAGGTTTCAAATAAGGTTTTGTTTTCTTATCCTAATCAAGCAAAAAAAAAAAAGTGTCATAACAACACACAAACGGTTCCAACACACAAAGTGTTTAATGCAATGTCTGCAAGGCTGAACTTGTGTCCCATGGCAGCACTACAATAATACACCTGAAGAGGAAGCACACTGTGACTGAGTATGATGACGCTGAAGAGGGATCGTCGTCTAGGTAAGCTAACATTAGCACAAACCAAGAGCAAACTTATTAAATAAATGTTTTCTGTGCATCCCTGCAGCCTCTACCCCATCGTAGCCAAATGTCTCTACCGAAGGGAACGTCAAGTCTTTCTGCAAGACATGTAGAAATGCTAACTTTCCTGGCTACGAGCAAAAGCATTATACAGTTTGGAATTACATAGAGTCAGAGTGTAGTGAAGTTGAAAACAGCTGCGATCAGAACCACAAAATGCACTTTTGTTATATTTGCGTCAGAGAAACCAAAACTTTATCTTTTGTGAAAAATAGTTCCTTTGTTTCAGATGTCGACCTTATTCGATGCCAGAAACCAATGAAGCAATAAAGCTGCATAAGTCATTAAGTGTTGATGTTTTCTGTCTTTATTTTTAGCTAGCTTATAGCTTAAAGACTTCCAGTTTAAAGCTAATGATGGTTAAGATGTGTGTTTTACATCCAGTTTACGCATCAGATTAGTTAATTCATGGGAAAAAAATAATCGGGGATTAGTCGACTACTAAAATAATCGTTTGTGGCAGCCCTTTTGTCCTCTCATCTCAAAACCCAAATTGTACCACATAGTAAACTGAAAATGTATTTATTTTTTTTTTTTTTCTCTGATTATCTTTTTTCTACTTTAAAATCGTTCTCAGTAGGCTTTAAGTTATGATTGTGCCGTTTTATGCAAATAACTTGTGTCGTCTTCCTTTCTGCACATGGAAGTCATTAGAAATGTGCGACTAAGTTGTTAGCATTGGTACAGCGTAAGACCGCCCCTTACCCATCATCCATCTGTTTACGTGCTCTCCTGCCATCTTGCAGCCCCTCAAAAACCCAACATTACTGGTGCAACAAGTAATACTGGAGCTATTTAGCAAGATGCCAACTCGGAATAAGAAGACAAAGACGTACATGGATCTAGTAGTCTACAAGAGGATGCATCAGAGTCCCACTTACAAGCTTTTTCCATGGCATTTTTGTGTCTGCTCCTAATTTACAATTATTTGAATAAAGAAATACTCAGAAATGCAAATTTAAGCTTCACTTTCTTAATACAGTATATGTCCTCCATCATGAGAGAAATCTCATTAAAACTTGTCAAAAACACACTTTTCCTCATGGAGGCTCTTTGAAACAAAGTTGTATTACTATTGTAGAGCAGTACTCAAGCACACTGAGGACAAAAGCTGAGAGGTGGCCAGCACTTGCTGAGCCCACACCGCTATGGAGGAGGCGTGCGCTCAGCCTGACTCACAGCTTCGCCAGAAATCATCAAGTCATGAATCCGTCTGTGTTTGGGCGTACAGAGGCACATATGACTCATGGCAAAGAGAGGGAGGCTTGGAGGGATCCCAAACGCTGCAGAGACTGAAGACAGGCAGTCTTGGGTCACGCGTTGAATTAACTCACAATCAAAGTGACGTGCAGACGGTCAGCAGCTCAGGAGAAGAGTTCTACTCTGAGTTGTGAGAGCCGGCAGGTGAACCAACTCTGCTCTCTGTCCTGCATGTGAACGGACGTGGAGGGTCTCTGGTCTATCTGTGTCAAGGCTGCTTTACTGCCAGAGTCCAAAACACTTGTGCAATTGCCCCCCTCTACAATATTTGTCTGTGCATACTCCATCGCCATGGTGACTGGCACAGCAGGCGATGTTGTGCAACTCTGACGCTACTGGGGGGGGGCTACTGTATGTAAGGGAAGGAGGGGTTGCAACAATCAGTCAGGAGCAGCTGAGCCTTTTGTGTGTTATTATAAGCCCAAGCCCTCCACCTTACGCTCCCACCTGGTGCCTTTGAGAAGGAAATTACCTTTTTATTTATCTTGAGTCGTCTGTCATCAAGGCAAAGCATTTCTATGCCTCAAAATTGGCTGTTTATTGAATTCAACTATAAGTTTTAATAATCTATTTAGAAAATGTATTGTGATGATTTTGCTTCAGGGAGTTTTTTTTTTTTTCCTCCACGCTGTCATGGAAACCAGCATTGAGGGGGCACTTGGCAGGACGATAGTTGGGGGCGACGCGCCTGTTTGTTCTGCAGATGCAACCCTCCGTTCCCAAGAAGTCCCTAAGGTGGCGAGGAGTGAGTGAAGCTTCCCAAGAGGCCAATCTGATTTGTTCTGTTAATAAGGAGAAAAATGGTCGTTTGGAACCTGAAGATTGCCACTGAGACCGAATTGGTTCGGAATCATTTCACATCAAAAAGTATCGGACTAAAGCCTCCCTGCCCTTACTTTGAAAGATAAAAGCCGACTGTTGCTGGCAATGATATAAAAGGCAACAGCTCCTATAAATAGTTCACCCTGAGGGCAAAGGGATGACTTGAGTACCTCAGTCTGCCACTGTGGCACAACTTGTTTCCTCTTTTAACTTCCATTTATTTATATAAGGAAAAAAACATGTGTTGCTATTTGCTAACCTCATCCCTCTACAAACAGCCTTGTAGCACTGGTACACTCATGACATAGAAGAAAACCTTTTCAAACACTTGTTTTGATCTAGCTTGCTTACACAAATATTCTCGATGACTAATACTGTCAGTCCAGAAAGCACCATAAACTCGAAGCGCAATTCTCTCCACTAATTAGGTCGATAAAAATTGGGCTTTTCTGACAGGCTTCATTCACAGGGGCACACATTTCCTGTGGAGTCTGACTCATGTGCTTCAGTGGAGAAAGACGCAGAACAGAGCACCTCTTCACCAATATTCAATTAGAGCTGTTGAGTCATAAGGTCTGGGCCTTCACATGCTAAAGCTCATGCATGCGCCATTCATCTCCAAACGGGTTGTACGATGGGACCTCAACTTGGTTTAGTTTTGGAACATTCTTTTTTTTACATATTGTACTATTTTTAAAAAGAAAACTTGAGTCATTTTAACACTTTGTGCACCAAAGCTTCAGCTCCATTGATTATATTCTTCTGAATATCAAAAATTCCTGTGAATTCCGATGCAAAGAAAAGCAGCTGATATGCAACGTCTCACAGCAATTCTGATTCGTTCAGCTTTTCAACTGCTTTCAAAGGTGTCAGAATCAGTCGATTTAAGTTGAATGCACAAGCAGTCAAAGAGTTATGGTAGATCAACCAGCGTGTTACATAACAATCGCAGTTGACAGATACAATGTATTAGGCACCAACCAACACTAAGAAAGGTTTGTCATTTTCACAATAGAGACACTTTAACTCTGAGAGTCAGAATAAATTTTAAAAAATCTATGAAAAAAAACAAGAATTTTGTCCCTCACAGACCTGTTACTTCATCTTTAAGAATTTATTGAATCCTTAACTTGTTACCTGTATTACTGGCTCCTGTCTTTCTCAAAGACACCTGTCCACTGTTACGGCCCCGGACCCTGTGGGTCTGTTCCTCCTCCCTGCCCTTTTGTCTCGTCCTCCTGCACACGTTCAGGTATTGGTGAATCAGATGAGTGACATTTACTCCATTTACTCTTACATTCTCACTCATGCAACAACACACCTTTATGCTTTCTGTTATTTTGGTTGTTTATTATCATTTAAGGATAATAAAAGTAGTTAAAGTGCTTCGTCTCCTCTCTTATTAGTTACAGTCCAGAGCCAATCATAACATCCACATCGTTAAACAGTCAAGCTGCATTCAAACCGAACATAATTCGCACATTAAATTAGAATCGAATGCCTCTCTTTTGAGGTGCATCCAATTTTCTGCTCAATGCCCGTCCAAAAAGTTGTTCATGAGCTTGATGCCCCAGGTATGTGTGGGAGGAGCTACCACCACATTAGATTTATACTTCACCCGCTGATTGAGTCACTAAACACGTCACATGCCCGAAACGGAGTCCCAGATTGGCCGCCATGATGCGTTGATCAAGTTTAGATTTTTAAACTCTTTTGAATACCCAAATCACGGGGTAACGTTATCGGACCGACTCACTGCGCCCAACACTCAAATCACGCCACAAGACCTCAGATTGCGTCTTGACATCGACTCAACTCGACACCTCTGACGCGTGAATCACATTCGGTGGGAACGCAACTTCAGGCTGCGACCTCTTTACCTAGATCAAAGATCTGTCGAAGTACACCAGGGACAAGATTGCTCACCTGACAAGGACCGGAATGTCTGGAACGAAACTGTTGAATTAATTATTATAAAATGGAAGAAACACAAGATCACTGACGATCAGTGAGTATTGGCTGACTACTAATAATCCGTATTAACCTTTAAAATAGTGTATTGGTTGCCAACTATTTAGGAGCTCTCCTCAATAAATTACTTTAAATGAGAGAGCAAAAGTCTTTGTTTAGTGGCTTTAATACCTAAATTTAAAAACGTGTTTTGTTTTCTAAGCAAAGAAAAAAAAAAACAGTGAGGAAAAGCTTATGAGAAAAAAAAAAAGTCACCAAAACAAAGATAAAAGTGGAATCAGATGAAAGTTCTGCGGCCTGCATCACCATCTCACCTCCGATATATTTTTGTGCCTTCATGTTTTTAGAAGACAACATGTACTGTCAGTGTGAATTTTTGCAAAAAGCCACAATGAAATGCAACAGAACACATTGTCAACCTTTTAGGCTATTTCAAGTAGCAAAGCTGATATTTTGGTTTATCCGGTGTGGTATTTTGTTATGAGTCTTAGGAATCTGTATAAAGGAAAAATTCTTGAGGTGGAGTATATAAAATAAAAGTTTAGGGTCCTTTTGAGATCATTCATATAGTTTTAATGAGTTCTTTATCAAGGTGCTGTGAAAGCAGGAAACGTTTGTTTTTCTGTTTTGTTTGAGACTTTAACATCAAACAAGTCGGTAAAGTTTTCATCATTAAATGGTCATTTGTGTGAAAAATGAGTTGCTGAGATTTGAAGACGTTTACCTTTTAGGATAATAGCAGAAAAAAAAATCAAAACCTTTAAAATCACCTTAAAAAGGAGCAAATAGCAATAAAAGCTTTAGTCCAAATACGATTAAAACACAGAAACCCTAGAAGGACATGGGACGGGTAAAACTAGTTGACATATCAAGGAAGCCGAATGAGCCTGTATTAGAAAAAAAAAACAAGATTTAGGAAAATAATTAATGTATTGAATAATCAAAAAGTTTTGTTTGCAAAGAAACATATTGGGCTTTTAAAACTTTTGATTTGATGTTTTTTTCTGAAGTTTAGTGGATTGATCAACTGGTTGCTAACTGATTGGTCGGGGGTTCAATCCCTGGCTTGATTGGATAAGACTTTCCCGTCCATCCAGCCGTTCATCTAAAAACAGACGTGGTGAAATAAGAAGCATTACGTCATATATTTGTCATATCTTTATCCATCTAGAACAAGGATTAGCAGACTGGTGTGGAATGAACACTGTGTGATCACCAAGTGTGCCGAGGCGCTATTTTCCATAGCTTTGATATCAATTACATAACACCCTGACAGATGCATAAAATAGCTCAGCAAGAATCCAGTATGTAAATCAAAATGCAAATAAGGCTGTGCTCTACGGAACAGAAAGTAGTGGAAAAATCAAAAAATAGATTTTAGCTTTAAAATACTTCTGGACGTGTGTCCTACAAATCAAGTTAGCATCCTGAGCTCACATTTAGTCCATGGTGTTCTAACTGGATAAGCATGGGGAGGCTTCTTCTTCTTCTTCTTTTTCTAATGTTTACTAGCACATGTCTGCCACCTACAGGCTTTGGGCAAAATGTCAAAGCGCTGCAAATCTCACAAACCTTGCGTCAGGCTTTTTCTTTCACAGCTCGATTCCGATATATGAAAGAACTGGTATCAAATGGAAATTATTAGTTTTTCCAGTGTGATCAACTTTCACTTTGCTTGGCATAGCCGTGAATGAAAAGAGACGTCACTACTAAATCCAAGTCCCTGATTGGTCAAAGTTTGACGTGGTTTAATTTGAAATGGGCGTTTCTTAGCCGTACATTTTGTACGTAGATTCTGTAAATGGTCTTAAGAATGTTTGTAGCTTCATGTGAACGCAAGTTTTGAGCGCAGAAGTGTTCTGAAACGTGCATTTACCCACGTTTACATAGACCTTTCATTGGGAGTTGCCACTTAAACCTCTAATGCCGGAGGCAGTGTGAATGTAGCTTCACAGCTTTAACTGACATTCCCATAAATCCTTTGACAGTGAAACATTCTTGGTATTTAAAGACAATCTTTGGGTACATTCACCTTAACTCTGACCTCCTGATTGTACACAATGCAGCTCAAACTTCATCTGACTACAGTCCCGTCCTCAATTGAGAAGCAAAACTTACATAATCAAAATTAATAGACCACTGGGAATGATTTTACAATAAAAGTGAGGGGACACTGGTCGTGAGAATCGATCTGTAGCCGGAAGCGGAAATCGTAACTTTAGCCGGTTGCGTAAGTGGAAATTTACGAAACTTTAGGAAACCTTTTCAAAATGATATTTTAAAACCTTCTCAGATTTACCAGCTTTTACACTTTTGAATGTCAATAATCTGAAACTATTTTTTTTCTCCGTGAATCAGCTGATCGGAGCCGTGAAAGGCAAATAAAAGAGAGAAGAAACGGGAGGAAAGGTCGAAAGTTAATTTTTTTTGCGGCCGGCTCCGGCGGGGGGAGGGGCTTCCAGCTATTGATTTTCGGGCGCCATATTTTTTCTCTTGATAAAAGTGAGAAAGTCAAGAACAGGAGACAAACAAACTTCGATTTGTCTGAAAAAAAAAAGTTTTCACGAGCTTGGTTGATCTGATAGTGTGGTTGTATATTGTTGATTTGTGATTGTACAAAAAGAGGATATAAACCAAAGAGAAAACATGACAAGTGAATTTTATTTTTTTTTTTTTTATTTCATCTACTATTTTGTGATCCCTAAAGTGCAGTGTGAAAGCAAATCCAACTAAAAACAGGTGTGAAATTTTTTAAACTTCTAAACTTTGTCTGTCGGGACTATCTCGAGTGAAAGTGGCCTTGCTCTACAGAAGAAGGGAGCACACTACATTTTTTGCACAGCTGTTGAGATAAGGTGACAAAAGAGCCAGCTGTTCCAGGATTCATACAGAAACTTAAACGTTTGGAGTTTAAAGACTACTTAGCAACACCAAGAAGTTTCCCTCTTTCAGCTGTCTTGTTTGACGGAGCTTCAGTTCATAAATTGTCAGTAAACTTTCAGAATAAGAGCATTTAAAACAGGATTTACAGTCAGACATTTAACCAGTTTTTAAAAAATCAAAAACATGTTTTTCAGACAAGTTGTTCAAGGGCAAAAAGCTCTATTTATCAGTTTGACTGAAAAATATTATGCAAGGACAAAAGAGCTGAGTTGGTTTTTAAACAAGCAGAAAGGGAGAACTAGATTGAGTTAATTACCTGAGCAGACATGCAGAGGTAGAGCCACCATGTTTCTGCAAATCATCCACTTTCTAAAAAACATCAGCTAAAACTGTAAAGATAATCATCAAAGGAGGTTTATTATAATAACTGTCTGCAGTGGTTGCAGAGAAGTGGAGTATAGGGGAAGAATTTTCTGAAATTATTAATTTTTAGGTTAGTGGAAACATGAAATCGAAACCCTAAAACTATGTTTTGATCTGGGTTTGATTTCAGTCTCAGTTTTACTGAATTTATTCTGTTTTTATTTACTTCCTGGTTTACTTTTGGTTATATTTCAACTTCCATATTTCATTCCTTTTTTTTTTCTGTCTTGAAAATCTTTAACTTTGGTCACATTATACGACTCTATTTCCATTTTAACTTTAAGGTTGAGTCCTTTTGCTGACAATTTCCTTAAATATAAACAGTTATCGAAAAATAATGAATCCTAATTGTCAGCAACAGCTGTACAGTGATAGTGGTTAGCACTCAAGCCTTACAGAGAGAAGGCGCTGGTTCAAATCCCGCCTGGGACCTTTCAGTGTGGAGTTTGCATGTTCTCTCTGTGGGTTTTCTTCCATATTTCCAAAAAAAAAAAAAAACATGCTTTAGTGCTTTATTTGTCCTTTTTTATTGCCCCTAAATCAGGGTTCTTTAAAGTTTCTTCAAGTTAAATAAAAGACCTTTTTTAAGGCCATGTAAATGAGAAAATTAAGCATAATTTATCTGTCTATTAACCCTAATAGCAAAGAAAAAATCATCTTTGAATTTCAGAATAATAATCAAAATTCTCATGAATGGGAAAAACAAATAAACCATTTAATAAATACAGATTGCAATTTTTTATATATAAAAATTAAATACTTTTATGAGGCCTTAAAAGGTAGTAATCTTAAATTACTAATTTCATTGCTTTTTAAGACTTGTCAAGACCCAATGGGAACCCTGTGGATATGAATTTGAGTGTCGTCGTGCGGTTTTGCCCTGCCTTCGCCCAACAGCTGAGATAGGCTCCAACAACCTGTTAAAATTGAAATAATGTAGACTTTTTAAATAGAATTGATATAATAAACCAGTCAGTTATAACAATAAATAATCAAGACTTTTAAATTAAGAAAAATCTTTGCATAAATTACACATAAACTACTTAAACTGTTCAAAACAGTTTTTTTTTTTTGCTGTCATTAATCGGCAGATTTTAACTTGTATCATGACTCGCTTGTTGGTGATCTCACAGTTAATCAATGATGAAACTATGTCATGTATGTTATTACTATTAACTGCTTTTAAGTCTGCTAAATACAATTTTGAATGCATTATGTAAACAACTATGTAAATTAGAATTTTCAAAACAGAAATTCAAATTTCCCCTTTTTGAGAACCGATTGGGAGCATCTGTGCGAGTCCTCCTGTTGCACAAAATGCAGTTCTGCTCTATTTCTTCATCAGCAGCTAATAACATAATGAAAGTGGTGAGAAATAGAAGCTCATGTCTGAGTTCAAGACTGGATTCATTCGATAACTAGAAATGAATTACAGTGACCTTATATGAGCCAAAGAAGATCTATTGTTCAGCAAAAACTCTAAGAAATGCAAAGTCATGAAACTGCTCTCCAATAGCTGCGATGAATTAAAAGATGACACCGAAGTCTTCGCTTTCCTAAGAGCCGTGCATCGCTCACATTATGGGAGTAAATGCTAGGACAGTCATCTTGGAGGCGGTGTGGAAAAGTGCAAGTTTCAGCAGGACTTTCATTATGAGATGAGGCTTCTTTAGATGAAAATCTCATCACAATCAAAGAGAGAAGAAGAAGAAAAAAAAAAGTCCCGCTGTTCGTCTGCCGAGCCCCACTTCACAAGACTTTGGCCGTCCGCCCCATGACTTCCCTGACTCCAGGTCGCCTAGCAACCACCAGAGTTTTCATGCATCCCTACGTCTGCGATGACACCACGGTTGCCAGAGCAACCATATTACCAAGACACCTTAGCACGGCTAGCGATCCATAAACCGTCTTTTGCCCCACGTGCAGCAGCGCCTGAAGGATGACTCTCATTTTTCTTAAAAACTGATCTGAGCTCTCCGAAGCGCCAGAGTTGGAGCCTGACAAGCAAACAGATTGCATGTTGGTCCAACTGGCAGTAAAGTTGAGAGCGTTTGCCAGTGATTTCTTTAAAAGGGCTTGTCTGAGCAGCCGCAGAGCAGCTTTTACAGTAGATTCTCTCTAAATGGCAACAATCCAACGATAATCCACCTCTGAAAAAGCAAATGATTAATGTCGGGGACATTAATCTACAGCAGACTGAAACTGCCAAAACCCAGGAACTGTAGTAATCTCAGTCATGTCATTGGCTCTGACAAATCCACCCCAAAGTGTTTTTTATTTATTTTTTAGATTAGGTCAAAGTTAATGCCAGCTCCACTCCAAGTGGTGTCATTTATTCTGTGACAGAACATCAACTTTAGTTCTGTGAATTTTATAATTATTAGTTTTGGCACGCTGAAGAACAAATAATTTATGAAATAAGAGTTTTTTTCTTGAGCTCATTTTCCTACCAGAAAGTATTACGCCTCGGTTTCTGAGGCTCCACCTTTTTTTACACCTTTTGGGTTCGTGATATCATCCTATAGCTGGCTGCGGCAGCGTGTCTGCGTTTCACCCACGAAAACAAACAACATCACAAACAACATCAGAACTACTGCAAAGATAGATGTGTAAATAAAATGAAAGTGTGTGTGTGTTAGCCTGCGGGCGGTTCTGGCAGCCCAGACTAATGAAATTAATCAATTTAGGAAAATACCACTTGAACTTAGTTTATTATAAAGTAAAAACAACCAAGTGTGATGGTTGCAAAAAAATGATCAAGCATCATTAAAGTCCAATGAGTGGAAATAATTTGAATTTTGCAAAGACATGTGACTATACAGCGTGGCACAATATTCTTATAAGGCTCTGTTTGTATTGTTTTCATGCGAAAAAAAACAACAGTGGGCTGAACTTTATGAAACCAAATAGTTATCTTGTGAGGAATACAAGGAATCTGGAAAACTTCACCTCCACTGTTCAGAACCAGGTATTTATCTCTGATTAACACAGGTTGAAATTGTGGCTACTGACATCCTGGATCGATTTTCAGTCAGTGAATCAAATAGAAAAGTTTCTAATGAACCCATACTGACAGTAATAAGATATGATGTGAATCGTTGTTAAAACAAATTGTTACACCCATCAGTGCATCATCTCTGGGAGACAGACATTAAGCAAGAACACTGCAAAAAAAATGTTGTCACATAATCTTAATCCTTTTTTAATTCTTTTAATAAATATTCAGTTTTATCACTTTCCTAACTACCAGATATTAGATTATCAGGCTGATAATCTGAGGCGGATCAGAGTGGATCTTTTGTGTGGAACATCTAAAAAGGAAGGATGTGTGGAGTAAACCCTTTTGTTAAAGCTGCTTTCTGAGGGCCTAACTACTGCTGATAACAATCTGTTTAAGTGAGATTTTTTTTTTTTTATTGAGTTCCCTGGAGGGAGCGAAATACTGATGGAGAGCACTGTTATGTGATAATCTGTCTCGATCTCTTCCCTTGACGCAGATAATCCGTCTAGTTCAGTGTGTACTGTGCCTGTTTGCCCGGGAGCCTCGGCGCCGAGGCCGGTGGTGGCACACTGGAGTAAGGCTGCAGGGGAGCAGATAAAGGACAGGGAGGCTTCAGCGCTCACCATGTCTCTCTCGGTGCCAGGAGCGATTCTGTCTGGGACGCAAGCCCAGAATATGTGGACCGATAGATAACAATCGGAGAGCTCTGTTCTGCGCTCAGCAGCGCGTAAGAGGGGTGTCTTTGCAGGTGACTGCGGGCACTGCAGCCGCTTTTCGCCCAAAACAGAGGATTAATCTGGTTTGGATTTCATTTGCAATTAATTCTGCAAGTGGGGATTCAAGATGAAGGCTGCCAAATCACGGCACAGTGGGAGCCAACGTCCTTCCAAGAACAGCTTCGAGATTTTGCAGAATCAAACAGTGAGGCTGAACAGTAAATTCATAAATTACTCAAACTACAGATCTGAAAGTTGACTGTATTCATCTGCATTTTTGCATGAGCACATTAGTGTTTATGTTTAACTTATCTGCAATCTCAAATTCAGCTTTAATAATAAAAATTAGAGCTAAACACCCAAGTTACTAATTTGGAAACTGAAATTTTTTAATAGAATTTTTCTTTCATTTATATAATAATAACAACTAATACTTAGAATATTAAGTTCTATATACATAATAGAATAAAGCCATAAAAAATGGAAAATAGATGAATTTCTATTTGTTTTCTTAGCCTTTTGAGATTGAACTCAAATATATAAAACAAACCTTAAAAATAGAAAAAATTTGAGATTATAATCTGAATGTTAATCCACCCACATTTTTCTTTCTGCTATTCCAACATATAGATCAATCTAATGGAAAACTAAAAAAGGAACCACAGAGTTTTAAGAATAAAGATTCTAACTTCAATTTTCATCCTTCTGGCATTTTAATCTGAGATTAAACCTCATAAAAAAACAAAAACAGGAACCATATCGGGCCCAAAACACATTCGATTGGGCTTATTGATAGTAAATTTGTAAATATAATTCATCTAGTTTTTATGTAGAAGCTAAATTAAAGTGATTTAGGAGCCAAAGTGGATTAATTTGCATCATTAGGCATAAATGAGTTAAAACTTTAAAGAATACAAAGTGTGACAAAACCATAAAACCGAAGGAGAAGCAAAACAGATGACCTGAAAAACCAGAAACCTGAACACACTGAGAATGATCAGTATCAATTAAGGCAGCTGTCGATCATTAGCAAACGGAATGCTATGAACGCAAAAACAAAACAAAAAAATAAAAGTAAAAACAAGAATCAATCCTAAAAGTTTCATATTTAATCTTAGAATTCCCAGATTACGGATGTTTTTTTTCCCCCTGTAAGTAAAGTACATTTTTAATTGTTTTTTCTTTTTAATATTCATTATTTGATCTTTAACGTAAATCTCTGATTCAGTTTTTTTTTTTTTTTTAATACTACAATACTTTATGATTATTTCTAACACCAGTGACCTGAAAACCGAAGGACAGACAAAAATGAACTTTTGACTCTTGAGGCAACTTGACGGATCATTTAATCTCTACTTTGTCCTCGCTGTAAACCCTGACTTATGTAACGCTTCATAATTGTTTTCTGAAGACTTTTGCACGCAGCTCGGAGCTTTGCTGCGTCACAGTTATGGCCTGCTTCCACGCAGTCATTGTGATTGTAAATGTTTACATGAGTTTGCGTCGCTCACACCACAGAGAGACACAATGCTGCGATCTGAACCATGATCTGAAACTGTGTCGGTGACATCATGTGGGCGGCCGCTCTGCCTTTTTTTTTTACCCCCTCCTCCTTCGCCCTACAGCTGCACATCACACACTGACCTCTGGGGCATCCTCCATGAGGCCCGCAGGGGGGAAGGGGCACCACCAGGAACCCCAAAGTCAGGGGACAAAAGCAAAAGAAAAAAAAAAAAAAAAGTCTGTGTAAACACTCTGGTCAGAGAGCGCCAGGACACTGCTTGGAGTCAGTCTGCAACAACGCGACAGACAAAGAGTAAAAAACTGGCAGAAACACGGATCTCATGTCTCACATGCTCCCCCATGTGAAAGCAAACCACGCCAGAATGGGAGCTGCTTTATGTAAGTGTCTGCCAGCGCTCTGTGGGCCTCACACGCTTGTGTTGTGGCCATCCTGCATGAGTGAACCGGAGGAGGGCGGAACTGGACCGGGCCACGGGGCGTCCAGACTTCCAGCCCCCTCTCCCTGTCCCCGTGTCTGAGCGTTTGTTCGATTTGCTTGATTATCCATTTGCCGCCTGCCGCTCTGTTCATCTGTTTTTCTTTTCCATTCATGCCGCCGCTGCTGCTTGGTTCCCCCTCCCCGGCTGTGAGGGCTCACAGCTGGAAGCGAGGAGAGGAGGGCTGAGGAAAGGTGGGAAAGATCTTAGATCCTAACTCTTCTCCCCGGCAGAGATTAAAGATCAGAACCACAAAAACGAAAAAATAACTGATCTACATCGCACAAAAAACATTTAAATGGTGGATAGAAGCAAATATATTCTAAAGTCTCATTCCAATCTTCTTTGATCTACTGTAAAATTGTTTCCAGTTTTTTTTAGGAAGTAGTTTATCAGACCCGAGTTGTGGGCGGGACTGTTGGCTCGGTGTGAGTCTTCTGTCATTTCCCATAATCCCTTTATTTACACTCGCTCCCACTATCTTACAGCCCCTCACAACTCCAACCTAACATTACTACCAGTACAACAAAATGGCGAGCCATATTGGAGCTACCCAAGGTGTTCATGGGTCTATTTGTCTGCAAGTGGATGCATCGGAATGGAGCGGAACAAGGAGCTAGTGGTTTTTACGTAACAGCTACAAGATTTTTCAAACAGCATTTTTTTCATCTGCTCCTGATTCCCAATGAAAGGGATACTCAGAAACAGCGGTGAAACTAGAACATTTTATATTCAGGGCTGGTGGAAGGGTGGCAAAGAGGAACGGCAGAATGGAAGAAAAAAAAAAAAGTGTAATTTTGAGGGTCTCAAAATTTCATTTAAAAATTTTACATTTTTTATTTTTGCAAAGTTTAAAGAAACTTGTATTAGTGAATTCTTTATTTTTTTTCAGTAATGGTACTGATACGCATAGTTTCCACTGAGCGGTATGGTCCAATCTAAAACAGTCTTGGCAATTCAGGTGAGTGCTTCCACTTAAAGTTGGACGGTGCATGCGCGGTGTAGACCGATTTCGTAGCTTTGTGTCAAAGTAGTGCGACAGGAGTGTTCAAATCCAGGCCTCAAGGGCCGGTGTCCAACCAACCAACTAACCAACCTGCCAGGTTATTAGCAGCAGATAAGGCAGAATTTCTGGTAAACCAGCCGGAGGCCGGCCCTTGAGGATTGACTTTGGACATCCCTGGAAAACAGCAAACGTGAAGCTATATCAACAACAACAATAGAAGCCATCAGGCAGTACAGTTCTTTCCCACCTGACTTTTCTTTGTACATCTGTCCATGCATCCATCTTCTTTCGCTCATCCGGGACCGGATCGCGGGGGCAGCAGTCTAAGCAATGCCCAGACTTCCCTCTCTCCGGCCACGTCCTCCAGCTCCCCGAGGCATTCCCAGGCAGGCCGAGAGATGTAGGCCCAGTCCGAATTCTTCCATTCTCCCTTCCCCTCCATTTGAAGTGGCAGTTTAAGTGAAAGTGTGCCCGGAATATTTTATTTTTAAATTTCACCCTCAAAGTGAAGGGATACAAAGTCCTCCGTCTTGCTGAGAAACGATTTTCCTCTCGTGGGGACTCTCTGAAGGAGTTTACATTTCAATGTAAGTAATGACTTTTTGTTGTAGCATGACCTTTTAAACGTTATAAAACCGCTGTTGGTTTGTATAATCAAGCCCTGGAAGCTCCAGGCTATAATAAGCAGACTGGCAATTATTGGTGAGACACTTTTTTTTTTTTTAATTCTTCAACTTTTAGAGCTTAATGAAGGGCAAGGGAAAAGGGAAGACCTCCTCTGGGATTCGTCCAGGAGGCATGCGGACCAGATGCCAGAGCCACCTCAACTGGCTACTAGCTCTACTCCGAGCTGTCTCCGGGTGACCGAGCTTCTCACCCTATCTCTAAGGGAGTGTCGAGCCGCCCTCCGGAGGAAATTCATTTCAACCGCTTGTAGTCGGCATCTTGTTCTTTGGGTCATGACCCAGAGCTCAAGACCATAGGTGAGTACTGGAATGAAGATCGCCGGAAAATTTGAGAACTTTCTGGCTCAGCTCTCTCTTCACCACGGACCAATACAGCGACCACATAACGACGGACGCCGCTCCAATCACACTTCGATCTTCCCTCACTTGTGAACAAGACCTCAAGATACTTGGGGAAGGAGCACTCAACCCACCAAGAGAGGCCAAACTACCTTTACCAAACTAATTCTCTGTACATGTAAAGCATTTAATGTTGTTTGAGAAAAGATTACAGGCAGCGAAAAGGAACACAGACACTTTTTATTGTAGTAATGACCTTCCTCCAATCATTGGGTTTCAAGAGTAGCTCAGTCCCAACAGATTTTTCTATGGACCTACAACCAAAAATGGTACGATTTGGATCCATTTTATCACGGAAATGCTAAAAAATACAGGACTGTTCCATATCACTCAGTGGAAACGGGGTTATACTTACTCAAAAATCATAATTTTCTTTATCCTCCATCATGAAAAAGATGCTACAAGAACAAGTTACAGACATAAAAAACACAATTTTCATTGGAAATATTAACTTCTATGAGTAGGAAACACAAAAAAAACTTGACACAAAACATCCACCACATGTTCGCACAAACATGCCACACACGTTCAGCCTGCTTCACCTCCCCTCCTCCCCCCTTTCTGCTCTCAGGGCAGCTGGCAAAACACAAAGGAGAGAAGTGTGCAACTGGTGCGATAAAGCTGGGAACATCTTGCTATTCAAGCGTCAGCATAATAATCTGGAGGCACGGTTAAGGAAAAAAAAAAAAAAATTCCCTAAACCACAAAAAAAACAAGTGCTGAGTGTTGGGCTCAGTGTCTCAGCCCAGCTGTGGGTTGTCTTTAACACGCAGGAAAACACGGACAACAGCGCTTTTCTTTTCTCCTGGTTGGGAATGCACATGGTCGGGCAGTGACATAGTCAGTCAGGCACTACAAAGCATGTGTGTTTTAGCATCAGATGGACTGCCGTGATACTGTTTGGAGGTCTGATAAATCAGAGTGTGCAAACATTACTCCCTTTGTCCTAAATTCCCAAAAGCTTACATTCTTCAGCAGCAACATGGCACAGTGGGGGAGTCAAATAAAATCAGTTAAAGGGCGCTTTAAAACTTTACGGCTCAGCTAAATAGGAAAAAGGGCCTATATTAAAACCTTAACTTAAAACAAAGTTGCAGAAATCCTTAAAAACACTCAGCTTTAAATGGGTGTAAAGTTTTTGCTTGTACCATTTTTTTTTTTTTTTTTTGGAGAAAAGGAGATATTCCTCCCCCAACAACCTCCCTTCTGCTTTCACAATCCCCCAAAGGAGGCTGGTGCAAAGTCTGCCGCTGTCTGACTGTTCCCATGGCAACCACCAGGTGAGCAGACAGGCTTGGAGAGCACGGCGGAGAGCATGTGACTCCCTCCACATGCTCAGACAGCACACGCTCTGATAACAGGAGGCGAACTCCCTCCTTCATTCAAACTTACAAGTACACAGTGTAAGTCACAAAACGAGGAGCAGACGAGCGGTCTGCCGGCCCGTCTGCTTCCCGCTCTCCCGTCTAGCTCCCCGTGTGGCGTGACACATGCACACGCGCGCTCAAGTAAACAACCACGCTGCAAGGTGGAGGTCAGGCGGAGAGGAGGAGGGCGGCCTTACCAGGAAGGGGGGGGGCACTGAGATGTGTCATAACTGCTGAGCATCAAGAGGATCGGGTGAAGGAAACGATGAAGCAGCAGGAGGAGTTTGGAGAAAGCTGCACGTCTTACTGGAAGAGGACAGTCCAGGAACTCATGAGAACTCCCAGTTTGAACTGAACAGACTTAAAAAGTACATCCCATCTTCACTTTGTTAACTCAAAAACCCACTTCAATAAAATCATGTTTTGGATGTTTTTGGGGCATTCTTTAAGCTCAAAATTGCATATTTGACAATTTCTTTAATTAACTAATTAACTTAAGTAACTCAAGAGCTGACAAAAAAAGTCGTGTGATGCATTCACTTGTAGACGACTGGATTGATGTATGTCAATGTTTTTGTTGACATCTGCCTCTAAACTCTACAGCTGGATAGCACCAATTTTGCTCAACATTTTTGTTGCACTTGTAATGTTAGGTGCAGGGGGCTGTAAGCTAGTGGGAGAGTATGCAAACAGATAGATGATGGGAATTAGTGGTAGGCTTACTCTCCAGAGACAAATTTCTAATGATCTATTGACGCTCCCCATAAACTATGTCCTAAAGAAACAACATTTTTTAACTGTGTTTTTAGCTAAAAACTGCATAATTATAATTAAAATCCCATAGTAACTCAGTAGAATAGATCAAAAGATTATCAGAGTGGGTCTTTACATTGCCTGTGCAGACCAAAAGTTCTGTACAATAAAGTAAAACAAAAAAAAAAAAAAACATAAAAGCAATTAATAAATCGACAAAGATGTAAAAAAAAAAAAAACAATTGTTTTAAAAAATTACCGTGTCACAACGTTCATTTAAAAACGTCCTTAGGCATACATGTTCGTGTCGTGGTTAACGCTCTCGCCTCACAGCATACCATTAATGTCAAACAAGACACATTTCTGAATTGATAAATAATAATAACAAATGCTGGAAGTTATACATCTTCACTGGATATATTGTTGTTAATGGACATTATTGGAGGAGAATTGTCAAGTCAAAAGCCCAATATTTGCTTTACTTTTGTAAGATTTAGTTTAAGATGATATCAGTTTCAAAATGGAAGGGGCTCGGACGGTAAACGGTAAGTTCCCCCTGCCAGAATTTGGATCCCCAGTCTCAGGAATCGTTGATGTGTTTTGTACCGCTCCTGTTTTGTCCACAAAAGCGTTAAAAAAAAAGAAGGTGGATGATCCCTTTTATTTGTCATATTTGCCTTTTTCCACCCACATTTCTATGTGAAACGACGGCTTCTCGTGTAAAGAAATAAAGAAAAATTACACTAAAAATTACACTAATTTACGATAAAAGTTTATGGGCATAGAACAATAGAAAATTATTTAATCATTTTTGCAAATTATTGGTGACATAGATTCTGGCAGGCTGGATCAGCAGTGGCCTGACAGAATCCATGCCCCCTGTCATAATATGTAGAACATCAACTTTAAAAAAAATTAAAAATTCAAACAAACACGACAATAAATCCCTAAAAGCCCAGGAATAAAGTATATCACAATCATCCACTTTCTTTTCTTTTGGGGTGGAAAATATGAGTGTTACCGAACAAATCAATGATCCCAGAGACGGGACACAAATTCTGGCAGGGGGGGACTTACCCTGGCACAACACCGGCCTTAAAACACATCAGGAGCCACAACAAAGATTGATCCTAAATAATAAAAGCAATAACTCTAGCTGGTATTTAAGTCATTAATGTTAGTTATAATGGTTGGAAATAAGTATAAAACCTAACTCTTTTGGCATAAATGCACATTTTTATGCATCACATTAAAAAAAAAAAAATTTTAGATAGATGACAACACTCAGCCTTTTTTTTACCTCCTTAACTGTAGGTATAAATCAGTTAAAGAGACGTCTTGCAGTGAATCCTGGTGGGAATGAGCATCAGGGACAGGGACACAGTCACGTCTGGCTCCTCTGCCCCTCCATTATGGCTCTTTGCTTAAAGAAGAATACAAAGCTTTTTATTTAAAAAAAATAATAACTGTAAAGTAAAAAAATAATAACTTATCCCTGTAAGCTTTCAAAGAACAGTAAACCTTTCATTGGTTTGATAATCGAGAACTAAACATTTTGACAAGTTCTAGTATTTAAAAAAATACAATTAGCTCTGTTGTAATATTGGAAAGTTAGATTTATGAATTCCTAGCTAAGAAGCACCACAACTATTTAAAATTAAAATGTTTTTTTATTGTTGAATTTAAGATATCTACCACTAGATTTGCTCCATGGAGACGATTCTATGTGACATAGGAAGTCTTTTATTTCAAAAAGGAAGTATTGTGAACCTCTGTTAAAGGTTTATAAATTGTTTGATATTGAGGAGGGGAAATCCAATTCCTCTTAAAGTTAGTTTTATTAATGCCAAAAAAATACTAGTTTATATATGTTTCTCATAAAATTAAGAGTGGCTCCTTCTGGGTTGTGGTGAGAGAGAAATCGACCCAAATAGTTGTTTAAGTGTTAAAGGTTGCAGACCCCTGGTGTAAAAGTAGACAGTTTAATAAGATGTAGAAATGAAGGTGAAATCTTTCTTTGCTGTTTTTTAGCTTTTCTGCAACATTTGTTTACAAAAATTGCTAAAATTACTGTAGCAATGCACAAAAAAAAATCATATATTTTAGGAATACTTATTCTTGTGGTCAAAACAACTTAAATGACTCAAAATCACCTACAGACAGTTTGTTCCTTAACCTCGGTGTGATCTTTTAAGAAATTTTAATTTCTTAATTTTTTTTTCTTTTTACTGTTTCATCATATAGAAAAGATAAAAGCCTATTTAGGTATTGTTTAATCTTCTTTCATTGTGTTATAAGTTTGCATGAACGTAGTGAATTGAGTAGAGGTGTGTACTGGCAAGAGTCTGCCGATACAATACGTATTGCGACACACATCCCGCGATACAACACATATTGCGATATGTACCAAAACTATACCAGAACAATTTTTTAGTCTGACCAAAGAGTGTGACTTAGAAAAAAAACTAAGTCATACTTAGTAGTAAATATCTCACAAAAAAAAACGTGAGGCTAACTGAACCAATGAGACTGAACATTTAACACAAGCTGGATCTTGCGAGATCTCATTGTTCAGCTGCTAAAAGTGTGCTTTGCTGCCAACTAGCGGTCGGAGGTATGGTTGGAAAACAAAAGTAAGTATCTGAAGGACGCTCATAAATATTTTATTAAATATCAAATCAGCATTGTAATTGATCAATGTGATATAATGACTGAATCGATTTTCCCCAACACCCTTAGAATTGAGTCCTAAATAACATGTGATTAATGGTATATTGCATTAGGATACCATTCTATTATATTCTATTTTAGTTTGAGCGAAATAATATCTGTTCAAATGTCACAGAGGAAAGCCAATAAAGTGAAACCTGCTGCAGGAACAGAAGAGTGGCTTTTATCACGAAAGCCCCCATACTACAGTCAGTTAAACTAAAACGTCCATGAAAACGTCTTAATGATTCCAGCAGACTCTCAGAGCTGAAGGGACAGATCACCTGTTCTCCACTGCTGTGATCCTCCAAGCCATGGCTCATAAAAACCAGCGTAAACAGTAATTAAAGTCATTATTGTGTCTTTACATCCCCATGATTATCGTGATTTAGCATAACAGGCATGCTGGAGTGACTGAGCTGCAAGAAAAGAAAAAATAATAACAAAGGGATCATAAAGGAAAGAGACTGGTCCTTCAGAATCTCCAGTTTGAATGTCAGGGTTGCATGAACACAAATGTGTTTGCATTAGTGATCATGTTTACTATTGACAACGTTTATCACTAAGATACGGCCAGTGAGGCGCGTGGACAGCGCTCTGGCCGTTAATTCAAACACCACAGTCCAACGTGTCATGAGGCTGTAAATCCACAGACGACAAAAACAATAAATTACACACATTGTCTGGCGGCCTCGTGTCACAAACACGACGATGCTCTAGAATGGCAAGTATTTCCCAATTAGCCAAATCACATTGTTATGATGTGGCACAACAGGGCTTCTCTGATTAAAAAGCCAGGGGTGTTGAATGAAGCAGGAATGAGTTAGGTATTCTCTGCAGAGGGAAGCAGACGCTCTCCTCCGCCTCAGATTGATCAGCTGGGTGACGCCGTTCAACAAAGCACCCGAGCTGCTTTTCCACCTTCCTCCTTTGTTTGTGTCCCAGTTCTCAGGTGGCTGCAGGAAGTCCACGGGAAAAATGAAGGGAGGATCATCTTCTGATCTTTTGTTAAAGCATTCCCAGCGGTCTTTAAATGAGGATATTACAGATTTTGGCCAAAAATCAATAATGTTGCTTTCCAGGACCTAGTTTCTGCAGAGCGGCAGGAGTTCATTAGAAATTGGCCTCTTAGTTGTAGGTCTGCCACAATTTCCCATCATCCCTTTGCAATATTGGAGTTATCCAGCCAGTTGTCTACAAGCAGATGTATCAGAATGAAGCTTCTGTTTTAGGTCCTACGTCACATCTACAAAATTTCTCCCACAATTTGAGAAAAGAAATGCACAGAAATACGAAATTAAGTAAAAATTTTTTCATATTTTTCCACCTGTGCCGCACCTGCTGGTATGTTTTATTCTTTACTTCCTCAGTCATCTCACACTGCTGAGTTTTGTTATTTTAGTTTGCGGTTAGACCTTGGTAGTCTTGATTTGTGGGCTTTGTTTATTTGTTTTCTTTAGGTAGATTTTGGTTAGGCAGCCTTTAGCAGGGCTGGGTTAGTAGTCTCCCAGACTTGTTTTATTTTTGGCCAAGGTTCCAACTCCCTTTTGGTTTGTCTTTTTGTTTGGAGCAGCCCACTAAATATTTGATTTTTGTTCTCTCATTTCAGGACACAGGATTTCGTTTATTTAATAAACTGTGTTCCTTTTATTCTCATTAGTGTCAAGTTTGTGTTATTGCCCCCTTTTGCATTTCCCCCCAAGACGCCAGCCAGGTTTACCCAGAGGGGACTTCCATCATGACGAAAATGCTGCAATAACAGGTTAAAAACACAATTTTCATCGGGTCTATAAAGTGTAATGCTGCTGGGATTTCCAAATCTAACTACAGACATCAATAAGAGCACAAAAATATACAGTATCTCTGCTTTAACGTGTACTTACAGCATGGAAATGCACCCTCACGTTGTGCGTTTGAAATGCACACAAGAATTACTCAGACACCTGCGTGAATATTACATGTGTTTTCACTTTAGCAGTCACATGTGGCTCTTTCATCTCCACAGCATCCACGTCCCTAAGTGCCACCAATGTTTCATAAAAAAACATTTTATAAATTCTTTTCCCCGCCTCCGCTCTTTTTTTTTTTTTTTGCCGAGGTGGTTTCTGTGGAGCAGGACTCCAGAGCATGGAGTGATCGAGATGCTGTGGATTCCGCCTGCAGGGTCTATAAATAGCCTCTGTCAGATATTTTCACTCCTGTGCTGAGCGCATACTGTAGCTCAGCAGTGTATTAATACCCACAGTGACCAGAGTCGTGCAGGAAGGGAACGCATGTTGCAAAAAAAGGGTTGGGACGTCCAGCCTGACCCAGCAGGAGTGCATGCCTGGAAGATTCAACTTCCAACAATGGTGGCTCGTTTTTTTTAGCATCAATAAGGATGCCCCGATTGTCTTTTAGTGTAACAAACTACAGTTATGTAATCAACCCTGTGACGAGTAAACAAAGGGGGTCAAAAAAAGACTCGAGGTGGATTCGGTGCAACAAGCATTTAAAAAATCGATTCAGTGATACATCAAAATTTCATTTGGATTTAAAATGCTGACAAGACAATATTTAATCAGTTATTTGTGAGCGTCCTTCAGCGTCTTCCTTATGTTTTACACCTAAATTCTGGACCATTAGTTGGCAGCACAGCTCGCTGAGCCTCTTTGGGCAGTCCAACATCGCATCAGAATAACAAAATCTCGCGAGAACCAGCTTAAATGTTCAGTCTCATTAGTTTAGTCAACCTTGTGTTTTTTGTTGCTATGAGACACGTACTATTTTGTAGTGCTGTGCTATCGTTTATAACCTAATTTTATCAATTACCAAACCAAATATGTCATAAAATAGTCCGAACATCGTCAGGGTGTACACAAAAAATGCATTTAAGTTAAAATGAAGAAAAATAAAAGACAGATTATTCGCAAAGAAACTCTGTCTTGTGGTTTTGCAATGTAAAGCTGCTTTATGCTCTTTGATTCGCACTTACAGGAGTTGTATGACAAGCTTTACGTTACTCAACACGAGGGCAGAACGATGGACGCGGAAGAGCTTAAAGTTGTTTCCCCGGAGTTGAAACAGACAGAAACACAGATGCAGGCAACCCAAGAAGAAACATGTTCAGCAACAGAGGGGTACGTCAGTGATTTGGTTGTATTTTTGATTCAAGACGTCCGACGCGGAGCAGAAGACAGCAATATGTAAATGATGCTAGGAGGTTATTCCCACGCTGATGCTAACACAACAAACCTATCATTTAAGAAAAGTCCAAGAAAATGATAAAAAAATAAGAGAGAAACCAAGCTGTGGAACAGGGCTATAACAAGTATCTGAACAATTATCGTGATCTGCTCCCAAAAATTCAAGAATGAATATTCACGACGTCCAAATCACTGATTGATTACCTTTATAGATATAGTAGAGTAATAGTAAATTATCATGTAGTAAAATATTGATTGCTCTGAAATGCAGAATAATCTATGATTTTAATTTATGAACTAAAACAAAGCCACCATCACCGAAAGTAAAGAAATCTTCAAAATAAAGTGTTTGTTAAGCTTCCTGTCTTCAAAGTAAAAATAGCAAGAGCTTTTTTTAATAAATGAAAATATACTTTATTGTTTTATAGCGCGATATATATAATTATTGTGATATAAAATAATTCATATTGTGATATACAATTTTTTCCATATCGCCTAACACTCCTACTTAGTATTACTTTTTTTCTAAGTCATGAAAAAAGTTAAAAATGTTCTGGTACAGTGTTATATGTATTGTTTCTCAAGACGTGTTTCACAAAATGTATCGTATCGCAAGATGTGTATCATGATATGCATCGTATCACGAGACGGGTATCATATGTATTGTATCGGAATACATGTAGCACGATATGTATTGTACCACAAGAGAAGACGTGTATCATGATATGTATCGTATCGCGAGACATGTATCACGATATATATTGTATTGCAAGACGTGTATCACAATATGTATTGTATTGCAAGACATGTATCACGATATGTATTATATCACAAGATGTGTCTCACAATATGTATTGTATCTCGAGACATGTACTACGATACGTATCGTATCACAAGACGTTTATCACGATATGTATTGTATCACCAGATTTTTGCCAATACACACCCCTCAAAAACGAGTCATACTCTTTGAAGAGAAAGTGAAAAATTCTTCTGACACAGATATATTGCGATACGTGTCGTATCATTAGACATGTATTGCGATACATATTGTATCGCTAGATTCTTCCCAATACACACCCTCATAAAAATGGCTAAAATTAGAAAACACACATGAAAAAAGAGGGATTTGTCAAAGGTCACCAAAGATGCGAAATGAACCAAACATCCACATCAAATATCAGTTTGACCACTTCAAAGTGCGTTGGCATAACTTTTCTCTCCGCTTCAAGCTGCATCAAAGGAAGAGTTTGTGCAGCGATCATGTGCTCCCCCTGCCCTCACAAACACATGCACATATCCAGTGATTGCCTTGTGTAACCAGGCAGGCTTCGGCATGCGCTGTTGCAAAGCATCACATGTGCAACCTGAGGTCACAATACAATATTCATACAGAGATAGATTATGCAGCTCAGCTTTCAAAACCTGCATTTTTCATTGATGTAGTTAGTTTAGGAGACACATTTTATGATACATATGTATTTCTAGCCTGATTGAGTGGGTGCGATGATAATTATTCTATGCATTAAGCATTTTTACACACTTTAAGGTGATTTGTCTTGTGTGAATCACTAAAACCGACCACCATAGTATCGTTCATCTATAATACATGTAACCAAATCTAACCTCAGTGACATCTATAAAGAGATAGTTTACAAAACACTCAAATCTGCCTGAAAATATCACACAATCCTCCTTTTTTTGACGGTTGACTTCATCCAGATCTTCCCCCTCTGTGAGCTTTAACTCTTTAAACCCCTTTCCTTTTCTTTGACTCCCGTTTTTAGATAAGACCTACGCCGAAATCCAAAACTCCAGAACATGCGAGGTGTCACGGAGATCCAAAATGTCAATATTTTGTATGTTGTCGCCAGATAAGTGCTGCCGATATGTGCTTATTTGACAGTATTGCGGAGCAAAGTGTCAGCATCAGAGATAAGAGATAAGTGCTGGCCTCTGTTTGAGTTTGTTCTGTCTACGCAGGACATTCCAGGAGCTGCGCAGTGTGACGTCCCGCTCAGAAGATCAGGTTACAAAAGGCAGCACTTCCCTAGCCCACAGTCAAACCGCACAGCCCTTTCCTGGAGCACCGAATTACTTACAAACACTCATTTATATCATTATCGGACGGATTTGATAAAACGGAATGCCAGCTATTGATTTCTACAAAATTATAAGGAAATGGATCCACCCAGTTTTTTTTTCTTTTTTTCTGATGTGTCATCATTTTTTTTAGCCTCATAATAACCTTTTATGTGCATGAACCCTTCTCCCTCCCCCCTGGGTAGTCCAGCCTCGCCTGGCGCCACTGCGGGGTCATCTGGTGTTCCACAGCTGAGGGGAATGCACAGAAACAACAATTTTTACAGTACGAAACCATGAATGAACCACACATTAGGCACTCAGCGGGGCCGACTCATTAAACCCTCTCCGGATTTATTGTTTCTGTTGTGTTACCAATTATCAAAATGCAGACAAGAAGCTTTCTTCAGCTCCCTGCAACGATTTTATGGTGACGGTGGTCGTGTATCCTTAGAGAGCGGCCTGGTGCAGCACCGCTGCTGACAGCAGAGGAACAAAGGTGAAGCGGCGAGTACAAACTGTGCACGCAGACTGGAAACCTGATATTCCTGCTCCCCGCTCACACTGAACCGACAGGGAGGGAGAGTGCGTGCTTGTGTGTGATATCGAAAGCAGTGAACATTAAGTCTCTAAAGACACAGTCTGCACCGAACGGGTACAGTGTGTGTGTGTGCAATACTGGCGCACAACAATTAATCATCCTGGACTAAAGTGTGTCAGTGCACAGCTCCTTTTGGCTGCAGCTCTGACAGATCTGAGCACCACATTAAAGGCGAAATTTAGATTAGCTTACAAAGATGTGACTGAGATTATAAAAGGGGAAAGATAAACGCTTCCTTTCTGCAAGTGACTCATGCAAGAGCTGGATTTCAGCTCAGTGCAATGTCTTTTTGCGCTGCCACTGACCCGGCACTGTCATGTGAAGCTCGGGGCACCGAGCTCCAGTGCTCAGATATGCAGCCACCCCTCCGGGCGGGAGGCCAGCTCCACCCCTTGGAGTGGCCGTGGAGCGACTGCCCTCCTAAGCGCTGCAAAGCAGCTTAGAAGCTCGGCCTCCTCCGCGGTGGTCACGCGTGTGAGGAGCACACTCTCACTCGCACACAAACACATGCGAGCCCGCCTGTGCACGCCGCCCGTGTATGGCCACGCTGAGGTGGGCGGGGTTAGCGCAGACTGTCAGGGACGGATTAGGAGGTAGTCCCTCCCACTCAGCTGGACCAAAGCACGTTTTCTCTGGAGCCAAACACACACACAGCTCACACACCTGCAGAGGAGAGACACAGGGTAAACCCACAATGCACTAGTCATGTTGGAGAGGGCGGGGGCCACTGTTGTGACAAATCATTGCCATGTGTTAGGAGAAGCTGACAACAGGTTTAAAAAAAACAAGCAAAAAGATTCAGATTTAGTCGCAAATAATTAAAATATATATATCTTGAAGAAAATGTCACCTGGAAAGCAGTGAATTCAAGCAAAACAACAAGACAGATGTGCAAATTCTAATGAAAATGTAACAAACTACAGGTTGTTTTATCCACTGCTGAGGTTTTTAAAACTTTTAGTTAAACTTTTAAGTATTTTTATATGTCTGCAAGATTTATTTAGATTTTATGGACTGTTTAATATGTTTATTGATGTAAAGCACTTTGAGGTGTATTTTGTTGCAGGAGAAGTGCTGTATAGATAAAGTTGAATTTGAATTTTCTGCATGAAGTGACAATTTTAACGCTTTAGGTTTGATTTATGACAAAATTTTTCCTAATTTTAAAGGAAGATTGTAGGTTCTATACCCATTTGTCAAAGTGTTCTTGGGGAAGACACTGGACCACACATTGCCTATGGTGTTTAGCAGTGAAACTGCCATCAGTGTGTGAACATGTGTGAATGGGTGATTGGGATTGTGACTATAAAGCCCTGTGGTCATCAAGGAAGCTAGAAAAGCATATTTAAGTATACATCATTTAAAACCAAAATTTCAAGATGAAAATCTTGATTTTTTTTTTTTTTTTTTTTTAGATGATCGCTCTTGTTGTCATTGGCTTTTCCTGCTTCATCGAAACTCTAAAAAAGCAGCAGATTTGCAAACTGTGTCAAGTTTCAGAATCAGTTAAGACAAAAAAAACAAAAACAGGACTGAAACTAACTGCCGCCGGCACACAGTTCAACCACAATATCCTTTAAAACCTCCACATAAACCTGCGTCTGACTGTTTCATTTGACCGTTTACTGAAAAGTAGAAAGACTAAACATCATTTTCCCAACAGAAAAAAAACAAAACAAGATTTTTTTTTTAGCAAAAGACAAAATGCATCCTATTTTGGTGGTGTTCGCCGTGTAAACCTCCCTTTTGAAGTCGGGAACAAAACCTTCTCCGATGATGACGCTCACATGGCGGCCTCTGTGGAAACGCTGCGTTGATGAATTCTATTTAAAATCTTGAAATCTGTTGAGTCACTCCGGCGAACACGTGTACGACAGAAATGTGACAGACTGCAGGAAGTGAGGGAACTGCTGTCGCCCTAAATAATGTAGAACTGCTAAAGAGTACTGCTGCTGAATGACAAAAAAAAATAAAAAGACGAAAAAGAAAAGCAAACGTTTTTGTAGCATTTTCAACAATTCTAAAAGTGAGATCTGATCTACAGATGGGGCTCTTTTAACTAATTGGGCGCCCTCCTGGCATCGATGCGAGCCGGCCAAGAAATGACTAATAAATAAATGAGAAATTCCTAGATGTGCCAAAGATAATTTGAGCAAATCAGCTAAGCTGTGTGGCTCCTCAGAGCAAAATCCTGTTGTTAGCAATATTTTATAACTATAGTGCTTAATTATTTACAAGGAAACATGTTTTTTGATGTTTTTCTCCCACATTCATGTTTTATTTTTGCCTCCAAAAGACTGAATGAGCAACAGCTAGATTACCTCAATTGCATGTTGGGGAGTCTCACAGATATAAGCAGCTCTTTGAATCATGGGTGAACGCACGCCACTGCTGAGTCACACGCCGTGCAGGAGGCGGTGTTCGTCGTATCATCCACCTCGGAGAAGCTCATGACTTTGGAGGACGTGACTTTATGGTCTGTCACTCCCTCCTACAACCTGCCTCACATGTTCTGCAAAAACGAGAATCATTGTTTATTTATAGCTGATGAGTTTTATTTTTCTTGTTTAAGAATCAGATCAAATTTCATTCACATTTTTTCTCTTTCCTCTGGATAATCTAAGAATAAATTCATTAAAGTGTATTTTTTTTTTCTATTATTTGGCCTTAGGTAGCCCCAGAAATGCTCCAAATCCAATGCTGTCTGGAAAGTCAAAGGTGGTCTTTACCGCCCCCTAGTGGACATAAGTTGCTATCATTCAGAAACAATGCAACCCTTCCTCCCTCTTCCACAGTCACTGAAAAGACAACAAAAAATGTCTTTTTTAGAGTCTTTTATCTGCAGTGAAGTCAACTGTGTTGATGTTTGATCCCCCATCAAGCTCCACTCCTCTCCTGCAGACGGTTTTGAACACAGACAAGGCCACTAAACTTCCCCTCAACAACACGGCTCAGTTTTGGGTCTTAGGGCGGCACATTGCGTATTCTCTTTTATCTCCGCAGTGCCTCTGAGACGGAGACAGGAGTTGGTTTTAAAAGGATGAGGGGTTGCAGTCAGACGGAGGGGGTGTTGAATGTCTCATTTTTGCCCCTGGGGTGTGTGCTGCTGCTGCTGCTGTTGCTCTCTCTTTGTTTGAACACTGATTAACAGAGAAAAAGACTAAAGGAAGAGAATGTGAAGGAAGTGTGCACAAAAGCAGGGAGGCTCCTTTTCTTTGGTATTTGTGTGTAATTGTTTGGTGTGGAATTAGCCCTCCAAACCACAAAAAAATTGCATAATTTCAGATTTTGTGGAAGTTTTACTCATTATAAATCTCTTGGGGATGTAGCCCCAACTCAACAGAATCCAATAAATAATAAAAATATAAAATAATATTTTGTGGCTTCTCATAAGAAAAAAACAGTTTTTACCATGCCTTAAAGACATCCTGGAATATGTGGGAGGAGCTAAATCTATCTAAAAATAGCTTTATTTTTAGAAACCCTCAGAGAAACAGAAAGAAGAAGTCGAAAGCAAAGGGAAGCTCCTTTAACCTTTCTTTCTCTGTTTCCCGTAAATGTTCCAGATTGTTATTGTAAGTGACAACTGCTCACCCTGTTGACAAAAATATGTTTTTGAGCTCCTAAAAGGGCCGATGTTGCCGTTAAACATCATCTTCCTCAGCAGAACCGGATTACAAAAACAAAAAACTGTACAATGAGGCAACTAGTATGGATGGGATTATATAATATATATTCATCTTCCCACTCCTTTTCAATCAAACTCTACTTTCCTTTAGTTAATAATTACAAAATTTAATGAACAAAATTTAATGTCATAAGCGTGTTTTGTTTGTTTTCTATTTTTTAATCAATGCATTTCATTATTTATGAAATGAGTTTGAAATATGTGTGTGTGTTTGTCATATATTTTTCACAATCTATGTTTGAAATAAACCCATCAATCAATCAATCAATTGGTCTTATCTTAGCTGACAGGTGTAAACAACATTTTTCAGGTCGGCTCCTGAAAACTCGAGAGTACATGTCAAAGTCAAGGCCCGGGGGCCGGATCCGGTCTGCCAGATCATTTTGTTTGATCATTTGTTATTAATAGCCCCATGTTATCTTGCGCTGGTAATATATTGGAGCACATTCTCATTCTAAAGTCGCCTAAAATTTATGTTTTGGTTGTCCCCAACTCGTTGTTTTTTGACATGCCAAATGATCTGTTCTGCAAACCAGTACCTGTCCAGTTCCAGGATGTGGACCACACCAGTATCCTAACCTTAACCCGGTCCCGGACAGTCGGTACTGGACACAGATAAATGGATGGGAGGGTAGAGGGTGGGTTGGGTTGTTGTTTTTATTTGTAAAGCGCTTTGAGCTGCGTAAGGATTAGAAGTGCTTTTTTATAAATAAAGTTTGAATTTATTGAATTTGATCAGTACTGGTTCCAGAGGCGGTACCAGACACGGATAAGGCTAGGTTTAGGGTACCCAAGGTTCGGTTCGCATTAAAAAGTTACATTTTTGAAATTTAAAAAAAAAAGATTTATTGTGTTCAATAAATGTTTATCCTGTTCTGCCCCTTAAGGTGTGTTTTGGTTTTGGCCCCAGTGCGTGAGTTTGACACTCCTGTTTTAAAACATAAAAATCACACAAATAAGTATCCAGATAGTAAAACCAGAATATTCAAAGACAAATTTGCTCTGGATTTAAGCTTAATTAGTGTTTTCCTGTTTAGAAATTATCCAAAATAAGTGCTTTGCAAAGGTTAGTCATCAACGCAAGAGGCTCTTAAAATCTAAATATCAGCATGTTTTTTGCAAGTAATTTAGACACCATCTACAGTGCAGACTTTGGACATCTACGCTAAAAATGAGCTTCTGTCAACTGTCCCATACGACACTGTAAATCTGTAACCGGCCTGCCTGTTAATCAGTATCAAACTAAAAAACTCAGCGTGCAAAAACCCTCTCCAAACACTGAAGTGGCGTTCTATTGAACTCATTACACACTTTAAATGTGCTCCACTCTGTTGTCTATATTGAACCGAAGTGCTACAGTGACCAGCCTGCACTCAGGATCAATGAATTTAATCTCATTTTATCTTAATGGATGGTTAGCTCCTGCACAAAGATTGAGTAATTACCTCTGAGGTTTGACCTCAAATCAAATGATTCTCTTTCAAATTCAACAACCATGAAACACAATGATGATTACAGACATCAGACGGTTAGAAGACTGGACACTGGTGCGGAGAAACATTTTGGATTTGCCACCAATATTAGTTCAAGATGCCTTACGAACCAGAATGCAGGATTTATGGGATCTCCTGTTGTATGGCACCTATAAAAGCTTTGAAACGGTAATGAGGAAGAAGAGGGACTTTGCTCACTAACGCTTTACTCCATGTGCAGATCTTGTGATGCTGCGGAAGTATCTCTGCTTGTCGCCGCAACCAGACACTGACCAGGTAACTCCTCTATGGAAAAATCTACTTTTGTTCGAACAAAATGTCTAACCGTGCAGCCGAACAGCGTCATATCAGGTTTATTCGGGAATAAATTAGGATTTAATCTTGCTAAAGGTTGTAAAATGAGCAAAAAGGATGAACGAATCATACAAAACTAAATCTTTTTATGTCTGTAAGCATGTTTAGTGATTATTATTTTTTTTTAAAGGTTGTTTTTTATGCAACAACTCCAGCATGGATTGGAAGAATGACCTGAGACGTACCCAGTCGATGAGGAGCATCTCCTCCTCCACCTGGACCGACACAGGACTGCGGGACAAGATGGCATCTGTGTCCGAGCTGGTGGCGAGGTAGGTCGTTTCTCAAACTGTAAAAATGAAAAAATAAAAAGCATAAATATTTAAAGCAATTGTTTCATTCAGGTATCAAACATCAGTGAGTTCAAGTTCAGGTGCCAAAGCAACTTCAAGGCACAGCACCCCTGGAGCAACAAAACCAGAAGTAAGGTGTTTTTAGATGTGACTAAATCCCATGCACACTTTCTCTGAACTGTTTTCATGTTTTTTGGGTTTTTTTTAGAGCACACCGTCTCCCCAACCAAGCAGGGAGACCAGCTTGGAGTTTCTGCTGAGGAGAAACGAGGAGAGAAAACAAAGTGGAGCCCAGCCCAGTTTGACCCGCAGTAAATCCGTGGGAAGCCTTCAAAACAGCAGCGGCTCTATAGAGGCCCTGAAGGCTGTGTTTGAACCCAAGGGAGCTGCAAAAACCAAAGCAAGGAGCAGCTTCCCTCCTGCGAGCGCCACGCCGAACGGCATGGCAGAGATGCCAGTGGTGATGAACGGAGAGGCCGAGGACACGCTGAGCCCTGCGGAGGGGAAGAAGCTACTCACTGAAAACCACATCAAATACGAACATCATGAGAATCAAAAGGTAAAATAAATCCTCTTATTTATCTTTTTTTTACATTATCTAAAATTTTGAAGAAACTATTTGTGGCATTTTTTATTAAACCCACAAGATACACATGCGTAACCCTTCCGTTCTCCTTAGCTTGTTTACATTAAAAGTGGGGTCATCTGGACACCACAGGACAGTGCGCTGAACTTTTTTTTTTCACTGATTTCGGAGTTTCACTAATGTCCATGGCAGACATAAAATCCTGTCCCCCTTCGTCCACATTTGTCATGGAATAAATCGCATAGCAATATGTGGTTGGAGCCATCTGGACCCCAAGGAGAGCGGAAGGGGTTACTTGAGTAACACTCGCTGTAAAGTTTTGACTAGATTTTCGACTAAGTCAAAACATTTTAGTTTTAGGATCAAATGAGATGTTTCTGTCTGACCTCAACAGCTCAGAGCTATTTAGGTCAGGGCCACCACATGCTTAAGGCCTAACATTCAAAAACTTTAGCTCAGCCTTTGATCAAAGCTGAAGAAAACTTCAACTCTGTTCATCTAATTCATTTAGACCAGGGGTCTGCAACGTTCCGCCCTTAACAGAGCCATTCGAGTCGATTCCTCACAGATGACAACCCAGTGGGAGCCACAAAGTCTAAACTCACCCTTTAAAAAATAGGACATTTATTTCTATTTATTTTATTGTTATAATGATAGATGTAAATGCTTTTTTTTGCATAAATAAAACATACATATTTTAAAAAAATATTATTTTTTTATTAACTTTTTATGGAGGTTCACAACTTCCTTTCAAAATAGAAGACACCTTATCTCACAAAGGATCAGTATAGTTAAAAAAAAAAAGGTTTATTTTACTTTTTGTGGAGGATTTCCAACAAAAATTTGGAAATCAAAACTAAATCAAAACTATTGAGGTGACCCTTCCCATATTTTACAAACTGTGAGGTGCACCTAAAAACTTTTAATTTGTTCAAATATAGAAAATCTGCTTTATAATACAGTGTGCCTAAGTTCTGGCCATGACTACTGACCTCAACTTTTGCTTTTGTGTTGTAAACGCTCAAAAATCAGTCAAAATTTAGTAGCTGAACTTGTGATTCACTTACTTACTTTTTAAAATGAAAACATTTCATTTTTTTTTAACCACAGAGCCACATATGGCTCCAGGGCTGGAAGTTGCAGATCCCTAATTTAGACCATTGTGGTTTTTAATTTTTCTAATTTGGTCAACAGTAAAAAAAATGTTGTCTTGTTAGTGTTTTTTTTTGTTTGTTTTTTTGCACAAATGTGGCTTTTAGTTTAAAATCAAAGCTCCAAAAAACCAAATGTAATGATTTTTACCAAAGCACCAAAATACAGCCTTACATGGAGAGTCTGGTGTTTTTGTCTGCTAAGCAACAGCAGCTGTTTGTCATCTTTCTGCTCAGGTGGGGAGTCAGATCCAGGCCGAGAAGAGGAGGACCGTAGGGGGGATTGATTTTGAAAAGATGGCAGCTTCTCAAGCTGGTGAGTTTGACACTTTCTTAGATCAGCGGCATTCATTAAAGCCTGCTTTATAAGGTAGCTCCAGCAGAGAAAAGCTGGGAAATGAACTAAAAGAAATTGCATGAGGTTTTTTTTTTGGTTTTTTTGTTGAAAGTGTGCATCTTTACTGATGAAAAAGAAAATATGTTTTTTGAATCAGATTGGATGTAAAATGATCAACAGCTTGGTCATAAAGTGAATAAAAGTGAGATTTTCCCATTCACAAATTTAGGTCAGAGAAACCAAACAAAAACTGCAGAAAAGCTCTAAAGGAGGAAGTAATGCGTCTAAACATGACCGTCTTTAACTATTCAGCACTACATCATTTAAAACCACGAAAAGAAGCCGGATCCGTGCAGCTTCTCATGAATGAAAGCGGCAGACGGAACATGAGAGAGCCGGGTGACTGTGCACAGAGCTGTGATTGACTCAGCCTGGTGTGGAAGGCCACTCCAGAGCGGGACAGAAATAGCTGCCATGCTACAATCCCTGAAAAAAAAAGGAGGCCGGGAGGGGAGGGGGTTAAAGGGTCAGCTGTCTCTGGGGCACCGATGAGGCAGAAAGACGGAGGAGCCAAGACGCACAGAGGGAAGCACACAAACGGAAAAAAATCGGACTTGTTTCACCAGAACCTCAAAATGCAGGGAGGAGGAGGAGATCGGGAATAATTCATCTTCAGTGAGTAGAGATTTGCATTTTGAATGAGGTCGTGTAAGAGACTGCATTTATTCATGAAAGCCCGCATACTCTCTTAAACCTACAGTGTTTTTGAACAAAATGCAGTGTAAATGTTTAATTTACATTGACAGTTTCTAAAGATGAACAAAAAGTTCTTTTAAACATTTTTCTCTGATGGCGTCAGAATTAAACTCAGGTGTGCCTCCTTCAAATTGCTGTAATTTCTTTCTTATTTACAACAGTTTAATGCCTTTAATTATGCAAAAAATGTGAAGATGCTTGTCTGTTTACCTTGGCAGCTCTTTGCTTAGTCAACTGTAGCTGCAGGGACTTGTGTGCTCTTTAATTGTCAGTATGTGTCAGTGGAGTCGGGTATCTTTCCTGCTGCTTCACAAGCGCACATTTATAACTCAGCCACATGACAGCTGTTAAAAAGCACCTCAGGACGCGCTATTACTAGAAATGCAAATTGATACCTACGCACAAAAGGTTTAGTGACGAGGATCTAAGACTTTAACAAAAACGTTCCCTCTAAAGCCTTCAAACTGTTTATTGAAACGATTCCCCAGCTTGTAAAGAGAGTGACTTAAAAAGTATATAAGGTGTTTAAAATATTTAAAGTGATGCAGTACAAGAGCAGAAACTACTTTATTTTGCTAAACTCCTATTAACTGAATTGTGTTCTCAATCTGTTGGCTTTGCAGAGGAGAAGAGAAAGTTGTTTGCGGAGCAGAGAGACAACGCCGTCGTCCATTCCAAGGACGTTGTGTCTGTCTCAGTCAGAGCCATTTCTGCACTTTACATGTCTAAAGTGGCAACTCAGGACTCGGCACGCAAACTTTCCAAACCGGTAATCATTTTTTTTCTGTTTTCATTTTGCAAAGATTCATAATTAACGGTGATTTTTTATTTTTATAGCTAATAAATGTGATTAAAACAATTTAATCAATGGCATTTTTTTTCAAATTCCACAATATAAATATACCTAAAAATTAAAAATGAATGATGTTTTAGAAAACGTAATGCAATGATCCGTAAAGCCTCCTAAATGAGCCGCAGATGACTCGCCATGAATCAAACTTAGCAATGACAAGGGAAAAATGCGGCCTCATTTAGGATCACGCGTCATGTGAATATTACAAAAATGACGACGACAGGAAGTGTATGAGATCTAATGGAGCGTCTTTCCGGTAATTTAAGTTTAATGTGAATTTAATTTGAAGTGCGGATTAAAAAAAAAAAAAGATCCAGAAATTCTTGCAGAAGTGCATCAGAGGAAGTTATTCCAGGAGGAATTAACCGTCTGATGCAAGTTTAAGAAATTTGATGAAATTTCAATGTATTAAAGTGGGTTAAAAATGTGAATGAATGATTAAGAAAATGATAAAGATAATCAATAAATAAACAAAAAATATGTGAATGGATGAATTACTCTTAAATTTCCACTGAAATTTCATTGAATCACATTATGTATTATGATGAGACATAAATGTCAGTCAGTAGTTGCTGCAGAGGCACTTAAAACATGATAAAATAAGCTATAAACAAGCTAAAACCACTGTGGTCTTTGCAGGAACAGCAACAAGCATTTTCATCTGGAAAAAAAACCAAACTAACCAAGGTGAGGCAATGTGCTCCTGGATTGTTTGCATGAAGATGTTATTATTGGTTTGCATTGTCGCATACGTGTCTAACAAATAAGTGCAACTTAAGTGCATTTAAAGACTAAAACAGACTAAACTGTCAACCGTCACAACTAAAAGCTGCTATGAAGTTGAGGTCATCTTAAGGAGTTCAGCTAACCCATGGATTGTGGAAGTCGTCAGGCATGTTTTGGCTCTTGTAAGTGTGTCAACTCTGGAGCATGTTTTTTTTGGGATGGTCAAGAGAAAAAAAAAAACACTAAAAGTAATGTTTTATTCCTCTAAGATGGAAGAAGACTCCCACCACACAGAGGTGGAGGACCTTCCCGGGACATCCTCTCAACCTTTAGTGCCGTCCCAACTTTCCAGGGAAACATTGTACAAACAACGACAGAAATGTGAGCTGAGGAGGCTCCTGAAACACACTCACCCAGAGCTGACGATGCTTGACGATTTTGTGGATGAGGAGTTAGCTGAGGTTTGGAGCTCGGAGGAGGTGGCAGCTGGTGAAACCGGATATGAGGGAGAGGTCCTTTCAAGACGCCTGATATTTGAGAACCGAACACTCGGTGACAACGCACTTCCTTCCACCCTTAAGATCCAGACGGCTCAGGAAGAGGTGGAAAGATATGATTTGAACAAAACCATTTTAGAGCCTCAAACTGAGAGAATCCTGGAAGATAATACATTGTTTAATGCAAATCTAGGCCTAAAAAAAGACAGTGAGGAAGAGTTGAAAAGAATAGACGTTCAAGCCGCTAGAAGGATATTTGAGAATCAGTCCCAAAGTACATCTAGGCCAAACCAAGATGGCTCTCAGGGGAAAGTTTCTATGTTTGGAGACGAGGGAAGTATACTTGAAAAACAAAACAAGCCGTCTGAACGCAAAGAGAAGGAACACAGTGGCGACAAAAGTAGCACCAACAACGTGGAAGAACAGCTTCAGGTGTCGCGTAATGAAGGAGTCGCTCAAACAAGTGGCCTCTATAGCAGTGAAGTGGTGTGTAGTGGTGAAACACTCACCGAGGAAGAGAGTCTTTCTGATTCGGGAGGCCATGGGAAGACGATAAAAACAAGTGCTGCTCTTTTTTTAAACAACCCATTCATCTCAGGAAACGTTGAACAGGAGAAATCCTTTGATTCAGAAAGTCAGAATCACCAGAGCGTCAGAGCGGAAGACGGGCTGACCGTCAATGTCAAGAACAGAACCAGTCTGTTTGAATCTATGCCGTTTGACAAGATCAGACACCAAAACAGGGAGGAAGTTGAGACGCGAGTGGAGAACATTAAAGAAACTTTGAGTTTCCTTTACCATGTGAAAGCAATACACTCATCTGGAGCCATTATCGAGGTAAATGAAACAATGAAAGCTAAAAGAGCTCAATTCCTACTATCAGACAGTGGACCTAAGATCGACTATGATGACGTGACAGAAGGTGGTGCCCAAAACCTCATCCTTCAACTGCTTCCCCGAACTAACCTAAAGCCTCAGATTACTTACCTAAAGGAGAATAGTGAGGGACGCATGCAGGCCGTGGCGGTGGATGTTCCTCACCATCAGCATCAGTTCTCTGCAAACAGAGACACCGAGTTCAAAACTGCCAACGTGCTTCAGCTTGTCGAGGACATCCTCAATCAAGACAACTCTCTGAGGAAAGGTTTAATCATTCAGGAAGATGCAAGCAACTTTACTGAAGTTATTCTTTACTCCCTCTACAAATACTTTGATGAGCAAGACGTGAAGAGTTACAGCCCCCCACAAACGTCAGACAAGGAGACCGTGGAAACCATCGATGCCTCCCTTAAAGGTCAGCAAATCTGTGCTGAGTTAGACATGCATGGAGTAAAGGGGAATGTAAAACTGTTCAAGGATTGCATCGAAAAGGGCGACTTTGAGTATTTGAAAACTCTTCAGGCTGGGTCTGATGTTCAGGAAGAGGAATGTTCTGAAAACCAGAAACTAGCAGGACACGAAGGAGATCAGGCTGATGAAAGTAACACAGAATGGGTCCCAGTGGATATCGAGAGACTAAAAAGCATGTTTTCTAAAGACAAAACCAATATTCAGGATGCTCAGATTTCATCTGCCCATGTTTCTAATGGTTCATTTGCAAAAAGTCAATCTACAGAAAACAATCGCAGAGAAGTCTCCTGTCTAGAGGTAAAAAAGGAGTGTGGAAGCCTTACACAAGAAGATACTTTTTGCTCAGTTGTGCCACAGTTAGGAGAGCAGGTTGATATCAACCATGCTGCATTAACTGCAGAATTAGATACCGCCCACCAGGTTTCCACTCTCCAAAATGCCATTCATGACCTCCAACAGGCAACAATTGAGGCCAAATTGTTATATCAGTCACTCCAAGAAACACAAAAAATCCCATTAGAGGGATTCTCTGATAAAGCAGATGTAGAACCTTTAGGCTATTTACCTCAAGATGAAGGGCAAAAAGTGGAGTCATGCACAGAAGTAGTCTCACACGAATTCTTAGCAGCATCGAAGATTATCCCACAACAGGATGAAGTGACAGAGACGGACCGCAAAGACCAAAAGTCTGAGAAAGGGCAAATGTGTGATGCTAGAAACAAAAAGGATCAAGATGACGACATGATCCTGAAACAAGAGGATCAAGCTGGTATGACCTCAGTGAGCACCTCACAAGTGTCACCCGCGATGGACGAGGAACAGGAAGCTGTTCTTCAGGGAAAAATGCAAGCAGCATTGGAATCCTTGGAAAGGTCCAACATCAACGTCACAAGAGGAGATTTTAGAGCAGCCATGATTTACAGAAACTCTCACAAACCGAGTCAAGGAAACCCACAAAAACTAGAAAATGAAGAAGTTGTGACGGATTCTAAATCAGCTCAAGCACCATTAAAGCAAGAAGCGTTAGTAGAAAACTCCCCACGTAAACCTGAAAACAAAACTCAAGGACAAACAGATGCCGCCTCAAGGAAATCTAAAAAATGTTCTGGTCCAAAACCAGCCATCCCACCCAAACCTGAACACTTTAAGCAGAATCAGCCAACTACCCAAAAGAAGTCTGAACAAACCCAAAACAAAAAAACAAGAAACAAAAAACCAACATCCCAATCTTCGAAACCACCACAGGTGTCCATTTTAGATGAAAATAAACAAAGTAGATCAAATGACACATCAAAGGAACATCAAAGACATGAGGTTTTCAGTGAACATGTGATGTTTCAGCAAACCAAAAGAGATCCAGTTCAAAGTTCAGCTATAACTTCAGAAAGCAATCAAACAGATAATACTATCACAACCAGGCAATCAGAGATGAATCCTGCAGTGGAAAAGCATAGCTCCCAGAATGCAACGGGAAAAGATAACAGGAATAAAACTGATAAAAACCAAACAGATTTAAAGGAGGCAAGTCAAGATTCGGGTGGGAAAAAGGACTTTTCTCTGAAGATGGCTCCACCGAAACCCAAAAGACTCAAAATTTTCCAGACTGAAGACAAAGTTGACAATGACTCAAAGTTAGCGCAAACTAATGTGGACCCATCGTCCGACGCGTGTAGACTGATAGAAATAAAGAAAGGCGAGCAAGAGATGGAGGTGAAACAAGAAGGCAAAGTTGAAATGAGAGAAAAGGCAGAACAAATCCAATCTGAGGAGGACTGCCGTGAAAGGCTGGATGAGATCGTGAGAGGGAACATAACGGCCGCCATGGAGATTTTTGACAACTTGCAAAAGCAGGAGCAGCTGCAGAGCATTCTCAGTCGGGTTGAAGAAATAGAGAAGGACACGAGCGAGGTCGATGTCAGGGCCCTGAGGAGGGCCTTCGAGAGCGTCCCTGACTGGGTTGTGAGGCCTGACAAGAGAAAAGAAAAAAACAGAGAAGCAGAGAACAAGGACAAAAGGCCCGCCGTGCCACGAGAGAAAACTGACAGCTCCTCCTCAATGGCGCATGTTTACGGCGATCTTGAGCGAGCCAGTGCGGAAATCATGAATCTGAAAGAGCAGACGATAGCGAGACTTTTGGACATAGAAGATGCTATCAGGAAGGCGCTTTACTCAGTGTCTACGCTGAAATCTGACTCCGATATTGCCAGTTTGTCTTTTCTTTTAAAGGAATCTTTTGGGCAAAAAGCATCTCCTGCTGGCAGGATGGGGTCACATGGAGCAAATGAAAGTTACAACACCAGAGAAATTCCAGTTGCTACAGAAACATCCTCTGGATCCAATCAACAAAGCCCTCCATCTACACCTTCACCCATTGCTATTCAGTCACAAGAAACCAGACTGTGCCCCACCTGTCAGCAGAACTCAAAAGAGGAGAAATTTCGGACAACAAAGACGTTAATATGCAACAGTCCCGCACAAGACAGAAGAATAAACAGCAGTAAAAATGGGAAAAATCCAGACTCTCCAACCTCTAATCGAGAGGTCAGCGTTCTGGAAGTGCAAACTGACTGTGACGGGAACGGCCTCGCTTCAAACTCGAATCACGAAAAGACAGGGAACCACTTTTACTCCTCAAAAACTGTCATGGCTACTCAGCCGGAACCTATAAAATCCACAAGTCAGGAAGTTTTCAGTCCATCCACACACCAAGTTTCCACCTATCCTGAAGTTCAGCTGCCAATCAACCAGATCAGTACCTTCAAACACAAGTGACGACTTACACCTGCAGAATTTTGCCATATTTATACAGTACTTGAGTGTGTAATAAACTTCTACTCGTGTATTATTTGTCTGTGTTATGTAACATCTCCCACATTTTTTAGTAGAGTCTCCTTAATTGTAGTTTTTAAAAATATAACTCAAAATCTATTTTTATTTATATTTGATTCATGCTTTTTCCTGGTTAAAAAAATACATATTTTTCCCGTTTCATCTTTGTCTTATTCTTCTCCTTATCAGTTCCAATCGGCCTCTCATGAGATGTGCTCTGCCTGTCAGAAGCCAGTTTATCAGATGGAAAAAATCACCGCGGACAAATACATTTTCCACAAAATCTGCTTCTGCTGTAAAAAAATGCAAGAAAAAACTAAGGTGGGAGGAAAAGATATTTTCACACAAATCAGTTAAATTTAAGATTCTATAAATGTGTAATGATTTAGATGCTGCTTAATTATTTAATTAAGGCCTTCATGATTTGTTTTTGACCTAAATAATGATATAGTGATTTAAACAAATGTGAGTACAAAAATAACAACTTAGTCAAAATGAAATTACAACCACTCAATCAAAAATATAATGTACAATTAAACTTTTTTTTAACTTGAATGTGAGAATCATTTCAATGTTTTAAACAACTTTCTCATGATGTTATTCTGCTCGTCTTCAAACAAATCCTTCATAAAACTATTTGAACTACAGAAATTATACATCGAACAGAGTATTTTTAGCATTTTATTTAAAAATTTTGTAGCTGAAAACATCCAGAAATAATAATGTATAAATTATTAATAGAATGTGCTGGTTCATAAAACACTTTTAAGTAATAGTGTTGAAAATTATCAATTTAATTACACAAAAAGTTTAACTTACACAGAAAGTACCATGAGAGATAAAAGGAGGTTCATTTTTTTGCTGTTAAGCATTAAATACTTGCATCCATTGTTGGCTTTTATAGTTTACTTGTGGTTAAATTCAGTATTGTTGATCTGGAATTAGTCAGAATTTCATGTGTTTTTATATGACAATTACAATTCTCAAAGTCACCAGACCATCATGAGTGTAAACAGATTAATTCCCAACAGTATTTTAAATAAATAATAAAAGTCCATTTTCCAAATATAAATTTCTTTTTTTAACGTTGTAGGTGAAAAATTCTGCTTCCTCCAACTATAAACTACTATTTCACCTATACAATGTGAATCCTTTAGTATCAGTATAGGATGACACAACATGGACGCTTTTCTTAGGAACAGTTACCCTTTAATTAAGCTAAAATGTTCCCTGCTGAGCTTGCAGGTTCATATTGTTAATAGACAGCTCACATATCCTCTGAAAACACTGATTTATAACTTAAAGGAACAGTAAGGTGTTATTTGCATGTCCTCATGATATTTTCTTCTGAAATTCTCCTAAAAATGCATTTTAATGGAAGTTTATCAGGTGTTTTCAGTCATTAACTTCTAAAAAATTTTAATAATAATTTAACAAACTGATGCATAACTTCTTTAATCAAAGTCAAACAAAAAGTGTGTGGATATGGCTTAAAAAAACAACACCTCTGCCTTAAAAACTATTATCCAAAAACCAAATTTGCATCGTGTTTAATCAATTTATTGACTTCCTGATTAATAATGAAAGTTTTTGAGGAATGTGATACCTCAAATCAACTTAAAAATCTGAAATTTGTGGTTCTTTCCAAATAAAGTGTTTCTGACAGTGTGCTCATTTGTAGCATGTACAGTTTCGCTCCCTTAAATGGAGAATTCTACTGCATTTTTCACTACCAACAACTGTTCAAAGAAAAGGGGAATTACGATGAAGGCTTCGGACACACTCAGCACAAAAACCGCTGGATTTTGAGGAATGGCGCCACCGGAATGACTGATGAATCCGACGCATAGAAAGGTGAGTACGGTGGATGAGGCAACACTATTGTAATCTTCCTCTTTATATGTGACTGCATGTTGTGCTTCATTCAGCAGATGAGGTGATTGGGACCAGGAAGGAGCCCGCACCGTCCAGCCTGTCAAATTACTAATTTTGCTTTTTATACTGACTGATCATTAATGTTCCGCTATTTCACTGCAGCTGAGTCTCAAGAATTCCTAAGAACTACAAATGTATGCAGATGTTTACACATTTAATCTTCGGGTTTTGTACACTTTATCAAATTAAAATCACACTTTTGTTGGTTTCAACATCATATTACTGTAGCAACTCTAAATAAAGGTTTTTTGAGGTTTAGTTTTAAAAAATATATAATAATCTGAAAATAATTGTTTAAGAGTTTTTTTTCTTTTAGTGTCGTTTTGATTATTATTACAATTTTTAAATAAATCTGAAAGTGTGAAAACTTGACTGATGACTTAATAAATAAATAAGGAATTTGACCAAATAGTTTTTTTTTTTGTCCAATCTGTTTTATATTCAGTCAGGAAAGAAATTATATTATTTTCAGAATAAATGAAGTTAGAAAAGTTCTATTTTATACAACTTCCATTTACGCAACTTTAATGAACATTTGTGGAGACATCTTACGATTTTGTCACAACTAAACACAAAAAAATGGTAACTGGTAACAACTGCCCTTACAGGTGGATACAGGCTCTTTAAGGGGGGAGTAAAATGTAAAAGCCTGTGCAAAAAAAAAATTGAAGTTGTAGAGCACATAGTGAGCCTTTTTTTCTACCATGTCACAGTGAACATTTAAAGCTAAAGTAGGTGAGATGCACACCTTACCAAAGACTCGAGTCCACGACAGCATCACCCGTCCGTCTCAAGTGTGTGCTACTTCCATAAACCTTATAAATACTTCAAAATACACTAATATCACATGACAATTGTGTGTTCCAGTTTCATGACAAGCTGCGCTCCCATAAGTCTTGTAAGTCCCTCCATGGACCCAGACAACCCAAAAACCCACAGCACCAGGGCAGGTTAACCCCACATCGGTGCATGTGGGGAAAGCCTTACTTTTTGTTGCAAACCCGGATACATTTTATTGTACACAGATCTCCATAGCTCATATCCATGTTTATTTTTACAATAAAAGACAAATATTCTCATTTTTAGATTTAGAATAGAAAAGAATAAAACTCAAAAAAGGGGGAGTTACTTTGTTACCATAGCTTTATTGATCACAGCAGATAAATACATAAAACAACAAAAATCACTTAAAATATGAATGACAACAATAAATATTATCTATGAGGCGCTGTAGAGTCTAAAAGCTTTCTGGAGGACAGATCTGCAAAAGCGCTCCTTCCTGCAGCGAGGTGTTAAAAGTCCGACACATTCTCACTCCCAACTCATCATACATGGACGAATGTTCTGGGCCCCCTCCGTGATACCTTTTGACGTTTTCAATGACCATGACTTGTCGTTTGTTGACGTGCTGGATGTTCCCATTAAATTAGGGTTCTCCAACCTCCAGGCTGTGAACTGGTACCAGACAGAAAAAAAAAATGCATAAACTAATCAAGGGTCCCCAACTAACCCGTTACCACATCAAGTACTGCTTCCTGAGTGTTTGGGACCCGTGATTTAATAAGACCTTCCAGCACGTCAAAGAACAACTAGTTGGGGACACAAAAAATGTCAAAAAGTGATGCAGAAGGAGTCGAAATCAGAAAAGTTGGAGATGAGAAAGTCTCCTCAGTGCATCCATGGTTTCATGCAGAAGACGATGATGAAGAGGATTGTCCATGATGGAATTCCAGTTTCCAGAACATCCTCCTCTCACCCACCACAGCCTCTAGAACATTCCAGAATAGAACCGGATCTCAGTCTGCACCAGTTTGTTGATGCTCTTCAAGAAGCTAACTCTAAAGAAGAAGAAAGACGCTATCATACAAAAAATTCTTCAAGAGTCCAGCAAACTCAGAGGGACCTCTGGAGTATCTCCGCTCTCCTCTATGGTATGGCATCTTGTTGTTGCCAAGCAATGACAGCTGTAAACGAGACACTCAGGGACCCAGAAGAGGTGAAAAACTGTCCAAAAAGGAGCAGCAGGCATGCCACTGCACTCATTGCATATTTAAAAAAGTACATGCCTACCTAGAATAGATTAATAATAATAGAACAACTAAAAAAAAAAAAAAACAAATAGCTATCACAAAGCTATGATAACTGGCAGCATACTGGTAAAAAAACAAAAAAAACAAGTGTCTCCAGACTGTTGGTTAACGCTCATGTTTAACTTTGTGGCTCCAATTCAATCAAACAAATATTTGTGTTGTAAAACAGGTTATGAGGGCTGTGCTAATGTAATTTAGTAGTTTGTTTTTTATTAAAAGAAGGAGCATTAACCTTTTGTACATGATTGTACCTTGGCAGTCTGTTTACACTTTGACAAGTCATAAAGCCCAGTGATTGCTCGTTTAAACATTAACTCAGCAGGATGAGAGTTAAATGCAGAGTCAGTGATCGAACTTCACTTGGAATCAAATCCGTGGAGACAATCAGCTGCTCAACATGAGTAAATTTGAGCAAATCCTGAAGGAGATCGGAGCGTTTGGTTTGTTTCAGAAGCGTCTGGTGGCTGCGCTCTGCATCCCCAGCGTGTTCGTGGCGTTTGATGTCATCTGCCAGGTGTTCACTGGCATGAACTTTCCTCACCACTGTAACACCGACTGGATCTTGGAGGGTGGACACAACCTGACCGATGAGAGACAAAGAAATCTTACAATCCCTGTGAACAATGAGGGGAAGTTTGAAAGTTGTAGCATGTTCACACCTGTAGACGTGGATCTAGAAATCATTGAGAAGTATGGACTCAACAGCACGACGAGCTGCATTAATGGAACAGATTTTGAGGCACCAAAAGGCAGCTCCAGTATTGTGACAGAGGTAAGAGAAACTAGTTTGTAAATTAAGAAAAATGTTGATCACTTTAAAAGTTTTTTCTAAATATATATTTTTAAAGACTGTACTCTGTAGAATTTGCTTTAAAATGGAAATGACTACAATGCTTTTTTAAAAAAAAACCTCAGAGCGCTCACTTTTGCCTTTAAAAAATGTTAACTGTATAGCTCACCAAAAACAGTCAGACTGCACTTCTGCTCAGCTGTAAGCCACTTATAGCTCAAAAGTAAGACTTGAATATCTCTGCTGTGTTACAGGTGATGTTCTGATGTCAATTGTTCGTCGCTGGAATCAGAAGGTTGTGTAACAGTTCATTTTGTAACAATCGATTTTAAGATTGTCATAATCATCATAAGATTTGTGATTGTCGATCTGATTTCACACTCGATCTTGGTTTGTTTTGAACAACCTAACATCAATCCAGGACATCTTTAGCCGAATATTCAACAAATCGGATTTAGGGATAAATACCTGGGGCTGAACATTACAGGTGGGAATCTCAGTTACCTCAGGATTCAATGCGGGAGGCAACGATTCAATTATGAAACAATTATCAATGCATCCAAGATCTATTTTTTTTTTTTTAATCTTTACTCTCTTTACTACAAGACACTAAACTAATATGACTTATTTTTCTCCTCCAAAGTTAACTTTTAAGTAAAAACAAGATCAGTAACCTTGCTTAACTTATATTGAGAACATCAAAATTCTGATATGAAAAATGTTTCATTTGATAATCAAAAATCTTTCACAGCATCAAAATGAATATAATTCCCTGAACTCAACAGCCTTAAATAAGATAATGTTATGTTTTATCATTAGACCAGCTTTAATGAGACGCTCTCTAACTCAGGTCAAACTAAATAAATAGTGTCTAGCTAGTCACACACTGAAGATTTGTGGTAATCCCTTCAGATTTAATTTTGGTGTGACATACCTTACACATGATGTGACTTCTATCCAATCGACCCTCAACACTCTGAAAGCCAAAATGCTCCAAACGGTCACTTCAAGTGAAGTCGGGGCCGGTCGGACGACGAGATCTGGAAGGTCAGACATGTTTGTGTGCTCTTCATAAATGTCAGCGTGAAAAACACTTTGTTTAGTTCTGCTTTCTTACTTTGACTTTAAGTCATAAATGTTTAAAACGATTCAGAATGCATTATGGACCATAATCGAAGCATCTAAAAATCGATTCCCCCCACCACTACTGCACAGCTCAGGTAAAGTTTTCCAGATTCCTTGTGTTTTTTGCAAGATAATCAAGTGTAAATAAACAAACAAACAAGAATTGACATTTTAGTCGAATAGAGTTCAACCCACTTTTTGGTTTTCCACATCAATATAATACTAACGGAACATTATTCAATTATATCTGTTGTCTGCTGTGATGGTCGTTTTTAAACCCAACGTGTCTCAATCCTAAAGATATTTTCCAAGATTGAAACCAATTTATAACAGTATGAGTTAATTCCATTAATAACTTGCCTCAGACAGATCAATCTGGTTGGATCGTAGGAATATAAATCAATGAATCGTTACACCCCTATTAAAAATACATTTTTCCTCTCATATTAGCAGACAAACTAAATCCACAAACAGCTCCCATAAATCTTTTTAAACTCCAGGCTTTTAGGTGATATAATATGAGACAGAAGTTGTATTTTCTCCTGCTGTCAGTTTAATCTAGTGTGTGAGAGGAGCAGCTTTATTGAGGCTTCACAGTCCATCTACATGGCTGGTCTTCTAGTTGGGGCATTTATCCTGGGGCAGATGGCTGACAGGTAAAGAAAAAAAACACATTTTTAACAGTAAAAGACAAATGCGTTTTATGCCTTTTAAACATTGTTGCTTAGTGAAATTTGTTTTTTGTCAATGTGTAGGTTTGGCCGGCGCTTTGTGGTGCTGCTTTCTCTCCTCATGCTGCTGGTGTTCGGTGTAGGCTGCGGTTTTGCACCTGATATTTACGTATACATCGTGCTCAAGTTTTTTTGCGGCGTTGCCATTTCTGGGATTGTGGTCAATGCTTTTGTCATAGGTGAGTAACTTAGTCCCAGTGCTACAGTTAGTAATGAGATTATTGCAAGTGTGCTTGCAGTCTTATACGCCAGCAAACATTCACATTTGGAGGAAACAATTCTTCTTTAACTACCTGAAACAAGAATGTTTTGTACTGACATCATCTTTCTGGTTGGTTGACTCCCCAAAGAATGATGTGCTTTGTTTTTTTTTCCATGGGTTTACTGTCTAAAGGTCGGATCCACTCTGCTATGCAGTCATTAAAACGAGTATAACAACTGCTGTAAAGTAAAAAATGCATTAATCTGTACTGTAAAGACAGTGGGGCTGGGGAACAGGACAGTCATCATTACTGCTGCTGCAAATCATGACATGAGACTTGAACAGTTCAAGTGAATCTGGCAACAGAAAAAACATTTGCCACCCAAAAATTAATAAACAGAAGACTTTCCCCCTGCCGGAGACGTCCGCATCAAAACATTGTTTTAAGCTTTTTGTCACGTTTCTTCTCTTAACCCTCTTGCAGTTTTCTCTCTGTGGAACTATCTGTCACAGAGAAAAAACACAGCATTTCGTCAGGTCTGATCAGCTGATTCACAGAGGAAAAACACGGCACAAATTTTTCTCCAGAGGTAATCGGGTGTCGTTATACAAATTTGAACACTTGTTAATATTGACTTGAAAGACATAAAGTGTTCTCTGTCCCATTTGAAGCTTATTTTTCACACTAAACTGCTAGATAGTTTACATCCAAATACTTAAAAACTCTGAAAAGATTTTAAAATATCATTTTGAAAGGGTTTCCTAAATTTTAGGAAATATCCGCTTAAGCAAACGGCTACAGTTATGATTTCCGATTCCGGCTAAAGATCTATTTTGGCGCCATCTTTCGTGTGATCAGAGACCCCTCAAATGGTTTGAGCCATCATGAAATTCAACTGTAATACCTCGTTTCAACCAGTAGGGGTCAGCATACATTTGACTATATTTTTAAGAATTAAACAAGTTCATTTAAATTTGTCATAAATTTGGCAATGACCAACAGACAGCACTTTTAAAGCCCCTTTAAAGAGGTCAACAGACAAAACAAGTTGATTACCCTTTAAATTATGTTTTTACTGTTTTTGTTTAAATAGGAGGAGAATGGAGCGATTCCTCAAAGTTTGCCCTCTGCACCATCATCTGCCATTCTTTTACTCCTGTTGGGCTGATCATATTATCGGGTCTTGCCTATTTAATTCACAACTGGAGAATCCTGCAGATTGTGCTCTTCAGCCCTCTGGTCCTAGTCCTCCCCATCTTCTATTGGTCAGCAGCTGCTCCCGACACAAACATGCTTCTAAAATAAAATAAGATGAAATGTACCTTTTGATTGTGGGGTTCTCTGTCAACCAGGGTCCTTCCGGAGTCAGCTCGCTGGCTCATCACTCAGGGAAAGAAGGAGGAGGCCATAAAAGCAGTACGGAGAGCTGCCAAAGTGAACAAAAGGAAAGTACCAGAAGATCTGCTAGACAAAGTGAGCTGCATCCTACAGACTGACAAACTCTAAAAACTGTTTGGATTTATATTATAACAACACTTGACTTTATTAGCTGGAGGACGAGGTGACGGCCAAAAAAGGAGCCATGCTGGACATCTTCAGAATATCATATCTGAGGAAGCGAGCGGTCATCATGAGCACCGTTTGGTGGGTGTGTTTGTACCAGGGGTTTGCAACTTGACATGTGCCTCTTTTACCCTTTTAGGAACATATTTTTTTAGCAATATACGCACATTAATTAAGCGAAACAGAGCAGTCAAATGTTTCAAACTTTATTCAACTCATTCCCAAACAAGTAAATAAGTCTCAGCCTGTCAGGATCCTGACTACGGTAGCCGTAGTGGTCCAAAAAATCCATCAAGCGGTCCAGCTTTGACATAGATCAAAGCTGTAACAAAACCTTTTGACGGATTTTTCAGCACTGAAAAGATAAACAATTTCAGCACATCCATAATTTGTACTTAAAGCGTGCAGGATTTTAAGGTGGACTGTATATTTTTGAAAATAACTGGTTTTAAGTGTGCCTTAAAGTTTACAAAATACCATGGTTAATTGTAATTTGATTAGGTTTGTTGGGTTAACACATTTATAGCAAAGAAACTGTCAAAAGTTATAAACTATTTCATATTTCTCTTTATGTTTTTTACATAACAAAAACACAAAACTTCATTTATTTTTATCATGAAAGTAAAAATATGAATAAAAATTAGTGCCAAACTGTTCTTAAGGGTGAAATAAGATTTTATGGCTTCTACTGTAACCTTTCAGTGTTGAAAGTTGCAGCCCCCTGGGTTGTAAACCACATTTCCAGCATTTCTTATTTCTAAAGATGTCCCCAACATTCAACAGGTTTGCAACTAGCCTCATGTACTACGGACTGAGCCTGAACGTAGGAAACTTTGGTCTGGATATTTACCTAACACAATTCATTTTTGGCTTGGTGGAATTTCCTGCACGCATCGGCATTTTGCCGCTTCTCCAGCGCTTCGGGAGAAAAATCTGTCAAGGGGGCGTGCTGCTGTTTGGAGGCTTAGCTTGTCTTGGGATTCTTCTTGTACCAAGAGGTATTTCTCACTGTCTAAATGTACTTTTCTTTCATAAACCCAAACAAAAATCCCCCTTTTTTTTTTCCTTTGTTCCATCAGATCTTCCTATCGTGGCAACAGTCATAGCTGTTTTGGGGAAATTCGCCGCAACGGCTAGTTTTGCCACCGTTTATGTTTATACTGCAGAGCTGTACCCCACTATTTTAAGGTAAACTGGGAAACCTAAATTTGAATTTAAGAATAATTTCTGAGGTTGTAAATGTTTCTGTTCTTAGGCAGAACGGCGTTGGTCTGAACTCCATGTGTGCTCGTGTGGCGGGAATCCTCGCTCCACTGATCCGGCTGCTGGAGGTCTATCACTTCACCATCCCCATGCTAATATACGGAATCATCCCTATTGTTGCCGGGGGTCTCTGTGCAATGCTACCTGAAACGTGCAATGCTGAACTGCAGGACCTTGCTGAAGTTAGGTGAGATTCTACATTATTTCTCAACACACATACCTCACCATTTTTCTAAATTAAGAAAAAAAATAAATTAATGTTTTTCTTTTTCAGAACACCTATCGCTGAAACTGCAGAAAAAAGTTCAAAAGAAAAGAGCACCAAAATGTGATTTGTTTTGTTTTTCAAAACTGTATTTTGTTACATTTTTTTTTTTTTTTTATTTCTGTCACTCTCGCCTGTAGAAGTGGCACACTTTGTATAAAAAAACTAAAGTGAATAAATTGATAAACCCCATTTATGGTCAATTTATCCAGGGCAGTACTCCAAATTAGTCACTGTTTAAGATTGCTAAAATTCCTAAAATTCAGAGAATTTCTGCTACATTTTTATCTTCAGCCACTTTCTGGACAAAATATATATTTATTTTTTGTTGAAAGTTTAAGTTTCATAACATTCTTTTTCTTAACCTGCGATATCCCTTTCGGGGTCGCCGGAGCTTGTCCTGGCAACTGTTGGGCAAAGGTGGGGTCCACCCTGGACAGGTCTCCAGACGATCACTCCCACATGCACAGCACTTTCAGAACAACCAAATAACCTATAAAGCAAAAACCTGCTATGAAGCATGTTTTTGGACAGTGGGAGGAAGCCGGAAAACTCATCCATGCACAGGAAGAACATGCAAACTTTCAGTGAGGCAAGAGCATTAACCACTGCTCCACCATGCAGCCTAGTTTCATAACAGAAAACAGTTTTTTTCCTCCACTTTTGTGATTATTGTGCATTTACTTCTATGTACTCGTCTGTTTCTGTGCATTCAGACTATTTTACAAATAAATCTGGTTAACCACTATTGCAGAAAAATGGTGAATATGGCTTCTTACTAGGACTTGTTCATAGACAATTGTTCACCTCTAAATCATGCATCCTGTTGCATTCTGAAAGATGTAAAGTAAAGCCTGGCGGTAATTTACTCACCTCAACGGCGTTCCGGAAATTGGGCAAGATAAAGAGAAACTTGAAGCTGCGTTGAGTTCACCTCCCTGCCAATTCAAAACAGATCCTTAAATAAATGTGCAAAAATTGGAGCAACATTAAAATGATCTCACACAGTTTTTATTTCATAAAATACATTTTTTTTTTATCCTTGAAATCTAGGAATTTTACAGATATTAAATACCTATTGAAAAAGTATGGTAGTATAGTTAGGGATGTTAAAAAAATACATGATCGAGGAATACTCGAGTATTGTTTAAAAACCACAGATATGAACAAGATTATTATGATTAAAAGTTATAAAAATCAATTAAGAGGTAAATAATCAATTTGTAGTAAACTGCAATTTCTTTTTCTGTTTTTTTTTTCAACCGTCTTTGTTTTTTTAATGTTCATGCGATGCAAACAAAGACATCCAAGCATGAACCTGCTTCTTCCAAGTCAATACCTGAATAAATTTCTAGCTATAAATGCCCTATGAATAAAAACTACTGAGATTTTAGGGTTTTTGGTAAAAGAATCAGCAAAAAGTTAGTTGAATCCCTTCTGTATTGTTTCGTGGACCATGTATTGAAATGTATATCCAATCGTTTGAGAGGGAAAGATACACTTCGCTATTGAAATCAGAATGAAAGTGTTTATATTTGGTGTAAAACTTTATTTTTTAACTTTAGATAGTTACTTCCTTCTACAACCTGCAGAGGTTTTTGGTGAAACTGATATTTGGAACTTCCTGGTTTGGGAAGGTCATAAACTTGTTCCAGATTAGGTCACAAGATGGCGCAGGTCGTCCTCACTTTTGGGATTGTGGAATTGAACTTCACTGACTGTCCCTCTCAGTCCTGGAAATGGTATCAGTATGCTTGCCATTATGTCAGAAAAATGTCTTGGTTCTTATGTGCTTATTGATTGCAGTGAAATGACACAAAAAACAAGCAAAACCTGACAAAAATGAACAAGAGAAAATTGCTACTCAAAATTTCATGTGATTGGGGTGTCCAAATCCAGGCCACGAGGGCTGGTGTCCCCCATTTTTTCCAACCAACCTTCCATTTAAGCTCCTTTTTTGACTAAACACACCTGATCTAGGTAAACAGCCCCAGATAAGGCAGGGTTTCTGGAAAACCAGCAGGAGCCCGGCCCTCGAGGACTGAACTTGGACACCCCTGGTTTAAAATAACAGGCATGGGCAATAAAGTTATCACATTTGTAGCTAGTTTGCAATGTGTTTAGTGTCACTGAGAAAAGAAAGAAGTGTAAAACAGCGTGACAAGACAACAAGGCCTTCTCCGGAGATCTTAATGCGTCCAGGTTTAAAGCCTGTTGAGGCACTGTAACCTCTCTATATACGGATAGAATGAATGGAAGACTAAAACGGTTGTTAAAAAAAATCATGATTAACTTCCCAACAAGCTGTTCTGCAGATACATCAGTGTTCGCTCACACTCTCTCCATCTAAATGAAAAGAGACGCAATAGGAGGACACCACCGCAAACACAGACAAGAAAAAAATCAAGACTGGAGTTTGTCCAAGCTTATGTGACAAAACCACAATCCCTCAGTGAGAACAGCTTGGTACCAGACGGGTGCCAATTTGTGGCCCGGGGTGCCGTAGACCACCTGCAGTCAGATCTAAATTGGAAGAAAAAAATCTTTCAAAGCTTAAATTTTTTTTCTCAGCCAAATATTAAATTAAGGGTTCCAAAAATGTTGTCAATTTTTGTCAGAAACATTCGCAAGTGTTTTTGGCCATGACTGTTACCTTCTTTCACACAGAAAAGTAATCATAAAAGAAATAACCAACATCGACTTAGGTATGAACTCCCCCTGCAGGATATGAGCTTCTTGCAGCATTCAACTCCCTGAGGATTTGGGGATGCTCCGGATGACAGAGATTACACAAATTTCCAGAATTGAATTTTGCTCTGTTTTACCACTGGTGTCTCCCTGCTTATTAGTTTGTTCTCTCAAATGTACTCCTGCTTTGTCCTTTAATATTCAGTAGCAGGTGTATCCAGTCAACTATCAACAGAACATCCAAACTCGACAGAAAAATGTACAATATTTATTTGATTAATGTCCTGCTGGACTGTATTTTCATTTTCTGACTTAAATCGTTGACAAATTTGAATAATCCTTCAATATTTGAGGCTCTATTGAAAATATTGACCTTTCATTTGGGTTCTACTTTGCTTTATCTCATTCACACCTGTTTTAAGTGCGATCAGCACAAAAACGGATGGAAATTCATGTTGGCCACACGTAATAAAGTGCAGCCGGTCCGTGCCACCAGATAGATGTTCAACATTGGCAGGATGTATTTAGAAAAAAATAAATGCGAATAATTGCTTTCTTACTTTTTTTTTTAATGTGCGACCAACAACAAACTAGCATGCTACTCGCTAGCACGCACTTTAGCTCAAACTTAACGCTTCCCAGCCTGATTTCTCTCTATTAAAAATAGCGATCATTACCTTGTGATGATTCCCCTCGACCGGATTATGTCGCTGTCAAGGTTTTTGCGGCCGATTGCGAATATTCCGCCTCCTTTTGTGATTCTTTGCGTATTTGTCCAGACCTCAACGGTTCTTTACTCGGGAAGAATCACGTGTCACGTGACCAGTGGTTACGTAATACGTGATGTCTTGTGTTACGTATGCGTGTCACATTGTGATGCGTATTGTCACGTGACCAGACTTAACCTATCACAGATCACTAAAATGTTACATACGTGATCAGTCACCGTGACAGCTGGTTACGTAATGCGTGCTCACATTAGGATGAATAGTATTACGACGTAATACGTGACCAGAAAAAGTTATAAAAGCAAGCTAGATATCACAAGTGTATATTTCACTGATAATAGGAGCATTCAACATTACATTGCAAACTAGGAACAAGTGTGATAACTTTTTTGCCCAGTATGGCCAGTAAAGAAAGAGCTGACAAAATGGTCCCGCCACACATAATCAACGAAAAAATTGCTGAGTTTAAAAGCAACCTGACAGAGAAGAACTTTCCGACTTAGCTAACTATAAATGGATGAGCATGTAGCAGAAAAACTCGCCCTGCTGCGGATGGCTTTAAAGCGATGCCCATGGAGGAATTTCTCGAAAGAGTTTTTCGGGAATCATACCTCCACTTCCAAAAGAGGGAGACACTTCTCGACGGAGTTTGGTTACCTACCGACGGTAAGTCTTTGCCCCTGTCACCCAAGCTCATGGAAATCGGGGCCAGGAGTGAGTATCCCTCCGCGGATGACTCCTCCCACCCCCGAAAGATGATCCGGAATCCCCGCACAGGGGAACTTTATCAGGATGTTTACATTTAGTGAAACTGAAAGCAACTCTTGTACTTGCAAGAAATGCTTCACGTCATTTTCAAAACTGGACCTTTGGCTGAAACAAAAGCAAAAACGACGAAACATAAAGCAAAAAGAAAACCAAAGTGGGAGCAGGGCTTGAAGAAAACCATCTGATAAAAAGTCAACCCCCAAAAAAGCGTTTTACAGACTGATCAACCATGCGAGGAAAGTCCTTCTGTTTCACAGAAAAGACAAAAAGTGCTGGGAAAACAAAAGTTCCAGTGCCAAGAAAAACTTTCAACCTCGCCAAATTAAAACGCGAACCAAGAAATCTAAAGCTTCAGCTGCTAAGACTAAACCGGAGGTTCCAAAATTCAACAGAGACAGCAAAACCCAAACCAGCAACTGAATCAACTGTTGAAAACAAGCCCATAAAGGTCAAAAAGCAGCGTGTGTTCAGCAAAAGCACAGGAACCTGAAGACATACCAGTCTCAATATAGCCAATTGATACCTATCGAATTAATCGAAAACATGGATTCCGGCTATGAAATCAGGAATTGAAGAGATCAAAAAAGGAGAGGAAAAGGTCAAACTTTCTCTCACAAAACAGAGGACTAAAAAGCTAAAAACACGATGCAAAAGTAGCACCACAGGCAGATGTTAAAGACGCACAACTTCAGTCTGACATTGTAACACCACCCGAGACTGAAGAACAAAAATCTCCAGATGCCGACACACAGCTAGATGATGAAACGCCAACAAAGTTTGATGAATCACCAGAGCCCTACAGAATAGTCGGACAACTCTATGATAAAGATGTTGAACTTTGGAAAAAACGTTATTATTATCCAGCAATGCTTCAGAAAGAAGCCAAACAAATCCAGGATAAAGAAAAGCAACTTCTGGATAAAGAAAAGCAACTTCTGGATGAGAAAGCAAAGTTGCAGAAGGAAGAAACTCGAGGTGAAGTCAGTGATGCTAGCACAAAACCGAAATGTGTTGTCTAAAATCATGCTTCACCATTATAAGATCACCAATTAGAAAAATCAAAGGTTCAGGCAAAAAAGCTAAAATCATACGCTGCAACCAAATTAAACAAAATTCTGGAGGGATGTTGTTAAAGAGGGATGTTGTTAAAAAATCTAACATCCTAAAATTTAACATTCCCCTGATGATAAGATCAAGAGTTAAAAAATGTAAAATTTGGGGAAAAAATCTCAAATCATTTGCTTCTACTCAAATGAAAAGGTATTGATTCAAGTTTTCTTGTGAGATATCTAGAGACAGATTGACACAAAATGAGTCTGCTGCTACTGAATGTCAACTCAAGGGTGCTAAGAAAAAGCAGAAATCAAAGTGCCTAAATCCCCATTTCCCTCAAAAGATTGGGATTTAATGTTCTAGCTGTCACAAAAAAAGCTAAAATCATCTGATGAAACCCAAATAAATCATAAAGATGCAGAAAAGCATCATTTATTTGGTGGAAAAATAGAGCCAGCGGTCACAGAAATTAAGCCTGAGGTTACAAAAAATAGAAGAAGACACCAAAACACCAAAACAATCAATCAAGTTACCTTCTGGAGGCCATGTCAGCAGTGAAACTCCTGAGAGATATGAGCAGGAAAAATCCAAACCATCAAAACCACCAAACCGCAGGGAGATGACCAATCGGACGCACGTGCTCAGAAAATAACAGATGATGTTGAAATACCGGAAGCGTGCGCTTCCGAGATAAAACAAGGACGGGAAAAAAATAAGAAGAGGGCCAAACGGTCAGAGTTTCGGGCTGAGCAGGAAAAATCCAAACCATCCTTGACTGTTGAGAGGAAAAAAGAAGAACCTCCACAAATTCCAATCTCTCACAAGGGCAAGAATTAAGAACACCGTGAAAGGTCTGTTTTAGACATGGTTTCACTTGTTGCTTCCAAGTCCAACTTAAGTGAGGCAGACTTTGACACGACAGAGCTTCTAAAAAAAATATGGGACACTGTCGAATGTGAAAACATTAAGTTAGATTGCAAAGACATTTCGGCAGATCTTTACAAGCGTGTTTATAAGGATCTGATCAAAATGTGGGAAAAGCCGGATTTTATTATAATAATGATGGAAATTAATCCCCAAAAGGTCAGTACAATAACTGCGGCAATCTTTAAAAAGTATCTGACTAGACCACGGAAGCAGAATATTGTGAAAAGATTTTTCAACTTTATTCTGGGTTGTTCCTCGGACTCTTAAGTTTTAAAATTTTCTTAGACCAAATATATATATATATATATATATATATATATATATATATAATATATATATATATATATAGTTAATACGTTTTTTAGATTGTTTGTTTATTTTTTGGGGGTGGGGTAAATTAGTATTAGAGTAGAGTAGAAGTAGTTTCTTGCAATAATAATGTAGTATATTGTTAGGTATAACCCCCCCCCCCTTTTTTTTGGGGGGGGGGTGGTTAGTTAGTAGTAAAGTAGGAGTAGTTTCTTGCAAGAATAATCTAGTAAAACTGCAGGGGACGATAAAGTTAGATTGTTGTAGGCTCATGAAAACATTTTTCATTTTAGTTTTGTTTTTATTGTTTTCTCCTTTCTTTGGAAAGGAGCGGGGGTGTGGGTTACACTTCCATCAGTTTTTGGGCTCGGTTACATCCAGAAAAGTTTAGGCCTTGTTTAAATCTCTAGCAAAACTAAAAAAAAAAAAAAATTTAGAAAATAATGTAGGGCAAAACATTCATTCAATTAAGTTTTTTATATTGTTAGGTATAACCCCCCCACCCCTTTTTTTTTGGGGGGGGGGGGGGGGGGGTTAGTTAGTAGTAAAGTAGGAGTAGTTTCTTGCAAGAATAATCTAGTAAAAATGCAGCACGGACAAGACAGTTCGATTGTTGTAGTCTCATGGAAAACATTTTTATTTTAGTTTGTTTTTATTGTTTTCTCCTTTCTTTGGAAAGGAGCGGGGTGTGGGTTACACTTCCATCAGTTTTTGGCTCCGTTTCAATCCAGAAAAGTTTAGGCCTTGTTTAAATCTCTTAACAAACTAAAAAAAAAAAAAAAAAAAAGAAATTACACATATAATAATAATGTAGAGGCATAGCATTCATTGAGTTTAGTTTTTATATTGTTAGGTATAACAATAGACACTGAACCCAAATTGCCTCTGGTGGGAGGTGTCCGGCAGCGGAGCAACCACCAGTGTGTGAATGGTGAATGGGTCTGTGACTGTGAAGCGTTTTGGGCCCTCGAAGGAGGGTAGAAAGCACTATACATGTATATGCCATTTTACCATTTGCCATTTTAAAAAAACGGAAATCTATCTATTTCTTAAATTCCATTGGCTCATGAGATCCCATGAGTTGAACCAAAATGAGTTAGAACCCCTGTTCTTATGTGACATCAGGAGTTATATGATAGAGAAAATTAATCTTAAAATTGCATTCCTGGTTATTTATCTATTCAAATTGCTGTGAATAAGGAGCTGAAAAAAATGCTTTTTGAAATAGATTGTATTTATTAAAGCGGACTTAGGAATTTTTCCTGCTTTTCCCATTTTTTCCCTTCCGTGAACTGCCACCTCAACGTGGTGGAGGGGTTTGCGTGCTTGAGTGATCGCAGGAGCTAATCTGTCAAGGGTCTCCATGGCAGACAGGTCCTGAGTGACAAGCCAGACTAAGAGCGTTCAGAACCACCTTTATGAGAAACACATTTCAAGATTCTGGGTAGACTTACTGAGCACTGTCCGGTCTAAGTATGACCAGAGCAGTAGCTTGGTTTGCATAGCCAGCAGTAAGTCTGACCTTAACGCGGTGCATGTTGGACTCCGACAGGACAGTATGGAGAGAAAATGGACTCACCCAATTTGTGTGTTCGTGATTCTTCATTTGATAGTCATACAATCCATTTTGTACTTGCGATTGTGAATTTGCATCTACAAAAATTACGACTTTGAAAAAAAAAATACAGTTTACACATGCTCAGCTCTTAAAATAGCAAAAACTTGACACTAACTACACACAAATCTTTAAAAATTATGGACACAAATCTGATTTGAAACTCTTCTTACATCTCCAAGATTTGTGCAAAAGTGATGCCTTCACCTAGCAGCATTTAAAAGCAATTGTGTCATAATTTTTTAAAGATTTGTGTGGTTTTTTTTATTTTCAGGGTGTTTTGTATTTTAAGTAGTGTATGTGTAAGTTGTATTTTATTTTTTCATTCATATCACTTAAAAATATCAGAGAAGATCATCTCTCAAAGCTACAGCTTCGTTTGTACACAAAGGAACTCGCTACTTTTTCCTCTACGGCCGTTTCTGGTATTTTAGATACTTCTGCGCATGTCAAAATAATTTATTCGGATCAAATTAGGAGTATGCTGCTCCCTGGACCATTACACTATGCAGCATTTTGTGCGCCAGCAAGTTGGTCATCACCTCTGTACATGTGAAGTGCGCCTCAAGACGAGTTGATTTAAGTTTGAAATAACTGAGTTGGCCTGAAAAATAGGACTGAAGCCAGCGGAGGGGCTGAAGTGATACAAAGAGAAGAAAGTCTATGGAGGAGATGGAGTGAGAAATGGTATCAAATGCTGAACTCAGATCAAGGAGGATGAGGATGGTGTGAGTCCAGAATCATCATCTGCCTTGAGAAGGTCGTTAGGGATTTTAACAAGAGCGGTTTCTGTGCTGTGGGATGGGGCAGAAATCAGACTGAAAGGGTTCAAATAAACTATTTTGTTTGAGGGTGTGATTGAAAACTACTTTTTCGAGGATTTTAAGATAAATGGTAAATTGGAGTTTGGATGAAAATTACTAAAATGTTGGATCTGATCCAGGTTTCTTTAGGATAGTTTAACAGCAGCAGTTTTGAATTGTGAGGGGACAATACCAGTCGTTAAAGAGGAATGAATGATGGCAGAAATCAAAGGGAGGAGAGAGAAGAGACATGATTTAACCAGGGATGACAGGAGGGGATCAAGCTGGCAAGTTGAGGTTGGATTTTTGAATGAGGGAGCTGATTTCACTGACTTCTGGGAGCTGGAAGGAAGAGAATGTTTTGGACAGAAAATGAGTCAGAAGGGATGACAGATTGGGCTGAAGAATGGAGATGATAGTGAATTGTTTTCATTTTTTTTAAAATCAAAATACGCCTGGAGGGAGTTACAGGTATCATCAGAGTACAGATGAGGAGGGAGGCTATCAGAGATAAGAAAGATATTGTCCATGAGGGAGAACAGAGTTATAGGGTTACCTTTATTTTCAGAAATGAGATGGGAAAAATAGTTTGTTTTTGTGTGGGAGACCAAGTCCTTGTACTGTGTAATGTACATTTCCTTATGAATAGACAAGCCAGTTCTCCTTAAAAGGTGCTCTAGTTGGCGACCTTTGGCTTTCATCGACGGAGCTCAGAGGTGAACAATGGAGAAGACTTGGTGAAGGAAACAGAGCGCGTTTTAACAGGAGCAAGGAGATTGAGAACATCCAGAAGAGAATTATTACAAACAGAAATAAGGTTGTTGATATTATATGAATGCTTATAACTGTACATATCCAATGACCAGTAGGAGGCGGTTACGTTTTTTATGTGGGTATCCCAGTTTATTCATAGAAGAAGAATGTGGGCCCCCAAGGATGGGTTATTTAATTAATTTGTTAATTAATTAAATTAATTAGCTGATGCTAATCTTACACAACTGTCATTGAACAGTGTTCCTACTAGCTTTAGCATCAGCTAAGCGTGTTAGCTATATTCACGCTCTCTAAATGCATCCCTCGTGTACTCATTTTCCAGATGGAGATGTCAGGGTTGCCTTGAAACCAAACCTGGCTTTTGTGTCCCGAGTTTGTGGGTTCTTTCTCTCCTGGCTGCTGTGCCCAGAGCGTGCTTTGCACATCTATATTTACAGGAGCCGTAAAAAATTTGAACTTTTGGGCTGAACTTCTTCTGGATAAACCCATCACAAAACAGAGGCTCTCTCACTGGATTGTGGAACCATTTATCCTTTCCTACTCTTGTTGCGATTATCAGGCCCCCATTGACCTGGAAGTGCCTCCTACTAGGAGTATGACTGCTTCCTGGGCATTACATAAGGGTGTTTTATTCAGGAAATACTGTGTTCCAGCAAGTTGGTCTTCACCTCTAACTTGTCAATTTTTATAAACTAAATTCTGATGAGAGCCAGGCTATACTTGACTCTGGGCTTTCACAGAATCAGAAAGGCAGTTCCTGATGCTTGGTTGTTGCTTAAGATAAGCATGTATGGCAAAACGGGAGTCTCCATATCCAATATTGAGTCATAAAAATAATTGCTGAGAAAAAGAACTTCAGGTAACTTAACTTTATGTAACCCCGGTTCTCTGAGTAGCATGAGTGACATGTCTCACTTGAGCCCTTCTTGGGGTGAAGTGAGAGAAGGTGCTCATCTTAAATGACACTGCAGTGTAATGCTGGCTATTCATAGAGGTGACGCAATCACCAGTCAATCAGAATTGGCGTAATGAGATAATTTCTTCTAAGGAGCACAAAGGGTGCGTATCTTATAGTAAGACATCTCACTCATTGTACTCAGAGAACCGGGCTTACACAAATAACCTAAAGGTTTCTCATCTTCTAGGTAGGAAATGTTCATCAACTACTTGTTGCATCCTTTATTAAAATATAATAGTGTAACTACTAGGGGTGTGGGGAAAAATTGATTTGGCGATATTTCGCAATGTTTCATTTGGCAATATTTGTATCGATTTAAAATGCTGACAAAATGCAATTATTTATGAGAATAATTATTTATTCCTTTCAATTTATAACACACTGAGCCTCTTTGAGCAGCTCCACCCAACCAAAGCAAACACAAAATCTTCAGAGAACCAGCTTGTGTTAAATGTTCAGTCAGCCTCAAGGTTTTTGTTATGAGACATGTACTACTTAAGTTTCTCTTTTGGAAGGGTACCAAGCAAAAGCTCTGTGCCATGTTGCTGCCAGTATCGCACAAAAACGCGGGTTTCGGTGCTTTGTAGTGGGCTTAAACAAAAACGAGTAAAGCGCTTTAGTTTAAAAAATTGCTCTGGTATTTATAGTCCTGGGATAAATCCTGATACATATTGTATTGTGAGATATGCACCGCGATACAATACATATCACCAGATTCTTGCCAATACACACCTCTATAGTTACTACTATTAAAGTAAAATACAGATTTAGTTCCTCAGATAGTTCTGATATGTTCATCCTTTATTGATTAAAAGTAACTAAAAGAAACATTCATTGAACTTCAGAACAGTAGAGAAAATCAAACTTAAAAACAACAACAGGTGGGAAAATAATTGTGATGACTCATCGCTTAAACAAAGGCCATTTGTGTCGTTTCAGTTGATAAATTTAGCTTGCAGAACAAAGTAAACATCATGAGAATCCCACCCAATACTCCGGATTGAAAAGCCAGGAGTGAAGTGAAGTAGCCGCAGATTACTTCTGTCGAAACACAGGATCAATCTGTAGATCTTTATTCCATACATGTGATAAGAAGACAATAAAGGTCTTAAACAAAACTTTAAAATAAGATGGTTGGGGGAGGGGGCTCCATTGTCTGTTTAAGGCTTTGAACATCTTTAGAGTCAAAATACAACATTTTCCTCCTAAACATCTCATTTGCAAGACAGAAAAAAGGATTACATTTAATATGGCATCTGTAGAGTTATGACACTATCACTTCAACCAACTAAATATTCAAACCTCGCTGGGATCTGAGATTTTCACATTAGAGTGGAACAGTAAATGAATCTCCACACATTTACTTTCACAATAAAAGGCAGCTATGAGCTACATCTGTGCCCTTAACTGACATTCTTTCCATCACAATTCAAAAGTTTATCTATCATTCATATGGTTTACAATCATGGATGGGCTTTTTTGAAATTTTTTATAAATAATAATATTAACTAGATTTGCAATTCCCTGAAGAAATTGCGTCTGATTGCTGAAAGCAACACCGATCTAAAACATTGTTCACAAAGAAAGGATTTAGAGCATGTTAAAAATCTGTGACCACATCCACCTCTATAAAATTACGATTATTTCAAAAACAGTAAGGACTTTGGCCAATTGAGTGGTACCATTGAATTCGGGGTAGTCTAAATAGGGTATGTACCAATTTTTGTCAAGTTTGAAGAAACTATGTTGAATAGGGAGCAAAAAATGTGTTTTAAGAAAAAATGCAAATAGCGAAAAATCTAGCAAGACGGAAGTCCATGGTTCCCTTTGAAAAACGTCCATTAGCATCTAAGGAACACACAAGAAAAGAAAGCACAAAATTCTGATTTACGGTATAAGAGATAGGGGCCAAAAACAAATGTGTTTTTCAAACGACCGCCTGGTGGCGCTATAGAGGAGCATTGACCTGTAATTTTAATAGAACTTGTAGTCTACTGTACCCTATGATATTGGAAAGTTTCATGAAATTATCTTTAGTATTTTTTAGGATATCAGCATTTAAAGGTGCTCTCAATGCAACTGTGTGCCATGGTTTTTTATTTCCACTAGATGGCAGCATTGCTCTTTCAAAGAATCCTGTGGCATTATTTCAAGTTTGTCCCATGTATAGGAGGAAAAATATTTTAAAAATTTATATAAAATCAACCGTAAACCCAAATGGTACGAAATTTTAAACCAAACATCTCCTTGGTCAGCCTAACAAACTACAAGTGGTTGGATTTTGATATCTGCAATTATCTACAAGATACGAGGACCCATCCAAAGTTAGCTTATCCTTCTTAAGTCACCACTAGGTGGCGAAACAATGCTCTATTTCTAGTATGTTATACAACACACCTCTTACAACCTATATGTTAAATTTGATTTAGCTAGGTTAAGTAGTTTTTGAGATAGAGCCTTAAACACAATTGCCTCAATTATAGCGCCACCTATCGGAATATTTCTACAATATTTTATGTGAGTGTTTATCAATGTAGGATTGAAGTTATATTTCAATATTTGTTAAGTTTTGTCAATCTTTGTAGGATCTAGAGCATGTTAAAATCTGGGACCACACCCACCTCATTAACATTACGATTATGACAAAAACGGTAAGGAATTTCTCCAATTGAGTGGTACCATTGAATTCGGGGTAGTCCAAATATTCTATGTACCAATTTTTGTCAAGTTTGAAGAAACTATGTTGAAAAGGGAGCAAAAAATGTGTTTTCCAAAAAAATGCAAATAGCGAAAAATCTAGTTAGACAGAAGTCCATAGTCCCAGTTTGAAAAACGTCCATTAGCATCCAAGGAACACACAGGAAAAAAAAGCACAAAATTCTGATTTACGGTATTAGAGATAGAGGCCAAAAACTGTGTTTTTCAAACGACCGCCTGGTGGCGCTATAGAGGAGCATTGACCTGTAATTTTAATAGAACTTGTAGTTTACTGTACCCTATGATATTGGAAAGTTTCATGAAATTATCTTTAGTATTTTTTAAGATATCAGCATTTAAAAATGCTCACAATGCAAATGTGTGCCATTTTTTTTAATTCCAATAGACGGCAGCATTGCTCTTCTACAGAATCCTAAGGATTTAAAAAAAAATCATATAAAATCAACGATAAGACCAAATGGTACGAAATTTTAGACTTAACATCTCCTTTGTCAGTTTAACAAACTACAAGTGGTTGCACGTTGATTTCTGATGTTAAAAATCTGTGACCACACCCACCTCATTAGCTTTACGATTATTTCAAAAACGGTAAAGAATTTGGCCAATTGAGTGGTACCATTGAATTCGGGGTAGTCTAAATAGGGTATATACCAATTTTTGTCGAGTTTAGTGAAACTGTGTTGAATAGGGAGCAAAAATCGTGTTTTACGAAAAATCGCAAATTGCGAAAAATCTAGTTAGACGGAAGTCCATGGTCCCAGTTTGAAAAACGTTCATTAACATCCAAGGAACACACAGAAAAAGAAAGCACAAAATTCCGACTTACGGTATTCGAGATAGAGGCCAAAAACGAATTGCTTACTTAAACGACCGCCTGGTGGCGCTATAGAGTACCATTGAGCTACAATTTTAATATAACGTGTAGTTTACTATAGGCTACAATATTGGAAAGTTTCATGAGTTTATCTTTAGTACTTTTTAAGATATAAGCATTTAAAGTTGCTCTCAATGTTAAGTCAATGGGAAAAATAATTCATAAAAATATTAATATAAAATCATTCATAATTCTGAAGCATACCAAAAGTAATAGCACACTTCTCACAATTGAGCTTTACAAACTACTTTTGAAAGCATTTTGATATCTTTAAAACTGTAGGAGGAGTAGCGATCCAAAAAAAGGGACGGAATAAAATATAATAATAATAAGAAAAAGAATAATAAAATATAACTAGATTTGCAATTCCTATAAAGAAATTGCGTCTGATTGCTGAAAGCAATACCGTATTAAAGCAATTTTAAAGCTGTTACTATCAAAAGCCAAAAATACCCACTTTATAGATGTACGCATATGTCAGTTTCCCCAGCTCTAGAGAAATTGCCTTTCAAACTTTCATCAGACCACCACTAGATGACGCCAAAGCTTTTAAAATTACATTTTATAAAAAAAAAACAAAATCAGTGACCAAGTTATTAAAGTGTTTTTTTCTTTTATCTCCTGTAGTTTCAGAGAACTTAGCTTTGCTGCATTAACACTGTTCACAGAAACCTAAAGTCTTTATGTGCAAATTCTTAAACTTTGAGAATAAATTGTTTATTCAGCAGAGACCAAGCTTCTGCAAAGAATCTGCAAAGATTCGTCAAAGCACGTAACAAAGGGAGTCAAAAAAGTGTTTTGTGAAAAATTGTAAATTGCGAAAAAGCCTTAAACAATAGCGATCACAAATTCATATAAACTAGTATTTTCGTATTCAATGAATCCCAAAGGAGTGAAAAGTAGTGCTTAAGACAAATGCACTTGGAGAATAAGGCCTTTACACTTTAGTAATCCAACTGACCACCTGGTGGCGCAATAAAGTCAAAATTGATTGAGCATTTAAAGATTGGTCTGAAGTATCTACATACGAAGTTTCATACCAGTTGATCAATTACTTTTCAAGATAATAGGGATTTTGAATTCGTCTCATGAACTTAGGAGAAGCAAATATATTTAAAAATTCATAAAAAATCAACCGTCACTCCAAATGGTACGAAATTTTTGACCAAACATCTCTATGGACAGCTTAACAAACTACAAGTGGTTGCATGTTCATATCTGCAAATATTTGGAAGATAAGAGGAACCATCCAAAGTTAGCTTATCCTTCTTAACCCTCCTGTTGTCCTCATTTTCTGTATACACCCCGTGTCCTCCGGGTCAAAATGACCCGTCCTCACTAAACCCTCAATAAAAGCAGCTTAATTGAATTTTAAACACCAAATTTCATCTTGTTTGAAGAAACAACTTGTCATTCACCACAAAATGTGTTAATACCTATTTTTTTTTAGTTTAAGAAAAGAAAAAAATGTGCAAAAAGGAGTTTTGAATGCATTTTCAATCGTCTTAATTACTTAGTTTCTTTCATTTTTTTTCGCCAGCCAACCATTTGAGACAATGTACAATACAAAAATATGAAAAATAACATAACCCATTAATTTAATTAGCACAAGTGGGGCAGTATGCAAGTGCACAGCTTTTGCACATATATTTCTTACACTTGTAGCACACAAAATGTGTTTTACAGTCCTTCTTTTGAGGACCAAACTGACATATCTTCCTCTTACTTGCCCTTGCTGGGGAAGTGACTGTGGTAGTTGGATCCTCAGGTTGATCAGGAGCTGCTACACTCTGATTTCACAACTGTTGCTGAGGCTTCTGTGTGGGGGACATGCTTCCTTCTTTCAATGAGTGGAGTTACAAGTGCCTTTCCTAGCTGCTCCAGGAACACCCTCCTCTTGTTCTGCTTACGAGACATCCAGGTTGGGTTGATGTTTCTCCAAATCACAAAGGCATTGAAGGAGGAACCATCAATGATGTTGTAGAAGATGACCCAATATCTCTTATGGCTGCAAGTTAGTTTGTCACACGTCTTGCTGGTCTTGACTCACGGTTATCAAATCGTAGCAGTCTTGAGTAGGGGTGGAAGAGTTTTACTGGCATTGAGGCTCGGAAAATTGGTCTTCCACTCTCTGCGTCCCATAGACTTGCTGCTGCCTCACCTCGTGACCTGTAGACACCTACTAGCAACTGCTACTACTACTAGCAACCCTAAGTAGACCTGCAGGTCAGTCTCATTCAACTTTTTTCAGCTGTCTCCATTATTTGCAAACACCCTCCAGATTTGTCATCTCCAGGATTATTTTTTCTATTGCTGGTGTGATAGACAGTTAGAATGCAGAGACAATGTCACTGGCATGAGAAACGGCATACCTTGTGGGTCCTGGGGTCATCTTTATGACATTTTGTTCTGCATGCCAGCCATGTTGGTCATGTTCTGCTGTTATTTTGCCATTTTTTGAAGGAAAGTCTTTCTTTCAGCTCCAGAGTTTTCTTCTTCTTCTGAAGATGATTCACCTTCTTCTTCTGATACATCCTCCACTCCCTATTCTGAATCAGAGTTGTCTTGTTGGACATCTGGAAAAATCAGCTCTAGAGCCTCTTCAACAGTATAAAGCACACTCATGGCCTTAGCACAGAGAGAATTTGGGGTCCTGTCATCGGCAGCACCTTTATAATCTCTCTGCAGTCTTCAAGAACACCATCTGATTTGTCTAGTTTTCTTCTGCTACAGATTAATCTGAGACACAACTAAAACACTGGAACATTCTGTGGTGTGTGACTAACTCTGTGACTTTGATTTCAACTCTATCTGTGTCACGGGTCATTTTGACCCAAAGACCACCTTTGTACCTTTTTTTGTACAGCTTACATAGAAATGTGAGTAAAAGTAACATTTCACTTTTTCCACTGTTTGGGCCAATCTAGGAAAAGTCATAAAATTTCAAGTAAAAAAAATATTGTTTAGGGGGTTTTTTGGGAGTTTTTAATGCAGTGGCGGGTCATTTTGACCCGAAGACAACAGGAGGGTTAAGTCACCACCAGGTGGCGCAGCACAGCCCTTTTTCTAGTATGTTATACAAGTCCCCTCCTGCTACCTATGCGTTGAATTTTATGCAGCTAGGTTGAGCAGTTTTTGAGATAGAGGCTTAAACACAATTTCCTAAATTATAGCACCACCTATAGGAATATTTTCAAAAAACTTTCCGTACTTCTTTATCACTGTAGAATGAAGTTATGTTTCAAAATTTGTGAAGTTTTGACAATCTTTGTAGGATTTAGAGCATGTTAAAAAATCAGTGACCACACCCACCTCATTAGCATTACGTTTTTTCGAAAACGGTATGGAATATCGCCAATTGAGTGGTACCATTGAATTCGTGGTACTCTAAACAGGGTGTGTATCAATTTTTGTCGAGTTTGATGAAACTTTGTTGAATAGGGAGCCAAAAACGTGTTTTACAAAAAATCACAAATAGCGAAAAATCTAAACCGGCAGAATTCCATGATCCCATTTTGAAAAACGTTCATTAGCATCCAAGGAACACACAGAAAAAGAAAGCACAAATTTCTGACTTACGGTATTCGAGATAGAGGCCAAAAACAAACTGCTTACTAAAACGATCACCCGGTGGCGCTATAGAGCAGCATTGAGCTGCAATTTTAATAGAACGTGTAGTTTACTATACCCTATGATATTGGAAAGTTTCATGAAATTATCTTTAGTATTTTTGAAGATATAAGCATTTAAAAGTGCTCACAATGTTAAGTCAATGGGAAAAATAATTCATAAAAATATTCATATAAAATCATTCATAATTCTGACACATACCAAAAGTAATAGCACACTTCTCACATTAGAGCTTTACAAAGTACTTTTGATTGCATCTTTATAACTGCTTTTGACTACGAGGAGAAGCGCGTCAAAAATGCGGCGGAATAATAATAAACTATAATAAATTTGTACAACAACATACTCTGATTGCTTTCAGCAATCAGACAATAAAGAAGGTGGATAACATACTCTGATTGCTTTCAGCAATCAGACAATAAAAAAAAGGCAGAACAGCTGTTTGAAGGTTTGCTCAAACTGCGGGGAGGTGCATCAGGACAGCTTTGGCACCAAAGTAGAATTTTTTTTTTTTTAAACGCAAAAGGCTAAAAAGTCCAACACTTTGTGAAGTGCGACGGTGCACCAGGTCGTGACTACAGCGGAGCGCTGAAATTCATGTCCTAAATATTAAAAAAAAAAAGAAACTTTGGCAACTGAATCAGACCAAAAAATAAGCTTAATGATTTTATTTACACACTAGAAGTCAGATCTTTTCATTCACAAAAACATTTTTTTTTCTCATTAAGATTTTGTGAAACTCTCCAAACGAAGACCAGACGGAAAACAACAAGGTTTCAGCTGCTGCACTACATTTTACCTTAGTTTTTAATATTCAGGCACCACTTTTGATAAAACCTTTAATTTGACATAAAATTGAAAATAAGCACCAATTAAATGCTTACAAAACATTATCAGGATTGCCTTTGTTATGTTTTTACACACTTTTTTAATTTTTGGGAAGCTAAAATCTGTCTTTCTGATGTGAAAAACCACCAAAATGATTCATTTTTACTTTTGTAAACCAATTTTGTAGACATTAGTAAGTTAATATTAATACAAAAAAATGCTAATTTTTCAAATTTTGAAACAAATTCTTAAGTTAAAAGTCATGGTGGCAACTATCCATCTTCACATCCCTTAAAAAGGGGTTTAACCTTTCAAAATAAAGTAAAATGTTTGGCAGCGGCACTCGCATGTGGACACTTCAGACAACAGATAACGGGGAATATTCCCCCTTCGTGCATTTAGTAGTTCTGATGAACATAAGGCATTGTTACATTTATCAGGATTCAAGGGCTTTAGTTCGGATTGTGCAAATGCATCACGTTAGAAAGAAAATGACAGAATGAGGAAAGCCAGAATGATAAAATAGTTGCTCGTAGATGCTTTCACTCTTCTACAAAGACACTGTAAACTTTTCCTGTGTGATTCTCACAACAAACGAAACATCTGCTGACTCCGACCAGGTGGTGTTCGGTTTTTCTTTGGCAGTAGTGGTTTCTTTACAGCCATGGAAAAGAAAGAAAATGCATGAAACTAATTTTGTCTTTTTTTTTTAATTTTCACATTTTTTAGGCAAGTCACGGTTCCAGGTAGAACAACAGTTTAACTAATGCTGAGCTGAGCGAAGCCCATCAGCTTGACGTCATCTGGAAGTTCCTCAGTTCCGGAGGCCTGGAAGAAGAAGAGAAGGAAGGAAACTCTATTTTAAAAATTTCTTGAGTATTTATTTCAAAATTCCGTCCAGACGTTAGAATGACAGGAAGAATCTTAAGGATGTGTTTGACTCACCAGTTTGAAAGTGACGCTTTTATTGCTTTGAGGCTCTTCAACTATTTTCTGCAAATTTGCAGCAACTGAAAAGAAAAAAATGGCTTTCAGTCCCAAAAAAACACTTTTTTTCAATAAACTTCCAGTCTCCAGACATGTATATGTTATCAGAAACGACATGTTTGCATTTTTGGTCATGTTCAAAGATCAAATATGCATGAGTATGTATTTATGCTTTGAAGTACTTTGTATATTTTTTCTCAATGTTTTAAAGCTTTTCAAAAAAGTAATTTTAAGCTCTAATCTTGTTTTTTCCCTGTTTATTTATTTATTTTTAACTTTTTACTGATGCAGATATACTGATCTATATATCTGTACGTGTCATATACAGTCAATGCATAGAGACATGGATAATATTAAGTGATCAGGTTGACTTATTTTCTCTCCATGTCTGAGTTCATGAGATCATTCGCAGATTGTCCCAGTACGGTGAGGTTCAGCATCCACTGCAGGAGCTGCGTCTGAATGACGGATGCATCTCTCTGTGACCCGATTCGACAACTTGCTTTCCCACTTTGACAAATTTCAGAAGAAACAGCAATAGTCAGATTCTCCTCTGTTGGTTGGACTCCACTCATTGATTACATCATCAACACATCAGGGCTAAAATTGAGTTCCTGATTGGCTGACGTAATGCAAATTGTTCACCAAAGTTCAGATATTTGAACACTGGAAACAACATGCCATGCCTGATGCAGAAAATGCACCGCAGGACCTCTCAACGTCATAAACTCACTTAACAATAAAACTGGACGGCCCGCTGCACAAATCCCATTTATTGGAAATGCAGCTTCGAGATGCTTACAGAATGTAAGCACTTTAAGTAATATATTATTGTAAACTAATTAAGATCTTAGGGTAAATATTAAAAAAGGGATTTCTAAAAGATTTTTAGCCAGTTTGCTCTCTAATTTAGTAACAAAAACCAGCTTTATCTTTCAGAAGTTAACCAGAAATGAAGCATTTGTACCACTGACCTATTACTACGTCCTTCCCATCCACCAGTCCTGCTGACACCAGCTCCTGAGAGACACCATCTGCTGTGTCTGAGGGTTCAGAATGAGACAACAACCATTAAAAAATAACAGTTAAGCAAGAGAGTAGAATAGTTCTTTATTGTCTCCTGGTGCTACGGTCACAAATACACCTATAACTGCATGACGGAGAGGCAGAATCTTAAAGATTAGCTTTTTTGAAGATTCTTGGCACGCTGTACTATTTTTAACAATTGGATGGTGGCAGTGGGGCGGCAGCACAGGGGCAGGAGGGTGGCAGTCTGAAATCTGCCGATCACCAGACGATTTTGTGGACCTTGGAGACCCTCCTGTCAGTCAATTATTGCACTTCTGACTTCCTATCATTTAACTGCCACTGCGTGACCTTGAGGCGGGCGGCCACTGACCAATGTCAACTTTTAGAAAAAAATTAATAGTCAGGTTGTCGTAAAATGTAAACTTTTTCTTAAACTCTCTGTGGCCACCGTGCGGCATGTAAAAATGCAACCGTCGCCTCCTAATTCACCTGCCGAATTTGCTGAGAAACTAACATTCAGGTCGCAACGCAGTGGCATTTTGGGAAATGTGACCGTAGTCTAACCAAAATGGTCGCGTCAACAACTTACCTCTCCCTGGCATAAACTCAAAGCGGATGTCGTTTAGTTCTTTCTTTGAGTTTCTGAGCACACAAGAGAATAGAAAAGTCAAACAAAGTCCAAAAAGTTTTGTTGCAGCGTAAAATAACGGCACACACCTTAACCTCAGGACCAAACTGATGGCAGACTGAACATATCCCGAGGACGAGGAAATCTGTTGAAGGCGATTGATTTGAATCAAATCATGAAACTCCAAAGAGTTTGGCGACTGAAGGAAGGTTGAAGAAGCTGACCTGCGTGGGAGGAACGCTGAGCAAGGCCTCACCAGCGGCTTGACTGTTGCCGGGTGTGGGCTGCAGTGGAACTTGGCCCGCAGCCTGAGGTAGTTCAGTCTGACCTGCATCCACCAACTGCAGTTGACTATTGAAAGACTCTGGAGTCTGGAAAATCTGGAAAATAAACTTAATATTTGACTCCAACCAAACTATATCTCAAAATCTCTTAAAAGATGAAAAAATCTCTAAGAAATAAGTGATTTTGAAAAATCTAATTGTTGTATTTTCCTACCTCTGAGTTCTGCGGTCCCTCCTTGACTCTTGGAGACTGTTGGTGACAAACGAACACAACTTCAGAGAGGATATCCACCCACAAGACTTCAGCAAAACAAAAACGGAGCGCTTCCAAGCACACGCGCAAACAGGAAAGCAAGGAATCACACAAAAAGGCCCACTCGTTTACTTTTGTGAAGCTTCAGTCCATTTATTCTAATGTACACAATGTAAAATCACTGTAATATCAGCAAATATACGACTACATTTGGTTTAACCCTTCTAAAAAGTACAACTGCTTCAACGCAAGGATTTGCCAAGTATTTAATTTACCAAATTACCTTTAAAACTGTGATTCTAAACAAAAAAGATTTTCAAAGATTATAGTAGAGCTGTAAACAAGTGAGAAAAAAAGAATCAGTAGAGAATCAGGGGTAAGCCACACAGTTATGCAGTCAAAGTAATCATGTAGGGAAGAAGAAATTATCTCCATGAAATGCAGGAAAACACAGGTAAGAATGGCTGTGGGCAAACTGAGCCGAGAAACAATGAAGTGATTGATTGATGATTATACATCCTTAAAGACCCACTCCAATCATCTTTTGATCTACTTTATAAGCAGTGGTCTAATAAAATATGAGCAGTTTTATACAAAATAAAAAAATCTGGACATTTTCAACAGAGCAAACAGAAGTTTGTTAGAAATTCGCCTTTGGCTTGTGGGCGGGACTATTCCCCACCCAGCGTATTTCCATGTCACAAATAAGCTCTATTTCTAAATGTAATTTTTCATCTGATTCACAACGTTTTGAAAAAATAAATACTCAGAAATGCAATTTTAAGCTAATTTTTTTATAAATATGTCCCCCATCATCAGACAAACACCACATGAACATGCTAAAGATATTTTTCATTGGAGTGGGTCTTTTAAAAAAAGCTTTTTTTGGTTCAGTTTGCCAACATGGAAGCAGTCCCAACGAGAAGAGAAGCGATTTTAAGTCCTTAATGGTCATTAGGTGTCATTTATACAAGATCGCTGAGCAAACCGGCTTATCCTTAGTCTGTATGATTAGGTAAGTACTGATGAAAGTTATTGAGAGAAAGAAATGGAAATACAGATGGCTTCCAGGAACGGGATCTCCCACTTCCTGAGTCTTGCTGATTTGTTTCTTATGGTCAAACTTTGTAATAATTACTAAAAAACACATGGATGCTACAATGGCAACGCCTTATTTAAAATGTAATAAAAAAAAAAAAAAAAACATTTTATCATCTTTATTTTAAAAAGATTTACCTATAACAGGGTCTGCAACCTTTATCCCTTAAAGAGCCATTTAGATTAAATTTGGGAGCGGCACAGTCAAAATTGTTGTATTTTGATAAAAATGAATTATCTGCTGGGATTTTGCCATTATTAAACATAAAGAGAAAAATGCTTTTTAATTTAAAATGGTTGAAAACAACTTGGTTGAAAATAACAGTTTCTTATGTATAAATTTGTAAATCTAACTAACCCAAAATAAATCAGAGCTAACCAAGCTACCAATACCATATTTTTTTAACCTTTAAGCAAAACTTTTATTCTTTTAATACTTTAAAAAATAATTTTTAAATAAACTTCTGATTGTTTTTTTTTTCACTTAATGTGCCTTATATTCCAGAAAATGTGTTCCATTTTGAAATTGAATACATTTTGTTTTAGTTCAACCAAAGAGCCACAATAGAGGGGTAAAAGAGCCGTACAGTGGGGCAAATAAGTATTTAGTCAGCCACCCATCTTTGAAGTTCTCCCACTTAAAAAGATAATCTGTAATTTTCATCATAGGTATTCCTAAACTATGAGAGACAAAATGAGAAAAATAAATCCAGAAAATCACATTATGTGATTTTTAAAGAATTTATTTGCAAATTATGGTGGAAAATAAGTATTTGGCCACCTACAAACAAGTAAGATTTCTGATTCTCATAGAGCTGCAACTCCTTCTGTAACAGGATACTCTTACAGAAACCAGTCAGTCTCCAGATTTCAAACTAATAGAAACACTTTGGAGGGAGTTGAAAGTCTGGGTTGCCCAGCAACAGCCCCAAAACTTCCCTGCTCTAGAGGAGATCTGCATGGAAGAATGGACCAAAATACCAGCAACAATTTGTGAAAACCTTGTGAAGACTTACAGAAAACGTTTGCTGACAAAGGGTTTATAACAAAGTATTGAGTTGAACTTATGTTACTGACCAAATACTTATTTTCCACCATAATTTACAAATAAATTATTTAAAAATCAGATATGTTTTTTTGATTATTTTTCTTATTTTGTCTCTCATAGTTGAGGTTTACCTATGATGAAAATTTAATAAAATCTTTTTAAATGCACAATTAGTGGCTGACTAAATCCTTTTTTTGCTACACTGTATGTGGGTCCAAAGGCTCCGGTTGCAGACCTGTAACCAATGAATCATAACATTCATATTAATGTCCGAGAGCAATTGAATGCATTATTCTAACTGCCTTTCTCAGCTCTCCCACATTCTGCAGAGCTCTGGGAGTCCTTCCTTGTTAGGGGAATGCCATCTGTATCTTGGTGGCAAGTGAACAACCCTGGATGCAGGCAGCTCGAGTGGGTAGGAGAAGCGCACTTGTCGCCTGGGGGCACTAACAGGCTTCACCTGCTGCTCCTTGGCCGTCAGAACACACACACACAAACACACACAGAGATGAGACTGGTGGGAGAGACACACAACAAACATGCTACGGCACAGACACGACAACTTCAGCGAGAGAACAGGGATGAAGACTTAAAGGTTAACGAGGGCAAACGGAGGGACGGATCTCACCCTCAAAGCTGCAACAGCCGCTTTGCCCTCTTCGCTTTCCTCATCCAGCTCGTCGTCGCTCCACTCCCATTCGCCGTCCTCCGTTTTATGGAGGCGGCCGCTGGAACCTGCCACGCGGCGTACCTGAACGCCACAGGCGCACACAGCTGAGTTTGTGATCATCAGCAACAGAGCACAAGACTTGATCCCTGCTTACCCGTTTGGACCTCTCCGTTATTGTGGGCGCCTTTTGCAGTAGTTTGTCGTGTAAGTATTCATGGTTCTGTGGCGGGAAAGAAGAAACCAGAAAGTCCTGTCATCAACTCAGGACAACAAACTAAGATTTTCTTAGATATGAAACATTTTCTGCCTCCTAAAATGACCTTTCCCTCCTGTGGAGGTCATCGATTTAGAACACCTGTCAAAGTAAAGGCCCGGGGCCGGATCCGGCCCTCCAGAACATTTTACTTTATTGTTATTTATGGCCCAATATTATCTATTTTTAACTTGTATAATTTTGAAGAAAAAAAAAATGATGGAGGGTAAAATATTGAAAGTTATTTGAAGTTTAAGTTGATTTATTCTGGAATAATATTCCTGCCTGTTTTTATTATTCATTATTTTGTTGAAAAATTATGGTTTTAAAGTTCAAATATAATCAAGTTCACATCAAAAATTGACATCCTGCTAGCTTTTTGGACTATTTTGGCATTTTAGAAGAATTTTTAATTTTTATTTTGAAGTTTAGCCAATATGTCAGCTACATGCTAGCTGTATTGGTTAATTTAGGCTTTCTTCAGTTTTTTAGGTCATTTTGAAGTTTAGCTATTTTTTAGCAGTATGCTAGCTGTATTGAATAACCTAAGGTTTTTGTTTTTGTTTTTATGCTAATTTTTCATTTAGCTAATATTTTAGCTGGTTATCAGCTTCAGCGTTTTCAGTTATTAGCTTGAGCAGCCAAATACAGCTTTCACACTAGCATTATCTACGATAATGCTATATATCTAGATCATAACTGTGTTAAAAAGTTATGATTTTAAAGTTTTAAAAATGTCGTTTTAGAGTGTTCAATACATGTTTATCCTGTTCGGCCCGCGACCTAAGATGTGTTTTGGATTTTGGCACCTGAGATTGACACCCCTGATTCAGAAGAAGACCTCTTCATTTTACAAGGTGCACGAGTCATCAAGCAGGCAAGCAGGTTTTTCTCCAAACTACAGATATCAAAATCAATTTTTGAGAAGCATGTTTGTTTCCTTCATTTCTGTGATGAATCCTGCCATCTGCTGTTCGCTCAAAGCATTTCAGTCACTGATCCAGACTTGCTGAGCCTGCTCTCTGGTTGCTATGGCGCTGGGCAGCCGGAGGCTGGCGTCAGTCTGTTTATCCCTGCCTTTGTTAGAAACAGCTCCATGTGGCAAAATAACCAGAAGAACCGTGCTCCCACACAGAAAACTCTCAGATGTGATTTAGTCTAAATCACAATAAATCTGTTACGTTGTTGATTTAATTGAAGGAGAAAAAGTGAAAATAAGCAAATTAATTTAAAATGTGGTATTTTTTCAGACCTACCTTAGCTTTCTGGAAGAATTTATGCTTCAACAACTCTGACGACGTCGGCCTGAAAACCAACAGAATGATGTTTGAATCAGAATTTACAAATTTACAATAAAGTCAAGTTTATTCATTTTTTCCCACAAAAAAACTGTCAGACAGAAAAACTACTGCCGTAAATTCCAAAGTATAAGTTGCAGTTTTTTCATAGTTTAGCCAGGGGTGCGACTTATACTCAGGAGCGACTTGAGAGTGCTTTTTTTTTTTCAAAGACACAAACAGGCCCATATATTTATTTTCCCAGTAAACACCAGTTGTCCTTTAGCTGTTGTTTCCTCTAACAACCACAAGAGGGCGCCGCATCTGAGTATACGTATTTGCTATTGACAGTGGCAGAAGAAGTGTCGTCCAAAACAAACTTGGAAGAGAACTTGATAGTTTTCCTCTTAAACGTCGACATTTTTCTTATATAGATGAAGCGATTAGTATTATTGTATTATTGGCAGATTTGTTCTGAAATGTCAGACTTTTACCCCAAAAGTGAGACTTATACTCCAGAGAGACTTATATTTTCTTCTTCTTGATTAGACGTTTTTTGCTTTTGTATTTTATACTTCGGTGCGACTTATGCTCCGGAAAATACAGTAATTATATTTTCAGAAACTACCTTTTCTCTGGGTCCTTCTGTAGACATGAAGAAATCATCTTCCTGAAGGATTTGCCATATTTCTTTACCATCTCCTTGTCTGTGATGCCAGTGTCCAAAGTTGGCGGTTCGTTCTGCAGAGTCAGCATCAGGACCTAAAGGCACCAGAACACAGTAATTAACCCTTTAATACCCGAAGCGTCGCTTGTGACGCTTGATCGTGAAAAATGTAGCATACTGTCATTGTTTTAATTGTTAATGCCATCAACGTCAAAGAGAAACGCGGTGCTTTCTCCTTCAAAATCTGCTGGAATGACGCTCCAAATTAATGTTAAAAATTAGAGTGAATCAAAGAACATAAACAGTGAAACCTCTGTGTTAAAGGGTTAACATTTCCACAAAGTTGTCACCTTCATGGGGGGGTATTTGTGATAAGGTGCAGCTCCCGTGGCGAGCTCGATTGCGGTGATCCCGAAACTCCAGATATCTGCTCTGAAGTCGTAGCCCCTCACCTGTGGGGGTTGAAAAATGTTATGCTGCTGCACATGCGGAAAGGTGTTCAAGCCGGCAGGTGCGGTGAGAACCCTCCTGACCTGCTCCATGACCTCTGGGGCCATCGAACACGGGGTTCCCACAAACGTCTTCCGCACTTTGTTTCTGGTCATGTCTCCACCAGCAGCTAAAAAGGCACTGACGCCAAAGTCTGAGGAGAGAAAAGCGAGGAATGACAAACTGGTTTCATTTCACTCAGTCTCTTTGAAAGAGCTTCCTCATGAAGTAAACCCTATTTACTGATTGTGTTTATTCAGTGTCGAATCTCCAGATCAGTTTGCCTACCAGGTCAACAGTAAGTTAATTTTATGACAATGATGCTATCATTGTAAAAAACACACCTGCAATCTGCACCGATCCATCGTCTCCAAGCAGAATGTTTCCGGCCTTGAGATCTCTGGAATGACAAGAATTTGGAAATGATTCAAAACCCTTTTCTGCTCATGTTTTTTTAAATTTTTTTAAATGCATTTTAATTATCACATTTCTTTTCTCTGTTTAAAAAGATATAATTAACTATTTTCCCCTGCTCAGCCTCCCTCACCCCGTGGTGCTGATGAGAGGATTCAGCTGCCGGTCTGTCTGTCACAGAGTGCGAGCGGCAAATTTCACCAGCCAGACAGCGTCGTCATGGCAACAGACTTTTGGTACCACAGATGAAGGGGTCAAGCAATAGGCGAGGACATAAAAGGACAGCGGCAGAGTCACAGAGGAGGATTTTCCCGCTGTGCGGCCGTTTGAAATATAAATCCATCCTTTAAAAAAAAAAATGATGAAGCTGAAGCTTCAGAACACCCAAAGACAGGATTTCCTCTTGAGCATCAACCAGTAGGTTTGGTTGATTTAAAATAACATAAGAAAACTATTTAAATCTCCATTTACAGATTTAAAAAGAAAAAAAAAATCAGTGAGTTTAAGATCAGTTAATAATGCAGCCCAGAGGAGGGCGCTAGAGGACAGCAGACAGTTTTCACCTCAGATGACTGCTGCTAAATTATTACTGCAAATAAACTGCTCATAAAAACTCTTGCGGTGAAACTTTGTTGCGTACTCCAATCTATTTAGAATCAGTCGCTACTATTGTGAGGATGCCATAAAAATCCATTGCGAGGGGCTCTGAAAAACCACGCAGCTGTGCCACGGACAGATGAGCTCTGACCTGTATCAAGTTGGAGCAGCTTTTCCTTATTCTCCGACAGAACAGAATTATTCTTCACTTTCTTCAAAAGTTGTTTGGGATGCTGGTTTTTTGTTAAATAAATTTACAATAATTTAAAAAGAGATTTCCTTCATTTGTTGTGTTTAGTGGTGTATTTCTTGTTTTATAAAACACAAAGTTTGTTCCTTATTTAGTTTCCTCCAAGAAGTATATTTACGTATTTGGGCCAGGTGGTTAAAACTTTATGACAAAAAGTTGCAAAAGATAGGGAATCCTTCTGTTTTCTGAGGGAGATTTACCACCAAACCTTACCTGATGGATTTTCTGAGACAAAAAAGATTTAAAAAAAAAAAAAAGCTTTAAAAAAAGCTATTTATTTAACAAAAGCTGTTATATTGTATGTGTTGTCGCAGGATATTAAAACAAAAGAATAATAATTTTAAATAATTTATTTTGCAGCCAAATCAGACGTAAAGTTTCTGTGCTTTGTCACAGATGGTGAATAGAATCTGATTATTTCTGCTTTTTACCTCAGTCACAGTCCCGTTTAACTATTACTCTAAACTTTCAGACAGCGACAGTGTGCCAGACGAGCAGAGCAACACGTGGGCAGTCAGGGGGAACTGAACCTGGCAATCTTTCTGCACAGAGGAAGATTTGTGGTCTTTCTATAAAAAAGTAAAGCAATATTTTAATCTAATGTTGGGGAAAATTTACTGATTTGACTTTTTAAAGCCACCCTTGTGGTCATTTGGGTTGGATTGCTTGATATAATTCTCCTTCAACTCTTAAATAAATAAAATTAAATGATTAAATAGAAATACAACTACTTATGAACCCACACGGCGTGAACTGAGTCACAACTTTTCCAAGAATATCTTGGGAGTCTTCTGGGAAAACTTGCATTTATGGGGAATTTTGATGATTTTCCAGAAGCACATCTGAACTCACACACATGTTGGAGGAGAGGACCTGATGCCCCTTTGTGCTCTAAATGATCCGGAAATGCTTTGTCTGGTTGAAATCAGCCAAGTTCCTCAACACCAAACCTGCTCGTCCATGTCTTTACTTCTATTTCTAGTGTAAATCTGCTCTGAGACAATGGTTTTAGTAGGGGGGGTGTTTGCAACAGTCTGACGATACGATATGTATCGTGATACACATCTTGCAATACAATATGTATCACGGTATATCCCAAGACTGTACCAGAATGATTTACCTTTAAAAAAAAAGTATGGCTTCAAAAACGAAGTTATGTCTCATAGCAACAAAAACCCTGTGGCTGACTAAACTAATAAGACTGAACTAATTTGATACAATATCGTAATATCACTAATTCACTTTCCGAACACCCTAGTTCATAGCATTAGGATTGTCTCTATTTTGTCAGTATGAACTGCTCGCATGCATTTAGAGATGACATCAGCCCTGCAACAATCCAAACGTGCTCATTAAAATTCAAAGAACAAAGTGAAATCTATACGACAGATATATATATATATATATATATATATATATATATTGTAGCATGAATGGCTAATAATTAACAACCATATGAAGGGTTGAATATGTGATATTCGCCTTCAGATCTGGTCAAAGTTATAAAGTTTATTAATCTGCAATTTTCAGATTCACCTGTAGGGGGCACCACCTCCTGCAAGGAGGAAATTATCACTTTAATTATTAGTTATTATTTCTAATTAATAAAGTAATACTCAAATTTATCAGTCTACTTATCCAAAAAGGAAACGTAAGTGTCTTTACCTTTGAAGGGACGTTTTGTGAACCATGGAAATTATGAGACAGAACAACGACTTCTTATACACATTCATTTATTGCATAAAAGTGGATTAACAAGAAGGATTATTGAGTGTGAAAGCACAGCATTGATGATTATACTTTGCAGAGATGAAAAGAAGAAAGAAAGAACTTTTCTAATACTGTTCAAAATGCATACGTGAAGAGAGCAATAAAATGAAATTTAAAACAAATTAAAATTATGTGAATGGCTGAAGGTGTATGACTGCAATGTCTGATGTGTCTGATCTAATGCAAAATTAATGTTTTAAATAAATCGAGATAAATGTCCTTCTATGGTTGAAACAATAGTTACTTAGTTGAATTCTAAATCAAAGAAAATGTCTCTCTGACCACAAACAGTAAAACGCTGGAGCAAGTCTTTCACCATGCGGTCTGGGTTCTGGTTCCAAAGAGCACAGGAAGGCCTCTCTTTAGTTTCAGCTTTGAGAGCTGCTCTTCTCCCGAGAAGTCAGCCAGGTGTTGAAGTTAGAATCTGTCCCCAAAGGAAGATTCAGGTTATTGTCCAGGGTTTTAGTCTCAAGTGGTCAAGTCACGCTTGGTTCCAAAAATTAGCGACTAAATTAAAAGTTTCAAAGCTGGCCGGGCTACAAAAACTTAATAATTATTTTGTCACTTATAAAAATTAGAAAGTAAAATTGAAAAGTTAAAAATTGCATAAAACGTAAAAAAGGTTTTGACGGTTCGGTTTGTTTAATCTTAAAGATGGAAAAATCTCACAGAAGTTTTCATCTCGAAGTTATTAAAATCTTAGAAGTTAATTCTTTTGTTCTGAGCTCTCTCTGTTCAGTTTTCCCTCCAAAAATCTTTTGCTTGAAGCTATCTCCTTGTTTTCTGAGAGGTCTTTCCTCCTTGACCTCAGAACTCCATCCCTGAACTGACTTACAGTTTGAACGTGCGAGGGACAAAGGCCCTGAAACTGACCAATCAGAAACGAGTTGGGCCGGTCTTACGCCCTCATCTAATTAACATACTCCAATAGGCTTGTTAATTCCTAATCTGGGGGTGGGGTCCTAATTATGGGGGTGTTTGTGGGCGTGTGCGTGTGTATCAGAGAAAAAGCCCTTATAAGCCAACATCTCTTACCAACATTAAAGAAATAAAGAAACATTTAATTCCTTTTTTTTAATCAACTCGTCTCATAAGTAGAAACCCCTTTTTCTGGAAAGAAAACAAAATAATAATAAGCATCCACATTTAAAAGATAATGCAATCACACTGAAATTCCACACAAGATGAAGCGAGAATCAAAGCGAAATGATTTGTTTCTTTTTTCTTTTGAAACTCTTCCTGTGGAAAGATTGAACAACTTTAGTTAAATTCACTAAGAAAAAAAAAAACAACGGTTAAGGTAACAAGTTATAAAAACATTCCATGACCAGAACAAAGGAGGATTCTTCTCAACCCACATCTGGTGTGAGTGAAGCTGGGGGTTGGCTGCAAGGCTGTAAATTTGATCTGGTGGGTTGGTGATCCTCAGACCTGTGAAATGTCGATTGTCAACAAATGAGAGCATTTTCTTGTGGCTGCAAAAGAACTTTATTCAATGGAATGCACTTTTCTGGACGTCCTGTAAATCAAAATGGCTGGTTAGGCTCCAGAGTGGCTGGTTGTCATGGTAACCTGGGATTACCAACGTCCTCCTTTGCGGGGGAAGTTAAGTGTTTCGGGGTCTGTTGCCATCCAGTCTGAGAGGTGTTACGGGAGTGAAGACCAATGCCTGTTGAAAAGGGGGGGGGGGAGGTGATCTTTATGGCCTCAGCAAAATTCCTTTGTTAGTTAAGGTTCTGGGATCCATGGTTTCATGCTACATATCCCCCCTTTTGTTTCGACTTGTTCCTGTGGAATTAGTTGAAACAACAAGATACAGAGAAACATGGGATTCCCCGATGAACCTTCTGGAAGCCGCTGGAACGCCAGAGTAATCCGCTGAAAACAGTGGGTCAGAGTAATTCAGTGAAAGGGGGTCAAAACATCGAGTAATCCTCACGAGAGCCACCAGGGTGCTGGGCGACTCTTCTGGGAGCGTTGGACGTTCAGCCGGGTCCTCAGGCAGGTGTGGGTGTACCTGCAACTTTACTGCTGTGGTCAGAGGCGTGACTCAAATCTTAAAATGAGTCTATATATTCACTTAATCTGGGTACCTAGAGTAGTGTTCTAGTCTAGTGTCTAGATCTAAGTGTTCTATAATGAAGAAAACAACATAGAGAGGAAGAGAAAAGAAGAAAGAGAAATACGAGTAGCTGTTCAGGTTAGGCAGGAGTGCCTGCAACCTCACAGAGGATGAGGTTGAGAAAGGCTGGAGAGAGAGGTTCTGTTCTAATGTTCTTCTCGAGGGCCCCCCCCCTTGACCTGTCGCTATCATTGTTATCTCTTTCAGCAAATCTCCATCGGGTACCTCTCGATGGTTTGTCACCAAAAATGACCACTCGCGTCTGGTAAACTCTGGCTGCCTTTCAATGAAACGGATTACCTCACGGCTCGAAGTAAGATTGATAAGATCGATCTTATCTTGAATGATGGCATCTGGATAGTTCTTGAGATAGAACTCAATGTCATCCAGGTATGCTCGAGGATCATTAGGGCCACCAGGGTTTGGTTCGAATCTGGTAAGATTTCGAGAAATTTTGTCTAAATCTCGATCAGAAGGGCCATGATGACGCGATTCATCTGCCCTAAAGTCATGGAATCGATTCGCCTGTGTAGACCTTGGAGTCCGTGCAGAAAAGGAGGCAGGTGCAGGTGCTAAAAGAGGTAATCCGCCAGAACCGCCCCTTTTAGCCTGTGCACCCCCCTTTTCATCATTGAAAGTTGGATGAATTGGCTGACAGGTGTCAAATTCAAAAAATGGCTTGATGTCTGCTGTTGCAGACTTACGTTCCACCATCAAGTGTTCATCTTGTTCATCGGAGGCCTCTCGTTTGGTGGTGATGTAAGCTAGTTGCTCTTGCATTAGCTCAACCTGTCCTTTTTGGTCATCTAACTGTCTGGTTAGATTAGCATTTTCTTGTTGCAATGTAATTATATCGTCTTCAGCTGCATGTAGTCCTATTTGAGAAGCTTCGTAAGCTTCTTTAACCTCCATGAGTTGCAGCTGTTTTGCTACCAGTTCATGCTGCCAGGCTGGGGCCTGGGATTCGCAGTCTTTTATTTCTCTTTTAATTTGATCATTTTCAGTTTTTAGTTCTTCATTTTGAGTCGTCAGTGCAGTGACCTGACGCTCCAAATCATCTGTTTGTCTTTGAGCAACCTCGCGCTGATGCTGCAAAAGCTTAATTTCCCTCTGGGTCTGAGAAAGTTTCTGCGAGCGCGTGTCGAGTTTCCCTAGCGCATGGTTTAACAAACTATGAGCGGTTTTGAGTCGAGCTGTGAGCAGTATGGCTAGGCTACCAAGTGTTTTGGTCAACTCCTTATCCTTCGGTGGATCATGGGTAATTTCTGCCACTACCTCAGAGAGCTTGGTCTCCAGTTCAGATGCGGTTAAGTTCTGAACTTGATCTTCAAAACCTGGAATGTGATTTTCAGTGATTTCTGTCAAGGCAGCTTCTAGATCATCAAAAAGGTCCCTATGGCTAGAGGCCTCAGAAGAAACTGCGTCAGTCATTTCTAAATCTGTTGCTCAGCTGATGAGGAATGAAGCTGGAGGGTTTAGACAGCTTTGTTTAGCCTCAATTAGCAAGTACCGAAACTTTAGCTTTTAGCTTTCAAATCACTATATCATTAGCTTTTAGCCCCTTAGCATTAGCTTTTAGCATTAGCGTTAGCTTTAGCCTTTTAGCTTTTAGCATTTACACCTCACTGCCAGTAGGGGGAGATGACAAGTGTGATACCTATTTCAAGCCACAAGGGGGAGTCAATGAACCACTGACTTAGCAGACCTTCCACCTACTGCTGTCTACCTAGATTGCACAAACTTTCAAGTCTCTGAGTGGATTAAATATAGGTCTCTATATCTATGCTTCCACAGTCAACCTGCTTTGGTTCAATGCAGTCCAAGTACACACACCTCCTCTAGGCCAGTACGTCTATGGATATTAATCCCAACCTGTAACTTGGTTCAACACACAACTTCTGATTATTATTAGAAGAGGGTAACACCTCTGGCTCAGAGGTCCACCTCCTATGACCCTGACTGCGTCACAGCTTTAGCCACACCCCTTGGGTGACCCGGAAGTTCCTCCTTCCTTTCTCCTCAGTTTTACTCAGCGCTCGTCGCGAACACACCTAAAGCAGGCAGTTTTTTAGCAGAGGCAGCTAAACGTCCTGAAGACAAAGCAGTTACTCACAGCAAACCCTAAAGCTGGAAAAACGGAGTGATTGCAACTTTTGGATTTAAGCTAGTTTGGTGTAACAACTTGCTATCTCTAAGGTGTCTTTTACACTGATAAAGAGTCTGCAGACCGCGTCTGCGTGTGCCTTGTGCTATCAGCACAAGAAAAAGGGGGGTCAGGTCTGCCAACAGACTGACGATTTCTCCTTCAGAGAGCTTATCACACAGCCCAAACGCGCAGTTATATCCTAAAATCCTTGTTAATTTTAGTAACCCGCTACGGCTGACAAGAGTGCTTTCCTGCACTTTCATAAGACGTTTACGTCTTATAAACGTCCACTCATAGATAAATCTATGGGGTGAGGTCCGGCCGGAATCCTCAGCCGCTGGGACGACGGAAGTCGGGCCTGTGTCCTGGAACACGCAGGTACACAGCCAGAGCTTTCCGTGGAAAGAATTACACAAGACAGGAACACGCTGAACTTCTGTAATCTTTCCAAAGGCCTTTCAACTTATTAAAACGCATAAGCATAAATGCGCAAATGCATGCAAATTATCACGGTTCTGCTCCGTGCAGAAAAGTTCTGTTTCACAGAATCATCTGTTACGCTGATCGCACAGCGTCACAGGCTTCCAAAGCCACACAAACAAGTTCTCAGTCTTAAATAAGGGAAAAGTCAACAGCTCAGAGTACTCAGGATTTCATTCAGAACCGCAGTTACGTTTTAGATGCAAACCTTTCTAATTAACCTGTTTATCTCAATATTTCCAAGTTCACAAAACGTTTTCAGAGGCCTCACACGGGGCACCATAAATATAACTGTAGCATGAATGGCTAATAATTAACAACCATATGAAGGGTTGAATATGTGATATTCGCCTTCAGATCTGGTCAAAGTTATAAAGTTTATTAATCTGCAATTTTCAGATTCACCTGTAGGGGCACCACCTCCTGCAAGGAGGAAATTATCACTTTAATTATTAGTTATTATTTCTAATTAATAAAGTAATACTCAAATTTATCAGTCTACTTATCCAAAAAGGAAACGTGAGTGTCTTTACCTTTGAAGGGACGTTTTGTGAACCATGGAAATTATGAGACAGAACAACGACTTCTTATACACATTCATTTATTGCATAAAAGTGGATTAACAAGAAGGATTATTGAGTGTGAAAGCACAGCATTGATTATACTTTGCAGAGATGAAAAGAAGAAAGAAAGAACTTTTCTAATACTGTTCAAAATGCATACGTGAAGAGAGCAATAAAATGAAATTTAAAACAAATTAAAATTATGTGAATGGGCTGAAGGTGTATGACTGCAATGTCTGATGTGTCTGATCTAATGCAAAATTAATGTTTTAATAAAATCGAGATAAATGTCCTTCTAGTGGTTGAAACAATAGTTACTTAGTTGAATTCTAAATCAAAGAAAATGTCTCTCTGACCACAAACAGTAAAACGCTGGAGCAAGTCTTCTCACCATGCGGTCTGTGGGTTCTGGTTCCAAAGAGCACAGGAAGGCCTCTCTTTAGTTTCAGCTTTGAGAGGCTGCTCTTCTCCCGAGAAGTCAGCCAGGTGTTGAAGTTAGAATCTGTCCCCAAAGGAAGATTCAGGTTATTGTCCAGGTTTTTAGTCTCAAGTGGTCAAGTCACGCTTGGTTCCAAAAATTAGCGACTAAATTAAAAGTTTTCAAAGCTGGCCGGGCTACAAAACTTAATAATTATTTTGTCACTTATAAAAATTAGAAAGAAAAATGAAAAGTTAAAATTGCATAAAACGTAAAAAGGTTGACGGTTCGGTTTGTTTAATCTTAAAGATGGAAAAATCTCACAGAAGTTTTCATCTCGAAGTTATTAAAATCTTAGAAGTTAATTCTTTTGTTCTGAGCTCTCTCTGTTCAGTTTTCCCTCCAAAAATCTTTTGCTTGAAGCTATCTCCTTGTTTTCTGAGAGGTCTTTCCTCCTTGACCTCAGAACTCCATCCCTGAACTGACTTACAGTTTGAACGTGCGAGGGACAAAGGCCCTGAAACTGACCAATCAGAAACGAGTTGGGCCGGTCTTACGCCCTCATCTAATTAACATACTCCAATAGGCTTGTTAATTCCTAATCTGGGGGTGGGGTCCTAATTATGGGGGTGTTTGTGGGCGTGTGCGTGTGTATCAGAGAAAAAGCCCTTATAAGCCAACATCTCTTACCAACATTAAAGAAATAAAGAAACATTTAATTCCTTTTTTTTAATCAACTCGTCTCATAAGTAGAAACCCCTTTTTCTGGAAAGAAAACAAAATAATATAAGCATCCACATTTAAAAGATAATGCAATCACACTGAAATTCCACACAAGATGAAGCGAGAATCAAAGCGAAATGATTTGTTTCTTTTTCTTTTGAAACTCTTCCTGTGGAAAGATTGAACAACTTTAGTTAAATTCACTAAGAAAAAAAAAAACAACGGTTAAGGTAACAAGTTATAAAAACATTCCATGACCAGAACAAAGGAGGATTCTTCTCAACCCACATCTGGTGTGAGTGAAGCTGGGGGTTGGCTGCAAGGCTGTAAATTTGATCTGGTGGGTTGGTGATCCTCAGACCTGTGAAATGTCGATTGTCAACAAATGAGAGCATTTTCTTGTGGCTGCAAAAGAACTTTATTCAATGGAATGCACTTTTCTGGACGTCCTGTAAATCAAAATGGCTGGTTAGGCTCCAGAGTGGCTGGTTGTCATGGTAACCTGGGATTACCAACGTCCTCCTTTGCGGGGGAAGTTAAGTGTTTCGGGGTCTGTTGCCATCCAGTCTGAGAGGTGTTACGGGAGTGAAGACCAATGCCTGTTGAAAAGGGGGGGGGAGGTGATCTTTATGGCCTCAGCAAAATTCCTTTGTTAGTTAAGGTTCTGGGATCCATGGTTTCATGCTACAATATATATATATATTATAATATATATATATATATATATATATATATATATGCCACCAGATAGATGTTCAACATTGGCAGGATGTATTTAGAAAAAAATAAGTGCAAATAATTACTTTCTTACTTTTTGTTTTTTTTAATGTGCGACCAACAACAAACTAGCATGCTACTCGCTAGCACGCACTTTAGCTCAAACTTAACGCTTCCCAGCCTGATTTCTCTCTATTAAAAATGGCGATCATTACCTTGTGATGATTCCCCTCGACCGGATTATGTCGCTGTCAAGGTTTTTGAGGCCGATTGCGAATATTCCGCCTCCTTTTGTGATTCTTTGCTTATTTGTTCAGGTTCAAACCTCAATGGTTCTTTACTCGGGAAGCATCACGTGTCACGTGACCAGTGGTTATGTAATACGTGACCAGTGTCACGTGACAGTGGTTACGTAATGCGTGTCACATAAGGATGATGACGCATTACGACGTAATCACGTGACCAGAAAAAGTTATAAAGCAAGCTAGATATCACAAGTGTATATTTCACTGAGAATAGGAGCATTCAACATTACATTGCAAACTAGCTACAAGTGTGATAACCTTTTTGCCCAGTATGGCCAGTAAAGAAAGAGCTGACAAAATGGTCCCGCCACACATAATCAACGAAAAAATTGCTGAGTTTAAAAGCAACCTGACAGAGAAAGAACTTTCCGACTTAGCTAACTATACAATGGATGAGCATGTAGCAGAGAAACTCGCTCTGCTGCGGATGGCTTTAAAGCCGATGCCCATGGAGGAATTTCTCGAAAGAGTTTTTCGGGAAATCATACCTCCACCTCCAAAGAGGGAGACACTTCTCGACGGAGTTGTGTTACCTACCGACGGTAAGTCTTTGCCCCTGTCACCCAAGCTCATGGAAATCGGGGCCAGGAGTGAGTATCCCTCCGCGGATGACTCCTCCCACCCCCGAAAGATGATCCGGAATCCCCGCACAGGGGAACTTTATCAGGATGTTTACATTAGTGAAACTGAAAGCAAACTCTTGTACTTGCAAGAAATGCTTCACGTCATTTTCAAAACTGGACCTTTGGCTGAACAAAAGCCAAAAACGACGAAACATAAAGCAAAAAGAAAACCAAAAGCTGGAGCAAGGCTTGGAAGAAAACCATCTGATAAAAAGTCAACCCCCAAAACAAGCGTTTTACAGGCTGAGGTTCAACCATGCGAGGAAAGTCCTTCTGTTTCACAGAAAAAGACAAAAAGTGCTGGGAAAACAAAAGTGCCCAGTGCAAAGAAAAACCTTCAACCTGCCAAATTAAAACGCAGAACCAAGAAATCTAAAGCTTCAGCTGCTAAGACTAAACCGGAGGTTCCAAAAATTCAACAGGAGACAGCAAAACCCAAACCAGCAACTGAATCAACTGTTGAAAACAAGCCCATAAAGGTCAAAAAGCAGCGTGTGGTTCAGGCAAAAGCACAGGAACCTGAAGACATACCAGTCAATATAGCCAATTTGATACCTATCGATATTAATCGAAAACCATGGATTCCGGCTATGAAATCAGGAATTGAAGAGATCAAAAAAAAGAAGGAAAAGGTCAAACTTTCTCTCACTAAACAGAGGACTAAAAAGCTAAAAACACGTGCAAAAGTAGCACCACAGGCAGATGTTAAAGACGCACAACTTCAGTCTGACATTGTAACACCACCCGAGACTGAAGAACAAAAATCTCCAGATGCCGACACACAGCTAGATGATGAAACGCCAACAAAGTTTGATGAATCACCAGAGCCCTACAGAATAGTCGGACAACTCTATGATAAAGATGTTGAACTTTGGAAAAAACGTTATTATTATCCAGCAATGCTTCAGAAAGAAGCCAAACAAATCCAGGATAAAGAAAAGCAACTTCTGGATGAAGAAAAGCAACTTCTTGATGAAGAAAAGCAACTTCTGGATGAAGAAAAGCAACTTCTGGATGAGAAAACAAAGTTGCAGAAGGAAGAAACTCAAGGTGAAGTCAGTGATGCTAGCACAAAACCGAAATGTGGTTGTCTAAAATCATGCTTCACCATTATAAGATCACCAATTAGAAAAATCAAAGGTCAGGCAAAAAAGCTAAAATCATACGCTGCAACCAAAATTAAACAAAATTCTGGAGGGATGTTGTTAAAGAGGGATGTTGTTAAAAAATCTAACATCCTAAAATTTAACATTCCCCTGATGATAAGATCAAGAGTTAAAAAATGTAAAATTTGGGGAAAAAATCTCAAATCATTTGCTTCTACTCAAATGAAAAGGCTATTGAATTCAAGTTTTCTTGTGAGATATCTAGAGACAGATGACACAGAAAATGAGTCTGCTGCTACTGAATGTCAACTCAAGGGTGCTAAGAAAAAGCAGAAATCAAAGTGCCTAAAATCATCCATTTCCCTCAAAAGATTGGGATTTAAAATGTTAAGCTGTCAGCAAAAAAAGCTAAAATCATCTGATGAAACCCAAATAAATCATAAAGATGCAGAAAAGCATCATTTATTTGGTGGAAAAATAGAGCCAGCGGTCACAGAAATTAAGCCTGAGGTTACAAAAATAGAAGAAGACACCAAAACACCAAAACAATCAATCAAGTTACCTTCTGGAGGCCATGTCAGCAGTGAAACTCCTGAGAGATATGAGCAGGAAAAATCCAAACCATCAAAACCACCAAAACCGCAGGGAGATGACCAATCGGACGCACGTGCTCAGAAAATAACAGATGATGTTGAAATACCGGAAGCGTGCGCTTCCGAGATAAAACAAGGACGGGAAAAAAATAAGAAGAGGGCCAAACGGTCAGAGTTTCGGGCTGAGCAGGAAAAATCCAAACCATCCTTGACTGTTGAGAGGAAAAAAGAAGAACCTCCACAAATTCCAATCTCTCACAAGGAGCAAGAATTAAGAACAGCCGTGGAAAGGTCTGTTTTAGACATGGTTTCACTTGTTGCTTCCAAGTCCAACTTAAGTGAGGCAGACTTTGACACGACAGAGCTTCTTAAAAAAATATGGGACACTGTCGAATGTGAAAACATTAAGTTAGATTGCAAAGACATTTCGGCAGATCTTTACAAGCGTGTTTATAAGGATCTGATCAAAATGTGGGAAAAGCCGGATTTTATTATAATAATGATGGAAATTAATCCCCAAAAGGTCAGTACAATAACTGCGGCAATCTTTAAAAAGTATCTGACTAGACCACGGAAGCAGAATATTGTGAAAAGATTTTTCAACTTTATTCTGGGTTGTTCCTCGGACTCTTAAGTTTTAAAATTTTCTTAGACCCAAAATATATATTATATATAATATATATATATATTATATATAATATAATATATATTATATATATAGTTAATACGTTTTTTAGATTGTTTGTTTATTTTTTGGGGGGTGGGTAAATTAGTATTAGAGTAGAGTAGGAGTAGTTTCTTGCAAGAATAATCTAGTAAAACTGCAGGGGACGATAAAGTTAGATTGTTGTAGGCTCATGAAAACATTTTTCATTTTAGTTTTGTTTTTATTGTTTTCTCCTTTCTTTGGAAAGGAGCGGGGGTGTGGGTTACACTTCCATCAGTTTTTGGGCTCGGTTACATCCAGAAAAGTTTAGGCCTTGTTTAAATCTGTTCTGTGAAAAACCTTATCAGGTTCTGATCAGCAGAAATCTGCAGGTCCCCAGAGGTAGACACCCAGAAATCACACACAAACACACGAGGCTATGATGCTAGAATAATTACCTTAGCTTTTATTATTCCCCACAGAGCATAGCAAGTCAAAACAATCAACTACATAGGTGAAGCATTCAAATCACTCTTACCACTGATATGGGAGATGGGAAGTCGACATAACCCCGGTAAGGACAGCTTCGACTTGGCTGGTGTCGTACATAACCATCCAGCTGACTTCTACGATTCCAGCAACGTCCCGTCTTTTATACATTGAAATAAAAAAGTCCTCCCCTGGGAATCGAGAGGTGTTTCCCAGAGGAAATAGAAAACGTCACCCTGTGGGAGAAAAAAGTCTTCCCTGGGACCCAAGAGGTGTTTTCCAGAGGAATAGAAAACATCTACATTCGCACAAGTGTTTTCTATGTGAAGCGGCTAAGCAGAGCAGAATAACATGTTTACATTCCAGAGGCTTCTCCTTCAGCAGCTCAATACAGGTGGTGCGACTCGGCTCCAGAATGGTCAGATCAGAGCACACACACAAAATATATTTTCTTTACATTCCACCCTGTGGTCTGATCTGAGCATCAACTCATCTTCTCATGTCCTGATCAATCGTCCGCAATTGTCTTGTTACCTTTCCAAAAGCAAATACACTGCAAGCGGTTAATCATGTAACACCCCACCCTGGGCCAGGACGGTGGACACCAGTAGTCTGGAAATGTTAGACCTACGTGACTCTACCATTGCTCTGAGCTCAGCGGACCGGTTCAGTGCGCATCTAAACCAACCCAGAGAGATCAATGCCATAGTTTGTCAAATAATAGGTCTGGTTGTTCCAGTGCCCCAGATGAACACCTGTCAAGCACCCAGTGCAAGGTGTCCCAAGCTGGTAATGCATAGTGGCTACACAATCTCTAGCTTGTTCTACATAAGCCAACACATAAGACTTGCACTTAGTTGTTGGTTTAGTAACATTATACAACACCCAATAACCAATACAGACAGTTTCACTACACTTCGTCTTGGCAGGTGTGGTTTGTAACAGTCTATTCGGAATATTCCGTCTTCGCCGCTGGTCGCCGCTGTTGTTGGTTGTCATGTCTCCAACGAATCATTCTTGTTGTAGATTCATGTCTAACATTCGTACGTTACAATCAGTCAAGTTCAAGGTACCAGTAATAGTCGTCAAAATCTCACTGGTGAGGTTCCACATCTCCATGTGCCATGAAAGCGTATGGACGAGCAGATCAGCAGTCTCTTTCTGCTACTGACGGCATCCACACACCTACTTGTTGTAATCCATGAGAGATCCTTTTTCCTGTGTTCGACAGTATATTTCTTGTTACCTTTCCATCGGAAGAGTTGGAGAGGCCCATCAGATCATACCACGCCCTCCTGTGACGTGATAGGCACTTCACTTCAGATAGAGGCCCTTTGAAGCTGAAGGGCCGGAATGCTCTCCACTGAGAAGGAGAGGTCGATGATCCTCGGTCTCAGGACAGCGACACTGCCAGTGGACCGGTTGTTGTGGTTTTCCATAGTGGCTCTTGGAAGGTCCCCTGAGCGTCCGTTCGGAGACCAACTCCCACACCCTCGGGTACCTGCAAAGATAATTAATACTTAAGGACACAAAAAGAAAAAATATTAGTTTTCTCTTAAATAACATTTTGATATTTTATCAAATTTTAGCCCCAGCCTTGTCGGTCGACCCAAAGCCCCCTGTTCTCCATAGGGTGGTTTGTGTAGGAGCTTTGGTTTCTTTCACCGTTCCCATGTCACAGGGCTTAACCACCAGCTGAGCTATTTTGTCCCCCTTCAGGATCACAAAAGTTCTGCCAGTTGATCCAGGGGCAGCTCTGATGGGCAGCTCAGCTTCTGGCCACATTCTGATGGGTTCTTTCTCTGGTGTGATAGCCACAGTGATCATGCGGTTCATGGGAGTCACTCCCGGTGCGATGGGTCTATTGTTGATCTGTTTCAACACTTTGTCAAGATTTTTCCTCCAGTCAGTCAAATCTCCAGTGGAGTCTTCATTTCTGAGGGAGCTTTTCAGGAGCCCATTCATTCTTTCTATCAACCCTTCTGCTTGAGGGTGATAGGGAACATGATAGATCCATTCAACATTGTGATCTGTACACCACTGTTTCACCGAGTTTCCAGTGAAATGAGTGCCGTTATCACTCTGAACCTGCAGCGGCATCCCATAATACTGTTCTATTTTTTCCAAACACTTAATAGTAGCCTTCTGATTAGCATGCTTACAAGGATGTGCTACCAATATCCCTGAATATGTATCCACAGCGGTACACGCATATTTACACCCCAAAGACATAGGTAAGGGTCCAATGAAGTCCATCTGCCAAATCTGACCAGGTGATTTACCCCTCTGCAGCTGTTGGAGTGAACCATTATGTTGATGTTGCCCTTTTTCATCCTTTTTCTGTTTGGCAACAGCAGCCACCTTCATCAGTGTGTCATACTCCGACCCCTCGGAGGAACCAGCAGGTGGAGCTGATGGTTCAACCGAATCCACAGCCTTTGTACTCAAAACCTGCAACAGTTGACTCAAGTCAGTCAGTTGACCTTCACCTGTGGGGCAGTTTACGTTCAACCCCCGCCTTTGTACATGTTTCCAGAGTTCATCAGTAGGAAGTCCATCAATCTCATCAAACGACACCCCAGCCTTTTTTAAGGCCCGCCAGAGGTTCCTACGAGATGGGGCGTTAGCAGGGCGGGGCCCTCCGTCTCTCAGGTCATCCCGACTATCCTGTATGGGGGGTCGGGGAGTAACCGCCCCCCAGTCCCCCAATCCATCCATGCCGAGCAGAGCTGCTTTCAGAGCTCCGAGGGAGTGGTCTGCAGCTCCCAACATTAACAACAACACAGCTGCCTTGTATGGAGGAGGAGCTGTTTTTACAATGTGATCTCTGATACCCTTAGGAACATTCAACTGCATTAAATCATCCACGTGTCCCAGAAACAGAGCATCTCTCACCATCAAACGAACTAAACGCTGAGCTCCCTCATGGAGAGTTTGCCAGGGGCGGTCCAAGGAGCTCCAGTTGGAGGGCTCAGGAAATTGCCCCCTGATCGCATCAGCATACAAATGCAATACAGTTTTCATTTCATCCCCAGCGTCCCGCACCAGGAGCCGGTAATTAGCATTTACAGCAGTGTCCCTGGACAATCCAGCAAAACGCAGGCCATCTCCTGCATCAACTTTCACCTGTGAAGCTCCTTCATCCATCATTCTGATCAGCCACAAATCGAGGGGTTCTTTGGGCCTCTGCCTGAAGCGCTGAGTTACGTAAAGCATCGCCTCCGAAATGTGATCCTCCAAAGTCTGAGATATCACAGGGTCAGGCTGCAGCTGACGTTCAGGAGCCATTAGAGGCTGTCTGCTATCATCAAACATCGGTTGCCCGTCATTATCTCGTACCGGGCACACAACAGGAGGTGTATACACCCGCTGTCTTTTACGCCGCATAACCGGATTAACCGTATACGGCGGGTATGGAGGAGGGTCTGGGTGCGCTCCATACCATTCATCTAACTGTCCTCCTGACTTATCAGAATCATCCCAGACGTCTCCATCCCACGTCTCGGGATCCCAATCATCCGCTCCCTCCACCTGTCGTGCTACAAAGGAGCGTACGGAGGCAACTTCAGGGCAGCGGGGCTTCATCCGCCGCTGCTGTCTATTTACTTTTGACACGTGAGCCACAGAGCGCTCAGCCAACCGCGTCATGCGATCCAGTTTACTTTGCAACAAACGCATTTGCTCTGTCTGCAGAGCATTCTCACTTTGAATTTCACTTAACTGTTGTTTCATCTTAACAGTTTCATCACACTGTACCTCAAACAGTTCACTTTTAACTCTCATTTGCTCTGTCTGCAGAGCAATCTCACTTTGAGTTTCACTTAACTGTTGTTTCATCTTAACAGTTTCATCACGCTGTACTTCAAACAGTTCACTTCTAACTTTCCAAGCTGCAGCGCAGAGCCACATCCTCCTCTGAACCCCCTCCAACGGGGATTTAGGATGAACGGGAACATTCGTGAGCAGCCGTAAAACTGTCTCAGGTGATCCATCACCGACCACACTTTGCCACACGTCGGAGCAGCTCGCTCCATGGCGTAAACAAAAAGCCACCTCCTTCCAGGGGCTTTCCTCCCATCTGGGAATCAATGCATTGGCTACGAATTCCTCCGCTGCCTTTTTCCTCCACTTAAACATGATTTCTGAGTATATCCTCTGGTCAGTCTCAGTTCGTGACGCCAAAAATGTTCTGTGAAAAACCTTATCAGGTTCTGATCAGCAGAAATCTGCAGGTCCCCAGAGGTAGACACCCAGAAATCACACACAAACACACGAGGCTATGATGCTAGAATAATTACCTTAGCTTTTATTATTCCCCACAGAGCATAGCAAGTCAAAACAATCAACTACATAGGTGAAGCATTCAAATCACTCTTACCACTGATATGGGAGATGGGAAGTCGACATAACCCCGGTAAGGACAGCTTCGACTTGGCTGGTGTCGTACATAACCATCCAGCTGACTTCTACGATTCCAGCAACGTCCCGTCTTTTATACATTGAAATAAAAAAGTCCTCCCCTGGGAATCGAGAGGTGTTTCCCAGAGGAAATAGAAAACGTCACCCTGTGGGAGAAAAAAGTCTTCCCTGGGACCCAAGAGGTGTTTTCCAGAGGAATAGAAAACATCTACATTCGCACAAGTGTTTTCTATGTGAAGCGGCTAAGCAGAGCAGAATAACATGTTTACATTCCAGAGGCTTCTCCTTCAGCAGCTCAATACAGGTGGTGCGACTCGGCTCCAGAATGGTCAGATCAGAGCACACACACAAAATATATTTTCTTTACAAAATCTCTAGCAAAACTAAAAAATAAAAAAAAATTAGAATAATAATGTAGGGCAAAACATTCATTCAATTAAGTTTTTTATATTGTTAGGTATAACCCCCCCACCCCCTTTTTTTTTGGGGGGGGGTGGTTAGTTAGTAGTAAAGTAGGAGTAGTTTCTTGCAAGAATAATCTAGTAAAACTGCAGGGGACGATAAAGTTAGATTGTTGTAGGCTCATGAAAACATTTTTCATTTTAGTTTTGTTTTTATTGTTTTCTCCTTTCTTTGGAAAGGAGCGGGGGTGTGGGTTACACTTCCATCAGTTTTTGGGCTCGGTTACATCCAGAAAAGTTTAGGCCTTGTTTAAATCTCTAGCAAAACTAAAAAAAAAAAAAAATTAGAATAATAATGTAGGGCAAAACATTCATTCAATTAAGTTTTTTATATTGTTAGGTATAACCCCCCCACCCCCTTTTTTTGGGGGGGGGGGGGGGGTTAGTTAGTAGTAAAGTAGGAGTAGTTTCTTGCAAGAATAATCTAGTAAAAATGCACGGACAAGACAGTTCGATTGTTGTAGTCTCATGAAAACATTTTTATTTTAGTTTTGTTTTTATTGTTTTCTCCTTTCTTTGGAAAGGAGCGGGGGTGTGGGTTACACTTCCATCAGTTTTTGGGCTCGGTTACATCCAGAAAAGTTTAGGCCTTGTTTAAATCTCTAGCAAAACTAAAAAAAAAAAAAAAAAAGAAATTACAAATTTTTTGTAATAATAATTTGTAGGGCATAGCATTCATTGAGTTAAGTTTTTTATATTGTTAGGTATAACAATAGACACTGAACCCCAAATTGCCTCTGGTGGGAGGTGTCCGGCAGCGGAGCAACCACCAGTGTGTGAATGGGTGAATGGGTCTGTGACTGTGAAGCGTTTTGGGCCCTCGAAGGAGGGTAGAAAGCACTATACATGTATATGCCATTTTACCATTTGCCATTTAAAAAAACGGGGAAATCTATTTCATTAAATTCCATTGGCCTCATGAGATCCCATGAGTTGAACCAAAATGAGTTAGACACCCCTGTTCTATGTGACATCAGGAGTTATATGATAGAGAAATTTAATCTTAAAATTGCATTCCTGGTTATTTATCTATTCAAATTGCTGTGAATAAGGAGCTGAAAAAATGCTGTTTGAAATAGATTGTATTTATTAAAGCAGGACTTAGGAATTTTTCCTGCTTTTCCCATTTTTCCCTTCCGTGAACTGCCACCTCAACGTGGTGGAGGGGTTTGCGTGCTTGAGTGATCGCAGGAGCTAATCTGTCAAGGGTCTCCCATGGCAGACAGGTCCTGAGTGACAAGCCAGACTAAGAGCGGTTCAGAACCACCTTTATGAGAAACACATTTCAAGATTCTGGGTAGACTTACTGAGCACTGTCCGGTCTAAGTATGACCAGAGCAGTAGCTTGGTTTGCATAGCCAGCAGTAAGTCTGACCTTAACGCGGTGCATGTTGGACTCCGACAGGACAGTATGGAGAGAAAATGGACTCACCCCAATTTGTGTGTTCGTGATTCTTCATTTGATAGTCATACAATCCATTTTGTACTTGCGATTGTGAATTTGCATCTACAAAAATTACGACTTTGAAAAAAAAAATACAGTTTACACATGCTCAGCTTAAAATAGCAAAAACTTGACACTAACTACACACAAATCTTTAAAAATTATGGACACAAATCTGATTTGAAACTCTTCTTACATCTCCAAGATTTGTGCAAAAGTGATGCCTTCACCTAGCAGCATTTAAAAGCAATTTGTGCATAATTTTTAAAGATTTGTGTGGTTTTTTTTATTTTCAGGGTGTTGTAATTTTAAGTAGTGTATGTGTAAGTTGTATTTTATTTTTTCATTCATATCACTTAAAAATATCAGAGGAAGATCATCTCTCCCAAAGCTACAGCTTCGTTTGTACACAAAGGAACTCGCTACTTTTTCCTCTACGGCCGTTTCTGGTATTTTAGATACTCCTGCGCATGTCAAAATAATTTATTCGGATCAAATTAGGAGTATGGCTGCTCCCTGGACCATTACACTATGCAGGACATTTGTGCGCCAGCAAGTTGGTCATCACCTCTGTACATGTGAAGTGCGCCTCAAGACGAGTTGATTTAAGTTGAATAAACTGAGTTTGGCCTGAAAAATAGGACTGAAGCCAGCGGAGGGGGCTGGAAGTGATACAAAGAGAAGAAAGTCTATGGAGGAGGATGGAGTGAGAAATGGTATCAAATGCTGAACTCAGATCAAGGAGGATGAGGATGGTGTGGAGTCCAGAATCATCTGCCTTGAGAAGGTCGTTAGGGATTTTAACAAGAGCGGTTTCTTTGCTGTGGGAAGGGCAGAAATCAGACTGAAAGGGTTCAAATAAACTATTTTGTTTGAGGTGATGATTGAAAACTACTTTTTCGAGGATTTTAAGATAAATGGTAAATTGGAGTTTGGATGAAAATTACTAAAATGTTGGGATCTGATCCAGGTTTCTTTAGGATAGGTTTAACAGCAGCAGTTTTGAATTGTGAGGGGACAATACCAGTCGTTAAAGAGGAATGAATGATGGCAGAAATCAAAGGGAGGAGAGAGAGGAGACATGATTTAACCAGGGATGACAGGAGGGGATCAAGCTGGCAAGTTGAAGGTTTGGATTTTTGAATGAGGGAGCTGATTTCACTGACTTCTGGGAGCTGGAAGGAAGAGAATGTTTTGGACAGAAAATGAGTCAGAAGGGATGACAGATTGGGCTGAAGAATGGAGATGATAGTGAATTGTTTTCATTTTTTTTAAAATCAAAATACGCCTGGAGGGAGTTACAGGTATCATCAGAGTACAGATGAGGAGGGAGGCTATCAGAGATAAGAAAGATATTGTCCATGAGGGAGAACAGAGTTATAGGGTTACCTTTATTTTCAGAAATGAGATGGGAAAAATAGTTTGTTTTTGTGTGGGAGACCAAGTCCTTGTACTGTGTAATGTACATTTCCTTATGAATAGACAAGCCAGTTCTCCTAAAAAGGTGCTCTAGTTGGCGACCTTTGGCTTTCATCGGAGCTCAGAGGTGAACAATGGAGAGGACTGGTGAAGGAAACAGAGCGCTTTTAACAGGAGCAAGGAATTGAGACATCCAGAAGAGAATTATTACAAACAGAAATAAGTGTTGTGATATTATATGAATGCTATATAACTGTACATATCCAATGACCAGTAGGAGGCGGTTACGTTTTTTGGGTATCCCAGTTTATTCATAGAAGAAGATGTGGCCCCAAGGATGGGTTATTTAATTAATTTGTTAATTAATTAAATTAATTAGCTGATGCTAATCTTACACAACTGTCATTGAACAGTGTTCCTACTAGCTTTAGCATCAGCTAAGCGTGTTAGCTATATTCACGCTCTCTAAATGCATCCCTCGTGTGCTCATTTTCCAGATGGAGATGTCAGGGTTGCCTTGAAACCAAACCTGGCTTTGTGTCCCGAGTTTGGGGTCTTTTCTCTCCTGGCTGCTGTGCCCAGAGCGTGCTTTGCACATCTATATTTACAGGAGCCGTAAAAAATTTGAACTTTTGGGCTGAACTTCTTCTGATAAACCCATCACAAAACAGAGGCTCTCTCACTGGATTGTGGAACCATTTATCCTTTCCTACTCTTGTTGCGATTATCAGGCCCCATTGACCTGGAAGTGCCTCCTACTAGGAGTATGACTGCTTCCTGGCATTACATAAGGGTGTTTTATTCAGGAAAATACTGTGTTCCAGCAAGTTGGTCTTCACCTCTAACTTGTCAATTTTTATAAACTAAATTCTGATGAGAGCCAGGCTATACTTGCCTCTGGGCTTTCACAGAATCAGAAAGCAGTTCCTGATGCTTGGTGTTGCTTAAGATAAGCATGGATGGCAAAACGGAGTCTCCATATCCAATATTGAGTCATAAAAATAATTGCTGAGAAAAAAACTTCAGGTAACTTAACTTTATGTAACCCCGGTTCTCTGAGAGCATGAGTGACATGTCTCACTTGAGCCCTTCCTGGGGTGAAGTGAGAGAAGGTGCTCATCTTAAATGACACTGCAGTGTAATGCTGGCTATTCATACAGGTGACGCAATCACCAGTCAATCAAATTGGCGTAATGAGATAATTTCTTCTAAGGAGCACAAAGGTGCGTATCTTATAGTAAGACATCTCACTCATTGTACTCAGAGAACCGGGCTTACACAAATAACCTAAAGGTTTCTCATCTTCTAGGTAGGAAATGTTCATCAACTACTTGTTACATCCTTTATTAATATAATAGTGTAACTACTAGGGTGTGGGGAAAAATTGATTTGGCGATATTTCGCAATGTTTCATTTGGCAATATTTGTATCGATTTAAAATGCTGACAAATGCAATTATTTATGAGAATAATTATTTATTCCTTTCAATTTATAACACACTGAGCCTCTTTGAGCAGCTCCACCCAACCAAAGCAAACACAAAATCTTCAGAGAACAGCTTGTGTTAAATGTTCAGTCAGCCTCAAGGTTTTTGTTATGAGACATGTACTACTTAAGTTTCTCTTTTGGAAGGGTACCAAGCAAAAAGCTCTGTGCCATGTTGCTGCCAGTATCGCACAAAAAACCGGTTTCGGTGCTTTGTAGTGGGCTTAAACAAAAACGAGTAAAGCGCTTTAGTTTAAAAAATTGCTCTGGTATTTATAGTCCTGGGATAAACCCCGATACATATTGTATTGTGAGATATGCACCGCGATACAATACATATCACCAGATTCTTGCCAATACACACCTCTATAGTTACTACTATTAAAGTAAAATACAGATTTAGTTCCTCAGATGGTTCTGATATGTTCATCCTTTATTGATTAAAAGTAACTAAAAGAAACATTCATTGAACTTCAGAACAGTAGAGAAAATCAAACTTAAAAACAACAACAGGTGGGAAAATAATTGTGATGACTCATCGCTTAAACAAAGGCCATTTGTGTCGTTTCAGTTGATAAATTTAGCTTGCAGAACAAAGTAAACATCATGAGAATCCCACCCAATACTCCGGATTGAAAAGCCAGGAGTGAAGTGAAGTAGCCGCAGATTACTTCTGTCGAAACACAGGATCAATCTGTAGATCTTTATTCCATACATGTGATAAGAAGACAATAAAGGTCTTAAACAAAACTTTAAAATAAGATGGTTGGGGGAGGGGGCTCCATTGTCTGTTTAAGGCTTTGAACATCTTTAGAGTCAAAATACAACATTTTCCTCCTAAACATCTCATTTGCAAGACAGAAAAAAGGATTACATTTAATATGGCATCTGTAGAGTTATGACACTATCACTTCAACCAACTAAATATTCAAACCTCGCTGGGATCTGAGATTTTCACATTAGAGTGGAACAGTAAATGAATCTCCACACATTTACTTTCACAATAAAAGGCAGCTATGAGCTACATCTGTGCCCTTAACTGACATTCTTTCCATCACAATTCAAAAGTTTATCTATCATTCATATGGTTTACAATCATGGATGGGCTTTTTTGAAATTTTTTATAAATAATAATATTAATAAAAAAAAGGCAGAACAGCTGTTTGAAGGTTTGCTCAAACTGCGGGGAGGTGCATCAGGACAGCTTTGGCACCAAAGTAGAATTTTTTTTTTTTTAAACGCAAAAGGCTAAAAAGTCCAACACTTTGTGAAGTGCGACGGTGCACCAGGTCGTGACTACAGCGGAGCGCTGAAATTCATGTCCTAAATATTAAAAAAAAAAAAGAAACTTTGGCAACTGAATCAGACCAAAAAATAAGCTTAATGATTTTATTTACACACTAGAAGTCAGATCTTTTCATTCACAAAAACATTTTTTTTTCTCATTAAGATTTTGTGAAACTCTCCAAACGAAGACCAGACGGAAAACAACAAGGTTTCAGCTGCTGCACCACATTTTACCTTAGTTTTTAATATTCAGGCACCACTTTTGATAAAACCTTTAATTTGACATAAAATTGAAAATAAGCACCAATTAAATGCTTACAAAACATTATCAGGATTGCCTTTGTTATGTTTTGACACACTTTTTTAATTTTTGGGAAGCTAAAATTTGTCTTTCTGATGTGAAAAACCACCAAAATGATTCATTTTTACTTTTGTAAACCAATTTTGTAGACATTAGTAAGTTAATATTAATACAAAAAAAATGCTAATTTTTCAAATTTTGAAACAAATTCTTAAGTTAAAAGTCATGGTGGCAACTATCCATCTCCACATCCCGTAAAAGGGTTTAACCTTTCAAAATAAAGTAAAATGTTTGGCAGCGGCACTCGCATGTGGACACTTCAGACAACAGATAACGGGGAATATTCCCCCTTCGTGCATTAGTAGTTCTGATGAACATAAGGCATTGTTACATTTATCAGGATTCAAGGGCTTTAGTTCGGATTGTGCAAATGCATCACGTTAGAAAGAAAATGACAGAATGAGGAAAGCCAGAATGATAAAATAGTTGCTCGTAGATGCTTTCACTCTTCTACAAAGACACTGTAAACTTTTCCTGTGTGATTCTCACAACAAACGAAACATCTGCTGACTCCGACCAGGTGGTGTTCGGTTTTTCTTTGGCAGTAGTGGTTTCTTTACAGCCATGGAAAAGAAAGAAAATGCATGAAACTAATTTTGTCTTTTTTTTTTAATTTTCACATTTTTTAGGCAAGTCACGTTCCAGGTAGAACAACAGTTTAAACTAATGCTGAGCTGAGCGAAGCCCATCAGCTTGACGTCATCTGGAAGTTCCTCAGTTCGGAGGCCTGGAAGAAGAAGAGAAGGAAGAAACTCTATTTTAAAAATTTCTTGAGTATTTATTTCAAAATTCCGTCCAGACGTTAGAATGACAGGAAGAATCTTAAGGATGTGTTTGACTCACCAGTTTGAAAGTGACGCTTTTATTGCTTTGAGGCTCTTCAACTATTTTCTGCAAATTTGCAGCAACTGAAAAGAAAAAAATGGCTTTCAGTCCCAAAAAAACACTTTTTTTCAATAAACTTCCAGTCTCCAGACATGTATATGTTATCAGAAACGACATGTTTGCATTTTTGGTCATGTTCAAAGATCAAATATGCATGAGTATGTATTTATGCTTTGAAGTACTTTGTATATTTTTTCTCAATATGTTTTAAAGCTTTTCAAAAAAGTAATTTTAAGATCTAATCTTGTTTTTTCCCTGTTTATTTATTTATTTTTAACTTTTTACTGATGCAGATATACTGATCTATATATCTGTACGTGTCATATACAGTCAATGCATAGAGACATGGATGATATTAAGTGATCAGGTTGACTTATTTTCTCTCCTTGTCTGAGTTCATGAGATCATTCGCAGATTCTCCCAGTACGGTGAGGTTCAGCATCCACTGCAGGAGCTGCGTCTGAATGACAGATGCATCTCTCTGTGACCCGATTCGACAACTTGCTTTCCCACTTTGACAAATTTCAGAAGAAACAGCAATAATCAGATTCTCCTCTGTTGGTTGGACTCCACTCATTGATTACATCATCAACACATCAGGGCTAAAATTGAGTTCCTGATTGGCTGACGTAATGCAAATTGTTCACCAAAGTTCAGATATTTGAACACTGGAAACAACATGCCATGCCTGATGCAGAAAATGCACCGCAGGACCTCTCAACGTCGTAAACTCACTTAACAATAAAACTGGACGGCCCGCTGCACAAATCCCATTTATTGGAAATGCAGCTTCGAGATGCTTACAGAATGTAAGCACTTTAAGTAATATATTATTGTAAACTAATTAAGATCTTAGGGTAAATATTAAAAAAGGGATTTCTAAAAGATTTTTAGCCAGTTTGCTCTCTAATTTAGTAACAAAAACCAGCTTTATCTTTCAGAAGTTAACCAGAAATGAAGCATTTGTACCACTGACCTATTACTACGTCCTTCCCATCCACCAGTCCTGCTGACACCAGCTCCTGAGAGACACCATCTGCTGTGTCTGAGGGTTCAGAATGAGACAACAACCATTAAAAAATAACAGTTAAGCAAGAGAGTAGAATAGTTCTTTATTGTCTCCTGGTGCTACGGTCACAAATACACCTATAACTGCATGACGGAGAGGCAGAATCTTAAAGATTAGCTTTTTTGAAGATTCTTGGCACGCTGTACTATTTTTAACAATTGGATGGTGACAGTGGGGCGGCAGCACAGGGGCAGGAGGGTGGCAGTCTGAAATCTGCCGATCACCAGACGATTTTGTGGACCTTGGAGACCCTCCTGTCAGTCAATTATTGCACTTCTGACTTCCTATCATTTAACTGCCACTGCGTGACCTTGAGGCGGGCGGCCACTGACCAATGTCAACTTTTAGAAAAAAATTAATAGTCAAGTTGTCGTAAAATTTTAACATTTTCTTAAACTCTCTGTGGCCCCCGTGCGGCATGTAAAAATGCAACCGGTGCCTCTTGCCAAATTTGCTGAGAAACTAACATTCAGGTCGCAACGCAGTGGCATTTAGGGAAATGTGACCGTAGTCTAACCAAAATGGTCGCGTCAACAACTTACCTCTCCCTGGCATAAACTCAAAGCGGATGTCGTTTAGTTCTTTCTTTGAGTTTCTGAGCACACAAGAGAATAGAAAAGTCAAACAAAGTCCAAAAAGTTTTGTTGCAGCGTAAAATAACGGCACACACCTTAACCTCAGGACCAAACTGATGGCAGACTGAACATATCCCGAGGACGAGGAAATCTGTTGAGGGCGATTGATTTGAATCAAATCATGAAACTCCAAAGAGTTTGGCGACTGAAGGAAGGTTGAAGAAGCTGACCTGCGTGGGAGGAACGCTGAGCAAGGCCTCACCAGCGGCTTGACTGTTGCCGGGTGTGGGCTGCAGTGGAACTTGGCCCGCAGCCTGAGGTAGTTCAGTCTGACCTGCATCCACCAACTGCAGTTGACTATTGAAAGACTCTGGAGTCTGGAAAATCTGGAAAATAAACGAAATATTTTACTCTTACCAAACTATATCTCAAAATCTCTTAAAAGATGAAAACATTTCTAAAAAATAAGCTTCCTTAAGAGTGATTTTGAAAAATCTAATTTTTTTATATTTTCTTACCTCTGAGTTCTGCGGTCCCTCCTTGACTCTTGGAGACTGTTGGTGACAAACGAACACAACTTCAGAGAGGATCTCCACCCACAAGACTTCAGCAAAACAAAAACAGAGCGCTTCCAAGCACACGCGCAAACAGGAAAGCAAGGAATCACACAAAAAGGCCCACTCGTTTACTTTTGTGAAGCTTCAGTCCATTTATTCTGATGTACATAAAAGTGACTATCACTGTAATATTAGCAAATATATATCTATATTTGGTTTAACCCTTCTAAAAAGCACAGCACTGCTTCAACGCAAGGATTTGCCAAGTATTTAATTTACCAAATTACCTTTAAAATTGTGATTCTAAACAAAAACATTTTCAAAGATTATAGTAGAGCTGTAAACAAGTGAGAAAAAAGGAATCAGTAGAGAATCAGGGGTAAGCCACGCAGTTATGCAGTCAAAGTAATCATGTAGGGAAGAAGAAATTATCTCCATGAAATGCAGGAAAACACAGGTAAGAATGGCTGTGGGCAAACTGAGCCGAGAAACAATGAAGTGATTGATTGATGATTATACATCCTTAAAGACCCACTCCAATCATCTTTTGATCTACTTTATAAGCAGTGGTCTAATAAAATATGAGCAGTTTTATACAAAATAAAAAAATCTGGACATTTTCAACAGAGCAAACAGAAGTTTGTTAGAAATTTGCCTTCGGCTTGTGGGCGGGACTATTCCCCACCCAGCGTATTTTCCATGTCACGAATAAGCTCCATTTCAAACTGTATTTTTTCATCTGATTCTCGATTTGAATAAATAAATACTCAAAAATGCTATTTTAAGCTAAATTTTCTATAAATATGTCCCTCATCATCAGACAAACACCACATGAACATGCTAAAGATATTTTTCATTGGAGTGGGTCTTTAAAAAAAAAAACTTTTTTGGTTCAGTTTGCCAACATGGAAGCAGTCCCAACGAGAAGAGAAGCGATTTTAAGTCCTTAATGGTCATTAGGTGTCATTTATACAAGGTCGCTGAGCAAACCGGCTTATCCTCAGTCTGTATGATTAGGTAAGTACTGATGAAAGTTATTGAGAGAAAGAAATGGAAATACAGATGGCTTCCAGGAACGGGATCTCCCACTTCCTGAGTCTTGCTGATTTGTTTCTTATGGTCAAACTTTGTAATAATTACTAAAAAACACATGGATGCTACAATGGCCACGCCTCATTTAAAATGTAATTTAAAAAAATCTAACATTTTATCATCTTTATTTTAAAAAGATTTACCTATTACAGGGTCTGCAACCTTTATCCCTTAAAGAGCCATTTAGATTAAATTTGGGAGTGGCACAGTCAAAAATGTTGTATTTTGATAAAAATGAATTATCTGCTGGGATTTTGTCATTATTAAACATAAAGAGAAAAATGCTTTTTAATTAAATTAAATGGTTGAAAACTTTTAACAGTTTCTTATGTATAAATTTGTAAATCTAACTAACCCAAAATAAATCAGAGCTAACCAAGCTACCAATACCATATTTTTTTAACCTTTAAGCAAAACTTTTATTCTTTTAATACTTTAAAAAATAAATTTTTAAATAAACTTCTGATTGTTTTTTTTTTCACTTAATGTGCCTTATATTCCAGAAAATGTGTTCCATTTTGAAATTGAATACATTTTGTTTTAGTTCAACCAAAGAGCCACAATAGAGGGGTAAAAAAGCTGTACAGTGGGGCAAAAAAGTATTTAGTCAGCCACCAATTGTTGAAGTTCTCCCACTTAAAAAGATAATCTGTAATTTTCATCATAGGTATTCCTAAACTATGAGAGACAAAATGAGAAAAATAAATCCAGAAAATCACATTATGTGATTTTTAAAGAATTTATTTGCAAATTATGGTGGAAAATAAGTATTTGGCCACCTACAAACAAGTAAGATTTCTGGTTCTCATAGAGCTGCAACTCCTTCTGTAACAGGATACTCTTACAGAAACCAGTCAGTCTCCAGATTTCAAACTAATAGAAACACTTTGGAGGGAGTTGAAAGTCTGGGTTGCCCAGCAACAGCCCCAAAACTTCCCTGCTCTAGAGGAGATCTGCATGGAAGAATGGACCAAAATACCAGCAACAATTTGTGAAAACCTTGTGAAGACTTACAGAAAACGTTTGCTGACAAAGGGTTTATAACAAAGTATTGAGTTGAACTTATGTTACTGACCAAATACTTATTTTCCACCATAATTTACAAATAAATTATTTAAAAATCAGATATGTTTGATTATTTTTTCTATAAAATTTTTCTCTCATAGTTGAGGTTTACCTATGATGAAAATTTAATAAAATCTTTTTAAATGCACAATTAGCAGCTGACTAATCCTTTTGCTACAGTATGTGGGTCCAAAGGCTCCGGTTGCAGACCTGTAACCAATGAATCATAACATTCATATTAATGTCCGAGAGCAATTGAATGCATTATTCTAACTGCCTTTCTCAGCTCTCCCACATTCTGCAGAGCTCTGGGAGTCCTTCCTTGTTAGGGGAATGCCATCTGTATCTTGGTGGCAAGTGAACAACCCTGGATGCAGGCAGCTCGAGTGGGTAGGAGAAGCGCACTTGTCGCCTGGGGGCACTAACAGGCTTCACCTGCTGCTCCTTGGCCGTCAGAACACACACACACAAACACACACAGAGATGAGACTGGTGGGAGAGACACACAACAAACATGCTACGGCACAGACACGACAACTTCAGCGAGAGAACAGGGATGAAGACTTAAAGGTTAACGAGGGCAAACGGAGGGACGGATCTCACCCTCAAAGCTGCAACAGCCGCTTTGCCCTCTTCGCTTTCCTCATCCAGCTCGTCGTCGCTCCACTCCCATTCGCCGTCCTCCGTTTTATGGAGGCGGCCGCTGGAACCTGGCACGCGGCGTACCTGAACGCCACAGGCGCACACAGCTGAGTTTGTGATCGTCAGCAACAGAGCACAAGACTTGATCCCTGCTTACCCGTTTGGACCTCTCCGTTATTGTGGGCGCCTTTTGCAGTAGTTTGTCGTGTAAGTATTCATGGTTCTGTGGCGGGAAAGAAGAAACCAGAAAGTCCTGTCATCAACTCAGGACAACAAACTAAGATTTTCTTAGATATGAAACATTTTCTGCCTCATATAAAACGACCTTTCCCTCCTGTGGAGGTCATCGATTTAGAACACCTGTCAAAGTAAAGGCCCGGGGCCGGATCCGGCCCTCCAGATCATTTTACTTTATTGTTATTTATGGCCCAATATTATCTATTTTTAACTTGTATAATTTTGAAGAAAAAAAAATGATGGAGGGTAAAATATTGAAAGTTATTTGAGGTTTAAGTTGATTTATTCTGGAATAATATTCCTGCCAGTTTTTATTATTCATTATTATGTTGAAAAGTTAGTTTTAAAGTTCAAATCAAATCAAGTTCACATCAGAAATTGGCATTCTGCTAGATTTTTGGACTATTTTGGCATTTACTTAGATTTTTTCGGTTATTTTAAAGTTTAGCCAATATGTTAGCTACATGCTAGCTGTATTGGCTAATTTAGGCTTTCTTGAGTTTTTTAGGTCTTTTTGAAGTTTAGCTATTTTTTAGCAGTATGCTAGCTGTATTGAATAACCTAAGGTTTTTGTTTTGGTTAAAATGCTAATTTGGCATTTAGCTAATATTTTAGCTGGTTATCAGCTTCAGCGTTTTCAGTTATTAGCTTGAGCGGCCAAATACAGCTTTCACACTAGCATTATCTACGATAATGCTATATATCTAGATCATAACTATGTTAAAAAGTTATGATTTTAAAGTTTTAAAAATGTCGTTTTAGAGTGTTCAATACATGTTTATCCTGTTCGGCCCGCGACCTAAGATGTGTTTTGGATTTTGGCACCTGAGATTGACACCCCTGATTCAGAAGAAGACCTCTTCTTTGTACAAAGTGCACGACTCGTCAAGCAGGTTTTTCTCCAAACTACAGATATAAAAATCAATTTTGAGAAGCATGTCTGTTTCCTTCATTTCTGTGATGAATCCTGCCATCTGCTGTTCGCTCAAAGCATTTCAGTCACTGATCCAGACTTGCTGAGCCTGCTCTCTGGTTGCTATGGCGCTGGGCAGCCGGAGGCTGGCGTCAGTCTGTTTATCCCTGCCTTTGTTAGAAACAGCTCCATGTGGCAAAATAACCAGAAGAACCGTGCTCCCACACAGAAAACTCTCAGATGTGATTTAGTCTAAATGACAATAAATCTGTTACGTTGTTGATTTAATTGAAGGAGAAAAAGTGAAAAATAAGCAAATTAATTTAAAATGTGGTATTTTTTCAGACCTACCTTAGCTTTCTGGAAGAATTTATGCTTCAACAACTCTGACGACGTCGGCCTGAAAACCAACAGAATGATGTTTGAATCAGAATTTACAAAAAAGTCAAGTTAATTCCTTTTTTCCCACAAAAAAACTGTCAGACAGAATAACTACTGCCGTAAATTCCAAAGTATAAGTTGCAGTTTTTTCATAGTTTAGCCAGGGGTGCGACTTATACTCAGGAGCGACTTGAGTGTGCTTTTTTTTTTTCAAAGACACAAACAGGCCCATATATTTGTTATTTTCCCAGTAAACACCAGTTGTCCTTTAGCTGTTGTTTCCTCTAACAACCACAAGAGGGCGCTGCATCTGAGTATACGTATTTGCTTTTGACAGTGGCAGAAGAAGTGTCGTCCAAAACAAACATGGAAGAGAACTTGATCGTTTTCCTCTTAAACTTTGACATTTTTCTTATATAGATGAAGTGATTAGTATTATTGGCAGATTTGTTCTAAAATGTCAGACTTTTACCCCAAAAGTGAGACTTATACTCCAGAGAGACTTATATTTTCTTCTTCTTGATTAGACGTTTTTTACTTTTGTATTTTATACTTCGGTGTGACTTATACTCCAGAAAATACAGTAATTATATTTTCGGAAACTACCTTTTCTCTGGGTCCTTCTGTAGACATGAAGAAATCATCTTCCTGAAGGATTTGCCATATTTCTTTACCATCTCCTTGTCTGTGATGCCAGTGTCCAAAGTTGGCGGTTCGTTCTGCAGAGTCAGCATCAGGACCTAAGGGGACCAGAACACAGTAATTAACCCTTTAATACCCGAAGCGTCGCTTGTGACGCTTAATCGTAAAATATTTAACATACTGTCATTGTTTTAATTGTTAATGCGATCAAAGTCAAAGAGTAAAGCGGTGCTTTCTCCTTCAAAATCTGCTGGAATGACGCTCCAAATTAATGTTAAAAAATTAGAGTGAATCAAAGAATATAAACAGTGAAGCCTCGGTGTTAAAAGGTTAACATTTCCACAAAGTTGTCACCTTCATGGGGGGGTATTTGTGATAAGGTGCAGCTCCCGTGGCGAGCTCGATTGCGGTGATCCCGAAACTCCAGATATCTGCTTTGAAGTCGTAGCCCCTCACCTGTGGCGGTTGAAAAATGTTATGCTGCTGCACATGCGGAAAGGTGTTCAAGCCGGCAGGTGCGGTGAGAACCCTCCTGACCTGCTCCATGACCTCTGGGGCCATCCAACACGGGGTTCCCACAAACGTCTTCCGCACTTTGTTTCTGGTCATGTCTCCACCAGCAGCTAAAAAGGCACTGACGCCAAAGTCTGAGGAGAGAAAAGCGAGGAATGACAAACTGGTTTCATTTCACTCAGTCTCTTTGAAAGAGCTTCCTCATGAAGTAAAACCTATTTACTGATTGTGTTTATTCAGTGTCGAATCTCCAGATCAGTTTGCCTACCAGGTCAACAGTAAGTTAATTTTATGACAATGATGCTATCATTGTAAAAAACACACCTGCAATCTGCACCGATCCATCGTCTCCAAGCAGAATGTTTCCGGCCTTAAGATCTCTGGAATGACAAGAATTTGGAAATGATTCAAAACCCTTTTCTGCGCATGTTTTTTTTTAATTTTTTTAAATGCATTTTAATTATCACATTTCTTTTCTCTGTTTAATAAGAGATAATTAACTATTTTCCCCTGCTCAGCCTCCCTCACCCCCCGGAGCTGATGAGAGGATTCAGCTGCCGGTCTGTCTGTCACAGAGTGCAAGCGGCAAATTTCACCAGCCAGACAGCGTCGTCATGGCAACAGACTTTTGGTACCACAGATGAAGGGGTCAAGCAATAGGCGAGGACATAAAAGGACAGCGGCAGAGTCACAGAGGAGGATTTTCCTGCTGTGCGGCCGTTTGAAATATAAATCCATCCTTTAAAAAAAGAAAATGATGAAGCTGAAGCTTCAGAACACCCAGAGACAGGATTTCCTCTTGAGCATCAACCAGTAGGTTTGGTTGATTTAAAATAACATAAGAAAACTTTTTAAATCTCCATTTACAGATTTAAAAAAATAAAATAAAATAAAAATCAGTGAGTTGAAGATCAGTTAATAATGCAACCCAGAGGAGGGCGCTAGAGGACAGCAGACAGTTTTCACCTCAGATGACTGCTGTTAAATTATTACAGCAAATAAACTGCTCATAAAAACTCTTAAATAACCTAAATGGAATATAAAATTCAACGAAAAGACTATAAACACATTCTACAAAAAAAAAAAAGTGGGTTTTGGAATTTACTTCACTTTTTTCCATTTCAACTCTTAAAATCTATTCATTAAATCTCAGATTTTTTTATTATGCTTCTGAAAAATCCTCGAAAGAAAGGCCACATATGGCATAAAATGCAAAAGTAAGTGTTTATAGATGAAGAAGAGGCTGATTTAATGAGAAGGATTTCACTAAAAGACTCCGTAAAACATGGGATTCCATTGGAACGGAGTGGTTAACACTGAATCCCAGATGGATGAAGGCAGCGTATGCGACACATCAGGAGTTTGATCTGACGGGGAAAGACGGGGGGGTCCCACTGCAGCAACAGTGAAACCTTGGAAAGTCAGACTGTAACTAAAGACAGCACATTGGCAGCCCGTCTCACATCTCTAAATCACATGCTTTTACTAATGAGCTCGGAAAGAAACAGCTGTTTGTGAACTATATGCGGTGAAACTTTGTTGCGTACTCCAATCTATTTATAATCAGTCGCTACTATTGTGAGGATGCCATAAAAATCCATTGCGAGGGGCTCTGAAAAACCACGCAGCTGTGTCACGGACAGATGAGCTCTATAGACCTGTATCAAGTTGGAGCAGCTTTTCCTTCTTCTCCTAAAGAACAGAATTATTCTTTACTTTCTTCAAAAGTTGTTTGGGATGCTGGTTTTTTGTTAAATAAATTTACAATATCTTAAAAAGAGATTTCCTTCATTTGTTGTGTTTAGTGGCGTATTTCTTGTTTTATAAAACACAAAGTTTGTTCCTTATTTAGTTTCCTCCAAGAAGTATATTTACGTATTTGGGCCAGGTAGTTAAAATTTTATGACAAAAAGTTGCAAAAGATAGGGAATCCTTCTGTCTTCTGAGGGAGATTTACCACCAAACCTTCCCTGATGGATTTTCTGAAGACAAAAAGATTAAAAAAAAAAAAAAAGCTTTTAAAAAAAAGCTATTATTAACAAAAGCTGTGTATTTGTATGTGTTGTCGCAGGTATATTAAAACAAAAGACTAATAATAATAATTTAAATAATTTATTTTGCAGCCAAATCAGACGTAAAGGTTTCTGTGCAGTTTTGTCACAGATGGTGAATAGAATCTGATTTTATTTCTGCTTTTTTACCTTCAGTCACAGTCCCGTTTAACTATTTACTTAAACTTTCAGACAACGACAGTGTTGGCCAGACGAGCAGAAGCAACACGTGGGCCGTCAGGGGGAACTGAACCTGCAATCTTTCTGCCAGAGGAAGATTTTGTGGCTTGCTTTGAATAAAAAAGTAAAGCAATATTTTTTTAATCTATTATTTGGAGGTGAAAATTTACTTATTTTGACTTTTTAAAGCCAGCCTCTAGTGGTCATTTGGGGTACTGGAATTGGTTTGAAATAAATCTTCCTTCAACTCTAAATAAATAAAATTAAATGATTAAATAGAAAACAACTACTTATGAACCCACACTGCGTGAACTTGAGTCACAACTTTTCCAAGAATATCTTGGGAGTCTTCTGGGAAGAACTTGCATTTATGGGAATATTTGATGATTCTTCCAGAAGCACATCTGTGAACTCACACACTCATGTTGGAGGAGAGGACCTGACTTGCCCCCTTTGTGCTCTAAATGATCCGGAAAGTGCTTTGTCTGGTTGAAATCAGCCAAGTTCCTCAACACCAAACCTGCTCGTCCATGTCTTTACTTCTATTTCTAATGTAAATCTGCTCTGAGACAATGGTTTTAGTAGGGGGGTATTTGTATCGTGATACACATCTTGCAATACAATATGTATCACGGTATATCCCAAGACTGTACCAGAATGATTTTACCTTTAAAAAAAAAAGTATGGCTTACAAAAAACGAAGTTATGTCTCATAGCAACAAAAACCCTGTGGCTGACTAAACTAATAAGATCAAACATTTAATTTGATACAATATCGTAATAGATCACTAATTCAATTTTTCCCGACACCCCGAGTTCATAGCATTAGGACTGTCTCTATTTTGTCTGTATGAACCGCTCGCATGCATTTAGAGATGACATCACCCCTGCAACAATCCAAACGTGCTCATTAAAATTCAAAGAACAAAGTGAAATCTATACGACAGATTTTCCCTATTTAATCTGCCTCAGGGTGATAAAACACAAACATGTGAGCCTGCATCCTTCAAGAGAAGTGATGAACACCCCCCCCCCCCCCCCAACTCATTCAGAATATGGAGGATCACTGCAGCAGCATGTAATGCGCTGAGATAAGGTTGCAGAGTGCAGCCCCTCATTAAGATTCACAAAAAAAGGAAGAAGAGAGGGAGGAGGGGACACAATGCAACACAAGTTCAAAGCCAAAGTGAGGCGGATGGACAAAACCAAAAAAAAAAGTTGCTCTGAGCTATGAATTCACAGCCGGAATCAGAAAAGCGGCCTTCAAACTGTTAAAGTTCGGAGACTCGTGGCAGCTCTGAGGCGTGACTTTCTGAGCTGCTGTGAAAGATGAAGTGGAACAGTTCACCGTCTTGTGACAAGTGTCTCCCACTGACCCCACAGATCCCACCGTAAGACTCTAATTGCTTTTCTGCCGTCTTAATCTGGATGATATACCTCATATGACACCTCCTCACTTTCTTCCCCCTCGTGGAGCCTCAACTAGGGCTTAAAATTAACCAGTAAACAAGTGAGGCTCACTTTGTTAACCACCTTTTTATTCTCATATCTCCGACTCAGAGGCAGGGAATGGAGCCATCTGGTGGAGTAATGACTTATTGATGTTTTGCTAATGGCTCCTCGCAGACTGCATGGTGTTAAAGGCTGCTTTGAGTCCAGGAAAACATCTCTCTTTTGTTTGGATCAATAATGCTGCCACATTTTGCTGAAACTTGCATCCTGAGGCTTTTACTGTATCACACTCATTTAAACACAGACTTTCATTTGTTTAGATTTGTAGCGGATAACAAATCAATTACTACATCTATCACTTTCTGACGGTGCCATTAAAATCTACCACTTATATCGTTGACGTCTTTCACCTAAAAATACTTCAACGTCAGCAGGATGAAGTGGTTTCAGAGTTACATAAAATTCTGAAATATAAGCACTGGTGTCAGAAGTGGGCCTTTTCACTGACGGAGAAGACGTCTCATTTCTTTACACTCTTCTGAAGTCCTGTTAAGGATGACCACTTGCTGCAGTCTCATTGGTTGAACAGCTTCATCCCCCGTAAATCTGGATGACCTTTAAATGGAAAAGAGGTGATCTGGAAAATAGTTCTTCAGGGCTGTCATCCGTGTTCTGCACTAAACCACACGCAGATTTAATTGGGAAACAGAAAGTTTATAAATGGTGTCTAATGCAAACTAACAGACATGCTCCAACAGGAAACCTATAGATATTTGTAGCATTTTTTCAAATCTTAAACGATGCCATTCTTCTTCCTGGCAGCCATTGGTGTTTGGTATAAGACAGGACATAACCAACAAACCTGACCATCGTGCACCATTTCTATGGCGAGGGAGTCGTTTTTCAAGTCGGTATGTTCAAAGAGGAAATTATGTGAACAGCGAGGTTTTCGTCTCCTTTCTCCGCTTAAAGGTGGCCAGGTAGACTGCAGATGTTTGAAGAATTCCTGGGTTCTGGCTTGTATCTGGGAGCTGCTGATGTGCCGGTTTTACATGCGAAAACCACAGATGCTGAAGTCTTTTTGAAGGTTTAAGACTTTGAATCAAAGTGGTACGAATTCAAGATAAATTCATTCTTTGGTTCTGCAACAAAATCCTTGAATGCACTTTTTTTACACTTGCTGTTCCAGTTGGGAGCTGCAGCATGTAAACGAACGGGAACGGGACACAGACGGAAACAAACACAACCTTGTAAACCGACACATCAGTTTGGGAATAACAACAAACACAAGACGTTTTATAATGTGGGAAAAAAATACCAGAAAAGAAAGTTCCAGACGGGATGTTATTTTTATAATTATTTAAACGAACCCACACAAAAGTAGGAAAAGTTGAGCCGGCTAACCTGTGAATCTGTCCGTTTTTGTGCAGGTACTCCAGACCCTCCAGTACGTCCTTCAACACTGTGGCGATGCTGGCTTCATCGAGGACCCCTGACTTGTGTTCCCCACGTGAGATGATGTGCTTGATCACATCCAGCACAGAGCCTGGCAAATACACAGAAAACCCTGACATTTACAATCTACAACTTCACTTTTATTTCCATAAGTTAAGCATGTGGCCATCAGCAGAAAAGAGTACAACCTGAAGGAAAAAAGCACAGTTCCTTGAAAATAGACTGTATCATCATTTAAAAACAGCTTAAAACCAATCATAAATGTACATGAAGGTGCATTTATTTAGATAAAAACACAGTAATTTAGTTCATCAACTTACTACACTCAATTTTTTCATAAATGTTTTTATTTAACTGCAATTTCATGTTAGAATAACATTTCAAATCAACATTTTGATGATATTTTCATTCAAAATACACTGGTTGGTAATATTCCTTAAAAGTCCTGTGGTGCAGTGGTTCCCACTCTTTTTGGGCCAAAAACCTCCTAAATGTAAAAAATATTCAGACCTATTTAGCCTTTGAAAAGCTAGAGTCACCAGCTGATTTTTAAGCTACAGGTTTCCCTTAACTTTTAAGGGAAAAGTTAAGAGAAAAATGTATTTATCAAATAAAATGGTCTCACATAAAATCCAGGGTAAAAAGATATCTGTAGATATTCAACAGAGAAGACGGATTTAATAAAACAAGTTGCTGATTTGTGGAAATTCACTAAAGACAAAATTACAGAAATGTTTTGATGGCATCTTTATCCAGGTCTAAGTAATGCAATATAGACTTGAAATAACTCAACTTGCACCATTCTTCAGGGCAAAAAAAATTTTTTTTTAATTGTTTTATTATCTTTTTTTTTTTTTTCTTTTGCTTTGTGAAGTTATCTTTAACACAGGAGGATTTTCTGGGCTATTTTTTTTTTAATATATAGGGACCAGCCTCATTTAGCTTTGGTATAAAAAAAATAAAACCTTAATTATCTATTTCACAGGTAATCACATAACTTTATCTTATTAAATCTTTATGAAATATCCGCACCCGGTTTAAACTTTCTTTTGCATATAACACATTGGAATGTGATATAGATTTTCTCTCAAGTTTACCCTTAACTGTCAAAGTGGGAGATAAAAACCAGATGCCAAATTCAACCTCATCTGACTGAAGGTGCAGTGAATAAACTCAACTAATCGTCATAAAAAATAATATTTCATAAATATAATAGTAAGCAGAATTCAACCATTTAGACTGAGTCACCCCACCACCCATGCAAAAAAACAAACAAACAGAAAGTCCCCGGTGGCTCCAAGAAACTAAAATATACTACGCACTTATTATATTTGACAGAATAACCATTCTTGATCTACCACCTGTTTTAACAATTAACGCTCTTGCGTATCCTTTTTTTTCCTGCTGTTCAAGCTATACAAATTATAAACGGACCAATCAGATTCCTCAATAAATGCATGTGGTGCCTGCTGGGCCTCACGTCAATTATAAAGTGGTAGAAGTGTGGACTTCCAACAAGCTCAATCCTGATTGGCTATATTGGTTGCCATAGAAGCAATGACTCTGATCAGTTTGGACTAATCACTGCTTACTGATGTCATTTGGCTCCAATGTGGCAACTGAATTGACTTGATGGAGCCGGAAGTAAATGTAATTTTCTATGGATGTCGTCACACTCACTCTGTCCAGTTCTCATAAACAGTCAATGGTTGTGTATACTTTTCTCTCTGTCACCAAGTTGCCAACGGAGTTGGGGACCAGTGTGGTAATTTGATGTTTTCATTGTAATCACCATTTCTATTTGTTTCAAAATTCACTATGAGTTTTCTTGGAAACGTTGCAGCAGAAAACTGGTGACCATGCGGAGGATTGCATTAAAGGCAGGCGTGTTGGTTCTGGTAAACCGCTGTTTTGACATCATTGAATGGAGAGCCAGTGTGTTAAGTGACCTGACCTGTTCAGCGCCAAAAGGACGGGTCAACCCGTGTCCCAAAGCCTGACTGCATTTGCATACAGCAGTATTGTGGTTGAAAAGTCATATGGCTGTCAGAATAGAACTTCCTTTGTGCAACCTTTACAAAGAAAAGAGCACGTCTCTGAAAAAGAGAAAAAAAGGTTCTGTATTTGCAAGGCTGAAAGTGGTGCAATACTGGTGAATGGGAACAAAGCAGAGAAGTAAAAAGGTCACTTCCCTCACATCTTCACAATCAGCACGCCGCTATGCTGAAGAACTCAAACTAAAAGTGGAAATACTGTAACTGCTCCAGTATTCTACTGTGTGGATACACTTTTTTATGATTTCAGAATCTCACCCTATTAAATCTAAGAACGACGATGACTGCTTTGTTGCAGGATTGTGAGCTCAGCCAGGCAGAGCAGAAAATATTGTGTTCAGCATCCACTGACAGCAGAAAATGTGATCCTGGACCGAGGGACGAAAGAAAGAAAGAACGAAAGAGCTGTCAGGAACAAATGGGTGAAGATGGAAAAAGGCCTCTGGAGTGTGCATCTGATTCTGCGAAATAGCAGGTCAAGATATCAAAGCCCGAGTGTGTGAACTGGAATGAAGTGAACAGAAGGAAGGGAGACAGCAGAGTTTAAAGCCCAGGAGGAACTGTGGTCCTAATGACTGTGCAAATGTCAGGAAATGAAATGATGTGGAATAATGTGGGTTACCAGAAAGAAGACAACTTTGAAAAAATGTGTTGATTTGCATTTTGTCAGTAATTAGAATCCATTGAACTGTAGAGGTTTAAGAAGAAGTAAAAGTGTTACCGATGGTCTTTTAATTATGTTTTTGCCGTTTTTAGCCAAAAAAAAAAAAAAAAGTTGTTTACTAGGACATAGTTTCTGCAGAGTGGTGGGAGTTCATTCAAAATTCACAGCTGAGTTGCAGGCTGGACAGTAGGTGAAGATTAAGCCTGCCTCCTATTTCCCATCACCACTTTGTTTAAATGCTCTACTGCTAGCTTACAGCCTCCAACAACCCAAACCTAACAATTTCACACGGCCACTACCTACATTTTGCACATTTTCCACATATGAAATTTCTGTTTGTCGTGATACATGCATGATACATGTTATTCGTAAATGTTTTTGCATTCAAGTGGTCAAGGGTCTCGGCTGGACCACGGCTCAAATAGTCCGCCTTTTCACAAAAAGCTGATCCAAAAAAAAAAAAAAAATAGCGTGAATAAAGCAGAAGTGAATTTATTTATTTTGCTTATATGGCGCACATATTGCATTAAAATGACTAAATTGATGCACGAATCACTAACGGATTACATATAAAGTGCAAATATTTATCTGTACTTCTGCTGTTGTTTTAACGGGGTTCATTAGTAATATGTCTGTGAAAATTTCACATAAAAGACCACAACTTTTCTCACTTTTTCCACGTACACTCCCGTACGATCAATTTTCATCCATGAAATACGTGTTAAATGTACTTTGTGACATGGCCTTTAGAGGTTTCCAGTAAAACGTCAGCACAGACGAGGAAAACAAAGACGCACATGGATCTAATCGTCCACAAACGAATGTGTCTGGATAAAGTGAAACAGGGAGCTTGCGGCTTGCCGTTATAGTTCCTACATCATATGTACAAACTCCTGATTCACAATGAATAAAGAATTACTCAGAGATGCAATTTTAAGCTTAATTTTTCTTTATATGTCCTCAATCATCAGAAAAATGCCACGTTAAAAATACATTTTTTGTCAAAGTCGATGCAAGTAGTAAACTCTTAAAAGTGTTGGAAAAAGATTTATGCCTATTCGGCCGTTATCATTCTTATCATGTTATCGTTATCATGTCTGTATATTAAGAAGCTGATATTGGCCGGTTAACTGTGTACAGTTTGCTTTAGCACTTTCTAAGGGAGAAGTCAGTTGTTTTCATTTGAATAGCTCCTGAGCTGAGAAGTTTATTCAAATCCCAGAGTGTAAAGTCAGTCTTGACAGCAGAGAACACCGCAGATTATCCAGACCACTCTGAGGGATGCCAGATCAATCGCCACTGAGTTAAAAGATGGATTCAGCAAGTGACTTCTTCAGACTTGGACTAGAAAGAGTGACGGTTTAAAAAGCCAGAGGTTCAACGCCTCATCCTGAAACATCCTCTGCACAGTCCCTCTGCTCTTCAGGGCAGAGCAGCAGAGCTCGGAGATCAAGGGAGACAATGAGGGAAGCAAAAGGCGGGGGGGGGAGGATAAGGAAGTGGATGAAGGACATGAGAGCTGTGTGCCAACTGTGCTAAAGGCCTGAGTGGAATGCCAATACAAGCGGGTGGAGGAAGCAGAGAGGGAGGCATGGGAAGGGCTGCAGCCAGGCTTTGAAGCTTTGCTGATCCGGTTCGTTTAAAGAAACCGAGTTATTGAATTGTTTTATCTTTAACATGTAAAGGCAAATAGGGTTTGGCAAACAAACAAATAGAATTTGGCTTTAGGAATACAAATGTCGTAGCTACTTTGTGAGTCAGGAGTCAAAGCCACACCCTCGTCAGCGCCGTTGGCGTGGCATGCGAGTCCAAACTTGACTAAGCCATTTCATGTGCCGTTTTCAACAATTGATCATTTTCTGGATAGCATAAAGTTTAGCAGCTGTGTTTTGATTTCACACTGAAATTCTACTAATTCTTCTCTCTTAGTTGTCCATCACAGTCATGAAATATTTGTTGAAAACCCACAGCAGTGAAAACATGGTTTTGGTGTTTTTAATATGTACATATTGCATTTTTCTCATAATGGACGACTTATAAAAAATAATTTAAGATTAAAACCGCATTTTTGAGAAAAAGCACGAGTTTGTGATGCAGCAACTGTGAGGCTCTGCACCTGCAGGACACACACTTCAAAACTCTGATCTGTGGGTCCGGTTTTGATCATTTTGTCAGTCTCTACCATTGACTGTATATGAGGACTGGAGTGACTCCTCCCCCCTGGTATTCCAAACAGAAAGTACCCGCTGACTCCAGGTGAAACAATAAGAGTAGGTGGTCTTACATCGAGCGATCAAAATATTTAACAGATTTTCCCAAACCTATTTTCAAGTGGTAGGGGGTGTGCACTTCTAACAAGCTCACTCCCGATTGGTCAGAGTGATTCCCATAGAAGCACTGACTCAGAGCGATTAGGACCAATCACAGCTTACTGACAACACCTGGCTCCAATGGCGAAAGAAATAACTTCATTTTACTGGAGCCAGAAGAAAGCCATTTTCACACTCACTTGGTCCGGTTCTTATATACAGTCAATACTCTCCACTTATAAAGCCCTTGATGCTACTCATACAATAAACCATTGTAGGGTTTGCAGAAAATACATTGTCTTATCGGCATGGCTGTAATTCACCACAAATAACTTTTAAAAGGCTTGACATGAAGTTTGTGCCTTTATTACAGAAAAGCTCATTGTTTCAGTGTTCTTGACTTACAAGAAAATTGTTAATAAATTATGTAGAACCTAAACAGTAATGTCTACCCCTAAAATATGCTGAGGTAGTTGGTGATAACAGGCTTTGTTTTCTTCCCAGTTTAAAAAAAACAAAAAATAAAAAAAACCCGTCTTTGTTTAATCAATTATGGGTTTTCAAAAGAAGAAGAAAGACGGCGGGATGGGGGTCAGAGGGCGGGGCTTCTCATGCGTCGTGAAGCCAGACAGCCAGGCAAAAGCTCAGCTTCCTCCAGCCTGGCATGCTGCTCTGCCCTGTGGAGAGCCTGTCTGCAGCCTCGACCTCATTTGAGTCCGTTACCATGGCAGATGCTGCCGCGGCCGTCATTTAATTACTCCACATCATAAAAACTCAATGCCCGCCGTGAAAAGACGGCGCGGGCCGTGTTCGGCTACTGCCGCTCCTGCTGGGAGGACGCCCGTCTGCTCGAGCAGGGCTCGGCAGGAATGGGGGCCTTGGACCTCAGCTAAGTGAAGAAGACCTGGGCACAATCCATTACAGCAGGGGAGGGAGGAAACAGTTTTTGTTCTATAAAACTGACGTCAATGGGTGTCTGAGATGAAAAAAATACCACACAAAAAATGCAAAAAACTTATTTTTAATGTCTACAAACTGGATATAAGAAAATAAATTTAAATTCACAACTGAAGGGGTGAAAATAAATGTTTTAACTGAACATAAAAACCCACAATGCTGTTCGGTTTCAATCAAAGGACTTCTTCTTGTGGCTTCCTCTACATGTTCCTCCTGCTTGTTAATTGCAGCGCTGCCAAACGGTTGCCATGTGGGCTGTTATTACCTGTGCTTTGTCATTAGCTATAGCGCCGTGCACACTTACAGCCCAGAGAGAGCTGCAGCAGGGGAACACAATGACAAAATCCCCTGTAATAACAGCTCGGATCACATGCAGCAAACTGGCCAGCTCTTCCTGTTTAAGCTGGTTTATCATCAGCGGTCCTGGCAAAGACTTATAGACATTCATACTACAATTAAATCAACCTCACTGTTCCCTTTAAAGCCATTCAGGTAAGTTTAATTATGAAATGATGGAAGCTATCCTCTTGTGTTTCTGTGCAATGAAAGGATTATGAATGGAGAAGATTCCCACTTACCGCCGCTGAGCAGCTTCATAACCAGCCACAGCTCATCCTTTACAACGAAGGAGGTGTAATAAGTCACTATATTTGGGTGGTGGCACTGGCTCATGGCCTGGATCTCTTTCTGTTGAAGGAAACCAAAGGAAAAAGAAAATTCATCAACTATGGTTACATGTGTTTAATTTGAGAATGAAGACATTTATAATATAAAAGAGAAACACACTTGAGCTCTTATAAGCATGAACTGAGAAATAAGATCAACAAATATTTAATAAAATATGAGTAACAAGTAGGGTTGGGTTGATGAAATCGATCTGAGTCAATCTAAGCCTAATAGATCAAAAATCAATCAATAAAAGTAGAAATTGATCTAACAAATAATGCTAAAGCCTGCTAGCTAGATGCTAACGTATAATGCAATTTCATATAGGACGGCTAATGCTAACGCTCGATCGACCTAAACATACATTGCTGACTAAGTGAACATCTTTATAAACTCACAGGTAAGAATTTTCCCAACTCTAAAGGATTTTTTTTTCTTTTTTAAAGTAACCATTTGTGGACTAAAACACATTTTTTTTCCTCAAACTTTCTTCTTCTCCTAAAATAACGGGTAATGCTTTAGCGCCATGGCCACCTAGTGGCCAAACTGTTAATTGCTGGAGCTTCTCTGTTTGAGAATCCATGTTAACACTGTATGCTATTAACAATCTCATTATTATTTCACTAATACATTTTACAGCATGTGAACTGTTTAAGATTAATGTGAAAATCTTCATAATGCATATATAGATTATTAATGTATTTGTAAACAAATGTGTCTAAATGTGAAAACCCAGTAAACTCAAAATTGAATTGAATGGAGAGGGTTAAAAGAATCGGGAAAAAAAATGTTGGAATCAAATCTGGAAATTATTGGTGATACACAGCCCTCGTACGAGGAATAAAGAAAGAAAATAAATGTTAGTTTTTACTGCAACTTCTTTCACAAAAACAGGAAAAATAAAAGGAGGTGCAATTCAGGCGTGTTTGACGCACAGCTTAATAATGTCAACAGTGGGAGTCTAACGTCCAGCCAGGAAGACTCAAGAAACAGCCAACAGAATTATTTTCTGCAAACATATTTGCATCTTCCTCTTCTGTTTTTTTATATTAATCGTGCAGATCAAAGCCAAAAAAATTAATGATTTTTCTTGTTTATCTCTCACGAGGAAAAAAAGTCTCTCCCACGCTATCACCTTCCCACGAAATTCTGATTTAGTTTCATTAGAAACATCCACCCAGCCATCACCCAAAGGCAGTTTTTATTTTCCCTCATGTGTGGGTGTGCCAACTTTTTTCTAGCAACACATTCCAGTGGAAGGGCTCGACTTAAATCGTTTTAGTTAATGCCTTTGAGTTAATTTTGTGCGTCATGCAAGTATCATTAATTAGTCTGTGATGACTCAGCTCTGTCAAGTTACTTCTAAATGGTTTGGATGCTAAAAATGTCTGGATTTAATGAGCCGAGTGAATGTATGTACACAGATGTGATAGTCATCAGGTGAGTCTAAATGTGGCGTTTGATCATTGAACTAAAAGTAACTTCGACTGGTTGGAGTTCTTCCCCTATCATTCTAACCTTCTAAAAAAAAATCCCAATTACAGTGAAGCAATAGGTCACTGAAGCTTTGTGGAGACGGAAAAAGAATAATTGAGAGGATTTGCACTAGTGGTTAGCTGGCGTTTGAACCCTTTCCAGCATTACAAACATACAAAAATTATTCAAAATCAGACATATTTAACTGCAAAGTTCAGACTTTCTTTAAAAATCTTAGAAATATTCTCACAGTTTAAAAGGTATATCATCAGAAAGTATTTCCAGGTCTCTTGTGCACACTTTCCAGGTAGTAACTTTTGTTTTTATTTCTTTTACTCATAGCTGTACATCGAACACACCTCTGCAAACAAACAAGGCCCTTTGAACTGAAATTACTATTGCTATTGTTAGATTAAATTATGGTTATTAAAGATTAACCTGGCATTTGCCTATAAACCGTTTAGAATTACTTAAACTCAAAGGAAAATTGTGTTTTTAACATATTTTTCTTGCATTTTTCTGTTGATCAAGGACATAGATGAAGAAAATTAAACTCTTTCAGTCTGAAAGACTCAAAAAGCGGTTTTATTTATAAATATTTAATAAAAAAAGGATTTTTTGATTTTGAATAATCATAATTAAAACGGCCACAGATGATCTGAGTGGGTCTTTAACAGAAGGAATATCATTTCAAAAAAATGTACACACAACACAATTCTGTATGTAAATAAAAACAAGCATAACAATATAAGACAGTTCAGCAAAAACAGAAATAAATGATTATCAAACCAGAAAACGAGGATCCTTTGAAAAATCACTGTGTCATCAGGAAAAAGACAATCGAGCACTTTTTGTTTTAAAAAACAAGAACTGAAACGGCTATTCTGAGTGACCTGCTGAAGCGCAGCTTCCACCCTTAGAGTAATTTTTAACCCCTGAAAAAAGTGAAAATCAGTGCTTCTTTTTTTTATATCAGCTCTTTTGAGCACGTGTGATTTCTGACAAGTATGAATGTGAGCAACAATAAATAAATAAATAAATAAATAAATGAGCTATTGTAAGAAAGCTGAGCAGAGCTCTAGGTCACACTCTGGTGCCACCCATCCTTGGGGATGGCTAACACACAGAGGCCTCTGTGGAGGCAATGTTATGTCACTTTCGGTTACTGCGGCCTCACACACGTTGTGGATGACTCAAGTGTGCACACACATACTTGCAAAATATAGAGAAGCAGCAAAAAAAAATGAAGTTGCTGACTTGCCATTGTAGTAACATTAATAGTATTCCTACAAAATATTTTTTAATTTTTTTTGTAAATGACTTATGATTTAAGACCCACTGATGGAAATTTAGTGTTTTTAACATGTTCTTGAGAAATCCTTCTTAAAGATAAAGAAAGGTAAGTTTAAAATTGCATTTCTGGGTATTTATTTATCCAAATTGTTGTCAATCAGAAAATAAATAAATAAATAAAAAATAGCATATTTGAGACGTCGAAAATACACTGGGAGGGCCACAAGCCTCCTGCTGTGAGTGTAAACAGATAGATGATGGGAAGTGGGGAGGGGTTGCTGCGCACCAACTCAGAGGTAAATTTCGAATGAATTTCTGCTGCTATGCAGGAACCATGTTCAAGAAAATGACATGTTTTTTTTATTATTTTGGCTAAAAGCAGAATAATCATAATAAAAAAATATTGGGAAAGCTTTTAAAATAGATCAAAGTAGGACTTTATCCTAAAGTTTTGTACATTTATACTGCAATATTATAAGAATGTCACTTATATTGACAACATTCCATTCCACAAAAGCTAAATTGTAATGTCAAAAAAGCCATCAATTGTCATATTAAAATAGTTTTAACGCGTTGGATCCTGTTTTAAAAGTTCTCCTAAAAAAACAATCTGGCTTCAATTTAATGCTTCCTTGAAGTTGAAGTGGGCCCGCAGCAGGCTGTGGAAATGTGGAGGGAAAAACCGCAGGCAGGAAATCCGATAGCGCTCTTTTCCATGTGACTGCCTCCTCCAAGAATCTGGGAGCAACATTCCCCCGATTCATCCAGCAGAATTCATGGAGCTGGTGAAGGAGCTCTTCTTGGTAGAGCAAAGCCAATCAGTCTTTGGACAGCACTCATCTCCTGTGGACACTTTTCTATATTTAATCTCTGAACAAACTTCTGTTCTTACCCTGACATCAGAGTTTTGCTGTAAGAACATGGCGAGTTTGATAAATGTGTGTTCTTGTCAGTACCTCCAGAATAAAAAAAGACAATTCAGCAACAGTAGCCCAAGAGGTGAGGAATATCTGTATGAACCATATCGATGTGCTGCTAACATCTCAGTGATGTATGGAGTGCGCTGACAGTATGAAGACACAGTACAGTCAGTGTTCAGGAAGACATCCCACAGCGCTCTAATAGTTTCCTGGCGCTAAGTGCAGCCCTCCTTCAGAGAACAACTGGAATAGTGTTTCAATCGACAGGAATGATTGGATGAAGGCTCCCAGTAATGAAAAGCAGAGGTAGCACTAACTTCGTCCACATGTGCAACACACTTGATAAATCGTCTACTATAAAAAGGGGAGGGTCGAGTTTTCACCCAAATTCGCTCGGCAGAGGTTTTGTGACTTACCAGGAGTTCGTCCATGCTGGTCTGGCATTTCTCTAGGTTGATGCGTTTGATGGCCACCTTCTCTTTTCGGGGAATACAGTAGGCTGCTTGAACCACAGCGGTGGCCCCACTTCCTGCAACAGAGAGAGACACATCACCATGGTGATCCTGCTTAGTGCCCCCTCTTCCATGATGCTTTCTCTTTAAGTTGTGGAAGAAAAATAACATCCTACAAATAGTTTACAGCTCAACCTGAAATTAAGCAACATTAGAAAACATCCGTAACTGAATGCTGAGTGCAGTTCACTGAATAACCACTAGGGACTTATGCTGGAACCTCGTTAGTCTGACTTGATTCTAGGCGTGTGTATTGTATTGCGATACACACGTCATGATACAATACGTATACAGATATATCCCAACCAGACAATATTTCACTTTTTTTTCAATTATGACTTAAGAATTATCTGGATATTACTACATTTTTTATAAAAGTAAAATTGTAATATACATGTTATTTAATGATCACAACATTAAGCACTGCAACTGTATCTCATAAACAAGTTGGTTGTACTCAAGCTTTTTTAAGATTTAAGTGTGAATCAAAAATAGGACCGAACTGCATGTTTTATTATAAATAATTAACTGAATATTGCCTTGATGCAAGTATCGCCAAATAAAGTATCGCAATATTTTACAGAATCAATGTTTTCTTCTTACACCCCTACTTGAATCCAATAAGGTCTGCCCAAAAAAAGAAAAAAAAATCATTATCGCAATATAAATCTATGTAAAATCACAAAAGACAACTTCAACCGTGATAAGTAATTGACTTTAAGTCCTACTCCAACCATATTTTTTTCCATCAATAACTCCCAGTGATCTTTAAATTAGGACATTTTAAGCCAAATCAAAAAGGCCTTTGTCCTTTTTTAATACATATTTTATGCACAGTAACAGTAGCTCATTGGAATTACAATTCTTGGTTGTGGGCGGGGCTGTTGACGGAGAGCAATCCGCCCCTCCCCCATTGCTGAGATCTCCGTTTGTCCATTCAATCACAAGCTTATTGCCTCAGACTAGCATTTGCAGCGCAAAAATAACGACGAGCAATATTAGATCAATCCAGTCGTACGGTTTTGAGCCAGAATTGTAATTCACTACAATATGAGTGTAAGTGTGAGCGGGCCAGGCACGCCCATTTCAGTAACCGCGTCATTAATCTGAGCTTTTTCTAGCATCCAGTTTTCTGATCCAATGTGATATGAATCAAGAAATACTTAGAAACAAAGTTTTAATTGTAAATTATTTTATATGTGTCCTCTACTATAAGAACAATTCTACAAGAGCATGTTAAATACGCAATAAAAGACCATTTTTATTGAAATATTTAAACATATGCTAATACAACCTAGCGGCTTGAAGAATTTAACAAATCAAATTTGACCAATCGGATGGAGCCTCTTAATGCCAGATACTCGTCTTCCATGCAGACGAAGGTCATTTGTTGTACATTACATATGTTGACTTTATTTAAATAAAGTTTGCAACATATCGCAAGTAATCATCATCGCAATATGATCACTAAAAATCCCACAGTCCTAATTCCAATGCAGATTGGTGCCCCTTTACAAACAGTCAAATGCAAAAACATGTTCACCTTTTACATTATTTTACATTACAGACAAATATAAATCTGAGCAAAATGATGACAATAGCATCTCTATTAAAATCATCAGATCAAAATAAAGGTAAGTTGTTTTATTTTGAAAAGAGAATGTGAGTGAATCATCAATTTAACAGTATAATGAGTTATTGAACGTTTACCGCCTACGTCTTTCTACAAAGTTTCAGAGAATAAAACAGACTTCTGTTTTCATCTTTGGTTCACACTGATACATGTTCATCAAATATGAACCAGACTTTCCAAATCCTGTCTGAAGAAGAAGCTGTAATGGCAAAAGAAGCACAAGGCCAGCCAGCAGCACATCATCACTAAAAGGTTTGGGTCAGGCAAAAGCTTCTTTGATTTGGAAATTTCCCTTCTGGATTATAGGTCGACATAATTCAAAGGTTTTGTTCATAGAAAAACCAAATGGTAGATTAGAAGGCACCTCTAGAGTCATTTGCTGGATTATTTTATTATTTTTATTAAACAATCGTTCAGTCGCAACTTTGTTAGGATAAGCAAGGGACCTTTTCTTAAATAATATATATGAATTTTGTCATCTTTTTAAATATAAAAGAATCTAGAATCTCTCAAAATGTGATTTCTTTCTTTTTTTTAAAACTTATTTTCAAAATAAAAGACGCTGTTCTAAACAGGATCATCTCAGTGCAACTCTGAGCAGCTAATAGAGCTGCCACTAACGATTATTTTAATAGTCGACTAATCACCGATTATTTTCTCCGATTAGTCGACTAATCGGGTCATAAACAATGTGGATGTAAACACGCATCATAACCATCATTGGCTTTATACTAACTAAAAACTAGATATATACACACTATATACACACAAATACTGTAAGCTGAATTTGGCAGCTGAAAATGCTAGTGAGGATAGCTGAAGATGCTGAAATTCATAGTTAAAAACTCTGAAGCTGATAGCAAGCTAAAATATTAGTCAAATGGCAAATTAGCCTAAAAAAATAACACACAAGTTAGCCAAAACTACTAGCATGTAGCTGACATATTAGCTAAACTCCAACTAACTTAAGTTAGCCAAAACAGCTAGCATCTAACTGAAATATTAGCTAAAGTCCTAGTTAGCCTGAAAAACTGAAAATAGCCTAAATTAGCCAGAAAAGCTAGCATGTAGCTGAAATATTAACTAAACTCCAAAATAGCTTAAAAAACTTTAATAAATGCCAAAAAAGTCCAAAAACTTTCAGCTTTACGACAGTATGACTCCATGTAATATAAAGTAACGACTAATCGACTATTAAATTAGTCGTCGATTATTTTAATATTCGATTAGTTGTCGATTAGTCGACTAATCATGGCGGTCCTAGCAGCTAATAACCAATGTTGTGCAACACAAGATAATATGTGCTTTTAACTCATAAAAGATCAAACTCTTTACCAAAGTGATGCTTTACATATACAATCTGTTTATTCTGGAGGTAGACGTCTTCAGGTCAACAGGGATGTAAAAATCTACATAGTTTATCAATTATGTGTACCTAATCTAAATTAAATAACTGCTAATTAATGAATCTGTACATTGAAAAATTTCTATTTTAATTGTCCTCTTGTCCTCAGCAGTCTTCCACTGCTGGGTTTTGTTATTTTAGTTTGGGGTTTGACTTTGGTAGTCTTAGTTTGCTGGCTTTGTTTATTTGTTTTATTTAGGTAGTTTCGGTTAGGCAGCCATTAGCAGGGAGACTTCTGACTCTGACAGTCAGCAGCTCCCTGAATTATTTTACGTTTAGCCGAGGAGCCACCATGGAGAGATAAAACAGCCACACGTGGCTCTGGAGCCGCAGGTTGTTGCAGACCCCTGGACTAAACCACAAATTATTTAAAACAAAAAAACGTCCATGTGTGTCAGCAACTGTGTAAATTGCTGAAGATGTGAATGGCTTGAAACAAACCACAGCATTGATGTACCAGCAGAAACACGCTGATGAAAGGACCAGCTGACGTCAGAGCGCCACACGCTCGTAAAACCCTCCGAGGCAGAGCGACCACTCTGCGCGGTGTGAGGTCATTTCACGGCTCCCTTGCTGCTCGTGCTCGCAGCGCAGAAGCTGTTCCCACAACAACTGTTGTAGTCCTGATCCTGCGCACGGGGCTGTGGCGTCTGGAAGGGTGAGCGCCGCTCTGGTCGACCCTCAAGTCAGAACTGATTATGGCATCTGCCGAACATGAACAAAGTCTTCTTTGTTTAAGATGTTTTAATAAGTCAAGAATGCAGGGAGATTAAAAATATATAATTTTTTTAATTCTGCCTCGTTTTATTAAAAAGACAAACTATTCATTTTTATCCGGCTGTTTTCTCCAAGATTATTACTCCTTCAGGCTATATTCAACATGCACTCAAACTTTTTTTCTTCTAATAATTTAATAACGTTGTAATATCCTATGAAAAACAGTAAAGAGTCAATCTGACAAATGAATGCAAAGTATGCCAAACATATTTCCCAACATGAGTAACAACTATGATCCGGTTTCCTCCAATGACATTGTGGTTGCTCAACTCCCCGCCGTTATAGTGATCCACCCACTTCTGTGAAAGAAGCTCGACAGGGAGGCTGTCGGTTCCCCTCCAGCTCCTCTTCCTGCCACCCCAGACCCCCTCAGTGAGCTCGGTCCGGTCAGCAGGACTAGCTTTAAAATTCTTCACATACTTACTTACTCCAACAAAGTGCATATTTAAGAAAAGACAAGATCAGTAAAGTTGTTTTTTTTTATTCTGACTTGAATAATATGTTGTTTGATAATCAATAATCTTTCAAAACATAAAAGGCAAAATTGTCCCAGAACTATGGCTGCCATAAACAATTATTTTAATAGTCGACAAATGACTAATTATTTATTCCGATTAGCTGACTAATCGGGTCATGCGGAAACTGGATATAAAGCACACACCTTAACCATCACTAGCTTTAAACTAACTCAAAAGTAGATATACAGCATTACCTGTGATAATGCTAATGTGAATACTGTAAGCTGAATTTGCCTGCTGAAGATGCTTAAATTTATAGCTAAAAACACTGAAGTTGATTGATGAAATCGCTGAAGCCGATTGCAAGCTAAATATTAGTTAAATGCCAAGTTAGCCTAAAAAAATGAAAAAAGCCTAAATCAGCAAAACATTATCTAAACAAAAAAAATAGCCTGAAAAACCTTAATAAATGCCAAAATAGTCCAAAAAGCCAGCAGAATGCCATTATAAAGTTCAACTTTACAACACTCTGACTCGAAACTATGAAAGCCGAAATGCTACCAAACGGTTGCTTTAAGTGAAGTTGTTGCTGGTCGGATGATGAGATCTAGAGGGTCATGTTTGTGCGCTTTTCAAAAATATCAGCGTGAAAAACGCTTCGTCTTTAGTTCTGCTTGTTACTTTTCCTTTAAATCTTGTAAATTATCGCTAATTTAAAATTCATTAAACGATTCAGAATCGTTTATGGATCATAATCGATGCATCTAAAAATAAATTTCCTAACTAGGCGTGCCTTATTAAGGAATATGGAGCAGAGTGTTATTATAGAAACAGGTTGCTGTGTTAAAGACACACTTTGTTTACCTTTTGATCTAATGTAAAAGCATTCCCAGTGCTTATTTATTAATGAATATATCACGTTTTCAGCTAAAATGCTAAAAAAAAAAAAAAAGTTTTTTTAGAACTTAGTTTCTGCAAAATGGCAGTAAGAATTTGCCCGTTCATTGGCATGGAGCAACACCGCCCCCCCTTCCCCAACCAACTGGGGAGCAAAGCAGAGAGCTAGTGGCCCGACCACTGTATATTTTCTATCACAAGTACAATATTTTTCAAATTGCATTTTTTCTTACTTTTGCCCCTGATTCCCAATTATTTGAATAAAGAAATACTCAAAAATGTGATTTTAAAAGTACTGTTTTGAATACATAAAATAAAAAAAACATCATTAAAACACAATTTTTATCGGTGTGGGCCTTTAAATGGCTTTCAGGGAACTCCTGACTGTAAAAACACTTTGTCTGCCAAAAACATAGAATTATGACAGAGTTCAAGCGTCTTTTTATTTTATTTTATTTTTTTTTACAGTTTCGCATAATGTTAGAACGTATAAATGAAACCCAAACCAAGCATTTCAGATATTAAAGCACAAAACGCCTTTAAATGGCAGCTCTGGTCAACAGCTGGAGCGGTGATGGATGTTTTTTTCAAAAGTTGATTTAAAAAAAAATGACCCAAAAAAAAAGCATAATCTGTCCCTCATTTTAAGACCCACATTGTAGAAAAGTCACCTAAAACTTCCACAAACCAAAAAAGAAAGTATGTAAAATTGATCTTAATAAATGACTGCACCTATTGAATTTATCATCCATCAGACAAAATAAAAGTGAATATTTTCTATTTCTGGCCAAAAAACAAGATTTCACTTGTTTTGAAAGTGGATAAGTGAATTTAACTTTTTAAATCAAGTTAGTCGAAATCTAATGAAGGCGGTTCAGCTGCCAGCTGAAAATATGGCGTGTTTCCACGTCATGGCGGAGTTTCCTGTTTTCCTTTTTTTCTTGTTTCATGTTCAAAACTTTGTCTGGTTCTAGAATAGTTGCTAAAGAAATATTTTTTTCCATCTTTGTTTTGGAACTGCTGCCAAAAATATCAAAATACATCAAAGATAATGAAAAAAAAAAATCATGTACTAAAGAATCAGAATTCCTCTACCTATAATAATGATAGATCGTATTCAATTAAATGTAGTTAATTCCTAACAACTGAATTTATTTCCAGCTATATATAAAAAAAGATGTTCACTTCTGTTTTTGCTTTTAGGCTACATTTAGATTATTTACGTGGGTTGTTGGATTTTAGTGACAACAGGCAATAATGGGGTTAAATGAAAAAAAAAGTCAGATTCTCATATGATAAAGATTTATCCCGACATAAAATGAATAATATCCAGCAGAACTACTCAAAAAAAAAAAAAAAGAAAAAGTTGCAGACTATCCAAATATCTAGATGCAGAAGAAACATTGACAAAACAGCCGTGATCTTTTGAAAAGGCAGCCCGTGTTTTCTGTAAGCATGTTTCCTCCAAACAAATCCATCTTAGCATGAACCCTCTCTGAGCGGAACGCTGCGTGTAAATGAGCTCTGAAAGAATGTCGATTTCTCCTCTCTGCCTAAATGCACTCCGGCGAGCGCCTTAATCCTTAGATTAACATGTTTGCTTTTTTTGGGAGTCGACAGTTGACACGAAGAAGCTCAAGAGGCTCTTCAAGTCCCTCTACATTTTTTAACCCGATTCTATCTCTGGATTGTTGGAGCAGTTGTGTCAAACCCAATCACACAGGGGGCCAAAATCCTGAACACATCTTCGGTCGAGGGCCAAACAGGGTAAACTTTTATTGAACACACTAAAAATACATTTTTTAAACTTTAAAATCGTAACATTTCAGCTTAATTATGAACTAGATATGTAGCATTACCTGTAATAATGCTATTAGGAATGCTCTAAGCTGAATTTGGCTGCTGAAGATGCTGAAATTGATAACTGAAAACACTGAAGCTGAGAGTTAGCTAAAATATTAGCAAAATGTCAAATTAGCCTAAAAAAACAAAAAAAAAAAAAAAAAAAAAAAAAAAAAGAAAAAAATACTTAGGTTAGCCAAAACATCTAGTCTGTAACTGAAAAAATAGCTTAACTTCAAAATAGTCTAAGAAAACTTTTAAAAAGCTTAGATTAGCAAAAACAGCTAGCGTGTAGCTGAAATTTTAGCTAAACTCCAAAACAGCCAAAAAAGTCTTAGTAAAATGCCAAAATAGTCTTAAAAGCTAGAAGAATGACATTTTTTTAAACTTTAAACCTGTAACTTTTTAACATAAATATGAATAATAAAATGCCAAGAAATGTTATCCCAGAATAAATCAACTTTAAATAACTTTCAATATTTTATCTATATATTTTGTCAAAATTTAACAAGGATCTGGCCCCGGGGCCTTGACTTTGACACATGCGCTATAAAGTTTATTATAAGGCTAAATATTAATCTTTAATTATTGATTTTTGAGGTTTTTACTGGTGTTTTGATTTTTAAAAAATGTATGAAAATGGCAATTATTTCTCTCAAACTCATCAAAATATTGTTACTTTTTTTGCTAGAAGACATTATCTGACGTGTGAACGTCCAAACAGAGCAGCTCTCGTTTCTGCCCTCACCAGGCTAGTTTGGAGTCTGACGTCATTTATCTTTTACTACATTTCCTCTGCACACCGTGCCAGCATTCCACACATTATTCAAAAAAGTAAAATAGAAACGTGACACAACAAGCAACCACACCTTCCCTCACTGCTTTCAGGGAAGCAACATCTCCAAACAAGATCAAAATAAAAGCTAGAGTTTCTTTTGAGCAATTGTTAGACGATCGAGGAGACGCAAAGTTTCCAGGGCCAAAGTACGGTCCAGCATCACTATTTTCCTGGCCTCTGCCCAGTGCGATCGCAGCTCGGTGGGGTGAAAACGAGTGGGTGTGAGCCGTGTAATAACAACTCTTCCTTCCCTGGGGAAACTACCAAAACAAAAGCCTCAGAGGGCATGCTGGGAATGCAGAGGCATCCTCCACGCTCACATAAAGTGGAACAACATCTGCCTGCAATGAAACAGTTTATAGAGTGTTTAGCCAACAGTGTCGGAGTGTGGAAGAGAAGTGGCTGTGGGTCTTTTTAAATCATTTTTTATAAGGTTTTGGAAAGAAAACATAAATATTAAACGGTTTTATGATTTTTTTTTTTCTTGCTTTGTTGGATCACATAAAAGGTCCGCTACATCATTTTATTTTCCTGCCAGTGGAAGCAGGTTGTCTCATTTCTCTTAGAATTTTTCTCTAGAAAAAAGCTGACTGGACATGTATTTTAGAAAAGAAATTTGAACAAAAATAAAACACACAGACGCTTACTTAGTTGCTATCCGATGTAAACAACATCTTTCTAAGTTTAGGAACAGCTTTTAATCAGTTCTGGTACATTTGTGGAGTAAACTAGCCAAAACTATTTACCAAAACTAAGTTGATCAAGTCGATTTCTCCCTAAACCCAACCAGGCTGCATGCATCCATGCGGTCCAGCCCAGTAACAACCATAGCAGTTTCAAACCTACATGGACACTTTGTACTCAATGCAGCAGCTCAGGGAAATGTGACAGAACTGGTTTCTGCACAAGAGGGGCTTTATCTCTGGACGCAAGCTAAATTGTAGGGTGTTATCTTGAGGGGGTGACCCAGGCTAAATTTTTCCAAGAAACTATATAAGGGGTGGGGGGTGTCTAAAACAAGGTTTTAGCACTCAACAAGCTCGGAAAAAAAATGATATTGAGCCAGCTCCTTCTAGGAAAAAAGGTTTGCCAAAAAAAGAAGCACAAATTAAAGGTGAAAGCTGCACCCTTTATTGACTTAAGCAAACCAAACTGAGAAAATTTAAAACTTCTTTTTTTTGTAATCTCTGACATTCTTTAGACTTCACAAGACTGGCCAACCTGCATTCATTCATGCTTAAAACATGCCTAATAAACGGGAGGTGTGTTTTTTTTTTTTTTTGCAGAAACAATGTCCTAATTATGAAAGCGCCCTGTGCAAACTTCCCTTTTCCCTTATCAGATTCACAATTTGCTTTCTGTGGGGTTAAAAGCTTCATAGCATCCAGTAATCCTCTCAAAAGAGCTCACACATAACTGGATTCATTCAGGCAGTAAATACCTCCAAATGCAATAACCACCAGCAGGAAGTTCACTTTCTGGACTCTGCACTGGCATCAGAACCGGCCTGCGAAGTCTCTCGCAGCGGTGAAAAAGTAAGCGCGCCCCTCCGCATTTCAGTGATGAATTCTCACCTCCTGGTATTTCACAATCAGCCTTAAAAATACTAAAAGTGATTGATTTTATACAGAAGTTTACAATATTTGATCAGGACATGGAGTATTTACATTTTTATTACTTTTAAAGGGAACAAAAACTTTTAATTGATACTGATATTGTATACTTATCTAAAACAAAAATAAGTACTTATATGACAATACTTTATACTGTTAGGCCAATACTGTTAGGCAAATCCCATCGGGGTCACCTCTTCCTTTCTGAAACGAACCTGTTTTGTGCCCGGGCTGGGGACAGGCACAGGGAAACCCAAACTTGGGCCCCCTTGTGGCTACATAGCAAGCAGCAGTGTGAAAGGTCTGGCATAAGGACCCTCAAAACATTAAGCTCTCCATATGATCGTTAATTTTTAAAGAAAATTAATTAAAACAATACATTTTGAAAGTGTATTTGTGTAAATATTTCAGGAAAAAGTCGGAATCATTAATATTTGTTTGATGTTTAAGCAATTCTTACTATACTAAAGAAACTTCTACCTATAAATAACATATCATATATATTTTAAAAAGTAGTTTGAAGCTGTAGTTCAGTCTAAAATAAGAAATCTAGATCAAGATAAGAAACTATCGCTCTGTGAATGGGTGTTTTATTTTTCTCTCCAGCAAATAGTCAGAGCCTGTGCCGTTTGAGTCCCAGCAAAACGCCGGTAGACGGCTCTCACCGGAGCATTTCACTGCTACCAAGTCAAAACACAAACCGGCTGGACTCGTCAACTCGTCGGCCGCCTATAAGTCGACTCAGCTCGGTGATAAAAACTCATTTCTATCCGCTTTTTTGAGCTCAGTTCGCACTGAGAAGCAGCTGAAAGCAGGAAATTCACTGACTGCCGGTTAAGCTAACAGGCTAATGATCACATACCAATCACCTCGTGTAGCTCATAATCATCTCTGTTGATGGACCAGGGTTGGGAGCTCGGGTCCTCCGACATGGTTCGAGAGTCTGCTGAGACCGTAGCGTCTGCGGCTTGGCGGTGAACCCAGACACGGTGCGAAAAAAGAAGTTATCCAAACACAGCCAACAAAGGCGACACTTCCCTTTCTTAGCAGATCCTGCGGCACTCCTGTCATTCCCAAAGTTTGACACTAGCTTGGCAGCCCCGCCTACTGCATTCCTGCCGAGCAAATGTGGACCTGAACGGCGGACATATTGAGCGAGGTGTACCGCATGAGCGCCGCAGTCCTGCTGTGGTTGGTTGGGGAAAATCACTTCCGCTTGTAAACGGAGACCACAGCCGCCAAAGACTATGTCATTTTTTAGAAGTAAGATATCATCGCTGTTTGTACGTGTAAAACTCGGGCTAAAGTTTCAATTATATTCACCCAGCCTGAATATTTTGCAACAGTTGCTTAAATTTAGCCCAGCAGTCAAATTTAGCCTCATTCCTATACATACTACTACTATATATTTTTTTCATTTCACATTATAGTTTGTTTTTCTATTTACAAACATAATAAACCATAATAAAGTAGCAATAAATAACCCCTGACAGACTAAACTCAGGGGAAAATGACAGGCATGTTTTAAGGGGGCGTACCACTCCGTACGAACCCAGCCCTCTGATTGGATGGGACTTTTACTTCCTTGTGGTTCGTTTTTCATTAGTAAATAATAAAGTTCTCCCTCTGGGAAACAGATCCATCTGCTGGTGATGATGGGTACTACAGGAAAACATAACGGCATGTTAAGAAAGTGGAAAAAAAGGACAATTTCAGAAATGTTTTGAGTAATCTGAGTCTGTATGAAATTAGACTTAACTTTTTATTTAAAAATGAAAAAAAAAAATCACATTAAGTTTACAAAAATATTTTTAAAACATTTAAAAAGATTTAAAAAACAAAAATGATTATGAACATTTGGAATTATCAATCACAATGCCATTAAGTGTGTAGCTTGATTGTAAAATACATAATTATTTGATCTTAATGGAAATAAAAACAGAGAGAAATCCTTTGTGGGATTCAATGTCAGCAATTAAAAACAAGATGCAGCTGAAGATGAAATAGCTTGTTATTTGACAACACAGGCTATTTTCTTAAAGCTTAAAAAAAAAAAAAAACAAGGCACTTTTAAATATGGTTGACGGCCTGGTCCATATTCATGGCAAAGATAACGCTTTGGCAAGTCGTATCCAGAACCAGGCCTGGGTGCAGGGCTTGGTGTAGTCACATACGGTGAGGAACCGCAAAATAGTCGGGAATGGCTTTTTCATCGTCTTGTAGATGACAGGAATAAGACGTTTATTCCGAGCCCCTATAGCGGAACAGTTGATAAGTTACAAATCAAAAGAAATCGTTTTTAAGAGTAGTTCATTCTGATGAAAGTGGTTCACCATGAATATCAATTTTATTACCAGGGCAGAGGCTGAGGGCAAACTTAGTCTGAAAGTCACAGGCATCACTTTCCAGATATTCATCAGATATGACGACCACCATCCTCTTACACCTGCACACATAAAACATCAATTATTTTCCAAATTAGACACAAGAATGGCAACGCGAGACGATATCTCACCTCTTCTCAATGAGTTCACTCGTGATGGTCCAAACGCAGGAACCTGGGAGAACATCTCTGTCAAACACACACAGCTTCAGCTTGTAGTCCGTCTGCTCCAGCTCTCTGATCATCTCACAGACGAACTGGAAGTCGTTTTGACAGTAGCAGATGAAGGCGTCAAACATCTCCGGTGCCCCTGAATTTAACACATCAATGCATCAGTTTCATTAAATCTTCCATAATGCAAGACTCAGTGAAGATTAATATTAGGCTTTGCATTATATCAATCACCCTTTCTATTTAAATTAGCTTATTTTGATCTCCTTAAATGTGTATGAAGTGACACAAGGTTGCAAAACTGCATGTAAAGGTATTTCTGTTCTTGGCAGATTTTAACTAAATTCCTCTTTTTTTTTTAAGTATATTTCATTCAATGTGAAGAGTGTTAGCTAAAATGTGTATGATACTGAAAGCTTTAGAAAAACTACAACAGAACAATTCAACATAGAAATGTTTTCTATTGGTTTACTTAAGTAGTTTGGGACAAATCCTTACATTAGCAAATGTGTCATAAGTGTTTAATTTGACTTCTGACCTTCAGGGTCATCCTCCACAGTGATGCCAAACCTTTCTGGGGTGCGAGGAACACAGCTGTCAACCTCAGGTACCTGGAGCGGAGGCTCAGATTTCCTCTGCAAACTCTCCAAGTACTTTCTGACATCTTCATCTGAGGAATAATAATAAACACTTTTTAAAAACTTATCAAAAGAGGGTAATGTCTACTGAGTGTAATGCACCTGGATTCATGTACACATTGCTGTAAAAGTACCAGTAGTCTATAATAATCCTCATTGATTACCAAAATAAACAAATGAAATCAATATTTACATGGAGATTGCAATTTTGATTATTTTAAACCACAAAATTATTTATCTTAAAAGCAATGTTGTAAAAAAGAAATGGCTTTTATTTTATTTTATTTTTTTATCATCATTTTAGCCACACAAGTTGCCCTTTTTTTGTTACTTTGAATCTAAATTCATGCAAAAAAAAATAATAATAATAATAATAAAAAATAAAGAAAAAGAAATAAATCCAAAGCAGAAACCAACTAACTGAATTGAATCAATTAGTATGTTGGTAGTGACATAGTTTTAAGTTTGACCTCTTGACCCAGTAAAGACCCTAAAGTCCAAAACCAAACGTAAAAAAATCTGTATTTAGCTTCTATGATCTACATTGCTAGAACAGATTTTCAGAAATTCTTTAATTAGTTGAAACATGTATTTAAATCCTGGTTAAAGACCTAAAAGTTTATTCAAAAGCTGACAATTCACTTTAAGCTTATTGTGAATTCAGTTCTTTTTGTATGTCTTTACAATTGTATTTTAATGATTTCTCCTATAATATTATTATTTAATTTATTTTTTTGGTCACAAGATCTATGTGTGGTTGTTATTCTGATCGACCACACATGAAATACATCTGTTGCGCAGGAAGTAAACTTCTAATGTCTGTAAAGTTCCACCTATTTGAGGGCGAAGATCCTCCACCACGTCCTTCCTCTCCACCTCCGTCAGGATGGACAGCAGCTTCCCCACCGAGGTGTCTTTGCTCCGGGCCTGCCAGTCCTCCAGCACCGTTCTGGTTGGGTTTTTCGACGCCTCGTAGTTCTTGATTTCCAGGTAGGTGAAGCCCATCTCCTCGGCCACAGTCATCCAGTCGGCGGCTACCGTGTTTTTGGGGTTCAGATAAAGTCCCAGTTTTCTCCTGACGGTGACGTTCAGCGCCACCAGAGGGACCTTCCACAGGTCCACGTCTGAAGAAGAACCGGCCATGTTTACGGGAAGTGTCCGGAACTAAGACGACATGGAGCAAAACATCGCAGAAGCTGGTGGAAGTTGCGACAGGCTGGAGACAGAAGACGGAAGTGACGTAGGGAGTCAGCCTGGGCTGCACGCGGGAGGAAGTGGTTTTAGTTAAATTTCTTTTCTTTTATTATTATTATTAGAAATTCAAAATGTTAAATTTTCTTTTATATGCTTGTCTTTTCAACTTTTATTATTTTATGTTAAAGTTTAGTTTAAAACCCCTTGAGAAAACATATCAACAATGAAAAGCCATTTTTATAAGTTAGTGACATTTTTATGGGGACTTTATCTGAAAACAAACATCAGTTTGTTTGAGTAACAGATATTGACTGAAATATATGATACAGTCAGTGGCTAAAGGACAAAAAAAGTTGATGAAAATTAGAGACAAACTCAGTAATTTCAGTTCCTCTTTATTCAGTGTACCACAAAACAATCTCCACTTCCTCCTTCAGAATACAATAAAAATAACAGTTTTGGAGCGCGAAAAGGAAACTTTATGTAATCAGATAACAAGATTTTATAACAAGCACCTTCAAAAAAAATAAAATTGAAAACACTTTTAACCACAAAAAACAGAGCAAATCTTCAAATGAAGAGAAGTGAAGATCTGCTGATAAAAAAATAACTTGGCTGCAAAAAAGATAAAATGAAAGAAATCAAACTGACTTTCACTGGAGAGTGAGCACGCCAGGAAAAGCTGCAGAGTCTATAAAAAGTAAATCATGAGGCCCTTTCTTTTTAAAATGATTTTTACAGCCAATAAACAGACAGTTCCTAAAACTTCCACCAAACAACTTCTGATGTAAATAAATCGACCTGCCATCTGTCCGTTTACATGTCAGCTTAGTGTTTGCTTTTTCACAGGTTTTTACTTTTATTGAAATAGAAGTCGATGCCCCGGTCCCGGTGCTGTTTGGGAGTGTGAGAAGGTCCTTTTCTTCCTTTACGTGATGGTCCTGGTCCAGTCTAAGAAAAAAAAAGCATAACATATGTGCATGCTATTAAAATATCTTTATTTTTACATGCAATTAAACACAAACTCTTAATGAAAATAAAAGTAAAAACTATATCTATATTCTATATATATACTGCTATAATACAAGAATCTAAACCAATTTATTTATTTGCAGAAAAGAGTTCATGAATTTGAAATATAAATATTTTTAAACTGCTAGCTTTAGATGTTACCCAATATTTGTGAAAAAACTATAAAACATATGGTTAAAGTTAAGTGGAAAAATATTGATATAAAAACTCTTCAATAGATCAAATTCTGTATATCCTTAGACAAGAAAATGCATTTTTAAGTCAATGCTTCCGTTTGCAGCTATTGTGGCCAAAAACAAGCAACTTTATAGCCTCTTTCAGTCACATCCTCTACTTCCTTTTTCCTCAAACACCCACCGGTTTCTTGTTAAAGTGCCTGCCCCACTCCGGCGCTATAACTATAGGGGTGGGATAGATCTCGCCAAGCGACACGTGAGCATGTGACAACGAGGCGGAGCTGAGGTTCCAGGGAGTGTGCACATCTCCTCCTCTGACTGCCGCCAGCTCTGGGATCCACTGCCGCACATAGTCTCCCTGCAGAACAAGTGCATCTCTTAATTCAGAGTTTTAATGATTTGATTAAAAAAACAAAAAAAAACTTGCCAAATGGAAATCAAACTAGCGTACATTGCCGTCATAGTCGAGAGCTTGTTTGATCATGTTGAACTTCCTGTTCTCTCTGGGGTCATTTCCTATACCAGCACTGTACAACCAGTTGCCATAGTTGCTGCAGACGTCATGATCGATCTTTGTAAATTGGAAAATAAAAAACAACAACAATAAGGTTTGTGAAACCATTTGAGAAAAAGTTTATTTAAAACTTGCTCCTCACTACATACCAGCAGATACTCAAACCATTCAGCCCCCATTCTCCAGTCAAGCCCCAGATCCTTGGTAAGGAAGCTTGCAACGTTTTGTCTCCCTCTGTTGGACATGAAGCCCGTCATGGCCAACTCCCTCATGTTGGCGTCTACAAAAGGCACCCCTGTTCGTCCCTCTGTGAGGCACACATTTCAAAACAGAAAAACTTGAAAATTCCAAGATTCTTAACTAATTTCTAATTCATTAAATTTCAAAAATATGAATGGAATTATTTTGTAGTTAAATAACATAATTCCTCTCAAACAAAAAAGTACTAAATAATATTTTAATACAAACCTTTCCATGCATCAAACAGCTTTGTATCTCGTTTCCATGGCAATGACTTGTCTTGCAGCCCTAACCAGAAATTATTATATAAACATTAGATTTTTTTTCACCATAAAAACAATATAACAATTACCATCAATTGAAAACAAATACCTTTGACAAAAAACATTTTGTTTCCATACTTTACTCCAACAAACTTGAAATAGTCCCTCCACAAAAGCTCAAAGATGACCCTGTGTAGGTAATCACATGAAAATAACAATAACGTGAACACACTGTGTGCACTTGTTTTTTACATAAAAGAAGTGTCAGTGAGCGATAGCACCCTTACCAGTAGGTGCTCTGATTTGCGGTCCGCTCCTGCTCGTACTTTTTGATCTGATGGTAAATATATCTGGGAGAGATGCAACCCATTGCCAGCCTGCGGTGCCACAACATCACATTGTTATGAAAAAAGAAAAATATATATATATAAAATATATATATTAAAAAAAAGGACTCACCAAGGTGAAAACTTGGTGGAATAATCCACTCCAATTAATCCATTACGGGTTTCTTTGTATGTAGCAACCGCATCCTAAAACAGATCAAATAGGAATACACTCAACAAAAATATAAACACAACACTTTTGTTCTCGCTCCAATTTTTCATGAGATGGACTCGAAGATCTAAAATTCATTCCAGATACACAGATGAATCTGACATCATAATTAGTGCACAACAAAAGTGTTGTGTTTATATTTTTGTTCAGTGTGTATTTTAACAGCATTGAATTTGGATTTTCTTTTGTGCTTACAGTATCCCAGAAGTAGTGTTTGATTCTGTCCAGGGCTTGATTTTCTCCACCACTGCATGGGAAAGCTGAGCGAGGATCAGTCACAGGTTCTGAAGAAATAAAGGTGGAAACATTTTAACCCTTTAACACCAGAGCTCCAGTTTTTATGCTCTTTGATTTACTGTAACTTTTCAACCGTTAATATGATCAACATAATTCCAGTAGATTCTAGAGGAGAAAAGCAGCTTGCGACGCTTTTTAAAATATATCAAAGATTTTGTGTTTAAGCGTCACCTGCGACACCTCAGGTGTCAAAGGTTTAAATTAATTCCTACATCACTAAAGGTGCACTCACACCGAACGAGATTCGTGCAACAGATTTGTGTGCCCCGCCCCTCTTTCGTTGCGAGACAAATTCGCTGCTCAAAAAAATGTGTTTCTGGGCTTGACTCTGCGGCCGCATGTGGGAGAAGCAGCCAATGTTTTTAGGATGATCGCTATAAGGAACAGTGTCTGTGGATATCTCACTTAGCATAAATGGAGGAACCATATGTTAAGAAATAAAGTTAATTTATTGTGAAGAGTTCTACGAAAACATTGGTAATCATGTCTCAATGTTTGAGTTTATATGATTATTTTAAAAATGTTTTTCCAGTACAGGGGGCTGTGCTGTATAACAGCCACTTCCACTGTGTTTCTGTGTCTCTGTGGCTGAGCTTGAAGGCTGACAGACTAGTATTAACCTGAGTGGGGACAAAAAAAAATTAAGAAAGGGAGCTCCGCCGTGGCAGCAAAAGGTCGGCAAACTTTTTAGAGTGTATCCCGCCTTCTCCCCAAATTAGACAGATGAGCTCTGCAACCCTGTAGCTCCAGTGGGTAACTGAAGAAGATGGAAGCTCTGGCTAAAAGCATGAGCAGCTGGCAGACCTTTGCATCGTGAGACTTCAGATTGCCTCATGCCGTGTCTATTCCATTGACTTAACATTGAAACTGGCCGCCTCCACCGCGCAAATCACATTTGGTATGAATGCAACTTAACTCAAATATTTCATTCAATTTAAATTAAATTTAAATTTCTATTTCAGGCATATTTTGGTAAACTCTGAAATGTTTTCAACCAATTTGATTATTCACCAGTTTGCTCCAGATCCTCTGCTGTAGGGATAGCTCCATCTTCCAGCCCCGGGGGCAGAGGATTCAGCCTGTCTGGGGTTGGGAACACAGGTCTCACGCTGCTCTGGCTTTCCACGGCCTTTCTGAACTCTGTGTACACGTCAGGAAGTCTAGAAGAACAGGAGGAAATATTACACAGCACTTTTTCAAAGTCGCCTTCACAGACACCATGTCTTCAGCTAAAATACTACTTCCTTCCCTAAAGACTTGTTTTGTCACTGCGAGACAATTTCCTCTCACACCTGGACATGTGCGGGAACGGCAGATCATCTCTGTGGAACAGCGTGGAGCCCCAGCAGGTGTGAACTTTCACTTTCATCCGAGCGCAGACTTCCTTCACCTTTTTCTCCACGTTCAGCTCCTCCGAAGCCACCTGAGAGTGTTAAAGTAAAAGTGGATTTGATACAACCAAAACTTGTAAATATTTTTTATTAAAAACACACAAAAAACAGAAGTCCACCTCTTCATGGAAAGCCACGCTGCTAACAGAGCCAAGCTGCTTGATCAGGTCGGCAACTACTTCTTCTGGCTTCCCGCGTCTCACCACCAAATTGCTGTCACACACAAATAAACACACCTTAGTCACAGTTCAAACTGAGCCAGCCAAGCTGCATCCTGAATTTGAGCGGAAAGAGTGATGGGGACAATTTGTGCAGCAGCGCTGTTAATGTAAGCAGAACCTCTGTGAGTCCAGGTGCATCCTGATCCTGTTATATTTGTATTAAATCAATCCTGGAAAGCTTCACGCATGGTGATGAGTACGAATATTTATTTTTATTCTGGAAATATGAAAGAATACTTCTTGAAAACGTTCAAAAGAAAAAGGTGGATAAAGGAAATGTAGAATAAACAATAAAAGGTAGATGGATTACCTCCCCTTATTGAGCAGCGTGTTTCTGAGGTCTCGGACGCTCTCCAGTAAAAAGCGCAGACGGAAAGGCCCGGTCTTTGGAAAATTGAAGTTGTAGGTTCCAACATAATGTCTGGGGTCGAAGCAATAAAGTGGGACTATGTGGTCTGCATTTTTCTGAGCCCAGAAGAAAAGCTGTATAAGAAAAAACACAAAGTCAAGTCAGTAATAAAGAAAATGTGGCAGAAAATGGATTGCTTTTTTAATTGGTGATTATTTTAAGAGTTTTGAGGGGTATTAGCAGTTAGCAACCTTGACCTCAACTGCCCCAGCTGCTTATTACCCACAAGTAGATAAATATCAGCCAACATTACGATTTCTGCCTGTCAGGCCTTAAAAAAAAGTAATTCAGCTTCAGATATACAAATAAAATTAACTTATCTCACATGTATCAAAGTCAAAGCCCGGGGGCCGGATCCGGCCCTCCTTGTAGTTATATCCGGCCCTCCAGATGATTTTATTTTATTGTTATTAATGGCCCAATATTATCTTGCGCTCATTTCTAACGGGTAAGGAGAGTAAATGTTGAAAGTTATTTAAGGTTTAGATTGATTCAAAATTTAGTTAAGATTTAGTTTTAGTGTGTTCAATAAATGTTTATCTTGTTTAGTCCACGACCTAAGGTGTGTTTTGGATTTTGGCCCCCTGTGCGATTGAGTTTGACACCCCTGACTTATCTGGACATTTGACCAAATCACAACATAATCATCATACTAAAACAAAGTACTTTGTGTGACTATATGACTGCCACACTTATCAAACACTGCCACTTATTGTATGAAGAGTAGATTATTTTCTCAGTACATTTATGATTTTTTTAAATTATTATTATTATTGTTGAATATTGCATCTAGGTTTTGAAAGGTTTTTGTACAACTAAAGGTGAAACAAGAGTGGAGAAACATTTTAGATTATAGATTAGATTAGTACATATACTTTAGTGCACTTAAATAGACTACTTTTTGCCAAAGGACCTGCATCTGGAAATCACTTTTTAAACAATTCTTGTCCTATTGAATTGTTTTAAGATTTATTTTTGCTTGCTCCAAAGAAAGCAAAGTCGCTCTTTTGTCTTAAAATGATCTTGTAGCTTACATTTTTAGAGCTAAACAAAAATGAATCTAACAACTACTTTTATGGGTAAGTACACACAAGTCTTTTTTTTTTAAATAAGTAAACTCCACCTTTGTATATTTTTAAATTAGACATATTAAGAATAAGTATTTTTTTTTTCATTACCGGATGTTGTTTAAAGCTGTTTCACAATAAAAGCAGCCGAAAAAGAAGTTACGCCTTCCTTGCTTTGAAAATCCGGCTTTTATTCTGAAAAACGTTAACAGGAAGTGTGTTTTGTAAGCGATGAACGTGTTCAAATGAGTTTATTTGAAGCAATAAATTGTCATATTACTTTTTAGTACAGAAAACAACCAATATTAGATTCTAAAATGCAACGCAGACATGTTAGCTAACTCGAAACTAGCATGTCATTTAAAGCTAAAGCTAAGCACACCGGGTTTAGCATTCAATAGCACAACATGCACGTTCTTACCTCGTTGTCGTGAAGGCGTAAGTCGTTTCTGAGTAAACATATTACAGTACGAGAGGTAGCCATAGTGTTTAACCCGCGTTGTAAACACAAAAACAGTCTTTCCCGGTGACAGGAGTGCCTCCTCCTCCTCCCGGTGTTTGAGTGCGGAGCCGCCGTCGGACTCCACCGAGCGACCGTCACGTTTCTGCGGCACGCGCGTTACCAAACACTGCTTTTGTAACCCGAGTTTCTACCAGCTGTCAGGTAGATTTAAAAACCAGAAAAACCTCTTATGTAAACGTTTATTATTGATTCCTATGGAAAGGTGAATTATTAAAAAAAGAGAAAAAAAATAGAGTTTTCCTTTTTTTAAATTAAAATACTAATTGCCAATGCATGTTTTATTAATCAATGCTTATTGGAGGATAACAATAAAACAATAGTTGTGATCATTCCCACTCCTGTGAAAACTATGCTCTTAACATGTTATTTTAGTACTTTTCATGAGTGAGGAAAAAAAAAAAAAAAGCTTAAAACTGCATTTCTGAGTATTTCTTCATTTAAATCGTTGTGAATCAGGAGCAGATGAAAAAAAATCCCTGTTCCGCTTCATTCTGATGCATCCCCTTGTAAACAGCTAGTCCACGTTACTCGCCATTTTTCCTATAGGTTGGTGATGTGTGAGGCTGTAAGTTAGTGGGAGAACGCTGTAAACAAAGGGATGACGGGAAGTGGGGTCGGGCTTACTCTATACCAACAGCCCCACTCACAACTCAGAGGTGAATTTCTAATGAACTACTGCAGCTCTGCAGAAACTTTGTTCTAGTAAACAGCAAAATGGCGCAGTCATAATTAAAAGACCACTAACGCAAAATAGCTCAAAAGATGAAGTGAATGGGATTTGAAGCTGTCCTTGTCTCAATTAAGTGAAATGCTTTAAGGATTATCGTTATATTTTATATCAAAATATTTTTGATAAAATCATTTTGAAAATTACAGTTAGGTTTTTAAAAAAACTTCTAAATATTGATTTAAATCAATTATTTTTTTGTTTTATTCCCAATATTTTTGTTAGCCACACAGCTGCTTAATTTTTTATAGTTTAAAAAATTATTATATTTTATAATAAAAGTCCCTTTTTTGGTTAGTTAAAATTTCTAGATATTAAGCCTTCAAAGTATTATATATTCACAACTACAATTAGTTTTGGAATACATTTTTCAGTGGATCAAGAGAATTCAGGTTGCTTTAAATTTTAAATTAAATGTTGAAATCTGAGTTAAATTGGTTCAGTTTTTTGATTGCTACTTAGCCCTTGTTTTGCAACATAATAAATTGATGAACAGTTGATTGGTAGGTGCGCGTTCAGCCTCTAAATTCAACCATTTTACAAGCACAAAACTTCACCCGACTAAAAAACTATATTATAAAACGTGTTTAGTTAACATTTGAGTCATGCCAATTGCAAATTCCTGGTTTGTGTGCAACGAGTTTTCACTATTACAACATAAAGGATCCTGATAAAAGAAAGACGTGCATTTCTAAACATGATTATAGGTTGGTGTGTTTTTATGTTTTAGTGATTTTTTTGTGTTATAAAAAAATACTTGAAAGTCAGGTTGAGTCAGTCTGCACTCTGTCTGCATAAATACATGAACTTCAGTTCATCAATGTTGTGCAGCTCAAATTAGTGTGTTTTAGAAATGACAAGATAAAGGCAATTATCAATGGAGGAGAGACATAAAACTGAATAATATTGGTTACATTCAGAGAAATGAGGCTTCAGTGAGTACAGCTTCTTCCATAGAACAGGGCCACATGAACTTCACAACCGGGGGCAATTAATGTCAACAATGAACTCCACTCATGCACAGAAAGAACATGCAAACACCACGCAGAAAGGTCCCAGCTGGGATTTGAACCCAGGGCTTTTTTTACTGTGAGGTGAGTGCAAGCCGCTCAACCACCATGGAACTCAATTCCCTTTGGATTTCTCAGAAACTTGGCGAAACTTTGACAGGGAGAGATCTGGCAGAACCAAAGTCACAGGAGAACCCGTTTGTGAAAGCTTACAGCAACAACTGTTCCATCATGGTTGTACTGTAGAAAGTCAGTTTCAGTATTTACTGTAAAGAGAAGACTTGAGCTGCAGGGCTGAGAGGATGAAGAAATGCATTGTTAGGATGTCAGAGTAAGTAAGTCAGACATCTGGATCAGAAAACACCGTTAGACTGGATGACGGTGCTGCGGATCAATGAATATAAAACGGAAATCTTTGGTTCAGAATTGTCAAAAATGATGGCTCCAACATGGAGGAGGAAGTATGATGGTATGGATTTGCTTGATTCATAGGTGGTGACTTAAACTGAGTGAGAAACATCCAGAACCAACATCTACCACAGCGTTCTTAAACTCCATTAAATTTTTTTTGGTGTAGGTCTTGTTAATCAGATGATGATTCATATCCAGAACTACCTGAGGACAAAAGAACACGTTGGTAACCTTAAAACATAAGGGCGGTCAGCACAGTCTCCATTGAGCTGGTTAGGGACAAACTGGACGGAAGAGTAAAAGAAAACATTCTATAAGAGTCGAGCATAAATAGAAACTGTAAAAAGTGGCTAATGTGATAAATGAAACATTTAGGTTAATAAATGTTATTTTTGGAACTCTAGTTACTTTTTGATAAAAAGTATCAAAACATTCTCAAACTTTAGACCGGTGGTGTAGATAGAATTAAAAAAAAAGATAATTTTCACTACTATCTTCAGAGTTATTGAATAAAAATAGACAGAAAAAAACAGTCTTAGACCTTTGATTTATTAAGTTAAATGTACAAAAGATCAACAACTTGATACATTTCATGTTTCAAGGCTTTGTCATTAAGACAAAATAAACTGTCCCAATCGAAAGCCTCTCAGTCTTTCATTCTTCTGCCAGCTCTCAAAGGGACAATCATACAAACTCCTCTTAAAAAAAAAAAAAAATCACAGTAATGTCTACTGTATAATGTAGTTATTTCAATTGTATATAATGCAAAAGGAATCTCATACAAAAGTGCAGAACATTATGTATATACAAAATCTTTTTCCATATAAAAACTTCAGCAAGTCCTGGGTGTGCTCGGTGCTGAACAGCTGCTCGCAAAAACCAGGAAGCTCTCCGCTTTGGCAGTCAATGTTTACAAGCAGATTGAGATAAGGCACTGACAAGGGCTAAAAAGATTTGATCGTTCCTTAAATGCTGCTGCGTTACAGGCGAGCCGCCACCCCGCCAACATCAATACCTCCTCCATTAACGTTTCTTTCATCTCCACATCAACGATTACAGCGTTTAGTTCCGTCCTGATGCTTTCAGAGGAGTTGGAAAGCCAAGCTTCGGCTCTGTTGGCGTTACACGGGGCAAAAAAGTGCTGCCAAGTCGGAAAGTGGGAAAAGAGTGGCGTGCTAAACCCAAGGCATCTTTGATTTATACTGAAGATAGGAAAAAAAAAAAAAAAAAAAAAAAATCGAGATGCTTCCTTCAGTTTGGTGCATCAGAATTGTGCAGATAACAGTGTACAAAGCTGCCATAAAACAGAAATCTTCAAGGCTCTGAGGTGACAAAAAGTCCCAAAGGTTTAATACTGCACATTTTTGGAGTCGTCTGTCGGCAGTTTTCTTTGGCTACTTAAAAATTGGAACTCCTCATGAGTCGACGCAACGAATGCTCAAACATCAGTGTTTGTATTGCTTCAGAGACATTGCACATATATGCATTTTTTTTTTACACTGGAACACAATTATTTATATAAAAATGCATCAAATAGAAAAATATCTCCTGGTCTGCTTAGTTTGCACGTGATATCCTTTAAACGGTGGTGAACACAGTGACAGTAAGAGCAGGGCAACCCTCTAAAATGCTTAGAAAAAAAAGGACATTCTGACTTACAAAGTCGTATTGTAAGGCGTTGATGGTCATAAGTTGCATTTTCTAAAAAGGTGCCATAGAATCTGCTAGGGTGACTGTCCTATTAAAATACTTTCTCATCTCAGTTCCACGCAGCTGTTCTGCGGCTCCGTCAGATGCTGCCAACTTTTCCTCGTTCCCGGATAGAAGTCTGGAGCTTCAGTCCTCCCTCCAACTTTGAGGGTTCTGGAAGTCATTGTGTGCGCCTCTCCAGGAAGGCTGGAGATAGTTGCTGACAAGGCAGACACTGGTGATCGGGCAGGGAGTTGGAAGTGCCGCTTGACCCCGAAACCAGGCGACAAGAGTAAGGGGGCCCTCAAGCAGGTTGGGTTGGTGAGTTTCAGAGGCACGGAGACCTTGGGCGCCTTCCGCGGGACCTCAGAAGCTGCCTTGGACAAACGGGTGGTTGAGCAAAATGTCCGCAGTCGGCCTCCACTTTTCTTCCACAAACACTTGGCGAAGGAAGTCCCTGCAAGCGTCGGACACGCCCTCCGGGAGCATGGGCTTGGTGGGCTGGGTGGCAATCTTAAATATGGCCGCCATGGCCTCGTACTCCGCCCAGGGAGGTTTCTGAGTCAGCATCTCGACCACGGTGCAGGCCACGCTCCTGGAGAAGAGCAGCACGACAGTTAACCAATCAATTATTTTATGAAGCAGATCTTTAGGAAGAAACACTTAGAAATGCAATTTTAAGCTTAATTGTCTGTATATATGTCCTACATCATGAGAAAACAACCACAAGAACATGTTAACAACACAATTTATTCTTTAAATAATTGATAAGTTTATTGCAATCAGAAAATGAAATGTGACTGGCGCTCTCCTTACCATACGTCCGCTTTCCGGCCGTATCCCTCCCCATTAATGACCTCAGGACTCATCCAGTAGGGGGTGCCAGTGACAGACTTGATTCCTGTACCAGACATGCAGATGGTCTGGATGCGTTTGCTGGCTCCGAAGTCTCCGAGTTTCACGTTCCCGGAGGAGTCCCTCAGGATGTTAGCACCTGGTGGAGCCAAACACCGTGATGTCAGAGTTATTTAGGAGTCTCCAGAGAAACTTTAGAAAAGGACGTTTGAAAGAGCGGAGGGAGTTTGGAAGTTCAGTTTCTATGCCAGAAATTTGGGGTAAAAGGTAAACTTTTCAGAGGATTTGACAGGTGTGGAGAGGGGGAATACCAGCAGAAAAAAGAAGATATAAATACAACTTGAACCTGCCACACCAACTTTTAACTATTCCTTAATTCCAGGATCTTGGTTTTGCTAGTCAGAAAATCAAATATTGGATACAAGCTTGTAGGTTTTCCTTTTTTAGCAGTTCTTTGACATGCAGCTGTAAAACTCTCCGTTTGTATGATCGGTGACTAATGCACACTCCACACCCACAAAGGTCTGGAAAGAAATGATTGATGGAGTCAAATCTCTGCAGGCTGTGGTCCACTGTCAGCACGTGTTTGCACATAACAAGTATGTTAGGCTCTAAAATAAATCGTTAGGTGCTAACATGCACTTCAGAACCTCAAAGTCCCGGCTGCCAAGCTCAAACTGCATGAGCTGACATCTCTTTTTTTTCTGTAAAAAGAGAAACCCTTGTGCGGTGGGGTGAGCTCATGGGGTATATCAAAACATACAGAGTGTTTTCTAAGTGGAAAATCCCACACTACTGGAGGCGGGCTGTGTCCTACGTGGGGGTAAAGTAAAAAAATCGATTTAGTGATATATCGCGATACTTCATTTGGCAAAACTTGTATCGATATAAAATGCAAAGACACGGTATTTAATTATTATTTATGAGGGTTGTTCAGAATCTTGTTTTCCACTTTTTTTATAATTCTGAAAAATATTTTATTGTGGAAATAAGACAATGTTGATTGCTCCCTTCAAGAACAAATATTTTCTAAAATACCAAAAGGAAAAGCACCATGATGCTAGCTTGGGTAAAAACAACTTGTAAATGAGATACAGTTGCAGTGCTTCATGTTGTTATAACTAAAAAAAGATAATAATTTGACCATTTTATTACAATGAATTAATATTCAGGAAGAGTTTTTATAAAAGTCATGCCTTTTATAAAATAGTGAAAATTGTTCAGGTACAGTTTAGGGATTTATCGTGATACTTATTGTATCCTGAGTCAGGTTTCATGATACTTATTGTACTGCCAGACTCTGCCAAAACACCCCAAGTCCTACGTAACCCTCTTTCTAATTGGACGATACATTTACCTCTTTCTGGTCATTTCTTTAAATCTATGACAATTTTTTTTTTTTTTTGTAAAAAACAAAAACATTCTCAGTAGTGTTGTAAGTGTGATTATGAAGTTTTTAACCAAAATCCCACGTAAAGACATAAAGAAGGATTGTGAATTCAAACAGTCTGTCTGCGACAGTTTCATTGACAGCGATTTAAAAGGAGAAATACTCGTTAATGCAAACAAAATGATTTCTTTCTATATTTGTTCTCTTTCATAAGAAAGTTGCCACACAGACATGTTCAAAACTCAAAAAAAGAGGATTTTCATCAGACGGGGACTTTAAAGAACCACTCTGATAAAAAAAAAAAAAAAATGTTTTTAATATGTACTTGAGGCATTTTTCTGATGACGGAAGACTTAAAATTAAGCTCAGAATTGTATTTCTATGCCCGTCTTTGTGAATCAAGGGCAGACGAAAAATGCTGTTGGAAAAATAACTTTTTGGCGATTTTTCTGATTTTGGCTCCAAATGGCATAATCATAAATAAAAGTAAACCCCTGGGAACACTTTTGAAATAGATCAAAAATGATAACAGGGGTGTGAGAAAATATCAATTCAGTAAAATGTCCCGATACTTTATTTGGTATCAATGTAAAATACTGCCAAAACGATATTATTTAATTATCATTTAAAAGCAAACATATAGTTCAGTCTTACTTTTATTTTCCACTTAAATGTTTTTTTAAAGAAAAGCCTCATGTTATAAATATATAATATACAGATAATTATTATGTCATAATTTAAAAAAATGCTAAACATTGTCTGGTCCTGTCTTGGGATACGTATCGTATCATGACATGTGTATCGCAATACATTTCATATCGCCAGACTTTTGTCGTCTCGTTTTTAATAATCTTTATTTTTTTTAATTAACTGCTGAGTATTCTTAGCTCTTTCCTGTTTCAGAAAACCCGAATTAATTTTCAAGGGCAGTTACAAGAATAGTGTTTCCTCATTCTGAGCAAAAGAGGGAAAAAACATGAAAAAAATGAGCAAATTTTGCAGCAGAAGTCTCATGGTTGTAAGCTGTCTTTCATGTTTGGGTTTTAGGGCTTTCAAATCCAATTAATAACCTGGGCTGACCTTTGCATTTCAGTTACCTTTGATGTCTCTGTGTACAATCATGTTGCTGTGCAGGTAGGAAACCCCCTGGAGGATCTGCCTGGTGTATCTTCTTGTCACCTTCTCTGTCAGAGCGCCGTAAGCTTTCAACTGGTCCTTTATTGAGCCCTGGAGGATGAGAAACAGAAAGGAAAAAAAAGGTCTTAGGGAAAGAAAAGTACACTGGCTGCACCACTTAAGTGGAGTTATTTTAGTTCCTGGAAAAGTCGCTTCCCAGCCAGCGTTAAAGCACAAAAACCAAGAACGTAAACAAAGACAAGTTCGCCGAACTCTCTCAATCTGCAGCGCTTCCTTTCATTTCCCGTTTGGAGTTCCCGGAGAGGAAACCTCGGGAGCAACGACCTGATCCAGTAACACCTGTGACGTACTTGAAGGGAAAACAAAACATCTCCCCCTTCACTCGCAGAGACACCTTGGCAGTGCCCCCCCCCTCCCACTGGGCCACTGCGGCGTTATCGGTCCTCGGCAGGAGTGCCGCCTTTTACCCAAACCTTGGCTCTGTCCCCTTCGCCAACTCAGCAGAAGTGAATATTTCCAAAATCCAGACAATGTGTGACTAAGACATTCGGGGGGGACGCGGGACGCATCAAAAGGAAATATTGAAAACAGGCTCAAGGACGGAATCTTCTGGCGACAGTCGCTTATTAAGGGGGAGAGAAAATGACCTCATAAAACGAGCTGTTCTCTGTTAAAGACCCACACCAATAAAACTGGTGTCTTTAACATGTTCTTGTGGCGTTTTCTGAGGACAGAGGGGACATTTTAAGAAAATTAAGCAAAAAGTTGCATTTCTGAGTATTCAAGTTGTAGTCAGTCGGCAGCAGATGAAAGCCTGCATTCTGAGAACCATTTTAATTATATTAAATGCAAAAAAAACTATTTACATTTTTTTTTGCAATGGGATGCTTTTCATAGATTCACATTCAACATAAATACATCTAAATTTATTTTCTAAACCAAAATTACTGTGAATTTCAAACTTGAGGACCAGAAAAAAATGAAGAAAAAAACATTTGTCAGGAATAAATACAGATTTTTATGAAGCTTTAAATGCTCACTGTAAACTTTCTACTCTCTTGTGTCGTTCTACATTGAAATTATATAAAATTGGCAAATAACACTAAGTTTTCATATTCAGAAGTGCAAATAAGTGTGATTTAAAGTCCCATTAGTTGTCACACGCCTAGGTGTGTGAAATCTATTCTCCGCATTTGACCCATCCCCTAAGGGAGCGGTGAGCTGCAGACACAGCCGCGCTCGGGAACCATTTGGTGGTTTAACCCCCCCAATCCAACCCCTTAATGCTGAGTGCCAAACAGGGAGGTACTGGGTCCCATTTTTAGGGTCTTTGGTATGACTCGGCCTGGACTTGAACTCACGACCTTCCAATGCCAGGGCAGACACTCTACCACAAGGCCAATTTTTTTGAAAATAATTGGCGTGGTCATGAATGCGGCAGTCAAGCCGGTTTTATTATAAACACAGGGTACTGGGCGGCACTTGATATGGACATAGTCCAATCAGAGCTGCTGCCGGCAGGCAATCTGGCTACCACTCGAATTTGAAACTGTGAAACCTCGAAAGATGCCCGGGCTCCCACTGACTGACGGCAAATTTTAGAGAAATATTGTCTGTAAAATTGTAACTTTTTCTGAAAACTTCTGCGGCCATCGTGCGACGTGTAAAAAAATGCGACTGCCACATCACGATTACAAATGCTGCTGGCGTGGCCACCTGTTGAATCTGCTTAAAAACTTGCATTTAGGTTGCCGTGCAGTGGAATTATGGGATGTGTTTTAATAGTCTTATCATGTAATTTAGCCAATCCCAGTCAAGAAATCGTCCAAACAGTTGATAAAAAGTTCTGTGGGCAGAATGTTATTGATATTATGACAGGAGCTGGACTTTGGACATGCCTCATTCACGTCTTTGTTTCCTCATTTGAGTTAGCTCAAAACGGTACAACTGGATAGTTCCGATATTGAGAGAGATCTGGTTGCAGGAAAGATGGCGCGCAAACACAACATTAAACTAATAATTAGTCAGAAGTGGAAATGTCTCAACTGTAGCCTGAAGCTGAATTCATCTATACTAGAAGATTCCTAACTGTAACCCTGACCGTGATCATAGCCTGAACTTCCTTTGCACTTTGGTTGCGAACTTCTAGCTAATGATGCTCTGGCGCCATTTTGAGGCCAAGTTGTTGTCTGTGGCCAGGCCATTTTTGTTGCACCCCTACTGTTAGCTGGGGGTGTGAGTGGCTGTAAACTAGCAGGAGAGAGTGCAAACAGAGGGATGATGGGAAGTAGGGGCGGGCTAACTACGCACCAACAGTGAGGTGAATTTCTATTGAACTCTAGCTGCAGAAACTATGTCATAAAATGACAGGTTTTTGGTTATTTCAGCTAAAAATTGCATAATCGTGAGTAAAAGATCACTATGAATGCTTTTGCAATAGCTCAAAAGAGGATATTTTCAACTATCTTTACAGCAAAAGACTTATGATCTCAGTGTTTTTGTGCACACGCACCCCAGGCATGAACTCCACAAAGATGGTGAGTTTTCTCTGATCCAGGTCCCGAAGACACCCGTAGTACTGAACAATCCTGTCGTGTCGCAGATTCTTCAGCAGCTGGATCTCGCACTCCAAGGCGTTCACCTCCTACAAAGAAAATCAAAGAAAGAAATCAGAGATCCATTCTCACCGGATCGGAGCGTCTCTCGACGCTCGCCCCTCACCTTGCTCGTCTCCTGACAGTCTGGGTCAAAGGGAACCTGCTTGGCGGCCAGCTCGCGGCCCGTGTCTGCGTCATAGCAGAGGTAGACCTCCCCGAACGCCCCTCGCCCCAGCAGCTTTCCCTGTCGCCAGTTGACTGGCGCCCGCGGTGCTGCAAGAATACAACGCCAGATGATGAAAAACCCACCAATAAATAACTGAGTTAGCAAGCCCCGAACACTGATACGCTGATTTGAAGTGATCCAGCAGTAAACTACAATAAACTCCTGCAGTAAACCTCACAAGACAAGACGTCAAATCCACCGCAGTCTGAGGAATAATTCACCGCAGACCCTGTCAGATCACGGGGAAACCCCAAATATCAGTCAGGCAGTGGAGCTGCTATCCACCAACACAAAGTTGTCAAAAGCTAGAACGATCATCTCAGCAGCTCCGTCTTCTCAGACGCAGACTCTGAGACTTTGTTTTGGATTTAGCCGGCTGCTTTGCGGTCGTGTTAGACTGTTAAGTTTTTGTGTGGGTGAGACATCAGCCACAGACTGCTGAGCCAAGCTGACAACAGGAATGAGACAGTTTCTGGGAAGAAAAAAAAACACGTTTACAGACTGAAGGAGGACAGATTCCATCCACGAGTCTGTGACTCAAATTGATCGGCGGGGAATTATGTTGCTGCAATTTTACTCCACATCACTTCTACTTAAGTTTCTGACTTTTTATCCACTTGAAGTCTTTTGTGGAGGAAAAAAAAAACACTTGAACAGTTGTGTGTTATTTTGGTTTGTCTACAGCAGAGAGTTTTACAATCCTCTCATCAATTATCCCCAGATTTGGATTAAATCAACTAAATAATAAAAAATATTGTAATCTCTGATCTTAGGCCTGTACTCTGTTGTGCAACACATTTCACTAAATATTAATGTGACAAACAAAATTTTAATTAAAAAAAAGATCCAATTCAATCTAGTTAATTTGGTTGTTTAGATTTTCTGATACCCTTTAAATTAGGGTTGTGAAAGTTGACGCATTAACGCACGCGATTAATCGAAACATAATTAAAGCAATCCGACAGCTGCAGTGTAGAGTGAAAGATTCGCTTTGGTGGGCGGAGCTAAACTGAGCTGTCTGCTATTAGAAATCCAACAGCGAGGAAACCGATTGTTATTTTTATTTTGGGGAGGGGACTGACATTAATTTTTCTACAATAAAGAGCCGGCCTTGTTTAAAAATAGCACAAACTCCGGGGTTCACCGCCGCTGCGGTTATGAGAGGCGAGCAGTTCAGTGGACAGACATGCCCCCACCTGTAAGCAGATTCCAGCTTTCCAGATTCCAAACTTTTTATTATTTTTCAAAAACACAAAAAGGGAAATTTTCTAGGAAAAAAAGCTGGAAAAAAACAAAATTCCAGGAAAAAATGTCAAATGGACAGCAGTGCTCTTATGAGAGAAAATCTTAATAAGGTTCCAAAATAAACGTTCTGAATGTAATTTTTTGTGCTTGATTTCATTTTGTGATTATTTGCTGATAATAAGTGGCTGGCAAATACTGTAACTAAAGATAAAAATAAATCATCAAGATTAATTAGGATTTTCTTTTTCCAGGTTTGTGATTTATTAGTTAAATGTTTTTAATCAATTCCCAGCCATACTCTTCACTTAAGAAATATATTTCAGTATATCAGCAACTTAATTATATATTTTTAAATATGGATGGACAATCTATTTCACTTTATTGATTCACATACTTTAATCCATTAGTGTGCAAGCAAACTCTTATTATTATTAAACTACCGCATATGAAAAATGCAATAATTGCAGTATTTTAATATACTGAAAAATATATTTCAGTCCATAAATGGAATATATTGTCAATATTAGATTGATAAATATGTTATTGTTTCATAAGGGTTTCAGACTTAAAAAAATCAATTTTGTCTTCCCTTTCATACAAATCACTGACGTTTTCTACTCATCTTAAAGTAAAAAATAAATTTCTCTGCTCTTATTTCACAATTATTAAGAGGTGATGTTTAAAAACGTACATTTTGCTGTTCCCCGCTGGCAGCTTTTGTCAGCGGAGCGACCCAGAGAGCGCAGCTCGGTGAACTGCAGCGTGCTTTCTCCGTTATAACTGCGAGTGCGACTGGAAGGAACCAGCTGGAAAAGGTTTTCCTGCGGCATGAAGCTCCGTGGAAGAGTCCTGCGACCTGAAGACATACACACATTTGAGTCACTTCACACATACAAGTCATAGCATCTTTGTTTTCACTGTACAGCTGCTTCCATGATTTCTTTACAGGTGTTGGAGCGCATAGAGCAGCTCAGACTGCAAGGCAACTCTGCCCCATTTCCCTTCAGGCAGGAAGTACAGCAGAGTGTTTTTATTCAAGTTCGGGTTCACTGCAGGGAAACGTAAATCACTGCTAGCCAAGGTTAGCCTCTGAATAAAACAGTAAATAGCAGCTGTGTGGAAACCTGAACATAATGTACCGAATCGACACAAAAAGTGCAAAAACTGGTGATCAAAAGTTCAGAACATTTCATAAAAATGTGGTGATTAACTGACACGATGTTGGTTGTTTCCGTCTTTTATCTTAAAACTTGATAGTCAGAAGCGTTTTTTTTTTTTTTAAACCGCTTTGATTGTAATGATTTATTTCATTTAATAACAATAATAACATCACAGTAATACAAAATGAAATTATAACAGTTAATAAATGAAAAGGAGCAGAAAGAAAAAAACTTATATTATCTGCCCCAATTGCTAAATCAAAGCACATCAAACAAAGATATTTCAGTTTCTCTTCATAGTTTTATTATTAAATTATTTAGAATAGAATTATTTCCTCAATATGAGGGAATTACACTGAAAACTCTTGAATTTCATCGGTCAGTCACTTATGTGAGCTATAAATAAAATGAAAATTAGATAAATTGGGTTTATTGGAATTGTTTGGACCAAATTAATAATAATTGTGTGAATGCTGAAGTGAATCTTCTAAATTTTCGGCATGTAAAATTCAATCACGTTTCAGTGATTTCAGCAATCTTGGTATCAAAACGTTCAGCTCGTTCAGGACATAAATGGTTGTACTTTTGGTATTCATAAACTTTATAGTTTTTGAAATATTGAGCAAAATATGCCCTATAGGAAACTATCCAATTTATTTTCCAGTTTTTTGGCTATTTTAACATTTCGGTAATATTTTAGCATTATGCTAGCTGCTTTTTTTTGGATAATTTAGACATTTTTCCAGTTTTTTAGGCTAACTTTGAGTTAAGCTAAAATTTTAGCATTATGCTAGCTGTCTTGGCCTAATTATACATTTTTCCATTTTTTTGTTGCTATTTTAGCTTATATTGTGGCAAGCTATCAAATTCAGCATTTCAATTATCAGCTTCATCTATCAGTTATTAACTCTGGCATCTTCAGCTGCCACATTCAGCTTACAGCCTTCACATTATCGCAGATAATGCTGTATATCTAGCTTAGCTTGGTTTGATGTGTTCTTTGTGGCGACTAAAGTTGTTAATCGGCTTTTTGTAAATTATGTATGTAATAATGTTCTAGGAAAGAAGGCGGGACTTCTTACGGTCTCCATAATCCTTGCTGCGATTGGGCAACTGGAACTGGCGTGGGAAAGTCCCTCCTTTCCCATGGCGACCTAAAAAAAACGGGAGTAAACAAGCAAAAACTGAGTGTCAAGAACAAAATGATTTAAGCCTGAAAAGTTATTCTGTCAGGAACAGCACACGCCGTCTTTACACACTCCTTAAAAACAGCTGTAATTGAGCACAGATGCCTGATAATGATCGGAGGTTAAATCCATTGAATCTGCATGTCACACATGCGGGGGAGAAACTGCATCAGAGACAGAAAAGCCCAGCCTCCTTTAGCAGTAACTGAAGGCATGTGGCGAGCGCTGCTGACGCACGAGAGCGCCGGCACTCGGCGCGCACGCACCGCACCGCACGGAGAAGGGCCGGAGCCTCTCGCAATTGAAAGCAGCTGTTCCGTCGGAGGGCTGCCGGCGTTCGTTGGTGTTTCTGCGGCCGTATCCCGGGGAGACGGCAGTTATTTTCTGTGTTTGGCAGCGCGGGATGGAGAGGAAAAATCTACTCACGGGGAATGATAAACAAACACTGTAGCTCTCGGCAGGAAAGGCCACACATCATTTTTTTTTTTTTACATCTGAGGAGGGGAGCGCACGTGTGCGCGCCCAAGTGAGTCTTTAAGCACCGCTGCTTTATGTGAGCCTGTTAAACATACCCCCTTTTTTTAATGCACACCAGAGGGAAGCAGAACGGAAAGAAACGGGCTGATTGAGACACCTGCTCTTTTTATGAGCGCTTGTATGGTGTTCTCAAAAAAAAAAAAGGGGGAAAATAATTCATATTTTTAAGAAATATGAGCAGATTTACGTCAAAATTCTGCAGGAAAACATCTGGTTTTCTGAAAATTTACAACTATCATTACTGAATCCCATTTTCAGGTGTATATTTAAAACTCCAACACAATTATTATCATTTCTACACCATTTTCTCTGCACTTCATTTGTAGGTTTAATTACCATAGAGGGGAAAATAGCTTCCTCTCTTTATCTTTTCTGTGCAGAGAATCGCTTTTAAAGGAACTGCAGTGAGTGCTGCAGATTAGACCCCTCCTACCTTTGTATTCATAGTTGAGATTCAGGTAATTATTGTCGCGGTTGTTCTGCGAGAAGGGAGGGCTGCAATGACAAAGGGAAAAAAAAAATGTTAAATCACTTTCAGTAAGGGATGCATCTTGAAAATGGCTTTTGCAGCTTCTGTGTGCAACGACTGAATAAAAATGATAATCTGGAAAAGGCTCCATGTGCAGTCACGAGGAACTCAAACCCTCGTCCCGCCGACCCGTCGCGGAGTGACGTCTCTGTTGACCGAAGGGCGGCGCGGGGCCACGAGACCCTGGATAAGGGGCACGCATGCCTGTTCGCAGGGAAAAGTTCCATGCATTCGTTTCCTGCCATTGTTCTGCAGCCCGGGGCCCTGATAAGCCTCGTGCAGGTAGAACGGTTTCCGTCCTGCTCTCTAACCCTCGCTCTTGCTTACAGCCCTCCCCCCAGCTTTGATTCAGATTGAGCCTTTCCCCTTGCTTACTCCTCTCAGATTTTCCTCTTGTGCAGTGTGCACACATCTCCCACTCAGCCGCTCTCTCTTGTGATAACAGGAATCCAGGCGTCCAGATAAGAGTATAGTCGCTATGGCAACAGCAGAATGACCTGATTCCTTTTCCTCGCAGTGAGGCCAGGAGAAGGGTCAAACGCCTCTGCTCCTTAACAACTTTTATAAAAACCTCCGCTTGGGCTCAGTCGTACAACGAAAATGATGTGACCGACGACATGCCGTTAAAAAACTCACCTGTCCAGAGCCTGGTCTATGGACTGACAGCTGCTCGACAGCGAGTTGCCAGCACTCCCGAACGGATCCAGCATCTGACACGGATAAAACAGAGAGAGCGAGGGTCAGACAGCTGGCAATCATCAGGATATCACAAGCTGGAGGTGGAGCATGGTCTCCGTGACGCTCAGACTCCTGCACTGGGGTCAAATGTGGAAAAATTCTGAGCGTGATCAGAAAAGCTTAGTTTTTCATTTTTTGAAATAAACACTAAAGTTTAATTAACAGCTAAAAAAAACATTTCCTGAAATATTGGAAGAATTGGAGCAGGATTCTTGTTAGCCAAATCTGGATTTCAAAATAAAAGACTTTATAAAAAGGCCCAGAAAATCCTACAAGCTGAAAAAGCCAGCATATTATGAATTGCTTTATATTTCTACAATCCAACCAGATTGATCTGGATTGATCTGTCTGAGGCGAATTGTTAATCAAATCATAACATTATAAAATTGTTTCAAAATGAAATAAATCAATATCGATATTGAAAAAACACCATTTGGATTAAAGCAGGGTAGGTTTATTTTACTATGGCATAAAATGTGCCATTACAACTGAAGCAAAAAATGGTTGAATATTTGAGTAAAGATGTCCTCAATTGATTTTAGGTTGGTGATTGCCATTCAAATTTAATCAATATCGACAATGAATTGTATCGCTAACCACAAATTATGACATGAAATGAAATTGTGGTCACACTCCAACTCTATGCCATATTTTTTCTATTCCATTTTATCGACAAGACTTAAAAGACATAAAAGTGAACGCAAATCCCTTTTGTAATAACCCTAAAATACAGATCCTGAATTTAAAGTTTTGCTTTAATTAACTCCTTATTTGTAAAAAATTCATGATTTGTTGGTGAAGTTTGCGGTTATCTGAGTAGAAGTTAATAATAGCCAAATTCAAGCTAACAAGATCTTAAAATATGTAAAAAAATAAACTCTTTTTTTCTTTTTATTGATGGTGAGCTCTTACATTCTGGTCTGGGTTCTCTGGGATGAACTCGCCCTCGCTGTGGATGCTGGTGTAGGAGCCCTGCCGGGCGATCTGCTGCTGCTCTTCAGGGACGCTGCCTGGAGGAGGTGACGTGCGGCCGGTGTGCATGGAACCTGGGACGGGTGGCGATTGAGGCAGACAGAATAGAGAGAAGAAGAGGGAAAAAAAAAAAAGTTTTAGGGTACTGGTGAGATGAATAAACATGATTGGCTGAGCTGAATAAGCCACTGAACGCTCGTCCTTAGTTTCCCCTCTCAGTTTAGTTTATTTGTTTCTGACACAAAACGACTTTAAAACTCCTAAATATCAAACATCAAGAATTTGCAATTTCCTCCATAAAATGACACACTTCTGATTTCTCTGACTGAGATGGAACAAGGATATTTTTAACAGACGACCGTGTTTGACGCGGCGGCGTCTCACCTGTGGAGTGTTTGCGGACTCTCTCGGAGCTCTTCAGCAAAGAGCCCTTCAGATCTCCTAAAGACCGCGATGACTTCATCTCGCTCTGTTTGTCCCTGCTGTTCACCTGTAGATACTGCAAAGCAAACAAACGAGAATCAGAACGTGGACTGTGTTGATGCAGGCTCAAGTAAAACAGAACTTTTGCTATGATGTTTCTATCGGCAGAACTCACGTGATTGTTTTGGGGCGTTTTGAGCAGTATCCTGAGGAGCCCGTTGGTCACAGAAGAGCTGCCCGCCAGAACCGCCTGATCCAGGTCCTCCTGCGTCTTTAGAGGTAATACCAACTAAAGGGGCGAGAAAACCAAAACAGGATATTTCAAAAGTCAAGGATTAATGCTATTCAAATGCCTTAAAGTGGCGATAAAGGTCATTTGTGGGATAAAAATGAGATTCACAGATTTGTTTTTCTTTTAAACAAAATAGTGCTTGTTAAACAAAGTGGGAAAGATGCAGAAAGTCACACAAATGCTTGCAAAAAGGAACTTATTTTAGTTATTTTTCAACTCTCTTTAAAGGAAAATGCTATCAACGTTGCAGCACAACAAATCATTCTTCTTCTTTGTATAGTTTCCACAAATGCAAAGAAAACTTTGTCCACCAAGAGTGTTTTTTTCATCAAAATTTTCACAAATTATTATTTAAATGTGCGCTATAAACAACAACTTTAATTCAAAAGTGGTTTATTTGTTTATTATTGGTTTATTCTTATAAATATATACTAAAAGGACCAAGACCACTAAAAAAAAAGTCAAATATTTATGGAATTTAAATGCATTAAAGGGATGGAAAATGTATAAAATACCATTACTTTTTACGTTGCACAAATATTTTAATTATTTCAGCAAAGTAATGCTCAATAAACAGGATTTTTTAAATTGAAAAGTGCAGGAAAACTGCAAAAGGTTAACAACAGTAATTGTAAATGATCAATGCTTATTAATCAATAGTTAATTTTCAGCAGAATATTAATTGAGGATTCCCATAAATGTGAAGTTTTTGTGGACCAAAATAATTTGCACAAATAATGTTTTTTTAATCTTTAAAAGTTATTTTTTATATATTTTAATCCATTAGTGGCTGAATTTATTTTAAGTAATGAAAAAGGATATTCACTTATGGCTTTGTTTTTAAATAAACGCAACATGTAGTTAATTTTATAGCCGATTTGGTTTATTGCATATTTGAGACAACAGGCGTTACAAGGTTAAGAAACCATTTAAATAAAAAAATAGATGTTTTGTTTTCTTTTGAGATAAAAATTATGAAAATATGGCTGAAAAATTATAAAATTGGTGTATTTTGTGTAATACTTTAACTACTCAATTTTTTTAATGCAGCATTTGTGGCCAAACTGTTGACATTCATACCTCTTTTTCCAAAAAGAACATGTCCATCTGCTGGCCAAAGGCCTCGGTGACTTTCTGCAGCAGCTCCTTGATCTTCAGTGGCCTCTGAAAAGGGATGATTCTAGAAAAAGTGGAGAAAGACCGGAGGGTGAGAGATCAAAGAGAGCCATGTTTGCTTTGTGACCGGCGGCTGCTCTCTTAGTCACAGATCTGAGGAGAGGCTTTGTTTTTTTTTCTCATCATACTGGTTTTCTCGCATTGCATAACCAGAAAGTGATGCATTTCTCTTTTACTTTGTGGCTCTGTTTCCATGGCGACGGGAGGGGAAAAAAAATGCATAGGTCAGCGAGGTCAAGGAGAAGTTAGGAGAGGAATAGTCGATGCGGGAAAACTAGAAACTCATGGATGCAAATGAAAGAGTGTTTATCTACTGTGGAGAAAGATGCTCTGTGCACGTTTGATCCGTCTGAGTCGGGGCTTGTATGTTTGTAAAACTTCACATGCATGAGTGTGCTTCCCAATCAGTGTGTGCATCGGCCTCTGTTTCAACACTGGGCCTCTCCACTAAGCCAGCACAAAGGCAGATGGGAAACTTCCTGAGAGGAAAGAGAGGGGGGGAAAAAAATCTGGAGCGGCAGCAAAAGAGGCAGGATGTGTGTCTTTCCCTCCTCTTTTAAAGAATGACAGAGTGAAAGATACAGGGACGTGGAGATATTTACAGATCGGCACAGAGAAAATAAAGGAGACAGCCTGAGAAAATAAAGGCAGAGATTCCCTCCAGTGTCTCCCTGCCTCTTCTCTTCCAACAACCCCGCTCCACTCGCTGCTTTTGAAGAATCTGCTCTCATTATAGCATCCTGATAAACGGGGGTTTGTTTTCATCCCATCGCTTCCTCATCAGAGGCCAAAGCTGGGCCTATCTTAATGACTCTTCAATGCCCCCCCCCCATTTAAGGAGAGGATTCTGGGAAGAGAGACTCCTGCAGATCAGAGGCGAGCAGCGACGCGGCTAAATGCTCTCCGTCTCTGTTTAGATTCAGCGATCATGAGGACGATAAAGAGCTGGGGGGACGTGGAGGAGGGGTGAGAGGATGCTGCTCCAACAGACATGACTTTCCTTCCTCTACATGTTATCAAGCAGAGGGTCACAAACTCAGACAGACAAAAAAAAAGCAAAAACCTTAGTCTCCTACATGTTCCTGCTCTGCTCCTTTTCCTCCTTCTATCACGAACAAAGTCACAACACAAAGAGAGTAAAGAAGTCTGTCTTTATCTCTTCACTGTTACATATTAAAGCAGAAAGTGTTCTTGCCTTGAAAACCACTTTGAACAAACCATCCCACCTTGACCAAACAAGTTTCCTTGGGGAAGCAGGTGGTACCAAATGCGGTCTTCTGCATACAAGCTAAGTCCAAATTCTGTCAGTGATGCTCCGTTCAAGTGACCACTTCCAATGAAAAGTCTATGTAAACGAGCGTAGGTCCGTTTTCGAGCTCTTGAACGCACGTTTAAAGTTAAACAAGTTTAACTTTGACCAATCAGGAACTCGGATGTGGTCCCTTTCAAAACATGGAAGTACAAGTTGTCTGAAGATGGATCACAATGGAGAAATGAATGATCGTCTTGCATTTAGAACTATCAAATAAAAAGCTTGATTTTCCCTGCTTTGACATTTCGAACAACGCCTCTTTCTTCCAATTGTAGGTACATGTTTTAGTATAAAGTAGCAACAGACCTGTGTGAGCAGCATATGCTAAAATCACCTTCAAAAACCATTAGCTGTATATAGAGAACTGGACTGAGTGACCCCTCCCTTTTTGTGTTCCAGTACCTGCTGGCTCCAAAATCCCATAGACTTCTATTAAGAAATAAACAGATTCTTGCTTTTATATCTTTCTCTTAACATCTTTTTGATGATTCTAAATTTTTTTTTTACAATATTTTTTCCTTTATTGTGATTCAATTTATATACTGACCAATCAGAGGCCTCATTGAAAGCAAGTGGTGCCGGCTAGCCTCCACCTCCATTGACAGATTCTCTTGAGCCAGTTTTAGTGGAAGGGGTGTGGACTTCAAACATGGCTACTCATGATTGAAGACTGCAGTTGCCTTAGCAACGCTGACTCAGATCGACTTGGATTGTCACAGTCGTCTGGGTCAAACATTCATTGTATCGTGGTTCGGGGGATGGTGGCTGAAGGAGAGGGGGGGTGATGTCACACCCACTTGTCCAGTTCTCTATATACAGTCCATGACAAAAACCCATGTTCAGCATGTTCTTGACAAGCCAAGTGTGTATGTAATATATATATATATATTTATATATATAGTCCGTGCATGCGTCCGTTCAGGTTCTGTTGGCATGCTTGAGGACTGTAGGTGAAAAGTAGCTTGTAGCTAAATCTGATGCAAAATATGTATTTTGTGAGTTTAATGTATTTATAGATGGTCATCCAAGAATAAAGTAAAATTAAACCAAGAATGTGGCTCAGAAGAAGTGAAGTTGGACCTGTTCGATTCTCAGCGCTGTTCAGTTTAATACAACTGCTGTGTGAAGAGGAAGTGATGGTTCCTGATCTTAGCCAGTAACTGAGGCAGAAGGAGCTCCAAAATACTTTAGAGGTCTTTCTGAATTGTTTTGAAATACTGTTTGATAACTAAAAGTTTTATATATATTTATTTCACACAATATTTTTAGACTCACTTTTGTGAAGAACTATTTATTATTGAATGAAATGGAAGAAAGTGGAACAACATAATTCATGTTCTAATATTTCAACTGTTTTCTTTTATAGCTTTATTTGTTGACGTGTATTTCAGTTCTGTAGATTCTTTCATCTTGCACAAGTTTCTTTTCTTGTTACCTTTGGTTAACGCAAACTATGGCTATATATATATATATATATATATGTAAGAATAAATGAATGCACAGACAGAGAAATACATTCCCTTGATGCCAAACCAGGTAAACTGACCCAAAATCCGACATTTGTTTCAAGATTATCATAGTAATGTGATTGTGCTTTTTATTTTTTGTTATTGGCACGGCTCTTCAGGCAACCCCTGCTCCTGATTCTCTGTCTTGACCTAAACCAATCTACATGTTTTCCAACCAATTATAGCTTCTCATTGGCTAAACACACCTGATCCAGGTAATCAGTCACAGATAAGGTAGGATTATTGGAAAACTAGCAGAACGTCGGCCCTCAAGGCCTGGAGTCTGACACCCCTGATCCAACATTGAGCACATGAGATTTTACAATTTGACTCTATTCTGAAGAAATGAAATAAATATTCTGACTCAGAGACTCCAAATTTGTCAAGAATACTTGGCTTGCACAAAAACAAATAGGTACTTGTGCCAAAGTTCCAAGAATAAATATGAATTAAGTAGATTTATATTTTTTTCATACATAAATATCTACAAAGGCTTTTTTTGAACAATTGAGGGTGATTCTATAATATGTATTGGGATATCATATATATATGATGTTTAAAACACTTAAAATCTATAACATCAGATCCAAAGAATGTTTCGTTTTTAAAGTCAACACAAACTTTTCGATAAAAACTGGCCTCACACTACTAATACAATGTGATATATTAATAGTTGAGCTACTTGATAAACGTTCAATCGAGCTTAACCTGATGATGTGAACCGCATAAGATAAGAATGAATGAACTGATAGTGAAGAGAAAGTAAGACAACTGTCAGATGGAACAAAGCGAGAGCAGACAGGAACATGAAAACGTGTCTCTTCCGCAGGAGGAGAAGCCAATTAGGACTGTGAAAGGCTGGAGAGACTCGATGTGAAGCTGAAACTTGCTGAAGAAACACGCCGTTTCCCTCCTTTTTCTCGCTCCTGTCCGCCTGTGGCTTTCTAATCACCCTGCTCCTCCGCTCTATAGTTTGGCAAATCAAAGCAATTACTGGCAGGTTCTGGTTTCTTTTACCCCCAGTGTTCCTCCTCTGTAACGGACCGCGCTGGATTTCTCATTTTCCCTGCTGAGAGCTTGTTTGGAGTGATGACTGAGTGGAAAATGAGAGCCTCTCCTCTGTTCCCACATGATGCTTATCAAATTAAATGTAATATTGTTTGTATTGGCGAGTTGGAGGCAAATCATACATTCAATCTAAACTAATGAAAATGGTGTCACAGTTCACTCGACTTACAGAACTATAAGTGTCTCTGCATGAAAATAGAGAGCAGCAGGCAAGGTTACACAACACCTGCTGCTCAATCTCTGGCTTTAGGTTGCATTTAAAGAAACTTTTTGAAGACTGGAGACGGTGAGATAGTAAAGGAAGCCATAAAGAAGCACAAAAAAGAAAAAAAAAACAATAGACTGCAAGCAGACAACATGTGAGGGCAAGCTAAAGGCAGCTAGCACTGCTAATACAGCAATAAAATGACAGCAAGCAAAAAATAGAACTGGCACGACAAGATCGGAAAATCAGTTTTGCCTAAAAAACTAAATTTAAGCTGTGCTAAATATAGTTCAGTGGAAAAGGACAATACACAGTGGAGTTGGTAATCAATAACTGTGTGCACTTGCAATTGTGTATTCACATGAACAAAAATGACAAAAAATATATAATTTATACAAGCAAAACTTTAAATGACAACAGCTTCAAACTGACTACACATACAAATCCTTAAAAAGTATGCACACTAAACCGCATTTAAGCATAAATTAAACGTGAGATTCTTTCACGTCTCCCAAGTTTTGTGTGTAAATGCTGCGTCATCAGTCTTTCTCCACACTCAGGGAGTGGAGCAGGAGGAGGACCTCGCACCGCCTGCCATCATCGTAACTGGGAATCGGCGGTCGTGGAACAGTTCCGCGGTGAAGACGCTGGCAGGGAACGCACAGCCGCGAGAATAGAGAAACTTAAGTGTTTAAAAAACACATATTTAGACTTTTTTATATGAATTATTGGGCATTTCTGTTTAAGAAAGTGAAAAAATGTCTAGTTTTCACCAGATATTATTCACAATCCAAGTTTAAAGTAGCTGATAAGAAAACTCTGATGACCCAGCAATCTAGCAGCAGTTAAACGCATCATTTACACACAAATCTTGGGAGACGTGAAAGGAGTTTCACATTAGATTTGTGTGAAAATACAGTTTTGTGTGTGTATCAGGAAATGTGTGCGTACTTTTTAAAGATTTGGATGTATAGTTAGTTTCAAGTTGCTGTAATTTAAAGTTGTGAGAGCATAAATTGTATTTTTTGTAATTTGTGTACATGTGAATACATGATTGCTAGTGCACACAGTAACACACAAAATGTATTGACAAATCAAAAAATATGCATACACAAATCAAAAGAGTCTATTTCCTCTCCATAAAAGATGTCCTGGATTCATTCAAAATGAACTGATTTCGACTATCATCAACCACAAATTATAAAATGAATCGAGTCCTAGTTAAAAGAGATCGTTACACCTCTAGATAAGTGTATTTCATGTGTGAAAAAGTGTCTTCCTGTTTAAGTCAAAACAAGTGAAATTTAGGTTATCATCTCTCTTTCAAGACTGGTGTATTTATTCATTATTTAAATATAATTTAAAACTATGTTTATTTAAAATTTATTACATATTTATAATTGTTTTTATTCTTTAAATTATTAACTTTTAAAGTTACATTTTAATGATTATTATTTATTTTATTCTATTACAGGTTTTGTTTTTAATTTAACTGTGTGGTGTGATGTATGGTGCAAGGACAGTGACATAATTTCCGTAAGGATTAATAAAGTATATATCTATATTTTTATCTATCTATATAGTTTCCGACATACCTGTACTCACATATATATATAGTAAATAAAAGCAGCTTCCTAAGAAGTTTGAAATGGTACAGGTTATAAAGTCACTTCTAAAGCTTCAAGACTGCAAACCACAAAAGGAAAAGTTTGACAAATGTTTCTACAGGAAAAACATTTCAATTATACCTTAAAGACCCACTCCAATCATCTTTTAGCCTTTTTTTTAAAGCATTCTCAGTGGTCTTTTAATTATGATTCAGCCAGTTTTTAGCCCAAATTAAAAATAAAAAAAAACTGTCATTTTTTAGGACATAGTTTCTGCATAGCGACAAGAGTTTAACAGAAACTCGCCTCTGACTGTTGGTGCCAAAGTAAGCCTCTGCTTATTTCCCATGATCCCTTTATTTATACTCTCTCCTGCTAGCTTACAGCCCCTCACAGCCTCAATCTAACATTAGCAAAGCAACAAAAACGGCAAGCAATGTTGGAGCTATCCAGCCGTCCAGTTTTGATCCAGATTCTAGCTCAGACGAGGAAGATGTTAATGGATCTATTTGTCTGCAAGTGGATGCATAAGAATGGAGTAGAGCAGGGACTGTAGCTTCTGCATCACAATTACAGGCTTTTTAATACAGGATTTCAATAAAGAAATACTCAAAAAGGCATTTTTAGTCCCGATTTCGTTTATAAATGTCTTCCATCGTGAGAAAATTCCCTTAAGAAAATACTAAAAAAATAACAGGATTTTCCCTGGAGTGGGTCTTTAAAGTAATGTAAGGCTTCAATGCCAAAAAGCTGAATTTTCCCCTCTCTTTATGCCACTCTGGCATGTAGCCGATTTCCTCCCAAAGACACAAAATCCCAGGGATGGCAAATCAAAACAAAGAAGATCCGAACGACACAGTTAGGGCTTGGACAGAGGAGTTGAAAAAACAAGGCAGAGGTTCCAACGTACCGTTTTTCTCTCTCATGCTCCAGCTTGACTCTTAAATCCTGTTGATAGAAACAAGAACAACAGAGGGGAGTAATTGGAAAGTTGAAATGATTCATGTTCATGCGTGGGGTTTGAAGCGACAATAAAAAAGTGCTCATTTCTTTACGATGTTTCGCCATTTTCAGGCTCAAAAACAACTTTATCCTGCAAACCCACTCCGGGGATGACATGACACAATTTATGTCTTCTGTTCAAAGTCATTACCAAAGCGTGCAGGAATCTGGAGGAGCCTGTAAGTCTGCATGAGGTCACTGTGATAAACTGTCATCATATCAGTGATAGAGATTGGGTGAAAAGTGGGGGGTTTAACCCCCTCACAGAGGAAGGAGGCGATCTGAGCGGAAACACTCTCTGCTCCTCTCTGTTTGTTTATGCCTCATCATAAACATCGCTGCTTTAAGAGGATTTGCCAATTATCATTCCACGGACGGGGAACAAATGCGCCATGGAGCAACTTCTGACGACTGGGGGGAATGAACGCAGGACTGAGAACCAATATCAAACGATTTTTTTAAAAAGTTGCTTTAAAAGCTGATAAAAATTGGCACGAATGCCGCAGTTTGGATTCCAACCACCTGCCTCATTTAACCAGTGCGTCGCTATGAAAACTGCCTCTGCTAGTATTAAGAAAACTGCAATAAGCTGCTTTGTGTCTCATCAGAAGCAAAACTGCAGCAAAACCTTCACCTGACTTTGACAGCATAAGAGGATTTTTAAAAAAGGAGCTAAGATGATCTGTGCAAACCAAAAATGACATTAACAGTTAAAGGCGGCAGCCTTGAAAGCTTTAAATAAAGTTTTCCTAAATTTGTAGACACTAAATCTTTCTGAAGCTGTTTTAGTAGTAAATTTGGATGAATTTGTGCATTTTTGGAACATTTTTAACTTTGCATTTTTGTTTGACCCTGTTTAAAAAAAGTTGCATAAAGTAGACGGATGTGCAATAAAATTTATTTAAATTTAAAATTTAAAATTTAATTAAAATTTATAGAATTTATAAAGAGAAAACGAGAAAGTCTGCAGATATTACCACAGGGTTTCCCATAGTATACCCAGAGATAGTTGAACAAAAAAAAAAAACTACAAAACGTGTCTCAAAAAACTGACAGATAACCAATATGTGCTGTCATTGTATGAGCATGCACTCATCTGAGGGATCACTGCATCATTATTCGGGAAACAAAATCTGATTTAAACTGTACTGTTTAACTCAAATGTACATATTAACCTGATTATTTCATGAAAATTAGGTCCAATTGTCAGAATTTGTCTGTATCCACAAAAGCATCTGCATCCCAACAAGGTCTTTTGATTATTATAAATTAAAAAAGACGTGCAAGTATGTTTGTTTCAGACTGTTACTCTCGCTAATTTAACACACCTCTTGATTCTTGATTAGAAATATTCCCCGTATTGTATACCATCGTCATTTTCAAAAGAAATAAATCACTTATTAGCACTTTCATCTTGTCATTTTTAAATCGTTTTTTACAAAAAGTGAACCAGTTTTTACCATGGTAACTGCTACAGACCTCGCAATACTTCATAAAAATAGTATATTCGAATCATTATAAGTTAAACAAAGCATCATTTTAGAGGGACAGTTCACATTTTTTGGATTGCTTCGAAATATGTTCCTATCGTATTTTTTTGGATGGGTTGAAATTTTTTTTTCATTGTTTGAGAAAGCACGCCTTTGGTGGTGTAAAAGTAAAGTTTAGAAGTATGTTATAATAAAAACTTTGAAAAGCTTCTTTTTAGACTGTATTTTGATCTTTTACTGTCTCAAATTTAAATGAAAATACCAGGAAATGAGGCTTTTAACAGCAATTATCTGGTTCAATTAAAATTTGATCAATTAATTACAAGTTGTGATTAATTAATTGCACAAAACTAATCACATGACAAAACTATCTGTAGTGAATATTTTAGAAAAGAAGATTATTGACACCATCAAGTTTACCTTCTATACAATCTGCAGAAAAGACATATCAAACCTTTATTTTGTAGTTTCTCTACATCGCTTGTTAAAATGGTTCACCTACTTTACCTGCAGCACTCATGACTCATTTGGAATTTTCCTGTTTGCCAGTCTAGTTGCATTATTAGGACACATTACAGAGCAGACACGTCACTTGAACTTAAAAATGGATCCAGTATTCTTTGAATTTACAAGTGAACCATTTCTGCAAATAAAAAACAAAACTTGAGGGAGGATCAGACAGTTTGTACCTGCTTGTAGAGTAAACTCCTGATCTTGGGCTTATGGCTGTTGTGCTGGGTGTAGCAGCGGCCCAGAGCGGCCAGGTCCTTCATGATGGAGTTCAGCGCTTCCTCGTCGTCTAAAGAAAAAAGTAGTTTAATTAAACAAAAGTATCTCAAATTGGGATTAACGTGATTCCACAATGATTTAAAGGCATCAGTGGGGTCAGTTCTTTCATTCTGATGGTTTAATGGTTTTAATGATGGTCCAAAAACTATCTGTGGAGCTTTTAATTATAGATACATAAAATTTAAACTAGTATCTTCAACAGTGTGACTCTAAACCAACTCAAAGTTAGCAAAAACTACAGAGCAACAACATTTATGGCAGTCACATTTGCTTGGTTATTAAGAATATCAATATTTCATCTCACATCTCTGCAGAAACTTCAGGATCAAAGTTCAGAAGGGAAAGTTATCTTTTATTTTTATGTAAAAATCAGACTATTTCAGAATAACTTTTACGTTTTCTCCACATCACGTCAGGTGTTTTTGCTAACGCTTCATACAAGCAGAAAGAGGAGATTTTCCTGCCGCATGCGACCTCTCGGATGTAAAACAGCAATCGTGCAGACGAACGTGTCTCACATTATCATATCAAAAGGCTTTAATGAGCCCAATTATCAAAGTGCTTTGCTTACGACAGACAGAAGAGGTCGTTGACCTCAGTCTCTGACAGATTGATGGGAACACTTCCACGCACGCGTTCTCAGAGTCCAGGCGAGGAGCTCGCAACACAAACAGCACTCGCAGGAAAAACTGCATTCTTTAAATTAAACCTGATCCGTCTGTGTGAAAGACCACTGGGAATGTCTGGATTGCTGCTGGAATGATGCACGGGAAAGAAAAGGGCTGCGTGAAGCTATTTGATCTTCTTCCTTCTGCTGGCTGGCAGCGGATCAGGAGGACACCCAGAAAGAAGTTCGCTGATTTTCTCAGCCTCATAACTGACATTCACTGGAAGTAAAGGATGCTTTTATAACAGTCTGATCATCCAGCGTCTGGCACTTTCCAAGTAAAACGGGGTTGAACGCTTGTGCTTCTACAGAACTGGGTAGATGAAGGAGCTCCAGGAATAAACGCAGACATGTGCAATAAATTGCAATGACTAATTCACGGGGGCAAATCTTTCCTGTTGATTTAATAAATACTGGACACGCTGCAGAGACATTCCAGTGTCTCACTTACTTGGACCGCCAGCCTGTTTAAAGTGAGTCTAAGTTCATCTTTTAACAGGGACGATTCATGAGCGAGACGCCGCACTGAGGAGTTGTTTCCTGCATCAGTGCCATGCGGTTTTTCCAGACGGACACCCCCGTTTTCCCACATTAGTGGGAGGTACTGTGTGTGAGAGGTGAGAGGGGAGTCCCTCCACTAATATCAGTGTCAACACTCAGTTTACCACAATACTTAATAAATTAAACTTCACACAAATGCCAAAAATCAGAACACATTTATTTAAATTTAACTTGTCGCTTTCGATTATAAATTCAAGTAAAAATACTAACTGAACAGCTTTTTAATTTTACACCCATTAGCTGAATTCTTAGCTTGTGCCTCTTTATTCCCTCTGATAACTCCCCTAAAGTCATGAAAGGAAGTATAGAAATAAATAAGGATGAATTCTGACTGAAAGAGTCCATTGAATCTACTCGAGTCCGCTTAATTTGGTCCGGATCGAGACCCGAACCAGCATTTGGTCTGCCGTCAAGCAGGCTTTAAAAATAAAAACAGTCCAGCAACATATTAGTCTTTTACTGAGGCCTTTCTTATTGGCTTTTTATTAATAACTGTGCAAGAGAACTGGACTAAGTGACCTCTCCCCACTGGTGCTCCAAACAGGAAGTACCTACCAGATCCTAAGAGCCAAAATCCCATAGACTTCTAAATAAGCAGCTATTACTCAGTCATTACACTTGTCAGGAGAACCGCTCTTGCTATGCTACCATGTTCTTGCTAATCCTATTTTTTTCTTCTTCATATTTTTCAGTAATAGAAGGTATTCAAGGTATAAACTGGCCAATCAGATGCCTCAATGAAAAAATGTGCTCTCAGGTTGAAGGTTTGAAATGTTTGACAGACTTCCAAGTAGCTCACTTCTGATTGGTGAGAGTGCTTGACAGTGAAACGATCAGATCAATGTGGACCAATCACTGGTTACTGATTATGTCTGGCACCGAATGATGGTGTCCAATGCAAAAAGAATAAAACAACTTAATTTGGTTGGAGCTAGAAGTAAGCCACTTTCTGAAGGTGACATCATTGACTGTCATGCACAGTCAATGATTATATTAGATTGAGGTCAGACCTGCCCCCAATTTTCTCTAAATCTGAAAAAGATAAATATGATACAAATAAAAACTGTGCAGTTAAGCTTCAAAAGTTGCAAACCAGTTTATTTTTGTTTACAAAAATGTAACTGGACAGTTAAAAGCTGATGTAATCCGTTTTTTTACATTACTTCTCAGCATTTATCAACACTGATTATTCATTAATTTACCTTTATTTATGAATGTATTTCCAGCTATGGAAAAATAATCACTTAAGTTTGGACTTCATGTAGATACTCGATTAGGATAATTTTGGAGCCAAAAAGTTTGATTTATTTTTGTTCCAATAGGCAAAAGACGTGTCCAAGACTGAAAGTCTTACTGTGTAGTTTAGCCACGCAGACTTTACAATCATGCTATTTCCTGACATGAAGGTGGGATCAGATATAAATGACAGGTTTCTACATGGTAAGTTAGCTGAGAAACAACCCACTTTTTGTGTTTGCTAAATGTTTACATTCCATGTCATTTTCTCTTCAATTTCATTTAACCACTTAATTCAATAAAACAAGTTTACGTTTGCACGGTACAGTATTTAACTCACTTTTTAAAACATTTGATAGACAAAGAAATCAGGTAAAACTCTGACGCACATTTTCACTGTTATGAATAAAGATCCATTGGTTGAACTTGTTCTCCCCTCAGACCAGTTTAGAGTGTTTCTAAAACATGGCGGAGCTCTACGTCAGCAGCACACACAGTTTTCTTTCTAAAATGATTTGAGGAGCGGATAAAAAAAGAGGCTGTTGCTGTAAATGTTGTTAACATCTCCAACTAACTTCTTTTGTGTTGTTTTATTTTGTTTAACACGTGGTGGAATGAGTCAATGATATGTGCTGTGATTAGAGAAATACCGTCTTCCAAATGGGTTTGATGCTGATGTAGCAACGATGTTGCGTGTTTTTTTAAATTTTGTTTAAACCTAAAGCTTTGGAATAAACATGCTTTTATTTTAGGGAATTTGTATAGTCGAGTTTTTAAACCTTTCAATTTGAATTCAAAAGCCAATTACATTTTCAAACCAACACAATTTAAAAACAATTAAAAAAAGTATTAAACCACTTTCGTTTGATTTTTAAAATAAAATTTTTTTACATAATTATTGACTGAAACTTAAATGTGGAACTTTTATAGTTGAAGATATAAGTTCTTAATAAAAGCAAACAAAAAGACAAGAAAATCATTTTCACACAATGAATGTGCTTGTAGCTTTTTCTGATAATGGAACCAATGTATTTAGAAAATGAAACTCAAAATTGCATTTTTGAGTACATTTCTTTATTTAAATATTGTAAATAAAGCAGTTGAGAAAGAGCTTATTTATGGCACAGAAAATATCCTCACAACTGCTTTATTTTCTTCGTCTGAGCTCCCATCTGGATGAAAAATGTACGGCTGAATAGCTCCAATATTGCTCGCTAGTTATGTTGCACCAGAAGTTTTAGTTTGTGGGTGTGAGGGGCTGTAAGCTAGCGGGAGAGCGCATAAACAGACAGCTCTTAGCAACGGGGGAGGGGAAGGGGGGTGGGGTTACCCCATGTTAACAGTCTCACCCACAACTCGAAAGCAAATTGGCTAAAAACCGCATAAACATCAAGAAAAGACCACTGGGAGCTTTTAAAATAGCTCAAAAGATGATCGGAGTGGGTCTTTAAATGTTACATTTTCGAGGTGAACAGATGTTTTAGACCCAGCCCTAATAAACCGTTTTTAAATCACAAACATCACGTCATTAACAAGTGGCACCATGTGATGCTGGAGTGGGCAAACTAGAGTCCAGGGGCCACATGGGGCCCACTAAACTAATAATTCTGGAACAAATTATATAGATAATCCTTATTAATATTTTATGTTTCCTGCATTCTGGTGTATCCGCATAGAGCGTTTATCACAAATACATCGACCGTTGCTTAAAGTTTTCATGCGTTAATGTGGAGTTGGAATATTTGTTGTTTGTTTTTCTTGAATTGGGAAATCATTTTTTTCCAATAATTGAAACTGCCACTAAAATGAGTACAAAAGCCAAGATTTTTAAATAAAACTCCCAAATGTTTTGTTATAAATATATATATATATATATATATATATATATATATATATATATATATATTTATAAAGAAATAATATATGTAAAGAAATAACATGGGATTTAAACAAAAACTCTCTCTTAATTAGAAAAATATATATATTAAATATTTATTTATACACACACATATGCATATATATATATATATATATATATATATATAATATATATATATATATATATATATATAATATATTATTTATATATATTAGATTTTTTCCAAATTAAAAGTAAGTTTTTGTTCAGGCACAATGTTATTTCTTTCTTTTATTAAGTGGATAACCAAAAGTTCGCCCCCCCCTCGAGTGACATTTTTGTGACACTGCTCTTTTAATAAATAGTGAACGTGCGTCCGTTTATGAAAACTAATTTTAATACAAGTGGGTCACTTCTTCCTCTTTCCACATGCAAACCGACACATTGTGCTTTGCATGAAAGTTACAAACTGTGAAGTGACACAGAGGAGCTGGGGTGAGCTTTAATTCTTGCTGTCAGCAGAGGTGGTGGATGAGTAACTGCTCTGAGGAAGGAAGTGAATCACTGTCACTGTTCTGAAGGCAGAGCCGGACAAACTACTTTATTTATGCACATCAAGAGACTTAATGGCTTTTTAAGTCATTTAAGATACAGACCTTTTGTTTTCTGAACACTAATTATATCATAAAAGACATGGATAGTGATTTTTTTCCCCTTTTTAGGAAAATAAAAGCATTTTTTAAAAGAGGAGTAGTGCATCGACTTAAATATTTTTCTTTTCCGATATAAAAAGTCAAATTATAATTTTATCCAAACAGGACATTCATGGCACTAAAAAAAAAAAATCCACAAAACCCCTGAAATGTCCATGACCGTCCCTACGTGCGTTTCCTGTTTGGATGTGTTTCAGCCACGCTCCGAGCTCAGACCAGCCACTGCACTCACAGTCAAGGATACAAAACAAACAGAAAGCCCCACATCTATATTTGAGTGGTTGCACTGTATGGCTGAGGGGTTGTGGGGGGGGTTGCTGGTGAAAGGGGCAGTGTGGGAATCGCGTGGTGCTGCACAGAGCAGCTCTCCAAAATAAGATATTACATCACTAAAGGTCTATGCCGCTGAGCCGAGGCCAGCCGAGGTTTCGCCACCCACGCAGGCGAGCCCTGGTGTGCCACCAACACAGCAAACGGACCTCTAAGTTAAAATTCTTCCACATTAACACTTTGTCGTTTCAATAAGTTCTAATACCTGTAATTTGTTTCAGTTTTTGGTAAAATGTTATTGAAATCAAGAAAAAAAAAAAAGGGAAATTCCAAAAAGCTCACAGAAAAAAAGTGATTGCAGGTCATTGCATCATAGGTCGGCAGCTTTCCCCCCTCCTCTTTTTCTTGCTAAAAACTATCGCTCACTTTCTTGGCCGGCAGTAGTGAGCAAAGCCGGAGAATATATCAAACTATTCCACGAGAAATGATTTTAGCCTCAAGGCTCAAGGCCGCATGAAGACAAGATTTCTGACCTGAGACATATGCCAAATCCCAGCCGAGCCTGGAGCCAAACGCTGTCCTTCAGCAGGAGCGGGCCCCGATCCGGGACACATGCAAACGCAGCGGCGGCCGGCGACACCAACCCTGAACTCCCGTGTTTGCTGAAAGCGGGACACGCCTCGCTCGGTGTGTAATGGAGGCATAATACTAAAACCATTCATGTGAATCTTTCACAGTGCCTGTGATGAAATGTGAGGCAGATGTGTGACAAGAGTTGTGCAATTAATGTTTGCACATGGGCTGTGCTCAAAGCCTCGTCAGTCAGTGTTTCCATTTAATATCTAAAGGCTGGGACATTCCTACTCCTGGCAACAAACTGCACCGACCACTCACAAAGTAATGGAAAAGTTTGTAGATTTATGGAAAACTTGAACAGGATTGCTTTGGTTATAAAAGTAATAATTCTATAGTTTGTAAAGATACATTTTTTTAATTATGATTATGCTGTTTTAAGCCTAAATTCAACTAGGACTTAGTTTCTGCAGAGCAGTAGTTCATTAGAAATTCAAAATCTGAGTTGTGCACTGAGCAGCTCCGCCCCCTTTCCTCTCTCCACTATAAACAGCTCCCTGTTTACACTCCTGCTAGCTTACAGCACCTCACACTCCCAATGGCGAGCATTATTGGAGCTATCCAGTTGTACAGATTTGAGCCAGATGCCAGCTCAGACAAGGAAAATGAAGACGTTAAAGACCCAGTTCAATGAAGATAGTCTTTTTTGTGCTTTTAACATAATCTTGTAGCATTTGTCTCATAGTAGAGGACCAATATGAAAGAATTTACAATTAAAACTGTGTTTTTGAGTATTTCTTAATTCAAGTCTCCGATCAGAAAACCCGATGCTTGAAAAGCTCAGACCAATGATGTAGTTACTGGATTGCTCTTCATTATTTTTGTGCCACAAATGTTAGCTGGCTAACGTTAGCTAGCTAATGTTAGCTTTAAAGTAAGTTTGTGCACTCACAAAGCTTATATTAACTAATGTCAAAGCTCACGCACAATCTTATATTAAAACTAACATTAGCTAGCTAGCTGATGTTAGCTTTAAAATAAGTTAATATAAGCTTTAATATAAGTTTGCAAGTGACTGTGGAAACTTATAATAAAGTTAATATTATTATAATTTATTTGAATAAATAAATACTCAGAAATGCAAATTTAATATCTGTCCTCCATCATGAGAAAAATACCACAAGAACATTGTAAAAAGACAATTTTATCACAATACATCTTTGGAATTCTTCAATACTAACTTGTGCTTTGTCAGTTTTTCCTTTTCATCATTTTTTTTAACACCTCACCTTGTGTGTTTCTGTGCTGTCCGGGTCCATTTTGGAGACCGTCATCTACGGTTGGAATAAAGAGAAACAAAGTTTTGGATCAACGGTTTGTTTGCACAACCAATCAAGAGATCCTGATCTGAAGCCTTCAGGTCCGTCCGCATGCAAATGTAGTGTGGAGGAAAATTTTATTTGACATGGTTGTGCAAGGAGAACACAAACTGTGTATGTCTCTGTGGCTTTTCTGACGGTTCACAGGAAATAACATGGAAAAAAGACAGTTTTAAAGCTGCTAAGTCATCATAACAAGTGGAATGTGATCCAAGCTTGAAAAATATTTATTTTGACTAAAAACACACCACAATATTGTTCATCTAAAGTGTTTTTATGGTTTGTGAATGAGGAAGTGTGGCAGGTTGACATGTTTTGCTAAAGAGCACTTTGCTTTTTAATGCTACTTACCCATGTTTACTGTCATCATCAGGAAGTGGGCCTGTTGAACTCGAGCGCAGAGCTCAACTTCTCTCTGAACGGCAAAACTTCACCCTGAGAGCAAAGAAGAAGAAAAAAAAGAAGAATTTTTCAACATCCCAGATTGTGCCATTTTCCTTCTGCGAATACACAAAAAACACGGACAAAACAGGACGCAGGTGGCCGCGTTAAAACAAAGCCTTTATTTTTTCCCCCCATTCGTGTTGTTAGTTTAATTTTTTTTTTCCATAACTTATTCTCTCCTGAGATTGACGTGTCCTTTCTGTGAAACATAAACGAGAGCTTTTCGAAGCCGGGAAAACTCGAATGCGACGCCGCTGAGGGAATTTCTTGCATTTGTGGATGAACGGACTCCGTAAGTCTCCAGGATTCGCAGGAACAGATGCAGGTTCAATTTCACAATAAAAGTTGTTTCAAGGTGCATCAAAAATAATCCAAACACTTTTTTTTACTCATTCTAAACTATTTAAGATTTGTGTGAGTGAAACAAATTATTTAAAAGAAAAAATCTGCTTCTGGCAAATGTTACGCCTCTAAAAATCTATGCACAAGATTGTCAAAAAGTTTCCATATCACAAGGAATGTGTTCCTCCAGCATCTACTGCTGAACAGTAATGCACAATCAGAAAGTACTTTCCCTTTCACTAAATATTTATTTTTCTTCGTATATCTCCCAAAAAAGAGGAACTATAGCCTTGTGTTGTGATGCAGCAGTCCATATTTGTCTCTATGTCGAAGAAACACCATATAAAGGCTTGAACTGAAGAAATAAAATCAAAGATGCAACTGAAAGCTCCAGATGATGTTAGCTAGCAATTTTTATCAATGCTATGACTACTTATGCATGAAACTTTCTCTAACTACATTTTTAACTGGTTGTTTGTCTTTTAAGACTACGGAGCCCCTTAAGTTCATGTCCAAGTAATTGTCATTGTATTTTATTGTTATTAATGGCCCGATGTTATCTTGCGCTTGTTTCTAACTTGTATAATTTTGACAAAATATATTTTTATGAAGAGAAAAATATTGAAAGTTATTTAAGGTTTAAGTTGAATTATTCTGGAATAAAATTCCTACCTATTTTTATTCATGGCAATGTTAAACAGTTAATTTTTGAAAGTTTTAAACAATTTAAATAAAAAAAATTGTAACCAGAATTTTTTTTTTTTTTTTACTATGTTTAGGGACAAGGGTCTAAAACTCAATTTACTTCCAGGCCACTGAAGGCAGTGCCAAAAATATATTTTTACGTCGTCTGTCTAAATCTTTGGTCTGTTGTCTTTGTCTACTGAACACGTTTATTGAACATTTGTTCATGTCTATGTTCTACTAAGCAAAATCTTCTGGGTGTCCCGAGAAACAACATGAGCTAACGATTCTAGCTAAGGACTTTTCTGATGACCAGATCCAACCACAATAGCAAATGAAAAGTTTTAAGCTTACGGCAAGCTGAAACATTACAAATCAAATTCAAAGCTGTCATCAAAGAAGTGTGGACATGTAGAAGATATTTCTTAGTCGACATTGAACCTTCATATTAAGGTAGGGGCTGCAAAATCTCAATCTGGGGGCCACTAATGGCCTGCGGGCCACCAGTTTGAGACTCCTGGTTTAGGGGCACCGTACAAAACCCACTCCAATTGCTTTTTGAGACACTTTAAAAGAGTTTTCAGAGCGTTAATCAGAAATTTAATAGTGGTTTATTAGAAATTTGCCTCTGACTGTTGGCGCAGAGCAAGACCACCCCCACTTACCGTCACCCACCGGTTTACACGCTCTTCTGCTAGCTCACAGCCCCCATCTAACAGATAAATATCTGAGCTATCCAGCCGTACAGTTTTGTTGTCAGCTCGGACAAGGAAAACAAAGGATACATTAATCTAGTCATCTACAAGTGGACTTCTGATTTGTGGTTCGAAAAAAGAATTAGTCACTTTGAGCTTAATTTTTTCACCCATATATGTCCTTCATCATCAGATGAATGCCACAAAAACCTGTTAAATACACCGAAAACAATTTCATCTGAGTGAGTCTTTCAGCTGTGTTGTTGCTATCAGGATTTATTCTCACACCGAACAAGAGAATCACAGCCAAAGCTGTGAAATATGTCAGAGCTGCAGCAAAAGGCAACAGTTCTGCGGTTAAGACGATATTTCATGTTTCACTTGGTGGTAAAGTAAACCACACGGCCCCTGATTAATTGAGCCGTCTCATTCAAAGGAAGTGGAGACAAAGAGAAATGACACAAGGTGGAGCAGAGCAAAGTAAAGTCTTATGTGCAAAAGGATCTAGTGGAAAAAAAAAGGAATATGGAAATACTGGAAATCTAAGCAAAGTAAAAACTGTAACACTGTGGGAAATTAAAATAAAAAGTAACAAAAAAAACAGACAAGTCAAAAAGTTATAAGAAAAAAAATAAATAAAGCAAATTGCATTATAAAAAACAGCACAAACAAAACATTTTATTAAAGAAAATATGCATGTTATTGTGTTTTTAGGATGCTTGTGTGAAATGCTGTTTATCAAAAACAATCTTGCATTAATTACGTCATGATAAAACAAAAACTTAATTCTCCATTTCAAAGTAATTGAAGGAAAGAATCCATATTTGGTTGAGCTCTCAAAAATCCTCATCAATAAAGGAGGGTATTTTCCCCTTTTAGTTAAATGGTTCATTCTGTCTCCAGAAACACAAACACTTCCTGTCTTTGGCTCAACCTGAAAACATTTCATAAAAGCAATAAAAGATGGCCGCTTATGCAATTTACAGCCTGAAGGGCAGAGTCGAAAAGTACCAAAGGAGCTGTCTGCAAACACAAACATCTCACGCACGCCAATCCCGAGGGATGGTCATTTACAGCTAGAAAAGGGTTTAAAATGAGAGGCAGGGCAGCATCCTCACACTGCAGCTATGCCGACCGGCGTGATGCTGCATGAAAGACAAGACAGGTGGTCTCCCAACGCCGTCCGGTCTGTTGCCGCGTGCACGCACAAACGGGGGGAGTCCGCAGCGTGCCAGAGAATCACCAGATGGCCCATCTGCTTCGCCCCCCCATGCCCAGCGTGATGCCCGCCTCCCCGATGGCCAGCCCGACTGTCCGCACGCGTCCTGGCAGGAGGACGACGCGGCAGCCCCGTTCGTGGAAGATCAAATGCTCGCTCGTGTTGATCCTCAGAAGGAGGACCGGCCATAAACCTGACGCACATCCAGAAGTGCTTCCAACACTGAGGAGCACATTTCTGTCTCTGCTGAATACAAGCTAGCTAATGTTTAACCGGCAGAGCCATCTTCTTCTGTCATAGTGTCAAATACGGGGAGAAGTTGATTAGACAAAAACATTTCTGTGGAATAAGCTTTCAAATGTACTGACATGGTGAAAGTGAAACCCTCCAAAATGACCAAAACAACAACATGTGTTATGGCTTCCAGAGAGTTCTAGTTCTGGTTCTGCTCTGCAGCTGCATGATCTCATTCCTGACGTCACTCGAGGACTCCCAGAGAAGTCATAGTTTCAGAGGTTAAAGATGTTTTCGGGGAGTTCGTGGGGTTTAAACTGCAAAAAAAAAAAAAAAAAAAAAAAAAAGACCCTCAGAGGAGCGGCCACACACGGACTACAGAAGAGGAGGAGAGGATCAGATATAGCTGCTTCCCCGTTTGGCTGTTTGTCTGATTTTCATCAAAGCTGAGGCTGAAATTGGTCCTGACAGTTCACTTTTTTGAGAACCTGTTTATTATCAATTAGAAAACGAGTGGCTTGAGCCAGCGACAAAGGAGGTTTGGCATTGAGAGAAATCCATTTTCACCGTCTTTAGGTGAAGAAAAAAAATACATTAAATATCATCAAAATATCCTGAAATCCACGAGTTTTATGACACTGTTTTAGACTTTTTCTGATGAGTTTCAGTGAATAAACTTTAGCTAAAGTAGGTCACAAATACAGCAAGGGACAAAAACTAAGCCTGAAATGTGTTTTCTTTGGAGAGTCGGCTCTGTTCAGACAAAAATGAAAAAAAAAAAAAAGCAAAAAGAAAACGAATTGTTCTCGTGTCACTCTGATGTAAATGAAGATGGACTGAACCAAATGGGAGGAAGTAAAGCAATCAGAGGAAGTGATGTAAGCATCACGGAATAGAAAAACAAAGCATCAATCAAAGAAAATAATCAACAAAAAGTAATTAAAGGGTCCAAATTTTATTGATATATGATTAGAGGTCTTTAGGGGTTAACAATACTGTCCTGAAACAAAAAAAAAACCTCACAAATAATCCTAAATTAAGTGTTTGTATATGTATTTTGAATTATATTGTATATGTATGTGAGCTTTTTTTACATTATGGATGAAAAAAGCTTTCAGCTAAATATGGCATTGCTTAACCATGTGTAATCCTGTTTATTTTTAAATAAATACATAAACTTTTATTATTAAAAAAACTCTCAATCCCCTCTGATTTCAGACGCAATTGAAACTAACTCCCAGTTAGTATAATAGTCCAACTTAATAACATTTTTAATAAAACAGCAGTTTGGTTCCATCAACTTGTGATCACTGTACTAGGCGGCTCAGTTGGCTGGGTGTGGAACTGGCGCGTGGGAAAATAGGGTTCAATTCCCAGGGGGGAGTGATGAGTTTAATCCAGTACGAGTCCTTAAGCAAGACCTTAACTCACAAACTGCGTTTCCATAATTGCGCAAATTGGATTTGTGATAGTAAGTTCGTCTAATGGAAACACAATTTCGAAAAAAAAAAAATGGCACTAGGCATCGAAATTGACTCATTTTGCAAAAAACACTTTTTTCTGATTAAACGAGTCGCGCGACCAACAAACGGATGCAACGCTAGGCACCACAAGAGGTCCCGCGGCATCCCACAGCTCATCTAAAGTTAAGCTCGTCATGCAGAAACACGATTTCCCAAAATATCTTAATTCGTAGCCGCTCCTTAAACAAGACGCCAACGTCTCCTTTGATAGATGATCATGAGTGCTAGCGCCGTGGCAGAAACTTGATTAAATCTGCTGTAAATCAAAGCATTGTTTACATCCGTTGCCGTGGTTTTTAAATGACTTGCCACATAATTATGATTTAATGGAAATAGTATAAAAATTGCTTTTTTTTGACATTTTCAGAATTTTGATTAATATATGGAGCTCTGTCGGGAAGAACATTCGGTGTAAAATTCTCTGCCAAACAGCTTGAAATGAAACCGTAAAGACGTAGCAAATGCCCCAAGTGGGCCTTAAGCTCCTCCTCCAAACTCTGGGGTTGTTCCATGCCAACGGATTCACGGACAATTCAGAGGTGAATTTATAGTAACATCCTTCCGCTCTGCAGAAACTATGTCCAAGTGAACAACACAGGTTTTTTGATTTTTCTAAAAATGGCACAAACCTGATTAAAAAGTGTGTCTTTGAAGACTCACTAAAACTTAAAAGAATTCCCAGAGGTTTTTAATTTTAATTTTGGAGTTTTTTTTTTTTTTTTCTTCAAATCAAAAAGCCAGTGTTATTTTTTTAAGACACACTTCATTAGAATTTTGCCTCTGAGTTGTGGGCGGGACTGTTGACATGAAGGTAACCCCATGTTTATATCCCAGAATTCCTTTGTTTACACTCTCTTGCTAGCTTACAGCTCCTCATAAACCTAAGCTAACATTAGCATAGCAACAAAACACAGCAAGCAATATTGTAGCTATCCAGCTGTACAGTTTTGAGCCAAATAGCAGCTCAGACGAGGAAAATGAAGATGGATCTATTTATATATATCTACGTGGAGAATTTAGGATTGGAGAAGAGAAGGGAGACTTTGACAGATGCTGTGTCACAAACCTGAGCTTTTTCAAACATCTGGTTTTCATTTCCTCCTGATCCAACACAATATGAATAAAGAAATACTCAAAAATTCAGTTTTAATCTTAAATTCTTTTATACATGCCCTCCATTATGAGAGAAACGCTGCAAGAAGATTATCAAAACACTATTTTGATTGGACTGCGTCTTCTAAAGTAATCTAAAGTAAAAGGAAATAATTTTCCGTAATCGACCTTAAATCCAACTTGGTGTTGTTAGATAAGGTCGGTATCATACCACAGACAGGAAGTAGAGGGCGATGAGAGAACCTTGGCTATTTAGGTGACTTACTCTTTTTAAAAAGGTCATTGTTTCAGGGGGGTGTCCTGTCCGCTGACTGTTTGCCAAGCGTGCGCTGTGACGGCTCCATGTGAGTCAGAGGAGTTACGCAGGCGGATTCTGGGAAACAGGACAATATGACAGGTCCATTTGCTCACTGACCGGCCTGCAGACCACGTTCTGTGGTTCTATGGCAACATAAACACCACAAGACGTGCATCAAAAAACTTCTACCAACAAGTCTGATGGAATCAAATCAGATCCATGGAATAAAAATAAGGTACGAGCTCATAAAAGTCAAAATGATGATGACAACTTTTTGAGAATTTGGCAAACGAGGTTTGATTAATTAAAAACTTTTGTAGTTCGGAAGGCTTTTAAAGATGGTTTGCTTCACAGATCTGTTCGTAAAGTGGACAGAAAAACACACTGGTCTATTTAAATGACAAAAAAAAATGACAATTCAAAACTTTAAAGTCTTCAATCCCATCAGTGAGCTTTTAATCACTTAAGATTGAGAAATGTTGATTAATCCCCCAAAAATAAATACACATTTTCATGTTTTCATGAGAAATCTCTGGTAGTTTGCAGCATCCTTTTATTTAATTTTGCTTTTATAGGATTCCAAGAGTTGATGTAAAACTAGTTTTATATATTTTCTCATGATTTTCTTAAGCCTTTCAGAGTGAACTATATCCATATAATGATCATATTATATTTGGAACACTAAAGAAACAAATTATTTATGGCATTATATTTCGTGAGTTTTTTTCCTACCCGGAAGTTTCCGGAATTTCACCCACAAAAATAATCCAAACTTCTTCAAAGATGTGTGCACATATCACATATCTCTCTTTAGTATCCCTGGCCCTCGCTACAATAGTTCACAACAGAAATACACACGGTTTCTGCACGACCTCGGGATGGGGTCGTTGTCTTAAAGGAGCGCCGCGTCTAAACTAACGACCACCAGTTTGAGCTGGAATTTATTGAAGACAAGGACAAAACTGGAAGATATACGGTATTCTGCATCTAAAATGAAAGTTTTTTTTGCTGTTCACTGCTAGCTCAGTGGAGAAATCGAGTGTTGTGTTGGACTGGGGGCGGAGCTGTCACAGTAGATTCTTCCTGGAGGGAGAGGTTGGCATCGATCTTATGTCAGCACGTTTCCAACAGCTTGTTTTCGTGGGTATGGGAGGGGCTGCTGCAGACAGTGCAGGTTTTTAGAGGATTACTCTTAATGAACGGATCAAAATACCACTTTGGAGTTCTTTGTAGTGAGGAATGAACAGTAAAATGCACTTAAAACCTCAAAAAGTAGAATTTTAAAGGTAGGGTCCCTTTAACATGGTAGTGGATGTGAAACGTTCCGCCTGAAACCTCCCTCTATAGTGGTCTGTTGAGAAACTGCAACTGTTACGACCTGCTTTGCATCTTTCTTGGAAATGAATGAGCGGCTTAAAAGAAAATAACATTTACATAGAACAGGGGTGTCAAACTCGATTACACACCGTAGCCAAAATCCAAAATGCACCTTAGGTCCTGAGCCGGACAGGATAAACATTTATCAAACAGACCAAAACTAAATTTGTAAAACTTTGTAAACTTATCTTGTTAATGTGGACCGAACCTAACTCTTGCGTGATCTGCTTCTGGTACCGCATCCAGAACCAGTGCTGATCCGCGTCCGGTATCGGGTTAAGGTTAAGGTTAGGATACTGGTGCGGTCCACGCCCAAGTACGGGTTTGCGGCCCAGAGGTCGGTGATACCGTATTTAATTGGAACAGCTAACATGTCAAAGAACAACGAGTTGGGTACACCCAAAATGTCATTTTTTGATCCAGACGAGTCCTTAACCATAACAGTATATTACCAGCGCTAGATAAAATTGTGCCGTTAACACCTGAAGTGTCACCAGTGACGCTCAAACACAAAATCTTTAACATACTGTAACTTTTCAACCGTTAACACAATAATTCCAGTAGATTTCAAATTTCAACATCTACTGGAATTATCGTTGTAACGCTTAAAAAGTTACAATAAATCAAAGAACATAAACACTGACGCTCCGGTGTTAAAGGGTCAATAACAGAAATATAAAATGATCTGGAGGGCCGGATTTAATCACTAGGGGGGCCGGATCCGGCCCCTGGGCCTTGACTTTAACACCTGACGCAGAACATTCAAAAACGTCTGTCAAAACACTTCCAAATGCTTTTTTTTTAAGCCAACAGCAAATACTAGAAAATAAAACTAAACTCCTAGTAACAGTACATGTTAAAACATTTCCTTCTGGTTGTTCCGCTTGCTCTTATTTAACCTCTACCTGCTCTGGTATCAGCGGCGCCAGCTGTGTTAGAGCAGCTCAGGTTTCACCTTTAAGTCTTAAAAGTTGGCATGAGGGGAGTCTCGTGAATTATCCAGGACTCAACTTAAATGTTTTATAAATTATGTTCAAGAAAAAAAACGAGTTTAACAAAAATCCAATTGTCGGATCTGGACGGAACTACATTTTACCAAACAGAGAAATGATCCATCTGAGCCCATCAATAATGCAACATCAGATAAAAAGTTATCAAATTAAACAAGATTCAATTAATTATCTGGTAGCAATGGACAGCTAATATTATGAGATGATGAAGAAATACTGTGGTTTTGCCTGAATCTTTTAAAGTAAAGACTCTGAATGAAGGAAAACAAAAACCACAAACATAACTTCATTCAGATTCTGTCGCTTCACCGTGTCTGTGGCAGAATTAAGCCGAGCGGATATGGATGAAAATCTGCCCGGTGACAGAAAACTCGGCATGTTTTTGCATCCCGGTGTCCTTGCAGCTTCCAGCGCCACTGCTGGCATTGTCCTTTGGGTCAGACAGAGCATGCAGACAAAGCTCAATCGGGACAACTTCCTCTGGGTTTCTGGAGCGGTGGGGGCCGGACCTCGCTGCACATTCAGAGATAAAGGAAGGTGACCCAGACAGACTTCAGGGAGCCCCTCAGCCCTTTCACTCCTGTTGTTTTACTGGGTTTATTAAATGCATTTTTGTGTAGATGAACAAAAATTTAAATCTTCAAAAGTATTTTATCTAGCAAAATTTTTTTTTAATTTATAGATGCTGCAGGACGACCAGATACACGTTAAGGAACCAGAAACTATTAAAGACCCACTCCAACAAAAATGGTCATTTCAACACCTTTTTTCACAATATAGGACACAAATTAATTAAGATTCAAACTGTTTCTGAGCATTTATTTGTTCAAATCATTGTGAATGAGGAGCAGAGGAACAACTACATACAAACAAGCGCCCCGCTCTGTTCGATTCCACAAATAGGTCTGTGAACGTCTTCGTTTTCCTCATCCGAGCTGATGTCTGACTCAAAACTTTACGACAGCATGGCTCCAATATTGCTCACCAGTTTTGTTGCACTGGTAACGCTAGGTTAGGATTGTGAGGGGTTGTAAGCTAGCACGTAAACAAAGGGATAATGGGATATCAGTGCAGGCATACTCCCCACCAACAGCTGAATTTCTGCAGAAACTATGTTCTAGAAAATGACAAGTTTTTAAATTTTAGCTAAAAACGGTGTAATCATAATTAAAAGACCACTAAGAGCGCTTTTAAAATAGATCAAAAAATGATTGGACTTTAAGGAACCAGTAACTATTGAAGCAAACTGACCTATTTTAATATATCAAACTCCTGTTAGGTGTCACTCTGGTGCCACTAATGTAAGGAGAGTTATTGCTCCAAATGGATCATTTGCTAAGAAAATGCACATATTTTTAATTCTGATAAATCCATCTAAATCAGAGTTGAGCAAACTGTTTTAGCAAAAATTTGACCGACAGGTGTGTTTTGGTAATCCACCACATTAGTTAAAAAAATACATCTGGACAAAAACAAGCTTTCGTTGGGATTAAAGCTGAATATTTTAGAGTTTTTATTTCAAAATTGTCATAAAATTTTCATTTTAGAGCCAGTTTATCCACTCCAATCTGAACCCTAAAAAACAGGCAGCAGCTTCAACTGTGGATTTGATGGAGAGCGACTGAAGCTCAGCAGCAGGAAAAGTTTTGAATCCAACTGTGTTCTTGCATGATTTTCTCAAAGAAAAGACAACATTTTGATTAAATCTATTCTAAAGTTGTGTTTTGATAGCCAGATTCACACTTTTGAAGACCTTAAATGAAAACAGTGTTTTTAATATGTTCTAGTGACATTTTTTTTCTTTTTTTTCAAGGAGGACATATGGTGTGTGATCTGGTATGAATAGATTCCCTAATATTGTTTCCTCATAGCAGAGCTAAGCCTTATGTTTATTTTACATGTTTAAGTTTTTTCTAATTATGTTTGGAGTTTGTAGTTTCGTATTTGAGTTGACTGGAGGGGCGGGGGAAGGTTTTTTTTTATGTAAAGTGCACAAAGTACGAGAAGCACTTTTTATAAATAAAGTTTGATTTTATAAATAATGTAATTTAATAGTATTCTTTTTTATTAAAATTGTGTTGGATCAGGCGCAGATGAAAACCAGAGGTTCAAAAAAGCTAAAGTTTGTGATGCGTCCACTCTCAGACAAATACATCCATTAACTTCTGAATTTTTTTCGATGCCATCTTGTTCATTACTGTACAGGCGGATAAGTCCGATATTGCTCAACAATTTTTTTTTTTTTGCTACACTAATGTTAGCTTGGAGTTGTGTAAACAAAGGAATGATGGGGAATTAGTGGAGGCTAACTCCCACACCAAAAGTCCCGCCCACAACTCAGAAGAAATTGTGTTCTAAAAAATGAAACAGGCTTAATCATAATTAAAAAATCACTTAAAATAGATGAAAATACTTTTATTTTTACTCTTAACTTGATCCATTTCCTAAAAATATCATTTTGATATAATCTCAGCTTTTGTTGGATGTTTTCTGGGAAATCCAATTTTCTCTACTCTCAACTAATGACTCATAAAATGGTATTCAGAAAGCTATTAAAGTTGACAATAACCATAAAACCAGACCTATATTATCGCACACTATAAATGAACGTGCATTTTTTTTTGCTCACAAGGTTTTTCCAATCTCAAACTCAAAGAATAAGAGAAAGTTTGCCTTCTTTTTCCCTCTTTCTATAATGAAAACAAACCAAACGGCTCGACATTATCCTCATTCCTGTTATCAGCTCAGTCATTGTTCGGCCCTGCGAGCACTTTCCACTTTACTTTGTGGGAGTTTCTTGGCCTGAAGGCTCAACACTCTGAACTCCTCCATCATCCCAGTTGTTTTCCACGAATGATCAAATCATGTAAAGGACACATCAGTGAGCAGGTCCTTCACATGTTTCAGCAGCTCATGGCATGAAAAGATGAGAAAACCAACATACGTCCAATCACATTGCATGATTAGTTCTTAAACATTACAAGAAAACCAAAATGTGAGATATTTCTGAATCACTCTGACAGTGGTATTTAATGTTAAAAACAAGAAGAAAACAGCATTTATCACTTCTTAACTGAACAGAATGTTGATTTCTAGCTTGTCCAGTTTAAGCTTCACCATGGAAACTATGGCATGAAATCCTCTGGAGGCTGTCCAAGTAAGTTTCCAGCCTCCAGAAGGCCTGAGCTACAAGGCTGCTGTCAAAACACACTTTTCTGACTGACATAAAAGGAGGAAATGAAATCAAATGTCAGTGACATGAAGACTGCAGAGGTCAGGACAGCCTTACCTTGGTGCCTCTCTGAGTCCATGTTCCTGCAAATATCTGTCCTGTTCAGGTAATTGACAGCAGATGAAGGGTGGAAAAAATCCCAGTACATGCAGAGAAAAATCCTCCCAAAACACTGAGTTGAAATCCGGAAACTGCGCTCAGTGCTGGAGCGCAGGAAGCATGAAAAAAGCTGGCGGAAGGAGAGCCCCCCTTGCTTTTTCAGAGCTGCATATTCCACGGCTGGAGGGTCGAGTTTGCGGAGGAGAAGGGACGAAAAGGAGGCGATGAAGAGGAGCGGAGGAAAGTTTGTCCAGCCCACGCTGCGCTCCGACTCGACACACTGGGGAACTGAGGAGGTGAGTTGTCCCCGGAGCTGCGCCTCTGACGTCACGGGCAACGTGAGCTTCAGGATGTGATGACGCGCTCTGGCGGCGAGTTAGAAAGGCGGCAAGGGCCGAACTGCGGGAAATACTGCCCTCGTGTGGACAAATGAGGAAAGTACAGGCGACAAAAAGGATTTTTGTGACATTTCTAATCTTATTTATACTTTTAAAGGTGAACAAGTAACTATTTCTTTGAGAGTTAACGCGTATTTTCATATTTATTTCTTTACCTTTTCATTTTTTGTTAACAAGTTCAACGTTACATGTCACACGAAAATGACAAAACAAAGGGTGTACAATCTTACAAGCAATATACAGTGATAAAAGCTGAGCAGCCTTAGAAAATAAAAACATACAAAAGTAAATTTAAAATAAATACATTTATAAATAACCACAAAAGCAACATTTTAATTTATTAAAATAGCATAAAGTTTTAAATAAACGTTTCATTTCATTTTTATTTACTAGCATTGAAGGGGATTGACATAAAAGATTCAAATTGTTTCTGAAAAACAAAAAGTTTCGCCTCATTTAAAAAAAAATGTGAATGAAAAATGTCCCTAAATTAATACACTTGTTAAATAAAAACTGCATTCTTTTTTCTTCATTAATACAACCAAATTGAATATTAACATAGGAAAATAAAGGAATTTTGTTTTCTGTTGAAATCCATTATTTATTTCTTTATTGTGAAACCTCAGTTTTTTTGTGCGATTTTGAATTCAACTTTATTGATCTCACACAAGAGACATTACATTCTTAATGGCAGCTCAAAAGAAAGCAAGAACAAATCACATATCGGTAATTCCAAATAGCCAAAAGACAAACAAACATATAAGTAAATATGTAAATATTGTTGTGCAGCCTGATGGCCGTGGGAAAAATGCAGTGGGAAGAATTCTAACTAAAAGAATAGAACAAATAAACAATCCGTTGAAACTATTCATACTTTTAAACATTACATCCTTAAATTTACAGATGACTAAATTATATATTTTCTTGGATTATGCCTTCCTCCCACCCTGTCAGTTCTTTTTGTAATTCATAATAAAAACAGAATAAAACTTTGTTGATCCCACAAAGGGGAAATTGGTCTGTTGGAGGGCTCATCTCATACGCATTATTAGAATTTTTTTAACTTATATAAAAGAAACAGTTATTTGTTTTTTGGACTTTTCCTCATAATTTTTCACGAAATGAGGTCAGAATTGAGGATGAAGGTCATTCCATACCTAGTTTTAATGTGCAATCCCATTAATACATAAAGACAAAGTCTCAACCGTTTGATGTTTGAGTTCAAATTAAAGATTTAAGGTGGTATTATTTTTTCTCCTTTATTTTTCTGCAGTACGTGACTGAAAACCACTAAAACCCGATGCCATCACCACCTCACAAAAGCAGCTCCTGCATGGCTCTGAAAGGGATGTCACACATTTAAGTGTAATCTGACCTCAATGACAAGTGTGAGATTTTTTATAAATAAAAAATATATATATTTATTCATTCTGCTGCAACCTTCACTACCGGAATTTTAAAACGAAGAGGTGTGACAGATTACCTCTGCAGTTAAATTCTCAGAAACACGTCCCTTTAAAGTCTTATCTGATAGTTTTACCTCGTCTGAACATGTCGTCAGGCGATTCCTGATGGGCGGCTTTCCTCTGGGTTCGCCCTGTCAAGAGTCCGAGTTTCGGGTTGCAGGTGACGCTTACGCAACAGGTAATGTAGTCTCGATGATGCAACCTCCAATGTAATGGAAAGTGAGAAGGACTGGTGCTCATATTTGTCAGCTGGAGAGACGTAGCAGCAGATTGCTGACACACCAACAAATTTTTTATGATTTTCACAACAAAAAGAAGTCATAATAATCCCACAGAGAGAATCAGAAGCAGATTTCTCCTCCTTTGCATGGATGTTAAAACTGCTAAGCAATTCACTCCGCTTTGTCCCAGCATTTTCATGCAGATATGCCTTTTTCTGTGTGAGTGCAATGAATATCAATTGGATATTTGCATCTCTCAGTGGACTTGTATTGCTTGCAGATGTCTGTACTGCTAAACTGTGCTGAGGATGAGAGGTCTCTGGAGAAGAAGTAAAATCTCCTCTCCGGCTGCTATTTCTTTTACTCCATAAAAGACTTTAGATGGAAAACACATACCTGCAGAAATGTAAGATTTAATAGTGATCAATCACAACACAAAAGTGTTATTTATCTTATTTATTTAAGTTGGTTGACAGCATTAATTAAAAATTAATTTTCTAGCAAGTGGACAACTTTTGGCCGCAAATTTCAAATTCCCAACTCCAAGGACGACATCAGGATGGAGCGATTCAACAGCATTGATCCTCAAAACCATTCCCAGAAACCCTTGCGTGTGATTTCATATTGTGATTCATATCGTGGTCAGCAAATGTCTGTGTTTTGAATTGTTTTTTGTTTAATTGTTATTGTATTTGTCATATTATTTCTGTTAACATTTTTTGTGGTTAATGTATACATGTACGAGTAAATCTGTTTGTTTATGTATCGCATTTGTGGTTTTAAGAAAGTGGGACCCCAGGAAGAATAGCTGCTGACATGTCCATTAGCTAATGGGGATCCTTAATAAACCAACAAACAAAATACTGTAACCAAAAAAATTGATTGGGATTAATTTTTTTCCCAGGTTTGTGATTAATTAGTTAATTTTTTTAATTAAGTCCCGGCCCAAATTTAAATATTTAAAATCCGCTGCATTCACCGTTTGAACACCAAACAAGTTAATAAATGCACAAAAGCACATAAACCATTTATGCTTCTATCCATTTCTGATTTGGAGTCCTTAATGTTTTTAGTTCTCTATGCTAATCTTTTAATCCTTCATATTCATTTTAATTGTGAGGTTAAAATGTTTTGATGGTTTTTGAAATTTTGAGCCGTTTATCCTCATTGATAAATAAAAAAAACGACTACATTCATTTACATCCTCCACGTGAACACAGGATATTTCTTGCAATATCGTTCCCCTGCTGATGCTCTTTGAACCAAATGTTACGATTTTAACTTTTATTTAATGAATTTGTCAAAGCAGTGAGCAGTTTCAGATTTAATGTTTTTATTTTTGCCAAAAAATAATATGTTTCTAATTTTTTTTTTTTAATTCTCTTCTGTCAAACTGACTCACATGCTTCAGCAAAGACAATAATTCAATAGTCTCCAAAAAGAATGATTTGAGATTTAAAAAAAATATCAACTTGAAGCATTGTTATTAAATATTAGTTTTAGACACACACTCTTTGGACATATTTGTCAAGACAAATACTTCACTATCAAACTTATGCACAGATAAAAATTAAACAGAATCCCATCTGATTCAAATTAAGAATGTTGAGCTGAAACATTCAAATCTTTAATTCTTCCAAACTTAAATGCTAACAGGAGATAACTCGGACACGCATCTCGACTTTACATCCAACGTTCCCGTTCCTCGGAGCTCCAGAGTGAGAGGAGTTTTGACCAGAGGAGCCTGAATCCTCAGCACAGCCCTGAACTCTCTGTCCTCACTGAAACATTCACACACACACGTGTGTGAGTCTGATGTCATTGTTGTCATGTTTTTGTTTGTGTTTGTGTACCTGGGAGTGAAGCTGATCTGAAGATGCTGTTTGGAGCTGCAGGTCCCGTGGGGCTCTTCTGGACGGAGCAGCCCGGAGTCTGGTGTAACTTTGAAAACGTGCCCGTCCCGACTGTCTGACTGTAGAAACAGGAGAGAATTAATTCAGGAAAACTACAAAAGACTGTTGTTTAGAGCAAAATTCTTATTTTCTGTCTTGTAAAAAAAAAAATCATAGTGACAGCAATTTTTACTTAAAATAAGAATTCTTGGGATTTTTTTTTAAGTTTCTGTGCTTATTTAAAGAAAATGAGCCATTAGGGTAAGAATTTTTGCAAGAAATAACATTCGGCAATCGAAAAAAAAAAGCCTTCTCTGAAGTTTGTGTAAATTCATGCGGGGTTACTTGCAGTTGACATCCAGTAGGTGTGGGATCCTCTGCAAGAAAGCGTTGTTTCTCTACTTTTTGTTTCCCCGACAGAACAAACTCCAAAGCTGAGGCGGTCAGTGGAGAGACTCAGCGTGGACAGGAATAAATGAGCGCAGAGAGGGACGATCTGAAGAGAAAGAAAAGTCTTTATTTTAGTTAGCACTCTCAGTGAAGAAAAAATGAAAGTATTTAGTCTCTAACCTGCAGGGAGTTGTTGCTGTAGTGAATCTGGAGGTTTTGCTTAAATGTCAACTTCTTCAGAGCCTTTTCGCTGTCTGGAGGGATTTTCTCTTCCGCCTGGTTTATCAGATGCACCGTAGGGTGAAAAGCCACTTTCACCTGTAGCAATCATGGGGAGAAACGGCATTTTTTTCATTAAAATTTTATGGAGGGAAATAAGAATCAACCCAATTTGTGCCTGCATAATTCTTGATTTATGCGCAACTGTGGATTTGTGTGTTGTAATTCTTGATTTGTGATAACAACTTTAGGTTTGGGCATGCGTAATTCTTGATTTGTGTGTTTATGTGGATTTGTGTGTTGTAATTCTTGATTTGTGTGCATAAGTTTGGATTCGTGCATACGTAATTTTTGATTTGTGTGCACAACTTTGGACTTGTGCATGTATATTCTTGAGTTGTGCATAACTTTGGATTTTGTGTAAGTAATTCTTGATTTGTATCTCATAACACAAAACAAGACAAAAGTTAAAAATTAAAAAAAAAATACAAAATACAAATTGCACATGCACAAATTAAAGTACAATAGCTTGAAATGAATTACACACGTAAATCTTTAAAAATTATGCATGAATTGCTCTTTACGCACACACAAAACCTAAGGAAAATGTCAAGTTTTACCAAAATATATTCACAATCTCAGTTCAAAGCAGCTGATAAGAAAACTCAGAAAGATAAGAAAAACACAGAGCCTTCTAGAATCATTTAAACGCATCACTAATAGAGGAATCTGAGATGTGGAAAGAATCTCACCACAGATTCCTAAATTGTATTTTTTTTCATTTTGTACTTATGCACATAATGTATTATACGAGTTACAAATCAAGAATATGCACTCACAAATCCAGAGATATGTAATTATAAAAAAATTAAGCACGCACAAAACCTAATTTACACACAAATGAAGAATTACACATGTACAAATCGGATTGAGTCCATTTTCTCTCCATAAAATTGATCTGATTGTCTCCCATAATCTCACCTGCATGGTGTCCCGTGGCTGCAGCACCAGAGTTCCTGCAGAAGTGCTGCTGCTACACACTTTCTGCTTCGCCTTGAACACTGAAAATGGAGGCCGGGTCTCCATTCTGAAGCGCACAGCCACCTCTGAAGTATTCCTGAGCCGAAACGTCCTCACAACATCAAATTCACCAACTACCAGCTGCACGGGGAGCAAAACAACAATTCTCAAACTGTTATCCATGCACCGCTGATAAGTGCTGTCAACCAACCTCCTTGTGCGATCCTACTTTCAGTAAATCACCGGCGGAGGCCTCAAACTCCAGCGCCTCCGCCTCCTCCTCCTCCTGCATTTCCACTAACAGCCTGAATCAGCAGGAATCCAGAGGAAGACAATCAGACCACCTCAGTGCCCCCTCGCCTAACCTCAGCTTATTTTAATTTAGGAAACATAAATTGAGTTGGCGGGTGCGGGGGACATAAATAGCACGACTGTAATTGCTTACGCCGCAGGCTTCACGGCTGCTTGTAGATCCATTCTGACAGGCTGTAACTCCAAACCCTGCGCTCTCCTGACTTTACCTGGAACACAGGCAGCCGTCTGTAAAACACGCAACACCGTTCAGCTTTGTTTTTGTCTTTTCTGGGTCTAAATATTGAAGGGGTGTGCACCTTAGAGTCGAGGCTCATGAAGCCCAGAGCCAGGCCTGAACATCTGCTGTCGGTAGCAGACTCAGACAGAGTCAAAGGTGTGAAGGAAACGTGGATGGTCGCTCCGCTCTTTGCTGGAATCACCTGAACAGAAATGAGAACCGTTGGTATCAAAATAAAAAAAGTGTTCTGTAAAATGATTGTGGCGGAAACTTAACTATTTGTTGTGGAGTGATGCAAAAGGGATAATCGGAGAGGTTCCCCATGTTAGGCCGGATGTGGACAGAGACGAGTTTCTCCTTTGCACGACAACCTTCCTTTTCTTCTGCATCCCTGCCGTCGTCCTCCTCCTGAAAGCAATAACGTTTATTTTGAGGAACTAAAACGTGCACACAGTTTCCTCTTTGAATGCACCTGTTCTCCGGTGCTGCAGGAAGTTCCGTCAGACCCCAGCATTATCTGAGCATTTCTCTCAAAAGGCCGCCTCGTCTTTTTGCCGACGTCAGCATCTTTGAGAGGAAACGGGTCTCCGAATGCCAGCACCACATCTACCAGTTTGCGGTCGTCCTTCCCGATGTTGTAAGTCTCCCAGTCCAATCGGATGTCTGTCGCACAGAAAACAGCAGCTCCTCTGAAATGTTACGACCAAACAAACTGGTACAGGTGTGGTACTGAGGTACGTTGCCCCTGCCAGAATGTGTGTCCCTGGTTGATTTGTTTTCGAACACTCATATTTTGCCCCCAAAAAGCATAAAAAGAAGATTGATGATGGTTTTTGGGAATTTATTGTCATGTTTGCATTTTTTTTACCCACATGAAACAAATCAACCAGGGACACACATTCTGGCACCACACCGGTGTATTGCCATGGTACGTTCCCCCTGCCAGAATATGTGTCCCTGGTTGGTTTGTTTCATAAAACTCATTTTTTTGTCCTAAAAAGCATTGAAAAGAAGGTGCATAATGATGACAGACTTTATTCGAGAGCTTTTGTGAGTTTACTGCCATGTTTGATTTTTTTTTTTTTACCAAATTTTGCACGTAGAACGAGAGGGGGCAAAGAGCCTGTCAGGCTACTGCTGCCAGAATCTGCGCCCCCTAATCATTTGCAGTAGAAACAAGCATTTAATAATTGTACCTTGTTACATGCTTTCACAATAAAATCACTTTCACAACAAAAAATCGCGTTTGTTATCCTAAATTAGTCAAACAAAGGTTGATTTTTTTCTTTTTAAACACAAGAAGCTGCTGTTTTATTTCGTATATGCAAACATGACAATAAACTCCCAAAAGCCCAACAACAAAGTATATCGTAATCATCCATCTTCTATTTACCTGTTTTGGGGCAAAATATGAGTGTTACAAAACAAATCAACGATCCCTCAGACCTGGGACACACGTTCTTTCAGGGGGAACATACTTTAGCACCACACCTGTTAAAAGACTCACCAAACGAAGAGGGGTTATTGATGCGCAGAGGACGAGAAACTGTGTCACCTCCCGGTATGTGAGTGCCAAAACTAACAACGCAAACACAAAGTTTAAGTACCCAACATGATAAATAACATGTAGAACATGTTGGGTGCAGCAGACCGTATGATTGGCCCCTGGAACTGGTCGTCCGTTCTCGGACCGGTCACCTGGAAGTAGAGCGGGCAGCCTCCGACAGCCATCCGCAGCGGAATGACCTCCGCTTCCAGATCGCCAACCTTCCGCGACAAAGCAAACACCATTTCCATTTATTCCGTGAAGTGATGAATAGTAAAACATAATCCTGGAGAATCTCGAGTGCATTGAAAAAAAAAAAAAAAAAACTCACTTTGCATATGAGGTTGTCGCTGTATTCCCCCCACATGTCGGCGAAGGCGGTCACGGCCACAGTTTGCGTTTCAAATGGTCCCAGCGGCCCGGAGTCTGGAACCACGCGGAACGCTGCGCCTCTCCCGTCGGCGAGAAGCTGATTGACAAACTCTGATGAGAAAAACAAACAAAACAAGTGAAACCACAGATAGTTGCTGCTCATTTGAGCAAACAGGAGAAAGCTCACCTTCCCGCGTTTTAGCTTCTAATTTCTCTGCTTTTATTGTTTGGAGTTTAGTTCTGACTTTTGAGCATCTGTGAATAAAGTGTGTGTTTGTTACAGTAACAACAGTCTGTGACTGACAGCATCTGTCTTACCCTTGTTCTGGTTCTGCGTTTGAAACACTGCAGGTGAAGTGTTCGACCTCCATGACATAAAGAGCTGCGATTGCGGTTTGATTGGTGATCAGCAGCTGCCTGGTGACAGGCCTCTTCAACATCACATCATCTCCAAAGTCGAGCACCAGTGCTGAAGCGCGAGGATCACTCGGCGGGAAGCTGCAAAAAGTATGAAAACACCAGGACTGAGCATTTCATCGCCTGGCGACGGTGCGGCGTGTTTGGTTTTCAAATGCAAAGTTACCCATCACTGGGAAGAGAGTAAGACACACGGAGTTTCTTGGGATTGGAAGCGGCAATCCCGAGAAGGAGAGGCAAATTCATACCCTCCACCTCACAGAGAGCAGCCACCTCCGTCAGCTCCATCTGAGAAAACAAAAACATGGAGGAAAAATGTCAAGTCAGTCAAACAGATTTTCTGGATAAAAAGAAACCAAAATATTGGCTAAATCTTAAATGTTATCCTAATCTACTGACTGTGATGATGAATGATTATGCAGTTTTTATCCAAAAATCAAAATACTTGTTTTATTCTCTGTCTACAAGCTCTCCCGCTATCTTACAGCCCCTCAACCTTAGTGGTGCAGCAAAAATGGCGAGCAATACTGAAGCTATCCTGCTCAGAAGAGGAAAACAAAGACGTACACAATATTTTTAAAAGTATTAACACTCACATGTGAACTAAAGTACCATCCCATTCCTAACCCGTATTGCGGTTCTTCTGGGAACCACGAGGTTCTTCCATTGGTCAGGTCACACGCTGATGTTCCCTGTCATTTTGTTATAGAGCTGACACTTGACTATGGAATATTTAGGAGTGACTGGATTTGTTGCACAGAAGGCATCTTATGACTAAGTGGCCTGTGGCCAGGCCCAGTGATTAGGACACCTGATTCTGATCATTTGGATGGGTTAGCTAGCCAAAACTTTTGGTAACAGAGTATACATGGATCTAGTCGTCTACAAGTGGATGCATCAGAATATAACAGGGAGCTTAATTTTCTTAAGATATGGCTTTTATCATTAGAAAAATGCCAGAAAAACCTGTTAAAAGCACCAAAACTATTTTCATCAGAGTGGGTCCTCAAAGTGGAACTTACATCGGCGTGAGAAGTAAACTCTACCGTCACCTCCAGGCTTGCGTTTGGTTCAAGGACGCCAGAATCAGGAACAAAACTGGCGCTACAAAATGAGGAGTGTTTACCGTGGAGCTGACTCTGCAAGGTAAAAAAACACAGAGATACATGGTTAATTCCCCAAAACAATAGAACCAGATAAGGTGCAGATTAGAGTCTTTCTGCTGGATTTGTTGTCACAACTCAGTGAGTTGTTTGATGCAGAGAAGCATACCATCCAGCTGAACTTTGTCGGCAGCGCCGTCTGGTTGAAAAGCGTCACAGAGGCCGATTTAGGAACTCCGAGGTAAATTTCATTAAAGGTGAGGTTGCACTTTAGGAGACACACTTGAGGAGACTGCACGTCTGCCTGAATCCAAAGGTGGCTGTTAGGAGATACAAATTGTGACAAGAATTTCTTTATTCAGCTGCTACTAGAAGAAAGTTTGTTTTCGCAGTTGGAAACAGTTCTGCGCCTTTGAGTGAAAATTTGACCACCTCCACAAGCATGAAGACTCATTGAAACTGGCACACACGTAGTACCCGGTGAAAGTGAATTTTGGACATAGTGATCGACCTCTCCCCCATAAGACGTTGTCATCGTGGCGAATGAAATTGTGAAAAAAAAAAGAACGGGCCGAAAATTGTTTTTGGAGTAAAAAAAAAAAAAAAAATCAAAGCATACGTTTATCTACAATAAAATAAAAACAATACTTTTGTTTGTGTGATTTTCACAAAACTTCATAAACATGTGGTAGCTTCGGTCTGTACCACAACTCACTAAGTGGTGACCTTTGACCTTGGGAAGAGGCCACCATCTTGAATTTAGTTTAAAAAGCACTTTTACTACCAACTACAATCAAAAACTAGCCCAGGGTTTTTCTTCTGTTCTGTCCTAAATTGGAAAACAATTGGCAAAAAAATTTGCCATTAGAAGTTGCACACGGTGTGCATGTGGCGAGCTCACATAAGTGGCGTACTTGAACATTTTTCAACAGAATATTGTACAAATTTAATATATCAATCCCAGGCTGAAGCTAAAAGAAATACTATAACATAAGATATGAGCTTATTAGGAATGTGGGCGTGGTTAGCAAATAACCTCCGTTGCTAAATCTAAAAGTTTACTTTCGCCAAGATTCATGAAATTCATGTCGATCTGTTCAGTATCCCCAGGCGAAAAAATCATAATATGGTCGCTATGGAGATAAAGCCAAAAGCCGCCATTTTGAAAAAAGTGGTTTTCCATCAATTATCATATACAGCTCATAAAGAAACAGAAGGTGGGGGGGGGTTCAGGGGTGTGACTGCTTAGCAAGTGACATTGGGTCAAAGGTGGGCATCAAGGGCGTAGAGGCTGGCAGCGAGGGGTGACGTGATACATAGGGGCACAGAGTGCGGGAGAGGGCGGGTAACAGCGAGGAAGAGGGCAGTATGCAACTGTGGGCCATACGACGATGCTGGCGGCTTTATTCCTGGATGATTTGACTCACCACCCTTGTCCGTTCTCAACGTGTAGCTCCAGTTCTGCTTTAAACTGCTGACAGAACTGTGGCCTGAAGATCACGTCTACACTGCAGGAAGAAAGCGGTGGCAACATTCCACAGCACGGCTCCACTGAGATCTAGGATTAAATACAGATTACTAACAATAAAAAAAACCTTGATTTTATCTGTCGCTTCATTCGAACTCAAACCTGTGTGACTTGGCCCTCCCGCTGCTCAACCCTCTCCATTAGAGTCCAGAAAGCTTCGAGCTGGGTGGTGTTGGTGAGCTCCACGCTCCTGTGAGTCGGCTCTCCGAGCCTCACAAGCCCAAAGTCCACACTGGGGACAACCAAAGTCACCGTGGGACCCTATTTAAGAAAACATGATTGAGAAAACGAAGCACTATTTGAAAGTGATCATCATTTAGTTTTTACCTTGAAGGAGACTTCCACTGGTAAGGTGACGGGCTGATGGTGGTGCTCTATGTTGCAAATCAAATTTGTCCGCAGCTTCTCGGGTTTCCCTCCAAACAAAATGAGGTCAAAATCAAAGCATTCGTTCTCCTCTGCAGAAAAAATAAATGTAATTTTAATTTAAAAAAAAAGGTTATACAAAAAAAGATTTTTCTAAATGAGTAAATATTAAAACGCAATGCACCTATTCTTCCAGTAGGGGGCTCTACCTCTATTCTGTGACAACTGCTCTTCAGATTCTCCCATTGAAATAAGATGAAGGTTTTACTGTGATTCCACATCTGAAACAGAGTAAAAAGTTAAGTAAATCTCTCCTTTTTTATTTATATCTACTTTAGTGAAAAGGAAATAAAACCTTGAACTGCCTTCGAGTGGTGGTGCAAACAAAAATCTCTCCTGGGATTATAATAGCATAAGGCTCCAGAAGGATCTGGTAGGGCTCTGTTGACCCCTTGACCTCTATCTCCATGGCGATGACACTGCAGAGCTGGGAGTCAGTCTCCACGGGCTGAAAGATGCTGGTTATCATACAGAAACAGGCACAGAAATGATTCATTCTTCCCTCCGGTTTTACTCATATCGACGTTCACAGATAGAGAGAATCCCTGCCTGCTTTCGCTGGGTTCTGACGGGGGATCGGGAACATCTCTCAGGACCAAACGGCAAACACTGTGGTAATCCTTCAGCTGAAAGCACAAGAAAACAGTTGTTTCATTAAAGAAAATAAGACACTTAAATCAGGCTATTTTTCTTCATTTTACCTCATTTGGACAGAATGTTAACAAGAACTCTTGATCCTGACATGGAGGTAGTAGGCCGGTCACAGGGCTGATCTGAAAAGCGTCATCTGTGGCTGCATGGATCTGAGAGGGTTCGGGGATTTCACCTGGAGGCTGGGGACACAGGTTGGGCTGCCTGATTTGCCACTGAAAAGGCAGGTCCAAGTGGCTTCAAAAAAGAGGAAGAGGAAGAAGAACTAGACTTGTGATGAGGATTTCTGGAAAAAATCGCATAATACATTTTTAAAAAGTGTTGTAATTTCTTTATAATTGATGAGTGTTTGAGAGGGTACTGAAGCTAAAAGGCTGTTTAAGGGGCGTCTTAATGATACATTAATCTAATATATCTAAAAAGAAAAGAGAAATTATTGAATTTGACAATATTGTGCTTTTATTTACAATTGTGATGTTATGTTTGGTTTCCGTTTCTTTAAGGTACAAATTTAGGGGTGTGTTACATCATCACGCTAACGTTTAGCTTTTGTTCCGATACCAAAAAGCTAATTTGTTCTCCTCTGTCATCTTATTCTAGAGGTCTGCAACCTGTGGCTCCAGAGCTTTAATTAAAATTGCTAACAACTGAATAAATAATAGATTCATTATTTAAGTTTTGTCATTTCTTTAGATCTTACTGTAACATGTTAAACAACCAAGCAAAAAAAAAGTTTTGTAGAAATTCTGTATAAATGTTCTTTAAATTTTAGTTTTTAATTTATAACTCGTTAAATAAAAGTCTCTAAAAGTTTTTTTTATTTTGGTAAATTACACTAAAGTGGCAAAAGTTCTGAACAAAAGTAGTTTAAAATGATTTAGTCACGTGTTTTGTGCCTCACATCTTAGAGAATGACAACAAAAATCTCAGGTTTTTCTGAGTGTTTTTTTTAATTAATAGATTCCACTAAAATGTTGTTTATTTTTATTTTATTTAGTTTTATTTTTGACAGTAAAAGGAAAAAAGTACACCCAAATCCTAATGATAAAAAATGTCTCGCTTGACTTACATGCATTTTTTAATTGACCTAAAACTGCTGCAGCAGCAGGAGCTTTTATGACACTGGGTGGGTTTTATTTTGAAAGGACAGCACTAGTGTGTGCTGCTGTCAAAGATAAAACAAGTTAAACCTGTTATAGAAACATGAAGACACTGCCGTAATTCAGTTGTTGTAATATTTAAAAGCTACATTTATAAATAAATGTTTAATTGCCAAAAAAAACATAAATGTGCATTTTTAAACGATAAAGTGAAACTTTGTGGCTCTCACTGGATTCTTGTCTGTACAAAATAAAAGCCTCACACATTGTTCCGGATGACGAGCGTTTTATGTAGCACGGAATGAGGGTTGCACGCGCCGAATCGGACGTATTGCTCTGCAGTGACGTCGTGGACTTCCCCGACTTCAGGAAGCTCTTTTTCTGCAGATACAAACTCGAGGGCAACCAGCTGACCTTCACCTGGGGAAACCCAAAACCCACATCATTCCAATTTGAGACGGATTAACAAAACTTTGTGACCTGGTGGTAAATCTTTTGGTGACTTTGGGGCTTCATTTTTACCTTGGATTGAAAAGTCTTTCACCTGGCAGTTGTCGCAGACAAATGTGTAAGTCTGTTGGCTCTTCTGTGCAGCAGTTGGAAAGAAAACCACCTAATAAACAAATAAAACATTATTGGGACAGTCACAATAAAGCTGGGTAGTAGTTTTTAAATACTCACCTCCACTACAGTGGTGTCTCCGGGCTCCAGCTGAAACAGAGAAGGTCCCACCGCAAAGGGGGGCTGCTCCGAAAAGTACGTCCTAGACAGAGACTAAACCAAATATTAAATAACACAACTTGTAGTTTTCAAACACATCATTTTTGTGGATACCACGAGTTTTGGTTTCTAAAAGCAGCAAAGATTTTTTTTACCCTTAGGTTGGAGAAAGGCCACTGGCTTTTGGGGACGATGCAAAATGTCCCGGCACTCCGTCCGACATTTTGGCACAAAAACTCAACGTACTTCAGTCCACCGACCAGACAGTAACCACAGTCCAGAACTCTGGGCACTGCAAAGGATTTTAAGAGTTGGTTGTAAAATTTCAATTATTTCCGATGAAAGTTCTGCTTTTAACATTTTCTTGTGGCGTTTCTTTTAATGATGGAAGACATTTGTGGAGAAAACTAAACTCAAAAATGAATTTCTGTATCAGAATCAGAAGTAGACAGAAAATTCAGTTCAAAATGTATATGTATTTTTTATTTAACTTTTATGTAACCAGATGAACCCCATAGAGATCAGGATCTCTTTTTCAAAGGTTGACCTCTTGGTGCTGCAGCACACGTCTCTTTAATAGAGTTACAGTATAAAACAAATACAAAACAATACAAATTTTTGGATATATACAAAATTTAAAATTTGAGGGTTTTTGTTCTTTTTATTTTGCCAAACAATACAACAAATTAAGAAAGACAAAACAGGGACAAATAAATGTGTATGTATAAAGGAAAAAGAAAAAAAAAAATACAATTAAAAAAAATGTACCAAATCAATGATGCATATTGATAAATAACAATGTACAGTCTATCCTTCCTTTCTTCCCATTTTTCCTGTCCTCCCCTCTTCTCTTAGGGAAGAGTTTAAAGTTTAGGTATAAACAAAGTGATATAGTGATTTAATAGCACACAGAGCCTTGCTAAGAGTGAAGTATTGTTTATGCCACTATGCGTGGATTACCAAGCATTTCTATCTTGACCTGATCGTCTGTTTTCTTGACCCAGCTTCTTCTCTGATTGCCCGGCGCCCGTCCTGACCCTCGCCTGGACCTCGAAAACTCTTTGATGCTTCCATGCTCGTGATTGACCGCTGCCTGTCTGACCCTGATTTAGCTTTGATGACTTTTAGCTGTGCGTGGCTCCTGTCTTCCTAACCTGCTGCTCGTGGAACCAGCTGTCTGCCCGTTTGTGACAGTAAGCTAAACAGAGAGCTCTCAGCAACTCCGAGGTGAAGTTCTAGTGATCTACTGCCGCTCTACAGAAACTATGCTCTAGAACAGGGGTCTGCAACCTGAGGCTCTGGAGCCACTTGTGGCTCTTTTACCTCACCTACATTTTTGAGTGCCATGTATCACAGTAAAAGAATTGGAGGTCAGTGAGCTCGGTCAGAATTAAGGATCATTGGATTATAACATAAGTGTTCTATTTTTGAAAAAAAATAAGCATTTTAAGTCAAAAGGGTCATTCTGATTCCATGTTAGCTAGTTAAATGTACCCATTTCTGGGTGAGATGCATCAAAAACACTTTTTTAAATATATTTTTTTAATTATCACTGCTGACTTTACACTCTCTACTATTACGTTTTCTGCATTGAGATAATCAGGCATGAGACAAAGTGTATTTTATTTTGAAAGGAAGTAGTGTGAATTTCTGTCAAGCTATAAACTACTTCATTTTTAGTAAAAGGGATATATTCTCTTTATGTTTTGGTTTTATGACAAAAAATCAATAATCCTAAAAGTAACAGTTACACAAATCTGTGTCTTATTTTTCTAAAGGGTGAAGTCAGACTTTACGGCTGCTACTGGGTTGTACTTAGTACTTGAAGGTTGCAGACCTCTGTTCTAGAAAATGACCAATTTTTTAAATTCTTTTGACTAAAAATCACAATTAAAAGACCACTTGAACCGCATCAAAAGATGATCAGATTTTAATACTAGTCATACTTACAGGTGAGTATTGGAGGAGGTCGTTCGGCCTGAATCGGCACGAGGAGCACTTCCTCAGCTTGAGTCTCGACCACCAGAAAATCCTTGTAGTCTGAAAGGGAGTCTGGCGTGAAGCGCAGCGAGTACTTGCAGCTCATCCCGGGGGCAATAACTCCCTCTTCACTGGGGAATCTCCCTGTTAAAACACATTTCATCTGATGTAAATGCGGTCTAAATTGTGGTTATTTGCTGCTGGTGCAAACACAAGCACAACCACGTCACTCATGGAAGAGCTGACAACTACAATCTACATTCCAGAAATGCTCTACTACATTTATGTCCTTACTGGCCTTCTTTTTGTTTTTGTGTCACTGTTTTTTTGTTTTCCACACCACACTGAAAGCAGTGATGATGCTCGTGAGAAAGGGCTCACCCAGTCCAATGGAAAAGTAAGGGGAGTTAGGAGGCAAAACTCTGATGGGACGGCTTGACGAAGTGACATTTCTCAGCTCCAAAGTGGTCTGTAACAAGAGAAGGAACGTCACAGCGTCTGTTCATGCGCTACGCTTTATAAAGCCGGGATTGTTTGGAAGAAATGACCAAAACTAACCTCATAGATATGTCCCACTTTGTAGTCTGTAAAACTCAGCACTGATGGCTTTGCAACGAAGACGGATGAGCTGTCACAAGGAAAGAAAAAGAAGGATACGTTTTTTATTTAAAAAAAAGGAACACTGTTTTTGCATTTCGGTGTTTCCTTGTCAGCTTTTTTGTGCAGGGAAAGATGCAGCACTGTTTGGATACAATGAGTCACAGTTCGGATAAAAATATTCATGAAAGGCTATTTTGTGAATCAATGTGGAATCCTTTCACTCATCTCACGACAAAACAGATGCAAACTTGTTTCCACTGAGGTAAGGGGCTCCCCCTTTCATGTCAAGTATATCCCAAACTGATGACCCACCGCATCAGCACAAAATCGATATTTACTAAAGCACTAAAAATGCTCACTGTGGTACCTTTGCTCCTCAGATGTTTTACTCCGATGCTCTGTTTTCCCGCGGCCTCTTGGCTGAATGAGAGACGCGCCGCCCTGCTCGGCTGTCGGTGGAAGGAAGCGGGGATTGCGCAGGAAGTTCTGTCGATCCTTTAGCTTCTGAACTTCTTTGACGCCCTCTGATCGATCCGCCGCGCTCGGCTCAGCCTTCCACTTTGGTCTCGGTTTGGTTTGGGTGATATTCTGGAACATAAAATTCAGATTTTAATATTCTCTTTTAGATTTTAGAGCACGGAGGTACCAAAATCTCAATGTCAGAATTATCATCATTCAGCATCCCTGAGCTGGATAATTATAATTTATGTAAAGTAAATGGTAAGGTAGAGCAGGGATGGGATCATATAAATTCACTTCCTCCCACTCCCTTTCAAGCAGTTGATAATTTGATGCCCGGTTATATTTTTAAACATATCTTTATAAGGATGTAAACCTCTGTTTATTGTTTTGTTTATGCATTATTCTTTCTCTGAATGCTTAAAAATAGGTCATTTCAAATTAAAGAGCATTTCTAAAAAAAAAGAATGTGTGTGTGCAAAATAATGATCATTTAAAGGGATAATTTAAGAAAAAAACAAACAGGTTATGAAAAAGAGATTATAGGAAAAAGTAAAATAATTGTACAGACTCAATTTATATTTTCGTAATTATATTAAAATGTTGTATAAAAATCTAATTATATTTAGCTTGTTTTTCATAAAGTTTTTTGTTTTAGCTGTTCCTATACATTTACATTTAATATATACAATAAACATTTTTTTATTCTAAAATCTGCAATGATGTATCATAAAAACCAGAAAATAAACTAGTACAAAATGAGAAAGATTTCTATTTTAATCAGTTTCATATTTTTGTTACCTTCTTGAGGTAACTTTTTCCCCTTTGGATGTCAGAGGTGGAGTCAAAGGTCAAGCTGTGAGCTAAACCACTCGTTGCTAACTTTGTCAAATCATCACTCTGAGGCTTTTTTAGCATGGAAGTAGTGCAGGAATTGGAGGGCTTAATAGCCAGATTGTATTTATCTGAAAAGAAAAAAATAAATATTGAGTCAGTCTGCTTTTAAAGAGATAATGTCATAAAAAGGATCAAGTACCTTCTGCTCTGGTAGGGGGTTCTTGTGCAGGTATGTAGTCTTGAGGAGAAATTAAATCATTTTCCTTAAGAAGATTTTCATCTACACACCAGGGAAATGCGGACTTGACTGGAAATCACACATAGGAATCAATAAAAAAAAAGAGTGTTCTCATATTTCTAGTAAAAGCCTTTTTTTTATTGATCACACAATAAAAATGGGAAATAGAATAAATAAATGTAACCTATGAAAAGGTCCTGGTACTCTGAAATGTCTCCAAGGTTCTCCGTCATCCTCTCAAAGGCAAACTTCTCTTTAGCTGCAGCCTGAGCTCTGGCCTGGATTAAATGATCCTTCACTTTTTCGGTTTCCTTCATGCACTGGTTGTATTCAAAGAAGGCCTGGGTTTGTGAACACAAACAGTGCGGCACCACGTTATCATTATACATTTAGTCATACAGAGACTGAGTGTCATCATGGCCTGCAAACCTGCTGAAGCTCTTCCGCATGTCTGCAGTGAAAGTCGTCTCTACCGTTCTTTGTTTTGACTATATTTGATAAACGGGTTTCACCCGTTATGTCATTTGAATAAACATCCTGGAAAACACTTCTTAAAACATGGCAATTGGAAATGTCCTGAAATCCAAAAACAGTTAATTTATTTATAAAAATGTTAGCTTGTTTAAAATGGTTTAAACATGACATGTATCGTTGTTGCTTTTACCTGAGTTTTTCCAGAAGCAAGCCTGTGAGCACTGGTGGAAGGATCAACATACATCCTCCCCTTTTATTTTGGTGTAACAACATGAGAAATTGTCATTTCTTGCTATCTTACCAACAAGTTAAGATAAAAAGTTAGTTAAATAAAATGTACATTTAAACCTAAACTCAACTGAAAAAGTCTAAAAAGAGCCTTCAAAAATGAAAAAGTTAGTCGCCTAATTGCTACAGAGAAGATCTACGTCAATAGTTTACGCGGTGTTGCGCTGTGTCCTAGCAACAGGAGCTACTTCCTTTAAAACCGGAAATTCATTTTATTTTGGTAAATCGGTTTAAATTTGTAGATACGAAAAAGTACTTGTAAACAACAGAGATATTTAAATAAATGAATAAATTTAAATGAATTAAGATTAAAATCAATTCAAGACCTTCCTATGTTCTAATTATAATCCAAATTAAAATAAAATATGTGTGATTTGTTATCAAACATAAATTTTAATTCAGATGTTATTTATATAAATTATTATTTTTAACCTAAAACATATAGATATTTACATTCACATAGTTAAGTAAATATAGATTTACATATACCTTAGGTTGATAATATTTATATACAGTTCATTGTCTAAAACATTTTTATATATGGCTTATTAGAGTTTCAACCTACATGATGTTGAAACAAAAATTATGTAAAAAAACTTTATTTATTTATTTATTATTATTGTTGTGTGTTTACTTGTCTAGCAGCACATTTACATCTGGTTTCATTCACATTTTAATTGGAATCACGACTGATTTGGTTTTTTTTTGTTCTTTTAATTACATTTATTACATCTAATACATTTAATTTAATTTTTTTTTTTGTTTTTATTAATTCTAAAATTGCTGTTAAAAAATTCCTCAAATCATAAGCATAACCTTTTACTCAAGACATTCAGTAACAACATTTTACGCCTAAAATAATAAATTAGTGTAATTGAAATTTTTTCTTTTTAATGTATCTAAGCTATACACATTTATTATGAACCCATTTTGAATAGCACCGTGAATTGCGGTCAAGTAGTAAGTCCAGAGCACGCAGCGTGTCCCACAGACTTTGCATGCCGCGCAGGTGAAGTAACATTTTTGCATAGTTTTGTGATCTAGTTAATTTATTTCCTTCTATGTTAATTAATTAATTAAAAACTCGACATTTATGATCCTGAACATTTAAAGTAAATTATGCCATTTTTAGCATCCCACCTTTGTTTTTGTTGTAATCAGTCACAATAAAGTTATTATAAGTTATTAACTTTTTAAAAAAGGACTTTGAGCAGCAACACCTGTAAAACGTAGTCTACATTTTCAAACTTTCTGAATCCATTTCAGGGTCAGAGACACACAATAAAAGGTTTTGAGTCACTGTGGATCTATTTAGCATGATTTGGAAGTGTTGGAGGAAGCCGGTGTGCCCTGGGAAAACCCAAGACAAACAAACATCACATGGAGGGGACCCAGCCGAAATTAGTTCATCATGATGTGCTAACTACTACAACAGTTTTATAAGCACTTTATTTGAAAATTTGAAAAAGTTTAATTTGAAGCTGCAGCTTTGGTCATTTTGAAAACAGTTTCCTAGAAAAAAAAAGTAGCTGTTTTTTTTTTTTCTATTAAAACAACTTTCTAGAAATAAAAGACCAGAAGTTCCCAGTATTATGATCTATGCAAAATGATTTTCAAAGCATGTGGTCTAAAAGTTGCTCTTAACACAAATGAACAGGAAAAAAAAGATGCAGGAAATTCAAAGTTTGTGTTGTTTTGCTCGTGTGATGCTTAAGTAAAGAAGTTCACAAAATAGATATTAATAACTCAAAAGAACAAGACAGGAACTGTCAAAACGTCCACAAATGTCATAACGTAGACACTGTGTTTTCATCAGAGGCTTTATATAGAAAAAAATAGCAAGAGTATTAAATAAATCCACAATACTTTATTTAAAAAAAACTGATTCTGTTAAATTATTGTTTTGAAATAGTCCATCCTTTTTAAAATTAATGCCGCAAATTCCACAGTTAGTGTTTGTGCACAACCACAGATATGTGTTGACAGTCTGGATCAGACTGCAGCCACACCCAAAAGAAAAATGCCCTTTTCTGTGTCACTACCAAAAATCAGGAAACAACATCCCTGTGAGTTTACCAAAACAGAAGCACAAAGCCAAAACTGATTTCAACTTTTTCCAAGGATAAGACAATCTACCCCTGTGTTGGTAAAAATTCTTTAAAGAGGTGTAGCCTCCATTTGCAGAAGTTGACAAACCAGATTTCAGTGGGCGTGGACTCCCAGTGTATATAAGCCACGATCAGGGCTGGCATTGTGCGAGCTGCATCAGTTGCAGAGTTTCATTACATGTGCCTGAAGTTTTAAAGCTAGAATAATCTGTTCTCCAGTGCTCACAGGAGTTGGAAAAGAGACTTTGCGTCAGAATTTGAAGGATTAGAGTTTTCATCTCGACTTAGATCAGAATGGAATTAAACGGTTCATATCAGAAACAAGGTGAGTGATTGGCACAGATTTACAGGCTCGCTGCTTTGACAGAAACGTGGCTCTGCTGTGGAGGTTTGTTCCGTTTGCTGATGTGTATCGAGCTGTTGCAATAACTAAACAGGAAATTCTGCAGTTTTCTTCCATCTGGAACGTCTTAAGGGATTCTAGAGAACAGCAAGGCAGGTTTAGTCTGAGTCAAAACAAGTTTGAATGAGGTAAACGTGTAAAAGAGCAGAGAGGGCCAAACTGTACTAAACTATAACTAAATGTAAAAAATAATAAAGAAAGTGCATCTTATGGGAGGGAGCAGTAAAATATAAGTAATATTTTAACATATTTCCCCAAATAAATTCAGAAAATGTCTTGATGTAGTAAAATAAGTAACCCTTTAATGGCATAACTTTAAACTTAATAACCATTTCTTGCATTTATAATTTGTTGTTATTTTCCTTGTTTTAAATCTGGTGTAAATGAATAAAAAGTCGGTCATTCTACTAAAAAAAAAAAGATATATCATAACAATAGAAGCATTTCTGAAGGATATTTGGGTTAAAACTTTAAATGTAGTTTATTTCATTTGTCAATAGTCTTGTCAGTTTGATGCATTGAAGGAAACGATGTTGCTTTTTTCTGCACGTGTAGATCAAATCATGACGCTGTCAAATATTGTGGTGGTTATCTTGTCACTTCTTAACCAGACGATGCTGGTTTATTACTATTTTGTAACACAACTTTGTTCTTAAGCATGTGAGAAATTATGAATTACATAAAAAAATATAAAATTATTTTGAAAAATAAATAGGCATGTTTGAATGAAAGAAAAGTGCAAACATTATAGAAAATACAACAGAAGAATTCCAGCTCATTTTATACTGAAATTCCTAACCTAACTCGAGAAATGCTAAAAACCTGCCTGAGGGGAGTGAGAGGAAGTTTGTAGAAGACTTTAGATTCATGGTAATTAACTTTTAGATTTTTGGTATTTGATTTTTGACACACACCGTCCAAAATTTACTGGTAACTTCACTTCCTGATGTGTCAAAATAAAAGCTGGTTTATGCTCAAACTGTTTATGCTTAAACATTTCTTTTAAATTCCTCTAACTTGTTAACCCTTTCTTATTGATATTCCAAACATTTTACGTGATCCTTTGTCTCTTTTAGAGAACAGTAGTTGATCCGGTAAGAGGTTTTCCCTTAACTTTATTGACAATCAGCCGATTTACAATACACGAAATGAATAAGTTTGATTTACGTTAAATTATTTACATGGGTTGTAGATTTGATTATCTTGAAATGATCTTAAGAAAAAAAGCAATTGAATCTGAATAAACCTGCAACTTAAATCTTATTCTAAATTCTGACTGATAACTTGTACATTTCTGGATTTTAACGACCAACACAAATAAGCAAGTTAAAAAATGATTTAAATGTAATTTTTTTTTAAAAAATTAGTTCCAAATAAGAAAATGGTTGCAATTCTGTTTAATTTATTTATAAAGCACCTTTCATCACCATCAAAGGAGGCCCATATCGCTGATAAATTCTAATACTAATATTATAAAATAATAATAATAATAATAATAATAATAATAATAATAATAATAATAATAATAATAATAATAATAATAATAATTACATCAAAATTAAAAACACAAGTGGAGTAACAGTTTGTCTGTAAAACTCTTAAAAATAATAATAAAGGTTACAAACAGCATGCAAAGCTTTGCGTTAAAGAGCTGGCTGATAAAAAACAAATTTGCTTAGGTTGCTTTGATTTATTAAGCCACCACACAATGGCACTATTTCATGGTTTATGACATTTATAAAGTTGATTTTTTTTTTATTTATTTTTGCGACAAACGCGAAAGCTTAAATATAAAAGAGAAAACAAAGTTTTGTTTCATAAGTATTTGGATTTTCTTTAGTGTTGTTCGGTGTTAAGCCACAGGGAGGCGCTGTTTTCAGGGGTCTACCTGTGCAAACCCTCCATTAAGATCAAGTTACAGGTTGTTAAACTAAAAGTAAAGAGACCCATCCTCCTCCCCGCTGCCCCAGGTCTTTTCACCAATACCTGGAATATTTCTGTTGGAACGGAGAGCTATAGGCTTCACTTGTTTGGACACGCCCCGCATGGGGAAAACTGCCCGTCTTCCCAACAACAACGAAAAAAAAAACAAGAAAGAAAAGAAACTCAGATCACGGCGAGTTGATTACAAGAAAACCCGGGCAAATGTCTTGTTTTAAATGGTCTCCAAAGAGGACGGCGTCCGAGGAGATCGTTTACCAGGAGAACATGAAGAGGGTGGCGCAGGAGAGCGGAAAGCGTCTCGGTGAGTCCGGGGGGCTTTATCTTTAACTGGTGGGATAGGGGCGCGCGCTCGGTGCGTAAATTTGCCAACATAAGCAGAGAGTCGCGCACGCACGATGACTGTGATCTAAAAACCGATTTATGCTACTAAAACCTTATAGACACATTTCCCTTTAAATGGAAGAAGTGCTGTTTTCGGTGATTATCCATTTGGATTGTGCGCATTTGCAACGTCTGCATGTGGGGGGCGACATTCAACATATGACCGCTTAAGAAAATATATGTTATACTATACTTTCCAGGAAGTATCAGCCACCCAGATGTTGGAACTCAGATGTTCTGGAGTCAATGGGTTTACAAAAGGACGCATCTGTCATGCGTAAAAACGCTCGTGAACAATGAAATCCAGCGCGCGACTATAAGGTGCCAGCTGTGCCACGAGTCCAGCTGGAGCGAAAACACATTTCCAATCAGCTGTATGTGACTTCATAGCAACCCTCATGTAACCAGCGTGGAGGAAGTGGGTACTGAGGCGCAGAGTGCGCTGAGGTCACTAACTTAATGGACCTTCAGACGAGCTCCAGAACTGAGTGGAATGCTTCATGGAGAGGGTTTCTATGCACAGCATTCAAGCCAAATGTAGATAATGGATGCAGTGGTGTAAAAAGTGTCACTATCACACCTACATCTGGAAATGATGAATAATGATAAATGATAAATTAATACATTTATCCCTTGGGATATGAATAAAGTTCAATTCAAATCTGATGATTTAACTTAAGGGATGAAACAGTTAACCGATTTTTATTCATTCGATTCAACCAGATCGATCTGTCTGAGTTAAGTGTTTAATCGAACTGCAACATTAGAAAATTGTTTTTAAATTAGATCAATCGATAATTGATCTTAGAAAATACCACTGAGATTGAGGCCTGAGATAGTTTACGAGAAACGATTGTAGTTCTGAGAATCGGATCATTCCAAATGAAGCAATATAGAGTAAGAATCGAATCTTCAAACACAAAATATGATATGAATCGTTAAAATAAATTGTTATATTTTTATCTGACTGATGGTCTACTCAAGTGCAGCAGATGCGGAGTTGGGCTTGTTGTGGAAAGAACTTTGAATTCGTTGGCCCACTTAACAACACTCCATGTTCCCAAATTCATGAGAACCGTTTGGTTGCTTCCAGTTTCAATATGAATCTCAAGATAAGCAAGTTTGGTGACGGGGAACTGAGCTGGTTTCCAAACACATTGATTTTTATCTTTGTAGAACACATTTAAAAAAAAAAAAGTTAAATGAAAACTACAAGCCAAAACTCCCCATCGATTTAAGGACATCATATGAAGGCCGATGAGCAAATTCTATAATATAGTGTATGTAAAATGAAAACTACAATCTAAAGGTAAAAAAAAATCTGATTGCATATATTAACATGTCAGATTGATTCATTCACACAAGTGAGAAACAAAACTTCACATCTAAATAAATCAACTAAATAAATAAAAAATGTCATACAACTTCTATCTGTTTTACATTTTAATTTAGTGAAGAGGACTGCACAGATTCTAACTTGTCTTACCTGTAAGCATCTTATTTTTACATTTAATTTATCGTATTTACACTATGGTAAAGTAAACTTCTTAAAAATAAAGAAAAATACAGAAGAAAGCTGTTTTACTCCAAAAAAGTTTTTTTCAAACCTGAAAAATCCCAGAATGAGGCCAAAAAACAAGCCAAAGCTCAGTTTTCATTTTCTCTGGAATGATTGATAAAAATCAGCATGATTGGCCAATCTCCTGAAAGAACAACAACAAAAAAAAACTATCAAGAAACTGTGTCAAAACATTCAAGTTCTACAGAATTTGGGCAGATTTCTCCACAGTGTTGTAATTTTCCAAAATACTGTTTTCGAGGGTTTCATTAACTCCAATTTATGTAAAAATTAATACTTGAAATCAATGAAAACGTGGGGCCTGGATCTATTTTCTATGAAAATATATATTTTTGAATGGAATTATGGAAAGGAAAACACTTTTCATTGAGGTTCTAATTTTTTTAGAAAGGGTCTTTACACATTTATGTGTATTTCCTATTAATTTAGTGCATTAGTTCTATCATGCAAACTAAACATCTTCTGTAGTTCAGATTTATTTAGCGTTTTAATCAGATTTGTACTGTCTAACACATTATGTGTGTATTATCTTATGTTGTAAATCCAGAAATCAGATTTATTTCAAATATAACTTGTGAGGAAAAAAATGCTTTATCAGATCATAAAATAAAGAGTGTAGGTCCTTAAAGCAGAAACTGTTCTTGTCTTTTCTGTATGGAATCCTGTCTCATCTCAAAGGAATTCCAAATTTACAACAAAAACTGATATTTCAGCCCACCTTTGGTGCCACACACGGAAAATCTCTTACTCAGCTTGAACTACAAGGTCTAAAAGGCCAAGCTGACATGCAGTGTTGGTGGTTAAAGCTCTTCTGGACGGCATTTCCTTTCTACAGAAATACAAACGAATCTTGAGGGACGTCTGTGGTTCAATCTTTGGAAAAAATGTTTGCAATGTGCCTCCTGCCTACGATCTTTGAAGTCTTACAATAGTTGCAGTCATGATGTTCTCCTCAGATGCCCTCACCCGGATGCTTGATATTAAAAATATGTAAAAGCCGTCTTACTAAGCAGGGTGTGGGGAAAAAATAGAATTGGGGATATATCGCAATATGTAATTTGATGATATTTGTTGATTTAAGATGGCAATATCATACCAGAAATACAAGCGTCTCTCACTTTTTTTTCTTATGCTGAAAAATATTAATTGTAGAAATGTTGATTGTTCCATTTAAAACCAATATTTCTTAATTTACTAAAAAAAAAAAAACATACATTTGCTTGGATAAAAGCAACATGTTTATGAGATACAGTTGCAGTGTTTAATGTTGTGATCATTAGATGAAATAAATGCTACCATTTTATTACAATGAATTAGTATTTAGGTAGAGTTGTAATAAGTCATACTCTTTAAAAAATAGGAAAAAATTGTTTAAGGAGATCTAGATCTAGCCGGCCCTCCATTTTATTTTATTGTTATTAATGTCCTGATATTATCTTGCACTCATTTCTAACTTATATAACTTTGACAAAGTATATTTTAATGGAGAGTAAAATATTTAAAGTTATTTATGTTTAAGTTGATTTATTCTGGAATAATATTCCTGCCTGTTTATTATTCATAATTATGTTAAAAAGTTATGGCTTTAAAGTTGTAAAATATGGACATTCTGCTAGCTTTTTTGGCTATGTTTGCATTTTCTAAGATTTTTTAAGGCTATTTTAGAGTTTAGCTAATATTTCTGCTACATCCTAGCTGTTTTGGCTAATTTAGGCTTTAAAAAATTTTTTTTAGGCTGTTATATAGTTTAGCTAATTCTTCAGGTGTATGCTAGTTGTTTTGCTATTAAAGGCTGTTTTTTTTCTTTTTCTTTTTGCAGCTGTTCTGGACTTAGGCTAATATTTACACGCTAGACGTTTTGGCAAATTTAGGCTATCTGAAGTTTAGCTATTTCTTCAGCTACATGATAAATGTTTTGGCTAACCTTATTTTTTTATTTTTATGTTGTTTTTCAGGCTAATTTGGAATTTAGCTAATATCTTATCTAGCTATCAGCTTCAGTGTTTTTAGCCATCAATTTCAGCATCTTCAGCTATCATAGTTAGCAGCCAATTTCAGTTCACAGATTTCACACTAGCATTATCACAGGTAATACAATGTATGTAGTTCATAATTATGTTAAAAAGTTACGGTTTTAACGTTTTAAATATTTAGTTTAAGTGTGTTCAATAAATATTTATCCTGTTTGTAAGGTGTGTTTTGGACCCTTGTCCTAGTATGTTTCGACTTGAGTCGGTTAACTTTAGCAAATGTCCTTTGTGTCTCTCCAGGTTTGGATGGAGACCCAGATTTACAGTTTCTGCTGGTGGGCGGAGAGCTGATCAAGGTCCGATCGGACTCCTGGAAGAAGAACCGCTTCTACAAGCTGCAGGAAGACTGCCGGACCTTGTGGCACGAGTCTAAAAAAGTGCACAAAAAAAAGCAGACCTGTGAGTGTCACACCCCTGTGTTTAGGTTTGCATCCACTCAAACTGGTAGAGAAGGACCCAAATGCAGGAGACCAGGTTTAGTGACGGGAACTTATAAGATTTAATAAATTAAAAACATGACAAAAACAATGGAAGCAGCAAAAAATGTAGCAAAACAGAGCAGATGACCTGACAATGAGGAACTGAAAACCAGACACTTAAGTATACACTGAGGTTGATTAACTAAATAAAGACAGTTGTGGATGATTTAATCTGAATATGGTGAGATTGACAGAGAATAGAACTTGACAAAACCTTAGCACAGAGTCGTGACACAAACGGGAGAAACGGAGAAAATGTTTGGGGAAAGGTGGTAGGTTGAAAGGGGTCCACTGTGGGGGGCTGAGGTCAGGCATGGAAACTCTCCATTTTTGAGATGATTCTCTTTAGATTTGATGCTTGAGCTCCAAACACAAACAAGCTGTTTGTGTTTGCCTGAAGAATGGCTCAGATTCTGTGGAATTTTGCTTGCGACAGCATGTGGCAATGTCCAGTCATGCTGTGGTTAAGGGAGGGGAGGGAAGTATATCCCTGTTTGTTACCAGAGTTCCTTTTTATGTTATATTATGACTAAAAGTTAGTTTTGATCTATTTTTTTTTAGCTGATTCTTTTCTTGCGGTTGTACTTTACCCTCCATGAGATTATTTTAAATCTACCTACAAGGATTACAAATTTCAGTTCATTTCGTCACTCTTTCTTGTTTTGGCATGTCTGGTTTTGGCGCGTCAGACCGCAAACAACACGTTTGTTTCTGAAAACGGATTTCCAGAGTGTCGCAGAAGCTGCTCTAAATAACCTGATGGGTGCTTTCAAGGAATTCTGTTTATCCCGCAATCATCTGACGAAGAGGCGTGTTTCCCCACGCCGCACCCTCCAAGGTTTTGTTGTCTGACATGAAGCCCGACCCTATTTCTATGAATCAAGTGCTGCTTTTCTTTTCTTTAGCCTCCCAGGATATAAAAGAAGGCCAGAAAGAATGGCGTTATGCTCCAGAGTTGTTTTTGCAGGGGGGCTTCTATTCAAAGTGAAAACGTCATGCGCTGTAGTGGATGCCCTTCTGTACATTAAGCTGCCTAACAAAAGAGCTGGCCCCCAATGCTAGTGCTCAAAAGGACTGCGTGTGCAGAGGCTTTCGACTGTTTTTTGTGAGGGCGATTACATATTTTTGACCCATCAGCAGCGGCTTCAGAGAGTTGCAGCAAACTGTTGGGAAGTGTGGGGAAGAACATGACTCAGGAATGTGTTGTTGGCGAAGATGAAAACAGTTTGAGGCGTTAGAGATCAAGCCTCAGCCCTCAGAAAGCTCTTAAACCTCAGAATGTTTTGGAAAAATTGCACAATCTGATCTGTGATAAACAGCTTCCTGTGTAATTTGACCTCTGAACAATTAGAGGAAGATCACCAGTGACTTTAGAATCCGGCTAAACCATTTTTTAAATGAATTCTGGGGGTCATTTATCGATGATGAATTCATTTTAAATACACTTTTCCTGTAGTTTATCTCTTGTCTCTTTAAACAAAAAATGTAATGAATCCTTAAACCATGGATAGATAAGTCTAGAGGACCACATACCTGCATGTTTTTAAACATGACCTCCTTTGGCTCGTTTTAATTGGCTGTACACACCTGAACAAGGTAATCAGTCATGAGTGGGGCTTGGATGTCTGGAAATCATGCACACAGCGGCCCTTAAGGCCTGGAGTTGCCTATCCCTCCTTTGAACTATGATAACTATTTCCTTTGTGAGTTTTCGTGATTGTTGATTTTTTTTTTTTTTTTTTTTAACTTTTCTCTGTGTGACGAACTCTTATGTCCACTAATAAGTAGCTACCTAAACATGAAAGGTGGCAGTTATTCTTATTTAATAAAAGCCAAGGATGACTATAACAAAAAAAGTTAATAAGAAATGCTGATAGATTGATTTAAAAAAAGTTTTTTTAAAGGGTTTTAAAAACCTTAAACCAAATGCCCAACTTATTAATATGCATTTTATTTTGCTAAATTTTGCAACACATTGGTATTCAAATAGACAGAACTTTATTTTAATTATCACTTGTAGAATCAAATTTAAAAAGAGCTCTACAGTGGAGAAAAAAGACTAGAAAAAATAAATTAAAAAGTGCATTAAAACAAGGATATTGAATTTATAGGTGTTAAAATTGTTAATACCAGAATAAGCTGAGATCAAAATTACCACACATTTATAAAAATACTATTCATAGTATTTAATACATTTTTCTTACGCTTATTCATTGTAGAGATGATTTCTCCAATAAAATCAAGATTTTTTTTTCATTAAGACAGAGTGTGAAACACAAAACCAGTTGGACTACTTGAGCAGAACTTTAAATACATTTGAAAGTAAAACCTCAACCGAAGGCCTCCAAACTATGTGTGGCGTCTTTTGCCGGAAAACTCAGAGCAAAAGCCGCCCTCCCGCCGTTCCCACATAAACAACAGTCTTCCTGCTGATAAGATGTCGAAAGAGTTACTCTTGTAAAAGCTGTGATAAACGTTACCACAGTAACATGTTTAAGGGAAGATTGTGTCTCCAGGGAAACTTTGAAATTAGAAAATAGATTACTAAAATTGAAGAATTGTTAAAAATATAGTTTGATTCTCTTGAAAGCTATTTTTTTGTCTCCAAACAGACTCCATTGATGACATCGACTCAATACGTAAAGGCCGTCAGTCGGAAGGACTCAAAAAGTACACGGATCCCAGCGTTGAGGACAAATGCTTCTCCATCATCTTCAAGGGCAGCAAGAAGAACCTGGACTTGATGGCTTCTTCTGCTGAGGAGGCCAACCGATGGATCAACAGTCTGGAGAAGATCATCAGCATCATGCACAACCTGGACTACCAACAGAAGAGCGAACAGTATCCTTGTTTAAAGCAAAGTTTTATTTTGTGTTCTGCTGTAAAAAAAAAAAAAAACAAACAAATCCTTACATCCAACTGTCAGCTGGATTATCAGCTGCATGAGAAAAGTGGACAAGAACCACGACAACAAGATGAGCCTGAAGGAAGTGAAGGACTTCATGAGACAAATCAATGTTGAGGTGGACGACTACTACGCAGCAGAACTTTTTAAAGTGAGTTTTTCCTCAAACGGTTCGTTAGTGAAGACGTGCTTGAATTAAAAATGCGTTTGTGCTGCACAGAAATGTGACACGTCGAATTCGGGGACCCTGGAAGGCTCAGAGATCAAACAGTTCTACAATTTGCTGACAGAACGGGAAGAAATAAATGTGATTTATGAGAAATTTGCTCAAACGGAGGGTCACATGAGCTCCAGAGACCTACTGAACTTCCTGCTGAATGAGCAGCGGGAGCAGGTGACCATGGAGCACGCTCAGAAGCTGATTGAGAAATACGAGGTGGACGCAGCAGGTAGGATTAACAAAGACGAGAAGGAATTGTCCCAGGAGGCGTTTGACTCCTGCTTAGCGTTTTGCTCCTCTTTGTCTTAACAGCAAAACAGAAGAAGCGCATGAGCAAAGATGGCTTCTTGATGTACCTCCAGCAGGATGAGGCGTCCATCTTCAACCCAGCACACAAAAACGTCTACCAGGACATGAGCCAACCCCTCAACCACTACTTCATCTCGTCGTCTCACAACACCTACCTGATGGAAGACCAGCTGAAGGGGCCCAGCAGCACAGAGGCCTACATAAAGTAAGATTATGGGATGTTTTAAATTAAAAGTGAGAAAGTGATATTTATCATAGGAAAAAGCAGGATTTGGATTTTTTTTCTCTTATGAACCCACATTAAAATAACATTTTTTGACCTAGAATTTCATTTATTACAGTATTTTAGCAATTATTTATGACTTTTCTGATTCTATTTTAACTAATTAGATATGAGAAACATTTGGTTATGTAAATAGTCACTAATCAATCTGTGCTAAAAATAATGACTTATTTATCCTCAATTATTAAAATATAAATGCCAAAAATGTTAGAATCCTTGCTTTGGGACATTTCAGCAGTGCTATATTGAGTCGGAGAGTGTTTCATGGTCTACAACTGAACCGTTTGATGCAGTATTGATCCGACTTCTGGGAAAAGTGAATTGTTGCTTCTCTGCTGAAAACCATTAGATGTATTGTGCAAATTTAAAACAATATATATATTATTTATTGTTTTATTACATTACACCAGACTTTGTAAAACCCAACTGAAATGCTGTTCAACTTTCGGCACATCCCGTCACTGATTCGCATAGATGGTTTGGCAGAGATTTTTACCTTCCTGACACAAGCCTGTATTTTATTTAGCTAGGGACCAGTAAGGGGAGACTCAGATTTGGGCCTCTTGTGGCTAAATAGTTAGTGTCACAAACGGGCAGACGATTGGTTCCACGTGCAGCAGGTTTATCACCTCAGACAGGATGACAGGTGTCCAAACACGAACTAAAAGTCCATAAAGCTAAATCAGGGGTCAGGCAGGCATGGGTCAAACACGAATATGGGAGCATCAGAGAGCAGACGTTGGGTAGAACGGGACAGGCGTAGATCAAGGCAGGCAAATTGGGTCAGAGGTAACGCAGGGTCGTGTAAATAGAAGAAATAGTCCAGAAGGAAACGCTCGGTAATGCAGGAAGAGTGGCACAAACAATACTCTGCACTGAGTGAGGCTCTGGGATTGCTGGGAGATGTAGTACTCTGGTGATGGCGTCCGCCGGTGACCAGAGGAAGAGACAGAGCTCTGACTCCTGACAGCGTGAAGGGCCTTACCTAACGGAAAAACCCAACTGATATGTTTTACTTTGTTGTTATTTGCATATTGGCAAATTAAGAGAGGATTATTTTGAAATTTTGAGTTTTATTTTTATTAATGTAATAATAATAAATGAGTCAACTGAAACCAAACCCAAAAATCAAGATTAAAATTAAATTGTTGCATCCCTACTATCTACCCTCCAATCTCCACCTTTCTTATCTAACCTTAACACAACAAAAGCCTAAGATAAATCAAATGCTCCTTTGACCTGGAGTCCAACTTACTTCTCAGATATTGGGTGACAAGAACATCAGCCTTTTCTTTAGACACTTTTGGAGTTTCATGGTTATTGGGATTTACGCCAGTGAATCACAAACTCTAATTTCCTTGTCATTTTTCAGTGTTTTTGTCACAGCACTAATTTACTAGTTTTCCTACATTTTGCTAGGACTTCAATGTTTTATTTTGTTATTGATAAAAAAAAAAAAAAATGTGAAAACATTTTTCCTTCTGACAGAGCACTTATGAAGAGCTGCCGCTGTGTGGAGCTCGACTGTTGGGATGGACCCGACGGGGAGCCGGTTATCTATCACGGCCACACGCTCACCTCCAAAGTGCTCTTCAAAGACGTCATCAGAGCCATTAATGATTTTGCCTTCAAAGTGCGTAAAAGCATATTAATAATAATTAAAAGAGAAGGTTAATAAACTCAAAATGTAATCATTTTTGGCTAACACATGAACTCTTTGCTTGTCTTCCCAGAAATCCCAGTATCCTGTGGTGTTATCCTTGGAGAACCACTGCACGCTGGAGCAACAGAAGGTCATGACCCGTCACTTGACTTCCATCCTGGGGGACGCTCTGCTCACGAAGCCTCTGAGCGACACCATGCCCACCAAATTCCCCTCACCTAAGGTGTGTTGTCGTTTCTGCAATTTGACTGAAGCATAAAAAGACTTAATTTACTCCTCTGAGCTTTATTGTGAAAATCCTCCAACATCATCAAGTTATTGAAGTGCTCTGCCAGATGATTTAATTACTTGTTCACATGACAGGAAAATTATAAAACACATTCAGCACTAGCAATAAAGTGATTTTCTTTTTTTTTTGTTTAAATTTAGATTTTTTCATAAGCAAAGAGTTATTTTTGGAAGCAATGCTAGAATTTCTGGCCACCTCCTACGTGAGTTTTTTGCCCCAACACGTTTGACGTTTTAAACAGTCACACATACCCTCCTTGTCTTGAAATTCCTTTAAAATCATTGACCTAGTTTTTAAAGTTTTACACCAGGTTTTATTGTAATTCCCTCAAAGTAATAAAGCAGAAACTGCATGATGTGCCTTCTTAAAACTGGGTGGAGAGGTGGAGCAGATCAGCTCCCTTTAGCATGTGAGGCAGGGCAACCACAGACGCTGCACAAATAAGGAAAAAAGAGAAGTGTAAATAAATTTGACTTAAATGAAGTCCTTCATATAGGCAGCCTGGGAAATGTTTGCAAAAACATACGACTCCTCGTCACTCCTCACACCACCCTTGGCTGACTTCACTCAAGTTTCTCTTAAAGCTGCAGTAACTCAAAAAACTTTCAGAAACAGGCTTCAGGCTTTGGAAAACAATGTGCTAACTTTCCTGTTTTGTCTAACTTTTTTTAATTCTAACAAAATTGGTACAATTAAAAAGATTAAATCCTCTCATTCTTCAAAAATTAAGCTGCTATTGAGAAACTGATGTTCATTAGTTCAGTTTTAGACTTTATTCTGTTAAAGACCCACTCTGATAATCATTTATGCTGTTTTAATAGAGTCTTTTAACCATACTTATGCTGTAACTTAAAAATAAAAAAGTAAACACTGCAAAAAGATAAAACCTTAAAAAATATAAATATAAGTCATAAGAAAGTAGTAAATTAATACATTTTTACTTAACAAGAGAAATTATAATAAATCTAGAAAGTTCCACACAACCTGATAGAATTACTGCAAATTTGATGTAATAGAGGCCAATAACAGGCATATTTTTGCAAATTGTTGGTTTGTACTTGTTGCATGTGATGTACCTAGTTGTAGTTCATTTTGATGATGGTGACAAAAAAATACTGTAATATGTGAAAATGACTCTAATTTTTTGTGTCCAAATCAAGAACAATGAAATCCAGTCTTATTTTATTAACAAATTAAAGCAAAATCAATACTTTTTGAGTCTTAAATCAAGTTTTTCTGTTAGCAAGATTAAAAAGAAAATAGTATTGACTAATTTTAATAAAATTTTCCTTTTTTCTACATCCTAGCTTTTAATGATACAAAAAAACTCTTGATTTCAAGAAATACTTATAGAGAAAAGAGAAGTTAACAACTTAAAATATCTTGAATGTCTAACAAAACTAAAGTTTTTAATCAAAAGCATGAATAGTTCATTAGAAATTCATTTCTGTTGTGTTGGGGAGCAACCGTGCCCCGTCTCCTCCCCATCGCAGAGAGCTCTCTGTTTCCATTCTCTCCTGCTAGCTTACAACTTCTCAAATCCTCAACCTAACATTAGCAGTGCAACAAAAATGGCAAGAAATATCAGAACTATCCAGACGCACAGTTTAGAGCCAGATTCCAGCTCAGACGCGGATAATGAAGATGTACATTGATCTATTGAAGCGGAGCAGGGAGCTTGAAGTCTCATTTTCTAACTCAGTTTTTTCATCTGCTCCTGATTCACAACGATTTGAATAAATAATGCGTCCTACATCATCAGAAAAATGCCACAACATGTTAAAAACACCATCCTCTTTAGAGTGTTTCTCTAATTATTATCATAAATATTCATTTAAAGATGTTATTATTCACCTTCAGTTTTGCTTCTCTAAAAAAAGCTTAATTTTTCAAATGAAATCTTGCACATTGGAGTCCATCAAAAGCTCCTACGACCTATAATACTTTGTTTTCTATTACAAAATGCTAAATGATGCATTTATTGTTGTACTTTTTTAATATGTCACAATAATGTTTTCTTCCATGCAGGAACTCAAGGGGAAGTTTATTGTTAAGGGAAAACGACTGAACAAACTGGATGCCTTCTACTCCAAAAACAACACCGTAGTGGAGGAGTCCGTGTCCGAGGAGGACGAAGCCGCCGAATGCAAGGAGAACGGTCAGAAGGCAAAACCAAAGGTGTGGTGACATTTTTGTAACCATGTCATTTTTGGTCATGATTTATTTTCTGACTTTGCCCGACTTCTCGTTTAAGAAATCGAACATCAAACTGGCCAAAGAGCTCTCCGACATCGTCGTGTACTGCAAGAGCGTTCACTTTAACAGCTTCGACGACGCCAGAGACAAACAGGCTTTCTACGAAATGTCCTCATTCGAAGAGAGTAAAGCCATGTACCTGGCTGAGAGCTCATGTAAGCTCTGCACCTCTGCTGCTGAAAGTTACATAAAAAAAAAAAAGCAGATAGAGAGATGTTCTGATGTTTCTCCCCACAGCCTCAGCCTTCATCCACCACAACATGGACAAACTCAGTAGGATCTATCCTGCCGGCTCCAGGGTGAACTCCTCCAACTACAACCCGGTTCCCTTATGGAATGTGGGTTGCCAGATCGGTACGCCCTCCCACAATCGAATTATGTAAATCATTGGAGGAAAGTATGGAGAAGCTCACACTTCTGTCTGTTTCCAGTGGCGCTGAACTTCCAGACTCCTTCCAAGGAGATGCACCTAAACCAGGGCAGGTTCCTGCCCAACGGATTTTGCGGCTACATCTTGAAACCCGAATTCCTGAGGAGCCCGTCGTCTCAGTTCGATCCCAACGACAAGAACACCTTCCAAAATAAAAAGACCTTTCATGTCATGGTGAGAAAAAAAATATGCCCCACAATGCTTTTACTTTGAAGAATGTCAGTTTGAGTGAATAAATAATCCCAACAAATAAAAAAATCTACAGATGGACCAGAGCAAATTTTATAGTTGTACAAAAAAAAAATCTCAGGGATTGTATTTTTGACCGAAATTTAAATAGATTTTAAACACATTAATTCGATTTTCTTTTACTGAATTTTTCTGTTGCACTAAAAAAACCAAACAATCCTTTCAAAATAAGATGTTTGTGTATGGAGATATCGTATCATCCTATTTATGTGTGCATAATTCTTGACTTGTAACAGATACGCTACGTAATTTTTTTCAAAAATCACAAAATTAAAAAATAAAAGGAAAATACAGTTCACACGTACACTTGAAACCAACTGCACACAAATCTTTAAAAAGTACGCACCTATTTTCTGATACACACATACACACAAAACCGCATTTAAGCTCAAATCTGATTTGAGACTCGGGTGAATGTGATGCGTTTATTTAATGTACACGTGAATACACAACAGCAAGTACACAAAGTTACACAAAAATGAGTTGTATGTGTTACGAATCAAGAATTTTGGACACACAAATCCAAAGTTACACACAAACATGCAAACACAAGTTACAAATCAAGAATTACGCACAAACAAATCGAAAGATACAATATTCTCTCCATATTTGTGGATGTAGTCTGAGGAGAATATTGTCACAAAACAAGGTTTTCTTTTAAATTACTCCTAAGTTTTTCTCAGTTTATTGTGAAAGCAATTATATTTGCGCAAAAAGATTAAAAATAAAGTCAGAACACAAAAGCATGAAAAGGTTTTTCCTTTTTTCCTAACAATTAGTTGTTATATCATGCGTGTTATTAGAAAAATCAATTTAAATGTTTTGTGTTAAATTTTGCTTGACAGTTAATGTAAATTTTTTGTGAGTTTGTGGAATTTTTTTATTTCTGTCTGCCTCCTGTACGTTTGCCAAAAGCCTTTCAGCAGACAATGTAACATTTTTGTTTGTTTTATTGTGTACATGTTTGTGTTTCTGCAGGTGATTTCAGCTCAGCAGTTACCCAAAATCAACCGGGATAAAGCCAAGTCCATCGTTGACCCTCTGGTGAAAGTTGAAATCTACGGAGTCTCGGCAGACACCGCCAGCAAGGAAACCAAGTACATTTTGAACAACGGTCAGTGAACTGATGCAGAAACTGTCTTTTACTTATTAAAAAACACACATGAAGTGACACACAAACATCCCATCTCTGCAGGGTTCAACCCCAAGTGGAACGAGAGTTTCAAGTTTACCATCCATGTTCCAGAGCTGGCTATGGTGCGGTTTGTGGTGATGGACTACGACACGACATCCCAGAATGATCTGGTGGGACAATACTGTTTGCCCCTCACAAGCGTACAGAACGGTAAGATCAGCAGCATCATGTGAGCAGTGACCCGTTTTTTGCTGACTAGGCCTAAACGCTCTTCCTGTTTTCCAGGATATCGCCACGTCCCGCTGTTCACCAAGAGAAATGATGTCATCTCCTCGGCCGGACTGTTTGTGCATGTCATGCTCATGGATGCTTAGTCGTCTAAGGAAAATCTGTTTTTAGGATTCTGATTTTTGCAAACGATTATTAATCGATGTCATCTTTTAAAGCGAGCTAACCTCTTTGACTCCAACTCTTAAAGTCCCACTCCGATCCTCTTTAGTTAAAGCATTCTCAGTGGCTCATTTAATTATAGTTATGCCCCTTTCAGGCAAAATGAAATATGTAGAAATGGCGGGGCAAAGCAAGCCAACCCTCACTTCCCATCATCCCTTTGTTTACACTCTCTCCTGCTAGCATGCTCAAAACGTCAGCATGAACAAAATGCTAGCTAGCAAGCTACTTTTCCTAACTGCATTTTTTGTCTGCCCCTGATTCACAACAATTTGGAACATTAAATTCAATTTTAAGCTCAATTTTCTTTATATCATAAAAAAGGCCACAAAAACATGTTAAAAAGAGCAAAGTGGGACTTTAAAAATATTTTATTAGCTTTAGCTAATACACTGAGAGAATAGTGATAACTGACGTGAGATAAAAAACATTTTTTTTAAGTTTATTTAATATTTTCTGACCCTTTGATGTTGATGTACTGTAAACCCTTCTCCAACATAAGTATTACGTTATTTTTTATAGAACAAACCCTGATTCATGTTTTCTCAGCATTATGCCATATCGATGTCCACCACAGGAGAGTGTAGCAAATATTTGTTTTGATTGTTTCAAGAGTTTTTGTTTGTACTGTTTTAAATGCATTATCCAGCAGTTTTAGCTGCTTTTTAACAGACTAGAATTCATTGATTGATTCCTGTTGAGAGGAGCAAACAATAGATCCAAGTTAAAGGGAAACATTCGTGTTTACTCCCCATCGTCGGCTGTTCGACCACACCTTTATGTACGTCTTTGTGTTGACAGCTTGCAGCTGCATTTGCACTAGTCCACAAATAAAGCAGCCATTCATTCCAAACATTATTTTTGTCTTTATTCATTGTATAAGCGATTTATGGCAACAAAGAATCACATAATGAGCATTCAAACATCGGTAAACATATGGAAAGATGATACAGAGTTTGTACGAACAGCTGAATAATCCAACGAATAATATCATTTTCTGCAAAAATTAAAAATCACTCCACCTGCTTTGATAGCAAAAAATGTTAAAAATAAATTAAAGCACTCCTTTATTCTCAGTAATGTGGGCTATTCTTGTGCTTCCAACCTGATTCTCAGAAAAGGCTTCAGACAGGTTTGACTACTCTTCTGTGAAGTGAATAAATGAAAATCTTCTCAGAAAAGCCCTGCTTTTTTCTTCAAGTCATTCTGACGCCACTTCGGGAGGCGCTGGAAGTCTGCGCGGTTGGTGCCGAGCAGACTCTCAAAGTCCATGTCAGAGAGGTGTTCCTGCAGGGAGCAGAGACGGGACAGTTAGGCTGACCTCTGCTGCACACAGAGTGTCACTGCACAGCAAAAACACAACATTTCAGTGTGTTTGTGTCTACACTGAAAAAAAGTGAAACATCGGATCAATTAGCAAAAATTCTGCAATTTATTATATCTAAAACTTGTACTTTTCATGAAATTAAAGTTTGGAGTTGATGGTTTACTCAACTTAAAAAATAATTTAATAACAACTAATATTTTTAAATGTAACAAATTACAGAATTTTTGTCAACTGATTCAATGTTTTTTCAGTGTAGTTTAAAAATCGTTTTACTCTTAAAGGACAAAACTAACTAGTAACTTTCAGTGTGAAAATTTGCATTTTTAAGCAACATCTGTAATTAAATTCATATTCATGATATTCATATAGATATTTTTTTAAGCTCACATTTTATTTGTGAATAATCTTGCTTTATAAATTTTCTCATGATTTATGTGTAATACTTAAGACAAAAATGTATTTAATTGCGTAATGTTAGTTTAATTTAAAGATGCTTAGGGCCTATAGTAGGGATTTGATTTGTATTTTTAAGAGTCATATACGATACATATCACGATACATGTGTCATGATACGATATATCCCAGGACCATACCAGAAAGTTTTTTTACTTTCTTTAAGAAAATGACTTAGAAAAAAGGCTACTTGAATATTAATGCGTCTTTCATTGTAATTTTATCTGAGGCATCGCAATTCGCGTTTTTCTATTATTTTTGACTTTCTATTACACTGATTCAGTACCCATCCCAACTAAAAACTAGGTAGTATAATTCTTAACAACAAAAACTGTGAGGTTGACTGAAAATTTAACACCAGCTCGTTGTTGTTTTGGTCACAGTGCAGAGCTGCTTTAAGAGGCTCCGTGTGCTGTGCTGCAAACTAGTGGTCAGGAAAATAAAAGTAAGATCCTGAAGGATGCTCAAAAATCATTATTAAATATCACCTTGTCAGCATTTTAAATCAATACAAATATTGCCAAACAAAATATCCCGTTATATCTCCAAATCAACATCCCCCTACACCCCTAATCTATAGTATAATGCTTTAAATTTAATATTTCGGAGGGAAAAGGTAAAGTATCTCATGAAAAGTGAATGCACCCTTGACTTTTGTTGCCAGGGGTTTGGCTATTGATGCTTCTGTTTTGATTTATTATAATTTGAAATTACCTACATGAAGCCCAATGAGGCAAATTTCTTTGTGATTTTGGGCTATATAAATAAAATTGAATTGAATTGAATTGAATAAAAAATAATTAATAATAAATAACCAAAAAATAACTTAATGAAATAACAAAAAAATAAATAAAAGATAAATTTATACTGCTATTACCAGAGAAAAATACATAAATAGGAGTGTCCATCGCCAATTTTGAGGTTGTATTTTTTAGAGAAAAGGAATAAAATAGAATAGAGGCAGAAATGTGGGCAAATGGTTAAAAATCTATTTAAAGATGGTTTTGAACATACAGTTTGTATTATTTTGCAATACCTTTTTGTCCATTTAGATCCCCTTACCCTCAAAGTGATGGATTTGACTTATTTTGACAACATGTGCAAGAGAACCCAGGATATGCATAAACTGGACTCTTTTTATTGACTTTTTATAGCTTGATTTATCTCTTCATAAACCATCTACAAAGCAACAAAATTATTATTTTTTATCTAATAAGGTCTCTGTTTTTGTTCTGGGATTTAAAAAAAGACATTTAATTGCAGTTTTTCAACTTTTGAAATGTTTTGAAGCTCTTTTTTTCTTAATTTAAGCTCACTTCTTATTATTTAGTTTTTTTTGAATGCATCAAAGGATGAAACCAAGAAGCTGTAAAATTGAAAAATTCAGGTACATATACGAACATTTCTGCACAAATATTTGAGTTTATATTGCTGTTCAAATATTTAATCCAAAAATCATTGAATTAAAGTTGGGAAAAGGATTGTTAAATTGAGAAAATACAGTTTGTTTCTACAATAAAAATGTCCAAAAATGAGCTAAACTAATAGAAATTGAAACATTACTTTTCAGCATTTAGATATATTATATTTGTGTTGTGATGTGATGAATTGGACCAACCTAAACCCATTATTTGACACAATTGGTTATGTTTCTTGAGCAGAAATCTGAAAATCCCCACATTTCATCAAAGAATTCCTCCGTTTTCCGGCCTTCATGAGTGAATCCTCACCTCCCGCTGGCTGGGGTCCACTCCTTCCGGAAGCTCACTGGCATCCTTGTTGACAAGAAGCTTTGGGTCCAAGTACTTCCCGCCCCCAATGGATGTTGGAAATGGAGGGATTTTGGCCTTTGGGCTGGTCGGGGATTTGGGGGAAAGATCTAACCCGTGGGTCCTGTAGGGTGGAGGGGAACTCATGGGTCCACCTGGAGCCCGGTAGCCGTCCCCTCCAATCCCAGTGTGGCTCAGGTCCTTCAAACAGAAAGATTCACTTGATAAACTATTTTACCATTCAACAATGTTAGCACTTTTAGGATGGGGGACTTACTGCAGTGATATGTGTGATAAAATCTACTTCATCCCTCATCTTATTTTTCATCCCATCATAGACATTTTCCTCCTGTTGAAAGGAAGTGACATGAAATTTATCCTTAGATGCTGTATTTGGTGAATCAGAAAAAGGAACTTTTAACTCACTTTCCACTTCAGGGGGTCCCATGCATTGAACCAGCCAGTGAAGGTGGGGGGCTCGTGTCCCTGCTTGATGAAAATGATAGGCGTATCCAGGTCCCGCCCCGCCGGGTGTGACCTCAGGTACTCCTGTGCGCTGGTCCACGAGTCTGATGTTTCAGACTTGTTGGCGTGTTTTCCAACCCATAAGAACAGCTGAGCACAATCAAAAAGAAAAGACAGAGATCAGAGTAGGTAGAGGATTGTCACCTGTTAACCTGAAATGAAAGACTCCCACCTCCTCCCAAGTGTCCAGCAGCATCACATCGTCTTCGTCCAGGTCGCTTTGGGCAAAGTCGTAAACCTCCGTCATCCTGAAGCGACCGGTTTGATTGGAGCACTCGAACAGGCGGGGGCTGTAAATCAGATCCTCTCTGTGTAGCCTGCACGGACAGAAACCCTCCTTTACACCACAGCTACACCAATAATCTGCTATTGCTTAACTCAAATCAGAATCCAATCACTTTGAAATGTGCAGAATTACTTAAAAAATTTAAATTCATCTAATATTTGAGCTTTATTTATATTCATCAGGGCTTGTTAGATATATAAACTCAACATGATTCAATCAAATATCAAAATATATATTTATTTTATATATATTTTCATTCCAAAACCAATTTTTTCAGATAATTGGTAATTTTAACAAACAGTAGTACAATTATGATTAATTCTTATACCTCAAAACAAGCAGAAAAACATTTTTTTTTTCTGGCAAATACTATAAATACTTTAAGGAAAGCTGATTACTGGATTTAATGAGAAATTTTCTGAATAAAAATCCTTTTTTTCCATTTAATATTAAAATCCTGCCAATTTATTTACATATTACTTGAAATAACTGATTAAAAGACCCACTCCCATCATCAAATACATTCTTAGTTAGGAGTATAGGGGAAAAAAAAAATCTGTTTGGCGATTTATCCCAATACATCCTTCAATACTTGTATTGCTAAAATGCAGACAAGGCAATAATTGATTAATTTATTAATCATTTGCGTCCTTTAGCGTCTAACTTTTGGTTTTCTCTTTTTTCTTATGCTGAAAAATGTTTTATTGTGAAAATCAGACAATGTTCATTGTTTTCTTTAAGAAAAAAATATTTCTTAATTGACAAAAAGAGTAAAGGGTAAAAGCAACTTGTTCATGATACAGTTGCAGTGCTCAATGTTGTGACCATCAGATGAAGTTTTATCATTTTGTTACAATTAATTAATATTCAGGTAGAGTTGTTTAGGAAAAGACTTGGGATAAATCGTGATATATATCGCATCGTGACCCCGGCATTGCGATTTATGTTGTATCGCCAGACTTTTGCCGATACAAACCCCTACTTCTAGTGGTCTTTTAATTGCAATTAATGTCGTTTTTAGCCAATATTGTGGGAGGGGCTGTCGGCAAAGAGCAACCCCGCCCCTCTTTCCCCCCCAGATTGGAGCAGGAAGTTTGTGGCTCGCCCAATGTATTTTCTACGTCACAAATACAATCTTTTTTAAACTGAATTTTTTGTCCTGATTCACAACAATTTGAATCAATAAATATAAAATCTTAATATAGGTCCTCCATCATCAAAAAAACACAACAAGGATATGTTAAATACAACAAAAAACGTGATTTTTACTGGATTGGATTTATTTGACCTTTTGTCGCTTGCATAGGAGCTCTTTCCGCCCAAAGTAACCCAGAAGTTAGCTGGCTCCTGGCCCTCCATCACCACCTGGCTGTCTTGTCTGAAAAGCACATCCGCTGTTGTTCTCGCCATCACTCTCTCATCCCCACTGCAACCCTGGAATGAAGCATAAAAACAGTTAGAGAATGAACATTTATCTTGTTTTTTTGTCAAGTTTGTTCAGTCTGGCTGCTTCATACACACCTTTCCGTACCACAAGTAGCAGACTCGGTCTGTCTTCAGAAGAAACACATCATTGCTGTTGAGGGATGAAGCCCTCGCAGGAACTTCGGTGGCCTTGGTGTTCATCTCGTTGGTTCCTCGGATCTGGAAGAGCCTGGTGCTGCTTTCAGGGTTAACCACACCGGCCCGACCCGTTCCTCCCTGCAAACATGCAAATACAACAGAGGTATGACGGACAAAATCCCAATATTTACACTTTTACTAATCAATTTAAATGGTGCATTTCCATCTAAAAATGTAGGCATGCAGATGTAATGTCTTTTTCTGAGATTCAGGAACTCCCTTGTACCTCAAAGATGATGAATTTGCCTTTGAAAATGGCCAGGAAGTGACGGGGCTCCTTCCCCATGACCACTCTGACCTGGACCGGGGCGCCATTGTACTTGGAATCAACAGCCACAGCCTGGTAGGCGGACGCTGCAATCTCATCTTGAGTGGCATGACGTCCCTGAAGAACAGAAGAATTTTTTTTTCTTTTTTTATATTTAGATGCATTTTTGTATATTTGCAAGGAAAAATGAAAAAAAAAAATTGTATGCACACTGACCTGCCACATGTACAGTATATACTGCTTCTGGTTGGATCTCAGGTATGTGTACAGCACCAGGTAGCAGTCGCCTCCATAGAACTGTCCGTGAGTTTTTGGATCCACCTGAACCAGCTCCAAATTCTCAATGCGCCACACCTGCAAATGATTTTTTTAGTCATTATTTTCAAGTGTTTGTTTATAAATGTTCAGTTAAACCAGTGTCCAAATCTATGCCTGCTGCGTTTCTAGAAACCCTGACTTATCTGATTACCTGGATCAACCAATAAGGTATGGATATAATAAAAATAATAATATAATATAATATAATATAATATAATATAATATAATATAATATAATATAATATAATATAATATAATATAATATAATATAATATAATATAATATAATATAATATAATATAATATAATATAATATAATATAATATAATATAATATAATATAATATAATATAATATAATATAATATAATATAATTTAAGGAGCTTCAATGCTAGGAAGACATTGGAGGACACCTCTGACTTAAACCAATGCTGATTTGAATTTTTAGTCTGTAGTTTCTGATACCGTCACATCTCCAGAAGCGTCATCCACCATGCGCTGCTGAGCTGCCAGTTCGGGACGAGCGTGAAGCTCCATCACATCAAATTTTACTTGGTCGACCTTAGCTGGTTAAACAAAAACAAAAACAACATTAGGAATAGTGTATTTTTAGAAATGTTTGACTCATGTTACAGTTCTATTACCTATTTTTCCAACTGTGTGAGTGCTGCCGAGCCCCTTGGTTTGTCCTTTTTCTGACCAGGATTTGAACAACTGCTTGAACATGGCAGACTCTCCCCCCTCGCTCATCACCTCCACTCTGGTGCTGGGTGGATAGTTTTTAGCTTTAATGTAGCCCTAGAAGTGGAGAAGAAGGTGATGAAACACACCTGAAATAGTCCGCCGGGTCTGATTTGTTAATTTAAAGTCATCCAAAAAAAAAAAAAAAAAGAGATTGTGATTCAGATCATGACACCCACCATTGCTCTGTTCATGGCTTCTTGTCGCTCGACCTTTGAGGCCCGTTTGCCCTTCCAGACCATCACACTGGAGCCTTTATGGTCCACAATGTAACAATCCTGACATCCAATAAAACAAACACATTAAACAAAAATATAGGGCTTATTTTCTTCAAACTGTGCAAGTTACCGAGGAGAGCAGCAGGTCTTGTGTCAGAGGCTGAGTGGCCACTTCTTGAACCACCAGATTCCCACTATTTTCAAAAACGCTGTAAAGCGAGAAGAGGAAAGAGTTTTTGTGTGTGTTTTTTTTCCACCACTGATGGGTACATTATGTTCTCCTCACTGGTAGAGCCTGACACTGCTGGTTTGCGCCTGGTCATGCTTCTCATCAGATATGGCGTCCCTCAGCTTGTTGGGCTTTTCTCCGAGCACCGCCGTCATGACCTTCATCAGATCCGGGGATTCCCGCTCGCTCGCCCCCTCCACCACTCCAATCTGAGCGCGGCCCCCTCGCTCCCTGTCCCGGATGTCCTGAGCCAACAGAACTGCCTGAAGAAGAAGAAGAAAAAAAAATGACAAGAGATTTATATTTAATCCAGATTATCCCTTGTATTATAAATGGATACAATAAAAGTCTCATTTTAATTTCTATATATTTACTAACTTTGTTTTTTACTTTGATGAAAGATGAGCTTATTTATATTAAAAAATCAACATTTTATATACAAATATGTTCCCGTATGAAAAATTGGAACAAACTTGCAGCATTTTTTTAAAGAAATGTCCCTTTCTAAAGACATTGTAAATGGTTTTCTTGTCAGTTTATGGTTAAACCTCAATAGAAGATTGATAATTATTAGATTGGAAATCAACAACGCATTATGTGAAGCATTTTATTTGGATATGGCTGATCCCAAAGAAACAAAAAAACAAACAAAACCACAAATTGAGATTATAACATTTATAATCTATTGTTTCTGGAATTTAAAAAAAATCAATAACTTTTTTGGAACTACTCTGAAGATAATCTGTAGAATTTATTTATTTCCTTTTTCTTGTTTGACTCATTTTAAGAGATTAATACTACAGGTTTCTTTTTAATCAAACTTAAGCTAATTTTGCTGAAAAGTCAAGAGTCAAGACAGTTAAATAAATTGATCTAAACCTGTTCATAGCCATCAGTGGCTTTGAGGTAGAGCGTCTGCCCTGAGCCTAGAAGGTCGTTAGTTCAAATCCCAGTGGAATCGTAGCAACAACTTTGACAACCAGGATCCAGTATCTCCCTGCTTGACACTCAGCACTAAAGGGATTGATTGAAGCAAATTAAACCCCAAATTGTGCTGCTGTGTTGGCAAATCACTGCCCTTTCAAGAGGATGGGTTAAATGCAGAGAACAAATTAAAGTTTTAGCCTAAAAATGTGTTCAACGAACCTCCAAGGCCTTTAAGATTGACCTCAACCACTTTTTTTTTGTTTGTTTTTGATTAATAGATATAGATGTATATTTACCATACTGTAAACCTTTTATTTGGAGATTAAAAGGCCAAAATGTATAAACATTCTAGCAGATAAACTTCTAATTCTGGCTCTCTAGATTCTGAATTTGACCTATATATTATTAGCATAAATATATCAGACATTAATCTCTTTTTAAGAACTCGTTTTAAAAAATTATAAATGCAGGTATTGTATTGTCAGACATATTAGTGACAGAATATTTTTATGCACCATCATTCAATGATTATTCCACATATAAACTACCTCATAGAAATACATGTAAGTCATTAAAAAAAAAAAAAAATCATTCTATAAAAGAATAGTAAGAATAATTTCTGGTAGTAACTATAGAGATCTGTGTAATCCATAAATTAGTAAGTTAAAAATATGAAAACTTTAAGTGCTTAGTTAACCTAAGTATTCTAAAATGAATGTACAAAGCTCATCAAAACTGTCTGCCATGTAAATTATAAAAAAAGTTAATAAAAAGAACGAGAAATTACAACCTAAAAAGGTCATGAGATTTCCTGATTACCAAAATTCAGAACAAAAACTAAAGAAATGTATATTTCAATTGATGGGGTTTGTATGTGAAACAATCAGTTAAATAAATTAAATCATGGTCAAAAAAATTAAAATACAAAAATTTAACTAATGACTTTAATGAATTACTGTACTGATGTATACAAAAATAGAAAAAATAGAAAATAAATAAAGTAGATACTTATAAATTCTTTAATTTGTATGTTGCTGTCAACTGTTTTTGATGTTTCAAATACAGTAAGTTATTTTGAGAAACAATGTGTACATAGTTGTAGATGTACCTTTTGCTTTAAAGGGGCAAAAATGTTTTTCTTCATGTTTTCTTGTGGAAATGAAACAAAACTGAAACAATTTGTATAAGTTGTGGATTACCTTGAGTTTTTCTGTCCTGTTGCTCTGGGGTCCATTCCACTGCACTATGAGTTTCCCCGTGTCCAGCAGGAAAATGTCTCCGTTATTAAAGCTGTTCCATGACACCTCCACCTGCACCAAGTCAAACAAACTCAGCATCCCTCTTTGCATTTGTTTGAATAAACTCTAAGAGGCATTTAGTGGTTAAATGTGCATGCAGTTAACACCTGCTGTGACAGCTATGGCAACAAACAAGCCCTAATTTGTTGAAGAGCATTTCAGCAGCGTGACTGTGCGAGACCTGAGATAGCAGCAGCGGGGGGGGCATGCAGAAAATATTCTACTCTGCAAACCTCCTTTGCTGTGACGTGCTTCTTCCCTTTCACGTGCATCAGGCGCAGGACGCTGTAGGAGTTTGTGTCAACGTGGGTAAAACCTGAAGCCACGCCCCCTGCCTTGTAGCTGTGGAGGGGAGAGTTTACATTATCAAAGGTCAAAGGCAATAAAGAGAATCAAACGTGATCGTGGCAAATCAGACAAAAGATTTATAAGTGTTGTAGACTCACATGATTCCATTTTTAAAATAGCTCCTGAACTGCGGGGACTCATAGCCCTGAACCTCCCTGTACTGCACTGGACTCCCGCCCAGGAACTCGTCCAGCTGGGACACATAGATGGCCGCTGCTCCCTGCTCATCCTGGGAGGAGGAGTTCCCGATCCAGTAGTGGACATCAACCGACTGGGCTGCTCCTCTATTCTCTCGAATCTGGTGATAGTCGAGGGACGGCAACAGCCTTCAAACTTTGAACCGAACCTGATGAGTCCCAACTGGATCAGATACTTACATTCAGAACTATGTAACAGTCTCCCTCGAAGAAGTTACCAAAAGCCTTGGTTGGAACTGAAACCATTTTCATGCTCTGCATAGAAAACATCACAGTAAGCCATCATTTAATGTATTTAGAGTAAATATGAGGAGTTAGGTAAGGATGACTTACGTTGATGGTCCATATCTGCAGGCCTGCTTTTCGACTGACATTCCTGAATGTGTCCGGAAAGTCATCCTTCATCATTTTGTTGGACTAAAAATGACAATAATGGGTCTTACTAATGTTGAAATGAGGTTTTTCTACAGATTAATGCAAGAAAAATGCAAAAATATGTTTCCCAAACACAATTCATAATTATACATATAATCATTTTACAATCTAATCCATTTAAACTCGTTTATTTCAATGAATTATGCAAGAAATATTCCGGGATATTTCAAAATAAAAGTAAATATTGATTTTTTTCTTTTTTATACCAGGAGTCATTGTTCATTCAGCTTTAACACAGCAGAGCGAGCCATAAAAGCAGCTTTAAAATTAAGATATTTACAACCAGTCATATCTACCACAATAAATGTAGTAAAAATCTATAACAGGAAACCGATTGTAAATGAAAACATAATAATTTTCAAAGTTTTGTACATTTGTACATGGATTTAAAAACATTTAAATAATAATATGCAATAACTTTTAACTGAACATAAGAGTATTCAAACTCTAGTGCATTTTACCAATATAGTAATAAAAACTTTATTATCAATAATGATTATAAAATGGAAAGATTTGGTTTTTACCTCCATTTTTAAACCTTAAATTGTGCATTATGACCCTATTTCTAAAATGTCTTAAAAAAGCAATGAATGTATTAGTTTTTAAACATTATTTAGTGTGTATGTTGGTATTTCTGAAACAAAGAAGCTGTCAAAAGCTTAGAATGTTGAGAAGAATTGATCAAAATCTGCTGAAAGCAAATACATTTTTGCAAATTGAACAACGTATTTCCTATTTTGTTGAAACTGCATGGACTTTATTTAAGATAATTCAAGTTTTTTCACAGTTTTGATTGATTATTTTGACATAAATGCCACTTTTATCACATTTTCCGCTGCTAAATTTGTATTGCCTCAACTTACATGACAGAAACATTCAACCTTTTCCCAGTTCCTTTATCTTTACTTTTAAAACTAAATATAAACGTACATTAAATTTAAATAAATTCATTCTCTGCTGGTTATGACTCTAATAAAGTAAAAGAAAAACCCTTTCAAAAAAGTTTCAACATTTTTACTAAATAAGAAAATGTTGTGAGTTCATTCATCCAAAGATGATTCTAGTCCAATTAAAACTACGTATCTTTAGTATTACTCATAAACTATTGGAAATGATTGCATATCTGATTGCGAAACTGTTTTGTAATCAGTGTTTCTTAATGACCCCAGGGCTCATAATGCAGAAAAACAATGGCTCTGATAACCAAACAGAGACTCAACAGTTCACAGAAACACAGTACATTCACTCGGGCGTGATTTCAAAGCTGTACGCAACACTGATGCAAATGCCGTCGACCACTATTTGGATCAACTGTGGCGATTCTCAGAAGAAAAAATCCTTTTCCTGGTTTACAATCCTCCATCATTAATCATTGCAGACTATGATTACTGACGTTAGATAGGTGATGTCCTCAGGAAATGTAATTAAAGCCGTGTTGATAACACATCTGATAAAGAGAGGAAAAATGACACTCCTTAGGCGGTTTGAAATATTCTTGTGGATTTGGATTCTCATTTGCAAGACAAAAGAATGAAAGAGTGGAAAAAAGAACCAATAAGTTTTATGAAATATGATACTGAACTGGAGACCACACAAGGTTTGTCTTGTTGGTTTAGGACAGCAGATCTGTAGGTGTGGCTGACAGGAAATAGAACATTTTATATTAACTTTTACATTTCTTATTTAAAGGTAAAGCTGATAATCAAAGAAAACATTGTTTTTAGGTTTAATTTGATGCACTTTCTTATAGGCATTACCATTTTTAAGTCTTTTATATATTTAATTTTTAGCTAAATAGAAAATATCTAATGTTGAAACGCTTTTTTTCCCACACAAGAAATCCCTTTTTCCCCGTTTTTTGCTTCTGAAGTCACCTGTCACTAATGCATCTGCAATCCGATCCCAAATGAAATCACAGAAAACTTGAACAAATGATTGGTGAAGCAGCAAAGTGCAGAACGGTGCAGCATCCATTACAGAGACAGGTACAACTGGTTCCCTGTCAATTAAGCAGCAGTGTCCTTTCACTCAGCGCGCACAATGACCTTTTTCCCCCCCGTCACGCGCGACTTGCATGCTGATGTTTGCTTTATTCAGGCCCGATGAAATGATGCTGCACAAAAATATCTTTTCCTTTAAAACTTAAAAAAATGTATCTTCATAAAATACATTTTCAGAGCTTTCTTTTGCAACAAAATCAATGTCAAAAACCTGTTTTTTCTTATTGTTTGCAGAATGGAAAGCTTAAGACTTACCTTGTGTTTAGCGTAACAAAAAGCTGGGCGTATCTGTGTCAGCAGATTTCTGAAATCACTTCTAAGAATTCCCTGAAAGCACAACCTCAGGCCTCTCCGACTTTGAGCGAAATGGATTGAGCGAGGCGGAGAGGGCTGAGGCGTATTTGTTTCCACACCCAGGTAGGAACACACCTGCAATTTCCTGTAGTTATATTTACCACAGCTTTAAATACGCCTGCCTCCACTGCCTCCCCAGACGCAGAATTCACGAGAACATTTGAGAGAGCTGCTCTCTCTTCAGGGAATCTTCTTTATCCACGGGTCAAATATTATTTTTAATGAGTGGAATGCTCTCAAGTGTGCAGAAAAATCCCAATTAGGCTTCAGTTATTGTTATTTTTGGGATGAGACACATACAAATGATATTTTTAAAGGTTTGCAGGGTTTCCATGGTAACTTCTCTTTGCATGTGCTCTCTAGATGTAAATAAATAGAAGCACGTCCTGGATAAATCTTTAACATAACAGAAAAAAAGTATTTGCAGAAGGCTTATGCTAATCCTCCACCAAACATAACAAGAAAATGAGCACAAAGAAGACCTGCTGGTGTGTCTAAACCTTTAAAAGTTTGTTTTCGCACTTTGCTTTCAGTGAGCTCTGATGAAGGACGTACTGATTAAGTCTTTCATTGTTTCTGTGGTTCGGTTTAGATCGTTTGTGAAAGAATTCTGCAGCACAAGCTTCTTTTTTCAAATCTATCGACTGAAAACGTTCCTACCTTCGACCAAGGTCCTTCGTTTTTCCATTCAGTCCTGTACTCCATTGTGACAACAGTAGAATTTTCACAAAACAGTAACTAACAGCTTCCACATATCACAAAAACAGTGAGAAAACGTCTCATCCGTCAAGTCAAAGCAGATGCAATGACAGAGCTTCAAGTCCACGTCGACGCTCTACATGAAGCTCCCTTTGGTTGCACATTAACCCGTTTAAAGTCATAAAATTAATGCCTCTGCAGGTCACTTGACTGCCAACAGCATGAGCTCAGCAAAAATCTCCTTCCGCATTTGGTTTAGGATTAAAACTTTGAATAATAACATTGTTCTGCTGCTTTCTTGTTTGAATTCAATGAAAAACTATCAAAAACGATTAGGAGAAAGTCACATTAAATCCATGTGGGTTTGAGACCTTACGTGACATTGTCCTTATCCACATGGAATTAATCTCCGTTGGACGCTTTCATCTGATATGAGCCATGTGGTTCTCCCATAAATAGGCCGTTTAGAAGTTCCCTTCCTTGACTTTGGTTCAGGTGAGAGTTCAAAAGCGGCGATTACAGCCCTATCAGTACGCCCACTTGTCGTAAACGCCCCACAAGAGGATCAAACCTGACGTTTCATAGGAGTTGAGGACTGACCTGCTGATATCAAACAGGCAGAGCTGCAGAACCACGACACTTAAAATGTGCATAAAGTGTTGAGGCCTTATCTAACATTTGCATGTTCACACACAGCTCATAAAATATATATCTTCCTCGATTTTTTTTTATTTTTTATATCAGCTGTTAACCGAGGTGCACTTATGAAAATATTATTTATGGATGCTCAGTCTGCATTTATGGCACTGAGCTCTGGTTCTCAGATGGGGCTTTTTTTAGAATTTATTTGACATCCTAAAGTGCACGTGTGCATTAAAGTGAATAATTTCTGTTTGCTCTAAAAGCAGAAATAAATCTGACTCTGGGTATGCCCGATAAATAGGGATTATTTCCAAAAATCAACCTTTTATTCTTCAAAAATGAGACAAAAGTGTTTTTTTTTTGTTGGGATTTTTCCCTAACAGCTAAAAATTGATTTTATAGGGGGTAATTCTATCTAAAATGTGTAAATCTTGTGTGAACCATTTCACCAAAAGACACTGGAGTTTTGTGCAAAAGCATCACAATGACATCATGCTGACAGTGTGCAAACTTGCAGCTTTAATAATGTCATACAGTACAATTTCAACAGCGTTACACCCATTTCCTCAATAAATATAGCCTCATTTAATCTAACCTAATGCTTTTCATATTTTATTTTCTAACTTGACAGTCATTACTAATGTTCTTCCTTTGTTAAAAAATAAAGATCAGCCTTCTGAAGATCCAGAAATCACACTGAACTGCTAATATTTTCAGCAATTTGAATTACATTACTGTAAATCCCCCAAAAATATTCAAGTCTAACAAGTTATTTTAACACGTTTCTAGGAATTGCTTTTGTATATATTCCGACTTAACTTCGAATGTTTACATTTTCGGAGTAAATACATAAAAATCCGCACCCATTGACCCGACACCAAATGAAATCAACACAGCAATGAAGGCACTTCATTCCGTAGGAGAAGGTAACTCACAGTTGCTTGAACAGAAACATCAGACAGGAAACAGCAGCACAAGTCAACAAAAGTCACTCATTCTGAGAAACAGCTGTTTTTTTGTTGTTTCCTTCATCTTTGTAACTAAAATATTACTTGATAGAATATTAAAACAGCCTCTCTTTGATAGAAAAACTAATTTATGTGTGTTTTATTTTTAGAAACATTTAGTATGTACATACAGTAATAGAATCTTTCTTCGGTAAGAGTCCTGTACAAAGAAAATCCAGCCAGGTCGGTGTTTCCTCTTCCTGACCAAGTCGTTGGTCTGAATCCAGGGGACGAGGCCGGACCGCGGGGCTCAGAAAGGAGGGACCTGCTGGAGGGGCCGTCTGCTACCTGTTCCTCAGGCTCTGCAGGGGGCAGTAAACGTCCTCCTCTTTACTAAGGCCCTCAAACAGAGGAATCAGGTCCAGCAGCTCCGTGTCTGTCATGTCATCAAACCAGGACTGCACTGGGACCTGTGAGGGTCAGAGAAAGGAAACATTTACACTAGATGTTTGCATAGTAGATGAAAGACAACCCAGCTGTTAAATGGTTCTATTACTCTCTGTGATAGTTGAGTCATATTGTAAATATTTATTATTCATGGTTAAAAAAAGGATCAGACGCGCACATTTTCACTTAAACTTTGACAGCAGTTGTGGAAAAAGAAAATATTAAAACTAATCTTTTGATCTATTGTAAAAGTGTTCCCAGAGGTATTTTTCTATTTTAATTATGCTATTTTAAGCCAAAGTCATAACAACTTATGACGCTGTCTAGTTAGGAACTCTATTTCCCATCATCCTTTTGTTTGTACTCTCTAACATTAGCTTATAGCCTCTCAAAACCGCAAGCTAACATTTGCGGTGCAACAAAAATGGCGAGCAATATCAGAGCGATCCTGCCGTAAAGTTAAGGGCAGAGGTCTCAAACTCAATCGCACAGGGGGCCAAAATCCAAAACACACTTTAGGGCACCAGTCGAACAAGATAAACACTTACTGAACACATAAAAAAAAAATAATAATAATTTAAAACGTAACTTTTCAACACAAGTATGAGTAAAAATAGACAGGAACATTATTCCAGAAAAAATCAACTTAAACCTTAAACAACTTTAAATATTTTACTCTCCATAAAAATATATTCAGTCAAAAATGTACAAGTTTGAAATAAAGTAAATGTTAAAAGAAAAACTCCTCAAATTTTTTTACTTGTATGTCATTTTTTTAAAACAAAAATTAAGTATCCCAAAAGATTTTGCCCTCCAGAGAATATATCCAATGCAACACTGGAGTTTGTCAAAAACTGTACAAAATATGTCAATTTGGTTTAAAATCCTTTCTTTTTGAACTTTTTATTTACTTTTTTCCAAGTTACACTGATTTTTCGTCAAAAATTATAAACTAAAAGTTTTGAGCCAAAATTTACTTTCAGCAAAAAAACACCAAAAACTGTAAAAGATTTGTTAAAAATTCTTTCTTTTTAGACTTTATACTTCATTTCCACAAAGTTAAACTAATTCTTGAATATATTAGCAAGATAAAAATGGGCTGTTAATAATAATAATTATTATTATTATTATGAAATGATCTGGAAGGCCAGATATGACTACCCTGGGGGCCGCTTCTGGCCTCCGGGCCTTGAATTCGACACATGGTTTAGAGCCGAACATGTACATGGATGTAGTTGTTCATCAGAATGGAGCAGAGCAGGGAGCTTGTAGCTGACCAATTGTAGCTCCTTTGTCTCTGCTAGAAGCTTTTTCAAATGGCATTTTTGCCTAATTCAAAACAATTTGAATGAAGAAATACCCCAAAACACAATTTTAAGGCTAATTTTCTTTCTATATACTCCGTCATAAAAAAATGTAACAAGAGCATGTTAAAAACACCAAAGACACTTTTTTTTTTTTTTTTTTTTTTTTTTTAATTGAAGTGGGTCTTAAAATACATTTAAATGAGCTAAAATCTTATTTACATTCACGTTCATGGCCAAAAAAGGCTCTACTTATCATAAAAGAAAAAAAAAAAACCAAATGACTGTAGGTTAAAGAATGACTTACTGCATTCTCGGGATGAAAAATGTAGGAGGCAGGTGAGTTGTCCACAATGATGACTTTACTCAGCTTACGGCCCAGCCGGCTGAGGTCCTTCACGTAGTTTCCTCGGTGGAAAACACAAGATTCCCTGAAGAGTCGAGCGCGAAACACCCCCCACTGGTCGAGAAGGTCTGCCACCGGATCGGCATACTGAACAGATAGTTCAAGATTTTAAAAAATCAGAATAAATAAAAAACTTAAAACAAAGCAGGACTGCAGAGAAATGACCTTGGCTAAACTGGCTGTGAAGAGGACACACTCAAATAACTCCCCCATCTTTTGGAGAAATTCATCCATCATGAGGCCTCTTCAACACGTACACCTGAAACAACACAAAGAGTTATTTAACCGTATTTGTCTGACACAGGATAACAATCAACCTTTAGCTCACTACTTTTTTTTTAAGATTAATATGATGTCATCCGTTTCTTGAGAGAAAAACCTAACAAATACGAGTGTTTTACAAAGACTATTTGTGAATCTACTGGAGTCTGATGATTAATTTGAAAAAAATACATTTTTTTTTTTTTTAACAAAAATGTTTCAAATGTAATGCATTGTGGTGCATATTCCAATATAGAAAACATTGATGCACGTTGATTTTTCGCTTTGGGAAATTCCTTGGACACTTGATTTTAGACGTGTAGTTTCAGACATCTTTACAAAATGTCAAAAACACTGTATAGTATTCAATATAGTGGGTAGTGAAGGAATTTGGACAAAATCTATTTAAGCTATATCCCTCTAAGCCCCTAAAATGTTAGGAAAACTATGCTTATTCATACATATATCTTCATGCTATTTGATATGTCTTATATGTTTTAAGTTGAATGCTTTTTCTGACACTACCCTCTGCCTTTACCTTGCTCGGGACAAGAACAAGCAAGTTACTAAATTTATCTTTTATTTTCTTTTTATGTCTGACCAAATATTTTTGTCTTGTTTTTTGTTTGTTTTTGCCATTTTTATTACTTTGGTTAATTGTGGATTTCTGTGGGCCATCACATTTGTCACAAGGGGGCCTGACTCTGAGGCTATGTCCAAATACCTTCCCTATTCACGATATAGTGCACTTTATAGTGCATGGGTGTGGGTCGTGGGCCAAATTTGGCCCGCCAAAGATAATCTTTTGGCCCGCCGAGTGTTTGGTTCCCATTAATGCTCCAGAGATCTACGGCTGTAATATACTTTCTGCCTCCGGGTGACGCTGTTAGCATTTTCTTTACCTGTGGCTATGAGTGAATATTTTTAGTATTCAGGGGTTAAGGTGGGAATTTGGACATAGTCTCAGTCCTCTTGTGCTGGTCCGTAGCCCGGAAAAAATACCAGGTTGTGTCAAGAAGAGCATCCTGCGTATAGATCCATTTCACTGTGTGTATCAGTGAAAGCTGGTTCACTGTGGCGACCTCAGACAGGAACAACGACATCAAAAATGTTTCCCCGTCTACTGCCGTTCATCGTCCTCAGTTGGTCTCTGTGGGTCAGGTACTGGTTCCGAGTGCAAGTAATCAAGTATAGGCCAAATCCGATGCAGAAAGCCTATCCTGGATTACTTGAACCCGGTTCCAGCAGCATCTTCATCATCAGTCGGGACAAAACGCTGTAAACAAAAACAGCTCATCTTCTGAGTCATTTCTTGCATTAGTTCTCTATCTCCAGCTCACACACAGAAACATATTTTTATTTTCTCTCTGGGGGTATTCATTTCTTCTGCGCAGCTTCTTCAATATGCTTTGGGGCATCTGTGGTGACACACACAAGTCATTTATCTTTATGGACAGGAAGGACGCAGAGGATAAAAGCAAAACCACTCAGTCTTTTAATGCCTCCTTGATGTGTAATAGCTGTGAGATAACACGGAATTATGGAAACAGAGGCTAAGAAAATTGAGTCAAGCACTCTCATGGGATCCCCTATAAATTAAAACATTACGATATTGAAGAGCGCTCGTAGAAGTCCTCCACGTTCATTTACCTGATGAACAGTGCCATCAATTTCCACTGGAACGATAAAGTCTGCATTGCTGATGGGCTGCAAAACAAACAAGGAAAACAATTAAGTATTTTTTTTTTTTTTTCGCTGCTCCGTTTGCAATGAAATGACACAACCGCACACCCACGGTTCCTGCAGAAAAAAGAGAAAGTATAACAGTCCTGCAAAGTGCCCCAGGCTAACGATGAAGGCTCACAGTACTGTCTCCCTCTGCTCAGGCACTCACAGAGTGTTAAATAAAAACCAGACGAGGGACTCGGGGGAGAAACCTGGAGAGGATGACACACGAGGAGGCTGACAGGAGGAGGCTGCCGTTCTCTCTGTGTGACTTGTGTCAGTTTGGAAAACAAGAAAGCGGAGAGGAGAAGTTGTGAGAGGAAGAGGAAGCGAGATGCTGGAGTGGGAGGAAGATGAGCCAGGATGAAAGGATGAGGTGGGAGGCACGGCGCTGTCATTTTTGGAGGAAAGAAAGATAATAAAGAGGTAAAAAAGCGTCTATTCTAGAGCCCACCTGTTCGGATTAGTTTCTTTAAAGAAAGTAAAAAGTGATTTTCGTCTCTTCAAACAGTTTTTAGGACAAGATGTTGCATTTTTACAAGATTAAGTCTCTTTTCTTTTAGTATTATTCAAGGATTTTATTAAAGCTTGATTAATAAAGTAAGTAAATATCAAGTTTGGCTAAAGAGCTGAAATTATGTTTTTTTTTTCAATTAAATGTTGTCATATTTTCACTTTTCCTCAGGATATAAATTTGAATATTGCTAAAATTAAACTAAAATAAAATCAAATCAAACTTTATTTATAAAAAAGCGCGTCTAAAGGAATAAGTTTATCTTAATTCAGGGTACTGGTGATTTTGTTGAACTTTTATGCTTTTTTTTTTTTTTAGTAAATTTCTTTTTATAACAAATTTATGGTGGAAAGTTAAAGAATATGTATTTAACTCTTTATAACAAAAAATCCTTAAACTCAATCAATTACTGACTATTAATGTTACAAATATCTTTGATTTTATCAAAATAAAACAAAAAAAATTAATAAAATTAAGCAGGAATTTGAGTAAATAAAAGGGAACCAAAATGAAAACAAAAAAAGATGAAAAACTGGTTATTTTCCTGTTAGCTCTAACATTTTTTATTAATTTAGACCAAAACTCAACTAAAATCCCCTCTAAATCAAGCACACAATTCATCTAAAAGCAGTAGATGTAATTTTTTGCATTAATTAAATGCAGCATTTAGAAACTTTAACGATAATACACATGCATATTTTTATAAATGTGTCATTTTTTTGTTATTACAGTGTAAATACCTCCAGCAGCTCCTCTCTAAAGCCTTTTTAGATCATAATTCTTCTTCTTATCACGGATCCCACTGCATGTTCACGCTCTCATCTGCTCTTTAGGGAGCAGAAATCTTTAGACAGAAGGTCAAGTTCAATCCCATCCAGCAGAGGGGGTGTTTTCTGTATTAATTAAGTGCAGCAGTAAAGCTCCTACTTATTGCTTTTTTTATAATAGTTTCATTTGACCTGTGTGGACTCTGATTTAATCTGTATTTTAAAGCTACTTTTTTACATTAATTTGAGAGCAGAAAATCCAGACTGAATATGTCTGTTTTACTTCAAACAAGGGGTGGGGAAACTTTTGGACTTATGGACCACAATGGGTTCTAAAACAATCTTGAAGTGTGATAAAGAAACAACATTAAAATCTGGTGGAAAAAAAATAGTTTTTTTCTTTTATTTTGATTTAAAAACTGTGGTTTTTATTCCTATTTTAGTGCCAATTGCACCAATGAGTTGAGCCTTTCAGAAAAAAAGAAACATACTTAGAAACATAAAAAAACGCAATGTTTTTTGTCTTGGTTGACTCGAAACAGACACGAGAAAAACAACAAATTTTCCAACACATCATGAATACAAATTAAATGTTTGCACCTAAACACAATTCAGGATTTGTGGTGCACCAGCAAAGGCAAACGTGTCAAAGTTAAGGCATCATGTAATTCCATCTGGCCCGTGAGATCACTTTATATTACTGTTATTACTGGCCTGCCGAAATATAGCGCTACAGATCCCATTATAGAGCGTTTAAGCTCCCAGACAATTTATAATGGTGCCAACAACTTCACTACAGATCCCATAATGCAACACTTGTACCCACTTTTTTTCAAAATGTTTTTTCTTTTAACATTTATTTATCATTTATGACAAGCCTTTCTTTAATGTGAAACAGTTTAAAGTTTATTTATTCCAAAATAATACATGCCATCCATTTTATTCATATATATATGTAAAAAAGTTAAATTTTAAATTGTAGTTTTAGTTTGCTAAATAATCTTTTCTGTTGCTCCTTCTTTCAAGTTCAATAGGAAATGGAAATTTCTTAGATTGCAGTAAATGTGGAGAAAGTCAAGTTGATCCAGTTTAAGTCTTATTTAGTCTGTTTAGTTTTTAGCTATTGTTCATATTTTATGACTAATTTTCTGCATCTGTAAAATTACCAGCATGAAGCCCAATGAGGCAATTTTTCTTAGTGATATTGGGGCTATGTACATAAATAAAATAAAATTGAATTGAATTAAATCCCCAAAATGCTTCGCTAGGAAATGTGTGGTATCTAGAGAGATGCAGACAATCAACACTTCAGGCAATATAACTTCACCTGACAACAGAAGTGAAAGGATAAATAAGAAAAAACTTTTTGTTAAATCAAACATTTTATAAATAAATAACTCTAGTCTTAAGGTTTTATCAGCAAAATTTTGGACTTTTTAGGTAATTTTTATGTCTTTCTAAACAAAAAAAAAAGTATGTAATTTACTTTTACCTAGACAGCCACCCTTAAAGTTCCCCGGCTATTTACTAGAAGCTGTTAAAGGAGGAAAATCTAGCATTTATTTATTTATAGTGTACATAGGAATAAGCTAATATCCCAAAAACTAAAAAAATATGTTTTCTAGCACATTTTTGCAGCTTTGTGGTGATATTTTCTGAGATGCGACACTTGCAGCATCTCTTAAAGAAGCACTTTTGAAGATAATTTAGAATGCAATCATAGGAAAACAGTGACAGGCTAGTTTAGACCCAAAAATACGTTCTTAATCACAAAGTGATGTTTCCTATTATGTTCTCATCCAATCCCTTCAAGACAAGATATAAATGTAAATCCTTATAGCCAAACATTAGACTTTAAGAAATTGTAGAGTTGAGAGCAATTCCAAAAAGACTATAAAAGGTGTTTTTATTTATTATTTGTGTGATTAAAATGCTAAAAAGGTAAAAAAAAAAAGAAGCTTTTTTTCTCAGTTATTGAAACATAAATGAAAGAAATGCCATTTTTAAAGCACAGAATGCAGTTATTTCAGGTACTTTGTCATATCAGACACATAACACATTTAATTCCAGGGCAGCTTAGGAATTATCTACTCATCCGTAACATGCAGGATAAAGCACAGAGTATGGGATGCGTTACATAACGTTTCTTTTTTAGTCTATGCCCATCTGTGCTTCATCTGCGTCCTCTTTCTGTTGTTTTTTTGCCTCCTTTATTGTCCAGTTCCAGCGTTTCGGAAAATAAAATGCTTTATTATTATTATTTTTTTGCCAATTTCACGTTCATGCAGCAGGAAGTCCTGCCAGGGCTTAATAAAAGGTATAAAAATGCTGCTTGTCTTTCTCCCAACAGATTTTCATTAATTGCGCTGAATAAAATCATTCTGCTCTGTGTGCTAATCTCTAAAAGGAGAGGATTTTGAAGGACTGAGTGCTTGGCGTGCTCTGGCTTCATCAAAAGAGAGAGAAAAAAAACATGCTGCTGGGTAAGTTTTGAGTTGTTTTGACAGAGAAGGGGAAAAAAATTCTTAGACTATTTGAGCAGATTCAGAGAAATTCATCCCACAGCGTTTCATGGAAACTGTAAACTGTAGCAGACACACCCAAAATGGGACCAAGTTACTTGATCAACATGGCAAAAGACCTATTTATCCTTTTTTGCAGCATATTATTTGATCAAATTTGCTGCTGCATGAAAATTGACTCATTCTTTTATTGCATTTATGAGAATTTAAAGTAGTTTTAGTGTGAAAAATGTAATTTAACCCTTCATATTCCAAGAACTTTTTGAGCTTTTTATGTTCTATCTTCTCTGTTTTAATGGTAATACTTGATATCCATCTTTCCAGCTCATTTATTTTTACACATATTTTTATAACATTACACAATAATTCCTGAATTAATCAGAATTTGTCAAAAATGCTCAGTTTCAAGTGGTAAATTTGGTCAACTTTAAAACAAAATTTGACATCAAACAGTTTATATGTTATAAAACAAATATCAAACATAAAATGACATGATAAAAATTAACAAATCCAAAAATAAATCAAAGAAAAAGTGAAAAATGTAAAAAAAAACAAGTAGGCGAAGCTCCACTAAACTATAAGCTTTAAGGGTTTATTCCATGGGGTATCGGAATTATGTGTTATAACTTTTTTATATTTGTTTTTAACCAAAAATTTCAAAGAAAAAAAAACTGATGAAAACTATAATATTGGTGGAGGGATCAGTAATCCTACATTATGGTAAACAGCTGATGCGATTGACAAATGAAGTGCAGAGTTATATAGTTTTTCTACAAAGATACATTACAAATCAATTTCAGTGTAGTTTAAGGCAGAGCACTACTGAAGTGGGTCACTAGGAAAGACAGGGTTGTCAGCAGGAAGAAGGAGAGTATTTATCATGTTGGCCAATGAAATTCCTCCTACTCATCATCAGATGTTGCCTTTTTTATGTAAACAGGTAAAGAAACACATAAGGTCGAAGTAAAAAAAACGTACAAATCGGTTTGGAAAACTATAAAGTATCTGAGTATCTCAAGTTTAACAAACTGAAACTGCATTTAATACTGATTAAAATGTATTGTGAAGAATTTATAACTCACTTTAGGTTTCACTTAGTTCAATATTTTGAGTTAAAAAATCACAAATGAGTATAAATAGCTGCAAAATATTGTTGTAGCTGAATCCAGACTTCTTATAAATACAGTTATATTTCAATATATTGTAGGATCAAGATTTGGCTACAATAACATATATTTGTTTGAAATACTCTGAGGCCTGTATTCTCTGTGGGACGGTCAATGTATTTCTCAACATATTTGTAATGTATGTGTACAGTAGTGGAAAAGAAATCCAGAAAATCACATTATCTGATTTTTTTTATTCATTTATTTGCAAATAATGGTGGAAAATGAAGCCAGATATCCTGTAACTTCTTCTGTAAGAGGATCCTCTGTCCTCCACTCGTTATCTGTATTGATTACACCTGTTTGAACTCGTTATCTATAGAAAAGACACTTCTCAAGCTTCTCTCTCTAAAAAGTCGACTTAGCTAAAAAGTTCATTTTATTTGCAAAAATCCCTATTTGAACCAAAGTGATTTTCATGAAATCGACATCTAAATTAGAAAGACATTGAAATTATAAATAGAGGACACGTGGATGGGTTAAATGACTGTACCTTAAAGGAGCTGTGTACGAGGGTTTCATCCAAGTCAATCACCACACAGTTCTTGTCGTAGTCTGCTATACTGACCTCTGGCAGCAGGAACTTGTCTGGAGGCTGCAGAAAAAAAACCACATTTTTACAATGAAGACATAATAGATTCTGTAGCATTTATTCCAACACACTCACCCTAAGGGTGTTAGTGTTGGACAGAATGGCATTCACTGCAGTGCTGAGGTTTAATAATGAACTAATAAAGAATAATAGTCCTTATTGAGTGATGTAATGTTAAATTAAGACAATTTTGTATAAAAAAAAGCAGAAAAATTGAGGTTCGGGAACAGATTTAGACTATTAAACAATTCAAATATGAATTTATATTTCATATATTTATATTTATGTTTAAAATCCATATTCTAGTTGTTAGATTCGTGTCTTTGTCCCCTCTGATGTTCTCTGGATCATCTCATGCTGATGAGGTTCAGAGTTCAAGGAAAGGAAAAAAAAAAAAAAAAAAAAGTGCCCAGGCCGTTTGCCAAGCAGGCTCGGGGTTACACACAGGCACTGAGCAGATGGTCTGGCCACAGGGGGCACTCACACTTCATTCACATCAGCGTGTTAACACACACACACGTACAGAGTCACACACATATGTACAAAGGTGAACACAAGGACTCTGTCGATCTTAAACATGCACGCCCTCCAGAGCTGCTTCTGAGTATGCCAAGCATTTCCTGCATGTCTCTGAATGAAAGCTTCGTCTGGCTGTGTTAACCAGACTTAAGGGATGAAGAAGCAGAGGAGTGAGGATGCTGATGATGCCCTGTCAGGTGAGGATGGATGTGATCGAGCAAAAAGAGTCAGTTTGGTTACAGAAAACTGTACAGAATGACAGAACCACACAAAACGTTGGATCAATAAACAAAAGTTCTATAATTTTTTTTACATTTAAAATTATTAGTTCTCCTCAAATTCCAATTTCAGATGATGGTTTGATGAAAACTCATATTTTTACATTTAACAAATTATAGAACTTTTGTTAATTGATCCAATGTTTGACTTTAAGGGGCAAAATTGAAAATAAAACTTCCTCTTCAATGAAGTTATCCACATATGACGATGACACCGTTTTATAAAAAATAAAACAAAACTTTATTGATCCCGAAGAGGAACCCAGAAATATCCTCTGTGACAGAAATGCAAAGATTTTTGGTATAAAATGAAAGTAAAGAAATTTTAAATAACTTACAGTAGAACATTCTTCATGTGTCATTCTTCAAATATATATTATATTTTTTGAGTCTCCTTAACTTTTCTGTCAGGCAAACATTTCAAGAATCTATTAGAATTGAAATATTGTTGTGGTTTAGTTTTAATGTAACCATTCACAAAAAAAATAATATGGTGATTTTTCATTTTGTAGATCATAAAGCCTTTTTATGAACACATATAATTATATAGTTCTTTTATATGACTGATAATTATTGTTTTCTTTTTATACTGAATAGTTTCAAAATATGGAACATAAAAGATAATAAAAACACAATAGTTTCACAGATTTAATTGACATAAAAAACATGTGTAACGTGATTTTGATACATTTGGAGGAATAAAATAGATCAGTAATTATCCCGACTGGAGTTTTACTCTAAATGTTTAATTTTTTAGGCTTCATACCAACGTAATTAAAAATATAAAAAATTTAAATATTTACTGATTTTTAAATTCAGCATAAAAAAAATGAAATATGTTATCATTTTAACATTTATATGCCTTTTTTTTTTGCAAAATATGCGCGTGTTATGCTCATTTTTCAAGTATTTTTGTAGTTATTTTTGTGAAATTTTAATAATTAGTTAAAAAAAGTTTTAAAATGATTTTAAAAGGCTTTATTTATTATAATTAATCCTCAAATCTTAAATTAATCTGAGACAATACTAAAAGGTGTTTTTACATTTTCTTTTGTTGCTTTAAAACATAGTTCATCAACACAAACTCTTTGACTTAACGGTGGATTTTTTATCACGGTTTTACAGAGTCGAGTGAGACACGGTCCCTCCACAAACACGGGGACTCGGTGCCGGACTCGCTTCCTGACATTGCAGGGAAGTGTCTGCTGGGCGGTGCGGTTAAAACTTGGCTGCCATGTGGGGCGCTGTGAGTGTGAATATTTTAAATTAAAGAAAGCCACAGGAATCACAACGAATCCAAAATAGCTTCTTCTTGATTTCCTCCGTACCGCCCCATGATGGTGAAACAAACTAAGTGTAGTTAATCGACCACCAATCGCAAAATAGTTATTTAATTAGTCTCAGTGCAGAGAGAAAGATGATTTAATTAAGGCCTCTAGGGTAAAGTCGTTCATTTGTTAACACAGATTGGGTCTAAAAATGGAAGAAAACGCACGGAAAAAGACCCAAACAAATAATCTGATGATAAATAGATTAGCATTATCAGCTGCATCTACAAAGCAAAGCAATGTGATTAAAAAAAATGAAAAATCCTATTCAAGACAAACAACCACATGCAGCTAGAATGATGAAGCACAGCAAGAAGAGGAGGCATCAGAAGGAGGCAGTACATACGCAGACTATAGGGATGCTCTGGATGTGATCACACTGAAGACAGAAAGAGAAAAAAAAGAACCAACGGCGCTCAAATCTACAGAGAAAGATGGAGACGGAGAAAAGGTGCACGCACAACGCGGAGAAAAACAAACAGAGCTGCCATAGTAACAAACACGGCTGGCCACAAATCCAGCAACAGTACACGGCGGGGCGGGACTGCGGGCGCCGTCCCATCTCAGAAATCAACCTCGCACTATAACAAGGCTTTTGAAGGCGAGGTTCACCGGGTTCACTGTAAAAAAAAAAACTGATTTGTTAGGGAAAGGTCTGCAGAAAGTCAGCGCCGACCACATATGTGGTGTATTTTAAGGGCCATAAATTCCTCCCCTGAATGAGAGACATTTACAGGTAAACAGGAGTAGAAATGTGATATAATTCTGCTCCATTTTTAGCCGAGTATGTTTGCAGAGGAGCGCTGGGGTTTGGGGCCTTCTCAACCGCCGGAGACTTTTCTTCGCATTTCCTAAATACATTGGTTAACATGTGTATGAGAAGAGGGGGAGGCGTGGGTGCCAGGCAATCCATCATAGCAGACAAACACAAGGCCCACTTTATGGAGATTACAGAAGCCACAGTTGGAATGCATGTCTGTGTCCTTACATGTGTTGTCATGGCGAGATTTGTGCACTTTTTTCACCCCAGAAGGAGCTAGAACGCCCTTGGAGCTGCAAGAGCGCGCTCAGTGTGTTGTGCTGTGCACGTCTGTGCGCATGGGTAGATATCGAAGAATGCAGAATGGGAAGCAGGCCCATACTTTGGAGCAGCGGATGGTAAACAACCTCTGGGTTCAATGGGTTTGAGGCAGCTGGAAAAAGTTGAGCACAGCGCCTCAGCTCACTGCAGGAGGAGGCAAACTAACAAAAAAAAAGTTCAAACTACCCTTTATAAAATATCAACTAATAAATCGGACTAAGTGGTTGAAGTGAGCTTTACCTTGGGAGGGCTGCCGTTCTCTTCTGGCGGTGGGGGTAAAGAGAGTGTCTTGTTGTTGGTGGAGGGTCGCTCCGCGTGGTAGTCATTGTAGTTTCGGAAACAGCAGAAGAAAGGGCTGAAAATACTGCGACTCCGGTGCTTCTTCAAGCTGCTGTTGGACTGCGAGACTGAGGAAAAGAAATGGAAAAATCTCTTATTAAGGATTAATTGATCAAATTTATTTCATTTTCAAAGACAAAATAAAAGAGATAAAATGACATGAGGATCAGAAAGTAGAAAGCTAAAAAATTGACATGTGTTTTTATATATTAGCGCAGCTTTAACCAACACAATCTCATCATATTTTTTAATTCCAGTAAGGTAGATTCTTCGCTTCAATCAAGGAGTTGGGGTTCACATATTTTCTTCATTCGACTCTTAAAAACTTTACATGTTAACAAACACAAAAAGTTGTGTTGTATTTGTTTAAGAATGTTTTTTTTTATCTGGTGATGTGACGTGGATGAAGATCAGAACATATTTTATGACAAATTCATGCAGAACTCCAAGTAAACTCAGGGGGTTCAAATACTTTTCTGTCCGATTCCTTGAATCTTAACGTTTTGTTTAATAAAACACAAAAACATACATTCTTTGTGTTGTATTTGTTTAGGAAGATTGCTTTTATCTGGTGATGTGACTTAGACGAACAACATAATTTATGACAAATTCATGCAGAATTCCAAGTAAACTTAAAGGTTTCACATATTTTTACATCTTATACTTTGAATTTTAACATATTTTATCTAATAAAAAACAAAACTAACATTTGTGGTGTTGTATTTGTTTAATAAGACTGTGTTTATCTGGTGATGTGACTTAGTTTAAGATCAGAATGTATTTTCACATACTTTTTCTTGCAACTGTATATTTTATGCATACATTTTTACACATAATGTTTCACATAAACACAAAAGAATTAAGAAAAAAACATAGCTAAGTCCTGATTGTTTGTACATTGTCATATTTGTCTCATTTTTTTAATTTATGTGTCAGTTTGCGTTTCATATTATTTCCCAACCTCACCCCACAGAGAGACATCCACATCCTCCATACAAGGTTGTTTTTTTAATTGACTATTCTTTTTGTGGAAGTTTTTTTTTTGTATATAAATGAATTGCATTGTATTTCATTCTATCTGTAACCTTTAGTAATTTTGGTTTGCTGAATAATTAGAAAAGAAAAGCAGATTTAGTATTACATCAACAAATAAAAAAAGGATGGTAACTAAGTCTTGCAGATCAATAGAATCTATTACATGATATTGATTTGCTTATCCAGCAGATTAGGAATCATTTATTCCATGTATGTTAGACTAAAAATTACATTTTGACTTTTTCTGCTGATTTTTATCCTTAAACACCATTTTTAATCTTTTGGATTAAAAAAGTGGCAGAGCTGGGATCAAATTGTCATAACGGGTTAGAACTAGCAAAAACATATTTATTATTGGGCAGTATAACATTCAATTTGACGTAATTCTAACATTTGTTTTGATTATTTTTCCATTTGTGAATGTTGAGTGAAACTCCTGTTTGTAGATTTAGATATACATTATAACATTACTTGTTAAGTAAAAATTACAAATACATTTTCTACTTTCAACTGATTTTTTTCTTAACCCTTTAACAACCACACATAAACATTTTCCTGCTGCTTATTGCATTTAGGAAGTAATACTCAATGAAATTTTTTAATAACTGTTTTCCAAATGTGCTCTATTGGGTTGGTCATTTCCCCCTTTTTTTAGGCTACTTCTTTTAGCAGACTTAAATCTCTATCTAAAATAAATTTGCATTTTCTAGTAAAGACTGTTTTGAGGCAGAAGTGTCAAGTAGAAAAGACGTGTGATGCTTAGGGTTGCAGAAAGACTGCATTTTCTATGCATCGTCACATCGTTGTGACAAGAGCAGCTGAGATTTATGTGATGTCATGCAGTGAGGCATCATGTAATGAGAATCAAAGAACATCAGTCAGCCCTCTACAACATGGCCTAATAAATAGACATAAAAAAAGAGTTTAATATATGCTGAATCAAACTCCATACAGGTCCCTTTGAGCCAAAGTCTTAGGAGTTCTTTTAAGGGATTATTAATACTGAGGAATTCTATTTAAAAATAAAGTATGTATTTTTTCTGTTTACATTTTTTGCATCTAAAAATAAAATAGAAAAATTCCTTCAACTGGACGTTAAAATTAAGTCAAATTAATCCGATATAATAAACAGTTTGCATCATTGCATTTGATTATTTACAATAAAACAAATGAAATGCACAAGCAGGGAAGTTTGATACGAGATTTTGTTGCTGAAACTGCTTGGAGATCTTCACTCTATGTTCCCACCACTCTCAGCAACATGCATTCAAGCAGCCTCTTCCAGTGAAAAGTTCATATATATATGCACATAATTGTGAGTTTCATTAGATTTCAATCAAATTTTTATGTTACATTCTTCCTCATTAACGAACACGCCAGAGGTTAGCAGGGAACCTCACAGTCCTTCCAAATTGATAGCCGATAACGATCTTTGACCTCACAAGCTTCAATTAGCCTGCAACATGACTGGAAATAGGTAAAAAAAAGACTAGTTTTTTTAAAGCAAAGTACATAAGAGAGAAACATATATTTTTATCATCTATGTCGTTACATTCATTTCCTCCAACATTTTTATCTGTCAAAATGAAAGACTCAACGAAAAGCTGGTGAATGAAACATTTTAGACTTCAACCAGTTAGAGAAATGCATGAATTGTCTGCAAAAATAAAGTAAAGATGATGGTGAAAATCCTCAGAATGGATGCTATGTGCATGTGCCAAACAATGCAACCCAAAAGATACACTGTAAAAAGTAAGAACCCCCTCTACTCAATAAAATTGTGGCAACAAAGTGACAATTAATAATATTAAGTAAATTCAACATGTCCAAAAAATTATTGCTTTTACTAAAATAATTTTTTAAGATTGAAATGATAAACATACTTATTATAAGAACATTTTTGGCTAAACCAACTTAAATTACAACAACATGTTAGTTAATACTGCTTTTTTGAGGATGGCTGTTTGTATTCCTCTCCAATTGAGAGTCCAGACCAACATCAGCTTTTTTGTTCCTTTGGTCTCCGTGTTGAAACACTTCAGATGATAAATGGTGGTCCTTCTAACTATACATTTTCTTATTCTTAGTATATATTACTTATGTTTATTATTATTATTATTAACAATTCATTTAGAAAAACTAGTTTATTTTTTGGACTTGTTGAATTTACTTAATATTATTCATTGTCACTTTGTTGCCACAATTTTATTGAGTTTTTTTTTTTTTTTTAAGCAAACAAAAGCTCACATGGAAGGCTTTTAAATAACCTGAAACTGTCAAACTCTAAACCACAAATGGTAATCAACACAAACAGAACCAGCTGAGTAATTGAAGTCTTGCACCAGGTGAGCAGGGACAGAAGGAAAACCAAAAAGGCTCCAGTCCTCACATCTTTAGTCTTGGCTTTGCACTTCAGCTATTAGATGTTCCTCTTTATATTGTCAGTCTTTTGGTTGGTTCCTTTCTTGCAATTTCAAAGCCTTTTAATGTTCATCTGTTACCTGATGATTCTTTTGAATTTTGCAATTCAACATTCCTGCATTGTTTCTGTTTGACACAAGAACAAAATGTGTAGTTTTACTTATTTTAAGCCAGACCTTTCAGGATTGCATCTTTTTCCGATGTTTTGTGTTAAGCTTTTAAGTCTGTTTTTTCTTTCGTTTGAGGGTAAAAAGTTCTTCTCACGCCACAGAATCCTCTCTAATGCTATAAAAAGCTTTCACTGATGTTGAAGCAACAACAAATCCACAACAATCCCTCTAATAAAGCAGTTGACAGAGAGGGATTTTCCTTCAGATGTTGAGACGACAGACCGTTTCTGCACAGAAGAAGAGTTCTGACAAAATGTGCAAATGTCAAATGATTGTTGTTCCTCTAAAAGGATGAAACCTTGACTTTTTTTTTTTTTTTTGCTTGCCAAGATGAGTTAAGCAGCAAATGAGCCTTTGAACGAAAACGTACACATGTAGGTTCCCCATTACATCATTCCTGCCTCACTTTCTCCAGAGGCTGTGGCCTACTTTCCCTCCGACAGAACAGAAACAGACTGTCTGTAAGCCTTTATATATTCACCTACTGAATTATTTAAATGATTTATTTTTGTTGGTGAATATGATAAATTAAAAATAAAGATAACGTGTAACAAAAATCTCGCTTTTCATTCACAGACTGACTCCAGCTGGAGTTTTCATTTTTTGGGGGAACTGTTGCTGTCATCCTAACACAACAGCCTCTGAGAGCCAGTAATGATGCTCAGGTTACTCATCTAACCCACTGCAAGCATTTCATCTTCTTTGTTCTCGTTCTCGAGAGTCCAAACTCACATCCGTCATTATCGGCGTTCCAGAGCAACTTCTCCGTAAAAAAAAAAAACTGTTACACAAGATACTTCCAAACTGAAACATGTTACATACACTTGAACCTTGCAGCATTACTGTTCAAAACTTCAATGTGTCACATAACTTCTGTCTTACTCTTAGGTAACTTTCATCTTGCAGAAGCTAGACCTAAAGTAACAAAAGGATTATATGTATTATTGCAGCTTAACCTTTTAAGACCCGAGCTAATAATTGAGCTACACGTGTAATCACAAGGCCTAAAATGTATTGCCCTGCGTGTAGACACTGGGTCTTAAAGGGCTAATACCAAATAAAATCAACATTTTAAGCTTTTAATTGCATTATAATTTCCATACCTCACTATAAACAAGACAGAAGCGGTATTTTGATCCATTCACGCATTTCTGAGTATTCCTTAAAAAACTTGCACTCTGAACACCAACCCACAAAAATAAACTGGTTTTCACAAGATGATGTCACAAAGTGAGGACAGCCCCTTTCAGGAGGCGTCTGTGCTGACAGCACCACCCCCCAGGCCATCATAAATTCTTTCTATCGGTATACAGATAAAAACTTTCATTTTAAATTGTGTCCCATCTTAAATGAATTCCAGGTCTAACAGCCGTTCTTTACTTTAAATACTGGATGTCAGGAATAGTTGGCATGGGAATCACGACAAATCTGAAACGGATGTCACTGATGGACAGTTCAAGACAGAACATGACCAAAAACCAACCAAAGTCAGCATTTCTAACACCAGGCTCCTTTAAAAGTTCAGATGTTGTTTGTTTTCATTGGAGAAACACATACACGCTGGTAAAGCCGGCTCTATGATTACACCGTGAAATGGAGGGAGAAGAAGGCGGAGCCTAAGAGGTTGAGGCCTCTTACTTCCGGGTAGGAAAAAAATCCACAAAAATAACTAATATTTCATAAATAATTTGTTCTTTCATGTGCCAAAGGTAATATATGATCATATTTATGAGGCTTAGAAGCTCAAAGGCTTAGAAAAGCATGGTATAGAACCTTTAAGAGGTCAAACAGGATACAATAATATTGTAGAAATTTACACCATGTTCAATGTCACAAATATTAAAACTCACTACAGATGTGATCAACAGCATTTGGAACCAATTTGTATCTGGCGCTTCATTTCTACATAAGAGTTTAAGCAGGAAACAATCTAGGAAAATGACTTGGGTTCAGTTAAATTGAATTTTTACCTGACTGAAACAGGAAATTAAGTATCCTTTGTCTTAGATAGAAAAACTAGCATATAGTGCCACTCCGATCATCTTAGGTTCTTTTGCAAAAGCATTCACAATGGTCTTTTAGAGAAAATCAAAAACCTGTTCTTTTCTAGAACAAACATCACCCATTTGTTAATGCCCTCTCCTGCCAGCTTACTTCCCCTCGCAACCCAACATTACCAACAAAAATGGCGTGCAATCTTGGAGCAATCCAGCTGTACAGTTCTGATCTAGATACCAGGCAAAACATGGATCTATTTGTCTGCAAATGGAGCCATCAAAGTAGATTGGAACAGGGAGCTTGTGGCATATTTTCTGTCAAAAATAAGCTTTTTTTCCAAACTACATGCTCCTGATTCACTGATTTAAAGAAAGACATACTCAAAAATGTAATTATAAGCTTTATCTGTCATAAATATATACATATATCTGTTATGAGGAAAATGCTACAATAACATGTTAAAAAAACATTGGAGTGGGTCTTTAAGTTTGGCTTCCCTCTGATGAGTTTAATTCATTATTTTAAAGGAATTCCATGAGGTCAAGTGAAAGTGTATAATATTTTATTTTTACTCAAAATAATATTTTATAACTTCCTTCCTAATGTCAGCCTTTCGCTCCATTTCCGGAAGTTTTTCGAACTCGGTCTGCTGCCTCCCCGAAGCAGGTGGAAGTGCGTGAGACCGCGAGGAAGGGTGAAGAGGAGGGCGTAGAATGGGTGGGGAGAGTCGGTGTGATGGGTGAGACAGCCTGCACCACCACCCAACACAAACAAGACTTTCTTTCTCCGTTTGACACAAACAACATAGCTGAGGGGTGGCGGCTGCAGGAGCACGGTCGTATGTAAAAGCGAACGCAAAAGTGCTGCAATCAACCATAAATAACTGTGATAGAGAAAAGTTTAATACAGTGAAGAAACTGCATGTTGGAGCTGCTGCTGAGTATGGACCAAAAGCAGCAAAGAGCCAGACAGTCAATCAAACGCCAGAGCTTCGTGTCACATGTTCAGGCACAAGAGCTAACAAGGCCGGAAGAGGGAGAGTACGGAGGAAATTCTCAGCATTCCTGACAGGAAGAGATAATCACCATCTGACCCGCAGCTTGGAATAACGCCAGGGTCCAAGCCTGAATATGATCCACAGATTAGCTTAAGACTTCAGAGGTGGCCTCCTCCTTTACGGAGCATTTCTTCCTACTTTAGGGGTCTAACCCTGTCCTGGCATCTTCCTCGCTCACCCCAACCGCCTTGATGTCCTCTTTAACCGCATCCATAGTCTTCCTCTTGACCGCCTTCCACATAACAATTTTTATTCACCTTCAGGGAAGATTTTGATATTTGAAAATGTGGGGAAAAAATGTTCTGATGTTTTTAGATTAGACCAGGGGTCTAATTTAGTTCAGGTTATTATGGACTGAAACTCAAACGAGAGCCTCAAAATTTTATGAAAAGTTAGAAAAATATGCTTTATTTATGTTTTTGTGGCCATTAAGCCATTAATTTATGAAAATATAGCTTTGAAATGTTTTCTAGAACTGAGTTTATATATATATATATATATATATATATATATATATATATATATATTATATATATATATATATATATATATATATATATATATAAAATTAACTTCTTTCACTTTTGACAATAGCACATTTGAGTTCCTTTCAAAATAAAACATCCTGTGTTTAATCAGATCCTCCAACTGCAGTAGATTTACTTTAATTAAAAATGCAAAAAACTTGAGATTTTCTATTATTGACTTTTGTGTTCCTTCACCCTATTTGTTCTTTTACTAGTAAATAAAAAACATGACAATATTAGTGTAGAATCCAAATTATCTTAAAATCTAAACATGTAAATGCAATAAAATAATCTCACCTCTTTGACATTAGATTAAACCTTTTACCATAATTTTAATAAGTTATCTGACATGGGAAAAATCTAAACATAAATTAATTAATTATTTAAGTTTGAAGTAGGAATAAAAGAGCCGCATGTCGCTCTGGAGCCTCAGGTTGCACCAGTAAACAGAATAAACAAATATATAATACCACAACATTAAAACGTCCGCTTAGTTTCATTGTAGCTACATAAATTAGCTTTAAGCATAAAACTAACTTTCTGCTGATCGATTTAAATGATTACTTATTATTTATTTAAACTTTTATCCAAAACTCGTGTTATTGGCACAAATACGGAAATGCACTCCAGTGGCACTTATTTGACCAGTCAGGCAAGTAAAGTGTACAGTTGGGGGGGGCATCAAGGAAAATGTGAGAAGAGTCTCTGCCAATGCGGATCCTTAATAATTTAGATGGAAAACAGTCTGGCTGTAAATGAGGCAGCCAGGTGCTTTACAGAAAGATAAAACACGTCAGAGAGATTTCTGCGGCTTTGTAAGCGAGTCAAAACAAGAAGGAAACTTTCATTTAGAGACTTAAATAAAGGAAGTAAAGAGTAACATAAGAGGAATCCTGCTGTTCCTCTGGGAGTGGGCACAATTTCACAGAATTTTTGTCGCCTCCTCTTTCCAAGAATCCATGAGTGAGGTGCTTGTGCTAAAAGTGGATCCAGCTGTCTCGGGCATATGTAACTCCACCGGAGATAAAATTCCTCTTTGCCAGTCGGTCGCTGAAATGAAGAACAGACTTGTTCTCTCGCGCGCACACCCCCGACCCTGCAGGTTCACTGGCTGTTCGCCTGCCGACTTTACAATCCCATGTCAACATTCAGGCGAAGCGGGCACCTGCAGACACTGGCGTTGCTGGATAACGTTAACAGAAACAGACAGCAGCACGGGGGAAGTCCTCTCTGAACCGTGGCAGCAAAGGGATCCGGAGGAAGGAATCCCAGAAGACTGGCTCCAGCCAGAATAAGAAAGGGAAAAGGCTTTTTAGAGAATTTAAAGCATTAGAATAATATAAAAATAGTTTTTTGTGAATTAAATTCTTGTTGTAAATCCCCCCAAAAAACTTTCTTTTCTGGATAATATCTTCCTTGTTCTAAACATCCAATATTACCAAATTGATTCATTAGTTAACATTATTTGTGTATTATAGAGGGTTAAGACGGTTTTAATTTGATATTTTCAGACAAAAATAAACAATAAAATGTAATTACTTAAAATTTTTTAAAAGACGTTTTAAACTAAAATAAAACAAGCTCATGGGATCAATTCTTGCTCATTTTAATGTCAAATATAATGATGCAGAAAGTCTTAAGTAGGTTATGCATCTGTCAAAGTGATGCATAATTAAGGCAGATTATCGAAAGTAAGGAAAAGTCTGATTCTAGAAAAACTAGAATTTTTTTGGGGGGGGATTTTTTGTTTTCTAAAGCCTCGCTTCCACTGAGCGGTCCGGTCCGGTACGGGAGGAGAAGTACGGTTAATTCTGGTGGGGTTTGCACTCAGTTAACCTTAGAACACTATCGCTGAGAGATTTTCACCCGAACAAAAGTATTTACATGATTTTAAATATGTTCAAATTTCCTGAGTGTCATGGATTCCTGGATGAAGTCTCACATGTCCCAGGAATGGGTGGACCATTGAACAAGTCTTCAGTATCATTATTATTATTTTTTTACTTTATTTTTTGTTTTCAAATTTCTAAAATGTTTGAGGATGTTTTTAGGATCTTCCTATGTTCCTATTTTCCGTTTTGTTACATAAACCACAGTTGAAAATAAAACAAAACTACTTTAATTTATCACGTGTTGTTACGTTTGGATCTATCTTTTTATGACAAACACTTTTTATTGCGTATATTATACCAGGAGAAAATTGCAAAAGTGATGGCGTAACTTTTTTTGGAGAAAGTGTTTAAGGTTTAAGCCTCGCTTCCACTGAGTAGTTTGTTTTCCTGGTGCATGCGTGGTGTAGACCGCTAGCATGTTGTTGCGTCATTGTAGTGCGACGGCTAGAAAAGCCACAATAATGGAGGTCATCCAGCTACTCGTCTTTTTATTGTTTTACTTCTGGTACATCGTGTATAACAAGAATTAAATGTTGCTTGAAAGAAGACTGCGGACGGCTAAGAAGAATACCACCAAACGTCGGAAACGTTAGCTTAAATGGACCCAGAACCGATGTGGGCCCCCAAGAGGGATGGTTCAGTACTGTTTTAATGGGTCTATTTTACAATGAAAATGCTCAAATACCGGACCAGACCGGACAGTACCGGACCACTCAGTGGAAACGAGGCTTAATTTGATCTGAATTGAGTCCAGAACCTTAAGTTTGGTTTGTATTCAGACTACTTTTTAACTGGACTTTTCCGTTCTGAACCAAAGCAAAATCATGTGTTTAAAAATCTCTTCAGTCATTGGCCAGGAAGTATGAGGGCGGAGCAAAGCAACGAAAGAAAGAATAATGGAAGTCTTGCGATTTGCAATCCTCGTCGAGATAGTTCACTTAATCAAACTTTCTATTTCGCTGACCATATTTGAACATCTGTGTCAAGGTCAGGTACAACACTTTTAACTGCTTTTTTGGTAAGAAGGTGGAGGCATGCTGTGTATACGTTAACAGCGGTTTCCTACTCTGTTTACATTCCATAATATCCAGCTACAGAGGCCGTTTGGTCCAGTTGTTCCACTCTGAGTGCGGAGCCTATTCAGATGAAACTCAGAGGAAACTGGAACACAGTCTGATTGGAAACAAACTTAGACCACCTCAAAAGATGGTTCAGAGAGGGATTCCTGGTCCCGGATCAGGGTTCGCTTTGGTGGATTCAAACTGAAAAATTGTTCTGGATTATCAAGTGAAGCAAACTCCGATTCCGTCTGAACACGCCATTAACTATAGAATATCTTTCAAAGTTACGTTGAGTAGTAATCGAGGCAGATTATTGAAAGGAGGGAAACATCTGAATCTCAAATAATTCTCAATTTACTCTCTAGGAATCAACACTTGCTAAAAACATGCTGAGTTTGTTTATTTCAGGAGAAAAGCACAGCAGGGATGACCACCACTCCGGATCGGCCTCATGCAGGAGTCGCCCCAGAGAGCATCTGCCCCACATCTGCACAAAAACAAACACACAGTCCAGACAGCTGAGTTTTAAGCCGTCAGATGAGCTGAGACTGACAGCTGCTAGTGTCCCTCTGTGTGAGTCTGCTGTTATAGCATCCACGGTGGGCTGACTGTGACAAGTTCAGGTAAAAATAGAGCCAAAAGTGACAACAACTAAACCTCCATCTCTCCTGATATTACAGTCAGTGTGGGTTAAAGCCCTCTTCAGGCACAGACTAACCCTCAGCTGCTCCTCTGGCTTTACTTCCCTCCTCATCTCACAGGATTTGCAAACATGCATCCAACATAACCTTACGTAAGAACCATTACTCAACAGCCCATTAAAATAATATGGTTTGCAGTGATTTGAATAGAAACGGTTTGGTGGGGATTCCAGCCACGCAACGTACAAATTCTCCCAGCTGCTGCTGTGAACCCACACACAGATGTGCCGCCCTGCTTTCCTGTCTTAGCCCCAGGAGCCGCGGTGGCAGAGCGGGTCGGCTTGCAGGCCCCCGCCCCCGCCAAAGGATGAGGGCTGCTTCCTCTCCGGCAAACTGCAAAACGAAGGAGACAACCCACCGAGATCTCAGGGAGGAATAATGAGAGAGATGTGACGCTTCTGAGAGTTGTGCAACTTGCTTCATTGCAGCTCATTTTGTTTGAGGCTGCAGCTTAATATTTAACTTCTACAAAACATGTTCTTAAAAATGTAGAAATAATGTGAGACAAAAGGGTTATTAGGGTTGAAATAGAGGCTAATGTTGAGGGTTTTAGCTGAGAAATCAAATCAGTTTCTTTAATTGATTATTATATTTAAAGTCCCACTGCAACTCTATATATTTTCTACTGTAAAATTGTTCCAAATGGTCTTTTAATTATGATTTTAGCCAAATTCAAAAAGTCAGTAATGTTTCTATAAGACATATATTTCTGCAGAGCAGCAGGACTTCATTAGAAATTCACCTCTGAGTTGTGCTTTTCAAACAGAAGTCAGCCTCCACTAATTTCCCATCAGCCCTTTGTTTATAATTTCTCCTGCCAGCTTATAGCACCTGACAAGCCCAATTTAACATTAGTGTAGCAAAAAAACAGTGAGCAATATCAGAGCTATCTAACCATACAGTTTTTTTGCCAGATGGCAGCTCAGACAAGGAAAATGAAGACGTTAATGGATCTATTTGGCCCCAAGTGGATGCTTCAGAATTGTAGCAGAGCAAGGAGACATTTGCTGTGTCACAAACCAGAGGTTTTTCCAACCGCTGGCTTTAACTGCTCCCTATCCAATACGATTTTAATGAAGAAATAATTTTAAATATGAAATCTGTACTCCATTGTGAGTAAAATGCAACAAAAACATGCTGAAACACAATTTTCATTGGAGTTTGAATTTAATGTTCATTACTGCAAAAACGTCCAAATATGACTGTTAGAAATTACACTGTGAAGAAAATTGCATCATCTGCTATAATCATTGTTAATTTTTCTTTTTTAATCAATGCATTAATGTATATCAGAAATTTGTATAATTTAGTATTCAATTGTTTGTAAGGACTGAAATTTATCAAATCAAACAAAAATTCACAACAAACAAATATATTTTTTAAAGTAATTTCAAGAATTCTTTCTATTTTTATTATTTTAGTCTGGTACTCACACTTATTTATTATTTATTCATATTGCGTCTAGAAACTAAAAACTGTAGATGGCAACTGGTTTTTATTTTATTTTTAGCAGCAAACTGGATGATCTTTCTAAGTTCAACCTAAACTGGTAAAGCAGATGTAAAACTTAGCCGGAATCTGAAGGAACAGACATAAAATACATGTTTTGTGATCTTTTCATTGAATTATTTACCTGGCTAAAGGGGCAAACAATACAAGTTTTTCTTCTTTCTGTCTCCTTTTTGTTTCTTTTTCTCATAGTTGTGTGTTATTTTCCTTTAATTGAAAAAAAAAAGTGAAAAACCAAAGTTGCCAAACTGTTATTAGTGACTCTATTGACAATGTATTCTGACATAAATAAAATTTTTTGTTTCTTCCCCATCAATTTTTTTTTTAAACATGAGGACCAGTTGTTTTTTTTACAAACATAAATGACTTTTTCAATTGCAAAAAGCGTTTTTGTTCCTTTTCATATCATCTAAACTCATTAAAAATGTCAAATAATCAATTTATTAGAGCAGCTATGGCATTGTGCACTTCTTTTTTGTAAATACTGTGACTTTACAGGTCATATTTATGTGGCAAAGCTGATTTTTTATTCATTGATACTTAAGGGGCATCAAAACAAACGATCAAACTGAAGAATCTATTAATTATGACACTTCTGAATCAATGAATCCACTTGCATTCGGTTCAATCTGCGAACATCTCAGTGAAGGAAAACAGTTGGAAAGAAAGGCTGTTTGTTATAAATGAAAGACAAAACAACAAGTAGGTCATCTATTTGTGTTTGTGTGTGTGAGGGCGTGTGCTTGTGTATCCGCGCTTCGTTTCCCATGCCTCCGCTTCTCTTAGAGGCATTCATCTCTTCACTTCCACAAACAGCATGTCCTACTTAAAGCCCCCGGAGGTTTAAGGAAAACACAACGATCACCTTTACCTCTGGACCATGAGAAGTCTTGTTGTCTCTCACAGCCCCCCAGGTGTGTATTCCCCAACTCAGCTGTTTAAATATGCATAAAGCTGTTCATGGCCTTCAGTCAGCTTACAGGAGTGCTGAATACATCAGGCGATGGTAACAGAACGTGATTTTATTTTTCATTGGTCAATTACAGATGATAAGGGAATGATGCTCCGTCTTAATGCACATGGCAACCTGCTTTCTTTTGAATGCATTGATCTGCTTTGGTTATGTTCAAAACGGTTCAAACATATGAATAAATAAATGAAGAAGTTGGGTGTGATGCAACTCCACAAAAACTCCGGACATTAAAACTCGCTGAGAGGAATATAAGTGAGGTCATTGGAGGAATTCCTTAGCTTTTTATAAACTTTTCAACATGTGCATTTTGTTAGTGTGGAGTTGATATGAAATTCTTATGCGGTAGGCTCTCCTAAAGCCCACGCAGGACGTTCTGGTCCAAAACAAGCAGACACAGCTCAAGAGCTACATGCTCGAAACCCACTTTCAAACATAAAACTTCCCCACAATCGTGTCAAACACGCCATCCGGATGTAAGAGACTCCCGACGTTTGCTCTAACAAAGGACAACAGGGTGAACTCCACAAACACGGCAAAAACGCTGCAATATTTAGGCTTTATGCAACACTCATAAAAAAAGATCCAATGTGTATTAACTTCAATGCAGCCAGAAATGGATATAAATGCTGTCCATACTGAGAATCCAAATAAAAACAATATAACGGATTCTTTAGGACTATTGACAAACCCTTCCATCTACTTTCTAGCAGTATATTTTCACAGTTCATATTTCAATTCTGAATGCAATTTAAAACAGATACTGTTAAGTTACAATACTTTTTGTAACTTAACTAAGATAAAAATTAACTAACTGGAGAACAAATCATTAAATATGCATTTGCTTTTGTATTTTAAATAGGATTAAATTATTTAATTAAGTATGAACTAATTTAATTGATTATTCATATTAAATTTATTTACTTCAATCAATCAATATTTATCTATAGAGCACTTTTCATATAAAATTAACACAAAGTGCTTAATTTAAATCTGATTAAACTTTCCAAAAACAATTATTTTTTTATAAATCTATAATAAAGTCACTACAATTTCATTAACATATATATATATATATATAAAATGTAAAATGAATTATTTTTTATTATATTTTTTATTATATATTTTATTATTATTTTTTGTATAAAAAACTGCATTACCGTTTGCTATTTTTCCTCAAAAACCCCAGACAACAACAACAGCAAAAGACTGCATTTTGGCACAAATCATTAAATATGCATTTGCTTTTGTATTTTAAATAGGATTAAATTATTTAATTAAGTATGAACTAATTTAATTGATTATTCATATTAAATTTATTTACTTCAATCAATCAATATTTATCTATAGAGCACTTTTCATATAAAATTAACACAAACTGCTTATTTAAATCTGATTAAACTTTCCAAAAACAATTATTTTTTTTATAAATCTATAATAAAGTCACTACAATTTCATTAACATATATATATATATATTATATAATATATATATATATATATATATTATATAATATTATATATATATATATATATATATATATATATAATATATATAAATGTAAAATGAATTATTTTTTATTATATTTTTTATTATATATTTTATTATTTTTTTTTGTATAAAAAACTGCATTACCGTTTGCTATTTTTCCTCAAAAACCCCAGACAACAACAACAACAAAAGACTGCATCTTGGCATTTTTTTTTTACTTTTATTTCTAAAAAAAGTTTCAGGAAATTTTAGAGCCTTTACACAAGCAGTTTGTTGTAAATGGAATGAAAAGAAAAATGAAGACCCTTGTAGGAATGATTGGTCTCTATAAAATGTACATGCTAACACTGGTACTTCTAATTAAAATAGTAAATGAATAAAAGAAATCTAACATTAACAAGAAAAGTAATACTATAGTAAGAATACTTTAAATTATAGTATAAAATAACTTCCATAGAAAAGAGCAAGCACCATTAGTGAGATTTTGTTTGACATTATTATTTTTGGGAAAACACATTTTTTTTTGTATTTTTAGAGTCTATGTTGTAGTGGAAACACATTTGAACTAAAATAGCACAACAGGAGCACCCCCCCCCCCTCTCCTCCACTCATTTCTCAGTAAAGGCTTTAAACTGTTTACAGTCAGCAGTTGTAGGAGTAGGAAGCTGTCAGCTCACACAATCTCCCCCCCTCTGCCTTACAGAGGATTGCTTTTATTGGAGTTTTATGACCAAAGCTGCATTGGAGAATATATAAAAGTGAAGACAGCTTCACAATTATTGGTTGAAGCTGAATGTTCACTGTGAGCAGACGTGAAAGTCTGACATAAATCCCCCGATGCCATTTTTGCCACATGACATCTCTCTAATTGGCTCTGGTAAGAATCCGCTTTCTGTCAATCATCATAAATTTGGACTTTTTGTTTCATCAGAATCAAACTAAATCAAAAAATGTATATATTTTGAAGAAAATGTATTTATTTTGAAGAGAATTTACCTTTTTGCTTCAGCGAGGCCTCATTTATCACTTGGATCCGAAATATCTGTGTAGTAAGTGGCTGGAATTTGTGTAATGAGTATGAGGTTATCTGAGGTTAACATAAAGAGTGGATGTTTAGAGCGAACCTGGGGCCCACTGTGTTTATACACAATTAAACAAGGGACCACGCAAGGGTCAAAAGGGTCAGAGGGCAGAGCGTTGGTCTAAAACAGACTCTTAATGGAATTTTAACAGCTACAGAAGAAAAACAAAAGAACACGCATAGAAATAAAAAAGGAAACACAGCAGAGACAAAAATAAAAATTAATTAAAAAAACTAAAAAATGAAAAGAAAAAAAATATATTCTTTGAATTGTAGTTTATAAATACTGAAGAATTAAAACAAAATTTCAGAAACCTAAAAACAAAACATTACAGAAAACAAAAGTAATTTTCAGAAAACAAAATGAAATGTTAAAATATAAGAAAAAATAATAAATAGAGGGTTTTATGGGACATCAATGGTTGGTTGATGACATTTAACGATTTGAAGAAAGCAGAAACGTGAAAAAAAAAAAAAAAAAACTTTTGTTGGAAGATACCAAATGAAAAGGTAAACAAACATAATCAACCAATCAATGATGTCCATTGACATCCCACACTACCTACCGTTTCTTGTTTTCTTACTTTTTATGGATTTTTTTTTTATTTCTATAATTCAATGTTTTCTTCTTTTTTATTTTTTGCTTTTTTAACTGTTGTTTGAGCGTTAACACATTTTTGCATTGAGTAATTTGATTTGAACTTCAGGGCTACTGTAGAAATGAGACATTAAAATACAAAAATTGGTACTTAAAGACAGAAAGGAATGAAAAATGTTTAAAATATATATAATATGAGTAATTTTTCTTTGATTTAAATGCAAATGTAATCTACTTTTTCACAGTTATCAAAAATTTTAAATAAGAAAACTAAATACAATTGAATTAATTAACAAAACAAGAGCACAAACTCTCACAAACAATTTTAAGTCTAATCAAGCACATTTTACTAGCTTGTCCCAGTTCGTTTAGCAGGACATGGGTAAAAAACAATGCAGAAACAACATTAGGTGTTTTATTTTGAAAATCAAGATTCTACTCTTTGTCTTCTTGACTTCCTGTGTACTTGATTTCATAAATCTGACTTGAAAACTCTATTAAAGCAGCAAAATCCAGCAGAGTACCATCACCAAACATATAACTCAGCTTTTTTATCATCACGTCTTCAGATGAAATCTCTTGAAACTTCCACTTTTACAGCCGTGTAAACACAACGTCCCTGAATCGATGTAAAAACTGAGATCAGCGCAGAGCGTTCCACTTCATCCACTCGCTGACTGATGGCCCAATCTCGCCCAAGATGCTAACAAGCATTTCAGTCAAGGAGCTTAGCTTCTGAAAAACATTTAACTTTCCCCAGTAAGCTGCAAAGAACGACATCGACTAACGCAATGAAGATGTGTTGGGAAACATCTAACACCTCCCCGGAGGTGCAGATAATCAGCTTTTCTGAGCGGCTCTGGCTCAAATAAATCTGCAATAAGGACTCCAGTTTTTCTGTCTTCTCACACTTAGTCAAAAATACTGCAATGAATATTGACTTGTGGACCACCAGTGCAATTCCCACGGGAAGGAGGATGCCTCTAGCGGAGCCAAAGCTATCCAAAATGTGCGCCCAGTCCCGACGGCAGCAGGTTGTGCCAGGATCTGAAGGACAGCCCCAGCTCACAGTGCTTCTCCTCACTTGCTTTTCTGCAGGTGTGGTCCTCACATCATAAACACTTCACTAATGTGTGGCAGCGGGTTCCAGGAATAACCTCAGCAGCAAAGTGTGCGTGAAATAACAGACATTTCCAGATTAATATATAATTACAGCTTTGGTGTTTTTATTTCTTGTTTCTTTTGGGAATTCGGAGAAATTTCAAACCACAAAAACTTGGACGGGACGACACGAAAAAAAAGCCGAATCCCAGTGTTTTCCACTGCTGTCTTTCTCAAATAACAGTTTTCATTTTATTCACATGTGGCAGCACATAAGGAGCGTTGAGCCCCTGAGGGTTCGTGAAGGGTGAAGGTTAATGGGCTCGGTAACGCAGACGGTTTGGTCTCTAAAGTGTTATAGCTTTGAGTTACAGCTGTAGTGAGGACAGGCAGGAATCCCAGTTGTAAGGAAAAAAAATACAACTGTAATGTTGTTTTCCACGTTTATTTGTCAAGCATCTAAAAATAAAGTCAACAACAGAGAAGAAGAGACACATTTTTGTTTGTCTTTATGAACAAACCATTAAAGAAATTGGCATTTTTAGCTGACATTTTCTAATAATGGAGGACATATATGAAGAAAATTAAGCTTAAAAATGCATTTCTTGATTCAAATCATTGTTAATCAAGAGCAGACGAAAAAATATTGTTTGAAAAAGATTGTACTTGTTACATACAAGCTTCCTGCTCCACTTGCAGACAAATAGATTTGTCTTGTTCATCCAAGATGCCTTAAAAATAGCGGGAGAGAAAGGGATGATGGGATATAGGTGCAGGCTTACTCTGTATCAAGGGTTTCGATCACAACTCTGAGGCAAATTTTTGATAAACTTTTGCCATTCTGAATATACTATGATCAAAAGATGACTGGAGTGGGCGGGGCCATTAAGGAGCAAACCCGCCCCCTCTACCCATGACCCATAAGTGAGATATCTGTTTACAAGCTCTCCAGCTGGCTTACAGCCCCCAACACCCCCAACCTGACAATACTGGCAGAACAATTTTGGAACAGTTTTGACCTCAGATGCCAAAATGCTCCAATCAGAATGGATTGGAACCCACCCACCCCACTTTCCATGTAAAAGATATAATTTTTTATCAAACACATTCTTTCCTCTGTTTCATTATTCAATATTCAAAATTTTAGGTTCAATTTTCTTTATATATGTCCTCCATCGTCAGAAAAAGAACATGTTAAAAACACTATGCATCATTTTCAATGAGTACTCTGGACCTTTCTAAACTGGTTCAAGTGAGAGTTCTGAGTGAGTGGACCATCAAACTGCATGTGTGGTGTAGACGAATACGGCTGTGCGTCATTATGGTGCAACTATAGCCAATGGATCAACAGTGGCGCGCATGCATTAGATCGTTATAGTATTTTTTTGATGAGTATGGATCAGTAGCCAACATTCTTCTGTCGCGGGGCGTGGGGGTTCTCCGTATTTGCGGATTTGGCGTTTCTATGGGTGATACTGAGCCTTCGGGTACCGATCCGATACTAGTCAATATCGCCAATATCAATATTGCTATTTTTGTCAATGTTGTGGATATGACATGAACCTGAAAATCTCAATTGTTTTTGTAAGTTTACTTTTTATTAATTACTTGATAACAATAAAAACAGAATTAAGACAATATTTTCAATTGGAGAACAGTTTATCCTTTTATTTATCGATATCTGCTAGTTGGTATGTAATCTGATACCAACTTGAGATCGATACTATCGATATTTTGGATCGATCCGCCCAGCTCTAGTTTGCGATCCCTACCCCCCTTGAATAAGGAGGATATATGCAAAGAATTTAATACTCTTTGCAAGAAGATTGCAGGAGGTGAAGAAGAATACCGAGACAAAACTATTGGTTTGGATCTTGAGTTGGGAAAAGTGCTGAATAAGTACCTTTCTGCCAATCAATGGATTTCATCGTGTGACGACGGTAGCTCCGCCCTAACTGGTCCATTTCATTGTTTTCTATGGATCTACAACCAACGAGGGACCAAAAATGGTGCTGCTTAATGGGTACCGGTCCAGTCCGGACTGCTCAGTGAAAACGAAGCATAAAAACACAACATCCATCGTCTCTAAAACCTCTGAGATGACTTCATTTCCTTCAAATCTGAGGCCGTCTGTCATCCCTGACGCTGTAAGAATGATCCAATCTGATGAAGGAGGAGAAGGGTGCTTTTATTGTGAAACTATGCGAGCAAAGCTTGTATGATTTACAAATCGAAGCAGCGGCTGGCCGACCTACAACTTGCCTCTGCTCTTGTCAGTCCGGTACTTACATCTCATTGCATCAGACCATGAAAAAAGAAGCTGCTGCCAAATGCAAAGAGTAATTTGGCTTTTGACTTAAGGAGCTCCTTTGAAATGTCTTGCTTAGAGCAAGTGTAACATTTCTGCTTTTACAGGGAGAAAAAAAAAATCTGCTTTAGGAAACATGAAGCAAATCGCAGCTCAAGTGCCTGTCGGCTGGTGTGTTTCCCCCTTTTGTGCTTGTATACAATAACAAACACACAGCTCTGCATGGCCTCTTCATTTGCCCCTGGCTGATGGCAGAAACCACCTCTCCGTGACAGCATCCACAGCCTTATTTAGCATTTAAAAATCGATTTCTACCTGACCGAATGTCTGAAGAAACGTGGCTCTAATGAGCTTCTGCGCTTGGACAGAAACGGATGGGAGCCTAAAAATAGCCTCCCTTCTCCCCGAACCGTTCAACATGTGAGTGTGTGAACGCGTGTGAGTGCGTGCACGTTTCAGGCTGCACGGTACAAGCGGGTCACGTAGTAACTCTGCAGGCCAGCTGCTTTGTGGAGTGAAGGGCAGTGGGTCCATTCAGAAAGATCCTCAGCAGACGTCTGAGGAGCCGTGTCATCTCTGATAAGAGGCCGACCCTGGCTTTGGCTGGACAGATTAATTGTCAGATACCACGTGCTTTCTGGGATTTACTGCATCAAGACAAGCAGGAGGCTGCGGGCAGGAAGGTGTGGGAATTCTGATTAAAATGTGGTCAAAGAAAAAATATGGTGAATGTTTTTCATCAGGGCCTGAGGCAATAAATTTAGCTGGTCAGATATGGTCAAACTGAGTAATGGCTTTAAACAGAAAACCTCTGATCTTTCTAATCAACTAGTCAAATTGTCAGGATGTAGTCATACCTTAAAGATCCACTCCAATGAACATCATGGTTTTAACATTGATCTTTTTCTAATGAAAAACGACTAATCCTAAATTAAACGACCACTGAGAATGGTCTTAAAATAGATCCAATGATGATTTGGACTTTAAATAATTAATTATTCAAAGTAATTGATGATTCTTCCGGTCATGAATTCTAAATCTTTGACTTTTACCTTAATTTTTACGTGGTGTACAAACATTCTCAAGATAAGAATCTGCTTAGTAAAAATGCATTTTTTTTTTCTTTTTCAGCCTTTCACATCTCAAAAACACTGGATGATGGAAACTCCTGTACCATAAGAGGGAGGGGGAAAAGTAAATCTTACAAAACAACAGAGGGGAAGATCCCCTGTAGCCTTTCTAATCTGTGAAGCAGCTGTTGAGCAGCTGTTTTTTAGTTTAAGCCACACATTTCACTACAAGATATTCCTGTTGATATTTTTGCTGATAAATTAAGCAGAACAGGAGATTCCCCTTAACCAGAAATGTGCTGATTCCACATGTGAGGACGTGTGGTGGCATGTGCTCATGTTGTACCATCAGGCCTCCCCTCCCCGTCAGATGAAACGCTGCTCACTCTCTGCACAGCTGAGAGCCACAACACGATGCAGATCTGCTCACATTGGCAAGAAATGAAGTTTCGGCTCAGAGCTGCAGCTGATCTGATCGGATTCCAGCTCCAGCTGCACAATGGAGATTTCACGTCGATACTGTCATTATGCTGTTGCGGACCCCGTGTCCTCTGTGCACAAACTGAACCAAACGCACGCAAACCTGAGATATATGCGCACATGTGTTGCATGCTTACCTTTATCCGGACAAGAAGAAATGCTCTCCTCCTCTTTCGGATTTGCAACCTGTGTTATTATGGACGTGTTGTCCATGGAAACGAGATGTTGTGCACTTTCGGCGACACCGTTTTATTCCTCACATTACCGACGGCGCTGCAGTCCCCCGGCTGTGCGCAGGATGCTGGAGGCTCCGCTTCCACCATTAAAATCCCCGTTTTGATTCGAGGCGACGAGTCTCAGAAAGCCGGAGAGAGACGTCAGAGAGAAGGGGGCTCCACGGAGGCAGCGCGGGAGTGACAGTCCAGGATGCAAAGCGAGCGTAAGAAGCTGCAGGCGGGCAGGCGGCGCAGCCCCCGCCTCCTCCTCCTCCTCCTCCTCCTGCTGAAGCTGCTGTGCGCGCGCGCTCCGGCGTCTACCCCCCCCCGCGTGCGCCGCGTGATTCGCTTCCAGTGTTTACCCAGAGATGGCGACCATCCTGCTGCCACAGGCATGCAGGCAACAACTCTCCTTCAAACATCGCTATTATCCTTTCCAGTCCATGCTGAAAAACAGTCCGTCCACCGAGGCTCGGCGCGCGCGCGCTGCCCTTTTCACAAAGCTCCAGCTGACAGGATCAGGACAATGTGAACTTTTCTACTGTCTGTTATGAACACACCATCCTTTAGTTGTAAATAAATTAACGTTATTAATTAATATTTAGTTCGATTTAAATATCGAAATGTGTTTTTTATTTAGTATTTTTTTTGGCAAAATACTATTTTATTTTATTGTGAAAACTAAATCATTATGATCTTTCTGTAGGATAAACGCTGAAAAACTTGTTTTTGCATGAAAAAAGCATCGCAACAGTAACAACATTTTTTTTTAATTAAATATAAAAACTGTAAAAAATAATAAAATTATTAGAAATGTTTGATGTGTTCATTTGTAATAGCCACTCATACTGGTGCGCCCCCCCCCTCTCACACCATTAAATAAATAAAAATTTCTAGCTCCGCCCCTTTCTGGGTGTGATGAGAGTTTACACCCCTTGAGCCCCTAAAATGCTTGTAAAACCATATTATAATCATATTAGTCTATATATTCTCTTTTGATCTATTTATCTGATAAGTGTCATGTTGAATGCTCCTCAACTTTAACCAGGCTAGGGACATTCACCAGCAGGACATCGGTTTGTGCCCTGTGGCTGCATTTATAAAATGTGTATCTTTTTTTTTCTTTTTGTCTGTCCATTAATGCATTTTTTCTTTAATTTTATTTTTATTTGAAATATTGTTTTTCATTTCATAATTTCATTTTTTTTGTGCTCCTAATGACTGGAACAACCTACCTTTATCTCTATGATCCATTTCATTTCTGCCATTGTTCAAGAAAGCTCTGTTAATTCATCTCAAACATACTTGTGTTTGTGTTTAATTTCTGATTTTTTTTTTTTGTCAAATTCCTATTGTCTTTATTTTAGTTTTAACTATCTGTAACTTGCTTTTTTTTTTAGAAGTTCAGTTTTTGTTTTTTTTGTTTTTTTGTATGTTTTTTGCAACTGTGTTTTTTTAACATTCTGAAATGTTTTGTAGGGTAGGGGTGGATATTGAGAGTGTGTCCGGTTGTGTTGTGTGTGTGTGGGTTTATTATGTGTTTTTGATATTTGTTTTTACTATCTTGTTTGGCCTCTACTCTGTCATTTGTTATTATCTTTTGAAATGGAGGACCCCTTGAAAACGAGATGTTTCATCTCTAGGGGTTTATCCTCCAATCTTAGTTTAAATGTGTAAATAAATAAATAAATAAATACAATAAAAATAAATTAATTTACTTATTTTATTTCCACTAGATAAGATTATTATGCAATAGAAGCAAAAATAACTGTATCTTCATGTACAAACAGATATTTTCAAGTCAATTAAAGCATTATAGATGAGATAACTGAATTTATCTTTTTATTTTAATATAAAAATGTAATGTAGTTTAACATGACATACGCATATTTTGCAATAAACTATGGTGACAACATTTGTATTCTTCTCCTTCTGTGATTTTAATCTGATCATCCGGAAGGGCCTCCTTCAGTTTCTAGATTGCCAAATCTGAAGTTGCGTGTTTCCTCTTGTGGCGTGTCCATCAGAGGTTTTTTTCCCCTGCAAATGCATTTAAAACAAACATGGTTAGAATAACAACAAGGGGTTAAGGATAAAGTGTTTTTCTGGTCCACTGCCAGCAGTGACGCGCTTGAGCATCCCTGCCTCCCTCAGATTAGCCGTATTTGTTAATGGAGTTTGCCTCTCACAGTCCTCAAGGACCCCACCTGAGAGGCAAGGGTCTGATGGCCCACTGTCACGAGGGAAAGAGCAGGAAGTGCAGCCTTGTCATTCATTGATGTGGATCGTAATTAGTATGTAATCTCTTTGCTGACACGATGCTCTCAGTGTGGGTCAGCGCACAACTCCTCGCGCTTAAAAGAACTCGTGTGTACAACTGACACCACTACACAGGTCTCCCGGCTACTTTGCACAATCGCAGTCTTGTCTCCAGTTACTGTGTTTGTTCAGATGGATGCTTGAAATCTGATGAGAGAGAGTCACCACGCTTTGGTATCAGATGAAACAAAGACAGAAAAAAGGATAAACACAACTGAAGCAGAAATGAAGCAAATAGAGTAGTTTCAAATGAGTCAGCTTGAAAAAAATTGCATTGTAAGCACAGGAAAATGTTTGATTAATACAATTATCTGCCTTGCTATATGTCATGACCTCTATAACATTGCAAGAAATAACTTTTTCTTAACAATACAACATTTAAAAAAATCAAAATTTTTATAGAAAATACATCTTTATAGTGCCTGTCAGCCTGCTTTTCAATTGTCTGTTTTGTCCTTTTTAAGTGTGGCTCACTTCTTGCTGACAGTAAAAACATGAACAGGTTTGCAATGTACAAAAGGCTGGTAAAAACCAGCAGCAACACATCAAATCATAAAGAGGTTGTAAAAACCAAAACTTTTCTGAAATGTCTAATAATAAATTCATCTACTCTTCAAAATAAACCTTGAGCACTTCATGGCCATTGTTTGTTTCTAGAGCCTCCCAGAGGCTGAAATGCATATTGCAAATTCAAAAACAACAACCTTCAAAACGTATACAGCAATTGATTGACTTTAACACCCAATTATCAAAATAATCATTTCAACAATACAGTAGTTTGAATAAAAATTGAAAATTAAAGCAGTTCAACATTAGTATCATATCTGATAAATGTGTGTAATTGTCCTCATCTGCATTACTATCACACATCAAACACCTTTAGCCTCTGTCTGACTTTTTTTCTCCTGATGAGAGGATCTGTGAGCGACATAACCCCTGAGCTGCACACTCATATTGATGAATAATTAAAGTGCATGTGGTCTTGATATTAACTTTGATGGGACACGGATGATCTTTCACACTGTCTGGTGCGCTGCAGTTTGACTGCAGGCTCCCTGAATGTTTAATGAACGTGGGTGCACTTCAAAAAGGAATTTGAATCACATAACAATTCAACTCAGCAGGAGCATTCATGAAGTCCTGAGGATGTGGGTTAGACAAGATGCTGCATTGGCACTATCTAATTAATTGTGGACACAATAAGTGATTCTATTGCAGGTTTGGCTCTTATTTTTTTATATTTTCTGCTTTAATAAAAAATTATCTTGTAATTTTTTGCGTAACGTACATATTTTAATCTTTAAAAAATAAAAACACACTTTTGTAACTGGAAAAGGCAGCTGCAAACAAATGCAATTAAGTATTTATTGTCACCTTATGGAGTAGATTTAAAGCACCAACAGGATTATCTGCAGGGCTGTAATTCTAGTTTGGCTCAAATTAGAAACACTGTCAACTTTTCATGTATTTCACATTTTGACAATTTAATTATTAATTTAAGACATACAAATATGAATAATGGGGCTTTATGCTGGTCATAAAAGTAAGTGGAATGCAAAATTTTGAGTTATATTTATACCAGTGGTTGCTATTTTTTTTAAATGTACCCCAAGAAAAAAAAAAGGTTCTTAGTTATATCATTTTAATTGCACAGGTCAGATTTACAGTAAATATAACGCTCCTCTCAAAAAGGAAAAAGTCTATGTGAGACAATATAGAGATATGATAATTTGGAAGTTTTGATACATCATCAAAAAATAAAATAAAAATAAACAGACAAAATTGGATTTATAGAATAAAAAATTAATAACTCTTTTGGCAAAAAGCAAAACAAATCAAAACAGAAAAAGACAAAAAAAAATGTGCAACACCAGAAAAAAACAAATACCAATAAACAAATTGTTTTCATTTCCAGAGTTTTTTGATGTCTCATTAATAAGAAGGATTGTTTTAAAAGTGATGAAAGTTTACAACAATCTATAATAATAATAATAATAATAATAATAATAATAATAATAATAATAATAATAATAATAATAATAATAATAATAATAATAATAATAATAATAATAATGACACAATATTGAATAGATGGCACTGATACATAAAATCATTATTATTCATTATTATTGTTGGAATTGTCTATGTGGCCTTCACAACTTAAACAGCGTTTGGTTTAAATTTATTTAGTTTATATTAATTAGTCCAATTTTTCTAAACAAGGGTTTTCAAATATTTTTGAAAAATCTAAAGTACCTCCCTACTTGTATTTTACAATCATGGTATGTTCCTTAAAGAGCATTATTTTATTTTATTTTATTTTATTTTATTTTATTTTATTTTATTTTATTTTATTTTATTTTATTTTATTTTATTTTATTTTATTTTATTACGAATCTGCGGATGCGTAGCCCTGAGCTACAGGCTTGTAACGAAAGTGCTCTTCTGGAGCGGAAGTCAAGTTTACTTCTTTCGGTGGATTTCATCATTCTCCTGAGCTTCATGCTTCTCCGCAGCGCAGCATCGGCACTGCTGAGGACCGCCGGCGTGACTCCCACTTTCTGCCCGGTGTGGACGGTTAGCTCGGTTCTGCATTTACCCCGTATCCCGCCCAGAATCAGGCCGTTTTCAACGTCGGTCTGCTTGCATAAGAAGAAGAAGCTGAGCGCTTGGCTGGAGGTGAAAGGACAAACCATGGACGGAAACATAGAAGAGATTCTCGCTCCTTTGAGGCTTGCAGTGAAGGAACAGGTGACTTGTCGCTTTTAAATCATTAGGAAAAAAAAAAAAATAAAATAACATATATAAATATTATTTAAGTTTTTCTTGTCCCTATATTTGTCATTTATGCTAATATTTTGGCTAACCCTACCGTAAATGAAAGAGAACTGCTGGTTGCTAGCTGTTAGCTTACAGTCATTTCTGTGCTTTTGCCACGTTTCAGAGCGCTGCTGCACTACTTGGACACATCTCTGATCAGGGTGGGGTTTAAATCTTTGGCTAAATTGATGGTCCTAGCTTTCTGCATTGCAATCAAAGCAGAAAGCTAAAGTCGACAGCTAGTCGTTAGCATTCATTCAAAGCCAGACTGCAAGCTAAATCTGTTTTGTAGCTCAGTGAAAGTCTTACACAACTGCTTTGATTTAGGGGGACCTGGTGCGTCAGATGAAACAGAACGGGGCTCCAGACGTGGACGTTACCAAAGCTGTGGCCGAGTTGAAGGCCAGGAAGAAGATCCTGGAGACAAAGGTGAGACTAAAAAAAAAAAAAAAAAAAAAAACTTTATTCATTGAAATTGACGTTGAGGTAGAAGCCTTGATCTTTCTTACTAAAGTAATCAAAGCCACTAGATTATCAAATTAAAGATGGTTTGATGTAGTTTGTGCATCTCTTGCAGGAACTGGCATTACAACCCAAAGATGACATTGTTGACAGAAGCAAGATGGAAGACACCCTCAAGAGGCGCTTCTTCTACGATCAGGCCTTCGCCATCTACGGAGGTGACACCTCAGCACTGAAGAAATCAATTGGTTCTAAACCAGTCTGCATCGCTGTCTTTAAGCATTATGTTACCATACAAATATGCTCCTCAGGTGTGAGTGGGCTTTATGACTTCGGCCCCGTGGGCTGCGCCCTGAAGAACAACATCTTGCAGGCCTGGAGGCAGCACTTCATTCAGGAGGAGCAAATTCTGGAAATCGACTGTACCATGCTGACGCCTGAACCCGTCCTCAAGTACGTGCCCGAAATGATTGACTTTAATCATCTTTTAGCCAGAAATTGGAAAGAAAACCATCAAATCTAAGATTTGGGTGTTCTCTAAGATCTTAGTTTTTACGTAGAATATTAGTATTAATTTTTTATATTTAATTTCGTTTAACAGTTGATATTACTCAATAAATAAATATTTTGTATACATTTTTAACTTTACATTTGCTTTTGTGCATTTCCTCCATGTTTTTGTGCCTTGTGGTTCCTAGAGTCAGCATCTCAGTGCTGAACTGTAGGTTTTATTGACAGGCACATATTGATTTCTGCGATTTTATGCATGGAAGCTGCCAATATTGCAGCTCTCCATAGCCCGGTTGCAGATACACGACTAGTCTGTTGCATTTTTGTATGTATATATTTTTTTACTCAATATACTTGAATCTAAATGTCCTAAATTTGGCTTCTGTAGGACTTCAGGACATGTTGAAAAATTTGCAGACTACATGGTTAAAGACGTAAAGAACGGCGAATGCTTCCGAGCTGACCATCTCCTTAAAGGTACGAAGAATTAGTGCTGCAGTGTCTCTTCAGACAGCATGGCAGCTCTGCAGGAAAAAACAGAAATTCAAGGAAAAGATTTGAACATTTCTGACAACACGTATGTTTTGTGTCTTCCAGCTTTTCTCCAAAAGTTGATGTCAGATAAAAAGTGCTCGGCAGAAAAGAAGGCAGAGATGGAGAGTGTCATCATTCAGGTCTGTTTTAAAACCCCAACATGCTCTGTCTGCGTTCATGGAGTGCTAAAAATGAGTCTAATCTAAGTAAATCTCTTCCAGTTGGACAACTACTCCCAACAAGAACTTGCTGACCTCTTTTTAAAATACAACGTCAAGTCACCCACCACAGGAAATGACCTCACAGCTCCCATCTCCTTTAACCTAATGTTTCAGACGTCCATCGGTCCAGGAGGGAATATGCCAGGGTATGAGTAAAGAGAAAAGTATAGAAATGTTTGTTGTTTTCAGACCAGTGATTGGTAATTTTGGTCTTGTTTCGTAGCTATCTGAGGCCTGAAACTGCTCAGGGAATTTTCCTCAACTTCAAGCGTCTGTTGGAGTTCAACCAGGGAAAACTGCCATTTGCTGCTGCTCAGATAGGAAACTCTTTCAGGAATGAAATCTCTCCTCGTGCTGGACTCATTCGTGTTCGGTGAGCCGCCTTCAAGCCAGTTAAAACCAGGTTTTTGCTTGAAACTGACATTTTTCAATGCCTCCCGCAGAGAGTTCACCATGGCTGAGATCGAGCACTTTGTTGATCCAAGTGAAAAGGTCCATCCTAAATTCTCTAATGTAGCTGACCTAGAAATCACGTTGTACTCCTCCAAAGCCCAGACCAGCGGTCAGTCGGCACAGATTATGAGGCTGGGGGACGCCGTGGAGCAGGTGAGGAGCGGATAAACGAAGTGCAGATTTAATCTGTGGTGTTCAAAGTGAAACCGATGTGTCCTGTTTTATTCAGGGAGTGATCAATAATTCAGTCTTGGGATATTTTATTGGGAGGATCTACCTCTACCTGACTAAAGTCGGCATAGCCAAAGACAAGCTGCGTTTCAGGCAGCACATGGACAACGAGATGGCCCACTACGCCTGCGACTGCTGGGACGCCGAATCCAAAACCTCCTACGTAAGTCCGGTTCCTTTCTGCTTCTCGGTTTGCGTTCATAATGTTCCTCAACGTGATGTTTGTCGCTTTGCAGGGCTGGATTGAAATCGTGGGCTGTGCTGACCGGTCATGTTACGATTTGAAATGTCACGCGCGAGCCACAAAGGTCCCTCTGGTGGCTGAGAAGCCTCTTAAAGAACCCATATCCTTGAGCGAAAGCAGCGAGTAACAAAGCAAAGCTAAAATCACTGTAGTTTCTCCTTAACGTCTCCACACAAAACTGTAAATGTCGTCCAGTTTGAGCCCAACAAAGGAGCCATTGGGAAGACGTACAAGAAGGAAGCTAAGCTGGTGATGGAGTATCTGGCCGTGTGTGACGAATGCTTCATTACCGAGCAGGAGCAGCTGCTGAACGAAACAGGGTAATGAAAACTCCTCGTCAAGAATACACAATATTATAAAACAAATTCAGCCTTTTTATCAGCATTTTATTCTTCTAAATTAATTTAAGTTAATCATAAAAATGCATTTATAGATATGTGAATCAATGTATAATAAAGCAGTGGTCCCAAATCCTTAACCATGACCGACATTTTTTCTGTTTTAAATATCTTCTGATTCTGAAAGTTTTATTTTTGAAAACCACTGGATTTTCCCGTCCACATCCGACACGTCAAGTCGCTCCGTCACGTGTCAAAAATCTGTCTATTTCTTTCTTAAAGCAGCTGCACCGACCGCTAAACCGAAAAGCCCAAGATAGCAAAGCTGACAAGTCTGTTTTCACAGAAAAGATTCAGTGAGGAAACGGAGGAAAAGCCTTTGACTTTAAAGAAAATAAATCTGCATTTAACAGGCAAAACAAGGAGTTTTTACTCCAAATATGGATTTATTGCAACAGCTGTTCCGAAATACCAAAATAAATAATAATAATCAGAAATCAGCTCTTTTTAAAACAAAAAACTGCTGCATCTTAAAGTTTAGATGAAGTTGGTGTTCAATATTTTTTTAGCTTAGTACAAATAAACTTTAAATCAGTTGCAGATATTTTAAAGAATTAAAATAAACTTTACCCTCAGAAGTTAAAGGTTAAAATAATAAAGACTTCTGCCTCGAATAGGCCGGTCTGTGAAAATGTTACGACATTACACCGTGGTCCGGGTGAATTCTCAATTCTGATTTGCTGCAGTTTGTGGATTATAAAGTGATAAAGAATACATTAAAAAAAAGAAGTTCTGGTCCTATAGCCCAAATGTTCTATATGGACCGATCTGTTCTATATAAAGACAGATGGTTGTTCTTTATTCCACAGTATCACAACAGCAAGACAAAAGAATACATGAGGGATGTTATAGTTTCATTTAACCTTGTTGGTTAAATTGAAATGTTTGAGGACTGGAATGTAGCAGAAGAGAAATATCAAAGAATCTGAGGAGGAGAAAATTAACTATTTAGACTTTTTCTTTAAAACCAACGTTTGCTTTATCATCAGGGCAAAAACAAGCAGTGAGAGACAAACTTTCTCTCTGAACTGATGCTTTGTTCAACTTAACATGACAATCACCAGATATGTATTTATACATACACTGTATATAATGCTTTCCTTTGCTGCTGCAATCTGTAGCCGCTACCACGACAAAGTGTCACACCAAATATCAAATAGTCCGCTTTTTGAGAGAAATATATATATATTTTAAAACTGAAAATAACAATATTAAAAGTACTAAAAACTGATTGGATACATATTTCTTTCCTAAGTGATCATGGTATAAGTGGGATAATGCATTATCAGGAATTAATTAAACTATCTCTCATCATTAAATCAGTCTGACCTAAAATTCTTGTGGACTGCTGTCATCATTTTATGAATGTGTTGGTATTTTGTACCTAAATCTAAACAATTGTTGACACACAGAGAGATAAACATCGAGACTGAAGGGAAGACATTCAAACTCACGAAGGACATGGTGAGCGTGAAGCGGCAGCAGAAAACTCTGCATGGTGAGAAAGACTCCACATAAGTGACGAGTCCATGTTGGTTCTGTTCCACTTTTATAACCGTTTGGTTTTGTTTTTGCAGTGGAGGAAGTTGTTCCCAACGTCATCGAGCCCTCCTTCGGCATCGGCAGGATCATGTACACCATCTTTGAGCATACATTCCACATCAGAGAGGGAGATGAACAGAGAACGGTGAGTTTAGATGTGGTGACTAAATGGAATATATTAAAGGTTGATTGCTACTTTTGTTTGTTTAATCCTGGTTTCCATTTTCTGTGTTGCAGTACTTTAGCTTTCCTGCTACCGTAGCTCCATATAAATGTTCTGTTCTACCTCTGAGCCCAAATCAGGAATTTATGCCCTTTGTGAGGGAATTATGTAAGTTTCCACCACTGAAGTTGTTCTTGACATTAGTGCATTCGCAGTAATTTTATGTATTTTTTTCATCTATAGCTGAGGCAATGACCAAAAACGGGGTGTCCCATAAGGTGGATGACTCATCTGGCTCCATCGGAAGGCGCTACGCCAGGACAGATGAAATCGGCGTGGCCTTTGGGATCACCATCGACTTCGACACCGTGAACAAGACTCCTCACACGGCCACTCTGAGGGACCGGGACTCGATGAGGCAAATACGAGCTGAGGTACCGTTACAGAAGCTTTTTATGAAGGCCTCGGGACTTTTTGTCGACCCGTTGAACTTCCCCTCATCAGCGTTTCCATCTTCTTCCTCAGGTCAGTGAACTTCCTGGAATAGTCCGAGATTTGGCTAACGGCACAGTGACCTGGGCAGAAGTGGAGAGCAAGTTTCCCATCTTTGAGGGGCAAGAGACCAGCAAGAAGGAGGCGACTGAGGAGTAACGCTTGTGCTCCACGAACGTCCACAGACTCGATGTCTCACGTCAACAGAGCACTGCAGCCGTGTCGCGATCAGCTGCCTTACCTGTGTTACGTCACAAAGCCACATATTCATCGAATCTGAGAAATGAGGCGAAGCTTACACTTCTGTCGTCAGCACTGCATCCATGTATGACTGTTTTAAAAGGAACAAAATCCAACCAGGTTGATGAGAACTTCCACTTGTTCCAGTTTTAAAGTGAGATGAAGCTTCAATAAAAGCAGTTGGTGCTTAGTGGGCGTGGCTCTGGTTTGTGTTTGGATGGAAACTATTCACCCCCACTGTTCAATACACTCTGACCACCCATCACAAAGACAGAAACTGCATTCAAACTGTGAGATTCAGACAATACAAGTAGACAGTAAAAATTTACAAATCATTTCAATCTGGTAAAAAACTTCTGATTATATTATCCATACAAATTTGATTTTGTCTAACATCCTTTATTGTTTCTTCTCTTTCATATTTTTGTATGTGTGTATATGTATAGGGTTTTTTTAAAATTATTGTGATGTTTAAAAAAAAGGGATTTTTTTTCAGGTCCTAGACATAAAGAATTGGCCTTAATGATCAGTGTTTAGTTATTCACATACTGAATATAAAAACGAACTCAAAGGTTTTAGTAGTAAACTGTTGACAGAAGTGGAGAGACGGCTCATTTTTTTCAAACAAACTTTATTTGAATGTTTATGACGTACAGTACAGAACAAGAACAGAGTACGGTTCATTTAGTTTTCAGAAAAAACACCTGGGGGATACATTAGAAAAACCAAAATAAGTAAACCTTAAATTATTCTGTAAACCTGAAACAAATGATGAGGCTTTAATTACTTTTTTGTTGTGGCTAGATGAAATAAAGTGTAAATACTGTCTGGATAAATTTGGATTTTTATTGCTAAATTTGGTTTTATAGATATAAACTTGTTCAATAAAATCAAGAGATTTATTAAGTAGAATTGTGAAGATAACTTATCGTCAAAGTTAGGAAAAAGTGGGGATAGATTTAGTCCTGAAAAGAATAGAGAAGCTGAGCCCTTTCAGCACAGGCTCAGCAGTGCCATCTAGAGGCAGTAGCAAGAAATGACAACCCCCCACAAAATAATTATTGCACATTTTCAATTGACAGATTTGCAATCAGTTACACATTAAATACAGTTGTTAAAATAATCTATAGTTCCAATAGTGAGGTTTTGAGTTTCTAAATACACAGACTGAGTACATGGACTAGCACTAGAATGCTTCACCTGCCTTTAATCATGTAGGACCAGACAAGTCTGACTTGACTTGAAGAATCTGCTTCGTACTGATCAGGATGTATGAAAATGACATGATAAAAATATGAACGTCCTTTAACATGATGGATTTTTTTTTTTTGAGTAAACTCATCAAGTTCAAACCTGTGTGTGTCGTCATGTAGAGAAACGAACCCCAAAAGGTGAGTGCGCTTTAAAACAAACATTCTAAATCTAATAGGAATAAATGTTTATGATCAAAGAACTGGGTCATTTAAACTGTAATAGATTCCTGTTTGATTCAACAAGAAATCACTTCAGTATTTTTCCAGATTGAGCTTTTCTTTTGCTTCAGTTATGAATACAAACAGGAATGGAAATCATTCTGTCACTTATCAGCACTGCTTGTTGTTTAATATACAAAGTGAGTTCTCGGGTGCGTTTTACTACAGCTTAGAAATACCACCAAAAAAAGAGCAAGTAAAATTTAAAATGAAATGAAATATTGTTAAGAAATAATTAATAAAAATTTTAAAAATTCCAAAACAAAATCCATATCCAGTACTTATTTAGCACTTTTTAAAGGTAAAATGCAGCAAATGGTTTTACAAAACATAATAAAAATACAAAACAAATTCAATAAAGCAGCAGCTTGAAAGGACAAATCTCCCCGAATTTTAAACTTTGTTTGAGTTTTGGTCCGAGAGATTAATTGGACGAAGAGTCCATAAATCAGAAATATAATCGGTCCACTAAAGTTAACACTAAGATTTTAAAATCAATTCTAAATTGGTGCAGTAGCCAATGTGACAAGAATGAAACTGATGTGGTATTCTCTTCTGTTAGTCCGACTTTGATTTTTTTATTTTTTTTAAATTCAAGGATAAAGTCCAAGCTTGAATCAGGAATTTCAATTCCTACAAAATACACAGCAATATATAGTTTATATTTTTCCTTGCTTGCTTTATCAGTCTGAAGAGAATCAAGATGTCTTCTGGAGTTTTTATAAAAGTTTTTAGGTTAAGACGATGGTTTTGAGACAAATTCCATCCTAATTTCATTCAAGAATTGCTTATTTTTGGTTGGTTTTTCTTTTAAATCTCAGCTTAAGTGAATCAGCATACATACTGTATTAATTGATGATCAAACTGCACTTTTTTAAATACAATGAGCAAAGTGAATGATAATAATCAAATGAATCTTTTCGGCACTTTTCATACCTAGTAACACAAAGTGGTGTACAATACAATAAATACAAATGCAGTATTTTACTTGTATTTAAAGTAAACAAATACAAGTAAATAAATTCACTCATTTAACCTAATTAAACATGTCAAATTTGTATGTGTAAATAAGTTTAAAAACATTCAGGGATGAAATATGTTCCAAAAGTAAAGCACATGTGCAAAAAAAAAAAGACAAATCACATTGAATAACTGGGGGAAAAAAAGAGACAACATAAAACTAAGGGGAGGTGCAAAACAACGTGAAGCCTCCCAAAACAAACTTTATTTATTTGTATACAGCATTTCAGCCAAAAGAAGCTCAAAGCACTTATCATAAAATCAAATAAAATACCTTAAAAACAAAGTGTGTCAAAAAGCAAATACACAACAGGAGAAAAGGACAATTACAGAGAATGAGTACCCCTCCCTCCCTCCCCCAGTTCCTCACTCCCTCAATATAATAAAACAATAATAAATAATAATAAAAACAACATATGAAACCATCAGTGATTAGAAAACTGCTATTTTTATTCATTTTTTTATTAACTAACATTAGTTTATAACTAACGGACTACAACAAGTTATTCCAGATATTTAATTGAATAATGTTTTAGAAATATTTTTAATAATTCTTGACTTGAATCAAATAAAAAATCTTTGTAAACAACAAAACCCTCAAATATCCTTAGAGACCCAATATTTATTCATTTATGTATGTATTTTTTTAAGAAGTGACCTTTGAGGCCTAAAGATTCATACATGAACACTACAAGCAAAAAACTGTTTTGTTTTGTTTTTTTAATCATTGCATGTGTTATTTCACTTTTCGCATGTTTTTTTTCTTTTTCACAACATTCATTGATATCTGACTTATTTCAAGGACAAATTGTGTAAAATACAAGACAAAATCACACCGATTATTCAAACTCATTACAGAAATAATGGAATGTGTTATGAAAAAGCAAAGACTCTCTTCAGTCACATTTGATTACGGTAATTAAATATAGTAGTCAAGAAGAGTTTGATTGCTTGAAAAGGAGTGAATTGACATAATCCCACAAATACTTAGTTACATCCTTTTATAGTTTTGCATAGTTTTTGTAATCTGGGTCTGATGTGATCTAGTTTTGATGTAAAACATCTTGTCAGCACAACACGTTACATCAAATATACTCAGAAAAATGTTGATTTGTTGAAACTTTATTTCACATATAACATGACAATCACATAAAAGTTACCAGTAAAATAAATAAATGTGTAAAGCAACAAAAATTTTACTAAAATGTAATCTTTTACTGCATTGTTAGATCAATATGATCAATTGATGAACAATCATATCAGAAACAAGCTTTACCAGCCAGCCTGTATCATGTGACCTGCAGTCTATTATCCTCCTGCGGCCGCCCTCCTGCTCCGGCCCCTCTGTGTCAGTGGTCAAAGTATAAATACATCATGTCACCTTTAACCAGCAGCAGCTCCCTCTCAGGGAGTCAGAGGGTCCTGTGCCCTGAGGAACTGCAGCACATGAACATTTATAATTAAGAAGAAAATATTCTTTTTTTTATAGTTATTTTTTTTTTTATATAGTTATTTTTTTTTTCCCCCTCCTCGTTTTAAGCAATCTAAAACAATTGCATAAATAACTTTTCTGGCTCTCCACTGCTGCTGCTGCTGCTGCTTTCAAGGTCAGTATTACGACAGGTGGTGGGGACAAACCCAATGGCATTTAGACAGCAAGGAGATATTTATATGAGCTGTTTATTTGATTTAACACAAAAATAGAAAACTTTCAAAAATGTCTTCACAGATTTTTTGCAATGAAAGTGTATTTTTCTGTATTTATGTTGAGCGACTGATTAACTGGTTGATTTTTAAAATAACAACAGCTGTGATATAATTAATTCTCATTAAAGCACTCTTGTCCTTCAATGAATGAAACCCCGGAAAAGCACAAAAGAAGATATTTAATGTGTTTTTTGGTGCAAAAAATGAAGCCAACTTTGAATCTAGATGTTAAAACACAACAAAAGGAAGCAAAGAATATGTCTGCACCTTTACCTGAGCATGCTCGTTGAGTTCTCTCCTGTTGCAGTAGAATCAAGGATTTAATCAAAAAGTTTTCAATTATGTGTTTTTTTTAAAGATTAGGTTTTGCTTCTTGCTTGCAAAAGGAGGAAAATTGTATAAAACAAGGCTTTAATAATTTAAAATTGTAGTTGGTTATTAGCTTTAGAAATAACTGATCACTTTCTAAAACACTTTTGTCTCGAGTTTGCTTTAAGTTTCAAAGTTAGCCGCTGGATTTTATGGCTTCCAATCTATTGTTTTAGAGTTTTAAAATCTTCTGAAGGTCTTTTTGAAATATTCATGGATAAATCAAGATTTTATCAAAACAATGCATTGCAAAAAGACAAAGTGTTAGCTTTCTGCACCTACATGAAGATCACTCTCTAAATCAGACCTCGATAAAGAAAGAGTTGGAGCGTCTATTTCAGTTCCATCAGGACAAGGAAGAGATGTCTCTCATTGTTGCTGCTTTATTTTTAGGCGCACAGCTGCTTGCTCAGAACTGTACTTTGGTTGGAATCAGATCCTTGAAGTGAAACATGGCACTAGCAAAGAGATTAAGGTGTTTTTTACTCTGTTGTGGCTTTTGGTGTCATTTTGTTTCGGAATCAAGTTTGACTTGAGCAGAGTTGAAATGAAACGGTGCCGTTTGTGATCAGGAACTGCAAAGCCTTGCTTCACCATGGGGATCAAAGCGGCTCTTCCCAAATATGAGATCTACAGCTACTATGTCATGCTGTGCCTCGCCATGTTCTGGGCTACCAGCTGGATCTTTGAAGTGTCCAACTGTGAGTACCATGAAGCAAATGTCCGATATTAGAAATATCCCCCAAAAGAGGTACTCTTACAATTAAAAATGGCCAAAGTCAGCCTCATAATTAAAGCTAACATTCCTGTCTGTTAAATTTCAGCGAACATAAACAGGAAGGCGTTCAAAGCCAGCGTAAAACCAAGTTATTTTGGAAGGAAAATGGTGAGAAAACATCAAAACATTTTCCAGTTTCACCAAAAATGTCTGTTATATTTATTGTTTTTCTCTTCTGTTTCACAGGATACATCCGATTTTGAGTGGATGATGTGGTTTTCTACCTTCAGGGCTCACATCCTGTTTGCTCTCTCTGGTCATGTGCTGTTTGCCAAGATCTGCTCCATGCTGGCTCCACAGGTGCTCCACTCATTGGTTATCTTCTTAATTAGGGTTTTATGCCCAAAAATGAAAGCATTATACAGTAGAGTCGGGAGTATGTTAGAAATGGTCTCATATCTTAAAGCCCCTTTGATGAAAACTGTATTTTTGATGTTTTAACATGTTTTATAGCATTTTTCTCATATGTTTCAATAAAATTAAGCTTAAAGTTACATTCCTGAGTATTTTATTTTCAAATTGTTGTAAATCAGGATCAGAGAAAAAAAGGCCATTTGTTATATAGAAAATATGCTGAGCAGATCACAAGCTCCGTGTTATGAGGTCTTAGTGATGGATTGGGGAAGGTGGGGGGGGCGGTTGCTCTGAGTCCCACCCACAAATCAGCCTCGCCAATTTGCCAACTCAGTCTGATTTTGGATGAACTACTGCCACAGATTTTGGCTCAAAACAGCAAAATCATAATTAAAAACCATTATGAAAGCTTTAAAAATACATCAAAAGATCGAGACAGTCTTAAATGAACAGCTCTTTATTGGTATAACATATTTATATCCTGGCGCGTGTGGACCAGCATGGGCTGGACCTACGTCACCCTCATCTTGTCCCACTGCATCCTGCTGTACAGCATCTCCTTGGTGAAGATCCGCTGGCTCTGCTTCGTCACGGGTCTTTGCACGCTTGCAACATTCAAGTGTGAACCCTTTTTGTCCTGGGAGGTAAAAACACTCCAAAGAAAAAAAACAACAACAACAGATTGCATATATCTCTTTTGTGCCTCATTTCTTCCTCATGTCATTATTTCACGCAGGCCGGTTTTGTTGAGGGAGACTTTGAGCTTCGCCACGTCCTCTTCTACGGAGGCTGTGGGTTTACAATCATGCGGTGCATGAGCTTTGCTCTGGAAAACTGTGAAAAAAAAGATGGAAATTACAACATCCTTGAGCTACTCAAGTACAACTTCTACCTCCCTTTCTTCTATTTCGGGCCTATCATGACCTTTGACAAATTTTATGTTCAGGCAAGTTTACAGAGTTTATTTAGGAATTTCTGCTTATTGCAAATCAACAGAAAAATGTGAACGGTACAAGTCTTACATTTAATGTTTAAATCATTTAAAAATAATCCAATTAGTTCAGAATTTTTTAACATGAAATATTCTTTTGATGAAAAAAAATTGACTTAAAATACTTTGCCTTTACATGAAAATTTCTTTAAAAGTGAAGCCATCCTGACCGACTGCATGTAGCATCTCAGTCTAACTGGTTTCTGGACTATGAACCCTTTTAACTCCATCATATTTACTTTTTAATTCATTTTATTGTTTCTGGCAAACTCATGTTCTGTTCTTTTTTCAGAAAAATTTTGATTTAAAAAAGTTTCAATATAAAATGCAATAACTGCAACATGTGGAGTTTTTATTGCTCAAATAACCAGCCCATATTACAAAACATCCACCACCATGCTTGACAGTTACATAATGCTTTTGTGTTTTTTTTCTTTTTTTTTCTCATATGTGACTACATTTTGATTAGGACACACACAAAGGCCCCTAAATATACAAACTTGCTCATAAACTCCTAAAAACAAAACAAAACAAAAATGCTCAAAAACAGCCCATGTTACCAAATGTCCACCACCGTGCTTGACAGTTACCATAATTCTTTTGTGTTTGTTTTGTGTTTTCTAATGTGTCTACATTATAATCAGGATCTACACAAAGGCCCCACAACGCACACACTTTGAAGTTTGAGCATTTAAATGCAATAACTGTAATGTTTTAAGCTTTATTTTGCTCAAAACCAGCCCTTATTACCAAACGCCCACCACCGTGCCTAATAATTACTAAAATGCTTTGTTTTTTTCCAAACGTGACTATATTTTGATTTATTTTGATTAGGTTACCAAATACAAAACTTTAAAGTTTGTATTTAAATACAATAAGTGCAATCTGTGGAGCTTTTTTTTTGCTCAAAACCAGCCCTTATTACCAAACGTCCACCACCGTGCTTGGCAGTTATCATAATGCTTTTGTTTTAGTTTTTATCAAATTTGACTATATTTTGACTTGAACCAACACAAAGGCTCCAAAATATACAAACTTTAAAATGTGTGTGTTATGATCCTCACACTAGGCTAATCTTAATTGACGTTCAAATACGACTTTTAATAATAAAAGTTAAAAATATATTATATGTGTCAGTCTGTTAACCCCTTGACACTTATGATGGAAATATGCATTTCGGCTCCAAAATCACCTTGAAAGCAAAAACACAAGTGAAAATATAGAAAGCTGAAATGGTTAAGACATAGTAAGTATAAAAACAAAACAAGACAGAAAAAAAACTTTCAATTAATTGAAATTTCATTAGGTCAACAGGTCAGACCTGACGAGAAAAGATGGAGAATTATGGAATATCAGTCTACATGGACTCATACACTTGGGTGTCGTCATTGTAGTGGACGTCCTCTTCCACTTCATGTACATCCTGACTATACCTACTGACATGAAACTGCTGAAGCACCTCTCTGACTGGGCTCTAGGTGTGTACTAAACGAGGATTTCATATCCAAATATTTCAAAAAAAAGTTATCTAAAGTTTAAAACCCTCATCTATTTTCACTGTGCTGTTTCCAGTCGGTCTGGCTTATTTCAATCTGGTGTACGATTGGGTCAAAGCCGCCGTGATGTTTGGAGTCATCAACACGGTGGCCAAACTGGATCACATGGATCCACCCAAACCACCAAAGTGCATCACCATGCTCTATATGTTTGCTGAAACGTGAGTTCCTTTCATTTCTGTAAGATTCTCATCCATCAAAATACTTCGGCAAGTTAATTCAATGTTTTTCTTTATCAATTTTTAGACATTTTGACAGAGGAATTCATGAATGGCTTTGCAAGTGAGTGTAGCAAAAACATGTTTAGGTTGATGATGCTAAATACTAAATATGGTTTCTGTGTACACAGGTATGTTTATGATTACTTAGGAGGAAAGCATGATAATGTTCTGGAAGAGCTGGTGGCTACACTTTGCACCTACGGAATCACCATTCTGTGGCTGGGTCCCTGCGAGGTGGTGCTGTTCTGGGCTTTCTTCAACTGTTTTGGTCTGAACTTTGAGCTGTGGACCACCAAGTTCTTCTCCATGGAGCCTTTCGTCTCCTTCGAGGTGCACTAGCACTGCCTTTTTTTTAAATTTACAAGAAACCTAAAAGCTGATAATGTTTTGTTTACAGATGGCGATGTCGGACGCGACGTCCCGCCGCATCAGAGCCGTCTTCAACACGTTTAACTTCTGGTGCATCGTGCTGTACAACACCGTGGCCTTGAACAGTTTGGACTTTTCCAAACTGGTTGCTAAACGTCTGCTTCTTAAAGGTGATCTTAGCCATTTCAATGTCAATTTTTCCTTAAAAGTTTGCTTATTCTTCCATTTTTTTTTCAGGTTTCCCTATAACTACAATTCTCGTCATGTTTGTGACCTACTGTCTGATTCAAGCAATCAAAGAGCGAGAGAGAAAACAAGCCCTAATCGATGACCCGGACCCACTTCCTCCTGCGCCCCCTCTGAATGCTGCAGCAGCTCCTCCTGCCGCCTCTGCAACCACAACTCCTGGTGCTCAGCTAGTGGCAGAACCCAACAAAGAAAAAGCCGAGTAGAGAGCCAGCGTGACTGCTTCCGACGTGCACTGGTGGCAATTTTAACAAGAATTTTATTGGAGAGATGAAGTCAAAAGTTGTAAACTGTTGAAAGTTGGAAACTGGTAAAATTCCAGTTTTTAAACCTTCTGAAAAATGTGTTCTATTATGTCAGTTGGAGAAAATTATTTGCAACTATACAGCTCAAATGATAATTTCTCAGCAGCATTCATTTGTGTTATAACTGATGTTTTATTTTAATTGGGCTTTGTGAAGTTATGTAATTTATCATTAATCTCTGCAAACATCAAACTTTATAAAGTGAATGACTTCTGCCATGCACAATAAATAAAGCTTTTAATGACATTTAAGGTATACATTTCTCCTTTTTTTTTGGCTTTGATTAATTCATATATCAGGATTAATTATGTTGTGCAACAAAATTTATTTTAACTCATAACGATGAAAAAGAGGAGTCCAAATCCAAGTTTTGGAAGCTGCTGTCCCACTTTATTACCTAAACATTTATTGCTTCTCATTGTTGGGTTGCACCTGGTCCAGTTGATCAGCAGCAGCTGGGACAGGAATATCTAGAAAGCAAGCAGGACAGCGACCCACAAAGCCTGGATTTGGAAACTTTTAGTCACAGACCTAAAAGTAGACGATCATGAATGTGTTCCGGTTTAGCTCAGCAAAAGAATCATTACTCTTTCGGTTCTTGTCCCCCCCAAATCTATTCTCCAAAAGTCATCTCTGCTTCTGTTATTTTTTTTTTTATCCTGTCAGAGCATGAAATAAATATTCCCTTCTTTAGAAATAAATGTTAACTTAACCTAACCTGAATAGGCAGTTCATGTAATCTAATTACACTGCTAGTAATCTGATTAGGTGTGTCAGATTACAGTCTGAGAAATCTAATTACTTCTCAAGTAGTTTATTTACAGTCTGATTGTTTTGTAGTATGTGTAATCTCATTACATTTTATGTAACTGGGTTTCAATTTGTATAATTACCGTTAAAAGTATCTTATTACAATTCATGCAATCTGTTCTTTTATCTTTTTACAGTTTAAGTATGGTGGCTCTGAAAGGCAAATAGCGCCAATAAATTGATCTTTGGAAAAAATTTGAAAGCAAAAGAAATTTTCAGAAATCAGAATTTAATGTTAAAAAAATTAAACAAAGAGAAGGAATTGGAAAAAGTTGGTAGTATGTGACATTGCTGGTTGGATGATGAGATTTGTTCATCTACCAAAAGTCATTTGGCATAAAGTGAAACTGGACATACTTTGTACTATTCATTAAACTTTTATTAGTACCCGGACATTGAAGATGTATTTGTAAAAAAAACCTCAAACATCATCATCCACTCAACAATGTCACATCTATAATTTCCAGTTTCTCATTGTGTTTCTTTTATTAACTTTTCATTTTGATCTCTGGACACTACTTCTGTGTCTTTTTACTTTGTTTAATTATTTCAATAATTGTGTTTTTTTTTCTGGTATACTGTTTTGTTTTCTAAAATGTGGTGCTTATTTATTACTTGTTTTGTTGTTTTAATTGGCGTTGTGATCGTTAATATATTTTGTTTGACTGATTTATTTGTGTATTTTGCACTTCAGGGCCAACGTAGTTTAAGTAATCAGATCACAATGATCTGTTTTTCTGATGATTAGAATATCTGATTACTGTTCAGGTAGTCTAATTTTTGTTCTCAAAAACTCAAAAAAAAAAAAAAAAAGAGACCCCCTCTCAGGGGTGGAGCTACAGGGGGACAAAAATTGCCCCTCAATTTTTTGAGTCAATATTAGTCTCATTAATGTCAAAGATAAGGAAATCACCAACACAAGCTTCTTTAAGCATCGCAAAACATCTTTGTGCTGCCTCAAAGTACTCTTATTCAACTTCCACCTCTTCATCTTCCTCACCACCAGAGTCATCCTAAACACTACAATCCTACACTGTCCCAAGAGACCTCTTTGATGTAGCTGATCTCTTCAACATCTACACAGGATGAAATCAACTTGAATACTCCTTCTTCCACTTTTATATGTTGGTCGATGCTCTTCTTATTTCTTAGAAAATGTCTTGACCACCACCCTACTCACTACCATACCATGTTGTCACCGAAGTGCCCTGTGGTCATTGTTAATTTGGGCCATGACAGATCACATGAGTTCTAGCCATCAACCCAGTTTGTAATTTGCCTCAGTTTTAAAGACCCAACCCTTCGGACATACCCAGATTTGGGACCGGTACACGGAAACACTGGATTGTGCGCCCTTGAGGTAAATAAAATGACCATAAAGATGACCGTGTGGGTAAAATTAATCTGTGACAGGAAACCCTGAAATCTTTTGCAAACCCTCGTCTGACTCAGGCTGACTATTTTCCAGTGGAGTGGTCAGTCAGCTGTTGGAGTCCGGGGGCGGAGGATTGTCCTGGAATTGGAGGTGGAACAGACGACCAGAGATGGGCGGATACTGCGCTTCATGTTGCAGAATGAAGCCCATAGCTCTCCAATAAGCACGTACTCTAAAAATATCCTTCCTGCTGGAGCTCATTTGAAGGGTCTGGACAGCTGAGGAAGTGGGCTGTCCTGATATTCAGCTGCCCACACTGACGGCGCATCTAACTTTACTCTCCAGGCCAGAAAGGGACTACTGTAGTGTGAGGACCATCCACGTCTGTTGGATCTGCAGCCCCAAACTTCAAACTTCTTCAGTGAGGAACGATGGCGCTGCCTGTGAATCCTATGGATGAGCCCAGGTTGTACCAACAGACTCTGCTGCAGGACGGTTTGTTTGACTTGTTGGAGAACGACAAGCTGGTGGACTGCGTGCTGAAGATCAAAGACAAGGAGTTCCCCTGCCACCGCCTGGTTCTCTGTGCCTGCAGCTCATACTTTCGCTCCATCTTCCTGTCCGACTTGGAGGAGAGTAAAAAGAGAGAAATTGTCCTGGAGGACGTAGAGCCTGGTGTCATGGGGCTGATCCTGAAGTACCTGTACACCTCCAAAATCAACGTGACGGAGCAGAATGTCCAGGACATCTTTGCTGTTGCCAACATTTATCAGATTCCCTCGATATTCACAGTGTGCGTGTCGTTTTTACAAAAGCGGCTGAGCCTCAGCAACTGTCTGGCTATCTTCAGGCTCGGTTTGATGTTAGACTGCCCCAGGTTGGCTGTCTCAGCCCGAAACTACGCCTGCGAGCGCTTTCAGCTCATCTCCAGAGACGAGGACTTTCTCCAGCTGTTCCCCAGCGAGCTGGCAGCTATTTTAACCAACGACAATCTGAACGTAGAGACGGAAGAGGTGGTGTTTGAGGCTTTGATGAATTGGGTATCTAGGGACGTTGAAAACAGAGAGAAGGAGCTTCCAGGTCTGCTGGACTGCGTTCGTCTGCGTCTCGTCACTGATGACTATCTAAAGGAAAAAGTGGACAAACACAAGCTGATCTCGGGCAACTCAGAGCTGCGGCAGAAGATCCAGATGGTCAAGGATGCTCGCGCTGGAATACTGCCAGAGGTGAAGAAGGGGAAGACCAAAGAGGAGGCAAGTGGAGAGGAAAACGATGGAGAGAGTAAAGACGGAGAAGAGGGTCTTCTACCGGGGATTTTGAACGACAACCTGCGGTTCGGGATGTTCAGCAAAGACCTGATACTGATGGTGAATGATGCAGGAGCCGTGGCCTATGACCCCTTAGGAAACGACTGCTACGTAGCGTCACTCTCCAAACAGATTCCTAAGAACCACGCCAGCCTGGCTACAAAGGAAAACCAAATCTTTGTGATTGGAGGATTGTTCTTTGATGAAGAGATCAAGGACAGCCCCGTGTGCTCCTACTTCCTGCAGGTACTGCTTGACTTGAAAGCTAATTAAAACAAATATTTCCATTTGTTTTAAAAAGTTTTCTTATATTCAACAAACAACTTTGCAGACAGTTTACTCCAGGTGGCGTCAACATAACCCACTCATGAATGTTTGACTCCTGTGACCTCAGTATGACCCGCTGAGCACTGACTGGCTCGGGATGCCCCCCCTTCCATCGTCCCGGTACCTGTTTGGAATGACGGAGGCCAACGGCTCCATCTATGTGCTGGGAGGACGAGAGCTGCAGGAGCAGGAGCGAACGCTGGACTCAGTCCTGGTCTACGACAGACAGTGAGTAAAACTCAGACGTCTACGCTCAGCCAGTCACGGATACTCATAGATTTGTAATTTAAGCGTACTTTAATATATTATGCATAATGTGAATTATTTAGCGTCTCGTAATTATGCAGCACTGATGATATTTGGAGCATAGCTGAAATACTGAACGCAACGATATCAATCTAGAGTAAGCTACAGTTTTATAGCACTAGAGCAAATTTATAGTATGTATATAAAATATTTTATTTTTTCATGTTTTAACAGTTAAATTTGGCATATTTGTTTTTTTGTCCTCTCTTTGATTTTTCTGCTCTGAGCTTCTGCACATATAATTGAAAGTTTGGTAAATATTAATGCCACTTGTTTAATTATTATATTATGGTATATTTATATGAAGAATTTTTGATTTGGGTGAATGAATTTACCAATGAATTGGCGAAAACGTATACATAAATGTAAAATTTTATGCTAGTTGTTGATTTTCTTTAATCAAAATGACTTGTGCAATACATTTTTAATTCAAATTAGTTTTATTCTTAATGTTATAGGCTGGATTTTGACTTTTTAGCATGAGCTAAACTTCTACTAGTCTGTAAAACAAGAACTGATGAAATCAGAATGAAAATAAATCTACTAGAACATTTGTTGCTAAGTGGGTTTATTTTTGTAAATTGATTAAATATAAATGCTCCCAACAATAGAAATATTTATTCTATGGAATATGATAAAATACATAATATAATTTATACATAATATAATTTAATAGAACTATAAATAGAAATACAATAGATATAAAATAAAATATAATAATATTAATAGAATAGAATAAAAAAGAACAGAATTTGTTTATTCAAGTGGTTCTGGGAAAATTATCAGAATTATAAGGCTCACATGTATTATTCTCCTATGTAAAAATCTCCTTTGTGATCATTTTTTATTTAAATTTGTGTTGAGTAACATTTTTTTGTTGATGTGATCATCTGGGATCTTTGGTACCAAATGAAAACATGTTCTTTTCAAGGTAATTCAGTTTAATCTCAGCCACAGTCTAAAGCTCCTCCCTTATTTGGAGTTTTCTCTGCTTTTTTTCTACAATAAATCCAGACAAAATGAGTAAAAAATTCACTTTACTTGTTTTTTTAAACCAAAACTACACTATGTAGAAGTTTTAAAAAAATCAAATGAATCACTTCGGTTTCTCATTCACAGATCCTTTAAATGGGGTGAATCTGAATCCCTTCCTTACCCAGTTTATGGTCACGCAACAGTGTCACACAACGACATCGTGTATGCGATTGGAGGAAAGGGAGAAGGCAAGTAAGTAGAAAAGACCAGACTCTATTGAATTTCATTTTTTCTTTAGTAAAAGTAACATAAAGTTGCAGCAAAGATTGTGTTTTTCCTTTTGTTTTATAAGGAGCTGCATGAAAAAGATGCTCGCATACGACACCAGGACGTTTGAATGGAAGGAACTCGCTCCCATGAAGAACGCTCGCTCCTTATTTGGAGCCACAGTTCACAATGATAGAATCTACGTGGCAGCAGGAGTGAAGGATGACGGGCTGACAGACTCTGTGGAGGTCTACGACATCGCAGCTAACAAGTATGTGCTTCCCAAGTGAAAAAGTAATAAGATTTTTGCAGATCTTAGCGTCAACATTTTAGGATGTAGTAAAAATGCTTTTCGTGTTATTATGTCTTTAATCATTTTTACATTTCACATTGCATTTCAAGGCTTTTAGAAGCAAAACTTGGTTTGTTTTCCTGTCAAAACGGACAAATCTGAGCATTCATCTGTGTGTTTACATGTTGAAGGTGGTCAGACTTTGTGGCGTTTCCTCACGAGCGAAGCTCGCTAAATCTGGTGTCCTTGGCCGGTTCCCTCTACGCTATCGGAGGCTTTGCCATGATGCCTTTGGAGGACAGCGACGACTTTGTTCCCAAAGAGATGAACGACATTTGGAGGTGTGTAGATTTTGCTTTGCTCTTTGATAAAGTTCAATACAAAGATTTAAATCATCATCATTATATTTGAAAAGCCAATTAGTATTAACCTACATTTTATACTGAATGTGCTACCTTCCTCAGATTTAATGAGTCAGAGAAGAAGTGGATCGGGATCCTCAGGGAGATCCAGTATGCCTCTGGGGCCACGGTTTTGGGGGTCCGATTGAACACCCTGCGCCTCACCAAGATGTGAAGCCCCTTCAGCCACATTAACAGAACAATTTTATTTAACGAATTTAAAGAATTTTATTTCATTTAACACCTTTTATATGTTTCACCTGTGGTGGAAGACACAAGATTTTTCCAGCAGGGGGCAGCAAAATTATTTTATCTGCTTCATGTTTGTACCCTCAAATAATGTAAAACATAACAAAAAGAAAAAGCACACTCATGTCTGGAATAGTTTATCTATACAGTTTAATAGACATTATCTTGTTATGCCTAACTGGGTTACAGGCGGTAAACACCAGTCATATAGTACAATTAGAGACAGAAATACAGTCTGTTGTTAGCACCTACAGTCTTTGCTTGAATGTTTTTTTTGTTTTTCCTACAGTTTCATTTAACAACTACTGCCTGTACATGGGTTTGTACATCTGAGGACATACTGTAGTGTTTACATTGTATAAGCATATAACAGTACACATGGCATCGTTAACATAGAGAGAATGAACAGCTATGGAACTTTGACAGGGAATTTGAATCACTTATAACTGCTTTAGAGTGAACCCAAACATAACTATCAACACTTCCTGGTAAAATTTTCAGAGTAAGAGCGCTGAATTTGGTAAAAAATACATTTTTTTTTTTAAACTGTCAGTGTATTTCAAATTTGTGGCTCCTATGTTATACATATTTCTTTTTCGAAACATGCATACCTTTTTTTCCAAACAGATAGATGACAGAGGCAGGTTTTGTAAGGTTTTAAAACAGCTTAAAATGTGCTTTAAGGAAAACACACACAATGGGGACCACAATGTTTTAAAATAAATCAAATTATAAAAATGTAAAAAAAAAAAAAAGCACAACAACTTGATTAATACATGTCATAAAATCCCCTCTTATTAATACATTAGCCTGTGTGAACATTTGTAAAAACAGCAGAAGTATTTTAATAAATTTAGGACTTAAAAGTATTATTTCATCATTTTCTTTTGCATTTTTTTGCCCTTTTAAAAAAAAAGTTTGTTTAACAACATGAAAAGTTGGATTTTTGCTCTATTTTTTTTTTCTTAGAACCAAGAGGTTAATTTTTGTTTGTTTATAAAGTGGATAAACTTCTCAAACTGGCCAAATTAAAAAAAATGTAAGGCAGAATTTCTTACTATGATAACAAATGACAGTATTTGTATAAAAAAAAAAAACTTCTGTGAGCATAAAACAAAATTATTTAAATAAAACTTGGAAATGTGATGTTTCTTGTTTGTTTTCAGCTGCATTTGACATTTAGGAGGAATTACAACATCTGGAAAATGGTTAAGATGGTAAAATAACACCAGTTTTCAAAATAAAATGTATGTTAAACCCATTTGATGGGATGAAATTTGGAAATTAACTGATTTACTCTTCATCATCTTCAATAAAAACTCAGAATGACACATTTTTTTGTTGGTTTTCAAAACAAGACTCAACTCTTTAAAAACTGTTAAAACAATAAACAACAGAATGGACCAAATAAAACCTCATAAATATATTTTAAAATAATTTGACCTTCTTTTTCACCATTTTTCTTTTGCTGAAATTCTCAAATAAATTACAGGGAATAGATATTTTAAATTGAGGAGGGGAAATTAAAAAATCATTAAAAGAAAAAACTGTGAAATAATAAATCAAAATATATTATAACAAAATAAACGTTTGCAGAAATCGTTTTTTGGCGTTCATTTAAAGTATAAAATATTATTCCCACATGACAAATTTGGGTAAATTAAAAACTCTAAACATCATTAAAGCTTATCTGGCAACAAAGGAAAAATATTAAGACAATGTTGCTGCATCAAGAATCATCTTTTAAATTGATTTAAAGATATTAGAGGATTTGATAAATGCCTCCTCCTTTACTCCCGGGGTGGAGGGACGAATGCACACAAAAGTGAAAATGAATAAAGGATTTACAAACTGCAATAAGGGGAAATTGTTAATAAATATTAATATCACCCCTCATTGCAACATAAAAAGCTCATTTACTGGAGAGTCACAGTCATTGTAAAGAAGAAGATAATAAAGCACAGAGACAGGTCCAATTGATCAAAGCAGATTATGGGGTTACAGCTCTAATAAAAGAGAATTGGATGAATCTAAAATTAAATCTGACTCAGGTGGAACTCCAGTATTCCCCTTTTACCTTCAAAAAATAATTAAATCCCTTTGAAAGCAAAAAATTATTTTGCAGAATTTGTTAAAAACCTAAATGTCTTTTTCAGTTTTATTAAATTCAAATTAAAGATGAATAAAACCCAACAACTTTTTAATTTTTTTTTGTGTTTTTCACACATTGTCTCGTAACTATGGGTTTTGATCTGTAATTTCAATTCAAAACAACCATGAAAGTTAAAGTACTATTCTTTTATTTTGTTAAATTCCAAGTTGTGAAAACTAAAAACCTGAGGAATATTTTTTTTTTTTTTTTTTAGAAAACTGCAGTTTGTTGACTTTCTGATTCTTTTTTTGGGATAAATCTCGCTTTAGAAAATATAATACTAGCAGATATACTGAGAATAATTATGACAATATTTATTTTTACTGTCTTTTTATATTTTGCAGCCCATAATACCTCCTTTTGTTTCCTTTATTTTAACACTCATTGACTTGAATATTTTACTTTAATATATTTAAGAATCTACAAAAACATTGGAATATTTTTTCTTATCCAGACCAGTTTTCAACTAATACAACATTTTCAGCAGTAAGCATTTTTTATAATATATAATTTATGTGTCTTTATGTTTAAAGTGCATTAAAAGCAAAATTGATCACAATTTTTCCATAATTCTGAAAGAAAATTTTCCTTTCACCTTCAGTATTTTTGTGTTTTTACTCGTGGCTAACAAATTAAAAGTGCATAAAATGCTGTGAAATTAACTACTATTTCTCCTCAGTTGCTTTCAGTTTCCAGCACAATTCATCATAAACAAACAAACAAAATCACATTTGGATTCCTCCCTTGATAAGGCAAATGCATAAAATAAAACCACAGTAGGCCTAAATTAGTTTATGATTTTTGGGATAGTTCTAAAAAAAAAAAAAAAAACCAGAAAAAAAAGTTCAAATTTATCTTAAATTTATTAACTACTTATTTATCACAAAAATAAAGTTTTATGCAAATAATTAAGCACAATCATACAGTAAAGTTAAGTAAAATAACAAGGATTTTTTAAATTTATGAGCAGATATATTTAAAGTATTTAAAGGTGAACCAGAGAGTATTCATAAACAGGAAATTATTGGTTTGATTTTCAGAATAAAAGTTTATACCTTTTTTTGGTGAGTTTTGAGTGTTTACATTTTATCTTGTTTTCAATTCTAGAGTTTATTGGCATCTGAAGCTAATCTGGATTAAATTACAATGAAATAATAATTTCGTTTCTGCATAATCTATCTGCACTAAACTTAAATTCAAAGGGATCCTGTACAAAAGCAGCAAATAAAAAATACAGCACCACAGTACCATAAAAAAACTTTTGTGGCATTTATCAATTAGCTTTTTAGACAATACATTGATCTGCGGTTAACACAGTAAGTCTTTGAATTGAAACAACAGCTTTTAGCATTTTCTAAAGCAAAAACTTTCCAAAAGTACCAACCATAAAAAAACAAAAAAAAAAAACACTTGAAAAACAATGAAGGAATGAACACGTCTGAGCAGTACACAGGAGAATGCTACACAACGGTAGACTATAGAAATAAAGTGAACAGGAGTGCGTTAATAGTGCACTGAGACTGGTATTACACATGAAACTGTTTCAAATGTAGCAAAAAATTTACTTTTTTCATCTCACTGTCGTTTGTAGAATGACTGGAAACAGGAGGACTGAGCTCCAAAACCTTCAACCACTGATTATAGACATGTTTGTAAGGAACGTATTTATTTGGAGAGTTTGTGATTTTACTGTCTGGACAGAGTATGGAGCAATTTGAATCCCACTTTTCCAAAATCAGGAGTAACTGCACATCACTGATGTTTGAATGAAATGAACGCACCACAGCATCCTAACATGGATTGTTTAAATTCAAATGTTGAAGCTATCTTATCTTATCTAATTTTTATTTATTTATTTTTTTTTGAGCTGCAGCATAAAGGTAATTTTGCCTTTGTGGGAACAATAAAGTTTTATTCCATTCTATTCTATTTGCCATAAGAATAAACAGTATTTGGGGTGATCTCAATCTAAACTCTACCAGTTGACTTTTTTAATTAAAAATGTTCCCTATAAACATTAAACATAATAAAATTAAGAAACATAATTGCTTAAAAAGTGTTTTTTTCCTACTTTTTTCCTGTTATTTATCGATGAATGAGCTAAATTTGAAAATCAGATGCAAAAGTTCTAAAATTTAATTACATTGACTTCCTGATATAACTGTTAAATATTTGGACATTTAAACATAGATTGGTGTTATTTCTGCTGTGGATCTGGTCAACATTGCTTTTTGTTGAGAGAGTTTTGCTTACTAAAAATGAAAAAAATTCAAAAAATATAAGATTAAATTGTTAATTATAAATAATTGCTAATTATTACATTAATTGTATATTATGCATTAATTAATAAATTAAATTATTAGTTATTAAATTGAAACATTTTCTGTATTTGCACAGAAACATTTATAATTTATGTTTATTTAGTAAAACTACATTTGTAAAATCTAAATAATAACAAAATAGTAACAATAAAGAGACAAAAGGAAAATGACTGAACTACAGTTTTGACCTTTGCTATAATTATAGGCTGAGCAACAGCCTAATTAGATAATTGTTTTAGGAGTTTGAATCAAAAATAAAATAAAAACAGTGCATAACTCTTTTTTAAAGGTCTATAAATGGAGCGTGTGAAGGTGTGTCAGGAAGTCCTCTGTGTTTACAGGTAAATCCACCTGTGTGTTCATTAAGGAAATGCTGCAGATGAAGGTGACTTTGCCTGTCCAGCTGTTTCCAGTCCAACCTCCCGCTCGATTATCTTTCAGGGGTTTTGACTTCTCCTCGAAACCACAATAAATGTCACATTTATTTTATTTTTTGAAATGTCCTCTGAACAGTCTATTTTAAGGTTTAGGCTGCTAAAAATCACAGTTTTCATCAAGAAAATACAAATAATAAGAAACTGAATCGTCATTCTCTGCTGTGCCAGAAAACATAATCACAGTCAACACTTTCAGCCTTTGGAATACAACATCATATTCAAAATTGTGGAACTACTATAACAATTCTCTTACAGTCTTTATATTAAACGATCTAATTTAAAAAGTCATCTTCCGTTAGAAAACATCACCAATTTAATTAAAAAACATTCTCAATACATTCGTTTTTACTCGCAAGTCGAAGACTTTTGATTTAGGGCCAGAAACATGTTCATTGGATAGTATTATTTATTGGCTAAAAAGATGAGATGCAACAAATTTGTTTCACCAGAAACACCTCAGGTCTCCCAAACTCTCTAAAGTACTTAAAGGATCACAAATTACAGACGATCACAACCAGAAAAATGAAGCCAGTTAGGAGTACATTGTGAAATAGAGTTAAATGTAAGGTGCAGGTTTGATTGTAAATGCTGTATTAGGTTATCTAAATATAGCAAGTAAGATAAAAGGATTTATTATTAGTGATGCCATATACAGGATTATGCTCAAAGACAGATCAGCGTTTGGTTATTGCAGCGTCAGACCATAATTCCTGGCTACATCTCAGAGGAGATCGAATGAAGATCTCTTGATCCGATCATGATTGACAAACAAGGAAGCTATAATAATCTATGCGTTGTGCTCCAAAACGATGAGACCCGGATGATGACAAGCTGCTGGAGGTTACAGGATCTATTATAGTTTCCCTATAGAGTGAAAGTGTTTGCTTTGAGGCCTCAGTGTAGCAGTTCTGAGTTCTCCATCTGTGCAAATCTGTGAGGAGAAGCTCACAGGAGAACGAGGAGACAAAAGTGCTTTCAATGCTACTGACTTTTTTTTTTTTTTTTTTTTTTTTTTTAGTTGCTTGAGTTTATCCTACCTGCTGAGAACAATGGAGGCGGCGGGGGTAAGTGCGATGTTGGCGGTAAACCGCCGATGGAGTGCAGCAGGGGGAACGACACCTGGGTGCTGTGGAGGGGCTGTGGGCTTTGGGCAGCGGTGGGTGTGGTCACGGACGTGGTCGGGGTCCCCAGATGGCAGGAAGAGTCCATGGCAGGCGAGGCCAGGGGCCGGTCCAGCCCCAGGGGGTCGCCGCAGTCGGTAACCGCGGGGTTGCTGACGTGGAAGCATTTCTCCCTGTGGGCCTTCAGCATGTTGGAGAAGCGGAAGCGCTGGCCGCACACCTCGCAGGGATACGGCTTCTCTCCAGTGTGGGTGCGCCGGTGACGCTTCATGTTGGGTCGGCTCGTGAAGCTCTTCCCGCAGATCTCACAGATGTACGGCTTCTCTCCTGAAGAAAGAAAAAAATGAACGAGTCCCACCTACAATCACAATCCTGTACAGTTTCTGGATCTGAACAGTTTAGAACTCTTGAAATTACACGAGTATTTCTACACTGAAAAAGAGAAACATTGGATCAATTATCAATAGTTCTGTAATTTGTTACATTTAAAATGATTCGTTTTCATCAAATTAAAATTTTGAGTTAATAGTTTAACTTTAAAATCAAACAAATCACAGAACTTTACTTAATTGATCAAATGTTTCACTTTTTCCACTGTAATCTTAAATGCATTTAAATTGTTTTTTTCTATTTAGTATTCTAATAGTCGGGTCTAATATTTTGCAGAAAAACTTGCAAACACTAGAAATTAAAGATGATGTATGAAGGAAAAGTCAAAATTTTAAACTTAAAGTTAAAACTAATAAAAAGGCTCAATTCTATCAAATAAATCACACTTTAAAGATCCGCTCTGATCAATTTTTATAGCGTTCCCTGTGATCTCTTTATTATAATTATGCCATTTTTCTTCATTAGAAAGTCACCTATGAGTTGTGGGCGGGGCCACTGATATAGAGCGACCCCGTCTCCCTTACCATCCCGTTGGTGGGAGCTTAGTCCAGGGAGTTTGCGGCCTGGCCAGCGCGTCTTCTACATCACAAGTAAGCTCTTTTTCAAAAATAATGCTCCTGATTCATGACAGTTTGAATAAATAAATACTCAGAAGTGTAATTTTAAGCTTCATTTTCTTTATATAAGTCCTCTATAATCAGAAAAATTCCACAAGAATATTGTAAAAACACCAAATACGTCATTCTCATTGGAGTGGATCCCAAAAAAGTCAAAATCGCAAGAAAAATGTGTGTTAAACTTAGAATTCTGTACCAAAATTATCATTACGGTAAAGCCAAATTTTGACTTAAGTATATCACAAGATTTTATTTTATTTTTTAGCATTCTATGACAATAGAATGTCAGAATTCTGAAAACAAAAATTTTGAATCATTCATTTGGTGGACCACTGTAGCTGATTAGCTCTCCTGTTATGTTCTGGGTCAAATTGATTTGTTTGGAAAAAATGTTTCTAGCTTGGCTAATTTAGTGTAATCAACATAAAAAAAAAAATGCTTCAGTTACTTTATTTGTAATATAATTGAAACAAATGTTTTTCTTTAGAACAGGAGGGGAGAGCATGACAATCCCCAGGAAGTGACTCACCAGTGTGTGTCTTCATGTGTTCATCGAAGTACTGCTTCATGTTGAAGTCCTTTCCACACCACTGGCACATGAACTGTTTGTGTCCGATGTGGATGCTCATGTGGGAGCGCAGCTGGTATTTGTACTGGAAACGCTCGCTGCAGTTCTGGGAAGGAAAGCAAAGCAGGTTTATTTCCAGGGAAGCAATAAAAGGGCCGAAAGTCATGAAAAATCGAAATAAAACAATAAAATTCAGTTTTTAATATTGGGAATCAAGGGAAATCCAGATTAAAAAGGAAGAGTAGAAGCTTGTTTAAAATCATCAGGTGGAAAGTTCTAGTTCCTGCTGGTGTTTTTGGGCACCAGCAGAAGGTCAGTTCCTGAGCTTCTCAGACGGTTCATATGGGACCAACATGTCAGAAATATGATCTGTTTTTCTTCCGTAGAAGTTCTTCCACACAGACAGTTGTTTTAAACTGGTGGAGAATTGTAAGCCATAGCTTGTTTCCCATCATCCCTGTGCAACAAAAATGGCGAGCAACATTGGAGTTATCAATCTGTACAGTTTGGAGCCAGATTCCAGCTCAGAAGAGGAAAACAAAGACTTTAATGGATCTATTTGTCTCCAAGTGGATGCACTGAAATGGAGCAGAACTTTAATAAAAGACAATTTGAATTAAGTAATACTCAGAAATGCAATTTAAATAATATTTTCATATTTCATAAACACGTTTTTTTTGCAGATTTTTTCTTAACGAAAATAGAAAGTTTTAAAATATGATAAACCTACTTTTCTTTGCTGTGGTTTTTAACTCAGTGACTTGTGAGGGAAAATAAAGTCTCCTGAAGATAAAACAGGAGCCAAGAATTCTCAATTTTCCAAAAAAAAAAAAAAAAAAATGCTGCTCTGATTCTGCTTAAATTTGGTCTACATTTGTTGACCTTGACGCGAGCGTTTCTGAAATCGTTCATGCGAGTGACATGCAGAGCAGCAGCGTGTGGAAGGAGCCCAAACCTCACACTTGAAGGGTTTCTCTCCAGAGTGCTGCAATGAGTGAACCTTCAGGGACATGCTTCGCTTGAACGACTTCCCACACGTCTCACAGGTGAACGGCATGTCCTTCGTATGTGCTACACACACATGCACACACAAACACACACATTTACACATTAGTGCAGTTTAGTGGTGGGAATGACAATAACTGCAGATTCTTTTTAATGGATGCTAAGAAAAAAAACAACTCAGAATATAAGATTTTAATAAAGTTGTGTCCTACCATCTTAATTCATATTTAAAACTTGTTGTTTTCTTGGTCTAATATACATTTTTGAAAAATAAAAACAATAAATTTTCAAAGTCAAAACATCCAGTAACAATTATGATCCTGTTAAGCACATTTTTGTTGATTATTATAAAAGATTGGCTGCAAAGTACACAACTATAAATGTTTTCTATATAACAATCTGCTATTCTTAAAGTGTTTTTTTTTTGTTTAAATTGTCCAAAAAACAAATTTTGTCCTAAGTGGGAAAAAAAAGCTGCTTAAATTCTGTCTAAAGCAAAAGAACATAAAATAAACTCAAGTTTGGTTGAACTTGTTATACAATAAAAAAATATTGAGAAATACTTTTTTTTAAAATGTTAGATGGTCTGATAACCCATCATGAGAAGTTGGCAGAAATAAACCACAACAGCAGGCAGCTGATTGGACTTTTCCATGGCCAGGAGGGAGGGGGGATTCATTTGTTTTTAAAGATTATTATTATTTGCTTTAATTTCTAATTATTTTCATTAATTTCTTAAGGGAAACTATATGTTACATTTAGTTTAAATTTAACTCAACAATCTAATCTAATAAATTAGGTCAAGTCAGTTCTGTTAATGTTACTTTGTTAACTTATGCTGCCTTTTTTTGTTTAACCTTAAGACTGAGTTTCCTTGTTGTTGATCTCCTTTAAGGGGCCAGTGTGGATATTTAAAACATCTTTTGAAAACAAAATTAAATTTTCAACTTTTTTGATATTTTCCTGCTTTTTGGCTGCTTGGTCCACCACAGTTTGCATAGCAATATTTCTAATTTTAAGGCTGTGAGTGTTTTTATAAACACAAAAATAGCTTACAATTCATGAAGACTTTAATGTTTACTTGGCAAACACACAAAAATACAAGAGATGATGTGATTGGTTAAAAGAAAAAAAAAAAAACAGTTGTTATCATCAAGTGTTCTGCTGTGAAGATATTTAACTGCATCAAAAGTGCAAATATTAGCATGCATGCTGGTTTAAATCCTCCCCCCAGACCCATGAAATCTACTTTTATTTTTAAAATCGCTTATTAATTCTCTTCCTGTTTTCCTATTATTGCAACAGAATTGCCATATTTTCATTTTTTTTAGCTTTTAGTTTTAATTATAACACCTACATAGTGTTACTTTAGATTTCTTTTGTCTATTTGTTCTATTAAGTTTAAACATTAAAGGTACTTTCTGTACCTTGAAACTTGTCTACTGCATGTATTCCACACCCACTATTTACTAACATTTTTTTTTTAATTTTTGATTTATTTTCTAGTTTTTTTAACGTGTGGATAACAAAAATAAATCTAGATGTTCAAACCTCAGTATAAATGATGAATTTGGATGAAGTATCTGCATCCTTTGCTGTTTTAATCTTCTGCTCACTGCTGTAGCTATTCTTCCATAAATTCTTCTGTGAACTTATCTGCAGACATAGGACGCGCTTGTACGGACTTTTTTTAACCTTCTGAAACAAATTTCTCCTCTTATATATTTTCAATGTATTTATCATATCCATACATTAGACAGAATGCAGAGTGAAGAACAAAATGTTCATTTATATGTGAAATATTTATTTGTGAAGATGATTTTTTTTTCCTCCATGAGCATCTCATCCCATTATTTGTGGGAGGTGTGGTAAAGAGAACATTTGGACTTGAATGTCCTCTAATATTTGGTGGAATCACACCCACGCACACAAAGGAGATAACATTAACTTATGAATAACACAGCGGGAGGAAATTAGTCTCCGTGGAGACAAATATAATCATGCTGCTTTATTTTCAGACTAAAAGCAGAACTGTGCTGTTGAAATAAAATATAAAAACAATACTTTTATTATCCTTATTTTGCATAAATTAATAAAATGTAAAAAAAAAACAGATCTATATTGGTTTTTAATAATCTTAATAGAGTGTTGAAAGGTAAAACTGGAGTAAAACTATTTTTAAATAATTGAAAATATTAACTTTGGAGTTGAATACTGTTAAATAAACAGCTAATTTATAATAGGTTTGACTTTTGATACTATAAGTTAAATTTAAAACAACAAAATATTTAATTTTTTACAGCAAATTTAAAAAAAAGTCATATAAACCAGTTCATTAGTTATTTTGTAAGCGAGCTTTAAATTTGAAAATCTACAGTTTTTTTCTTTTTTTACTACCAACTTCAGAGAAGAACATATTTGACTCTAAGTGAGTTTTCCCGCCACTCACCGACCATGTGCTTCCTGACATGAGCCATGGTGTAAAACTTCTTCTCACAGATCTCACAGGAGAACTTCTTCTCCGCATATCCGTGGACGATCTTGTTGTGCTCGTGCAACGACCACAGCTTCTTGAAGGCTTTTCCACATGTGACACACTAACAAAAATAAAATAAAGAAGGGTTGACACAGTTACTCAGGATTGAAGTCTTCACTTTCACAAACTTCACATGTGTTCATGTGGCCAAAAAGGAAATTAGATTCAATAGATTAAAGCAGCCAATGATCTTCAAACACACAGCAGGAGGCTTGCAGCTCAGTACAGGGGGTGTAAGAGAACACAGTGAGACGAATCAGAGTTAATTACTAATTAATAACTATTGACTACCAGTTATCTGGTATATTAACCCTTTAACACTTGACGCTTAAACACTGATTAACACAAAATCTTTAACATACTGTAACTTTTCAACCGTTTACACGATCAGCGTAATCCCAATAGATTGTGAAGGAGCCGCTTTTCTCCTTCACAATCTGCTAGAATGGTGTTGATCATGTTAACAGTTGAAAAGTTACAGTAAATTAAAGCAGATAAACACTGGAGTTGAAGGGTTAACTGAGACTGATTTGGTTTGTAGCAAAATAGTTGTTAAAGGGTGACCAAACCCTAAATTAACTTTTTTTGGCTGTGTACGTCTAAAAATGGTGCTTTAGAAGTGCTGTCTGTTGGTCATAGCCAAATTTTTAACAAATTGAAATAAGACTGTTTAATTGTTCAAAATATAGTCAAAAATCGTCTTTATGCTGCCCCCTACAGGTTGATATAAGGTATTGGTCAAACCATGTGAGTTTCAGAAGTCAAACGTCATGAACTGCAGCTCCAGTAATGATAACAGTCCGGCCTCCAAGCCCCACCCCTCTTACTGGATTTTCAAATTTCAGGTGTGGGTGGAGTCAGCCCCCAACTTCCTGGTTTGCTTACCCTTTAAAATCCCACTCTAATTATATTTTTTTCTTTTGTAAAAGACAGTGGTCATTTAATTGTGATTTCCCATCAGCTCTTTGTTTACACTCTCGCCTACAAGCTTGTATAGCACTACACAAACCCAAGCTAACGTTTGCATAGCAACAGAAAGGTCAAGCAACATCAGAGCTAAACAGTCATACAGTTAAGAGGCAGATGGCTGCTCAGACGAGGGAAATGAAGACGTTCATGGATCTATTTGTCTGCAAGTGGATGCTTCAGAATTGGGGAGGAGAAGAGAGACTTTAGCCCGCTCATAGCAGATGCTGCATCATAAACCTGAGCTTTTGATCAATCACAATTTGAATAAAGTTTTTCTGTTTTTAATCTTAAATTATGTTATAAATGTCTTCATGAGGAAAATGCTACAAGAACATCCTTTTCATTATTGCTAGAAGCGTACCTGGATGCTCTTCTCGCAGTCGGTCTGTTGGTGCAGCAGCAGCTCGCTCTCTAACAGGAAGCGCTTCCCGCAGTTGTTGCAGATCTGCATGCGGTTGTGGGTGACATTCATGTGCTTCTCCAGGTACCAGCGATTGTTGAAGATGCGAGGGCATTTCTTACACGGGAAGTGCTGCTTCTCCTCCAGTCTCACCTTCTGGCCCGGCCCCTCAGCCTCCAGCATCCTCCTCCCGCCGTGCCGCTGGTTGGCCGCCGAGGCCTCTGCGAGCGTCTGCCGCATGGCTGCCGTTGAGCCCGCCATAGCTAATGCCCTGCTGCCCCGGCGAGGCCGATCCAGCATGGCTGGATGCTCCAAACCTGGAATGTTCAAAGTGTTCTCCTCCTCCTCTTCCTCATCCTCCTCCTCCTCATCTTCGTCCTCACAGCTTTGCCTTGCTATGCTCTTCAGATCTTCCTCGTCCTCCTCACCAACTTCACTCCCTCCTTCGTTCTCCTCATCGCCCTCTGAGTCTGGCTTGTTGCCACGGCGACGGCTGAACATCCCCTCTGCGGCTGTGTTGGATTTGCCCTCCGACCCTTTGGACACATTGAGCGTTTGGTTGTTGAGGTTGACTTCAACGATGATCTGGTCTCTGTTAAAGGATGCGTGGCCGTCAGCCGTCTTTGAATCCTCCCCGTTACCCTCCACTTTGCACAAAGTGGCCACGCCCGAGCTGGCCCCGCCTCCCGCACACTCCTCTTCCTGGTAGTACTGCTCCATCTGAGGCGTCGTCGTGGCTGCGTCCTCCACTCTGACCGACAATGGCGTGCCGCCTTCTCTCTTGTACACTCTGCCAAGCTCTGACTCCTGTTTGATCTCTCTGTACAGCTGGCCGGGGGGCATCATCAGAGCAGCGGGGTCACCACCGCCAACCTCTTCCTGACTGGACATATCCGTGCAGGGGGTTCTCAGCGAGTGGCTGCTGATGAGGTCGCGACAGGAGGCGGCGATGTCAGTCATCTGGAGCAGGGTGGCAGCATTGAGCACATCGCGGACCGTGCGGCTGCTAACCAGGAGCTTGGAGGTGTAGATGAAGTTGAGGATCTGCTGCAGGCCCTGGGAGGTCAGGGCGTCCAGCGACAGGTCCACGCGCTGCAGCTGCTTGCTTTGGGCAAAAAGAGAGTGGAAGAAAGGGCTGTAGGCCGCCAGGACGCCCTTGTGGGCCGGGAAGGTGCTGTGCTGACGCACCAGAACAATGTCGACATCACACAGGTCAGGCTGGAAGAGGCGCTGCTCATTCAGCCTGTCCATCAAACAGGTAAAGTGCAGAGCTACATCCTCCACCAGAGAGAACTCAGCAGAGGGGAAATCTGTGGTCTTCTCCACTATGAGCTGCAAGAAAAAACACACAAAAATAGACAATTAGCATGGAAATAAGCAGAATTTTTTATTTAGAAAGTGTTGTTAGAGCTAATATTTTAAGTTAATTTTGTTGGGTAAAAATTGAAATCTTGCAGAGAAGTGAGCATCTACCACAAGTGTTTCCTCTGATGGATTCAGCACTGATTCATCACCTCAACATTTTCCTCCAGCTCTGCCTCCTCCTTCTTTCTTAGAGTCTTACATTCTTGTTGACACTTTTGTCATACATCACAACTGAGTCCTGTTCCTTGGCCACGCCTCCTTACTTTTTCCCCCTCAATCTGTGTTGTTCTAGACTAAAACTCTGCAACCTGAGGCTCCAAAACCCACAAAAGTCTATTTTCTCCCTTAAAAAATGCCAACAATTAAAATAAATATTAATTTAGTTTATATATTCAAATCTATGCTTCACAGCCGTGTCTAATTGTTGCTCTGAGGCTAAATTTTCAATTGCCTTTACACGTATAGAGTTAAAAAAAAAAATCGGTATTGTACATCAAAGTTTATTGCTAAAACCAAAAGGAGTGAAAAGATGAAGGCACATCAAAGTCAAAGATAAAAAAATCTATGTTTGACTTTCTTGCATTTTTAATGTATCTGCAGCAGCAGCAGGAGGATCCTATTACCACTTTATTTTGAAAGGGACTTGTATGTGCTGTTGTCAAAAGTAGACGTTAAAGTTTTTATTTATAGATTTAGAAATAGAAATATTTAAAAGCTGCATAAATATAAATAGTGTAATTTCCTAAACAAAAAGTTCAGCTTTTGGTGGGTTTTAGTCTACAGGAAGTGCACCAAATGGCTCTTTTAGCATTAAAGGTCACAGACCGATGTTCTCTAGACCGTTGGCCCCAAGTCCTTAAAGTCCTTCTTCCCCTCTGCTCACTGTAACCTCACCGCTCCACTCGAGTTTCTCTCATTTACACACAGATGTGCAGCTGACCTTCATTCTTCTCCTTTTCCTGTTCATCCACCTGCTGTATAAACCACAATGTCATCTGCATATGTTAGTCTTTAAAAAGCTCAAATTATGCACCACCGTGTAATGTGAAGAAATTAAACTCTATCATTTGGTTTGAGCATTTGATTTTGGGGATTCAGAAGGTCAAATTAAAGCATGAAACATTAATAATCTCTTATTCAGATGCCTTTAAATTGTGTTTTTAAGACAGGGGTCTGCACCATGCGACTGGAGCCACATGTAGGTCTTTGATACCTCCACTGTGGCTCTTTTATTAAAGAAAAATAAAAAAGTTTCTAAAATGTTAAAAGGTAACTATAAAGTAAGAAGTGAGAAAGTAGTTCAAACTAATTCAAACTTTAACTTTGACACATCTTTGTGCATCCCGTCCTGTACTACAAAAAAAAAAAAAAAAAAAAAAATCAATGAAGGTCAGTAAGCACAACCAGTATTAAGGCGCATTGGATTATTAGGCAAATTTTCTCTTTTTTGAAAAAATTATGGAGTTTTACGTGTTTACGTGTTACGTGTGTTCAATAAACATGGCAGGGGGTCACTTAATCAGTCCGTTTTGGTTTGTTAGATTTACATTTCTGGCAGAGATACACCTACAATAGTAAATTAACTGTATTCTTTTTTAACTACTGCTGACATTACACTCGCTACCACTTCTTTCACTCCATTGAGATGATCTTATATGACAGGGTGTCTTTTATTTTGAAATTAACTTTATTTGGAGGCATAAATTAGAACAAACAAAGAACAAGAACTGCCCACACATGAGGATATAAACTCATAATATACTTTTTAATGCTAAATTATCCATCAAATCTTGTCAGTTGTTTCTGACTTTGACAACTTCAGTTATGAGCGTTATGCAATTTTGCCTTGTTTATTTATTTATTTATTTTTTTACACTTTGAATGCAATAATTAATCTTGTGTTAAGAAAAACACCTCCAACATTCTTAAGCAAATATAAAAGGGTTTTTCCTGACACAGAACAATAAGCTTTATTATATAGCCCTTTCTCTGCTAATTCCCTACAAAATGTAAACCCGACATTTCTAAAGCATGCAGCTTTTCTCTAATTAAACACCAACTGAAATAAATGAGGTTACTGCAGTTTTCAAGAAACATTCTTAGAACTCTATATGTCCTATTTGGGATTGTGATTCCCAGCAGAAACACACAAAAGACCCTTTGAAATAATATTTTTTGGTGAATCAATAAAGGGATGACAAAAAAGGAGGAGGCAGCTTTGTCCTATTATTTGTTTTACTTTAGTTATTTGATTCAAAATATTATAGAAAAAAAATTAAGGATGCAGAGGCTGGAGAAATGTTTTTTTATTATTGCAATGTCACATATGAATAATGTTGAACTAAACTCCTAAACGTTGTATTTCTGAAATTAAGCAGAAGATGCATGCAGTATGTGATGCAAGTCAGGGTAAAAAACCTAAAGGTGCAACAATCAGCGCTCTGTGCAAGGTCCTCAACTTCCCCAAGGTGGGTTTATTTTAGCACAGGAAGGGCAGGGTTTCGATCCAGACGGGATGTGAGGCAGGACAGCGCAGCAAACAAGACACACACGTATGATACAAACTCCTGCAGAACACACAAACACACAACAGTGTTTGGTCTCTGCAAGGTCTGAGTGGCCTGTGCATTGGTATTCAGCGCATTTTCCCTCCTATTAGCCGACTCTCGCAGCACTCCCACTCAGATCACCCTCCCTGAGGGACGGAGGAGAATGTACATGACAAAACACAAGAATTACATTAATGACAGAAATATATTTATATTACTACTTATCTCAAATAGTACACAGTTTTGAATAGGTTCCTACGAATATTTGAACATTTTTTGAGCAATTATTTAACTGCTTTGTTTTGCACATTTTTATTATAACGAGTAGGCGGACTTACAGAAAAACAAATGAGAAATTATGCAAATTTGTGTTTTGTTTAGATTTTTTAGGGCCAAATGGCTCCTTAGAGTTTTGGTTATTCTTAGAGCTAAATCCTCCACACATTTATGACTTTTTTCCCCCCGACTTCAAATATTGTCTTTGAAAAAATATAACAACACGCTGTCGCAGTTCAGGCTATATTTGCATTTGGGGCTAACCTTGACAATCTGGTCTGTTTGAAGAATTCAATTACGGAGTGTTAGATTTATTCATAGTTCTAAAGAGCTAAATTGGACTCTGCGCGAGAGAAACAGAGATCAGGTAATCTCTCCCAGTGCAAGGCTGCAGACACCGCCCAAGGGCAAAACACAGCAGCCCTAATCAGATCGAGTGTAAGACGAGGGCTGGAAGTTCTGCTCACACATCAGGGATGATCCGCTTTTGCTTCTGGGATTCGCGAGGAACAAAAAATAAATATAGGCTAAATAAAAAATAAAACAAAGCTCAAGTCAACAAAGAAAAGTAGCAAATAGGAAGCATCTAGGTTGGAGTTTATAAGATTATAATTAAATGTGAATATGTATCTCATTTAACACTCTGGAGAACAAAATGTAAAGTCCACTACATCAAAGAATTGACAGAAAATTCAGTTTTTTTTTAATGATATTTAAATATCAATCATGATACAATGTGTGACTTGGCAAAAACAATGTTCAGAAAAAACACTTTTTTTAGTCATTATGATCCACACATTATTAACATAGTGAAACTGTATTATAAATAATTAGTTATGAACAAATTTCCTATGTATTCAATACAGCAAGTAGTCATTTAGAAAAAAAATAATAATGAGCTGATCTCAACCTCAAGTGCTCATAATTCGCAAACTATTTTTCTGCCAAAAGTGTCATGGGGGCAGCCATTTTGAAACGAGCAGGAAAAAGCCCTTCTACTGCCCCTAATGGAATGAAAATGGACTGCAGGGTGAAAAACATGGACCAAGTCTAATACAATGGATTTTAAGGAAAGTTTTGATAAGACTAATAAGACAGGGGTCTCACAATTGCGAGTATCAAATATGATACAAATGGTTATATAGGGTTAATGCCAGCCCTTCTGTTATTAAAAGAAAATAACAAACTTTACCTTAATGAGGCAGTCAAAGATTTCTGTCTGTTAATGCGACTTCTGCACCTGTCAATTGGTGTTTTGGCCATTTCTCCTGAGGAAATGCTACAAATGTTAAAGTTTTGGAGGGTACTTTTTCCAAGCAGCCTGTTTCTGCTCCATCCAATGACATTTGTCGTTTTTAATTGAAATCAGGTGATTTTTCTTTTATTTATCAGTTCTTTTTTCTTTTTTAAATTACTTTTTGGTGGATTTTTCTCTTAATTTCAAAGGGGTGGCAACATTTTTTCAGTCATAGCTATGATTTTTATCACATCAGATCATTTTTTTAACTCAAATTTCCGTTTTACTTTTGGATGTAGGAGCACATCTGAACAAGAACATAACCTTTTTTTTTTCTAAGGACCCATTTATTTTGGAAGCCAGGATTATACCACTGATGACATCATGGCCTCCCATTCAAACAACATTGTGCAGATGATAGAGGCCTCAGACAAATGGAGTTAAAAGAGTTTTAATTAAGTTATTACAGAAAAATTAGGCTAAAAACTTCCCAGAATTCAGCAGGATAACATAGATATTTAAAGACTCACTCCGAGCACCGATTTCCTTGTGTTTTTTTTTTTTAATTGTGATTATACTGTTCAGGTAAAAACAAAAATCTATCTTTTTCTGACAAATTCTGCAGAGTGGAAGGAGGTCAACAGAAATCTGTCTGTGATCATTGCTGAGAAGTAAACCTGCACTCATTTCCCATCAACCCTTTGTTCAAACTCTCTCCCATTAGCTTACAGCCCTTAAAACCTTAAAATCTACATCCTCAAACACTAGAGGTACAACAGAAATGATGAGATACTACCTCAGATGAAGAAAACAAAAACGTTGTATCTATTTGACTATAAGTAGAAGCTCAGAATGGAACAGAGCAGGGAGTTTGTACGTAACAACTAAAAGCTTTAATCAACGGCATATTTTGCTCCTGATTCACAACAATTTTGACAAAAAAATACTCACAAATGTAATTTCAAGCTTAATTTTCTTTATATACAGTATTGTCCTCCATCATCCCACTACAAGAAAATACTGCAAACACTAAAAACATGATTTTCATTGCAGTCTTTGAAGCAGTCTGCCATAAGCTTGGTGGTCACAATGTCACTTTTTAGTGTATTTTTTCAGTTCCTTCTGGGTTGATACATGTAAGTCAGCCTCAGTACTTTTGCAATTACATTTCCAATTTAGCTTCAGACTAGCATGAACAGAGAGATTTATACAGAAGACACTATTGTAAATGGATTTGTGATAAATACATTTTCCTTTAAAAATAAATAAAAAAAAGCAAGGTCTGTATAAATCTTAAGAGCTGAAAAAAAAAAAAAAAAAAAAAAAAACGCTCCATCTAATTAAATTTGTGACTCCAGTCCACATCTGTCATCATCACTGTTAACATGCTCTGCACCACAGTATCCACTGTTTACGTTCAAATCATCACATTTTTCAATATATGTTGACACTGAATCTGGAAGTAGTCAGTCAATGTTGCAACAGTGTGTGTTTCCAATGTCCAACCTAAGCATTTTGGTAAATGCATATTTACAGAGCTTCATTCAAAACGATGAAGGAAAAAATTATGAAGTTACATTCTTTTCAAACGTGTTTTGCAGTTGGAAAATTGATTTCCACACTTGTATATATGCAAATATAGAAAAAAGACAACGAATGATAATTTAGCGCTTTGACAAAATTCTTGATCAAAAAGATTTGTGGCTGCAAAAATATTTAATTATGTGTATTAGGAAATGCAGATGTCAAAATGATTTGCAAATGTGCAAAAACGTTTTATATTATTAAAAATACTTTTCAAGTTCCCAAATAAACTCGTACACACACAACAGTGTGGAACAAACATCTGCTGCAGACATAAACTCAAGTTGAAACTGGATTTTTTTTTTTACCAGAATATATCTCTAAATTCATCAACTAATTAGCACTTTTCTCCTCTCACCAGCTAATCCACTTGCAAAATGCTCAAGTCAAAGCGGGTTCTCTTTCAGTTAATTATAAGACTAAAACATGTGATATTTTTCTGCTGACCAATTTTTTTAAAATAAAATTATGAAAGAAAAATTAACTGAAAGATAATATTTGATCTGTTAAGATAGTCACCCTTCAAGATGGCTTGTGGTTGACATATTTACAAAATAATAGAAAGAAAAGAATTAATTCTCATAGCGTATAAAGTCTGTATTTTAATAGTTGCTTTCCTTTGACATTAGTCTGCAAAATGATCAATATCCCCTTTTGATTGAATCATGCTTAAGGAACATGAGGTGAATATTTTTCTTGCTTATGTTTATTTCCTAACCGAAACTTGCAGAGAATAAACATTATGTGCAATTTAGGATAAATGTATTTAAAAAATAATCTGTTCTATACTTTGTGCCACTAAAGAAAACATCAAATCTTATGCATTCAGTTATGAATTATTTTTTTCTAAGCAGTACTTATTTGTGTTGCATTATTTTGTTTGTTAATAATTCATACCCAGATAATTGGTCTAAAATCTTAGTAATAGTAACATTTTTTTAATTTAAGTTTTTTCTTCTGCGGCAAGTTGTTTAGTGAGAAATGCTCTGAATTTCTGAGTATTTCTTTATTCGAATCGTTGTGAATCAGGAACAGATGAAAAAATCTAATTGGAAAAAGATTGTATGTGTGACGTAGAAGCTGCTATAGCAAGCCTGCTCCTCTCCATTCTGATGGATTAACTTGCAGTCAAATACAGTAAATCCATGAATGTCTTTGTTTTCCTCGTCTGAGCTGTCATCAGCCGGACAGCTTCAATATTGCTCGCTATTTTTGTTGTACTGGAAATGTTAGGTTGCAAGAGGCTGTAAGCTAGCGGGAGACGGTGCAAACAGATGGATGACGGGAAGTAGAAGCGGGCTTACCTTACACAAACAGTCCTGCCGACAACTTAGAGGCAAATTTCTAAGGAATTTCTAATGAACTCCTCCTTTCCTGTAAAAATGATGTCCTAGAAAATGACAGTTTTTTTATTTTCACTAAAAACAGTATAATCATGACTATAAGACCACTGAGAACAAGATATTAAAAATGAGAGGTTTTAATGCTAAGTGTCAACTTGGAGGCATTGGGTTCCATATTTAGAGGCTGTGGTATGACTTCACCCTGGATTTGAACCCACAACCACCAATTTATCGAGTTGGTTATGAGAATAAGTTGGCATGTAAACTATCTCTCATGTAACATAAATTAAAAATATTTTCCCTGTCACTTTATTTTGCTGGAAATTCAGTTTCACAAACTAGTCAGTTTTAACAAAGCTAAAGAAAAAAAATAGTTGAATATAAATATTAATTTCTTCCCAAATTCACAGTAAATTAAAATGTGGTTCTCTGCAGACACAGCGAGTCTGATTGCAATTGTAAAGGTGATCTTTTGCTTTAGGATTAAATGTTTGGTCATTTTGCAAACCTAACTAGCGTCAAATGAAAAACACGGCAGTAAGCATAGCAAAAAACAGAATCTAAAGAAAATAAACAGATCCATGTTTTAAGAAAAAATGTCTTGTGAGAAAAATAATTGTGTCAATAAAGTTTTTCAATGGTAGAATAATCTTAGTTTGAGAACACATGTTTTAGTGTCTAGAATTTTTCTCTTAAACTGAGAATTCTAAGTGTTTTAAAGAAAATGTTTGAAATTTTAAGAATTTTTGGCTTATTTCTATGGAACCCATTTGTGGTATCACAGCTCTATAAATGTGATTATGAGGGACGTCTAACCTGGTAGATGGTAGACTCAGATGTAAAACGTGTCTCATTTAACAAATGCAAAAGTTCATTTTAAATGAACTTAAGTCCATATAAATAATCATAGATGCTCTGCAGCTGCTGCTGATGTCAGACTCTTCACCAAAGATCACCACCTTGTTCCATGTCGTCATATTTTAACCAAACAAACAGGCAGAGTACTTTTGGCTGACAGACGAACTCGACTCCTCCGATGTGTCACTTCCTCCCAGATCTCCGCTCCATCTCCCCCACCTCCCTCCGAAATGCCAGGCGGAGGGCTTGTTTGCTGTCATTAGAGGAGCGGTGCCTGTGCCCAGCTTCTCATTCGGATGTCTTCATATACATTATTCATATGTTGGCCTGACCTGCGACAAACGCGCCACAGGGAGGATTACTGATGCACCCAACCGGGGGCGTCATTTAAACCGACATCAATCAAAGCTCTGCTCATCCTTGGAAAACACATCATTCCATCATCGGCCAAGGACGGCAGTGAAATGGGACGGTTCTGCTGCAGAGGTCTTGACGGGTGTTTTTCATAGGACGGCTTTCAGGGTTGGAACGTTTTAGTGCAATAAAAATCCCATCACACATTCCTGAAGAACATAAAAGGCTGATGGAGACACCAGTACAGTGTTATATAGAATATAAAAAACTTAGATCACATGAGTAAATCCTGACACCCGTAAAACATCCTTCGTTTAGCTGCTTAGCAGCTGAAAGCAACTAACAAATAAGGGACAAAAGAAGTAAAGAATCAGGTCAGGGTCACACAGTGCACTGAACTGCTGCAGGAAAAATGTTTTATCCAAGACAGAAAGAACTGTTTTTAGTATTATGTGAATAGAAAAAAATGGTCAAAAAGGTTGACCATATTTTGTCTTTACATAAATCCTCATTCATTGGGTATTTTATTCATTAAAGAGGAACATTAACTGTACTAAAGTTTCTGATAGGATGCCTGCCTAATGTAGAAAAAATGTCCCTTTTACAACTTTATTTGATTGAATGGTCATCTTCTGGAAAACAATAAAAGGAGGGTCCGCGTGAGAGTAAAATGCTGCAGATGGGAAAACATTCTCCATCTGGAAACAGACAAAACTCCAAATCCACTCAGATTAGAATCCCCAAAGACTTGCAATTATATAAATTATTTGAGTACCTTTAGCTGATTTATTCTGCTGCAATGTAAATACTTTCAGGTAAATCTTTTTGAAGCTCTCAGTACTATAAGAAGTAATGTTAAAATGTAAAAAAAAAAAAAAAAATGTTAAAAAACCCAGTGGAGTCAAAAGTGATTTACAGAAAAAGTTTCTCCTTTTGCAAAAATCAACTGTTGTCGTAAACTATGTTTACGTCAATAAAGATTTTTGCCATTTTTAGCCATTTCGCCATTCTCTTTTACTTGTATATTGTTTTGCACACAGTTCACACTTAATATCTTTTTCAGTTATTTCAGTGAATACAAAACTCAACCAAAAATCAGCTTCAACACTTCTGATGTTTTTACAGGAGTTCCAATGAAAAGGTTTGTAGCTAAAAACAGAAAAAAATAGATTCTAAGATTGAACTTTTTGCTGCATATTTCAATGGAACTCATAGAATTTATTTTAACATTCTGATTTCTTTTATAAAATAATTTTGGTCTTAATCTTTCTTTAACTAGTTTTAGTCGACGCACTTCAGGGCAAATTTATTTTATCATAATCTGAAATGATATCTTGCCACGTTCAATGAGTTTAAATGAATGCCTGATTGCGACGGGAATTTGAATATATGTTAATTTGAAAAATAAGGAACATATTTCTGCTCTCTTGTGTATCTGTGACCGCATTTACTCACAGTAAAACTCTAATCCTACCCATGAAAAAGATCCTAACACTAAAAGAGAACGTGTGATTATGCAGGTTATATTTTTGTTCAGCATCTCAGTACAAGAGAAATGCTAATGATGTTTCATTACTTTACTTTTTTCAAAAAAATTTAAACTTTCCAGATTAGTACTTTAAAACCAGACTATCAAACATCATAGAAACACTAGAGTTTTGCAGAAAAAATGTGTCCAGAAACGATGCCTAGCATCATCTGGCGCTGACGAGGGATTACTCTGAATATCTTCCCTGTTGCTGCAGCACAAACTGTGTAAATGTGTCATCCTATTAGAATATTACATAATCCACAATTTGGTGTTTATTCAAAATGTGATGTGCATATAAACAACGCGTGTGTGGTTTGGAGTCTGTCTAAATCTTCCCTTTATGTAAACAAGCCTTTATAAAACAAATGTCAGAATACATTGCATATGTGAGAATGTGAATTATATGACAGATTGGCGATCTGTTCACCTTCATTGTTGGGGGTAATGAATTACAAAGTAACACATTAATGTAATTTAATTACTTTTGTCACATAATAAATTACAGTTCAAATTTCAGTACAGTTGCTAGACTACAGAAACCCCACTACTTACATTTTGGTGCAGTGAAACCATAGGTGACGGCTAAAACAAATGAATTTGTTTAAACAGTCGGCTCTGACGTTGTCTTTTGTAGAAATGAAACAAACGGATACTAATTTTTATCAAAAACCAAAGTTACTGAAGCTAATGCAGAGTAGGATGTTGTGCTAAAGTACGTTCCCCCCGGCAGAATGTGTATCTCCGGTCTCAAACATCTTTAGTTTGTTTCATTAAGATGAAGAGAGCGGAAATGTGGAGGTAGATGAATTCATTGGAGCATTTAGCAACTGGAGATATTTCAATCATTTCCCATAAAATTAAAAAAAAAAAAATGTCCTGCAGATGAACTGATTTCCACTATCTTCGTCAATTAGCAACCTGTCTATGTAGGCAGCTGTACAATCTACATGTTTTATGTTCATATGTTGAAATTAATGAGGTAGTGCTAAAGAACCTGATTGCTCCTTGTGTAGCCTCTTTGTTTTTATTTTGTGGGTTTTACAAGAGAATCTTGTTTGCTTTGCTCCCTGGAGAATTGGAATGTGAGTGGGAAAGAAAACCAAAGTGACGAGAAGTGAATTATATTTTAAATTTTGGTAATAAGTAAAATAATTTAAGTATGATTTCGTCCAGTAACTAAAGTAAAGTAAACAGTTACTTTTAAAAAATAATTTACCCAATAGGGTAGCAAGGATAGGCTCCAGCAACCCCAAAAGGGATTCATGGGGGGATGGATGGATGGATGGATGGATGGATAGATGGATGGATGGATGGATGATTATATACTGTACACTTCTTTACATTTACATATTTCCATATGCAAAGAATGCTTTATAAAGAACAGTTTTTAAGTCTACTAATCTTTATATAAACTTTTTAATTCAGAAAACACGTCAAATCTAAAATAATTCTAGAAAAAAAATGTAATTCTTGTTGATAATTACATCTGTAAATTTTACAGAAATATTAAATGCATCAAGTCCCAATTAACTATTTATCATTTACAGGCTTAAATTTGTATTTTAATCAACTCAAAATGTTTCTTTATGTATAAAATAAAAAAAGAAAACTTGATATTTTACCTCCAGCGCGAAACAACTGGAGTCCAACTTCTAAAATCTCGGTGAAGAGTCATTAAAAGAATTTACAAACAACAACAACAACAACTCACTCCCAGCCAAATGTCAAACTGCCCACATCTCCCACATGGAACACCAGCAGATCCCACAAGAGAAAGACAGCGATCCGCTCCCGGGCCGGCCCCCTTCTCCAGCCACCGGGGTGGTTTGTGTGTCACCGGGAGTGGAACGCCACGTCCGCCCACAGAGCACTTCAACCGACAGTAAAGAGCACACTCAGCAGCCCTCCTCACAGGGGGGGCGGCCCGCTGAGGCTCCGACACCGAGCTCCACATGACTGACACCCAGAGGAAGGAGAGCGAGCAGCGTGTCAGGCCTCATCTCACTCAGTGGCGGGGGGACCGCACCGAACCCTACATGCTCATCCATTTCCCTGAGTCATCATCAAAGTAGAGCGGAGCGCGGCGGGCCGGAATCAAACCCAGTTAAAGCGACAAGTTTGGAAGTCTCTGTCTCTGCCAAACGGATGTGCAGACACACCCAAAGCAAATGGGAATGGTTTAACTCATGGAAGAGAGATATTAAAAAGGGGAACTGATGCCATATCCTTCACCCTCTCTAACAAACAGGTTAGGCTTCAGGAGAACTGGAAATGTGGATCTGATTCTCTTCATGACCAGAACAACATGGATCTGACTAATTATTTCTCTGACTGGACAAAGACAGAAACTGCCAAAGTTTCTCTGCAGCAAAATGTCATTCAATAACATCAACATATTAATTCAAAGTGATTGAAATGGGGGAGAATAGTCAAATAAGCCAGGGAGTACATCAAATTAATGCAAACTACAGTACATTGTCACAGCGAAGATAAAATAAAAATACAAAAAACAGAAGAAAATAAACAAAAATGGATCAATACAAAATAAAAAAACAACAAAAAGGATACAAATAATATAGAATTGTAACAGAACTTTCTAAAATAAAATACAAAACAAGAATTACCAATTGAAACACCCTTAAAGGGCAGAAAAAATAACAAAAATGGGGTCAAAGCATTTCCTCGTAAGACAGTTCCAAACAAAAACCAACACAGGATGTTAATGCACATCCGATCAGCTCTGTTTGTCGGATTGTAAAGGTATTAAAGTGCCATACATTTATAGCTTATGACATTAATGCAAAGGAGTGCTTAATCTACATAATGCATGGGGATAAATCATGAAAGAATTGTTTTAAAATACAAAAAATGAAATGAATCACGATTTAAGAGCAAACTTGTTTTTAGAACTAAGTTCCATAAAGAACACAAAAATGCTCTTTATAAGATGTTTTTGGAAAATAAAAACAATTAAGAGGAGCATCATTACTGTAGACGAAGGCTAAAAAGGTCAAATATGACCCAGGAAGGCTTTACTTTCCCCATAATTAAATCCTATCCCGTTTCCTATGGTTGTTCCACCATTTTTGCTAATTATTTCCTTCAACCAATTAAACGTTTGACTTATTTAACCATGTCGTTCACTGCTGGCAGCAATTTATAAAGACAATACTATCCATCAGCCCCAAGGCTAATCCCAGACATCTCCCCTCTCCGCTGTGGGCTTTCCCCTCCATCCTAATCTAGCTGTTGGGATTTGGCCCGTACTTGGTGGAGCTCTGAAGACTCCCACAACTGGATTTAAATACATTTCCATCTATATGTTAATGCAACCACAGGTGACGAGCCAATCTACAACTGATATGCGTCTACCCGAGCATGAAATTGGGAAGCACAAACAAAAAAAAATAGGGGATAAGAACTCAGCGTGGGGAACATCGCGGCCTCATGGAGTGCATTAGAATTTGTGTTGGACGGGATCGGCCGTATGTCCCAAGCTGGGGAGGAAGGCGTCGTCGAAGACTGGCAGACGTCCGGAGCCGAGATGACGAGCAGTTGGATAATCAAACGAGCCGCCTGGAGGTAGTGGGAGGCGGGGCCGAGGTTAGAGCGTCCGCCAGGAAGGTTGTGTCTGGGCCAATGAGCTGAGAGAGGAAGTGCTGAGTCAGGAAGGCTGGCCAAGAGAGGGGCCCGCGGTGCTGGCATCTCCTCCTCAAACACACACAATGCTGCACACAACACCGCCCTGCTGGAGTCATCACACTCTGTTCCCAAGCTGGCACCATGTGCACCACACGAATGATGAGTATGCATTCATCAGTAAACACCAGACACAACGCCAAATACCTGTGGCACAAACAATACTTTTTATCTATAGAAAGCACAAAAGTAAAAGCAGCAGCAGAACTGGTCGGATCCAAACCACCCCTATTAGTGTGGGACACAAAGAGCCCAACGTTAAAGAGAGGAGCTCCTTATCAGCGGGATCTTTCTGCTGTGGCAGCGCCGTGTTTGTGTGCAGGCTGTTGATATGAGCGATGAGAAGGTCATAGAGGACAGAGAGGAAACACTGCTGGAGAAAGGGAGGCATCGGCTTTCCAAAGCCACAATCGGTGAAGGGAGCGACAGATCACCGAAAGCTTAAAGTTGGAGATATTCACGCTAAAAGGTGAAAGATTTCAGATTCAAATTGTCTTGAATCCGCTCGTGGCCGTCAGGACGAAGACATGACGGGCCGCTGATCTCCGACGACAGGTTTCTTCCAGCTTTGCCGGTTCAGCTCGCTCGTCAGGAAAGGACGAGGAGATCATTTATTTTGACATTTGTTCATGCACTTTTGTTCTCCTCAGCATCCCTCTGGTAAAGCAGCCAAACTCCTCCCAGAGCTGGTGTCGCTCCGGATTTAAATCCAAGACCTTTTTTTTTCTGGATACATTTCAAACAAAACAGTCTAAATATAATCTTTTTACTTTTAAAATCAGTTTTATTTACAAAAATATTTTTGTTTTAACCGTCCCCACAGTTTTAACAACAGCAGGGGAAATCAAGAAGCTCTCTTTGTCGGGTTAATCTGAAAAGCAGATCATATCCAATATTGTGCGTTAATCTGTTCACATAACTGTATGCAAGTCAGATTATGGTGAACAGAACGGGGAGGCCGTAACCATGACATCATTCAATGTGAACCCTCTTCCTGAGATGCGGTGACAAGAAATTAGGATTTAAAGCTTTAAAACATCTAAATCCACGTTTTAACTTTCATTTATTTTTGTTCAGGTATTAACATTTGTATCAAACATTTCTTTCTTCAGCCAAGATCTTCACAGAAACGTCCCGACGGCGCCCGTTCAGTCGTGAAAGCTGACGACTTCATGAACAGAAAGCCATGTTTGTTTCCCCGCTGCCTCACAGTGGGGGGGGTCACCAACAGTTTCTTTATTCTCGGCTGCAGTTTCTAAATAGAAAGACGGTTTTAATGTGAGACCAAAAGATTTACATGTAGGTAACGTCGGGAAGTGGAGGCTGAGCAAGAAAGAATAAAAAATGTGTTGTTCTGCTTTAAAAGTCATGGGATAAATCAAGTTTATTGTTAGAGAATTCCTAAAGGGCTTTAACCTAAAAAAAACTTTGTTATATGAATATGATTACTTTAGATAACAAACACAGAACATGAAGATGATTATTTGACTGTTATCTTAATCCCTAACAAGACTGCCTCAGCTGTGCATTAAAAACTGCAACGTTGCATACACTTTTCTGCACATTTTTTAAGGACAAACTCCAATATCTTTTGATATATAGATAATTTTTTTTTTTTAGCTATGATTACTTAATTTTTAGACATAATCAAAAACCTGTGTCAATTTTTAGGACACAGTTTCTGCAGAGCAGCACAAGTTCGGCAGAAATTTTCCCCCAAGTTGTGGGCGGCGCCGTTGGTACCTCCGCCCCCCCCTTCCCATCCCCAATCTGTTTACATTGTCTTGTGCTAACTTAACCCTTTAACACAAAATATTTAACATATACTGTAACGTTTCAACCGTTAACAGGAGCGGCTCAAGCCGCTTTTCTCTTTCAGAATCTGCTGGAGTTATGTTGATCCTGTTAAAAAGTTACAGAAAATAAAAGAACATTAACACTGGAGGTCTAGTGTTTAAGGGGCTAAAACCCTTTTCAACCCCATTACCAGTGCAACAAAATATAACTAGTCAACAGATCCAATGTTCCATTTAGACTTTCTACAATTCACAACAATTTAAATACGAAAATACTCAGAAATGCAATTTTAACTTTAAAAATGCCACACAAACATGTTAATTTTTTTTTGTATTTTAGTAGGCATTTAAATTTATCATGTGAGTTTACAAGAAATAAGATTTACGTTTGGCAAAAAGTGAAAAATGAAGGGAAACGTGATATTTGACAAAATGAGCAGCTTAAAATCTATGTCAACCACAGAAAACTGATTTTAAAACTTCTTATTAAACAGCACTTACTATCTCATTCAAACCAAATAGTAACTGTTTTTTCTGATGTCCTTTCAGGGGCTCCATAATATTCACTTTTAAAGGCAAGTATGAGGTCACTGATTTCCCAGTGAAAATGTAATCCTTATGAGTAATTTATTACGTTAATTTATGAACGTTGATTGTATATTTTAAAAATTACATTTAAACACTTTTTCTTTTCCAAACGCAATGCATTTTGGTCTATATTAGTCAAGGCAGTGAGCATTAATGCACACTAGTTTTTCACAAATACTTCTGGGTAATTTCTAGGGCACTAAAATTAGTGAACGCACGATCTAGTAGTGAAGGAATTTGGACACAGCTTGCATCTTTTCTGCTGTTATGGCAGAATTTATCCACAAGAACACTTAACTGTTTGTGGTATTTAAATATCTGACCACGAAAAACTACAAAATCCTCAAAACTGTCAAAAAATATATATATATACAGTATAATAGAGTTGGAGAGAAAGTTCTTTTCATGTAACAGCAGAGGACAAACAATCTGACTTTGCTTCAAACGGCTGGGCTTGTTTGAAGCAACCAGAAGAAAAGAAACCTTACATAAGCCCAGACAGTTTGACCTTGCTGTCTGCGCGGACTTGTCCACCGCTCTTAATCTCAGGGCCATAAATTAGCAGCACCTTCATTGCCCCCTGAGCTTCAGAGGAAAAGCGGCCCTCCCACACCAGAGATGTCTGCAGGCGTTTGGTTGCCGGGTCTAAAGAATGGCTGCACTTGTCACCCAGGCGGAGGATGGATCCCCGCCACCTCCAAACAAACCCCAGAAACTCTGGAGCCTCAAAGTCAAGGGTGGTGAGCGATGAATGAGCCAGTTACGTAAAACTCAGAACCCTGAGAGTTAGAACAGAGCTGCTGGAGTGGGACCATGCTGACCAGGCTTTGATTTTCATAAGATAACAGGTTCAAAACAACAGGATTGTCCTGATATGATGTTAGTAACTATTTGGTGATTTTGTTTTCCTCTGTAGCTTAATTTTCTACTCCATCTTGATCTTTTTTAATTATCTTTTTAATGTCCTGCAGCAGCCCTACTACAAGGACCATCTTCTTTATTAAGCTGCATTAACACCTGCCGAGTCCACTCGTAAACAAACAACTAATGAAAAGTCCGTATAAACATCCATAGACGCACGTTTCAGGCTTCCGGGTTGAAAGTCATGGTCATGCGTTCCTAGCATTGACATATATAGACTGTCATTGGTTACTATATACATTTTCAAGTCCATTTTCAGGCTCCAAACAGTTGAACTTCAACCAATTAGGGAGTTGGATTGTGAGTAGTGTCCTTTTGAAAACACTTAGATGACGACCGGTTGAAAAAGGATCATGAAGGAGAACTCAAGAATTGTGGTTTGTACCCAGATAGAATCACATGACACCAAGTATTTTATGTTATGGAATATAACTATGAGAGAAAAATCCTGGAGAAAGATTGACCAGATTTGCACCACTTCAACATTCCGCACCGAGCCTCTTCCCACTGTAGATGGCGAACATGCGCTGGTGAACTGCAGAGAACAAGAAAAGAAGAAGAAGACCCTCCCTGTCGGTCCTCGCTGGTCCGATGTAAACACTAGAAGCGGAAATCGTGTTACACATTCACACGTGTTCAATCGTGTGAATGTAGCATCTTTGAGTAAAATTAAAACTCAACAAATTTTGCGCACACCTGTTACCGGGTCAGAATTAATTTTGGGAAAAATGAACGACCCCCTCCAAAAAATAAAATAATAACAATAATGACATCACGGCAGGCAAAACTGTCAAAAAAAGAAAACTGGGACAAAATATTTTTGGCCTCTAAAAGAACTTTTTTTTTTTCAAAATCTGCAAACGAAACCAAAATACACGTATCTGTAATATCCAAAAGAACTTTAAAAAATTTTATGGGCCCTAATCTTTGGCATCCGATTTATGGCAAAGTATGAATTTAGCAACTTTTACATTTTCGCACATGGAAAAAGATCAAAATTTCACACACATGCCACAAGATAAAGTCAACAACCACAGCCAAAATTTCTGACCTTTGACCTCGGCAATAGGCTGCCATCATGAATTTCCAAAACAATTACCTTTCGTATCAGCTATAAATTTAAACTCCTTCTAGGGATTTCAATGCCTCCTCACTCATGGAGAATCATTGGGAAGCTACTCGGCAAAAAAGTTTGTAAAATGCTGTTAATGTGGCGAGCTTGCAAAAGTGGCGCTTCCCTGTTTAATCAAAATATAACATTTTTTAAATTTTGCATTTGTTGGCTCAAGCTAAGCAAAATAATATAAAAAATGATTATGATAAAACACATTAGAAATAGGGGTGTGGTTAGCAAAGAAAACATCTGTTGCCAAGGGAATCCAAAATTTTACTTTTGCCAAGTCTTCTAAAAGTTAAATAGATGTGTTCATCACCCCCAGGTGACCAAAAAATAAAATGGTTGCAATAGAGATAAAAATAACAGAAATCCACAGTTTTTAAAAAAGCAGGCAGCCAGGATGGAGCCAGAAAACTTCATGTTTTATTGTTGGGCATCAATGTCCTTTATTTTTGGCTTTTGTGTGTTTTCTTTTAAATTAAGATTCATCTACCAAATTTGTATTTTCAATTTTGCAGATATATCGCGATATTTCATTTGCATGGATTTAAAAGCTGACAAGGCAATATGAGCATCATACTTTTGTTTTTCCCTGACCACTATTTGGCAACACACTAAACCACTTAGAGCAATTCTACACCGCAGCCAAAACAAAAAGAACCAGCTTGTGTTAAATGTTCAGTCAACCTTGCGTTTTTTGTTGTTATGAGATGTGTGTCAGATAAGAACAAGTGTAGCCATCATACTCTTAAAAAAGTGAAAAAAAGTTCTGGTACAGTCTTGGGATACATTGCAATATGTATCACATTGTGAGACTTGTATCGTGATACATCGCATATCGTGATACATAGTGTAATATTTGGACATTTTTTTCCTTAAAGATAATTTCTGATTCCTAAATTCACACCGTTCTATGTCCCCATTATTTTTATTTATTAATATTTACTTGTTGAGCTTGTTTCACGCTCACCTGAAATCACCTGCTCTGCTTCCATATCTCAGCTATTTCCAGGAAAACAACAAACTCTTTCCGTATCATAAAATGATTTTAAGGTTGTGTACAAAAACCACACAAATCTAAACTAACTTTACCCACCATGTGTTCACTCTGCAAACTTTGCAAGCTCACCCTCGTGCGTGTCCAAAGAAAACAACCACGAGGAGGAAAAGCAGCATCAACCAAACCTCTCCGTCCTCCACCAACACCACGGCCAACCCTGCTGACCTGACCCACATATTAACCCAAGCCTCCAGATGTGAGTGCATGCTGGGATTACGCCACCACTGCATCAAGCTCCACATGCTTTCCTAATGAGGTATCCCAAAATGACCCCAGAGATGGAGCAGCCTTTACTCAAATCCAATAAAGTGTGGAGACATTTTTTTTTTTCCATTTTGGAACCGGAGATGGACCACTTTACTACCTCATTAGTCTGATCTGCAGTCAGTTAAAGTTAATAAACAGGGGAGGGATCAGTCTGCTCCAAACTTGACCTGCACCTGCTGGGAGGTAAAAGGTTCACTCTGGCTCTTCCTGGCCACATCTGCAGCGGTCACGACCCGCTTCTGAAGCGCCCTGACATCAAGGAATTTAACTCCTTCCCTGCACCCGCAGCTGCTGTGGCCCCTTCTCTTCTGGGGGGGCTTCAATCCCCAACTTGTACCGCGTCGGCAAGTTCCAAACTTCACCGGGAAGGGACACCAAAGCGGACGATGCACGCGCCAGAGGACGCGCTGCGGGATCGGCAGGACGCAGAAGTTTGATCGGCCTGCTAAGTAGCTCCAATTTGCAGGAGATCAAGAAGAATAAAGAGAAAATGCAGCTCTGCCCTGCAGCCTACCATTTTGATCCAGCGTCTCGATGCTCGAAGGAGTCCAAGAATAACTCCTTTCGATCCCGTTTCCCCCTCGCCATGAAAAATGCTCGTGGGATTGTCACATTTCTCCAGGGTTTGCCTTCTCCTCAGACCCGTTTCCCCCCGTGCTGCTGTGGCGATCAGACAGACAAAAATGCAGGAGCTGCTTTTGCAGAAGGAATTGGTGATTGGAGCTCGGGGATCATATGGGCTTTTTTTGTCAGACGTTTTTAAAGGGACACGGTTCTGTTTGGAAGGTGGAGTTGTGAGGACACGCGCATTTCTTCACACTCGTCCGTGGAGGCTTTTGTTTTTTGTGTCAATTTGTTTGTGCTTTCACGTGACGGCGACAGAGAAGAAGAAAGGCGCAAGCAAACGCCGCGTGCGCTTCAGCGCGCGGCGCGCTCCTCCGGCAACACAGTGACGTCAGGCGACGGGCAGACAGATGCGGGGTCACAGAGTTCATTCCCTACAACTTTAGAAGTTTTCGATTAGAATCAATATTAATTAACCAAATTATTAATTTTCTTTTATTTTTAAGTTAAGTTTAAATCACTATAGTTTTGAAAAATTTTAAATACCCAAACATGATTTTATTTAAAAGAAAAAAATGACCAATGGATTCAGATTTAATAATAATAATGATAAATTGGGTTAAATTAAAATGTTTACAAGTACATTTAAATACAGGCTTTTTCAAGCATTAGAATGCAAACATATAAATTATTTCTTTTGACTAACTTAATAAAAATAAACTGTGGAAAAACAACACTTCAGTAAATTTAGTAAAGCCCACCTTTACAAACTTGAATACAGGGACATTAAAGATGGTTTGGGATTAATTAATTTATTCATTGGTGGAATTTTTACAAAATTCTCAAAATCTTCAATACTAAATACAAATCTTTAAATTTACTCAAGGATAAGGAAGATGTGTTCTATGGAGAGAAAATACCTGATTTGTGTGTGCGTCATACGTGACTTATAACTTGTGTCTCCATGTTTGTGTCACTTTGGATATGTATGTGTGTAATTCTTGATACATTTTGTTTGTAGAAATCCTTTAAAAGTAGGCACCAATCGATGTACTCAAAACTATTTCCGCACAAATCTGATGTGAGACTCTTTTGTTGTGTAAATTATGCGTTTAAATGCTGCTAGAATCGCGGGTCATTAGTTTTCTTATCAGCTGCTTTGAACTTAGATTATGAATATCTTATTATCTAATACAATCTTTTCCCATTTCCTTAAACAAAATTAGTTACAAATCAAGTGTTGTGCACACACAAATTAGATAAAACTTTTGTCTCTCCATAGTTTTCCCTATTTTTCTTCATATTTACTAAATTCAATTTAATCTCTCTTTAGGGGTCACCACAGCAAATCAGCTTTCACTGATTTGTCAAATTTGATTTTTCAGTTTTACAGATTCCCTTCCTGGCACAACTCTCTATTTTATCTAGGCTGGGGGCTGGCACCCATTCTGGATTTATTTGCTAATAATATAAAATCCAAAAATGAACTCCCTAATGCAGTTTATAACAAATTCTATGCTTTTATTATGGAATTTTTATTTATTCACTGGATATACCGGGTTGATATATATACATATATAATTTATTTGTTTTTTACTATCTGGTTGAAGCACCCCCTACAGGTGAAACCAAGTAATGGAAGTCCCTGATCTGCACTGGTGTTTGTGACATTGAGGTCATATCAATGACTAAAAATGACTTGTAGTTACTTTCTATTCTTTGAAGTACATTATGAGAACATAAAAAACTTAAATCTCAGATCCTGAGATTTTTCCTCAGAACAAATATCAACCTAACTTGATTCAAAAACTAGAACAGCAGCTTAAGATTTAATGCTTTTTATTAAAATTAAACATTCATAACAATATGGTATAAAACCAGAGAGACTATACTTTAAGTACAGTTTAAAACATTCATGGCTCATAGTAAACGTAAAGCAGAAACTGTTATTTCTCAGTGATGCTTTTTTCAAGAACTAATAACTTCAACTTAAAAATTTAAACGTAACACAACACTTTTCATCAGAGAAAGACAGCCCGGTATTGTAAAAGTAGCTTATAAAGAGCTGAATCAGAAAATAAAACACATTCTATATTATTTCCCCCTCATCTCATGTAACAGCGGTCAGTTCGAGAACAGGAGGGAGGGACAGAACTCTTTGTCTTGGAGTTTTAGTTGCTGATCTTTGAGTTTCTGCTGTTGTGTGGGCGCAATATGCAGACTTTGTGGTTTGCTCCCTCTGAGCAGATGGCTGAGGGCAGCTCAGCTGTACCGACTGCTGCGACTGTGACTCCTGCGCCTGGAAGAGCTGCGACTGGAAGAGTGATAAGATCTGCAAGAGAACAAGATGGCAGTAAATATTTGATGCCTAATTTACGAAGATGATCGTGTGCAAGGCACAGTGCACTGAAGCTTTGAGAGCATTTTTAAAACAGAAGAACTAAAAGACAAAACAGGCTTTTCTGTCTTAAACTATAGAGTTAAATGTCTACTTAAATGAAAGTGAGAGGCGGGCTACAGACTTTCCAGTTTGACTACAGAGCAGAGTTTTACCGGGATCGGCGCCCAGAGCTCCTGTAGCTGTCACTTCGTCTACGTCGTCTGCTCCCACTCCGACTGCGACTGGTGTAGCTGTCATAAGAGTCTGACCTGAATTCACGAGCACAGACATGACAAAAGAGGCATTATTCTACACAAATATGCAGATTATTTTAATCCAATATGGTCGGTCTAACAAAAAATTTATTTAAGGGAACACATGGTATTTTTCAGAGTTCGATGATTTTTTGATATATGGAAATAGTGAAATAACTCAAAATAAACACATTTTCTACTTTGAACAAAGTGAGCAAACCAATTCCAATCCGCTTTATGATAAAAGCTTACCTGAGAGGTATAGCAGGAAAACATTTGACTAAATTTGACTGATGTTTGGTTTATTCTTATACACTCTAGTATAAAAAAATGAGCTTTCCTTTGAACGATGTTTTTCTAAAACCAGTCGCAGAGCTCGACATACCTGGACCCCTTGTGACGATGATACGAGCGACTCCTGGAAAGACTTCTGCTGTAACTCCGGCTGACAGAGGATGAAAAAAGATTTTAATTTAAGGAAAAAAAGATCAGAAGAAAGAGATAAAACAGTTTAGAACTCATAAAAAATTGTTTTTACACTACGCTTAAGTATATTTGTATTGTTGTAATTACAGGATTTTATTTATATCATCAAAGTAAAGTGTTTACTGTTTTGTGTTTAATTTTTTGGATCAGTACGTCAGTACCTGTGACCCCGGTGGCTCCTGTAACTCCGGTAGGTGCTGCTGCGGGAGCGAGATCGTCCTCTTCGATGTCTCCTCCTGCTTCTGCTGCGGCTCCTTCAACAATTATTTAAGATCTAAAACTCCAGATCTGACATGCACACATCTAAAACAAATTTTATAAAGCAACAAAGGTTTCTTTTTTTTTTCTATTTCATGCATTAAAGTCCCACTCCAAACATATTTTTTCTTTAGTAAAATAGTTCACAGTAGTCTTTTAATTATGACTGAGCAGTTTTTAGCCACAATCAAAAAGCCTTTGTCCTTTTTTTAAAAAACATTTTATGGCCAAGAGCAGTAGCTTATTAGATCGCTCGTGTGCGAACTTATACACCCAAGCTAGCATTAGCAGCGCAAAAACAATGGCGAGCAATATTGGATCAATCCAGCCGTACAGATTTTTGAGCCACAGACCATCAGGGGGGAAATGAATGCGCGCAGGGAGTATAGGAACGGAGTGGTAAAAAGACTCCGACACGCCCAGTCAAGTTGCATCATTAGCTCCAGGTTTTTCTAGAATCTGTTTTTCCTGATCCAATGGGATTTTAAATAAAGAAATACTAAGAAACACAGTTTTAATCCTAAATTATGTTATACAAGTCCTCTCTTATGAGGTAAATGCTGCAAGAACATGTTAAAAACACAAAAGAGTCTATTGTCATGAGTTTTTGGTAACATGTTCTTGTAGCATTTTTCTCATGATGGAGAACATACAAAAGAGAAAATTAAGCTCAAAACTGCATTTCTGAAAGTTTCTTTAATCAAATTGTTGTGAATCAGGAGCAGATGAAAAAAATGCAGTTTGAACAATTAAATAGAAAGTGCTCTGATCGGGCCACATGCTCCCTGCTCCGCTCCATTCTGATGCAAACACTTGCAGAAAAATCGATCCTTGTGTTTCTTCACTGAAATGGACCTGGCTGCAAACAAGATGGCGCCTGAAGCAGATCTTATACAACTTGCCCAACCCTAACCCTAACCGTAACTCTAAAAAGGTTTTAAGAATTGTAGAAAAACTTATATTAAAGCTTGAACCGGGAAAACTGTAACTGTTAGGGTTTTCAGTTAAAATAAAGTTTAATTTGAATGATATAGAGGTGCTTCGGTTCTGGACATTAATGTCTGCTGCCAGCTCAAAACTGTATTGCTGGATATCGCCAATATCGCTCGTGTGAGGGGCTGTAAGCTAGCTCAAGAAACTATGTCCCAGAAAACAGCGTTTTTTTTTTCTTTTGTTTTTTGGCTAAACTTGGTTTAACATGATTAAATCACCGCTGGGAAAACTTTAAAAACTGATCAAAAGATGATCGGAATGGGTCTTCAAAGCTTTACAAGCATGTTTATTTGAAGAATGAGAACTTCCTCTCACCTAGAAGAGTAGCTTGAGCTTCGGGATCGACTCCTCGACCTGCTGTACGAGCGGGACCACCCTCTGGAGCCTGACCGCTGACTGGAAGCGGAGCGAGAATTTCTAGATCCGGATCTCGCCTTCTGCAGGGAGCGAGCACGTGACGTCTCCCTCGTCTTTCCCACGACAGGAGAGCTCTCTTCGCTGGAGCTCTCCTGGTTCCTGGGTCTCTGGTTGAGCCGCGCGGTCTTCCGTACCTCGTCAAACAAAGAGCCCGGTCGAACCAGACTTTTACTCTTGATCTCCATCTTCACTCCCTGTGCGTTACGGTTCTGGCTTTCTTGAGTGTTTTTCATGGTGATGGGTGCTGCGCTCACATTCTGTAGAGCTGTTGTGCCTTTAATTGGCTTCCATTTGAAAGTAATCAAAGGTTTGGATACTGTAGGTTCATCTTGAAGACTATCGGCTGTTGTGGAAGAAGCAGTGAGCGGTTGGTTGCTCTGCTCTGAAGAAGCCTCGTTGCTCATCGTGTTCGAGGACTTTGGGGTAGCTTTTGGATTTGGTTCAGGGACAGTGGAATAATTTGAAGGCAGAGGTTCAAATATGTCGATGTGCTCTGGAGTACAGATGTCCATATCGTCTAGAGACTGCTGCTCTTTGGTGCCTGAACAATAAGAACTTGTGCTGTTTTTGTCAGACTGATGAGGCTCTGGATTTTTGCTGTTTCTAGTCGTCTCTTTTGATCTCTGTTGACCCCTTTCATCTTCTTTGGTGGGGTTCTTTTTCAAACTGGTTAAATGTTGGTCCCTCACATTTACGGGTTCGTTAGAATCTTCCAGAAAAACTCTTGCGGGACTGTTTTTCTCCCTTCTGGATTCATCGTCGTCATCTTCTTCTCCAAACTCTAGAGGTGGCTGCCAGTGAAAACTCGCCTTAAGCTTCAGTTTTTTCCTCTTGGAATTCTTGGTTTTGTCTTTGCTGTGATGGGAGGTCTTACTGTCGCTTCTCCTTTTGTGTTTGTGCTTCCGCTTGGCTTTCTTTTTAGTCTTGTGCTTCTCCGGAGCAACAGGATTTCCAGAACTTTCTTCGGAGTGACCAGAAGAAGGAGGCATAGCCTTGTGCGTTAAAGTATTTTTTAAAGCGTCGCGCTCAGACTCTGAACTTGCCTCTCCTTCCTCTTTTTCAGACATGGCTGATATTCTTCCTGTTATGTTCTCTGAATCACTGTCTGAATTCCATCCTGCAAGAGCAGACTTCAGCCCGAGCAGGTCGTCTTCTTTTTGCTGTTTCGTCCAAACGGCAGACTCGCTCTGGCTAACTTTATCCCCGTCACTATCCCATTCAGACCTCCCAGCTGGAAGTGAATGGTTCGTCTCGGAATCCGGTGCATTTTCTGTCTCCTTTATTTCTTCCAGAAAGTCTCCATCGTCATGACTGTGTTCACTGCCGGTTCCTCTGTCTGATCCAGAGAGACCACCTCTAATGGAAATGTACTTATCCAAGTTCTTTATCCGGTTTAGGGAACTGTAATACTTTTCCCATTCCTTGTCTAATGAATTGACTTTTCTGCTGCTTGTTTTTGGAGAGTTTTCAAAGTCTGATCCATTGAAGGAGGACGACCTGCTTCTGTACCGACTGGAGCTTCTGCTCCGGGATCGGCTCCTGGACAACCTGCTGCATGAACCCAGCACAGCTTTGTGTGCTCCTTGACTGTCTTCTGGTAGAGATTTGGGAGTTACTGAACCCTGAGCTTTTTCTATAAGGCTGTCCGCGGTTTTCCCACGGGACGAAACCGTGTTGGAGGACACTTTAGCTTTAATTTCTTGGATGTGGACGTAAGACGGCTTCCAGGGTTTTTGACCTGGTTTCCAGCGTGAGGGGGGAGGACTGTCGCTCAGTGGGATGACTGGCACACTTTCAGGTGTTGGAACTGCTGGCAGTCTGCTACCAGGAGGGACTTCTGGGAGCTTCTCAGTCTCACGGCTCTTACCGTCAGATTTGGGAACCCTTGTTTTCCTTTTTCTTGGAGATGTGGATAAGCTCCTCTTTTTAGACAGAGTTCCGGATCTGTGTCTGGACCTGGAATCTGACCTGGATTGAGAAAAGGACTGCGATCTGGATCTAGACAAAGATCCAGTTCTTGATCTAGAGACGCTCCTGGACCGGGAATAAGATCTGGACCTTCCTCGAGATGTGGATCGACTTTGTGTGTATGATCTAGAGTAGGAATGGGAAAATGACCGCGAGGAGCGCCGTCGTCTCTTTGGCGAACGATGCTGGCTTGACGGCGAGTGTGATAATGAATGTGAACTTCTCCCTGAAGACATTGCTTTGTCATGATCTGACACGGAGGCTTCAGGGGGTTTGCTCTTGGAGCTTTTCTTCTTGGCATGCTTGCGTTTCTTAGCTTTTTTCTTGTGTTTGGCCTTCTTCTTTTCTTTTTTCACATGCTGATGCTGGCTGGACCTCTCTGAGCTCCGCTCCGAAGAGTGTTCCACTGAGTGGGACCATGCCGAGTCACTTCTGTCGTCCCATCTGCTTGAAGAATGGTCATTCAATCTGTTAAGTCAAAAGACTAATGAAGCAAAACGAAAATATCAACATATTTTGAGGTAAGTAGTCAGGGGGTTATACTTGTCTCCTTTGTTCCATCTTTCCATGCTTGGGCGTTGATAACATTTGATTCTCTTCATCTCTTCTTTCCAATGGGGTGGAGTTTCGCTACTTCCACGCTCCTCCACGGATGCAGAGCGGGATTTTGACCTTGTAGGAGTGTGATACCTCTGAAAAATTACAAAAAAAGAAACATTTATTTCAACATTTTGCTAAGCTAGTCTACATTTTTACATCCACATTGTAAAGACAGATGCTACATAGACAAGCCATGTGTGGGGGATTCAAAAACACACTAAACATGGGTTATTGTATGCGTTATTAAGATATGGCGCTCATATGGCGTTCAGACGGGTCTCTCGCAACCCGATATTAGCAAATGTACCTACAGTTGGAAGAGACTTGGTGGGAAATGTCAATTTCGATATATCATGTGTCAAAGTCAAGGCCCAGGGGCCGGATCCGGCCCTCTGGGTAATTCTATCCGGCACTCCAGAACATTTTATTTTATTGTAAATAATGGCCTGATGTTATCTTGCACGTTTTTCTAACTTGAATAATTTTGAAAATATATACTGTTAAGGAGAGTAAAATGTTGAAAGCTATTTAAGGTTTAAATTAATTTATTCTGGAATAATATTCCTGCCTGTTTGCCTTTATATTTATGTTAAAAGTTAAATTTCTAACATTTTAAAAATTCAGTTTTCGTGAATTAAGGTGTGTTTCGGCTTAAGGTGTGTTTTAGATTTTGGGCCCCTGTGCGATTGAGGTTGACACCCCTGCGATACATGAAAGATTTGGTGACATTTAATTCGAGCTGAGCACAAACAATCATTGATTTCTTCTTTGTGATCGATTTTCAAATGGTTGCCACTCTGTCACAATTTGTTGGTGGTGCATTTTGTACATACAGCCTGAAAACAGACTTAAAATGTTGTGTAGTGATGTGTGAACACAAGAGTTTTTAAACACAGAAGCCCAAAATATTACATACACATGTGTTTATATAGACTTTTCATTGAAAATGGTAACTCAAACACGTATTTCTGAGCCCAGTGTGAACGTAGCATTACATGTCTTTCAGGTAATCAATCTCAGAATTACTGAAAGCCGTGAGCTTACTATCGTTCCTCTGCCTCTGATCCTCCTCCCAGACTTTGACACGGCCGGTTTCTGGTCAGCTGAAACTGTCGTTTCTTCTTTCTGAACACTGAAAATAACACAATTAGAATATAACTCTGATTTTCGTGTTAATTTTTCATTAGATCCCTTCAAAACGAACTTTTCTGTTTTGACTTGTTGGGATGGCATGTCCCGTCGTAGCAGGAAGCGGTTCTCTGGCACAGGTGGGATCTCCTCCGGACGAACGACAGGTTTCTCCCTCTTTCCACCGGCCTCCCTCTCTTCTTCATGTTCTCCCTGCACTGTCTCCTGCTCCACAGGCCTGTGAAATATGGACCATAATAAAAATTTAGAACAATGTTTACAAAAGCAACAAATAAACGACTATCCGGAAGAAAAACAGACCTTTTCTTTAAAATATTTAAACTCTTCGTCTTTTTTGCCTCTCGTTTTTTCTTTTTAGGTGGTTTACTTTTTCCAAGCCTCTTGAGCTTTTGACGTTTGAGCTTTTCTTCTGTTGGACTTTCAGACTCCTCTGACGAGAAGTGAGATGCAGATTCATCTGAGTTGAGCGAGGAATGAGGAGATCCTCTTATCCTCATGTCTTCAAGAACTGTCAAGAATGACAACAGAGCAAATGTTTTACGATCAAAACAATTTTCTAAAATTTTACTTCAACATTTTTATAAAACAAGAAAAGCAGGTCTGCAAAAAAGTCATTCTGAGTTTAGATTTTTTTAAATAAAAAACATCACGAGATCAAACACGACTATTTTTGGTTTGATTTAAATAATAAATAATCAAAACACCTTTAGTGTTTCTTGCAAAGTCAAATGTACAGTTTATTGAGAATTTTATTCTGAGCATTCAATACAGATAAGATTTCCTATGACCAATTCCTGAAGAAAGAAAATCAATTTATCTTTAAATACATATCCTTCAACTATTATATACCATTTTGTATTGTAACTTAAGTCATAGACCTTCTAAAAACAAAGATATATTAAAATTATTAACTAAAACACTGTAAAATATGCTTAATATAACATTTTAAGGCTTTTAAAACATTCTCAGCCATTTTAAAAGTAAAAAAATAAATACAAAATTAGACTTTACATCAATAACCCACAGTTGGTTTTCTAATAAATCTAATTTTATAAGTCTCCAAGTAAAAACAGGAAAATAAAGACTTAATGGACACAAGTAAATGTTCTGGGATCTCAAATGTAGAAATATTGTTGGAGTGAAGGGTCTGTCATTAAAAGGATCTATGAGCACCACTACAACTTCTGAACACAATGTGTAAGATGTCACCAAGGTGAAATATTTTCAATCACAAGGAAATTTCACTGAATGTGGCATTAAGTGGCCATAAGTATAATCTGCAAGGGTGAGGAAGTTAGGACAAACTTTCAAAATAAAAGCATCATTCTGCAGATGAGTGGAACTTTCAATTAACAAACCATCATTTGCAGACTTGGTGATCAGTTGTCCACAGTCCACCACTCTCACGTCAGCGTACGGTCTGCTGGCTGAATCAGTCTTCAACCCTTCAATCTTCTTTATGACTTCGAAGCCAGAGATGACGAGACCAAAGACAACATGGACTCTGCACAAAACCAAAACAACTTTTATGACTACAGAAACTTCCATGTTGAAACATACAGTGTCAAATTTAAACTAGTCCTGGTGTTATTCAGCAATTTGTGTCCTTTTATTATGCTTACGTGAGACAATTTTGACTGTTCTATTTGATCGAACGTACCCATCAAGATGAGGCGCAGTCTTGGTTGTTCTGTTGGTGTAAAATCCAGCATCATGAGGATGGAAAGTAGCCAAGGAGGAATCATGAAAGAGGATAAAAATTTAAAAAATTAAAAAAATAAAACAATTTAAAACATGTGGAAAAATCTCAAAAACGCACAGTTGTTTACGTCCATCCTAAGATTTTAAATATTTAACTTTCAATTAATTTTGGAATTTCTTTTAATTTAAACAATAAAATAATTAAATACATTGATTTGAATTTGCTTTCTTAGTATTTAACCTGTATTTTCAATATTGAAACTTAAAAAAAAAAAAAAAGTTTACACAACCAAATAAGATCATAATTTTAATTTAAGGTGTTTTTCTGGACACTCATGGTCACACCACAAAAACAACCACGAGCCAACCTTTAATTTTGAAAAGATTAGGATACAAAAGAAGTATTTTTTGTTTAATATAAAGCTTAGAAAAGGTACAGTGGGACAGAGAAACACAGCCTTTGAGACCCATTACCTTGGTAGAGCAGGATGTTAGAGTTTCTGAAAATTTTACACAAAAAACGGCAAGAGAAAGAAGTAACATCTTTAGGTAAAAAAAGAATGAATCCAATGTTTGTCTGAGGAACTTTTGAAAGTCACTTAATGAAAAAAGCATGTTCACAACAGGAAGAAAAAAAAAACGTAACTAAGAGTAAAAGAAAGTTAAAAATGAGCCGATTTATTGATACTCACATAAAAAACTGTGAGCCGTTTGTGTCTTTCCCCCGATTGGCCATTGATAGCAGGAATGCTCGGTCATGTTTAAGATTGAAATTCTCATCTGTCAGGAACAGAAAAGAGAAATCTTAGTGTCACAGTGTGTTTATAATAAACATTTAAGGGAAAAAATGTCACATTAGTGTTTCACCAACCTGTCCTTCCATTAAGTCAGCAGCTTTGATTGAGCCAATTTTTACTAAACTTTTTTAAAGCCACTAAAACGGAGTGAAAAATAGCTAAGATTGTTTTAACCATTTTGTCACTTTTGGATAAAAAAAACAAAAAACAAAACAACATATTAAATTGGATAGTGTGTCAAATATTGCAAGACAACCCAGAATAAAATCTTGTGCTGAAAACATTTCACATAAATGTTTTTAATCACTAAAACATTTCAGCCAATAATGTTTTTATCAAAAATTGGAAGACAGTGAACTCAACAGGTCATGTGACAGACAAACATGGCTGTTTTAGTGCACAAAAGGAAACAATCTGCAGTGTTTATTAATAAAAAAAAAAAAGTTTAGTTTAGTTTTTTTCTTTTAAACCTTTATAAAAACCTGCAATGGAGATGATCTTTTTTTTTAAGACTCCAGCAATAAATAACATTTTCCAGAGCAAGCCATTTCAGCAGCCAAATGCTCTGCTAACACGGAGGCTGATTGTTTGGGAAAGCATCTTAGATATTTGTGGACTTTTGGAAGCGTTTGCACTAATTACTGACTGAGGAAGGCAGTGGGACTATGTTGTCATGGTGTTACTGGACTGTGTACATCTCTTACCTTTTCATTTTGCAAAAGACCCCTCTATAAATAAAAGAATATGTTGAAAGTTTTAGGCAGGAAGATTGTAGTTTTCAGTAAAGAGAATGGCTACTTGCCATGCTGATTTGATAAAGTTCACTACTAACACCTCTATACAATAAAAAAGGGAAGGTCATCTGAATTATACAGGGAAGATTTCACTGGAAATCAATACATATTATAACAAGTACATGCAAAACTATACGTAGATTAAATATTGTATCTAGAAAGTGATGAATACAGACTGATTAGATGTAAATGGAAATGTCCAATACCTTTAAAGTAGCCACCATATATGGACTCCCCTCCTCTCCCCGTTCCTGCAGATTGATGAAAAATAAATTACATTTTGCTTAAAATTATAAGTGTTTATCAAAATGTTTTTAATTATAATTATTTAACCAAAGTCTTATCACTTAGAAACAAAGAGAAAAAAAAAGATTTTGAATTTATTTTTTAGAATACTTTCAGAAAGATCCTTGTTTTCCATCTGTGAATCATACAATTTAATTATCTTCGTTTGGTGAACATTACAGATTCTTTCTAATCTTTTTAAGTAGCACAAGTAACAGAATATGTGACAGGAATACTTTTTCCCCACTGAATGCAAATAAACTATGTAACAAAGGAAGTCTACAGTCTACAAAAACAACCACAAGTCAACCTTTGAAATTGAAAAGATGAGGATAAAAAAAAAGTACTTTTTTTCAGTATAATTTTTTTTAAAAAAGTACAGTTCTTCTTAAATCTACAAAGGGTCTTTTCATTGCATTCTGACACTATTATATATGCTGTCAAAGTTGACTTATATGCTCTTACCTTCTGTGAAGTCGCCTCCCTGAATCATAAAGTTTTTCACAACTCTGTGAAACGTGGATCCTTTGTAACAAAGCTTTTTCCCTGTGGTTTTCCCACTTCCCTTCTCTCCTAAAATTAGAAGAAAATTCAAGAGAATCCTATCAAACTAAATATTCATCACAATAAAAATGCTGCCGGTAAAAACAAATGAAGATTGAATGAAGATTGAATATCCATTTGTATATTTAGTTATCTGTAAGTAAGCAGTCTACCACAGCTAGTAAACAAATGAACACCTTAAAAACACAGATATGTCCTTTATATTTGGCTTTTTGACAATCCCCTTAATATTGTTTGTGTAAGAGGAATACTGATATATGCTGAATAAAATTGTTTTTCTCCATCAATAAAAAAGAAGGTTATTTGCTTTACAAATATCCATCAAACAATTTTATTCAAGCATGAACAAACCATAAAAATGTAATAAATTGATATTATATTTAACTCACCAGTGCACAGACAAAGAAAGTTTTTGCTTGTCTTGGGACAAATGTCAGAATAAAGCTGAAATACTATACGCCCAACTGCAAAAAGGGAAAAAAAAGGTTAACAAGAAACCAGAATAAATAAATGAATAATAAATAATAGATTTTTTTTATTCTTTAGTAACTATTGTAAAGAGGAATTTGCCAAAAATACACCAGAATATCAAAAAACAAGGAAATTAAATTAAAATCTAAATCTAAATTCTAAATTAAATTCCTCAACTAAAAAACAGAAACTATTTCAAATAACAAATTTTTACATTTTGAATTCTCAAAAACACCTAAATAACAAACACATTTACTATTACTATACATAAAAATTTAGCATAGTAACTTTTTCAGGTATAGCAAATCATTCTAGTCATTCAGAAAAGCAATGTTTTTCACTTAGCTAAAAAGATGAACAACTGTCTTTTCAAAAAAAAAAAAAAAAAAAAAAAAAAAAAAAAAAAAGAACATGTACTTGAACAGAATTAAAGATTCCAAATACCTTTGAATCAGTAAAAAGAATTCAGTTACCTGGGTCCCGGTTGAGCTCCACATCAAAGTAACACTGAGGACGATCTTTCACCCTCATTTTTATAAAGTTCAAGACTGTAAGAAAACAAAGAAAGTGCAACATCAGGCAAGAAGAAGTAATGAATGTCTTCTGTAGAAGTCATTTTTCATAAATTATAGCAGCTTGAAAGGTGGAGTTTCATGTAAAATAAAGTGGGAGATGGAAAAAAAAGAAAGACATGTATGGATAAAATTTAAACAAAGTGAACAACTCAACACCTCTATATTTATAACTCCATGTATATTTATAGCTTCAATGCCAATGTTCCAAGGGCAACAACTGATAAATGTCAGAGCTGTGAGGCTATGCTCTGTGTTACTGGACAAATAAACAAAATAACTTATGGAATCTGAAGCAGTGCAACAAACTAGAAATCACACAGTAATGCAACAATCACACATTTAATAATGACAGAAGGCTCATCAGCTATTGTATTGTCTGAATTATAAAGAAATTAATCAGTTTATATTCACTTTTCATACAACACAATTAATAGTAACCCACTAAAACTATATTAAAGAGTTAGACTTGAAAACACAGACCTACTTATAAACCATTTTAACATAAAGCATAGACATAGTGATGCATAAATCAAAACAAGTTGGGTTTTAGATTATAAATTATCTTATAGATTGAACTGTATGCTATGTTGGACAGAAAATGGTTTAAAATAAGAAGCAAATACAGAATGAAACAAAAACCTTTGTATCACTTTTCAACCAAATTCACAACACCTGGGATCTCATGTTTGGACATTATTACAAATAAAATAAATAAACTCACGTGAAAACGCACAATAAAATAAATATTTAGAAGTGTTACATTTAGACAATTTACCATATAAATTACCTTTTTTTTCTGTTCACAACAATAGACATAAACGTTGATGCTTACAAAATGGTTGGGGTATTTAGCTAGGAGCTAGCGCACCACTTTAATGTACATTACCTTTCACACAACTAAATGAAATAATTGAGCTGAAAATAAAGTTGGGATAAATGTTATAAAATAATATAAATTATTCTTTAAAAATCTGTGTTTAATAACCACTCAGGTACGAAACTACTCACTGATTTTCGACGACTAGCTTGCTAACTTCCTTCTTGTCTGGAGAGAGCGAGAGACCTCAATCCCTTTTTGTCCTTTCTGTGTTACCGTAGAAGAGATTTGTTGTTGATGAAAGCTGTCTGGTAGCGAAATTCAAATTAGCTTGCCGGATACCTTTAACTGACGTTTTTCGCAGTGCTTTGTCCCAATCTATGTTGTCTCACAATATTAGATAATAACTGCCACTATAACTCGCTTATATCAGTATCTTTCTTGACGCTAATCGAAGTGCTTTTGGTATGACGCTGTAGTCAGCTAACTAAAGTAGCTTTGTGATAAGGTGCAGCATGATTCCACAAACAATGAGGTAAGGTGCTTTAACATGTAACCAGAATTATTAAATACCATATAAATAAAGACAATAAGAAAAGATAAGATTCAAAGTCTTTGTTCTGTTTTCTAAAATACCCACCTAAATATAGTGCTGCGTTATTATAGTTTTTAATTTTAAATAATTTCTATATGTTATTATCTGCGGCAGTCTCAATTAAATTTATGTCTTTTTTTTGTTTGTTTGTTTTTTGTCTTTTTTTAGGTCTAATTATCTGCTTGAAAACAAAATGACTACTGCTTAAGTGACAAGTATTTTGGAGTGTATTTAAAGGTACTACTCAAAGTATAAATGCATACTTTTTCGGTATTTAACTTTCTTACGTTTAGAATTTGCAGTCATAGCCTCAACAAAACAAAAGGGCACAAGTTAAAATATATTTTTTAAATTTTAAATGATATTCATATATTTTGTGGGCGGAACTGTTGGCACGGAAGTAGCCCTCTCCTAATATCCTATCATCCCTTTGTTTACACAAACCCCATGTTGACATTAGCGGTGCAACATAAATAGTTTTGAGCCAAATGCCAGATCAGATGAGGAAAATTAAGGCATACATGAATGGATCTATTTGTTTGCAAGTGGATGCATTAAATTGGAGCGGAGGAGGAAGCTTATCTCAGTTTCTACGTCACAACTTAGATCTTATTCAGCTGTTCCATCACAATACAATAAAAGATATACTCAGAAATGTAGTTTGAATCTTAAATGATTTTATATAAGTCCTCCACCTTGAGAAAAAAGCTACAAGAACATGTTAAAAACAGCAATAACATGACTTCCACAATTAGTCAACGACTAATTTAATAATAGTTACTTAATATAATATATAGAGTCGGAGTGTCGTAAAGTTGAAGGTTATTATGGCATATTTTTGGACAATTTTTGTATTTATTACGGATTTTTAGACTTTTTAGATTTTGGTTAATATTTCAACTATATGCTAGCTATTTTGGGTGATTTATGATTTTTTTAGACTAATTTTGAGTTTAGCTAATATTTCACCTGCATGGTAGCTGTTTTGGATAACTTAGACTTTTTTCCGTTTTTTCAGGCTAATTTGACGTTTAGCTAATGTTTTAGCTGGCTATCAGCTAAATTGTTTTCAGCTGTTAGTTACAGTGATTTCAGCTATCAATTTAGCGTTCTTAGCAATAAATTTCAGCATGTTCAGCTATCAGCACTAGCATCTTCAGCGGCCAACTTTAGCTTACAGCATTCACACTACCATTATCGCAGGGAATGCTATACATCTAGTTTTTAGTTAGTTTAAATCTAATGATGATTAAGATTTGTGCTTAGCATCCAGTTTGCGCAAGATCTGATTAGTCAACTAAGTCAAATATTAAAATAGTCGTTTGTGGCAGCTCTAATATATATATTATATATATATTATATATATATATATATATATAATATATATTACATTTTATGTTTGCTAATAAGCAAGTAAAAATAAACAAAAATATTTCAGTTGGCTTATACAAAGCCTGGTGAAGTGTAATAAAAAATCCTTCCTTTAAATTCTTCTTCACATGTGATATTTTCAACGTAAACAAACTACTATGTAACAGGAAAACAACAATGAATTTTTCCCAAAAATTCAGTTAAATAGTATAACCTACAGTTTGGTTAGTATGTACAATGAAGTTTTAATAGTTTAATAACTACGTTTCTGAATTCTATGTTCTCCCAACAGGAACACTTGTACACTCCAAGGACTTAAAGCTGTAACCAACGATAAGTTTATTAATAATTATTCCCTATTTTTTTCTTCTCCTTGCAGGCTGTTTGTTCTCGATGGAGCCAGAAGATCATGTCTCTGATTCTATTTGCTTTTTTGGTCCGGGTCAGGGATGGACTTCCCTTGTCAGCCTCCACAGACTTTGAACACAACCGGGAACTTCAGGAGAGGAAGCAGCAGCTCAGGACAATCAGCAAGTCTTTGGTGCACTTCCCTGACTGTGGCATTATTAAGGGCCAACAACTTAACATATAGTAAGGACTAAGAAATTTAAAAAATAAACATATTAAATAGTTTCAACATTCATTATAAAGCATCTGTCTTTAGAATGCGGAGATGATAGCGTGAGTGCCAAGGTTTCAGTGTCATACTGTGTCAGGCTGCTTGTTTATTAAACACTGTTTCTCCTCTCACTTGCTCAGCTTCGTCTCTTCAGAGGATGTATCTTACATGAGTGTGTGCCACTGCAGCTTGCCTGTTGTTAAAGCCTTCTGCTTCCTGGAAGATTTGCGCTGGGAGTTCACAGCTTGCATCAGCAGCAGTGACGTTGCCTTGGCTGCCAGGCCGTATCCATTTTTGGAATTTGGTGAGGAAAAGTAATCAGTGTCATTTAGAGTTAGATGGTTTTGTTTTTATTTTTCCAAGAACACTATTTTCTGGGTTTTTTGGGGCTAAATCTTGCTTCTGCCGAACAGACAGCACAATTCAGAAACTGAAGCAGCAGTACAACCGCAGTGGTGGTCCAGCTCTTGAAGTGACTTTGGCAGAAGTTGAAGAGAATCTACGAGTCCGTCCTCCAAAGGAAATTAACTTAGATGAAGTGGAGTTTAACAATGGCGTTGCAAATGGCCACACAGAGCACAGCGCTGCATCTGGTAAGATCATTTAGAAGAATTTGAGATTACTAAAAACATTCAGAAAGATGATTTGCTTTCTTTTTTACTTTTGTAAATATTCTTTATTTTCTTTTTTCTTGGTTTATCAGGACATAATCAGAGGCTTGAACCAGTATCAGCTCCAGGCATCCTCTCACTTGTTCTTAACATCTTATGTGCATCTTTGAATGTGATCCGTGGGGCGCACCTCATGGAGAACACGTTCCAGGTAGTGCCAGTCCAAGAAATGGGTTTGGAATTTGTTACACATGAAATATTGTTATAACTGCATTTTTGACTTACTAAATTATGGTGGCCCTGAAGTGCAAATCACATAGACAAATTACTGAACACAAAAACATAGTAAAGATCACAATTATTATTATAAATGCAAAGCAAATAATGTAAAAAAAACAGTATTACATTTTAGAAATCCAATCAAAATCCAAGAAATTAAAAGATAACAAAACATTTTGCAAAACAAAAATAATTTTATGAAAACAAAATGAACTGTTAAAAATGAAATTAAAAAAATGGATGAGGAAAATACATGTTGGATTGGGTGATGATGTTTACATTTTAAAATCAGAAGGAAAGAATATTTGTATGTTTTGCCTAAACTGTGATAAAGAGTTGATCGAGCAATTACCAAACTTTTTTTGCAGTGACTCTGGCCAAATTTCTCCTATTGAAAGATTTTATGTCAGTTTTTTAAGCGTTGTTTCATTTTTTAACATTTTATCTTGATATCTAGAAATTACTTTTGTTCTCTGAAGTGGCTTTTTACAGGGCTGGCTTAGAGAGCTTGACTATCAGCCCTGAGATTGGAAGGTAGTGAGATCATCCAGTCATATTAGAGATTCTAAAAAAAAAAAAAAACAAGATCCAGCTAAACACGATATGAAAAAGTGTAAAAACTATATTGATGTTAATTCTAATTTTTTAATTCAGAAGCTTTTTGCACTGTTTGCCCACACATTTTTTGAAGGAGTTTTGTAGATTTGTTATTGACCATATCCTTAAATTTTTCTCTTTTAGCTTAAAAAAAAGTACTATTTAGTTAAAAAAAACTCTAAAAAAGCATTGCAAGATCTCATTTTATGATAAATATATTTATTCTTATTGAAAATTTTACTTTCATAAGTGTCAAAAAAGGTAATATTTTCCTTAGTTTCTTACAGATATAAATTTATATATTAAATCAATATCCCACTCCTCTAAAAGAAAGGCTCAAAACTATTGATGTTTGTGGCTCTTTACATATTTTAATATAATTAATCCCCCTGGCTGTTTGTTCTGCTGATTGTTGTCTGCTGCAATTGCCATTTGTGCTCTTGTTGCATACTTGCACTTTTTGAAAATGTTATTTAAAAAAATTTAAAAAAGCCTTTGCATAAAGTGGTTGGACTGCCGGGTTGAACCCATTGACTGTATAAGTAGGAACTGGACTGAGCAATCCTTCCCTCTGTGTTCCATATAGGAAAATCCCATAGACTTTCATTGAGAAATAGTTATTTCTCTGTCATTGTATTTGTGAGAAAGATCATTCTTGCTCCGATACTTCCTTCCCAACACGTTCTTTATAATCCTATTTTTTTTAAATTTTATTTTATTTCTTTATCACCAGTTTTTCAAGTTATAAACTGACCAATCAGATGCCTTAGGAAAAGCACGTGGCTCCCGCTAGCCCCGCCTCCAACGTTTGATTGACAGATTTCACCAAGCCACTTTCAGTGGGAGGGTGGAACAAGCTCATTTGTGATTGGCAGCAGAAGTTCCTCTAAAAACCTGATTCAGCGCAGATGGGCGGCAATCGGTTGCAATATAGCGGTAGACGTAGCAGGAAGTGACGGGGAAAGCTCTGGTCTGATCCCGCGAGGGCCAAAGGTAATGCATTTCACATTGGGGACCAATCAACACTTGCTCTGTCCAGTTCGTACTTTTACAGTCAATGGTTGAACCACCAAATGGTTCCTGAGCGCAACTATGTCTGTAGTTCACCCCTCCCCCATATAAGGGGTGAACGACAGATTTCACACACTTAGGTTTGCGATAACTAATGGGACTCCAACTTTTGATTTTGTTTCATTTTTTGTCGAATTGTTTTGTCTATTTTTATGAGAATACTTTTCTGTAATGTTGTTTTAATTTCTAAAATGGAATATATTTTTTATTTTTTGCTCTAATTTTTTAGTTTTGATCTTGAAATTGCTTTTTGTATTAAGTGATTTGTTAATTTGCACTTTTGGGCCACCGTAGAAATTAAAATATCCTTAAATTTTGAACTTTTAAGCTACACAACCTTTTTTTTATAAATAAAGTTTTAATGATTTCAGTTAAAAAGTGATCAAATATCTCTTGATAACTATTTTATTTTTCTTTACGCAGGATGACTATGAAGGAATTTGGAATGTCGTGGCATTTTTCTCGGCGTTTCTCTGCTGTGCATTTCAGGTTAGAGTTGCTTCTGCAGTATGAGCACAACTGGACCCATGTGAATCTCTGTCTGACACCTCTCTCTCTCTCTCCTCTTGTGATCGCCTCCACAGTGCCACCTCTACCTTTTTCACTCCCCTCTGAAGAAGATCAAGTCCTTCGTTCTGCTGAGTGTGATCGTCCTATGCAACTCGTACCTGCTGGGGATGAGGAACACGTGGCAGCTCATTTTCCACGTTTCTGTGGCTTCCTACTCCACCGTTCTCATTCTGATGCGCAAACTTCAAGACAGACCCAGTGACTGTGGAGTCTGAAGACACGATTGTGGGGAAAATCAGGGAATTTAAAGGCTCATCCAGTTAAAATCATGTGGATTTAAAAATCGAGCAACATTCGTACTTTTATTGTCGCCACAGAAACGTCTTAGTGTTTACTCCTCTTTTCTTGTTGGGGAAGGGGTTATTTATTTCTGGATTATTTGAAGTATTTGGGTAACTTCCGCTCTGTAAGTCAAACAAAACACAAAGGAGTTTGTCTGTCCAGCTTGCAGACCAAAGTTTTTCAGTTCTGTTAGTGTCTTAAAGCTACAATCGCTTCAGTGCTTTTCCCTGTAACAGTTTTAATTTTTGCCATTTACAATGCTCCAAAAACACTTTGTGATTGTCAAAAAGTTATTTAAATCTAGTCATAGGAATAAAAACATTTTATAGATAAAAAAAACAAAAAAACATATGTAGTAGAAATGTGAGACACACGAGTAGATGAAGTAACAATGAAGGATAGTCGGAAACGCTGCTTCTCTTTTGTATTTTTCCAGATAATCTCCTCTTTATACAACCATAGAACTTCGAAAGGGATTTATGAATGTGTGTTTGAAATTTTCATTATTTCACTTAATGTTTAGCTGCTCTATATATTTAAATGGTATATATTTACTAAGGCCTCACAGTTAAATGGGGATTTCAATCCGTTCCAAGTTTAAAAGATCAAAATAATTGTTCTTAAGTCTTAATTTTAAATGTAAACAAAGGAAAGATAAATGCACTGTTTCATAGGTAAATATAATCTGCACTGATATTTAAAGTTTTTATTTTGTATTGGGGGCATTTGATGTATGGTTTTTGCTTAATTTGTTGATTGTAGTAAAGTTTTATTTTGTTTTTTTTTTTTTAATCTTTTAAACCTTGGGTTCCTGTTTGCATCCTGCTTGAAACTGCTTCATAAAAACAAAAGTATTTCTGTTTTAATGAAATTAATACATAATCTGTTTTTAATAAAGAACAAAGGGGTTTATTACAGAGAATGTCCAATATCTATTTTTTTTCTCTTGAAAATTGGCACCATAGAATCTATACTTTTTCATGTTTAATTTTAATTTCTTATAAAACTCAAGTGTCTTTTTTTCTTTTTGTTTGTTATTTTGGTTCAGAGTTTTTCTTTTGTGATGCAATAATTATTTAATTAATTAGGTATTTTTAGAACTCCCCTAAATTTTATGGCAGAGTTTTGATACAGACAAAAAAAAATTATTCACTCCTTTCTTTTAAATTTCTGTTAACATTTTTTTTTTTATGTACAGTATATTTAAATGCAATCTGCTCTTATACACCCATTCAAAAAGACATGGTTTAATTTCTAGAACCTTGGTGGAGTTTACATGTATTTTCTTCAGTTCTGCAGCAGATGGAGCCCTCTCACTTCATTGTTAAGAGTTAGAAGAGGATTTCTATGGGTACCTTCCACTAATAAAGCATTGCTGGAGACCTAGAAGTGGGCCAGTTCCTCATCCAAGTTGAAGTCAAAAAGCTCCAGAGGTGGATGAGCTCTGTACGAAAGTCTCTGGAAGTTAAAGGGGTGTCTGGATGACTCTTCTTTCCTACATCGTGAGGACAATACCTCTTGACTGGCAGTCTGGTGGTCCCTCTTTTGAAAAATGGGGACAGGAACTTTAATTTGATCACACTATAGTGTGATAGATGAAGCTCTGATTCAGGAGGAATAGCGCATCAGATCTACACTTCACATTACAGGCTTGTTTCATTACATTACAGGAGTTTCCCCATCCAATCTATGTGCTTTGTGGGTTTGAAGAAAGCATTTCATTTTGTTCTTGCTCTGGAAACATGGGGTCCGGGGCCTTCAATGAAACTTGTATGGCTTTTTACAAAAAAAAAAGTCTGGTTTATTTTGGTGGCAGTACTGTAACAAGCTGTACGATATACACTCTTTACAGAACTTAGGGTTTAATTAATTTTTCTTTATAATAAAATTCAAGCTGCTGGCTGCAAAGAGCAGTGGTCAGCGCTCTAGCCTCGTTTCAAGTCCCAGCTGGGGGACCCGAAGCAGAATCATCAATGGGGGACCTTCCTGTGTGGAGTTTGCATGTTCTCCCTGCATGCGTGGGTTTTCTCCAGAGTCTCTGGCTTCCTCCCACTGTCCTTAAACATGCTTCATAGGTTAATTGGTTACTCTAAATTGTACCTGGTTGTGTATGGATGTGTGATTGAAGCCCTGCAACAGACTGGCAAGCTGTTCTGGGTGATTGCTGTTTTTGCTTATCAGTAACTGGGTTAGGCCCTGGCACCCCCTTGACCCCAAAAGGGAAAAAAAGGGGTGAATTAATAAACAAATTGAATGAATAAACAAACTAAAGTCAAAGATATAAACACATTTTCCAAATTCCCCCAAAATTTAAGTCTCTTTAGTCTCTCTTCCAGTCTTCTAAATTTCAATGTCCAAAAATATAAATCCCACAGGAGACGCAAGTCCAAAAACAACAAAAATGGAACGATCTTACTTCAATTAATGTGGTTGCGGTTTTCCCTGTAATTCAGCTTTCTTAGGTGGGTTATCTTTTTTTTTCTTTTATTTCTTCCTGGGCTCCCTCATATCCTTCCCCTGCATTTTCCCCCTATTTACTCCAATTTACTCCTCTGATAGGTGCTGACACCCCAAACTTTTCTCTTGTCATCCCTCCCGAATTCACATATACCCACACAGAATTCTAAGCAATATACACACACACACTCACACACACCCACACAAATAAGTTTCTATTTGTGTTAGAACCAACCAAAATGGAACTGGTTCAGTTTTTTAACTGTTATTTATTTATTCAGTTTTTTCGTTCACTGGACTGTGTTGCAGTGGTATGCTAATGCTAATGTTGGACTCTGGTAGCCCTGTGTCATTTTTTGGAGCAGATTTCGAGGCGTATGAGTGTCTGGTTTGGGGACTGGAGGATCTCACCTCTGTTTTTTTGCAGATGACACTGTTCCATTCCCGGACAGTCAGTGTGCACTGGGGTAATTCACAGTCATGAAGTAGCTGGGATAAGAATTTGCACTTAAAGATTCTTGATCCATCCCTAAATGGGGATGTTTAAGTTTTTGGGGTCTCGTTATTGAGTTAGGAAAAGATGGAGTATGACATTTACCAGTGGATTGGTGGAGCGGCTGTTGTATTGGTACTTTGAAGAAGAAGCAGAGGTAAAAGGTAAAGTTCATGATTTACTGGTTAATCTATGTTCCTATCCTCACCTATAGTCATGAGCTTTAAGTCATAAAATATTAAGATCCCATATCCCAACACATTCTCATTCCCAAGTTATCACACATTGAGGTATGGTTAAGAAAATAAATAAAAATGACAAGTTGGGTACAACCAAAACGTCTTTTTTAGACATTTTGGTTGTACTCAAGTCATCGTTTTTTAACGTATACAGGAAGAGTGTTTTCTTATACATTGTGGCTGGACTCTCCCTTAATGAGTTAGAGGTCCCTCCCCTGACGCCCGTGTGACCTGGCTCTAAGTAAGCAGTAAAATATGGATGTGTGGTTTCTTGAAAAAAATAAATCTCATCTGGTTATTTATAATCAGTGCAGTTATACTAAATATAATTATCGTGTATTTTTTAAAGGTAAAAGTTCAAAGAAATCTTGTTGAAAATGATACTCCCTGTGCTGTTTGTAGCCTGATTAAGAATTTGAGAACAGAGCACTAAATCTGTGTTCAAAGACTTGACTAAACCTTAAGCAGGAAAACCTTAAATAAACCCAGTAGTCTTTTAGAAAAATATGAATATGACAACATTTTATGTCAGTTCTTTTTTCTGCTCTGTAACCTATGACATTCACTCTTGTCAACATTCAGTCTTTTCAATGATTTCACTGACATTTAAATAGGCTGTTCTATTCCCAGAATTTTTCAGATAATATTGTTATTCTGTTGTAGGTAAAATCATTTTAAGCTTCACAAAATGATGCCGCCTTTAATTCCTTTCGTCATCGCTCGTCTGAGACGCACAGTTTTGTTTTGGCTGTTATTTATATTTTTATTTGCTTCGAAGCCAGATAAAGATTATCCTTTTTTTTTATTTTTCAACTTTTTTTATTTTTCTACTGCCAAAACTTTAAATGAGAAAGAGGAGCAGACAGAATACTAGTTGTTATGAATTCCAAATGAGAAAGCCTGACTCGATTAATGTTTATAAAGTGGACATTTACTGTTCTGTGGCCATTTTTGTTGTTGCAAATCTTTGCAGGAATCTAATTCTAGTTTCCATCAAAGACCAATTAAGCTTATAAAGCCTCAATAAAAATCCTTCAGTCATTCCAGCGACACGTGATCAAAATGAAACAATCAGCTTGTCATTAGAAGGGTTAGGTCTCTTTATTAGAAATGACAGACTCTCCTGCTGTTGCAGGTCTTGGTCAAATGTTTCTTTCACATATTTCTTAAGCTCTAATGGGAGTGCAGAACTTTCAGTTAGCCTTTTGTTTTCTGGACACATTGAATTAGGTATAAAACTCCTGTCAGATGCTAATTTTTTATCTCGGATTAAATTAGCAAATGACCCATTATCTGTTGGTTAATTGAGCGTTTAAAACACCTTTTCTTTATTAGAAAATTCCCTCATCCATAAACAGCTGCAAAGCGGACGGCCGTCACACAGACGCCTTTTGCTTCTCTTAGAGCTGAATGACACTGATTGACATTTGACGATCAAATGGATTGTTTGCATTCATGTCAGTCAGATATTTGATGGCTTGTTTAACCTGTCAAAAATCAGGAGCTGCAAAGTATAGAGATTAAGATGTACAATGGCCATTTATGGTATTTTATTCATGAGAAGATTGAGCTCAATGACAAGTTTAACAATAAGTTTTAGATTAAACAATTTAAGTTACACAGAGAATTAGTTTACCTTCAGCGCGCTGCACCAAACCAATGTCTCTCTTAAACATGGAATGATACAAATTATCCCTTTCAGTTTTCGTAAGTGGCCAGCCACGCCCCCCCTGTGTGGATCAATGTGTTGGAACCCTGTTGCAGATCCAGGCTCTGATTCTAATTGGTTTGTCAGAAGTATGATGTGAGCTGCAGTGGTGTGTCTGCAGCTGGATCCAGAAAGGCATTAGGGGTCACAATGGTCTCAAAAAATAAATTATTTAAGTCTATTCTACAACATGTGTTTGTCTGAGGTAAGATTGGTATATTTAAATGATAGTTTAAGTATTCAAATCATGTTTTTAGCATTTTTCTCATAACTGAGGACAAATATAAAGAAAATTAAGATGTTTTATTCAAATCGCTTTTATTCAAAAAACGTGCCACTTGAAAAAGCTTGTAATTGTTTTATAGAAGTTAAAATCTACACAGAAAGTTGTGTAGCGGCGGACGATCACTCATTTGACACGAGGATGCAAACATGTCTGACATGTGAACAGAACCTGCTGTGATGCTAACTGGAACTTTCCTTGACCTTGAATTACCTGCCGTCAAAGGAATGACAGTTTATGAATATTTTTTAGAGTATAAAAAGTAGAAAATTTCTCAATCTCCCAGCTTTTCTTTTCCCTCACGGGGGGCAAATCAAGGTTGTGTCTGTAACGGGTTGAAGGATGAACATCAATACCAGCCGGGATTCCTAATTTAAAATTAGTTTCAGCTCCTGGTTAAAGTGTTTAAATTACAGCATTTCGGGACAGTTATATACGCATTATTAATCTGTGCAAACTTGTGAAATCAATGATGTAGAAGAGAATAACAACATTTCTCCTTAATTCTATTTACTTCTTAAAATGTGTTTAGCAGAAAATGATTTTCTTATCACTAAATTCTGTTTGACTATTTATCGTTCATCTTATCTTTTAATGAAAAACATGTATCTTATCTTGAAAACATATTTATTATTAGTAGTATTAGAGATAATAGTTTGTGTTTTCTTTATCATATAGTTCTATTGTTTATGGAAGTTATATTAGTTTGTTTAAAGTAAGTTTGAAAATGAACAACTAATTTTAAGGATTTATCTCTTTATTTGCAACGATGTATTATTATTAAATCATGACATAAGTATACAAATCTCAAATAGACGGAAATCAAAACAATTTTCCTAACAGAAAACACTCATATTAACAGGATTTATTGGCTGTGTTCAAGAAAATCTAATTCTTTTTCATTATCTTAAGTAGGGGAGCAAAGGGCGAACAGAATGATTCATTTAGGGGCTCAAGCTGATGACTGAAGTAGATTTGAGGTTGTCTTTCATCACGGTGCTGCATAAAATTACTATTTATCTTTGCGGTTTAATCAAAGTGAGTCATCTCGTTTTAATTTTTGTCTCAAGTTTTCAGCCCGCCAGACAGCCTCCTCCTAATCCTTCTCTATTAATTTCAGCTGCACCATTCATCTGTCATACCGCTTTGCCTTGAGTCTTGCAGGCTCTTTGAGAAGGTCCTTGGTGATTGTTCCCACCTTTGTCGTCACCGCCATTGAAAAGAAGCTCGCTTCGCCTATAGTTTAGCGTTAGTCCTTGTCTAGATTTTTTTTTCTTTGGAAAAAGTGAATACATTGGACAGTTCTATCTAACTCAAAAACCACCAATAATACTACCACTGATGCTTTAATGAGACATATACTGCATGCTTTCATAAAAGCAGCAATTATCTGCATTCATCACATTCCATGAAACGATCATTTAAAAAAAAAAGGCTTGAATATATATTTTTGACATCAAACTTCCTACTGGAGTTCAGTGCACTACAAAAAGAAGCAATGATTTTAAGAAGATAAACTCTAAAAAACTGTGAAATTATCTGCCTATTCAGCAAAAAAATTTTTACGTAACTAGAAGTCTTAAAATGAGATATCAAGATCTAGGAACGAGTTCCAAACAAGCTTCAAAAAGGAAAAACAGGCCAAAAAAGTTTACCACAACATACAATTATGTCAAATTAAATTCTATAAAGATTGTTTCTAGTTTCAAGCAAATTGGTTGGATTGTTTTTTTAGTTTTATGTACCTAAATAGTTTATTTTGATCATGACAAAACGATTAGTTTAAAAAAATAGACTCAATTTAATACAAAAAGTGAACCAAAATGAAAATATGATCTTTAAACAAGTTGGCCCATACTAACAAATTGTTATCAAATCTAAAATTAGCGCTTATTCTTAGAAAATTAGTCTAAATTTTTGCTTTCAGTCTAACTTGTGATCATTTATTAAAACATCCTAAAAATTGAACCAAAAATGGTTTAGAAATGTCTTGTTTCTTTACTAAAACAAACTAGCAAACAAAAAAACAAAACAAAGTAAAGCTTCTGGAAACCAAAACAACGAATCTTGATTATGATCACATTAATTTTTTTTTTTTAATATTTACTGTTGTTTATTCAAACACGTTAGTTTTATATAATGATAATAATAATCAATTTTACTTTCACGACACTCAAGGACACTGTACATAACAATAAAAACAAAATAGACACACATAAAAGCAGACCGCAACAAAGTAAAATAAGATAAATAAGCCAGCAAAGAAGTCTGAGTTTTAAGTCGGGATTTAAACATTGTTAGGGAGACAATAGTGGGGAGGTCGGGCGGAAGAGAATTCCAGAGTTTGGGAGCCGAACGGCTAAAGGAAAAGGAAAGGAAAAATCATATTAAAGAAAACATTAACATTTAACTAAATTAAACAAACTTTTTTGACGTTCTTTAAAATCAGTTTTCTTCAATACTAAAATTAGTCCAAGCCAAGACTCAGTGATTGGATATAAATTTGAACCCTTTTTTTTTTGCACAAATCAAGTTAAATTTGCTCAAATTCTTCCTTTTTTTTAATCAGCAATTAGCTCATCAGAGTTTATCTGAACCCAGCAGCAATACAGAGTACAATCTCCTCAGGCATTTAGAAAGAGTTAACTATTTTTCTCAAAAGCCTTTCCAAACTTTTACTTCTACAAATGAATATTTAACCTGAGCAATGCATATTAAAGGACGCTCAGAGGCAGGACACCTGCTCCACTGTTTTAGGATTCATGGGAAATCTGAGAATAACTTAGTGCATCTCCTGTCTTGAATGCTGATGTGTGAACAAATGTGATAACTGTCACCAGAAACACTGAAGCAACCAGTTTGTTAGCTATGAGAAATAAGCTGTACTATAACAGTGTGCAGATCTATCAATGGCATTTGTTTCACTATAGCAGTTTATGCAAAACTATTCTATTCACAAAATCTATTTAATATTAATTGAATTTCTAAGAAAAACTGTTAAATTAATGCAGATTTCTAAGTAATTAAACACTGCATCAGAAAGCGGCTGGTTTTTGGTTTGTTAATCTGCTTGCGTCATCTCATGGTGTGACGCACTGATGGAGGTTCACTGGATACAAACTGAAAACGCACACCAATAAATCAATGGTTCAAACATGAGGATTAGCCGAAATGTCTCTGACTTTATTTAAACCCCAGAGCAGACTCAGAGGGGCAGTCGGAGCTGTCAAATACCACACAGAGTAACTGGGAGGCAGTTCTTGATCTGTGCCGACCAGTTCACGTGGAAAATAACGTCTTGTGCTCCCTGAACCTCCAAATCTGAGCCTGATGAATCCTGGCAGTTAGCTTTGAAAATGCTTGTGCGATCAGAACTGAAGAAAAAAAAAAAAAAAAACACATCCATTGATGTTAAAACCTGCTCATTCAGTATGTTCTGGAAGTCAGCTGACCGAATTTCCTGAACATCTCTGACCCACTGAGGTGCACCGCAGCATAAAGCTTTCCTCGAGGAAGTACCGGGAATCATGCAAGAATGAAGAGTCAACTTGTCAAATAGTTTGCATTATTTTTATCCACATAAAAGGGGGACTTTTGCATTGATTAAGCTTTTAAATAAATAAATCTACTTTATGTTCACTGATTTTTAAAGCAACATTAGAAAGGCAGCGATGGCTCTGCAGGGACAACAAAAAAAAGTCAAAACTATTAAAGTGTTTGGATTCTTTTGTCTTTCAAGTCACCATGACCCTGAGTGACACATAATGTAGGTGAGAAATGACAGACTTAGCTGATAAAAATCCTTTTGAGAGCGATTCAGAGTGCTCCAAACACTCTTATCTGTTTGCCACAAATTCACAGTCCGCTCTTTTTTGCTTCAAAATACATCCATCAAGTGAAAGTGTTTGGATGATGAAAGTCACAAACTCTTTTCTTATCAGTAAGGAGGAACAGACAGATGAAATTTAGAAATGTGTTTACTCAAAAAAGAAAATGCATGTTTTGGTTGATAAACAGAAAGAAGTCTTGACAGAAAATAGAGAAAAAATAGTAAAAAAAACCCCCAAAAACCTGAAAATAAGATAAAAAATAGAATTTCTCCCTTCTTTGTTTGATTTAAACTATTTATTTCACACAATACAAGTGGAGCAATGTCAAAAATGACTGAATAAATCATAAAATTGTATTACAATCTACAGAATACTTTACAAAATGGAGTAAAAAATTGTGATTTCAGGCAATAAATAAATATGTACATTACATTTGTATTGCACTCGTGGTATTGCGGAACCATATGTTACAAGACGACATTAACAGATCCTGAAGACAATTCAGTACTGAATGCTTACTTTGAATGTGTCACCGTTGTTTTTTTTTTTTAAATTACAGCCACAATTAGTTACACAAAACCAGAGGAGAAGATGGAGTAGCATGTGTTCACATTCAGCTTTTTAGGAGGTATTTTATCAGATTCACTCAACTACAATAAACATTATTTATTTAAAATAGTAACATGTTAGATAAAAATTTTTATTTTCAAATCACTGTTAGCTTTTTTTTTAAACCTTTTTTTAACTAACTCAAAAATGAATATTTTGATGCTTTAAAGTCCCACTCTTGGGTTATTTTAATTTATTTTAAAAGCTCTCTCTGTGATTTTTTAACCACTATCACGCTGTTTTTAGGAAAAAAAATAGAATTAAAAAAAAAAACTTTTTTTATATAGTTTTTGCGGAGCAACAGTAGCGGATAACTCTTTACTCATTTCCCATAATCCCTTTGTTTACAGTGGGTATGTTTGAGCTCGTGCAGGCGGAAGCAGCGCTGCACAGATCACCTTGATTCTGGTGCATGCTGGGTAATTTTTGCCTGTTTTTTTTGTCACATTCAATCTTCATAAAAATATCGCAAGAAAGGGGCGGGTCCAAGGCGCCTACCCAGGCGAGAGCAGCTGGAAATCTGGCACTGCAATGGCTGCAAGTCACCTCGATGACTGCAAAACAATGCATTGTGGGAAAGTGTCACTGCAGTTCTTGTAGACCAACATGATGATGATCAGAAATGACTGGCGTTATATGATGAAAATGTGTATATTTTGTAACTCTGAAAAATAGTGAATCAATGATGTAAAATGGATACAATTCCAAATCTTCTGTGGTTATGTGTGTTAATTCTATTTTTAAAAGCTTATTTTAATTTCAATTTTACTTCTTTGCACATTAAATGAACCCAGCGGGTATTTTTCATCTATTTTCCATGGAAAGATGATGATAATTAATACAAGAGACATATAAAGACAGAAAAGGCATAGTAAAAATCACTTGATGTTAACGACAATCACAACTTTCTTTTCTCGTTCACTCTTGCTGCAAACTAGTCTCTCCTGCTAGCTTATAGACCCTCACCGCTAAGCAACAAAAATGGAGCAATATTGGAGCTATCCAGCCGCACAGTTCTGAGCCAGATGGCAGCTCAGACCAGGAAAATGAAGATGTACATGGCTCTATTTGTCTGCAAGTGGATGCATCAGAATGGAGCAGAGCAAGGAGCCTGTGAGCTGATTGTAGCACCTACTGAACGTTTACAGCTATCCTTTTTCATCTACTCCTGATTCACAACCAAATAAATAAATAGTCAGTCAGAAACCAAATTTTAAGCATAATTTTCATTATAAATGTCGTCCATCATGAAAAAAAATCCCATAATATCATGTTAAAAACACCAAAAAAACCTAACTTTTATTGGAGTGGGTCTTTAAAGCATCACAAGGTAACAGTTTTAACCCTCTAAAGCTCTTTAACTGTTAGTGTTTTCTCCTATAGAACTTTAAAAATTACTATTCTCTTTTTTGTCACAATATATAAAAAAAAAACATGTTGGGTTTAGTTCAGACACTTTTACTTCTCTCATTAACAAAGGGATTCACATAAAGTTTTTTTTTTTACCTCACATAATGGTTATTTTTGGTGATGCTGAATTGATGTTTTCAGTCTTTCATTTATTTATGTATTTTATCATCAGAGGCAAGCTGCAGCTCCTGGATGTCTTCTCTTGCGTGAACGTGTGGGTGACTCTCAGGTCCACTCGAAGAGAGCTGTAAAGCACGTTAGAAAGCCCCGATGTGACAGGGCCAGTCATCCTTGTCACCTCGCCTTGCTTTACAATCAGGCTCCTGCACTCTCGGCTGACTTGTCACTTTCCAAGTCGTCCACGAGAAAAGTGTAAGCCTGACAAGTTGGTGGAGATTTCAGGAATTATTATTCATAATGGAGGTTCAAGCTTGTTTCTGTCCACCGTGTATTACTGCTCTGTATGACAAACAACATGGAAAAGCTTTAACTCTTAAATTCAACATGCTCCACATTTTGCAGACATAATTATCAAACACGGCACAAAAAAAACATTTTCTATACACTATACAACTATCTCTACAATATTTTCCCCCTTTTGAGTAAATGTAAACATTCAAGGACTAAGGTGAAGGCCCTTCCTCCTCAAACACTTTAAACGAGGCACTCGCCAGTGATAAGCACACAGAGTTTTCACATTGCACGAAATAATGAAAAACATTACCCCAATCACAGACTTCGCACAAACAGAGAGGCAGTGTTGATATAAGGAAGGCAAAGAGCAATCAGTCTCTTGAGAGCGATAGTGCAGAGAAGGGCAGTCGTGCTCCGAACCCGTCACTGCGAATCAGTTTCACTCTGGTTATCCGGTGTGAAGCCTCAACTGTTCAGCATTTATGCAAATTCTGCCTGCGCCAGCTTTCCTCTTTCTGACTTCCTCTTGCAGCCGGCAAAGCAGAGCATCACACACGGCTGTGCTTCAGTTCATGCGTGCGGTTTAAAGCTGTACTTTCCGTACACTTTGCCTCTATCACAACATAAATTATGCAAATTTCTGTTCAAAAACATCAGTGTTTTTCCTTTAATGGTCGCACGCTAATGCAAGCCTGGTTTGTTTGGAGAAGCAGAAACTCAGAATCACTTCGTATTTACGTCAAATCATGAGGCTGCTGGTGCAGTTCCCACTCAAGCACATTAACGTGTCTGTTTGCTCTGAGCACTCTGGAAGCTAATAATTATTTAGAAAATGATCTGTAAAGATAACTCACTAATTTTCTCATTAACCTGCCCTGGATAGTGAAACAGAAGTTAATCAGGTGGATGGCTGTGACTCCAATGAGTTAGGATGTGTTTGCTGCAATTTATCTCAGTCACTTGATTAAATCTGCTCATCTGTTTCCCTTTTCACTGCAAACACCAAGTGTGAGGCTTCCACATGTGGCGTGTGATATGTTCAATGATTCATCCCAGCTTGCCTGCGTTTGTTTTTTTCTTCGAAGTCACACGCAAGACAGGTCATCTTGACAGGAGGATGAGCCGCGGCGTGTTTTGGGGCTGCACCTCGTCAGCATGGTGATTTGGGTGCTGAAGTTGTTGCTGCTGCCGATTGATGGATGCTGGTATTTGGTGTCTGAGCCCATGTACCTCTGCAAATGCCACCTCCGCCACTTCCTTTTGATCTCTCCTTGGACCTGGAGTGGATCGCAGCAACAGGTTATTGTCATTTTTGAAATGCAAATGAAATGTTGACACAATAAATTAACATTTTAAGACGTAATGTTGATATTTTATTTCATTTTCAAGTACAGTTTATTAGGCACACTTGTCCAACTGCTCGTTAATGCAAATGTATAAATCAGCCAATCACGTGGCAGTAACTCAATGCATGTTGGCATGTAGACATGGTTAATACTTTATATCATAAAGATGGAATCATTTCAGATTATAACCAGATCTCAATCGAATGGATCACCTATGGGATTTGGTGGAACGGGTGATTGGCATTATGGGTGTAAAGCTGAAAAATCTGCAGCAACTGTGTGATGCAATCATGTCAATATGAACTAAACTCTCTAAGGAATGTTTTCAATAATTTGTTGAATCTATGCCACCAAAGGCCGTTCTGAAGGCAAAAGGGGTCCAGCCCGGTACAAGGAAGGAGTACCTAATGAAGTGTAGTATATTTAAAAAAATAGTTCAGTTTCTTGGTCAAATTTTAATTACATCAAGTCAAACAAAAGAAAATGACCAGCACAGATTTTCTTTTTGGAAGCTTTGTTGCATGGAAATGTTCCACAGGGCCAGCCCTGGGCATAGGTGACCTAGGCGGCCGCCCAGAATGCAATCTGCTGGAGGGGGTGCCAAATTGTAATGATTTTATTCTTTTTTCCACAGTTTAACACACCACTCATTTCGTGTGAAAATATTAAAAAAAGGAAATAATCAAAACCATGAATAAAATAACTCAAAAGTTTGACATAATCAATATTTTTGTCTGTTGCTGCTTCCCTCTTTGCCCCTGTTGAAGCTAGGTGGTGGTGCTGGGGGTGTTATCTGTTAGTGCTTCTTTAAAACTTTAAGGATGAAAAAGTAGTAAAAATCAAAAAGTAGCAGAAATCACATTTTACCTACTGTTCTGATCACCAGAGGGTTTAAACACAAGCTCAGTTGTGGTTCATCAACGATCTTTGGTGATCATCTTTGAATTCACGAATATGTGGCAACCCCCCATGTGATGTGGACCAGCAGACAACAAAACTCTTCAAATCACAGGTCAGGAATATTTGTAAAACATTTTGCTTTTAAAAATTTCACCCGATTGATGTTAATGAAACGTCTATGTATTTTCATTTGATGTGACATCATATCATATATTTTTTTGATTATAAAATTATAATTTCATAATTTCTCACACAAGTTAGTACATATTTATGGCCACTTTTTTTTTTGTCAAAGTAAAGTATTTAGCTAAAATTTAAGCAGTTTAAATATTTATTTGTATTTAAATACATCTGCAGAGACTAAGAAAAAGATTTTAGCGAAATTAAAGAAAATAGAGTATTCAAATAATAAAAGCTGGAAAGTTTTGTCACAAAGTTTAAGAGTTGTTCATAGCCTTATTTTTATTGTTTTAAATTTTTTTAAAAAATACCCCAAAATCAAGGATTTCATTAGCATAGATGCACAACATCATTGAGAAATCACACATTTGTAGCTTTAGGAAGCAAAAAAATCTAACTCTTTTCAGGGCGACCGCATCCATTTCAGCAAAAGAATAGATTGTTCTTTGACAAGAGTTCAGGCGTCAACCTGGCTTGTCTGCTGATCTGTAACCTATTTAGGGGAGTATGTCACTGTCTCCCAGAGAAATCTTTCAATCCGAAGCGGGAATTACTTTCTCCGTGGTCAGATTGTGTACAGAAATCCCCTGGCTGTGTGCAGAATAATGTTCATATAAAGGTCAAGGCTTTCTGCATTCAAATACGAGATTCCTCTGGTGCCAAGCTTCTGCTCTTCAATTGCGCGTACGCTTGTGTTATTCAGGGAATGAAAAATATGGTAAAGAAATACCTAAAGATACAGCAGAAATATAACAATTGTGTACATTTTAATTTTAATTCAGTTGTTTTTTTTTCTCCAAATAATCACAAAACAAGCTAAAATTCTAAAAATCTTTTCTTGACCAAATGATACCCTTAACATGATTACATTTGTGATTTTTCACACAATCCTCCTTTATTTGAGGCATTTTTTCATTTTTAGGGCGTTCATGAAGGGAAATGAGAACACATGACATTTTAATCTAAAAATATTCATCCTCAAAATCGTAACATATTTTACATATATTCTAACCTGAAGCAAACTCATATGTTTCATTATAAAATGTCACGAATTAAACTTCTTTATGAAGAAGGATTGTGTCTTGCAGCTCATTATTTTCCACTTAAACATTATTGCTCATCTCTGCTTTGGTCAAACTTTCATTTAATTCTTTCTAATGTAAAAAATCCACACTCTAGTGTCATTCCTCGAGCTTCATCTCTAGGAAAATGTAATAACATTACACCACAGCCAGGTTTCCAGCTTAACAAGCCACAGCTGAAAATTGCAGCCGATTGAAATTCAGGAGGCATCCCGTCAAGCGTTTTTGTCATCCATCCCATCGCAGTGATTTAATCTGGCTCGGCTCTGAGAACATAACTCATCTGCCCACAGAGAGTCTCTGCAGACATTACGGCCCAAAAAAAATCAAAAGAAAAAAAAAAAGTTGCTCTTTTTTACTTTACATCCTCCCCGTCAGGCAGACGGAGAGCAGAGAGCTGGCAGGACTGCATGAATGCCTTTAGTGGGCTCAGGTAACAGTCAAACTTCAACTGTGGGCGACCTTTGAGGGACTTTTTTAAAGAAGGTTTACGTACCTCACCGTTGAGAAAGCAGTAAAGGACTGCAACCACAAAGCCCTGAAGAAAAAACAAAGACGGTCTGTTAAAAACACTTAAAATTAAAACAATGTGATCTGCAAGGTTTCTGAGCGACACTACAGTATTCCTTAGAGAAAGAATGATATAATACTGGAGGGTTAAATATTTCCACTAACTATGAAATTGCACAAATTGGATTTGCAATGATAAATTTGCAAAATTGAAACACTCAAAAAATGCTTTTGCGCTTAGAGGAGGTGGTTTTTGAAGCATATCGAAATTGACATATTTCCCAAAACTGCAATGGAAATGCTTGTTATGAATTAAATGAGTCATGTGACCAACACCTGGATATCATTTGCCGTTAGAGGTCCCACAGCATCACATAGCACATCAAAAGTTGAGCGTTTCATGCAGATCTACAGTTCTTCTGTAAAACTTTAACTCTTCATCTGTAGCCGTTCCAACATAGCTTGCCGAAATAAAACGCTGACGTCTCCTTTGATAGATGATGAGCGCTAGTGCCGTGGCAGAAATTTGAATGTATCTGCTGTAAATCAAAGAATTGCTTGCATCTGTTTCTTTATTTTTGAATGACTTATCGCGGAAGTTGGTTTGTTTTTATTCACACAATTATGATTTGATGGGATTGCAAAGTTTTTTTGACATTTCTGGAATTTTAGTAAAGTTTTGTACATATGTGTAATGGAAATGCAGCTATATTAGTAATGTGCACTGAAGAGAGACAATTTCTCTCAAGTTAAAATTGTTTTAATTGCACGCAGCTAGTGAAGTATTTGGAGACCCCCGATAGAACCACAGTATTATCAATTTTTACGACTAAAGATATGAAAAAATATTCTTTTCATATGGTGGCCCTGAATATCTAATCACATTTAAAAAAAAACCTCAACGCAAAAACAAACAAATAAATAAATAATGAATATTATAAGATCAAAGTCATACATTTACATCATTTTTGTTGTAAATTTACAAGATTAGGACAAAAAAAAAGTAAAATTACAGCATTAAAGTCAAAGTGAACCTACAGTCCAGCATGCGAGGTCCATATGTAGCAGCAGACTGACTCCTTCTACAGCTCAATTTGATTAAGCAGTCTTGGATTTGAACAGGTAATCTGAATATTTACTGATGACATGTGTAAACATTTGGAAGTTCTTTTGTTAAATTTATTGTTAATTAATGTTTTATTCTTGATGGTGGCCTGCAGGATCTCTGCGGTGGCTGTTGATGAAGCCATCGATATCCCTGCAGCTGTCTAATTCCAGTCATTTCTTCCTCCACAAAAGGCAAGATCTCCCTAAAGTCTGTGTGATGCTTCCATCTGAAGAGGCCTAGATTTCTGCCTTTAGTGCTTTTATGCTAACAAATATTAGGTTTTGAGTCACCAAAAGGTTAAAAATGTGTTTTTTTTTTATTAAATCTATCCAAAAATAAAGCATCACAAAATAATCCATGTCTTTCATCTTTGAACACGGTTCAGATAAAACATACAACTTTGGTGTTTTTTCTCACAAATATATGACTTTTTTCTTGAAAATGTACACGTTTTAAAGTAGTAAATTACTGAGATTTAAATTAAAAAAAATTACAACTTAAAATATGTAAATTTATCAGAAAAAAAGTAATGAACTTACTTTATTCTCGCAATTTAATGATTTATTTTCTTGTGAATTAACAACTTTAAGTAGTAATTAAAAATGTTTCTTTTTGTCTGTCAACAGGTCCTAATACTCCATTGTAAACTAAATCAGCATTAAAATGTTTAAATTTGTTAAAAAGTAAAGAGAAATAAAAAGTTTAACTTCATAAAAGTTGGTATTATACCTGAAAAGATCCCAAAATGAGGTCAAAAACCAGCCGAAGCTCCGTCTTCATCTGCTCTGGGATGAATGCAAACACTATAAAGTTTATCCCAAACAGGGGAATCAAAAGCAATGTCGATTTTGCCAATCTCCTGAAAGAACAAAGCAAAAGCAGGATCAAAACCTTCTTTCCAGAGAAAAGAACAAAAAAAAAAAAAAGACAATTTCCATCCCTTTTCTGTCAAATAATGAAATGCAACTCTGAAGTACATTTCCTTTCGCATTTCATCTCAGCACACCAGAGGGAGGAGAGGGGAAAAAAAAATTCACCATAAAAATTGTCAGAGGGAAAATGGCTCATGCATTATGGCTGCTGTATGAGATGCTCTACATCACAGAAAAAAAATCGCTTAAACACACAGAGTGCTGCTTCGCTGTTAAAGCAGCTCCCAGAAGAGGCCACATTTGCAGAGCGTTTTCTGCATTCCAAAAGGTTCGGTAATCTCCTCCTCATCCTGACTGTTCAAAGCCACAAATAAATAAATAACAGAAGAAAGAAAAGAAAAATCTTTGCAGCCGTTCTGAATGTGGACCGCGCAAATCCATTCCGTATGAGTTTATTCAGTGTAATCTTTGTTTGCCTTTGCAAATCATCCAATGTTTGTCCAATGCAAAGCTCTCCCCTCCAAAAACAACAGAAAAACCTTTAGGCTTTTTCAGACATCCTCATAAATAACACCCTATATTTACTAAGTATCAAAACAAGATACACAGAGTTGTACGCACAGGTATTGGTTGGACTCGTTTCTTCCGATATCTGGACAGTTGATCTTCTGGCGAAGAATCCGGATGATGCAGATGAAGAGAATAAAGTTCACCTGGTGGGAGAGGAGATTTTTCATGTTGTGAAACACGAACAAGATTAGAACCACATCTCAGAAAGTCAACAGATCGTATGAGTTTCATAGATGTGGAAGAAAGAAAAAAAAAGAAAGAAAGAAAGTGAGCTTCGTCTGATGGAAAAAAAGCATTTCTGAACTCCTCATTTGGGCTGTCACAGCCTCCGTGACAGTTTTCAGGATTAGATGAGTATAGATAATGAGTTGATGGATCATTTGGACCGTAGCTCTGAAATAGCAGAAGAACACAATTCTGTGTGTCACCTTAGAGAGATAAATAGAGATAACTGAGGAAAAAAATTGATCTGAAATTTTCATTTTTGACAGATGGAAATGCTGCTTCAGTTTATGGAGAATTAAAATATAAGATAAGACTAATAGAATGATATACTTCATGTTTAGTTAAATTTCCAAAACTCAGGTTCTCCATCTTCCCTTTTTGAGACAAAAAAAAATCCAGAAAAAAGCATTAATGACACCAAACAAGATGCCATTGATTTGCTAAAAGGGATATTTCACACCCTACGTTTTTTTTTTTCAACTCTTCTCCTCTGAACCCGTCTTTGCTTTCATTTTCACGCCTCTCATTTTACTTTCATATAAACAAACACACAAGCTTTCTGTCTGACAATGACTTTTCAGATTCCTCTGCTGTGCCCAGAACTCAACATTGACCTGTCCTACAAACTTCTCAAAGTGAATTCTCAAAGTGCAAAATAGAACAAAATGATTCAAAAGTCATGAAACTGCCACAGATATTTTTTCCTCTCATGACTACAAAAAAAATGTAAATGTCTGTAAATCAACTCACCAAGATTGATGCCAAAATTGGAGTTTTTATGATCAACCAGAACATGTCAGTGGTCTCAATTATGTCCCAGCACCTGGTGAGACAAGAAACAAGCCCAGAAATGTAGAAGATGTGATCAATCCCTGCAAAACTCCAGCTTATTCCTACGGTTTCTCCTACCCGACATCATTATAATAAGCTTTAGCGATGCTCCAAGCTGTGGTGAAGACTGAAGGACCTCCTGAGGACAGAACATAGACAAAAATATAACTACAATTTAAAGCATGAAAATATTTTTGAAAAGTTTGCCACTTCAGGAGGAAAAAGAATTAATCTCACCCCAGCCGATCAGAATGTAGGCCCCAAAGTACTTCCTCTCGGAGAAAAAGGAGACGGCCAGTAGAGCGTGAAGATAAAGACCCTCAACCAGAAGCCAGAAGAAGCTGGCCATAATGCAGTACTGGAAGAACACTATCACCGCTTTGCAGCCAACCTGGACGGAGCAGAAGGAAGGAATGACACAAAGTCCTTATCAGCATTAAGTAACTTTTCTCTCTACTTTTAGCACTATGTAGTTGTCTCACTTTTTAAATAAAGTTCAACAACTGACCTCAAATAAGTTCAGGTCAAACCGAATACATTCCAGAACTATATTCTGTACAACCATTTCTGCTCCAAATTCACTTTAATTTGGCATCTACTTAAAAGCAAACTCTTTTTTTTTTATTGCTGGAAATAAATTCGGAAGTCATTTTTCTGCATTTTAAATTTCACTTTTGCTTGCGGCGAGCTGGTTCGGTCGCGGGACTGGCACATGGAAAACCTGTTTGTTTCTCAGAGGCCATGATGAGCTCAATCCAGTCTGGGTCCCTTGGGAAGACTCTTCATGCTACTGCCAAACTATGTAGCCTCAAGGGGGGCTCAAGTTTAGGTCTCCCTCTGCTGGTCCCCAGCGGGTTGTGTCAGGAAGGGAATGTGACATTAAATTCTCTGCCAAACCGAATCAGTGAAAGCTGATGAGATATCCCAGAAGGTGAACAACATTTACTGTTATTCAGATTGATGAAAAAAGTAGCTTCACTAAACTATGTTTTCCAATTATATTGTCCCAATTATATCAGAAAAATACATATTCTGGCTAAACAGACAGTAAACAAAAGAATCATCCTTTACAAGTCTTAATATATATATATATATATATATATATATATATATATATATATATATATATATATATATAATATATATATATATATATATATATTATATATATATATATATATATATATATATATAAATATATATACTTTTAGTACTGTCAATTGATTCAAAAATGTAATCAGATTAATCTCACTTTTTGGTTGTGATTAATCCTGATCATGATTTAATTTTACATTTTATATGACAATATGCAGTTTTTGAATGAAAGCAGGCCACAGAGAAAATATGTACCCCCTTTTTTATTGTCTGAAAGTTTACAGTTTTAAAATGTTTACTCAGAAGTGTAAACTGCGAGCATAAAACCCATTAACAGAACTCTAAACAGTTTTATGTCAGCTGTGTTACTCCAAGAAAAAAAAAAGATGCTGACACACATCCATAAGACACAATTATTGTGTTTCTGCACTTTAAATGGTCTGGGTGAAAACTGTATTCTGATTGGCTGCTGGGTCACAATGTTCTATACCTGCAGGCTTCTTTAAAACAAACTTTTGCTTCATTATCTGGACAAAAACAAACAGTGAGAGGTAAACTTCATCTCTGAACTGATGCTTTCTTTAACCTACCATGACGATCGGCATGTCTATCGTTTTCTTGTGCCGTTGCAGTCAAGGTCAGTGATGCGTTGTCGTGTTACAATGACAACGAGCAGCATTACGTATCAAATGGTCCACCTTTTGTGAAAAAAATGATCTCAATCTTACAAAATTAACAAAAAAAGTGTACTAAAAATTTATTGAGTATTTATTTACTTTGGAAGGAATAGCAGGAATACTGCCTGATCGGGAATTAATGCACGCCATGAAAGTCTGAACCAGCTTTCATTAAATCACAATTAATTGGCATTAGTAGATCTTTAAACGTTTGTTTTTTTAATTAATCATGAACGTCAACGTTGACAGACTTTTTAAAAATTTTATTATTTAAAAAAAAAAGCTAAACTTGCACAATACTCTAAAATTACATCAGCTTAATTCCTTATGAGAAATGCTCTAAACTTGGAGGAACAATCTCTTGAATTATAAAAGAACTAGATTCATTGATTTTTTTTTCTGGATGAGATGCTTTATTGATGGTTTCTGCATGTTTTGTGTGCCAATAACCCAGTTGTGAGTCACATCTTTATGAATGTACTGAACTAAACACCTTTAAAATCAGATATTCAAACTGTTACCTAGTACTTGAGCAGCTGTTTTACTAACTACTTTTATTCTTACTTAAACACTTAATCTAACTATTTTTTTATTTCTACTTAAGTAATATTTTTTGAAGTAACACTAAACTTAATTGTTAAAAAAAATAGTGTTTTTTTTAAGTAAAACATCAATCAATACCTTGATTAATGAACCCAAGCAAAGAAACAACATTAGTATTATTACATTCTGAGCTGGAAGAAGAATTTTTCTTTTTTGTATGACTGCTAGTCTTCGTGTTTCAAGGATGCAAAATGTGTAATTCTGTTTTTCATAAGCCAGAATGTGAATAAATGTGCCAGAAGAGTCAGAGATAAGAGCTCCATCATCCCTCTCCATCAGAAAGGTGAGTAATGTCAAACTTTCATTTGTTCTGCTGAATTTTAGACATTTGGTATAAACCGTTCTACGGTAAAAGTTCCCCTGGTTCACACAGTGCGTAGCATCACATGCATTTAAACAAATACAAAAAACAAAGAACAAAAAGGCTCAGCAAATTAAAAACCCAGAGAATGATGTGGAAAACATCGATCAGACACACGTGGGAATGAAAAGCAAAGTTCTTAGATTTGTGTCTTCTGCGCCTACAGAGATTAGACCTGCTCCAAGGACGAGTAAGTCAGCAGACACCTACGAATGATGCATGAGAGCAAAGTTATTATAACAAATCTGCAAGTCAGAACCTGTAGGAACAATTAATCATGACTGAGGATGTTTGAAGTAGACATCAATCTTCACTTCTGAATTCACAAAAAAAAAAATACTTTCTTAACATGGCTCTGAGATGAACAGCACCATGTAACGTATTACATTTTTGTCATTATTAGGAGCCAAAAGCAGAAATAGTGTTATGGAATTGCGATCCAATAACTTGGAACGCCTTAAAGACATAACAGTAATAGTTTTTTTTCAGCTTCAAATATTAATCAGTAACATTGCTTTTAATAATTTCACTCCACAGAGATGTTTCTATTGCATTCGACTGCAGCAGTAAAGAAAGTCAAGCTTAAATCTCCAAAAAGTATACTTTATAACTTAAATAGTAAGTGTTTTTCAGATAAGTCTGGTTTTGACTCGCTGCAAGTTTTCCAATAGAGAGAATAAACTTTACTTTCTGAAAAAAATGATGTTAGTTGAGGCCTGTGGAGTCTGAAATGGTTTTCATTGGACTTTTCTCTCAGTTTGGAGTTAACATTGCATTAAACTTGCAGATGCAGGCTCTCCATCCACTTGACAAGGATCTTTCTTCCTTTGGCATGATGGACTCCGGCTCCTTTGGAATTTGACTCCCAGCACTCCACAGATTGATGGGCAACAGCAATGATCCATTCCATTGGCTCCATCCTTTGAAATGTATTCACAGAGCGTCCAAAGCTACAAAAACTGACAAGAACATCTGCAGTAATAAAGGAGTGAATTACATTAGCATATTTTTACAGCTTGTTTTTAAGGCGCAGTGATGTCAACTTTTATAATTAAGGATAATTTTGTTAACTAAAAAAATGTTGCTGTCATTCAAGATTTGGACTTTTTTTACAGCAAAGCTTTGCAAATTTGTTGGAATTCTACAAACTAGAAATTTACTTTTTCAAATGAAAGCAAAGGATATACATGAAAACTGAAACACACCTACACATATTTTCTTCTAATTTTGCACTCAAACTATGCTTTTCAGATCAGAAAAAAAAACATACATGCATTTTAATGGATAAAAACAGAAACTAAGGTAATGCAGCACTCAGAAAAACCATATTATAGCATTGACAGACCTGAATAATGAGGAAATGTCGGGGTCATAGTAAACATTGTACCATCTTTGCTTTTAGTTTTATTGACATACCAGAGATTACCACATGATTACTCTTTCACGTCCAACACCTTCACTGAGTTAAATCAAACAATCATAGATAATCTCAAAGGGATTGGAACTTAAAAAAAAACTGTCATAAATGGAAAAAAAGGAGAATAAGATCTATTTATGCTGTTTTTGACATTTAAGCTGATGATTTCATCTAACAAATTGATCTTTATCTGATATTCTTACACATATCCTTGAAAATTTGTCAATTCTTAGAAGAAGAGACAGGATCCACAAAACAAAACAATAAATGCACTCTCTGTGATTTAAAAAAAAAAATATTATTTAACCTTTATTTAATCAGGTGAGCTATTAAGAACCTGTTCTTACACTGTAAATAGTTATAATTTTGAGTTGATGGTTTACTCAACTTAAAAATGTGGTTTAATAAAAAAACAATATTTTAAATTTAACGAATTACAGAGCTTTTGTCAATTAATCCAATGTTTCACTATTTACAGTTTATTTACAATAACAACCTGGGAAGTGGAGAACTACAAAAAAGTACATCAGAATATGCAAAACAAGAAAACTATTCTGTCAAAAATAAATCTGGACATAACATAAAACAAAACATTTTAGTCAAAACATGTTCAGGATTCAGTCAGTAGATAATTTAAAAGCTTTTTAAAGCGGAGATCGACACAAATGTGCTTCGTTTTTGAAGGTCAATCCAGTCTTTTGCTACTGCATATTGGAAATGTTATCTTATTTCTGTTACTTCTGGGATTTGAAGGCAAAGACATTGGAGTTAAAAACGAGTTTTTGCTGTTTTTTTACCCCCCAAAAATTTAAACTGTAATCCTGCTGTGAATATGTGTCATTTTTTTCACTGATAAAAACAGTTTATTCCCAAGTGAGTTAGCTGTAGGTCAATGAAACACGTTTATTCCTTAATCGTCTTGGATTTGAGATCTTTCTCTCAAGATTTGTAGAATTGTAAGTAGTTTTTTTTATATCCTGTTTAAAAGGTTACGGTGAAATCTCCAGCTACAAAGTAAATCAAAATAACTCTGAAGCAATGATGATGAAAAGAATCTGGCCAAATGAACTTGACAAGACAGTGTCCTTTCACTGGCCTAAAGAAGGATTTAAGTACTTGAGAGTGACCGTCACACCCAAAAATACTGATCTCTTTAAAATGAATTGTGATAAATTAATAAAAGAAGTAAAGAAAGATCTTATACATTGGAAAATTCTTCCACTATCACTTTTTGGTGGAATGGAAACAGTCCGAATGAATGTCCTTGTTCTTATTTCAATCACTCCCTAGAAAAGCTTAAGTTTTTCTACAATAGTTGTATAAAATAGTAATAGAATATAAAGTAATCTCAAGGTTTTCTGTATCTTAACCTTGTAAAATTTAGAGAATTATATATCGTTTTCAGAGTTTCTCTAAAACTGTATATTCTGCAGTAACAGTCAGTCAGCAGAACCCTTGACTTCTTGGTGTAATATTAAAATTAAAAGCATAAAACATGAAAAAAGAATGGATCAAGTCAGTTTTATGGATCAACTATAAACCTGTTGGGAATACGAACCTTCATTATCAGCTCATTCTACACTCTTAATCAGTAATGTCTGTAATCTAGTAAAATGATATAATATTGATTAATTATTCCTTTGTTTACATGTGAATTTCAACTTTGATTTACAAACCGAACCTCTTGCAGATGTCATGTCATCCACTTGTGATTTTAGATTTCAAGTATCGACAAACACTAAAGTTTCCACCAAAGACAATATGAAAGCTGAGTGTCTCTGGAAGTCAACTCACTGAGCCGGATGAACAGTTGTCCACCTCCCCGACCTCGTACAGAACCACGTCCTTGATGAACACAGAAATGGCCTTCAGGATAAATGACACAAACAAGTGGATGTGGATGTAGTTCCTCGTGCAGTGAAGCTTCCTGGAGAGGAGACAAATGAAAAAGTTCAAAACAAATAAACTTAAGAATAGCTTGTTAATGAAAATCCTCAAGTTGTTTGTGTAAACGGATATAAAGTCATTTTCTGAATTAAATTTTAATTAAAAATCGTGTTTTTTTGCCACAGAACTTTGGACGACTTTAAAACTAATTAGAAATTGTTTGATTTACCTCATCAAAATAAAAACTAAGATAGGTTTCTAATTGAATAAGATTTTTTTATTTTTTTTTAAATAACTTTATTGATTGAACAAATGATCAAGATAATTAAACAGGAAACGCTTCTTCTGTTTCTTTAAATTATTTTAGTAGTCCCATTTAATTGGAAGCAATTAAATATTTAAATTTATTATTTTCAAACTAAAACATCTTTCTAAATTCATTATTTTTGCTAAAATCAATTAAGTGTCAGAAAACTCACTACTTAGGTTTCCTGTTCTTTTTTTTTTTTTTTTTTTTTACACATTTTCTTCAATAATAATCACTATTTTGGACCTGCTGACAGTAAATGTGTTTTTTAAGACCTCCCAAACTATTATAATCTTTGGCTGGAATAATTAATATCTACATAATTATATTTATTACTTCCATTTTATTTCTTGTATTGTGCAGCCCTACTATATGCTTATAACAGTTTTTCAATTTGGAATATTATTGTCATTTTTATGTACTATATCATTTTTTTGTTGTGCACACATAAAATATCCTATGATTGTTTTACACCACTAGAAATTTACATTTTCCTGTTCCTCTTAAAAGATCCATCATTAATGAAATGCCAGAAAATGTTAAAACATGTTAAAAACACTTTCTTTTTTATTGGAGGAGTTTTGAATAATGATAATGGTCACTGGTGATAATCAGAGCCCATATTTTGATAGGCATAAGGGATATTCAGTTTATGTGGAAATACCATAATGGGGAATTAAAAAAATAAAATGTTTTCAAGAATTTATAACCTGTTTTTGCAGAGGTGTGGATTATTACTGAACAGATGTGATTCCCCCGTTCTTCATCTCCCACTGATGACCTTCACTACCTTCCATCAGCACCGCCCCATCACAACTCTTTCTCATGGCTCAAGTCTTAGATTTGATTTATTTTACCTGTTTATTTAGTCTCTCTGACTTTGTCCTATTTTTGCTTTTGGATCTCTGATGGGTTAAACAAACATCTCTGAGGGAAAATTCCCAGATTTTATTTGTCCTTAAGGAAACATTGAAACGTTTCTGCATGCTGGTGGGAACTGCAGTGCTAAAAGCAGGAACAGGACAAATGCTAAACTAGGAGAAAACAAGTATTTTTTTCTAGAAAATAGGGGAAAATTGGTGTTTAATAGCATCCATTAGAAGAAAAATTAGAGTGTATGTGGAAGGAGTGCTTCCAAATGTATAATATGAGTCTTTTAACATAATCACACACAGACAGAGACAAGAATCACCTGTGCTGAATTTTAAAACCAAAACCACAGCTGTGAAATGTATGTATTCTCAACGTAAAAAAAAAAGTTATTACATTCAAGCAGCTTAAAATCACGAAGCAAACATCAATCTTCCGCGCCCCACAGCTTTGGATGTGCGCCATGAAAACACCACTGAGTGACACTGTTTCATTTGGAGAGCATTTTTTTTAACATTTCATCCTGCCTGTCACATTTAAAAAATGAATCCTTCTGTTTTGTGTACAGCTGTACTGACCCGAGATAAGACAAATCCCACTGAAATGTGTTTGATCTTGATGTGTGACCAGCAATTGTCTAATTTGTCAAGTCACTTTGTTAAATCTTCTGGGAGAAATACAAGCTAAAGCTCTGAAAGTTAAAGCTTCTGTTCTTTGATGCTGTTTTCATACAGCTGACTGAACGGAACATCAATGTGGAAAGGAAAGTATTTCCAGAAAAAGCAGATCTTTCTTTAAGTTAATTCCACATTTATAGTTTTTTTTAAAAGAAACGTTTGTGTTTGTTCCTTCTAAAGTCTGATCTTCAATCGGTTAAAGGGTAACCAAAAAGAACGTTGGAGGCTGACTCCACCCACAGCCGAAATGTGAAAATCCAGTCAGAGCGGTGGGTGGGGCTGGGGAACAGGACTGTTGTCATCACGGGACTTGAATGGTTTGACCAATCATGAAATTCGAATGAAACAACTCAATTCAGCCTGTAGGGGGCGACATACAGGCAGCTTCTGACGATATTTTCAAGAATTAAACAAGTTTATTTTAATTTGTCAAAATTTGGCAATGACCAACAGAAAGTAGAGGTCCATATAGACTAATATAATTATTAATGCCTACTTTATAATCAATTTACAAATGATTGGATCTTATGGGAATGAATAGGGACGCCATTCATACTGTACGTCACTATCAAAATTTGAGTCCCCGATTGTTCCAAAGTTGCCCTGGTTTCACTCCTCATTTTAGCCGGACGTTTTGTATGTGGAGCCTTAAGCTGCATTCACACGGGACGCGGCAGGGCCGTAGAGTTTTAATGTTAAATCAATATATAGACGTTATCTGAGGTCCTGCAGTGCAATGTGAGCGTCGGGTAAGCCGTGTCAGTCCGGCGGCAATGCATTGCGGCACAATTTTCAAGTTTCATTTAAAAATCAGAAATTTGGTGAGGCTGACGGGACACATCAACCAATCAGGGATTCAGTTTTGGGCATGTGCCGTTTTTAGTGACTCAACCAGCGGGTAAAATACAAATCTGATATGGCTACTTGATGCAAGGGTTCTCCCCCAGAACTTCCATCCATTTTCTTACTCCGTCGGGGCCGGGGGTTGCTGGAGCTTGTCCCGGGTACTGTTGGGTTAATGCAGGGTTCAGCCTGGGCAGGTTGTTGCAGAGCCTAAAGGGCAGGAGCGATTGCATTCGCTCCGCCACTTCTGGGCGGCTGGCAGAAAGACACTGGCTGTGGCATGGGAAGGCAAGCCAGCTCTGTCTGGATAACGAGCAAATTCCCCAGAAATAGTAAGCGAGCTCCACTGGCCCCTAGCCAGTTGGTTGGCTGGCTGGGCCACTCCAGCTGGAGAGCAGCCTGCTCAGGTCTCCTGAGCCTTTATGATAGTTTTCTTACAATAAAAAAATCCTGTAGTTTGATTCCTTTTTTTATTATTATTTTTTTCCCCTCTTAAATTAATGTGGGACAGAAAAAATCTTCAAACTGGGTCACAGAAACATGGAAGTAACGATGTATAGCAGCCGTCACTCAGACCCAGCCCCGGCTGCAGGGGTGAAGCGTGAATACTGATGCTTTTGTAGAGCTTTTTAAAATAAATACATCCGTTAACATCTTCTGTGTCTTCTATGCATTAATAAGATATGCACAGACACCGCTCCATGTAGCAATCAGGGTAAAAATATTAGCTGGTAGCTCCTCCCACATGCGGCTGGGGCGGACCTTTTGGAGAGGTGGTGAGCAGCAAAATCAAAAGAGGGCGTCAGACCTGAATTTGACGGCCGAATAGTGTTTGATGTGAATGCAGTTTTGAACGTGGAAACCCCAAAAGATGTATACACTTTTACATAGACTTTTCATAGGAAGTGGCAGCCTGAGCTGTGAGGGTGGTGTGAATGCAGATTGATATAAAAAAAAAAAAAATTAAATTAAAAGAGATACTTTTTTTTTTTTTTTTGGAGGGAATGATCCAAAGTTCCTCATTTAGATATAAAAGGTTTAACATTTAAGTTCTAAATGAATATAAGTTTTTAAATTTGACATACCTGAAGATGCAGAGGATCACAGTGGCTGTGGTCAGAGAGATGAGTGAAACGCTGTGACCGACGGTGTAGCCAATTTTGACCTGCCAGAAAAACGTTCCCTAAGAGACGCATTGAGAAGAAAAAAATCCCATTAAACCAAACAAAGACTACTTTCCATTTACAGCATGATGTTTTTATTGTGCCTTTTAATTGGGGTTAGATTTGATGTCACAAAATTAATTGAATTGTATAAAATCAAAACAATAGTTGAAAGATTAAAAAACAAAAAAACACTTTTGTAATCATCCTTGGAGATATTTTTGAGTTTACAATGACCAATTACATAAATGAGAAGGTGCTTTTGTTATGGTAGCACACTTGTCAATTTTCAGAGGAACCAAATGCAGAATTTTACATCAGATTTTATTTATCAGTCATAAATAAAGCTTCCATAAAATTCAAATATGTAATAAAAGTTCAGATTAAACAGAAATCCAACTTTTCCTAAATGGGCTTGTTCTTAATTTGGAGTGAGCAAACCTTCAAGACGAATATGAAAAACTATTTCATAAAAAACATCAAAAATCAATGATAATGTATAAATTGATATAAAAAAAGTAAGACATGTGCTAAGACAATGTAAGAAATTGACTGAAACTATCTATTGACCAAGAACAGTCATGTCAGGTTTAAATAAAGTCTAAATTAAATTAAATTAAATTAAATTAAATTAAATTAAATTAAATTAAATTAAATTAAATTAAATTAAATTAAATTAAATTAAACCTTAGATTGAATTAATTAATTCAATCTAAATTTAATACATTACACATTCATCCAGTTTGTTTAAAAAAAAGCAAAACCAAGTTTAGATGTGAGAAATCAGTTTTGCTTTTTGGACACACTAAGACAAAACTGTTTCCTTTGGATAAAAATGTTCTTATTTAAAATTATTTAATTGAATATTAACTCATTGTTTATGCAGTCTGCTTAAATGAGGAACTGTCTTTGTGACTTTTTCATATTAGACTTTTTTTCTTTAAAAAGGAAAAACATTTGCTCAATAGTCACATTTTGATAATTAAAACCGGACCCAAAAATCTTGCATATTTGCAAAAAACTGACGGGGTCTTATTTTAATTTCATTTATTTTTCTATTTTTTTTTATTTTGTCCGCTGTTAGTTGCTTCCCAAAACAATCATAGAAAAATTAAAGGTAACTTTAAAAACTAAGAATTGTTCTCAAACTCCTCTGTTGTAGCAGTCAGATTCTGAGCAAACTTTTTCTCATTTTATTGGTGACAACCTCCAACAAAATAAGTTTTATGTGTAATCCTGATACTATCTGTAGGAGTCTAAAGATCTCCAGGAGAATCCCACAGGCTGCTTTTCTGTCACAGCTCCCGGCATTTATCAGATTATTCTCAGCCTGTGAAGACTGATGCTGACAAGTGAAACAACAATCGATCCCACTTCTAGAAAGACAATGTCTTATTTCACTTTTCTGAACTTTTAAAACTGTCTTTCAGGCGTAATCTAAAAATGACAACAACTTTACTAGCCCTCATTAACTAATAGGAGCTATTCTAGTGCATTTCCTGATGAATGCAATCTAACACTCCTCCTGTTATTGACTTGTTTTGAACCTTTAGCCCTCCTGTGTTGGTGCCATGGCTCTGCCTGCTTTGTGCTCAAGGAAAATGAGATTAAGAGCTTCGCCTCCTGTGGCATTACAGACATATCAAGTATGCAGAGAGACGGACATCAAATTCCTTTTAGAGAGCCTCACCCACTCGGTCCCCCGTGACTTCCTATGTGGCATACTAATGAGGACGCCTCTGTGACTCAGACAGCAAAGCGCCCACCAAGAAAGCTTTTACCGCCGAGCAGCACTCATCCACTCCTCACCCTGCTCCACCTTCATCGGCATAGACAAGATTAGCTCTCTCGGAGGTAAAACAAGTGGGACTTGCATCTGATGTATTCCCATCTCAATCCTGGAGGGCGTTATAAATAACCATATAAACTATTGAATAATATTAAAGGGAATTAAGAAGCGACCTAACTTTTGAAATGAAAGTCGAGGGTGTAGTCCAGCAAACATCTGCCTGTTTCAACTAAAGCCACGTTCACATTGGGCTTATAAATATCCAATAAAGTGAAAAGTTTGTATAAACATGGTGCTTACACACTAAACTCCGGCCATTGAACGCACATTGAAAGTCAAACCAGTTGAACTTTGACCTATCAGGGTCTCGGATTTGACGTATGAATGGCGTCCGTTTTAAATCACAGAAGTGCCAACCGTTTGAAAATGTGGTATTTAACATCAACTCTATCATATATTGGAATAGAGCTGTGAAAGAAAACGTCTACAGCCAGAATCACAACATTTGCACCACTTTTCGCACCAAACCTCTTCAACTGTGAGTCTATTCGCTATTTTTGGGTATTGACTGTCCAGTAGAAACATTGTATGGCACATTCACACCAGGCATGCTTGTGTATTCAAGAACCGGTTATACTGTTTCCAACACATTCTCATCCCCAAGTTGTCACATATTGACGTTTGGTAATATGCGCATCACTTTTTGACGTTTTGGGTGTCCCCAACTCATCGTTTTCTGATGTGCTGGCGGTCCTCAACCCTCGGGACGCTGTACCGGATGCATTACTGGAGGCAAACACCCAGTATTGGTACCAACAGTTCGTGCCGGTTGCCACATCTGGTATCGATCTAGGTCTGGTTCTGCATCTGGTGCCGGGTTAGGGTACCAGTTGGTTCGGGTACCTGTGCTCTCCGTATGGAGGTACTGGACTGGTTCTGACTTCTTTCAGTTTCGATAGAACTGCGTAAATCTAACGGTTTCTACTAAGAACCTGTTAGAGGTTACTCTGAAATTAGTTTTAATAAACAAGACGAGACACTGTTGGAATTTCTCAGGAGGAGAGGTCAATGACAGACAACGTTCAGTGTGCCTGCCAGAACAGATCTCCGGTAAAGGACTCCCTCTTTTATTCAGTTTTCCAACAAGCCCTGATTAACAATTGGGGAAGTGAGTCTAAGGTTTGCACAATAAAAATGGTTAGTGCACATGTTCTTCATGTAAGCTGTTTTTTCCAAACAAAGACAACAATGGTTACTGATAAGTTCTTTTCTGCACAGTTGTCACTTTGAGTAATCCTAACACTTCAGATATTTCCTGTGCACTTCCTTTCACAAGACGAAAAGTAAGAACTTCCCGGAGTGGGACGTGGAAAGTTTTTCGTGTGCGTTAAAGGGTATCTTCTTCGGATTTGTTTCACACAGAACTCAAACATAAAGAAAAGTAAAACAGCAGTTAGGATTATAATAAAGTATTTAATTTCCTTAACTTTGGTGCCCAACCCTACAGCGTGAACTGGATACTCCCTGTGGTTAAAAACAAAATGGCTTTAGCCAAAACTTTAGATATAAAAGAATTATATTAAATATATATTCATAAAATTTGTACGTAAATCGTTTGGTTATTGTGCAAACAAGTGTCAGTAATTTAAAAGCAGTAAAATTACCCACTTCCTCACACACTCATTGGAGGCAGATCTTGCAGTCATGAAACCAGTGATCAATACAGCCATTTTCCTGAAGTACACCCCCCCCCACAGTGAAAAGAAAAGGGTCTCTCAGTCGATTCTTCCTGCCCACTGACTCTGGACGCGGTTCCCCGCTGCACCGTCACATTCCTCCAGGTTTAGAGCAGCTCACAAACGGTGGCCGTTCACTTACATCATCGCTGGTGCTGTTGAGATTATAGCCGCAGTTCACAGCGATGTCGACAGGTTGCATCTCAGTCCAGCCATCTGCTGTGCAGGTTTTGGAGAGGTTCCCTGGTGAGGAAGCATAAAAAAAAAACAAAGAGGTCAGAGTCACCTGAGGAGTGGATTTCTTTTCCCTTTGGTCAACTATTTTAAAATTGGTTGAATATGGCCTGTGTGAAATGCAATGTGACACAGTGGCTTTTAGTTCACTGCAAACAACGAAACTAGATTGAATTTAAAAAGTGCTGAGTGACTTTCAGCCGCTGAAGTCTGCCTCTATTGACTCGTGCATTATCAGAGTCTGCACAGGCACTCAGCTGATCCTGATATTGAAAAAAAATGACATAGAAGCAACAAGCTCCCGGTAGAAAAAAATTGAGCATGTTTTGATGGAGTGCTATTACAGTCACTGCTATTATTTTTTACATGTTCAGATTTTTAAAGTTGTGTAAAAGTGTGTTTAAAGTATGCACTGGGTTATATTTAAAAGCAAATGAGTTTCCACATCTTTATACATCAAATACACCAAAGCGATAAACACCTATTATGTAGTTTATTATCAAAATGTGTTTGTTTTACATCATTAGTAATAATTAGCTAAATCAGTACTTTTAGTAGTTAAAATATTTTTGAGAGATTTGATGGGAGACAGAATAGATCCTGTTAAGGAGACTAAGATCTTTTGGAGTCCAGGGACCGTTTCCAAAAACCTTCTACGGACTATAATCATTTTACTTATATGGTTGTTTTTATCAACATGCCTTTGAACACAAGGTTCTTGACAAAATCTATTAGTTAAAACAATAAAAACACATTAGGTTTAATAGAAAGCAGACATAAGGAAGATAACGCTTTGGGTAAAAATGGAGGAAGGACTCAATAGATTAAAAGATAAACGGACATTGAAAAGCCATTAAATACTTAAAAGCTCAAGAAATAAAAGAAATGTGTTTTTTAAAAGCTAAATTAAAAAGATGCATCTTTAATTTACATTCCACAGAAGCAAAATACTTTATATTTATTATTTATTTATTACTCAAAGCTTAATTTATTTTATCTTTAATATATTTTGGATTGTCCTCTCACAATTATTGTTTCTCACTTAACTTCCAAAAGTAGGTAACCAAAATATTTATATACAAAATGTGTTTTTACCTGCATTCTTGTGCTTAATATTTAATTTAATAAAAATAACTAAGATTCAAGATGATATTAAATGGTCAACAATTTGTACGAAGCAATTTGTGGGCTTCATTTATGTTTTATGAATCTAATCAAAAGCTGTTGAAGACTTGAGCAAATGTCATCTGCTCCTGAGTGGGATTGACAGTTAAGGTGCTCCGTGGGTGTCGACCTATCCGGTTACAAACTAATGTTTTCCAGATCTGGCCGAGAGGTCAGGAGGAAAAAATGTGCAGCAGGAGGAGGTTGGTGTTTTTTAGAAATGCTGCTCAGTCAGGAAGAGGTCAGTGTGTGACTGAGGATTCGGAGCGTCTGCTTCAGGTCGGAAGGAGGTTTACCTCCTCTTTCATTATTGAGCAGATTTTTATTAGCAAATGGCCCGCTAACAGATGCACAAATAAACATCTCATTAAGCCAACACCTTCATCTCCTGAATCGCTCATGGCATACTTGAAGAGCCAAGTGTGTATTTGCAGTCAGGGGGAGAAGCTGGGTTTCTTTTCGGCATTTTTATTGCTCGGCTGAAGAATGGTATGAAAATAAAAAAATAAAAAAGTGAACTTCAGTGTCAGGCAAGGAGGGACTCCTGCATCTGGAATCTTAATCATTTTCTGACTAACTAAAAAACAGCTTCTTATGAGATGAGAATTCACAATAGAAGTTAAAATGTGTGTTACAGCAAAATACACCTTAAAGCAAAAATAATTATTTGGATTTTTATTAAAATACACTTTGCAATATAGATTAGGTTCAAAACATAAAAAAATATCACTATGATCTATTTCTTTTTTTTCTAAGAGGGCTGAAGACAGCATGATACGTTTATTAAGTTAATCATAAGTTTATATAAATTCCGAAAAAAAAATTTAAGAAATATACAACTTACACATAGACATATAATCAGAGACTGATTACTTTCCCCCTCCTGATAATTCAGATCTTTTAAAATGTGACTGCATACATATTCCTAATTTTATTCATCATATTATTAAAATGTGCTGACTCAGTTGCAGTTTCTGGTAGAAAACTCTTAAAACCTTGAGAGGTGAGGAGAATTAAGGGATTATATGATTCAGATTAGATCAGTAAAGGTAAAGAATCCTGCATCTTTATTTCTCAATGCTTTAAAAAAAAAAAAAAAAAAAGAAAAACACTGTAATTATTCTGGAGACAATGTTAGATAAACACTAACCAAAAATAAATGAAGAATAAAAGATAAATAATGTGTTATTTTAGTTTTACATGTTCTTGTTTCAAGACAAAATGGAGGCTTATTTTAGAAAGAAGTAAATTAAAATCTCACAATGACAAATTAATCGGTTTGTTTTCAGTAAGGAAATGCAATTTAAAAATACCAAACAAATAATAATAATAAAAAAAAAACCTGTAGAATATTCTTTAATAATCAATCTACTGACTTTTTGACTAATGCACACTTTTAATTTATTGGCAAGTGTTGGATCACAGAGATTGGATTGTAGTAATTTGATTTGTTTATTTATTTATTGAAAAAAAAACTTAATTTACAGACAAGCATTTATGAAAGTGCTATTAACATAAATCTTCCAATACTGTGCCTTCAAGAAAGGTAGAAAAGCACTAAACAAGTATACGCTGTTTACCATTTTCCCATTCTGATTATCACTGACTGTGAACAGTTCTGTTCTCTTTGAAGTATCATCAATCTCTGTCAAAAATCCTCTTCGGTTTTTTTCTAATTTGTCGATCTCTTTCTTTGCATCTCCACCATGCAATTATTTGATTCTTGCTCTTTTTTCTGCAGCCGTCTTCCCATCTTCTTGTATTTGTTTAGTCACGCAGAGTTCTTACCAGAACCTTTTTTGGCTTATGCCACTGCACGAAGTTTTAGCGCTAAGTCAAATTAGCGATTTTTTTTGGCCATCGCTACACTGGATCACCACACAACTGTTTGTGACCCGGCGAGGTTGGACGGATCTTAGAGGAGCCCGGCCACTGTAAGAGACTGCGGTCTAACAGTTACAAACACCTGTTAGACTAAATGGTAATAGGACTTTATTGATCATTTGGATTATTGAAATACATTGAATGTTTTCACTTGTGCTACAGTCACATAATCTGAAATGCCACCTCAGGGCGACTTAAATGCACATTTTTTAGCAAATTCGGCAGGTGACCATAGTCAGGCAGTTGCATGTTTGCCACCTAGGTATAAAGAAAAAGTAAAATTGTGCAATTTTTCTTTGAAGGTTGACTTCGGTCAGTAGCCACCCGGGCACATTTCGAGGTCGCGCAGCGGTTGACCAGTGACAGATAGGGATGACATCTTGACGAAAGTGTTGGAGGGAAGGATCGCCGGCCGACCGGCAGCAGCTCTGACTAGACGACGTGTAAGTGCCACTGGCTGTCCGGTGTCCCAGGGTGGATAAAAAGCGGGCCAATCTGCACGCCTGACCACCACCATCCACATTCATAACCACGCCAACGGTTTTCACTAAAATTGGGTGGTGGCATGAAATCTTAAAGATTCTACCAATACCTCCCCTTCATGTGTTGGCAGTTGTATTTGTGACTGTAGCATTATATTATTGACACCTTTTTTAAGATAAGTCCCTTCAAAGCTATTTATAACCCAATCCACTGTGGGCATCTGAGTAAGAACTATGCACAAGAGACTTTATAAATGTATGCGAGGCAACATATGACGTTGACAGAACAGTAGATGGTAAATGAAGTCAGCGGTGGGGTACAGACTTCCTGAGAGGCAGCAATAATCATGCTGAGGAGAAAGCTTACACTAGCAGTGGACAAACACGTTCAACAAATTAGTTTTGTCTGCTGCTGTGAAATGTCAACGGAAAATGCTTGAAAACAAGATTTAAATCAACTGAATATAAAACAAAATGTAAAGATCAGTTGCAGAGAGGAAGGAGAAAACAAAAACCTTATAAATAATGACTCTTTTTTTTTGGAATCTTTATCTCCATCTAAAATGATGTTGAAATCCCAACTTAAAAAAAAAAATCACTTTTATTGAAACATGCAAACTAGTAGAGATGTGAATCTTACAACGACTCACGATTCAATTCAATTCTAATTCTTGGGGTGCCGATTCGATTCTAAATCGATTAAAAAATTTAAGAAAAAGAAAAGGAATTGATTTATGATACTGTGCAAATTTATATTATTCAGACCCTCCAGGGTTTCGCTGCAGATTTTTGTGATTGTTTCGGCCTGAAGTGCCTGATGTTGCTGCAGCTTTTGTAAAAAGTTGCAATGTTTTTGAATACATAATGTTTTTGAAAAGTTTTTAATTGTGAAATAAAAATCACATTCTCATATTCCAACTCTTTTCATTTTGACACATGCACAAAGTAAATACAGCATCATCAGCATATACAATCCTGTTGAGCTGTCATTGAGCTTGAATAGAACTGTCAAACACAAAATGAACTTTGGTTTTTCCTGCTCACAGTAACACAAATATGTGAGGATTTAAACATATTTTAGCGTAAAATATTTTCCAGGAAAAATCATGAACTTAAAAACACATCATAAACAGATTAATCCTCAGATCTCCATGTTCTCCACAGAATATTCTTCTTATCTTTTTCAAAAGCATCACTGCTGAGTTGATGGTAGAAGAAGACAAAGGCTTTGAGGTTTTAATGATCTGCTCTGTTTTAAAGAAGCTTCTCTCAGGTGTCTATACTTTTGTTGTGGAGGTTCTATATGGAATTATTCTTCTTTTCTATTACCAATGAAGGTGAAATGGTTCCAGATTTCCAGAGTCTCTCTCTGTCTTTCTCTTCATCTTCGGTTCCTGTTGTGCGGCAGCTGTGTCCCGCGCAATATGACAGACCAATCTGTACCTGCGCCCCACCCCGCCGTGTGCGCGCCCGGGGACAGCGCACCTTTGCCCCGTCGTGTGCACACTCGCGCTCAGCGCACCTTCCCTCCGCCGCGTGCACGCAGGCGCATGTCCACCCGCGGGGTGACCGTTCATGCGCGTTTTGAAGGGAAAATAAGTCTGAGAGCTATAGAGAGATAAGGAAAGAGAGCACGGCTCCTGGGAAGGGAAACGGTCATGAGGTCCATAACTGTTGTCAAGGTAGATTTGTCAAAGTTACAGTCTGTTTGATTGGGTTTGCATTAATGGTTGCAATCGCAACTTCACAAAATCCTGGAGGGACGGATGATTTCAATTGTTCGAAGGCAGTGAAAGACTTTTCAAACTTTAAGCTCTGGGTGATGGCATGAGATATGAGCACGAGCATTTGAAGTGTTCCCGAAATATTTGATTTTGCAGATTGTGCAGACCGTCAATGTCCTTACCGCAGGATTTGTAGAACCTGAAGTGCTCCCAGCTAAAATCTGATGTATGTAGCGTGGTGTTTGGACACACTTGATAGATTTAGTGTTTAAATGCATGCAGTTGTTTCATAGATATTAGCACTTTGAAATGTTAGTTTTGTTAATGAACACTTTGCAGTGGAGCAGTTCAATGTTTACTAAGAAGTTTATTGAAACATTTTAGTGATGTTACCCTAAAGTTCTTCATTTAAGAAATGGAAATCAGGTGACGTAAAAGGGTAGGAACCTTTTTTGTGTCTCATATATGTTCCCTGGAGGACGTTTAATAAAGAGGAACGTGTGCAAAGCTGCAAGTAGGCTTTGATATCTATAAAAGTCAGTCAGCTGAACAGTTACTGGTGTTCCCGCCCTTAAAAGCTCTCCTCATCTACTTTGGATAAATACAAAGACACTTTGGACCTTCTTCACCACCCTTTTTGGCAGAACACTCTGCCATGTTCGTTTTTTTGTCTGTCTGGGTCAGCAGAGGAGTGTGTTTGTGTGTGAGCGCGTGCCGCGAGACCAGCCCTCCCTGATGCAGCTCAGCTCAGCAACGAAGAAATCCTTCTCTCCCTCTGTCTTTGTGGTGCATGCGGTTGGGGTGAGCAGACAAGTTGTAAAACAGGTAAAAACTGAGTGGTGAGTGAGGACGTGTGGGTAGTTTAACCCTTTAATTATTGGCCCATTTTATTGGCAAATTTTTTCCCTCATCGGAATTATTGGTGTGATGTCATAATGTCCAATATCGTCGATAAATTTCTGTAATCGATATTCTCGTGCAACCCTATTTGTTAGGAAACTATATTTCTATCGATATTGTATTTCTATCGCTAGTTACAAAAAAGAAAAATTAGAGAATAATAATAAATAAATATTATTAAACATGTTCCACTGTCTTGCATTCAATTTGCTTTATATACACAATATATTTTCATTACAAGTGAAGGCTGTAAAAAAAAAAAAAATTGCCTGTTTTTATTCGCCATAATTTTTCTTGTCATGTGAAAACAAGGAAATTGCTTTTCAAGTTGTTTGTCACAGACATCAGGGAATAAAAGATGCCAGTATAAATTGTGTTTTTGTTAATATGGGCAAAAAACAACCTTTTAAGATGAATAAAATTTAAAATTATGGCCTGAGCGGAAGAATAGCACCGTCAAAACCTCAACTCTCATCAAAATGCTTTTAATATTGAACTATTGAGTTATTAAATATAAGAAAATTAATGAATGAATCATCTTTCTTATGTAAAGATAGACCAAAATGGCATCAATGGAGACCAGAAACTGCAAGACGATAAATGAAAAAAATCAGATTACTTAAGAACAATAAAAAAGACAAATAAAACTTTATACAGAGAAAAGTATAGCGAGTTAAAGATACTCTGTCCCAAAGATGGACATTTTAATGTAGCCCTGAAAGCCTCAGAAAGCCTTAGAAATGGCTTTTACAGGAGTGCAATTGAAGAGCCATAATCAGTTTCTCATGGTAGACCTTTCAGTTCTGAGAATCACACGAATTCGATCCTTGAGGCTGAAGACGGGAGTTGTGAGAAAAAGCAAGATATTTTAGATTAATTGAAACTCAGACCAGTATTGCATTTTAAGGAGGATTTAAATTCCATTTAAAGTTTCTCAGAGAGCCAAAAAAGACTGCTAGATTTTGGACACGTCATTCCTAAGAGTCGATAATCCCATTGTAAATGGAGCTGAATAAGCTCAAGGGGAAACTGTCCAGCAAAAATGGTTCTTTATAGTTCCTGCCAGGATTAGATAAATACATGAGCGCCGTTCTTTTAAAGGATTCATTTTGTCTATAGTGCATAAATGAAAGAAATTCACTTTAGCAGTCATATTGAAAGAGCAGTTTAATTTAACCATGCGGTTCAATTTAGGGTAAAAGATAAACTTCTCCCCAAACGTCAGTTCAGAAGTTCACTGGGAGGAGCCACTGAAACCAATATACTTTATAGACTACATCTACTTCACATTAGGTGGTGTGTGAATCAGTACAACAAGAAACATAGAAACCAAATAGAAATACAATAGAATTTTTTTTAAAGAGATTCAGAAGTGGTACCCTGTGGAACACCATTATTAATGTCTTTTGTCAGACACTTAATTTACATGAATACACTGACGTTTAAATATTATAACTGTATTTGTTGTATAGTTTGCTTGAAATTATTTTTGATTAGAGACAAAACCAGGATTTATTTGATTAAAGTTAAAACAGGACATCAGAGGTAGATCAGTCGGCTTCTGATCGGTAAGTTACAGGTTAAGTTACCCCTTCAGTTACCCTGCCTGCCCATGTCAAAATGTTCTTGGGCAAGACACTGAACCTCACATTGCTCCTAGTGGTGACAGGATGCAGCCTTGCGTGGTGGTAGTGTGTGAGTGTCAACCACTATGCAAGTAAACACAATTTACACCTTTTAAACTGTTCAGAGTTTCGGTTTATTAACTGTTAAAAATCAATAAAATGATCCAATTAACATTTAATTTAAACAAATTGTTGGTGGTAGAATTGTCCAATAATAGGATAGAAAGAGTGTCCAGTGAGTTGGCTGGACAACCCCACTTCAGTAGATATGGTGCGGTTCCAGAATAAATTAAAGTCATTGAGGTCACTTTGATATCTGTGCCTGGAATCAAAAATATCCCCAAAAAAGTGCGACACATGACTTGTGAGAGTTTTCGGAGGTTTGGTTTTGTGCACCGGACTGGTGATTGCATCTACGGGGCTGGCGAACCCTGGTCCTCGAGAGCCATAACCCTGCTGGTTTTCCGGCTCTCCCTGATGCGGGCAACCTAAATCAGGTGATTTCAATCAATCAGTATTTGAAATAACTTAAGTCAGCTATTCAGCAGCAATGTGGTCAAGGAGAACTGGAAAACAGGCAGGGATGTGGCTTTTGAGAACCAGGGTTGCCAGCCCTGTACTAAGCCCTTCATAGAGCTTACCAATAGTAAAAAACACAGTGATTTCCTTGACTCTTTCATTTATTAAGTTTGTTATTGTTGTGCAAAGTTAAATCTATGAAAACTAACTTTGAACAAAAGCTAAGGAACAATCTGATAAATTATGAACTCTTACCAACAATAGCCTATGGCATATGAAAAGATTATTTCTTAGTGACTTCATTCTTTCTATTTGAGGTTCCTAAAGCACTTAAATCATCTTTGCTCTATTGTGCGAGCGTTCCCAGTGGTCTATTAATTACAATTATGCCATTTTTAGGCAAAATCCAAAACATTTTTGTGGTTTTTTAAGGACATAGTTTCTGCAAACCAGCGGGAGTCCATCAGAATTTACCTCTGAATTATTGGCATGGAGTAAGCCAGCACTTATTTCCCATCAGCCCTGTGTTAACACTCTCTCCTGCTAACTTACAGCCCTTTATAACCTCAACCTAACATTACCAGTGCAACAAAAGTGGCAAGCAAGATTGGAACTATCCAGCCATACAGTTTTGAGCCAGATGCCATTTTAAAGAAAGAAATACTCAAAAGTTTTAATCTTAATTTTTTTATATATATGTCCTCCATCAAGATACAAATTTTACAAGAACATGTTAAAATCACCAAAAGCACAATTTTCATTGGAGTGGGAATTCTCCATTTCAATGATCTTTGGGTAAGCTATTCTGAAGTTCAAAGTGATGAAAGTATTTTGGAAATAATTCATTTTTTGGCTTATCTTTGAAAACACTTCATCCTGATGAGCTTGTTATGAAATAGTAATCACAGAGACAAGTGTCTGATATAAATGGAAGAGCTCAAAGCTTAATGTTGAAGATGTGAATCATCTGATCGACATATCACCCGAGGGGTTTGACAGGATAACCTGATTTCTATTACATCCCTTGATCATCACAAAACCTCAAACTTTAATTATCAAAAATATCTAGTCTTATTTACACTAAAACTCTCTTGAAGTGCACATTTTTACAAAAAAATCTAAAATCCTAGTTTAATAATTCTCCTGTCTTTAACATTTGGCTTCTACTCCTCTGTGCATGCTCTTTTCCCCAGATTTGAAGAAGCGTTTACTGCTTGGAGTCGAGCATGTTGGTCTCCTTTTATCATCCCAAGGTTTCTGGTTAGCCCACGAGGCGATGTTCCTGATGAAAGCTGACAACCTCTGAGTACTACGAGATCCACGCTGCCACGAACATGCCGCACTCATCTATAATGATGAGCTGGCTGTGGGAAGGCACTACCGTCACCGTGTACCGGGGCAGGGTGCTCAAAACTGTCCTGTAATCTTATAAAGATGAAATTGCACAGTCTGTCCCAGTGCTTTAATGCTTTTTTTTTTTTTTTTTTTTTTGGTTTATTTATTCATTCATTTATTGATATGCTGGTTCTTCCCCAAATTATGAATGAGTGTCATCTGAAATGGTGATAGGGGGTGGGAATTTCCCTTAAATACATGTTATGGGTGCTATAATTGGTTAAATCCACTTCTGAAAAATAATTTTAAAAAGTATTTCAGATCATCTCCATAATGTCTATTTAAGTTATGGAATTACTGTTTTTGTACATTGAAAAATATATCTTGAAATGACATGCATTTGATGTGATTTCAATTAAGTATTTTCATAGTTTTTGAAAAGATAATCCTTAAAAACAGCAGAGAGAGCAAAAACCAATTAGTCGCTCATTGGACACACACACACTCACAAAACATGCAACATTTATCAGTTTCATTCATGGCTTTCTGCACATGCTCAGAGGAATCTGCCACTGAATTAATGAACGTAGAAATTGTCTGAGAATTTGAATTCTAAATGTTCCTAGATGTAGTTGAACAGGCGTTCAGTTAGATCTGCTGTGTTTAATCTCAGACTGGGGAACATATAAAATGACTGCATAAGAAAACAATTTGGGTTTTTTTGGAAAAATTTAGAAAAATGTATATTTTTCTTTGACAAGAATGCATAGTGTCAACACATTCAAAAGGATACATTTGCATTTTGAATATTTTAACGGAAGAAACATATAATTTTCACCAGGGCTGCATGATATGAGGGAAACCTGCATTGTGCAATATCAGTGATTAGTATTCCGATTACTGGATGACTTGCGACACATGAACAAATTCTATTCTATTCTATTCTATTCTATTCTATTCTATTCTATTCTATTCTATTCTATTCTATTCTATTCTATTAAGATTAAGAAAACCTTTATATCATATGTTATATTATATGATATTATATTATTCTATATGATATTATATGATATTATATTATATGATATTATATTATATGATATTATATGATATTATATTATATTATATTATATTTATTATATTATATTATATGATATGATATTATATTATATTTATATTATATTATATTATATTATATTATATTATATTATATTATATTATATTATATTATATTATATTATATTATATTATATTATATTGTATTGTATTGTATTGTATTGTATTGTATTGTATTGTATTATATTGTATTATATTATATTATATTATATTATATTATATTATATTATATTATATTATATTATATTATATTATATTATATTATATTATATTATATTATATTATATTATATTATATTATATTATATTATATTATATTATATTATATTATATTATCCATTCGATTGGTCAAATGACTTGACATGTGTGACTTGTTTAAGAACACGCTGAAAGTTTTTGAATGCACTTTTAGCATACGCTGTTCACACTGGACTGCTGCAACTCGATACTAGCACATGTACTTACAGTTGGAAGAGGTTTGATGGGAAATGTCAAAGCGGAGAGAATCCTGTGAATCTTGCTCCAGGCTTTTTGTTTCACACTTCTATTCCGATACATAAAAGACTTGGTGTCATATATTTTCAGACAAATACAATTATTAATTTCTCCTTCATGAACCCTTTTCTAACAGTTGGTTCTTCCGTGTTTTGAAAAGGACGCTATCCATACATCACTACCAAATCTGAGCTCATGATTGGTCAAAGTTCAACTGGTTAACCCTCGTGCTCTGGACGTCCATACATCTTTTAGAAAGAGTGCATGCTGTGGATGTTGAAAGGTGAAGGACTTTTCCAGCCTACAGTCCTGAACTTGAAAAAAAATCCACCTTTTAATGCAGCAAACAGAATGAAATTTTTCCTACATCTGTCAAACAAAAAAGCTGAACACTATAGTGCTGAATTTTTTCTAAAGTGGTAAAATTTAGTGTTCCTACTGTCTATTTTATGTCCACCATTCAGAATGAATAATATTAGAATGCTACTAAAATACTAGAATTAATAATAATTGCAAATGAAAACCTTTATAGGTAAAAAAAATATAAATAAATAAAAAATAGGATACTGAAAAAAGTTGAACTAAATTGGCCTCAAAGCTTTTTCTTGAGGGGCTGATACATCATCTATAGTGTTATTTCTTAGTGCTGCATAACAGTGAGCTTTTTGCAGACTGCAGGGCTGTCAATAGCTTTGTTGTCTTAAATGCTTTCAACCAAAGATCAAGGATGAGTCCTGAAACATATTTATAAGAAAAATCCACTGTGTAGAACTGATACCCGTCACCATCCTGACAAAATAACTCCAGTCTTTAAGGACAGTTTAAGAGTCATTTAAGCAACACATTTATCCCAACTTTCAGTCTCAATTGTTCAAACAATATCAACACAGAAACTACCGTATGACTAAAAAGCTCAGAGTTAGAGCTACGTTCTTGTCGCAGGGTCATGCATGGTTTGGGGCACGGTCCCCTCTAAAATTGAAAAATAAATGAGAACAGGCAGGCGTGAAATGACAGGAGTGAAAGGTCTGCAGGTCGGAGGAACAGATTCAATATTTAAAAATAAAGATTAGTTCACAAACTATAAGAGGATCCAGTCAGTGGAACAAGGTTCATAGCAGAGGTTGCTTAAATTTCAACTCAATGGGATTTGTGATGCACTGTTCTTGCGTCAATCTGATAAACTGATCAACTGTCAAATATGTTTAAAATTTGATGCAGAATTTCCTGTTATTTACTTCATTAAGCCTCTTGAGATGTGCTGTGTTATTGTTATTTTTTTGTATTTGGTAGAAATGTGCTTCTTAATTGAGCACACAGAGAATTTCCTTCTTGTCAAATAAAAGTAAAAGAATTAAAGTTGGAAATACTTCAGATCTTTTTGCTTGTTTTAAAAGTATTAGTTCTGTAAAAAAAAAAAAAAAAAAAAAAAAATCCTCCTTACACCAAACCCTACAATTTTATTCATCTGCGGGAGACAGAAATGATTATAGAGATGGAAAAAAGTGGTGAAAAGTTTTCAGCCATTGATCTGCGCATCCATTTACTGCATTGAAAACAGAGTTCTGTTTGAGTGACAGTTCAAATGATGGATTCCTAATGACAGTTGTACAGCACCCCCCAGAGTTCAGTCCCCCTCTTTAAAACACATTAGTGCATTTTGAGCTCAATATTTTCTCATCTTTTCCTCAAAGAGTTCTTACAGTTCAAAATATCTAAATGTCAAATCATGATTACTTTTTAAAATACAACCTAATGGCTTGTATTGACTTATAGTCAGTCACTAAAGCTAAACATTAGTTTCTAGAAATACAGCTGAGAAAAAAAGTAATTTACAGAAAAGATTAGAGCTTAATCTCCCATTTCTGCCGCTTTTGAAACTGTGATGATATGTGCCTTGTGTCTTAGTTTTAGTCCTTTTGTGTTTTTTCCCTCATTTACAGTTTTTCTTTGTGTTCAGATTTCTGGTTGTCTGCTCCTGCGTTGCAGTTTGTCATGATCGCATCACATTTAAGTTCCAAACTTCATGACAGATTGTTGCTGATTACCACTTGCTTTTTCTCATAAACTGTTTACAGTAGGACAAAAAGTATTCAATCAGCCACCAATTGTGCAAGCTCTCACACCTAAAAAGAAGAGAGTGACCTACAATTTTCATCAAAGGTAAACCTCATCTATGAGAGACAAAATGAGAAAAAAAAAACAGAAATCAAATTATCTGATTTTTTAATTAATTAATTTGTAAATTATGGTGGTAAATAAGTATTTGGTGTATAACAAAAGTTCAACTCAATACTTTTTGTTGGCAGCTGTCAAACGCTTTTTTTGTAAGTTTTCACAAACTGTTGCTGGTATTTTGGTCCATTCCTCCATGCAGATCTCCTCTAGAGCAGTGATGTTTTGGGACTGTCGCTGGACAACACAGACTTTCAACTCCCTCATAAGATTTTCTACTGGGTTGAGATCTGGAGACTGGCTAGGACACTCCAGGAGCTTGGAATGCTTCTTATGAAGCCAGTCCTTCGTGTGTTTGGTCCCAGCTCTCTGCAGGTCATTCACTAGATCCCCCCGTGTGGTTCTGAGATTTTTGTTCACTGTAATTGTGATCATTTTGACGCCATGGGGGAGATCTGCCCAAATCAAGGGAGATTATCAGTGGTCTTGTATGTCTTCCATTTCCTAATGATTGCTCCCACGGTTGATTTCTTCACATTAAGATGCTTATCTATTGCAGATTCAGTCTTCCCAGCCTGGTGCAGGTCAACAAGTTAGTTTCTGGTGTCCTTAGACAGCTCTTTGGTGGAGTTTGGGGTGTGACTTTATTTTTTATTTTAAGTTTTTCCATCGGGTTATGTAGATTTACAGAATTTATGTTTCTTTTAGTTGAAACAATCTCTTTTTTGTTTGATTCTTTTATTACCACAAAAACACTGAATTTTTTCCCTTTTCCCCCCTTGATTTAAAGGTTAAAACACAGAGCTCTTCAGTACAGAACCCTCTGATGAATATAAAATGTGCTGAAACGACATGGATTTGTCTGAAAACAACTAAAGAACTCAGCGGAGTCTTTGCGACTCAAACGAGCGTCTCTTTGCATAGAGGATGGTGTCTGACTCTTGTCAGGGCTGTCAAAAATGTTTTAGATCTCAAGGGTTTTGATGCTTTACTGATAAGGGAGAATAAAGATTTCTTGTTCTCCAGTTTTAATCCATTAACCAGAAGAATAAACACTAAATATTGCATCTAACTTTTAATGAAGTTGTTCTATTTGGGTAACTTCAGTGAGGATGTTTGTAGTAATTTACAGAAGAGTATAGCAGATTTAAAACTTCCTGCTGCTTTGTACTAAAAGTTTCTTAATCAACCAATTATTGTTTGGGCTAATTACATTCCTCAGACTAATTGTATATGTAAGTCTGGGGTACGCTACAAGAATTACTGAGTTATTTCATAAATGTTTTGATTGGAAAACATAAAAATCTCCATAGAGGAAATTGTTTAAAACAAATTGAAAACTGAAGTAGTCCCAAGTTGTTTTTACTTTTTGTAAAACTTGAAGACTAACAAGAATGGTTTCAAAAGACAGAATAAAATAGGCTCCATTCAAATTCTCAAACTTTCCCTAAAGGTTTTTTTCCTGCAAATGTGGAGATAATAAATGTTACCTCTCTGTTGGTCACTGAAATAACTGAAGTAGGTGGGGCAGCTTATGGTGACCACCTCCCCGACTCTGGCGTAGGGCCAGCAGGCTACGATGTCCCACATGCTTGGACAACCTGTGAGAAGAAAACAACACAGACGCACCATCAGTGCTGAAGTGAACGTGAAGTCACCACTCGTTTATTACTGTGCATTTAAACAGGGAAAGTTTTAAAGGCTAATGAGCAGAATTTAGCATGAAACCAGACAAACAAATAAAATGTTTCAACTTTAAATGAAGCATTGCATTGTTTGTAGTTCAGTTTATCTTTGTGCTTTGTGTTCAGTTGTGTATTGACTTTCCAGGCATTTTATTTTATTTATTGTGCATTGGTGTACTTAAGTTTTTAGTTGGTGAAATATTTGTCTTCCATCCCAATGTTACGTCAGGTTTCAGATTCTCTGAACATCACATTTTGGTTCAAGTTTTACTTTTTTTCCTTTTCCTATTCAATAAATATATTTATGTCCTCCATCCCTAGACCTGTTTTTTTCTGTTAAAATATGTATTTCTATCTGAATGTTATGTCATTTAATGCATTTTTTTTTTATAAATATGTTTAGTCAGCTTGTCTTGTCCCTCAAAACAGTAAGGAGAAACATCCCTTAAGTTTAAAGCAGTTTTAAAATTCCTAAAAAATGTTATTTTAGAAACTTTCTTGATATTTCCATTATTAATACTTCTTTTAAAGTGAAATTCAAATAAAAAATAAAGTAACGTTAATCAATATTTTTGTGACTCTGATTTTAAAAATGTATTTAAATATGTTTTAATCTTTAGAGCACAACAGAGAACTACATTTTTGTTGTGTAGTTTCCACACTGAGGGTGTCAGAATAGGAAAACTTTTTCTAGAACAAAACCAACAGAGAGTAAAACTGCTATAAAAATTTATGATCAGAGATGACAGACATAAAAACAGTTTTGACTTGTTTTGAATACTCTGCGTGCAGCTGCTTAAGCACTCACATTTCCCTTTTTTTCCCCTCTTCTTTTCCCTTTTTTTGTGTTCGTCACACAAAACGTTACACACGTAATGCTCAGTAAAGTGTGAAATGACAAAAAAAAACCTGAACTATCACTACTGCTAACAGATTCCTGAAGGTCAGAAAGAGGAAATAACAGTTTTCTGCTTCAACACAGACAGATTCTTCACGGCTTTTTAAACTCTGTAGTCATCTCAAGAGATATTTTGTGACCTCTTGAACCCTAAATCAGCTCCAAAAGTCTGTTCATTTTTAAGTTTAAATAAAACCAGAAATAAATTGCATATTTAGGACTTTTCAGGTGTCCATTGAATGTTTGAAACTGATGGTTTCTGTCAGTTCTTGCTCTGGATGTGACCCCAGTGTAACTTCCACTACATTCCTGCCGAGGAAGCAGATTAGGAGAGAAGAAGGAGCTCCTCCGCAGTGATAAGGAAAGCTTTGTCCTCACGAGTCTATGTCCATTTAATGTAATCTGCTGTTCAACCAGTGTGAGCAAATGGACTTCACATTGATGGATTTTTAAATTTATGAGCAATTTAATTCACAGGAATGAGAGAAAACCCAGCGGCAGCAAGGGAACATAGTAGAAATCATTATTAGAATCAATTTTAATCTCATTTTGGGCACTATTGAAGCCACAGATTCATTTTTTCACCCATTCTTACTGGGTGGAAGTGTATTATTAAAAAAAAAAAAAAGTTTTATTAGGGGGAGGACAAGCATTGGCACATGACATTAACAAAAACTCTCACAGAAATAATTCTTATCTCCATTCGCCATGTCATTTTTAAAATTAGCTGGGTGGCGTTGAGTAAAAGTTTTTATTAGCTCATTGATTATCAGTGTCGATACACTGATAAATTTGAGATTAAGTGCATTTATTAAGTAAGTCAACTTACAAATAATTTAATATTGTGGGTATATTTAATCATGAAAAGCAATAAGGAATTCATATATATTCTTAGAAGTTTTTAACTGTAGCTGCTTTAGGAATGTGCTTGTATTTTATCTTTCTGACAAATATTGAAATTATGAAACTTTATCTCAAATTTAATATTTTGAGCCGATGAAACCACCCTGAGTACTTTTTGTCTCAGGACAGTGTGTGTGTCTTTCTTTCTTCCTTCCTTTCTTTCTTTCTGTCTTTCTTTCTTCTTTCCTGTCTTTTGTTCTTTCTTTCTTTCTTTTTTTTCTTTCTTCTTTCCTTTCTTCCTTTCTTTCTTTCTTTCTTTCTTTCTTTTTTTCTTTCTTCCTTCCTTCCTTTCTTCCTTCCTTTCTTTCGTTCTTTTTCTTTCTTCCTTCCTTCCATTCTTTCTTTCTTTCTTTAATAATAGCTCTCTACTTGCAAAGTCCTCTACAATCTTACTTCACCATTTGTTCACTCTTTCTGCTTCCCATTTCCTCTGAATAGCTTCCTGCATACCCTACACAATAAGAAAAATGAAAGTATGCTTTCAGGAATGACCTGAAGTGACGTTCCCAGAAGTGCTGTTCTCACAGCGCTCCTTCTCCAGCTCGATCTCGTTCATCACGTCACACATCTGCACTGATAACACCTGGAGAAAGAGAGAAACTGCGTTTAAGTGTCAAGGATCTTTCTGAAACACTGTAAAAATGTTGCTAAAAGTATGTGACTTAAGACAGTAAAGTGGTTATATGATACGCAGGAGCTCACAAAAACTAATTTTAATTAGCTGTTTTCTTTAAATTCCCACTTTTGTCATGTCTCGATCTACTGTATGAGCATTCCCAGAGGTATTTAAACTATGATTATGCCATTTTTACCCCAAATCAAGAAATTTCCTATAATATAGTGTCTGGTAGTGGTGGTAGCTCATCAAAAAATCACCTCTGACTTGTGAGGAGAACTTAAAGCCTGGCTTTACTTTTTATCCAACTGCAATTACCATTCTCAATGCTGCTATGAAAACAAATGAACTTTGATGACAGAGAACGTGAGTGGATGAAGGTCTGTTTGTTTGATTGTCTGCAGGTATATACTAATGTTTTTATGACTTATTTTTTACTCATTTTATTTTTGCTTTTTAGTACTGTTTTTTGTGTTATGACTATTTATATACATATTTCATCTAACTATTATTTTTTATTTATTTATTTTTTTAATTCTTAAACTTTCAATTATAATTTTATCCTTTAAGGAAAAGTATGACTGAAGCACTGATCGGTGAGCACTTTTAAATTTCGTTGTACATCTGACAATGACTAATAAATCTATTCTTTTCTATTCTATTTCCCATCATCCCTTTGCTTTACACTCTCTAGCTTACAGTCCTTCACAACTCCAACATTACCGGTGCAGCAAAAAGGGTTCTGTTTTAGGAACATTATTGTAGATCTATGAAAGAGGAAGAACTTTCAAAACAGAATGGAAGCTCACTCCCTTGTTTAAACACTTAAAATTGTATTTATTTGTTTATACTGTATGTATTTGAAAAGTATTTATGTTTATGTATAGTTGAAATTATATATGTTTGGTGTATTTAGAGTATATTAATTAGGTTCTATGTACCTATGTATTTTTAATGTTTAATATTTGTATTTGAAATTATTTTAAACGTGGTAAAGTTCTTTGAAAATCGTAAAAGTGGGGTGCAGTATCGGAGCCATCCATTAGGGGTGTGTATTGGCAAGAATCTGGCGATATGGTGCGTATCGCGATACGCGTGTCTCGATGTGATACATATTGCAAAATATACCAAGATTGTATCAGATCGATTTTTCACAATATTCTTTCAAAATTATGACTCAGAAAAAACTCTACCAGAATATTAACGCACCTTTCATGTTTATAAAATGGTAAGCACTACAACTGTATCCCATATATAACTTGTTTTTACTCACAAATTAATGATGCTTTTCTTTTGGTAAATTAAGAAATATTTGTTCTTAAAGTGAGCAGTCAATATTTTCTGATTATATAAAAAATATATAAATATAAATTTATATAAAAATAGTTTTCTTTTCTGTGATACCAGATGCAGACTTGTCCTCGGTACCAGATGCTGTACCAGTCGCCTACCGGGTGCAAACCAGATCTGGGTTAGGGTTATAGGGTATCGGTACTGGTTTAGTGGTGGACTCTGCGTCCCAGTCCTGGACCGGTTACGGTTTGCAGCCCCAGAGGTAGGGGACCCGCTATATAATGGAAACAGCCAGCACGCCAAAAAAAAAAACAAAAAACGACAAGTTGGGGAGACGGAATGGTCCTTAAGCAAACGTCAATATGTGACAAGTTGGGAGTGCAAATATGTTGACCAATAAGGTTCTAAAAGTATGATTGAGGAAGGGAAGTACTATCAAACGCTGCGGTCAGAGTTTAAGTGGAAAACAAAAGTAAGAAAACACATTTAAGAGGCTGAACTATGTTTGCTCATAAAAATGTAATTACATTTTATGTTATCAACATTTTAAATCAACACAAGTATGGCCAAATTAAATATTGTGATATTTTAATCGAATCAATTTTCCCCTACACCCTTACTCTTAACCATTCAGTTCGGCTTCCAAGTACATTTTTCAAATGGCATTCAGTATGATTTGAAAAAAAATTGAAAGAAAAAAAAATATTTTTCTGTATACATATCCCCTATCATGATAAAATGCTATAGGAACAACACAGTTTTCATTAGAGTGGGTCTTTAAAAATGATCTGATAAAACAGAAAATACGACAAAATGTCCTTTCTCTGTGACAGGAATCCATTTTAAAACAGAAGAAGCTGCCATCATGCAAATGGATTGGGAGGTGGAAGGAGAGCCAGTGAGTAATCTGCTGCAATTGTTCATCTGTGTCAACAAAGGCTGAAAAATGCGGTCTGACGGCCGCTGGCAGAGAGCCGGTGGGCCAATGAAAACATGTAAGGCAAACAGCAAAAGCTGGAGAAGGTCAGAGGAGATGAGCAGAAGAAGGAAACAGAGAAGTCAGCATGAGGCAGAGTGGATTCATGAACTCCCCAAGAGGAGCTGCCCTCTGTTACCCACGCCACAATTCTTACAGCACTCGAAGCAGTAAAGGTCACAGTGAGGGGAGCGCTGCAGCACAAAGCACACAGTGTTGCAACATTTGTACAGCTCATGTTCTCTAATTGGTTTTTATGGAGGTCTTTAAAGTCTTTGTCATGAACCCCAGTCACTGTGGAGCTGACACCGCTCACTTCAGACGAGACAGAGCATGAGCTTCTGCATTATAGTGTGAGGCAGAATGAAGAAGGAAAATCAGCATTTAACCTTGTTCACTCCATTGAACCTGCAGAAAGCATCAAAAGTATTTAAAATGCAATGACATTTTAATGATACATACTTTCACTTAATCAGGAATACATATATTTTTTCCATTTATGCTTAAATTATTCACATAAATTATTATTTTTTAAATTAGAAATGTAGGATTTTTTGTATATATAATAATAATTTAGGCAACTATTGTTTTATTTTATTATGGAGTAAACTGTTATTTTCAAAAGAACTATCAAGATAGCCAAAAGAAATGCATAAAAATGTATATTTGTAAAATATTACTCATTAATGTCCAAAAATATAACTTATTTGGTTAAAGATTACATTTTTTTTCACACAAAAAACTACTATTTGTCTGCATAAAATGATAAGAATACTATTTTATTGATAAGAATAGTTGATTATACACACATAAAGTCATATTATTCCCATCCTGTTTAAATAACGCATAGCCCCCAGCATATAATCCTTCACCATGTTGGAGCCACAAAAAATTAAATATTTATGTCACTGCTGAACAAATAGGAACCATTGATTTTCATTAGCTAATATTGTTTGATTAAAGACAATCTTGTCCATCTATTGAAAACTCATTTTGAACTTTAGAATGACAGAAATACTCGTGTTTAATCTCCATTTGACTGGTTAAGAATGCAGAGCTGAAAACCCAGCATTTAATGGGCAGCAATGTGGCATCTTACTTCTACTTCTTTGCACCTTTTCCCTCCGTTTAACTCACTCATGCACTCACATTCACCCTGCATGCTTGAGGTCGTCCTGACTTTGCCACAACATTTTCCACAGCCGGATTTGCTTGGGGGCTGATCACAGCAGAAAATGCAGTGCAGCTGCAGAGAGGTGGGAGTTAAATCTGCAAAATATCTCCTTGAAGTGAGAGGTACAGCTGGGGGTTATCTCTGTCAGTGTTCTCCTTCTTTTGATCAGAAACAAATAAAACTGGGATTAAATAAAGAAATAACCAATTAGCAACACCTGACTATAACATATTGTTCCTGATGAATGTCATCCTTGACATGCAATCTTTTAAGTCCCATTCCGATCATATTTAGATCTATCTTAAGTGTTCCCAGTGGTCTTTTGATTCGGATTTTCTAAGACAGTTTCTGCACAGCGACTGGAATTCATTAGAAATTTGTGAGTTGTGGGCGCGGAGTAAGCCTTCACTCCTTTCCCATTATCCCTTTGTTTACACTCTCTCTGTCCTGCTAGCTATTTGTGCAGAAGTCTCCCTGTGGACTGATAATTTTTCCGAAAATAAAAGAAACATAAATTAGTGTTGCAGCCCTGCTTGGGTTCTACATGAGGATGACAGGAAGAGGAAGATCAGTTAATTCTTGCATTAACATAAAGCACCAACATCTTTAAAGTTTTCTTATTTTTCTGTAGCAGAATTGAAATAAAAAGGATAACGGGCTTAACTGAGATAAAGTGAGTATTTATATTGTTAATGTTACTCTCACAAAACAGTAAAACATAAAAGGTGGAGGGAAACCAAGCGCCAAACAAAAAAAAGGAAAACCAGCGAAAAAGAACAAGTTCAAGAGAGACTAACAACCCAATATGCAGAAGAAACTTAGGGACAACTTGAATTTAGTTTAATTAAAACAGAAAGACAGATTTCATCTGGTTACAAATGGATCAATGTATCTCCAAGTGGATGCATATTAGTTTGTACATGACAAGTACAAGCTTTTTCAAATGGCTTTTTTTTCGTCTGCTCCTGATTCACAATGATTTGAATAAAGAAATTACCAGAAATTTGATTTTAAGCTTCATTTTCTATAAATTTGTCCTCCATCAAGAGAAAAAACGACACAAAAATATGTTAGAAACACTAAAAATATCATGTTCATTAGAGTAGATATATGAATAAAAGGCTAACAAATCAACTGTTGCTTTATTAATAAAAAATTAAAAGACTTTATTGTTGTTCTTAAGAAGGAATACCTTTGATTTACTGATTCAAAAAGTTATTAACTTTTGTCCCACAAACCTTAAAGTCCCTCATCATGGAGGAAAATTGCATATATGTTTCTAGTTTTAAGCTTCAGGCACCAACGAACAGGAGTTCTTTATTGCAGTAGATTTTCATTAGTTCTCATAAGCCTGTATTTTTAAAATAAAGCCAGAATCACAGAGAACAATCAGAAATAAACAACCCTGGCACCGGATAACAGAGATGGCCCAAGCCCCGAATCTGTGAGGAATCAAGATAAGAGAGACTTTTGCCCAAGACAAAAACAGCGGTCAGCTTCCCCTCGTTGGAAAGAATCAATAAATTGGACAATAAATCAAACTGTCAGTTCCAAACTATGCAGATGATGAGCTGACTTCTGTGCATCCTCAGAGAGGCATCTCAGTGAGCAGGAAAATCTCATAAATACCTGTCAGCTCTGATATTTTGTTCGCAGCTCATCACAAAGGCTGACAGGATGCTGCGTCTGGTTTTTTGTGCTTGTTTTCTTTTTTAAAAAAATCGCTGCCAGCTCTCCTGCATTTGAGGACAAGATAATGATCAAATAAAAATTGAAAGAAGGTTTTGAGGATCTTAGAAAGAATAACCCGCGCATGTGGGTGGTCATGTGTTACATCCATCTTGATGGATGCATCATGTACGCACCTCTGCGTTCATTCTGGGCTTTATTAAGCAGTGAGCTGTAGACAAAACAAAAACAAAGAGAGAAAATGCAGGTTTCTTCAATACTGTGATGAAATCTGATTAGGCGTTTGATAAGAGAGGATTTAATTAAAGGAAAAGTTTTACTTTTTTAACTATTTATATCCTCTGGGCTTTAAGTGAGACCCAAGTGTTCACTTTAAAACACTTTCAGTTTAGCAGCTTTTGTGCAACCAGCTGAAGAGATAAGGTGACACCCAGAATCCCAACTCCATTCGTTTCTAGCCAGGCAGAGATAATCAATTGTTTTTCACAACTCAGTTGAGACAAAAACTGCTATGGGCAAAATTTCCTAGAGATGTGAGTGCTCAAAAAACATCAAAAGTTTTATTATGGCAGCTTTCATCAAGATGCAAATGGTTTGAAACTAGAAAACAGGAATTATGAGGTTTGCATTTAAAGATGCACTCCAGTGAGAATTGTGTTTTTGTTTTCTTCTTGTGGCACTTCTCTGATAGATGACACGCTGTCTATCAAAAAAGTTTAAAATTGCATTTATGAGTATTTTTTTTTGTTCTAATCATTGTCAATCAGGAGAGTATTTGTGATGCAGAAAATGCAATGCTCCACTCCATTCTGATGCATCCACTTGAGGACAACGAGATCCAGGTTTGTTTTCCTCTTCCAAGATGGCGTCTGGTTTAAAACTGTTCGCTGGATAGTTCAGATCATGCTCACTATTTTTGTTGCAGTGGTAACGTTTTGTTCGGGGGGATACAGACAAACAGGGCATGTGACACATTCAATAAAGTGCTAAACGCAGGTTCTTGGACGCACATGTTCACACTGGAGAAGCAGGGAGGGGCTTCTTCTTCAACTGTTCACTAGAGGTGGGTGTATCAATAGTATCGATACCAAGGTGAAATACCAATACTAGTGTGATGAGATTGATACTTTTGTTGCAGTTTTTCTTCAATACATAAAATAAAGAGCTTGAATTTACTTTTAAAGTTCATGCAAGTGCAATGTCTATGTGTCTGTAGAGTTGCCCGATTGAGCAAAAAACAGTCAATTTGAGTGAAAAATCACCCAATTTGTGCAGGAAACTGCCCAATCTGGCAACATTGGTTGTCTGTCTGTCTGTCTCAACACCGCACCACCTCCTCGCACTTTGCCCCTCACCGTCCTTCCTCATTGGAGAGTCAAGATGGTCATTGAAGAGCCACATATTTGAATGCAATGGCAGGATTTTTGTTGTGTTGTTTACATTTTTATTCATTGTAGTGTTGCTTTTTAAAACTTTTTTCATGAGTGACTTTGATATATTTTTACTAATTTATATATATATATACATTTTGTTAAGTTTTTGCTTTTTTATTTTGCACTAGTTAATGTTTTCCGCTTATTATAATGGTATTAATCCATTATTACTGTACATATTCTACAGTTGATGCATGTTCCATATAGATTCCTGCAGTTAGCTGATAAGTATTTTTATTTGCCAAAAGTCTCATCCAAGTGTTTTATTATGTATTTAATTAACAAAAAAAATGTTTATTTCCAAAATTATTCTATAATCTAACTTTTTTTTTTTTTAATATTGGTATTGTTATTTGCAAAACAATCCCTGTAATTACTTTGTATCGGATCGATACCCACATCCCCAGTATCGCCCACCCGTGTTGTATACTAGTGCACGTCTGCCACCTACAGTTGGAAGAAATTTGGAGTGAAATGTCAAAGTTGTGCTTTTCTCACAAATCTTGCTCCAGGCTTTTCTTTGACAACTCTATTCTAGTAAATGAAAGACTTGGTGTCATATAATTCGAGCAGAGCACAAACCACAATTATTCATTTGTCCTCCACAATCAATATTCAAACAGTTGGCACTTCTGTGAATTAAATATGAAGAAATCTATACGTCACTACAAACTCGGATTTCCTTACGGGTCAAAGTTCGATGTGGTTTTACTTGAAGTCGCATTCGGCGGTCACGCATTTTGTATGTAGAGCCTGGAAATTGTCATAGAAACTTGCGTGGCGACGCACGAGTTTTGAATATGCATTCACTCATCTTTACATAGACTTTTCAACTGACTACTTGAACCCAAGATGCGGAGGGCGGTGTGATCTTAGCTTGACAGGCTTAAAGCTAGCAGGAGAGCGGGAAACAGAGAGCTCTCAGTTATGGCTAATGGAGAGGGGGTTAGCCCCGCGACAACAGTCCTGCCCCCAACTCAGAGCCAAATTTCTAACGTACTTTACAAGAAAATATCACTTCTTTTTTTTTTTGGCTAAAAACAGCTTAATTGTGATAAAAGGTCGCTGGGACCGCTTTAAAAATAGATCAAAAGATGATCACTTAATCTATAATTTATGCTCCATTTGACAGCAAAAACCTCAGAGGAAAACAAAGATCTCAGTTTTAAATTCAGCCTGACTGTTGTTAACGGCTACAAAAATGCATGACATTTCTCCGGTAAATGAGGAGAATTGATGTTCATATCAGTGGAAAGCATCCGCCTGAACATTTTAGGTTTTTTTTTTTGTTTTTTTATCAAACCCAACCACACAAAAACTGAACATGTAACAGAGAAAATCTGTCTCACAGAACTGCTTTACTGAACAGATAAACGCTGAGGGATCTCCTTGATTAAGATTCATAGTGTGATGTTCCATTCTGCATGTTATGCATCAGACTGATGTCCTCTATCATCTGTTGCTCTGTAGAATCACTTGTCCTCAGTGTGCAAACCTTGCTGAATATTTGTTGCATTCAGGGACAGCAAAGATAAAGCAAAAAAGTTCGAGCAGAAATCATGAAAGCTATGAGTGAAACTGTGTAAAAGAGATTTACACGTTTAGTGTAGTGAAGTAAACTTTTAAATGTCAAACCCTAAATCTGAAACAGGAAGTAGAAATATTTAGATTAGAGATTCATTTATTCAAAAGCTCCTTCTGGTGTTTATCATGGCTTCATGTATAGAAAGGTTGCTATTGGCTGCCCTTCCAGCCCTCCGGCTCTGCAGCTTCGAGGTAAATCAATACCAGTGACATCCAGCCACTATTTAAGCACTCGTGGGGTTTTCTGGGCAGCCCTCAACACCACGTTTACCTCTCCATTATATTGATGGAACATGTCAGGGTGTGTTATTGCAACGCAGCCGGCCAGGACTTTAGAAGGGAAAACCGTGTAAGAGCCATACTAGATACTGACATAAGGAGGATATTTTTTCTAAAACACCACGGTGGCCCGGATATCTAAGAGCTGTCAGAGGTGAGGAAAGACTTCTTTCCTTCTTGTTCCGCCTGGAAAAAGCCACTGTGGTGGACAAAGAGGAACCATGGGTAGTTTTAAAGTGAAAGAATATATTGTTGATCTCATATTAGATATACATATAACAATGCTTTCTCAATTGAGTGAGAAATGTAAAGAACAGCAAACATAATTCTCAGATATGGCCCTAATTTAAATCCATTTAAAGCAAATGGTCAGTTCTTGTTTTCTGGCTTCCCTTCCTAGCATTGCTTGAAAAGAGGCTGTACATTTAACAAACATTTGTTGCTTTATAAATTATTACGCTACTGAAATACACAAATGCTTAGCCAAACTGTAATTCCATAACAATAAAATTATGAAAAATATGATTTTTTTAAAATGACAAATAGTGCAGCAGCTAATTGCCAAAATGATTGACACACACGAAAATGTGTAAAAAACAAGATGTTTAGAAAATAGATTTATTCATCCGTTTTAGATGTAAATACAGTGCTTGCTCTCTATGATGGTGCGGTAACTCACTTCAGTTGAAAAAAACAGTAAAAGTCAATTATCACTTATTGGATTAATATGGTTATGAATTGATTGACTAATTGTTCCTTGTTAACAAACTGTCAGTTCAGAAAAATGATTCACTTCAGATGGGATTTTGATTTTTAAAATTTAATTTTTTTAAATTTTTAAACAGATAAACTCCTTGAGTTAGCAACAAATAATAATAAATAAAAATTTTTTTTTTTTTTTTACTTGTTAGGCTTGAATGAGTTTGCTCTCACATCTGGAGGAAACATGTACATGCAAGAAGTATTTTTTCTTTATGTTTGGTTGAATTTATCTTTACATAAATTATTTTTTTCAAAAGTAAAATGGAATTTTTGGGGAAAGGACACTTACTTTTGGTAGAGATCCGTACAAGATCAGCAGATAAAGTAGCTGTAAAGACTCCATATTTTTGCAGTTTCAGATTCACTTCAGATAACACCTGGTTTTCTTATTGCAGGTTGCTCCTGGGGAATCTACGCGCTGAGATGTGTGGGTAAAGCCCGGCTCCGTGCGCCTCTGCCGCCGCTCCATCGGACCGCGCTCCGGTCTGTGCGCGCGCTCCTGCAGCTTGGAGAGCTGCGTCAGCTCCACTCCAGCCGCCCCTCGCCCATTCACAACTCCGCAAGCAGGCTGTCTGTCTGAAAGGACTGTTAACAAGCCTGTCAGCCTGGTGCTTGTAGGGGGGCGGTGTCTCCCTGGGAAACGCTTATTAGTTCTACTTTAATTGCGTTTTTGCGCGCGCAATCCACTGAACAGACAGAATTAACAAAGTGGGAATAAAGGGAGTCTAGTTTGTGGCTTCTTGATGAATTTGATTTGAAAGCTGGAAGAAACGTTTTTGTCTGACCTTGAATCCTAAAAAACAGAACCTCCAACCAAAATCATTTCAGTTATTGTGGTTTACATAAGTGAAAGAAAAATTGAAAACATATTTCATTTTAATAAATAGTGAATCAAAAAGATATTAAATTTAAATCAAACAAAAAAATAAACTAAATGTAAATACATATCATGTCTTCTTGTTAAAACTGTATAGCTTGTGGTTATTATGTTGTGTCATTTTGTCTGATTGAAATCACAAAATGTTAAATTTCTTGCGCTTAAATAGCATTTTCCCACTTTCTTTAAAGACCAAAGGGCTTAAATGATAACTCTCATAATGTTTTTCTCTGAATTTTTTTCTTTGCAAATTGTTTTTCCTCTAAATTCTATTTTGATACATATTTAATACATATTTTTTTAAAAAATATTATAAGTCCCAAACTTTACTCTTTTCCCCTATAGTTTTAAGTCATCCCTCTATACTGTATGCCCCCAACACATCCACTGTTTCCCAAATTGTATTTAAAATAACACAAAACACACAGCGCCTGATTGTTTAGAAGATAAAAAAATTAATATTGCAGACTTTCGGAGGTCATTATTCTTGTAGGCACATCAAAATAGCTTTTTAAACATTAGCAGAAATAGAACTTGAAAAGTCACTCTAAAGAACACTGTGTTTTGCATGTTTTTAACATGTCCTTGTAGCATTTTTCTCAAAATGGAGGACGTGTAAAAACGTTTTTAAGACTGTATTTCTAAGTGCTTTTTTATTCAAATCATGGTGCACCAGGAGCAGATGAAAACCCGCGGTATGAAAAAGCTCAGTTTTTAACTGCCATGGGTGAGCCGGTCTCCGTATCTGCTCCATTTCTGATGCATTCACTTGCAGACACAATAGATCCATTAACGTCTTCATTTTCGTCATCTGAGCAGGAATCTGGCTCAAAGTTGTACGTTTTTTTGTTTTTTTTTGCTACAGTAATTATAGCTTTGGGGTTATAAAGGTCTATAAGCTACCGGGAGAAAGTGTAAACAAAGGGCCGATGGGACATTAGAAAAATCTAATTTCCAAACCAACAGTTCCGCCCACAACTCAGAGGTGAATTTCTAATGAGCTCCAGCTACTTTGCAGGAAATGTGTCTTAAAATATGAAACAACCTTTTTGATTTTGGCTAAAAACGCCATTTTTACAAAACCCCTGGGAATGCTTTTACAAAAAATAAAAATTGTAGTTGGAGTGGGACTTAACTTCAAGAGCAGGGAAAAAAAGAAGAAGAAACCTCAGGGATGTCCACATGAAGGAGGGATCTTCTCCCAGGATGGACAGGCGATTTAACAGGACCATAAGAGAAGAATTAGCTTATCTAACTCTACATCTATATGTTTGAATAATGTATACAGATGGGCTTCATCCAGATGGAGCTGGGACAGCTGGGGGCACAAGACGAGCCAGAGGCGAGGTCCACGGCCAAGGACAGGAGCACAGACAAGCCTTGCAAGAACATGTGAAAATGTAAAGGAACAAAAGCAATCATATTAGATGTCTTTTTTTGGGTGTACATTGCAGAAAACACTGCAAATTTAAAAGCTTTCTTTGTAAAATTGGTCCTGACACCAAAAACAAGTCAATAAATTGTCACTTGAACGAAGAGTAAATTGGCTTATTGACCTTTGTCGAAGGGAATTAATCTGGCATGATAGAACACACACTGTGCTAGTTCAAGACTTCATGGCAGGTTCAACAGATCTCTGCTGAGGCAGCTGTAGGTTCATAAAACTTTATTGATATTAAAATGATCAACAGGCTTCATTTTCACCAACGAACAGTCAAAATCCTATCAAGTAAAGGTCCAACCAATTCCTTTGGGTCTGGCTTCGTATTCTGAAGGAAATATGCAAACTTGCATGTTTCAAAACACGTTACTAAGCTTCATATAAACGCTGGATATCCTACTATAATTGTATAATGTGTACATTTGAAAAACTGTTGCCAGAATTTTAATAAACTACTTTGTAGTATGAGTCTCCGCACATTTTGAACGTTAGCCATAGCTCCATGATAAAATTGATATTTGCAAAAAAAAAAAAAAAACTCTTAAAAAGTACTTTGATTAGTCAATATATAAATATAAATCCCCCCCCCAAATATGGTAGAACTAAGCTTAGCTTTTTGATTTTGTTTTATTCAATTTTTCTAGCATTTTTCCATGTGTGGTGTTAAATTTGACGGTATTAACCACAAAAACAAAACCAATCTCCATTGGTGGTCAGTGAAATAAACACTAAACAGATGCTGTTTACTACAGATGTCCTGCAGCTTTTTGACCCCCAAGTGTGAATAAAGCAGATGTCCATATAAAATACGTCAGATATTTCCTAAGACGAGGAACAAGAAGAGAACACGATTATAGTAAACAAGAAAATGACGGCTGTGTATTTTACACATATTTGATCAATCTTCAACAAAAAGACAAAAACAACAGAGATAGTGGATCCAGTACTTTGAGTTTTATTTTGTGAGACAATTGCTCTGAGAAAGACAGAAACAGGCAGTAACTGTAAGAACACATCAAATGGAGGGCTACAAATGTGCCTGTCGACTCATGCATCACCTTTCTCCCCCTCAGTCTGCTGCACTCTTCCTCTGAAGTCACACCAATGCACTCTTCCTCCTCCTGCAGCTGTCCATCTTCTTGACGTTCGTGCCCCTGTCACAGCTGATTGACCACCGCTCGCCGCTGACTGGACCCCACAGCTTCCTCCTCTGTCTCTGTGGGGGGGTTCTTGGAATCTAGTTTAAGAGAAGTGAATCAACACATGTAAGTGATGGAAATTGACCTTCACTTTACAAATTTTTGCCTAAAACTCTTTACTCTTTACTTTTAGAGTAAAGTACAGAACATATTTAAACAAGATCATAACTATATTACTAGATTTGATTTAAGGACTTTTGGTTGTTGTGTCAAATCCCATTATTTAGAGTTGATATTCAAACTGCTCTTCATGCATTAGATATGAACGAGAGTAAAGTTATATTTTCTCTCATTTGAGTGACTTTTTCAACTAAAATAAAGGTTTTATTTATATTTCCCGTGCGAGAATACACTTCAAACGTAGATGTGTCTCTATCATTTGAAAGTCTAAACAGAGCTTTTATACTGTACTCTTCAAAGTTTTCAGTATTTTGCTCAATTCTTTAAATAAAAACCTGCATTTGAGTTAATATTCATGGGAAAAAGACAAACTTTTATATAATCTTTTGGGATAATATAAGTTTACTTCTTCTCACTTTCAGTGAAAATAAGCATTTTTATGATTAGGAGAAAATGTCTTTTACTTCTTTTCCAATCACTTTATAAATTACTGGTAATATCTCAAATATACTCACCAGCCACTGTTAGATACATCTTGCTAGTAGGGTCGGACCCTCTTTTACCTTCAAAAACCTTAATCCGTGGTGGCATAGATTCAATAAGGTACTGGAAACTTTCCTCAGAGATTTTGGTCCATATTTACAGGATAGGATCACACAGTTGCTGCAGATTTGTCCCGTTCCACTACATCCCAAAGGTGATCTATTGAGTTGAGATCTGGTGACTGTAGAGGTCATTAGAGTTCAGTTAACTCATTTTAATGTTCAAGAAACCAGTCTGAGATGATTCCAACATCATGACAGAGCCTCATGAGAAGATGGTACACGGGCGGACACGGTCAGCAACAATACTTAGGTAGGCTGTGGTGTTGTAACCTTGCTCAATTGGTACTAAGGGGCTTAAAGTGTGCCAAGAAAATACCCCCACACATTATACTATCTCCACCACCCTTATACAAGGCAGGATGGATCCATGTTTCTATGCCAAGTTCTGACTCTGCTATCCAAATGTTGCAGCAGAAATGGAAACTCATCAGACCAGACACCAATTTTTCCAATCTTCTATTGTCTAGGTTTAGTAAATCTGTGTGAATTGCAGCCTTAGTTTCCTGTTTGTACCTGACAGGAGTGATACTAACACTTGAATTCACTTCAGCCTTGACCATGTCCAAATGCCTAAATGCATTGAGTTGCTGCAATATGATTGGTTGATTAGAAATTTGCTTTAACGAGCAGTTGGACAGGTGTGCCCAATAAAGCGACCAGTGTGTAGACTTTCTTTATCTTATTTTAAGTTAATCTCTGGGTCATTTTCACCCATGAAAAAAGATAAACACAAGTTGTGACAGTTTTCACCTTCTCTGCCACACTTTCTATATTTGTACAATGAAATCTCTTGGTCAGAGTCTAAATTTACCACGACATAATACAAGAATTAAACATCTACAAAATGCAATGATGGTTTTGCTCTTACAGCAGACCCACTTTCCATTAGTTTGAATACGTAGTAGCAGCTGCCACAACAAAAAGTAAAAGTACGGCTGTCATTATGATCTCTCTCTGTTGTAACTACACAATACGTTTCCATTAATCCTCCTACTGCCAGGGATGCTGATCATCAATGCTGCAAACGTTTCCTCTATTAAAAAAAAAGAGCTTCACCCCCACCTTCCTCCCCAAAAAAGGTGAAGGTGAGCTTGTGCACGCCTGTGTGCTAGAGCGCCATTGTTAGCTTTTGATTCAAGCACATGTTTCATCCAGCTGAGCCTGGTCAAAGTAGACAAAGCAAAAAAAAACGGAGAGCAATTTCTACACCAGAAATATTTTACAGCTGAAATCATCTCTTTTGTTATCTCAAAAATAAAGCGCATGGCCTTGTTGATTCAGATAAAGTGTATTTATTTCTAAGCCTGAAATTTAGGAAATTAGTTTGCAGGAAAAAGTTAAAAGGAAAAGTTTTTCAATTAGTGGTGTGGAAGAGCTAACGGATACCATCAAACAGTTCAAACTCGAAATATCTCAAACCTCCGCTAAATGTTTCTTTTTTAGGTTTCTCCTACCTCTCCTGATGTTTCCTAAGATTGCAGCAGAGCGTAGCAAATGCACCAAGGATATCAGAGAAATGAGAAAAAAGTGTGGAAGAACATCCACAGAGTATTTTTCTCTCTCTGCAGGAAGTTTTGAGCAACAACCACCTTAAACTACTTCAACAATAACACTTCTTAGCAAATAACGATAACTTTTCTGCCATAATAATAAAAATAACCCTGAATTTTTACCAAAACAAAACCACTATAAAGCTTCTTCTAACATATTTCTTGGATCCACATATACAGCACACTCTTCTGTAGGATGTCAGCATGCATTTACGTCCTGCTTATGCTCCCGTTGGTTTTCCTCGTTAAAGGTGTCAAAGGCGCTTTCACGGCGTCAACATCGCTCCAAGCTGCTGGAAGAAGTGAAATGTAAAACAGAGGGACCAAGATAAAAGGGGTGCACCATGATGACAGCAATCATATTGACAGCCGACTTGATTTGCTCTCTGCTGAAGAGAAGCAGAGCGGCGTGCCGGCTGTCGTGTGCAGCCACTCAGCAGATACAGTCTCTCCGTGACCGAACCTTGTCATCCTTGACTGTCCACAGGTGCAGTTCATGCAGATGCAATTACTTTTTAACTTGATAGGCCATTTTTATATTTTCAAACTTACATTTTTGGGCTGCAAGCACTGAAAGCCTAAAAATGATCACCAGAACAAGTGATATCCGTCCAGATTTTTTGTCTACTCTTTTGCCTTTGGTTGAAAACAAGCTCAGACGTAATCCTTTAGTTTTGAGAGGTCAGTGTGACAAAACTCACAAGCACAAACAGCCGCAACTTGTGAAAACCTCTTATCCTGAAAAAAAGGGACATCACTGCAGCATCTGTTTAGGATGAATTCAAATTCTTTTCCAGCTCTTGAATGAGCTCACAGGAAGTGCACTAACCAGTCATAAAACCATTTTAATAAACCATGTACTGATGCTACAGAGAGCTGGGAGCGATGTGACTTATAAAAGTCAGTGTCACTGTATCCTCCTCCACTGATACTCATCAGAGCCTCCGGTTATTCTGCACGTGCATCAGTGTCAAGGCACCGCAGAGAAAAGCTGCATCCATCAGTGACAAAGAGCTGCTCTTCAGTCACTCCTTCCAAGAGAGAAATCAACCCAGAAAATTCTTCTGTCAATGCGAATTTCACCTTTTGACTTCCTGAAATATTCTTTTGTGATTACAGCCATCAAGGACGTGTCATTTAGAGAGTGAAAAATTCTGGAACTTTATTAAAAAAAAAAAACAAAAAAAAACCTAAAAGAGTTCTTACAATTACTTTGACTTTTTAATGCTCGAGTTGTTAGACATAAATGAAAATGAGTGAACAGTCCGGCAGCTTTGCAGCGACAGGTCCGTGGATGCTAAAATGTTAAACTGCCGCAATTATTGTGTCAGTTTATCCAACCGTGTATCTGTCTGTTTCCCATCACTTCCACTTTGGCAGCTGTAAAAGTCATTCTCTGAGATGTTCCTGAGCCATTTGGGATTCATATTCCCTTTAGTAGTTTTTTTTCTATGTTTCATTGTGTTCAGAAATTCCTTGAAAACCTCAAGAAATTCCCCAGAAACGCTCAAACTACAGTTAAGACTGGAAAAAGGTTTAAAAATACGACACATTTTGTACCTTTATGTTAATAATAAAAACAGGAGCAGTAAAAATACAAGTTTTAGATCCTAAATTCATGTTTTAAACATATAAAAAAAGAAGTCAGTTGATTTTTTTTTGTTTAACAGAGCAGAAATCCAGCACTTGATATCTCTGTTTTACCGTTCCTTTGCCCTCATTCTACATTTAATAATCTGCCAATTTATTATTCAGAGGCTGTTCAATGTGTCCTAAAGCTGGCAGAAGGATCTGCAAATTTAGGGCTCACCAAGGACACTTGAAGAAGAACTGCAGTAAAAAGGAAGGAAATCCACCAATTTTTCCAGTGCTGCACAGATGAGTCATTTTGCTCAGAGCCTGTTCTCTGTCACAGCAATGACGGCTGAAAAAGATAACATTGCTTTACACTGTTAAAAAAAAAAAAAAAGTCTCCCGGTTCATGAAGCTAACTATGAATCAGTCTTGCAGGAAATCTGCCCATCATGTTAATTGGAAAACATCTCATTGTTTTTGAAAGATCCACAATTCACAGCTCAACTATAACATTAAATGAGATTGTTATGAAGGATAAAGTTAAGTAAATAATCAATTCTTTACTTTGTGTTGTCATACAAAATCAGCCAACACTTGTTAGCTCAAATAAGTCTATAGGTGTTAAAAATCTCATCTGAATAAATTGTAAAACTTTGAGCAGTTTTACTTTTTATTTCAAACTATGCTTTACCTGTTTGGTTTTCACTCAAATAAATAGAATTATGAGAAAGAAAAATCTGGTAAATAGCCACTTAAAAGACAAAAAGTCTAAATTTTTAGCCTTTAAAGATACTAAAAAGCCAACTTTACAATGTCCAAACTCTAGTTTCAAATTATGCACAGCTGTCTTCATTTAACTTAATGATCATCAGTGTGTTTAGGTGTCAGATCCTCGTTATCATCACCTTTTTTCTCTTCTTTCTATCCAAGTTTGCTGATGTTGAAGCTTATTTTTTAAAGTTTCTAAGACCAAATCTGAATTCTTCCCATATCTCTATGGTTACTTTACATTTAGCTCTCCAAGCAGAGAGTTATAGAAAAATTGTGTCTTTGAATTCAAACAACACTACCCCTCGATGAGGTCATCGTTATTCGCTGGTCATCTACCTTAGCGCATCGCTGCGAGCGCTCCGAAATCAAATAACATTGGTTTATATCTTTAAAAAGACATGATAAAAAAAAAAAAGTCATTTCATTTAAATGTAAGTTTTTTTATGCTTCAGAGAACACACACAAAGAAATGCGTTTCTCTATTCAGAACACTTTCGCAGCGGAGTGATATACAGTCAAAAGTCCCGACGCATTACCCTTAAAAAACACATTCGGACACCCCTGCCCCTATAAATGCCCCTACAATTGGAGGGGTGAGGAGAAGTTGTAGGGGTTGGGAAGAATTCAGATTTGGCTAAATTATTTTCCACCAAGAACATTCCTGATTCCTGTCTAATGGAGGAGGTAGTCTCAATGGACATGAGTCAAGTCAAGCTGACTGCATCTAAAACTGAATTCCCCCCGTACTCACTATATAGTGCACTGTACAGTGCGTTCGCCATTTTCTAGTGCTATTCGAATCTATTCTATAATCGAGTGCTCTAGAAATTTCTCAGAAGTCTCTGTGAAAAACTAGCATGCATCAATGCTCATTACATTAGTGAACATAGAGCACTATGCATTGCGGTGAAACAATTCCGAACAGAAAAACGGGTATAAATGTAATTTTTAAATAAGCCATCTACATTCACACAGTGAATAATAAACGTGAAACGTCTCTTAAAACCCGCCTTTTTAAAATTGCTTTTAATCTTTAATTTTATTTCATAATTTTTATTTCCATTTTTAAATTGAATGTTTCCTAACACGTTTTTTTTGAGTATCTTTTAAAAGCACTTTATAAATAAAATTTATTATTATTAATGTTCAAATTGATTCGATTTTTACTTTGTAAAATTTTTGACGTCATATCCGACTTTTGGAAAAATGAAAGAGAAATAGTGAGCATCGTGTCCGAATTGCCTTTTAGTTCCAGCGCACTATATAGTCCCGCACTATATTGATTTTTAGTTGTTATGGGTTTTGGAGGGAATTCGGATATAGCTTGCAACTTTAGCTTAAAATCTTTAAAAAAAAACTTTGTCAAAAAAAAAAAATTGCTGAAACAAGGTAAACTTCATATCATATTTTAAGAAAGAAAAATCCCTTACTTTCCAATGAAAATCTAACACAAGCCAAACTTGTTTCTTCTTTTTCTTACTGTAATGTCAGGGTCACTAACATTTATCGTAGTAAGACTTCTCCACATTGTGACTCTTGGGTTATTGTTTCTTTGTATAGCCTAGCCTTCAGTTGAACTTGCTTGGACAGCAACTCCTGGGAAGGTTGGAAATTGTGTCTTTCTTTTCAACTTGTAAATAATGTCAATCCCTACAAAATAAAAGACTATGTCTTTAAAAAGGAATGTTTGATTGCAAAGAAAGTACTCGTTTTTTTTTTTTTGAAACGTTAGTGATTCAGAGCACTAATTCAAGTCTTTCCATAACTTTACTGCTTTCCTTCTGTTTCTCTTAACAGTGTTGAGACAATATGCCTTTGGCATTGTCTGGTGTAATTACATCACTGCTGGGCGAAGTCGACCAGTCTGGAGAAACGAGCTCCTTTGACTGGAGGCGTGTTGAGCCCCCGCCACAGCCAGCTGGTACAACCCAAAAGCTTGACTAGATTTACTCTGAGACCTTTTGTGTTTTCTGAACTGCAGATGAACTTCGCCTGCATTTGCCAATAGCTTTTGCAAAATTAGTCACAGTCTTGAACCCGACAGTCAGCGATGTTCACAAGCAGCTGCTGGACAGTTGAAATCGCTGGTTAATAGGGGACTCGGTTCTCAAAAATAGCAGCATATGCTCCACAACAACTAATATATGTTTTTACATTGAGTATGTACTGTATATTTTTCATATTTATTGACAAAATACTAAAAAGTGCAGATAACAGAACAAGCTTTAAAAACAGAGAAATAGATGCAAGACTTCACATATCTGAGTTAAACCAATCATCTGGATTGGAATTGGTTTATTTAAAGAAGGAGGGGGCAAACTTATAGACTTGTGGGCCACAAAAAGCTCTTAAATTTGACAGAAGGGCAGAACCATAAATAGTGTTTTTGCAATCCATATCAGAAGTAAAATATATAACATAGAATCAGGATGAAAACCCTGCTTTAATTTGATTGAAAATTATTTTAAAACAAAACATTTTTGTGTTTGTATTTCAAAATCTGTGGCTATTTCTCTCATTTTAGAGCCAAAAATTGTACTGATGGATTGATGTCCCTCAGGGAAACTTACAGAAATGACGTCCATGTGGCGTTTCAGTGATCGGAAAAATGCCTGTCCGACTTGAAAAGCACACACGAACATCGGAAATACAACAAATCTTCCAACATCACATGAATGCAGAATAACTTTCTGCATTTGTAGACAGAGGTCTGTGTATTTGTTATGCACCATCTAGGACTGAATCACAGGGAAAATAAAACATTATGAAGAATGATTTATATATAACTTATTCTAGTTTGGTGGGCCAGACTAAATAGCCAGACTAATGCGGGCAAGATTTTTTTCAAGTCCTTATTTAAGGCAAAACTATAGACAAACAAAATATATATATATATATATATATATATATATATATATATATATATATATATATATATATATATATACATACATTTATCAAAATTAGGATAAATTGTCATAAATTGAATGGAAAATTACAAAAAGATTAAAAGCAAAAAACTATAGAAATATAGACACATAAGCCTATACATAAAATATATATGCATATTGTGACACTGCAATTATTTATTATTATTGTTTATACTTCATCATAAAATAGACATTTTTTTTCATATATATACATATATATACATATATATATATATATATATATATATATATAATAATATATATATATATATATAAAAGATCTCAAATTCAATCCATTAAATATTAAGTTTATCAAATGGAATTTGACTATTTATAATAAAAAGATTTATTGTGATTTAGCATAATATGGAAACAGTGGACACATCAATGTTACTTGTTTAGATTAATAAATATCCTAAGAAATAATTGATTGTTCATTAAAGGTTTATAACACAGAAGTGGTAGCAGGTTATCTTAAACGTTCACATTTAAACAGTTAAGAGCAAGTTTGTATAGACATTTCATGGTTGTGCGGCCTCATCTCTCTCTCATGCTGGTCTTTTGTCTTCACAGAAACGGGATTAGCTTGATAACATCTCAGATCAATGTATGCCGCGGTGCTGGAGAACAAAGCAGATTGCTGAAATATTTCAACATCCTGCCTCGGCTTTGTCCGGACAAACATTGAGCTGGTCTCAAAGCTTTTTTTAACCCAGCATGCAACATACTCTACGTCCATTATCCTCACATTGCCTTTCTAATCATTTCACCAAGTGTAAAAGCGGAGGAAAAACAAGCAGTTGGATTCCTTTCAGTGGATAAATAAACTGTCATGATTTTTTTTGAGTTTAAATTCAGTGTGGGTATTCCCCGCTGAGCATGAGTACATTTACTGACCCGGCAGCTAAAATAAGCACGCAAGTGGCACTCTTGACCCATCACCATCGGGCATTTCACACACAGAAAGGCCTTCATCAAAAAGCCCCCCACACACTCACCTCTGTGTGCGTTACCTGTCACTTCAATTGTGGTCACACAGGCAGATCTGCACTTACTGAGCTCAGAGCCTCCTGTTTCTGGATGGGCTGTATTTTCAGGCATCTTCTCCTTTACAAAGTGTAAATGGGGATTTCGTTCACATTCTATTTCAGAGCTTTTTTAACCTTAAAGAGATTAGCATCAACATGCAGCGATGGGACTGAGCAACTCTAAAGCATTAAATCAATAAATCTGCTGGGATGTGAAATCTCAAGTTAACGGACTTTTGTTTATCTCTGAAATGTTGGTTGTCTGAACCCAACAGTAGCTGTGTGTACACGTGGAAAGAGTCAATGCAGAAACGAACATTTTGGTCGCCAATATTAATTTTTCATTCACACCGGGTGCTTGTGGTGCATTCAAGAACGCGCTGTATACGGTTTCATGAATCTGCATCAGCGCAGGTAGCGGCGGGGAAGGGGATTCTACTTCTTTTGTGTTTTTACTGTTTCCTGGCGCTCGTTCGCTACCGACAATTGGTGCAAGTTTGCATCGTGAAACCAAAGCAGTCGAAATCCGTTGAATCTTGCTCCAAGCTTTTTATTTTCACAGCTCAGTTTTCTTATAAATGTCCATCCAACCAGGCAATTGTAACTTCCCCTTGTGATCCCGTTTACAATAGTTGGCCCTTATGAAAAGGACACGACAGCACTACAATATCTGAGGCCCTGATTGATCAGCATTGCCACAATTAACCGTGAAAAAGTTAAACCAGTTGAATTTTTTACAGTCCATGAACGCCTGATTTGTATGTAAATTCTGCAACTGGACTTGAAAACTTGAACACAGAAAACAGAAGAATTTTGGTCTACCCACATTTACATACACTTTAGGCTTTGCACCACTTGTTTTTAGGTTTTGCTCCAGATGTTTTTCTGATAAAGTAATATTGTTTCCAAAAAAGCTAGACTTTAATTTTTGTTTCTGCTGCCTTTTGATAGAAAACAAGAGTTTTATGTATTTCTGGTCGCTGTGAGCAGAGCAACATCCGGGATATCCTGCAGAAGTGACCTTTAAGAATGTATAGAAGTCCTGCTTTACATCACAGAAAAGATTTTCGTGTTGAGGTACAACAAAAGGATCTTACTTCCAAACTGTGAAACAACAATCTTTGCTGCACATGAGTTCTTAGCTGATCCCAGTGTGGGCACTCATGACCCCAGGGGTCCCTAAATCTTCTGGAAGAAATGAGAAAATCTGAAAAATGTCAAACCAGGAGAGTGAAGAAAGACAAACAAAGCAAAGTCACTCTTACAAAATGTGCTTTTTTGAATTTTGACCTTCAAAGCACATTTACAGTCAATTTTTAACATGTTTGTCACAAACTTAACTCGAAATAGGGATCTCCTTTATAGTTTTTGGCCATCTTGTAGTTGACAGAAAGTCCATCTGGGCACAATGGAGAGAAACAAGCTCAAAATTTTAATGCTGGAAGACTAAGTGTCACAAACGGGCAGACACCTGGCTCCACATGCAGCAGGTTTATCAGTTCAGATAGGAACCAAGCAGGGTTAAAAGTCCACAAAACTAAACAGTATAAGACATGGAGAGGCCATAAAAGAGTATGGGATCATCCGAGAAGAGAGTAGTCAGAGTCCAGGTGAGGTTCAGGGCAGGCGGCAAGTAATTAGAGAAAAGGCAGGGTCAGAAACAAAAGATCGGAACCAGGTAGAAACGCTCGGTAATGCAGGCAGAGTGGCACAAACAATACTTCGCTCAGAACTAGGCTGAGGAGGCCAGAGGAGGAGACAGAGCGCTGATTCCTGACACTAAGGGTGTATTCAGGCTGTAAGAATCAATTGATCCGGACTGAGTCTGCTTTTATCGGTCCAGATCAAGTCCTGAACCTCGCCTTTGGTCTGCCTTTTATGTTTTAAACCAAAGCTTCTGAGCAAAACCACATGACTAAAGATCTTTTCAGTGATTGGCCAGAAATTACAAGGGCAGGGCAAAGCAACTAGAGGCAGAAATTATAGAAGTCCTACAGTGTGATTCTTGTCGGGATTATTCACTCATTCCAACTTTATATTTCGAATTTTGAACGTTTGTATCAACGTCAGGTCCAATACTTTTTACTCCCACTTTGTTACAGTTGAACCACACAGCAAGACGATTACTGGCAAGACGACGGCTAGGAAGGCACGCTGTTATAGTTAATGAGAGATACAGCGTGAGAAGCAATGTGTGTATCACGTTAAAAGTTGTTTTTATGAACCTGCATTTATCCAATGAATTCCAATGAGTTACTGCGTCTTATCGTTGTGGAGTCATGACACTATTTTTAAGAGAATTCTGTTAAGGAACTACAAGGTAGCATTAAGTACTGGGTCACAGCAGAGCTTATAAAAATATGAGAAAAAAGTACAAAATTTTAAAAGTATTAAGTAATAGAAGTATGCAAAAAAAATCATGGAGTCAAAAATTATGAGAAAAAAGCCAAAATTTCACAGTGCTAAAATTATGAGAAAAAAAGACTAAACTTGTAAAGAATAAATTCTTAAATTATGAGACAGTCTAAATCATTAAGTCATAATATTTTAAGAAAGAAGTTACAACTTTACAAGAAAACTGCCTTGGTTATAATCGTTTTATGTAAAATTACAACTTTTTAACTCATAAATATACTGTTGCGTATGTGTGAATTTTTTTTTTTTTTTTTTTTTTTTTTTTTTTTTTTTTTCTAACTTGGTTCCTGTCCAACAGCTGAGCCAACAATGTGGGCTTGAGAGCTTCTTGTGTTGGGCAGATGTTACTGTCACAACAGGGATTTATTGAGTATAGAACTCCTGTTGTATTTAATGCTAAACTTTATTTATATTGATTATGTTTATTTTATTTATTTATTTTTTCTTTGTCGTTGGATCTATATTTAGATCATGGACAAAGACGGACGGAAAAGGGAAGAGGATGGGGAGGGGTGGGGGGGGAGATAAGATGGCAACAGAGGGAAGCAACATCATAAAACAACCAGGACTAAGTGATAAACTAGAATGGGCGGGCCTGTCTACACACACGCTCTATAGTTACACACACACTTGTTGGCAAAATAGTCTCTACATTTAAACTAAACATACTCACATATACTATACATATACTGCACATGTACGCAATTCAGCTATAACAGCAGCTCACACACTCCATCATACAACCCATTCAGATAAGACTTTCATTCTGTCACACAAACGGTTAGTGCTCAGGTGAGTGTTTATGTTTCACTGAGGTGGGTGGTGATGGAATGTACTCAGGGGGGAGAGCGCCCGGCCATCCCCACGCCAAGACCCCCGCCGGGGCAGCAGCTGCAGCCAAGATCCCCAACACCCGCCGTGGAGCCGCGGAGAGAGACCGCCCGCCGGGCAATCCCGCCGAGCACCCAGACCGGGGCACGCGGGACCGCCGCAGAGGCCCCACACCCAAGAGCAGGAAGGCACAGGAACACGGAGAGTGCAGGCCCCAGCCCAGCCAGAGGAGCAGCCCCCCCACCCCGCCAGGAGGGCCAACGCGGGACCCCACCCCCGGAGAGCCCCCCAACCCCCGAGGAGCAGCCACACCACCACCAGTGGCGCAGAGGACCCCCCGCCCCACCCCAGGTACGAGCCAGGGCCCCCCAAGGGCAACCCACCCCACACTCAGACAACCGCCTGCCCCACCGCGAAGGTCCAGCGGAGAAGCAGGGCAGAGGCCCGCCCACCCCCGCCGAGCAGAAGAGAACCAAGAGAAACAGAGGCCCCAAGGAGTGATGTACAAAACAAGGCCCGACCAGGCACACCCACTGATGGAGTTAAGGAGAGGACTAGTTCTCGAAAGCAGGGACCGGATTCCGCACCACCGAGACCTGGACACCCCCGGCGGCTCGATGTAGATTGATCCCCTGCTAAATCTCGGGGATCCCACTCCCGGCGTGGGGAGGAGACTGCCGGGCCCAGGAGACCGGCACCCAAGAGACTAGACCACCAGGCCGAGGTTCCCGCACCCCCGCCAGGGATGGGGTAGGGGACAGAAGGTCGAAGGTCCACCTTCCTTGTGTGATGCGTGCGTGTTTGCTTGTTAGAGTGTATGTTTGTGGTGTTAGAGGTGTGTGTACTAAAGGGGTGCGGTTAAAATTGGTGAGAAGGCCTTAACAGGGCATCTCCTGATTTCTCGCAGAGATGCCCCGTCACCCTCCCACCAGCGGCCCTACATGTCTATGGTGCGGTTAAAATTGGCGGAAGGGGCACTGAAAGGACATCGACTGTTTGCTGGCAGTGATGTCCAAGCACCCCCCCACCAAGGGTCCTAAATGTCTAAGGTGCAAATAAAATCGAGGGGAGGGGCAAATCCTTGCAGCGGCCACAGGAGGAGGGCCACTGGCAGGTAGTCCACCCCCCGCAGCGCACCGCAATACAGACACCCTCCCTTCTCCCTATTGCATGTTTGTATGAGGAAGGGGATATGTTGGGGTCAGTTGGCAGACTGACCCCGATGGCAGACCCCTGTCCCCCCGCCCCCCCCCCCCGCGTTGGGCCCAAGTTCCCCCAGCCCAGGCGTCCCACCCCCCGGAGCCGACCCGCCAGGCGCAGCACCCGCCACCCCCACAAGGAGGGAGGAGCCAAGAAGGAGCCAGTCCCAGGGACAAATCCGAGTCCCCGCCCCCAAGAGCCTCCCCTGTGGGTGTACTGGTCAGGCACCAACGGGACCTAGGCAGCCAGACCGGCCGCGGCCCCCACCGATTTCTCAGCGGAGAACCCGACAAGCCAGACCCCCCAGGTCCCGTATCTAATGGGACCCCCCGCTCCCAGACACCCCCCCACAAGACGGGGCCAGACCGCCCACCCCCCCCGCCACCCCCCAAGACCCCGCCGCAAGGACAGGCGCCGCCCGGAGCCAGGGCGGGCCCCAAGGGGGTTACTCCAACCCGCCCCAGAGCCAGAGAGGGAGTGATCCCGGCCCCCAGGCGTAGGCGAGCCGCCCCCCCGACGGAGGCGGGCCCCCCCAGGAAGGGGCCCCACGCCAGCCCCCCCAGCACAAGCAGGCGGACCACCCCACCGGCCGCGCCAGACCCCCACCCAGCCGAGCACCCCATACCACCTACACCCGGGACCAGGAGGCCACCCGCACCGCCAGCCCGCCCGAGACGCCGCCCGGACCCCCCGCAGCGCCCACACGCGCCAGACCACCCCCCACCAGCCGCCCCCCCGCCCACCCCACGTCCCAGCCAGGCACCAGGAGGCCCCGGTGCGTATGTGTGAAATTTTTACTTTTTTTCATATATTTGTATATTTGCTTTATTTTGTGGCGGTCAAAGGAACAAAAAGGAGAGGAAAGGTAGAGCAGAAAATTGTCATTTTGAGAATTTTTCTTTTTCTTCTCGACGCCACTCCATACTGAATCGTTTTGTTCCATAATTTAGTTTATTTTGTTTGTTTTTTCCCTAATTTTCTAAAAGATGACTGAAAGGAATAAAGCAACCGCTGCAGGGGGCCCCATATCATTGTTCACCTGAGGCCCCCAAATTGATGAGAGGTGCAGTTTTGCAATGTTCTTTGAATTTTTACACAAAGTATAAAAACCTGTAACGTTTCAAAGTGAAATCTAATTTTCAAATGCATTTTCAAATTTAAAATTCAATTTTCATTTGAATTTGTCTTAAAGGTTTTTTTTTAAGTCCTACTCCCATCATCTTTTCTATTGTAAAACCATTTCCGATGGACTTATAATTATAATTATGCATTTTTATTTAGCAAAAATCAAAAACACTTTTGTTTTCTAGAACATAGTTTCTGCAGACGAGCAAGGGTTAATTAGAAATTTGCTTCTGAACGGCACTGTTTGTGAGAATCGGCACTCACAAGTTTGAATTTGAAAATAATCAAAAACACAGTTATAAGGTTGATTTTCTTTATATTTGCCCTCCATCGTGAAGAAAATGCCACAAGAACGTGTTAAAAACACACACACACAAAAAACAATATTTTATTGTCTATAAATTAATAAACCTAGCTGTTTTTGAGAATCAATGTCATTAAAGAGCTTCAAATTTAAAAACACGACTTGTAAATGTTCTGTCTTAGTGAAACGCTTGAGGAAACACACACAGAAATAAAAGCAGATTAAACCTGTAACTACTCATGTCAGGGACCTTTCAAACTTGTCAAAAAGCAGAACTCCTTGTCTGCTTCATGATGCCTCTCATGATTAATCGGTTCTTAAAGTTTAGGTCAAGTGGCTCTGTCTGTCTTGTTGAATTAAAAGCAAAGATTAATGGCTTTACTTTTGAAGCAGCAGCTCAGTGTGCCAGAGGACATCCAAGAGGAACCATCAGGGAGAAAAGACAATTCTGCTCAGTTAGACCCACAACAAATAGCCATGAATGTAAGCACACATTACCTAAAAGGTAGTTTTTTTAGGTAGAACGAAATAAATCACCAACTGCAAAGCAATAACAGACTAAAGGGAATGTGGGAGAAAATTGCCAGACGACACAATAAAGAACAGAGTGTACCCATGTATATTGATGATGTGGTACAGTGTATTGTTTTCCTTTAAATGCTCCTTTCCTGCACCATTATCAAACACCGAAAGCCGTGTCTGCTGTGTAATCTGGAGCTTTGGCAAATGCGTGTTTATACAAATTCGTCGCTCTTGAATCATAATGCGCAAGGTATCTCTGAGGGTTGACTCACAGCCTGATATGTGGACGAATTTACTCCCGCAATGACAGATGGATTTCCGAGATAACTGGCCGCTTTTCAACGCCATCGAATCTGGCTCCAAATGTCACATTTGCAAGGTGAAAGAGTGAAGGTTCTCAAAGCTTTTACTCTAATTGGTAGCTGCACGAGGACGGCAGGGAGTGAGCGGACACTCCCACTCTAACAGCTCCTGATGAGCCTCCGACACAGCATCCCATCACAGGGCGCCAGCTGTCCAAGTTTGATTGTAGCCAGAAATAAACCTTGATCGTGTCCATTGTCTCCTCGGTTTCCTGCTGTGAACATCCTGTCTAAGGAGCAGCGGCAGGAGATCTAAAAGTCACAAATGTACATAACAGGTTAAAGTTTTCTGTGTCTTTTTAAGAAAAGGTTAAATATTGTCTCCACTCCCAGCTGACTACATAGATTTTAATCATTAATGTCAGGTACTGCTGTCTCAAAAGACTGACATTTATTCCTCCATCCCAAATGTCAGCCTAAGGAGACTTTTAGTTGCACATCATTGCATATCTTATGCACCAAGGAGAACTTCATCTGTGCATAATTAACTCATCTTATTTAATATATAAAGTCAAGATTTCATCCAAAAAAATGACTCTTTACTATTTTTCCACATTATTTCATTTTCAAGTTTTAGCATTTATCAATAAATGCCACATATTATTACAATTATGTACGGCGGGGTAATAAAGTGTTTGGTCAGCCACCAATTGGGCATGTTCTCTCACTTTTCATCAAAGGTATACTTCAACTATGAGAAACAAAATGAGAAAAAATCCAGAAAATCACATAGTCGGATTTTTAAAGAATTTATTTGTAAATTATGGTGGAATATAAGTATTTAGTCAATAACAAAAGTTAATCTCAATACTTTATTAAATACTCTTTGTTGGCAAAGGCAGTAGTCAAACGTTTTCTGTAAGTTTTCACAAACTGTTGCTGATATTTTGGCCCAATCCTTCATGCAGATCTCCTCTAGAGCAGTGATGTTTTGAGGCTGTCGCTGAGCTTGAAATGCTTCTTATGAAACCACTCCTTCGTTACCCGGGCAGCGTGTTTGGGATCGTTGTCATGTGGAAAGACTCAGCCATGTTTCATCATCAATTTTATTTAAAATCTGTCCGTACACGGCCACATTCATTCTTTCATATACTTAGATGTAAAAGGGGTGAAGATGAAGTATTCAATCCTAAAGCTGGTTGAAATTATTCATTTTATGTAACAGGAAATTTAATAAAATTATCCTCGGGGCACCACCTTCGTGATGTAGGAAAATATTACTAATTAATTATCGGTTGTTACCTCTAATTAATAAAGTAATAATCAAATTATCAGTCTCTCAACCTTAAGTCATAAGAACCTTTTGAAGGGACTTTTTCTTGAACTAAAACAATAATGATCTCTTAACAACGACGTCCTTTTGAATATTTATTGAATAACATGAGATTAAACAAGCAGAAATATTGACACTCAATCAACATATGTAAAACATAGAAGGGAGATTTCAACAAATAGTTAGAAATATCTAAACAAAAATAAAGAAAACTGAAATAAAATATTGAAATGAGGAGTACTAAGTATGTGAATACATTACTTGTGTGTTGTGCATAAAAAAATGTTTAAATTAATGCGTTGAGGAGGATCCTAAAAAGGGCATTCAAACTGGCAAAAGGTATTACGTTTGAAAGCATCTAATTCTGACCACATAACAGTGACTTGTGGAGCCCAGCCGTACTTCTCACCATGCGGTCCAAAAATCGTGGTCCATTCGATCCGTCCAGAAAGGGGTGGATTGCCCCTTTCGTGTCAGGAAGGCTTTGAAGCTGGATCTTTAGCCAAATGTAGGAGGCTGTTCACCCACTGGATCTGCTCTCCAGCAAACTTTAGACTGGCCTGGACATGTCATGGCTATAGGAGGGGTACACGTCTGGCACGTCTGGCGTATGTGTTACTGACGCATTTCTCTGGTGAGTGGAGGACAGAAGAAGTTACAGGAAATCTTGCTTGTTTGTTGGTGTCTAAATACTTATTTCTTTATCATTATTTACAAATAAATTCCTTAAAAATCAGAAAATGTGATTTTTTTGGATTTTTTATTCTTATTCTGTCTCTTGAGCTATATCTATTATTTGACTCATTTTCAGTTCATTTGAAATGAAACAGCATCCAAGTAAGAAGCTAGTATGTACCTGTTATCCCAGTTTATGTACACATTCAGTCATTTTCCATTCGTGCAGACTATTTTACATTTTAAGCTGCATTCAAACTGATATTTAAAGCCTTCCTTATCATCCGACCACCTGCTTAAACGCCCCCGTTTCACACACTTTATTGCACAACGATAATACACTACTTTGTATTCAAATTCACTCACTACAAAGACATATCCTTGTCTCACTTCTGGTGATATGTGTGCCCATTTAGAAAAAGGATGGATATGAAAAACAGGAGTATTTACAGAGTTAGAAAAAACGGTTAAAATGACGCTTTTTTTTTAAGTTTTAATTTGAAATGATTTGTTTGTTCTTAATTTAGTCACAACCAGAATCCTGCTGTGTTTGTGAATGTACGTTTGCTCCGCTGTGATTTAGAGAATAATCAAGTCTGCTGGGTCCCTCATGGGCCCTCCTCATGCATCCCCACTGTTTATCTTCCTCTGAAATGTCAGTAAACTCGCAACAGGGAGCGGGGCTGAGGGATAATGACAGAAAGTAGATCCCAGCAGAGAGGGGATGCTTAATGCTTCGCCATAAATCCAGAGATACGATCTGTTATGCTCCATATAGCTCAACTATTTCAACATGTCCAATTTGAGTTGGTTCTCTCAGTGTAAAAAAAAAAATACTTTTGAGGAGGAAACGATCCTGACAATCATAACTAAGCTGAGGAACTCACTCACAGATATAACCTTTTAGATCTGTAGTCGACGGCTTTGGAGAGCAAAACTTATGATGCTCATGAATAAAAGAAACACTACAGAGGAATAAAAAAAGACTTCAATTGTAGTCAGTGTGGGATAAAACATTGGAGGCGTTGTAATCAGAATACAATTTAATATACAAAATAAAGCCACTGCCATCCTCTCACACCTCACAGCATCTCCTAATATACAACGCCAGACATGGAAAACCCACGAAAGGAAGAATCACAGAAGAGTCGTCTGTCTCAGCAGCATGGACTCCCCCCCCCAAAGCATCACTGATGCACACAACGCCGACTGAAAATGAGTTTGTGTCATCAATCCGTCAACCGTGTATCTTTTTCAACTCTTGGGGGGTTGGAAAATAAGGTTATGGAAGAACACTTGCAGCCGCTGGGATTCAAGCTAGCAACTAAAGGTGTAGAGAAAAATCGATTTGGCAAGAAATAGTGACATTTCATTTGGCGATACTTGTATCGATTTAAAATGTTTATGACAATATTAGTAATTTAATTAATTACTTCTGTTTTCCACTTAAATCCCTGGAAGCAGCACTTCATTTCCTCAATCATACTTTTGTTGGTTAAAACACATTTTTTTTTCTGTTTTTGTTTTCATATAAAATTTATTGTTATAGAAATCAGACAATGTTGACTGTTTCCTTTAAGAACAACTGTTTTTCAATTTACCAAAAGAAAAGCACCAGGAATTTTCTTGGGTAAAAGCAACTTGTATATGGGATAAAGTTGTAGTATTTAATGCTGTGATCATTAAATAAAATTATTTTCTACCAATTTATTAACAAAAAAAGGTGCATTAAAATTCAGGTAGAGTTTTTCTAAGTCATACTCTTTCAAGAAAATTGTGAAAAATTGTTCTAGTTCAGTCTTGGGATATATTGCAATACATATCGTGAGACTCATATCCCAAAATGTATCCCATTGCCAGACTCTTGCCATTAAACACCCCTACTGGCAACCTGAATGAAGTGTGGCAACAATGCCCCCAAATGATATAATTTTACAGATTTAAAGGATAAAGTCTGCACGTTATGAAGTGTAAGGATGTGAAGTGTTATTTCCAGTTTTTTCTGGCTTCCAGTCTTTGTGAACTCATCTTTAAAAACTGTTTATTGCTTTATCACAAGACTTACTGAGGGAAAAAAAAACAATAAATAAAAAATAAATGTGAGGGTTTGGATGTTCTAATAAATCTAACGGTATTTTGAAAAAGTTAAATGATCTGTGAAAAAAAATCTGAATATTTTTCCTTTTAAATGCTCCACTTTAGATGCAGAAACCATACCTTTGTTAGTGAGATTTATTTTTTAAAAAGCTACCTTTTCTGCTACAATAATTTGGGAGAAAAAACCTCTATGTCATTTCTTTATCCTTCTTTTTTTCAGCTGTGCGCCATCCTACCTGATGTTTAAAAATGCATCAAAACTTTATTCTTTTGAGGATTTTAATCTTATGACAAGCTTTTGTACTCCTACGATAATGCAAGGCAATTTAATTTTTAATCAACTTCCTCTCCAGAAAGGGATATTTTTCTCTACAAAATCCATCTTAAAGAAATAAAGATAAAAAAAATTGTGGTGTCAATTATTGCCGTCACCTTGTTCTAAATATAAAAAAAATGATTATAAAGTGCTAAACTCCATGTTAGATTTAATGAAATGTTTATGTTAAGTTAATTAATTCTCAAGATTAATTGAGAATTAATTGATTTAATTAATTCTCAATTAATCTTGGTCTTGTGTTTGTTGGATTGTAGAATTTAATAGTTGTACAATAAAAACAGGATGTGACTCTGGGGTTTTCTGCATTTCTGCAAAATCGAGGAGACAGTTTGGACATTGTGGTCTCCCCTCCCCAAAACAGACACTTTTGCTGATTTGTTGTATGAAACAGAAACATTACTTGTTCAGTATTTAAGAAACATTTGACTCCAAACAGCTGGTTGGTCAGAATCTAATGGCTTCCTTGTCTGTTCAGAGCATACTTAAGGCGCCACAGGTCCCTGCAGGCAGAGAGGAGCACCTGGATGGAGCAGCTGCTGCCGCCGTCAGTGCAGCTTGGAAAGTATTCAATAGGAGCAGATTGAAATCAAGGTCGGAGGTCACTGAATGAGACCTCTAGAGAGGACTCTTGCACATCAGCTGACTCTTGAAATCGTGACTTCATGGGGAGAAATTGTGATTTTTACGTTTTTTTATTATTATTTTATTTCCTATATAAAAGGCTGTTTTATGATAATTGAATTATTTTCTTATTCGTTCTGCATGATCGAATATTTTTCAGCTTGTTTCATTTACAAAATATTTTAAAGAAGACCAGAGAGTCAGAAAAAGTCAGAGACAGAGGCAGGAGGTCATGCATTTAGTCTTAAATTAGTCCCCCTTTTCTGACACCGAATTGGGTCATTATAAAAGGTTATAGCAAAGGTCAAAACTGACTTTCTTCTTCTCTGGCGTTAATTAGGGCTCCAATTAAGTTTTTTTGCTGTTTCAACAGTAAATTGTATAATGTGTAAATCAGCAAACATTGCACAAGTGAACATAATTCTATCAAAATAAGACAAAAATTTCTTAAAAATATAATTAAGATTAAAATTATTATATATATATATATATATATATAAATTATAATGGCATTTACAAGTTTATAATACTAATATATCATGCTTTTGTATATAAGTAAACTTTCTCCAAGTAATACGTCAATATGTGCTTTCCATCTGATATTTATTCACATAGAAATGGTTTTCTTTTTTCAGCTTTCTGAAGGTCAAGTGAAATATGCTGCTTTCCTTTTTTTCCCATTACCACTGACTTATAATGTAATAACTACATTTTTCTGTTTGTTTTTCTTCCACTCAGAAAAATGTCCCTTCAAGAATCTAAACACTCCTTCCTGAACTTCTATTTTCCTGATCTTGGTAATAAATTAAGCAGAAATGTAAACATATCCATGGAAACAAATGGAATATTTGCATGAGTATACATTTTTGTTGCCTAATGAAGCTGCTTAGAAATGTGGCTTTGGAAATTTCAAAACAGTAAAAATATCTCATTAATATAATATTATTTGTTGTGTGTATGTAATTTAAGCAAAAACAAGATTTTCTGAGGCAGATCTTGTAGAAAACCTCTTCTGTTTCTGGATCTTTGCTCTGTGACTTCACTTTTTCACTGTTTTTTGTTTTTGCTTTTTTTTTAAATGTTGAATAGTCAGAAGATGTTTGCTCCAACATAGCACCAAGAAGTTATTTGACCTGCAAAAACCACGAATGCAAAGGATGTGTGTCTTGTCATCAAAGTTCATTTCCACATTTTTTCCACCTAATTAAAGGAATTTAAAGACTTTCACAGACTGTGATCATCAGAGCAACTTTTACTTTCATGAGGTGAAGCGTCTTTAATAACAGCAAAAAGGCCTCCAGTTAGATTTCAGCTCAGATTCTGTTTGTTTGCTAAGGCACTATGTGGAAAAAATACTAATTTTAAATAGTACCACAAGAGCTGCAGTTTTTAAAGTCATTTTATCCTTTCTATCCAAAAAGTTCAACAAAGAAGAATTATCATGAATAAATCTGTCGCTAACTTTGGCCATTTCTTCTTAATAATAATAAAAAAAAAGCACTTTTAGTTTAAAAAAAGGCTTTTTTGCATAAAGTCCCACTCTGATTATTATTTGATCTATTTTCAAAGTGTTTCCCACATTTTAATTGTGATTATGCTGTTTGTAGTCAAAATCAGAAAAACTATTGTTTTTCTAGAACACAGTTTCTGAAGAGGGCCAGTAATTCATTAGAAATTAACTTAAATTTCACATCATTCATCCTTACAGCCCCTCACACCCTCAACCAAACATTATCAGTACAACAAAAACGTTGAGCGATACTGGAGTTATCGAGCCGTAGACAGACGAGGAAAACAAAGAAGTACAAAAATCTTTTTGTCTTTAAGTGTCAGAATGGAAAGGAGCAGGGAGCTTGTGACCTAGCCAACATATTATTTTTTTGTCTACTCCTCAAATCCCAATTATTTGAATAATAAATGCTCAGAAATGCAATTTTGAGCTAAATATTTGTCCTCCATCCTGAAAATATTACAACAAAACATGATAAAAACAAATTTTTCATTGGAGTCTTTAAATATAAAGAAAATCCTTGCATGATCTGTTCTTTAATGGTTGTTTTATAATGAATAATGTGATTTTCCACTTCTTGTATACAAGCACCATGTATGACATTTATATTTTGCATACGTTGCAAATGAGTTCTGCCACGAAGCAGAAGTGGATTCTTCTTCCTCGTGCTGTAGATGTTTGGAAAACTTCATCCTGAACAGATGCATCCCATAATCAAAAAAACGTTAAATGCTCTAGCAATGCTCCAGATTTAAGGAATTTTCAAAGGTAAACATCAATACAAATTGGTTTCAACCTCTGAGTGGACACAGGTGGTGTCTCTCCACGTCACAGACGAATCATTTGCTGGGCTGTGATCTAAACAGCATTTGAGTTTCAGAGGAACTCCTGTGGATAATGAGTCAACGATACTCAAAGTCCTTCTTTGTGTGTTATGTCTAAAAGGCAGGACCGGGACATCAAACAACACAAAGGAGGTGCAGCTGCTCAATAGGAGCAGGAGGAGGCGGGCTGTTTGTTGTTTGATTTAGGATGCAGGATTTGGGGACATCCAAGTTTATAAAAGTTCGTGTGCAACAAACGCAGATAAACAATAAAAAGTCTACTTCCTGTCAGTTGCATGAACCCAAAAGGATAACAAGAGCAGAGAAGCAATTTTTTACACTCACTGAAACCGAACGTGTTGCCAGCACATGATCAGAGGCCCAACAAAGGCAGGAAGACATGCTTCATGTGTGAAATCTGTTCCAAGAACTTGATTTATGACAGAAAACCCGCTCAGCCTTCGCCTGACCCAATAGAACTTTTGCTTTTAAAGCTGAAAGCTGACAAATACTTGATCACCAGAAGCGTAGTTTGTCCCTGACATTTCTTTCTTCTGCTTCCATGCTGAGCAACAGCACAATGTGAGATATTCAAAGAGAAAACCATCAAACAAGATTCAAATATTCTTTGTAGAATGTGGACATGAGTAATTCACAAGCATTTCTATGTTTCTAACCCTCATGCTCACATCTAAGTCGTGAGATTTGTGTATTTAAAAAGCCTCTATGCAAAATCAACTTTTTGAGATTGTAAGTGTACTATAATGTTCATTCTCAATATAAACAACTCCAAAGCAGTATTTTGATCCGTTCATGCATTTCTGAGTAGGCTATGCCTCTGAAAACCTACACTCTGAGTGCCCCTCCCATACCCACAAAAAGGAGCGGGTTCACACGAGCTGATGTCACTAATTGAGAACAGCGGCATTCAGGAAGAGTCTGCGCTGCCAGAACCGCCTCCAGCCTAACAAGAACACCCAATTTCTCTGCTCAGCTAGCGGTGTTCAGCAGCTAACTTTGCCGCTTAGCTAGTGGTGCTCACTTGTTAGCTTAGTCGCTCAGCTAGAGATGCTCAGCCTAGAGCTTAGCCCCTCAGCTGGCGGACATCAGCCGCTAACTTCGCTGCTCCGCTAGCGGACATCAGCTAACTTTGTCGCACAGCTAGCTGTGATCTGCCACTAACTTCACCACTCAGCTAACGATGATCAACTGCCAACTTTGCCACTCAGCTAGCCGTGATCTGCTGCTAACTTCGCCACTCAGCTAGTGATGATCAGCCGCTACCTTTGTATCTCGGCTAACGATGATCAGCCACTAACTTTTCAGCCTGGCAAGTGGTTCTCAGCCAAGAGCTTAGTCGCTTAGCTAGCAGTGATCAGCTGCTAACTTTTTCGCACATCTAACGATGCTCAGCCGCATGCTTTGCCACACAGCTAGTGGTGATTTGCCAGTAGCTTTGCCGCTCAGCTAGCTCAGCCGCATGTACAACCAGTGTAGCGATGGCCGGGGCTATGAAAGGCAGGTAGGCACTTCCACCATTGCAAAAATTTGGATGTTGTTTGTTTTCAAGGGCGAAATGCAGACACAATGCAGAGGCTAGATCTTGGATGACATCATGAAATGGAAGAAAAAGGCGGAGCTAAGAGATCGAGGCATCTTACTTACGGGTTGGAAAATATCTCACAAAAACACTGTTTTGTTAAACATGCCATCTCTCTACTCCATATGTGATTAAGAGCAGGTAAAGTAACGACATTTGGTTAGTGAGATTTTTAATTAAGTTCATTGTTGGAAAAACTCTCAGGAGTAAACATTTGAATGTTTCACTTTCCTATTTAAATCGAAACAAAGCAAGAGAATGGAGAAGACAGGAAAGACCTTTTTTTCCCTCTCATCCTCAAAAACACTTCAATTACTACTCCTTTCTCTGTCTTGCGGGCTGTTAAATAGATGTGAATGTCAGCTGGTGGAGTTGGGAACATAGATCTTCCTCCCTATTTACACGTCTGAAGGGGAGACTAATAAATGATGTTCATGTGAAGCACATCCCCCAGGTTTGAATTAGTATGCATAATAAATATCTAGAATGTAGACAAGCACATACTAGATTTCATTTATAAGTAAAACCAAGGTTTAGATTTTACATTGGGGCAACATTGTTACTATAAATATTTATAGTAACAATGTAATGTTAATCCAATGTATTAATTGGGAGGAAATTGATTTTCTGGTCTTTATGAGGTGCTACAGTTTATCTTTGCAGCTCATCTAATAAGGTCCAAACTGATTAAGGCAACAAAATGAATCCTCTAATATAAATGATAGAATCTTTTGGGGAAAAAATATGACTTATCTAACCTTTATTTTATGTTATTAGAAACAGAGGCAGACTTACCCTTAGGTAAAGGTAGGCAATCGCCTGTTGGGGGCAAAGAGGTGAACGATTAATAAAAGCGTCTAAAATAAATGTTTCGTCCATTGTCACTTAACTCTGTCAATAAAAAAGCACCCCAAATCATTGAAAATGCATACGTCTGAGCATGAAAAAGTGTTTCATCCTCCCCCATCCCTATACAGCAATGGTATATTCCAGTCAACAGCTGGTGGAAAAACACAAAACTTGCAAGATAGCCTGCAAAAGGTTAGGTGGTTTTCTATGGAAGGGGATAAGGGCCAAGAAGAAAAAAAAGCCTTAGAAAATGTAGACTCTTTTCTCAGAATTCTAAAAAAAAATGTGAGAATTCTGAGTTTAAAGTCATAATTCAGAGAAAAAGAAAATCAGAATTCTGAGAAAAAAGTCAGACTTCTGATTTTTAAGTCAAAATTCTGTGCTTAAAGTCTGAATTCTGAGATTAAAGTCAAAATTTTGAAAGGGCCTTTTTTTTCTCCATGGCCCTCTTCTGTGGTTTTTAGCTCTATAAGGTGGTTTTCTTCTGATTTCATGCAAAAACTTGACATATAAAAAAAATGCAGAAATTTGTTCCTTTAAGTGAGTGATTAACAGATTAGCGCATTTAAATTTAAATTCTCCCAAGTGAAAGCAATGTTTATAAAATACATGTCTTTAACATTTAAATGATTTAAGTTATCATCAGTTTTCTTATCAAACATTTGGATTCCTGGCATCTATGCTGTCTAAAAGTGGACCAGTAACATAGTTATTTAACGTTTCACCCTCGTATAAGGATTTAAAAAAATAACAATGAATATAACTGCTGCAGAAATGTAATTGTTCACCTGGTGCCCCCAAAACATCTAAATCCACCACTGATTACAGGCGTTAAAACAAAGACTGGACATTGCAACAAGATCCAGCAGTTCTTCCAAACAACTTTTTAATGGATTTTTCTTTAGCATAGATGCTTTTATTAGAGATTTATCAAAAGGCTAAACTTGATGACATGTTTTCATGCTCTGGGAAGGCTCCATCCACCGTCAAAACACTCCAAAGTTCAGCATTGCTTGGCTTCTGGGGATCCCCACAATCCACCAGAGTTCAAGATGCGCCCTAATCCGCCGCCTCAGAACTGAAATGAAAACAAAATCCTTCACAAGCAGTTCATCCAGGCATCCTTTTTTTTCTGAAATGGACATGACTCACAGATGTTGTGTTACAGGCGGCAGATTTGGTCATAGACATGGTAAATAATTCAATTCGTGGAGGGGAGGGCCTCCCCCCTGGGTATACTCTGGTGGTCCAAGCATCGTCTCTTGAGGAGATCCTGCCTTAAGGCGGGTCAAACAGCAGCAGAACCATAACGCCACACTCATAAATGATTAATTAGCTAAGATCTAATGAGGAGACACCTCTCTGTTTTCCTGTTCACAGTTCATGTCTATTAGTTACCACAAGCGACAACTCAGGGATGCACTGCAGAAAGAGCTGGATTTATTATCTGTTAATTAACTTTATCACAGCTGATGAAAACTGAATACTTGGTTGCAAAGTCAGGGTAGCTCAACTTTTGGCTTTTAAATATTTAAAATAAACCTCGTCCATTGTTTTAATCAGTGAAAACGTAACATTTACTGCTTAAATTATATTTAGAATATGAAGATTGGCTCCCATGAACAGATGAACGTCAAACAAGTGTGAGACAAAAGCTGAATTTACTTACTGTGTACTAAAATGTCTCTTAAAGTGTTAGCACTAATTTTATAAAGGTAACTTTAAGCACTCTATTTTTTGGATCAGTAAAATAAAATTTTACCAATCATTTACTAAAATAGAATTATTAAAAAATCCTAAATGTGGCTGAGAGTGAAAATGCATGAGATTAAACTAAACTCAAGACTTTATAAACAAAAATCCAAAGATTTTTTTTAAATAGTCTTTTTTTTAAGGTGGAAACTAAATTGAAAAAACTAAGGTCCACAGATACTGTGAAATTTTATCCGATAAGAACCTGTTTTAAAGGAAAATGATGTGGGCTGTGCCACAGACCAAGTGGACACCAGAACATTTCTGTTGTTTTTTTCTGTTATACCTAAGCTCTGGGGAGGGGTGAGCAGCAGACACAGGTGCACTCAGGAACCATTTGGTGGTTTTTAACCCACCAATCCAACCCCTTTAATGTGGAGTGTCAAATAAGGAGGCATAGAGTCACATTTTTAGAGTCTTTGGTGTGACCTAGCCCAGGTTTAACTCACGTCCTTCCAGTCTCAGGGCAGACACTCTACCATGAGGCCACTGAGCTGGATGCATCAACTTCTCTTCAAAACCATAAACCCGCCACTACAGAGCAGGTGAAACCAAGGTAAATCCATCTGCTGCCTGGTGAAGTTCAGTCACAATGGGAGTTTTAAGAAAAATGACCACCAGAAAACATATTTTAAAAGTCCAAATGTAGATAAATGACAAATTTTAAAAAATGCTTCACGACATGGAAAGGCTCAAGTTCTGAGCTACAGGAAGAATTGGAAGCTGACGCTCTGCTCTGAAGAGTCAGAAATTGCAGCCCTTTTTTCCAAGTTTATGGGGTCTATGTAAAATGAAATAAATTTTCTACAAAACAAAAACATATTAACTTAATTGAGAAAATATTATAGAAAAGCTAAAAAATGTGTTTTGTCTTACATGAAAAGGGAACCCAAGCAATATTTTTCAGAAAGTGAATAATGCCGAGCTCTTTCTACTCCTTAAACTAAGTTGACTACTATAAGTCTGTTGTAATATTTTGTATTTTAAATTAAACGATTAGAATAATGTAACAAAGTGGATTCCTTAATAAAGATACATTTATTTTACAACTTTTTAGCCATTTTTTTTACATTTTGGCATGTCTTCTATATGTTTGCAAACTTATCAAAAGCATTGTAATTTTACTTTATCCAATATTTGAGATTAATATTTGCAAAACAATTTCACAATTATTAACATGCAACCAAAAAAAATGTTAAAACTGAAAATAAAAAATAATGTAGCAATGACAAAAATATTCTTAAATCTGGTTTATCTGCAGACCAGATTGTTTTTTTCCCCCAATATGAAATGCTAAAAAATGACAAATAAATACAAAAAAAGTTCTTAAAAAGCACAAAATTATTTACATGTTTCTTTCTTAACTTTTGTTTTTTTATAGGATTGCTTAAATTGAAGACAGATTTGCCAAGCTTGATAAAAAATTACAGCTATTAAAGTATTCACAGTTCATATTTGACAAAGTAAAACTAATGAAGATGCGCTTGACGAGGCTTTAGGGAGAGTTATACAAAATGACGTTTATAGCTTCAGTCTGAACTTTCTGCTACGATCCGGGTAAAGTACAGAACAGCTGGCTCTGCGTTCAGGTTCTGGAGGCTGTACGCTCGTCCTGCAGAAATACAAGAATGATGCAGAAAATGACAAAACCTTTATGGATGAATAATAAAGGTTGCTTTTTGTTTACTAAAGAACAGTCTTCTCACCACACTCCACAATGAAGCTTTGTCCGGGTCTGAAGCGGAACACGGTGGAATCGATGTTAACTCTCACTGTACTTGTTAATACATTGAAAACCTTTAAAGTAAACACAAAGAGAGTTTTTATTAAAAACACAAAGTGAAATCACAGTAATATAATCAAAGGAGATGCAGTTCACTGACGGTGGTCGCACTGTGATCCACCCAGAGGGGCTTCTTCATGTGAGAGCCCAGCAGGATCTTTCCGGAACAGATGGAGCCGCTGTTGAGATCCACCTGGAAGCCGAGCGCTCGATCCTGGTAGGAATACCACTCAAAGTGCTCCGCGGTGACTGCAGCACCATCTGCAATGAAATCACACTCAAATGAGTCCAGACAGAAAACGCTAAACCACACAATTAACGAGGAGGACTCCAAGTCGAGGAAAATGTGCTTTACATCTCAGAATAATTAACTAATGAGTAGATGTTAAACTCCTCGCCTTAACGGTTGATGTCTTAGCAGCCATATAAGCTCCTTTTTTGGCTAAACACACCTGATCCAAGTAATCAGCAGTAAATAAGGCAGGACTTCTTAAAATGACAGCCCTCGAAGGCTGGAGTCTGACACCCCTGATGTAAATTATTTATACAAGCAGTGAAACTCTAGATTTGTGTGTTTCGACACGCTGCATTTTGTTGGGAAACAACACAGATTTCCCAGAAGGATTTGGTGCAGTCTAAATGTTAAATGTAGTCATGACTCTTTAGCTTACAGTTATGTACACAAATGACATCTCAAATACATAAAAATAAATGTATATCTAACAAATAAAAGCCATATTGGATCAGATGATTTTTTTTCTCCATTAACTAATGAAGATTATTTTTACTAATTACTTTTTGTATTATTATAATCTTTCTTTGATAAATACAATCTGCACAAATTGTCGTTCATACATGATTTTTCTATGGATGTTTTGAAATTTTATTACGTCGTCACAACATTAATGATCCTTTATAACCTGAATCTACTAATATTTGATATTAAGTCCTGAACCGGATATAGAAAATGAAGAGAAAATGGTCGAGCCGGGATGGGATTATATAAGTTTACTTCCTTCCATTCCTTTTCAAGCAATCAACTTGTGATTCATTATGTGATATGGTATTTCATGTATTATAATCTGATTGCTTGAAATAAACCATTTCACTCATTCAGTCATTCATTCATGGCAAACATGAAACTTAAAGATTCATTTTTGTTGTGTTATCAATCAATTTGTACAAAGCTTTTTTTTTTGCCCATGAAATCCATAAAAAACTATATATTAAAAAAATACATATAAAGGTGGAGTTACTGTCAGACGTGGTGGACCAGAGCGCCTGGAGCCACTCGTCCAGGTTGGCCTTATCCTTTGGATGTAAGGTGAGCGGTCTGAGAGGAGGAGCACAAAGGTCCGACACACAGAGCACCGGCCGCAGATGGGACGACGGCAAACCTGAGTGGAAGAACACCATGTATAAATACAAACAGCTGTTTGACTTACAAGATTTGGACACATGAGTTGGAAAATCATGTAATTTAATCATTTTTTTAAGATATTTTTTCCAACTTTAATTAGGCATTTGTCATAGGATTATTTTACTTGTTTTAAATAAAAAATGTGCACACATTCTATTGTGTTTTCCTTTTTCTTTCAATCCTGAGCAATTCCTGCACTGAATTGAATTTCAGTCAATTTCTGCTTAATGAATGTGGAGAACACAGACGAGCCAAAACAAATCAAATTTAAAAACAGTTTAAGTCTGTCTGCGTATAGTTAGTCATAAACATCACTGGAGTTAAGATAAATGGGAAAGAGACTAAACAAAAATAATCTTAGACATAAAAAAATGTAATCCAGTCCCTTAGCTTAACTGGAAGCAACAAATAAAGAGAAGTTCTGTTTTAGAAATCAGAAATAAAATAACAACAAAGCAATTATTTTATAAAGACAACAAAATATTATTTAATTGTTGGTAAGATGGGAGTCGGTGTTTTCTATGCTTGCTTTGTAATGCATCCTCCTGCTCTGTGTAGAGAACAGATGGATCACGCCACATGGATTTACTCATAAGCATAGCACGGTTCCCACATGATTTCCTAAAGCTCAATGACTTTTGAAAGTCTAATACATGACGACTGCATGTGCCAAAACCCATACGTATCAGCAATTACATACAGTGTCCAGATGGGATTATCCAAAAGTAAAAACAAGACCAGTCATCACACTGAAAGACCACGTTCTTGTGGCATTTTTCTGATGATGGAGGATAGTATATATTGTATATAATTTTGTATATAATTTCTCTACATATTTTTTTAAACTTATATCGTATTTTGTATTATGTCTTGTATTTTTTATGCTACTTCTTGCACTGGAACGGTTGCTGCAATTTCATTGTCCCTGCGATAATGACAATAAAGGTCTATCTATCTATCTATGATATCAATAAATTAAGCGTAAAATGGCCTCACTGAGTATTTCTGTAAGCTAGCAGGAAAGGGTGGGACCAGAGATCTCTCAGTGAAGGGGAGGGGAAGTTGCTGTGTGTCAGTTGTCCCGCCCACACTTCAGAACTGTTACCGCTCTACAGAAACTATGTCCTAAAAAGTGAGTTTATTTTTATTTTGGCTAAAAACAGCATAATTAAAAGACCAATGGGAACACTTTCAAAGTGATATGGGTTTTTAAAACTATAGTGAATACAGAGATAATTCATTTTACCTCAAAGCAAAACACATTTTGTTCAGTTCATAATTTTAAAAATTATTTTTTTTTATTTTAATAAACAAACTTAACTTTCTCCAAAAGCAACTCAATTAACTTGGATGTTCCATATTCCTTCTCCAAACCATACGTCTGATAACCCCAACGTCCAAAGTCATAATCGAAAGCTAAAAATAAAACCCTCTTTTGTCAGACAAAATTCAAACTCATGCAACGTGTCTTTCCCTTTGACTGCAAAGAAGATTGCAGCTATTTTGCTTTCAGAACAACGATTGGATTCTTAATAGTTATTGATCGCACTGCCTTTTGACTGGCAGCTAAAATAACTTCTACAGCTCCAGTCTGTGCGGGAATACAGTCAGAAGTAAGATGATTAAAGCACATACTCGTGTTGTCATTATCCTCATACTGCTCCAGCACAATCATGGAGGAGGGTCCACTTTGTAAAGCTTTTAACCTGTCAAAAGTGATCAAGTTATAGAAACAAACCTGCACAGATGGAGATATACTGAGAGTAGTTCATACTCACGTGTCTGACTGGCGTTTTGGGTTTGGGTGAGTGTTGTGGCTGAACCTGGTGGTTGTGCTTCTACCCACCTCTTCACTGTCTTTATCGAATGTGTTTCCTGTTGTGCAGTCAGAGTAAGAGCATTCCTTAGCAGAATGTGAGGGGACATTGTGTAGAGGCTCTGCATCTGCAGGGAAGACGTCCTTCAGAGAGCGTCTGACACTCTTCGGAGGGGACAGAGGCTTCAGCAGAGGCTTCAGAGCGCCCCCTGCTGCCTTCACCGGGGTTGCTGTGTTTCCATTTTGGGGGAGTTTAGCAGGTTTGCTTTGCTTGGATTGTTTATTTGCCTTAGAAGGTTTTGTCTTTTTGGGATGAAGCTGCTGATGTTTCCAGGAGATCCTTTCCAAGTCGTCTTCGTCAGCAGCCACAGAAACTGACCACCAATCGCCCGGGGGCTTTCTCCTCCGATTCCCCGTTTCCCGTTCACAGAGCGGGTCATTGGTAGCTGCTGATGGAGTCGACATTTTAGCACTGCAGACATTATTATAAACCTTCTGAAATAGTTTATCTGTAAAAAAAAAAATAAATAAGATGATTTCACTAAATTTGATGCTACTTTAGAATTTAGACATTAAAAACTTTGTCAGAATTACCTGATTTGTGACGAGGTGTGAGCATCAAGTGACTAGACTGCACCTGGTCCAGGTTTTGATCTGGAATCTCCTGTTCCTCCATGTCTGATAGCTCATCTGTTGCTTTACTTTTGGCAGATTCCACCTCTTCTGCGTTTTGTCTCTTTCTGGTTCGCTTCGGTTTTTTCTCTTTTCTTTCACTTTTTTGTTTACTGAACTGTTCCACAGAATGTTTTTTAGCCTCCACAGGAGAACACGCTGCTGCATTTGGCTTCTTACTGACCTTGTTCAACTTTTTCGGCTTTGGCTGTTCATTTGGGTTTTCTTCACCGCTCTGTGAGCTCAACCACCACTGTCCAGGCGGCTTTCTCTTCCGTCTTTCAGTCTTCTGAGTCTCTTCGGATGAACTTCTTTCAGACTCAACTGGAAGATGGAGTTTTTTGTTTTTCCTATTTTCCTTTGATTCTACAAATTCTTCATCTGCAAGAGATAAATATAGGTCCAATAGATGGCAGTATGTACATTTTATTTATTGCAGGACCTAATTTTATAGACAAAACATTTGTATTTGTTTTTTCTTAGCCTAAGATTTATATTTTTATAAAACTTGTATACAAGGCTTATTTGATGACTGTAAATTACATATACAGTAGTCCAGGGTCTTTTTAATATTTTTTTTTTTTTCCTAAGTTAGAATTTGTTTTTAATTTTATCCTCCATACTGTTTTGTGACAATTCCTAAAATTACAATTTTTTGTAGTAAAAGCCCAATTTCTTTAACAGAGACATGTCATTATACTACACAATAATTCCACGATGAGCCTGAAACTCTAAAAAAAATTAAATCTAAGTAGTAAATCTAGCAGTTTTTTAAACTGCAAAAATCCCAAAAATAAAGGTCAAACACATTTTATGTTTTATAGAAGATATCAAACTTGTATAGATGAGATAAAAAATGTATACATCCAAAGTCAAAACAATGTGAAAAAAACCTGGTGAAGCTCTACTTAACAATATATAAAATGTTTCAAGGATTTATTCCAAATGGTTTAACAGTTATGTCTCATAACGCTTGTTGTTTGGAATAAAAAAGGTAAAAGCAAAAAAACCTTTTGGAAACTTTTTTTTTTTAATGAAATTTATACTAATGGGGGGTCATTGTCTTTCCTACGCTATTGTAAACAGCTAGTTTGACTAGCTAACTCACCAGTGAGTTCAGTAAAGTACTTGATGTGGTAAAGTTGACAGAAGAAATGACAAAAAAAAAATGTAATTATGTTTTACTGTAAGTACTCTAAGACTTCCTACTGTGTTCCTGAGCTGAGGTAGAACTGTTGCTATAGAATTTTGTTTTATTTATTACTTAAACCTGAGACTAAATATGTAGTAACGTATAGTTTTATAGTACGAATTAGACTTTTGGATAATGGAGATTAAAAAGGTAAAAGAAATAAACAAAGGTTGCAGCAGACTTTTCCTTCTGCAACATTAAAAAAAGTAATTTATGACAGAAAAATAGATTTTAATCTTAGAGGGAAAGGGAAGTCTTACCTGTAAATACGTTCTGCTCTTCTGTGTCTGTGGGTTCCTTGCTGCCCTCTTCCTGCATTTGATTCGTTGAAGGACCAACATCTGTTGCATCCTTCTCAAGAACAGCTCTCTTCTGGGTTTGTTTACTGGCATCCTTTACAGTTTTTTCTAAGCTTTTCTTTGTTGTTTTTTTGTTGTCTTTTGTGGTCCTTTTGTCAGACGACTTTCTTTCTTTGGTTTGCATTTTCTCTGAGGGTTTTTCATTGTCCGATTCCTCATTGGATTTGTCTTTAGACTGAACCTCAGCGTTTCGACGCTTTTTTGATTCAACGTTTTTCTTTTTTTCTTCTTGTACCACCAAGTCATCTGCAGGAAGTTCCCGATAGTCTGACAAATCTTCCTTAGTTTTTCCATTCCCAGTAGATTTCTGGGTCTTCTCTTTTCCTTTCTTTTTCTTATTCTTTTGATCAACAGCCTGGCTTTCCAGTTGGCCGTTTCCCTTCTCCGACTCTAGTCTTTCTTGTGGAATCTCTGATGGAATTTCCACCGTTCCCTTGTCTGGTGAGCTTTCTTTAGTAGGGCTGGACGTCAAGCTCTGCCTTTGTTTTCTTTTTGAGACACTTTTACTTGGGATGGAAATCCAAAAAGTAGCATCGTCTTCCAGAATCAGAAAGTCGTCCTCGGGGTCAGGAGGAGGCGGCGCTGTCACTTGTGCTTTTTTTAAACTGAAAACACCCAAAAAGATCTTAGTAATGGTTTACAGAAAAAAAAAAAAACTTGTGTTTTTAGCTTGGATTCACAGGAAAAAGTAGTTCTTATTGACTTACTTTTGTTTACTAGACTGTATATTGACTTGAAGCTTTTCCAGAAAAGGTGTCTTTTGCTTTGCAGCAGGTGAGGGTATCTCACCAGGACGCCGTTTGTTCACCGAAACACCCACCACAGACTTTCGACTTACTGCTCGATCAAGCAGTTCAGTATTTTCTTGACCCCTGTTGAACCAAAGAAAGAAAGTATCATAACAGTTAAAAAAAAAAAGTGAGTAACAACTAAAATGTTAAGAATTAACTTAGACCATTTAAACATTAACATTTTAAATCTTTCTTGAATGGAAATAAATGTACTCTAACGTATTTTCTTTAATATCAAATGCCACAGTCAGAGCAATCTCGTTTTGAAAATAATCCTGATCAACTTCATGACTTATTAAAAAAAAGAAAATTGTGTCAAACACGATCTAAGATTATAATTTATTATTTCAGACTAATTATTGATTGAAGAAGCAGACTTTCAAAATAATGTTCATACTTTTTAGTTCCTGTTTCCTTTTTCTTGGGTGTCTCTGTTGGTAGAGGGGCTGGGTCAAATTCCTCTGCTATATCATCCTCACAGTTAAAAAGAATTGGAGACGCAATTTGCTCTTCAGCATTATCCTTTTCTTCACCCATTTCTAGTTCAATAGGGCTGGAGGTCTTCATGGGCCTGTGTGTTTCAGCTGGGAGGTCCAAATCTGCAACCAAAGTAAAAACAATCCCCGCAATAAAAAATAAATTAGATTTCAAATTAGAACAAACTATTTTGACGAAACAAGAACTTCTAAAATAAGAAATATTTTAAATAGAAAACAGGTTTAAACATTTTACCAATATCCAGTTTAGGTCTTGCTGATCTTGTCGCAGGACTTCTGTTTTCTTTTTGGGGGCTCTGGAGAATTTTAAAACATATGTTCAGCAATTCAACATTAAATAGTAAAGCATTTTAAAAGCTAAAGTATAGAAGATCTAAACCTGAATAGAGGGATAAAACAAACATCAATGATAAACTTGTTGTAACATTATAATTGTGATAAAACTTTCCTTTTTAAATAATAACTATAACAACTATATTTTATTGTATATACTGGTCTGTGTTTACTGTTTCTCTCTTTAGAAAATGAACCGACATATGTTTCGCTCACATTTGTCCCAGTGTCAGAGCTCAAGACAGACGGTGGCTGAGGATCAGCAAAGCATGAATCTGAACATAAAAGATATACAAAGGTCAACAATTTGAATTTGACATGATGGTATAAATTATGTTTATAGTATTTGAGTTTTACTCACCAATATCATCAAATAACTTATCAAAATCCGTCACTGTTAAAGGCTTGTTCCATTGGTTTGACAGACTAAAACAAAAAGCAAAAGACTTTTTTTTTTTTTTGACAAAAACTCAGGAATATTAATAATAGTGCAGGAACAGGCATAAATTAATTATTTTACAAGTAGATAGTTGCATTATGTACCAAGGCAGATTAGAAATAGAATATGTAATTTATAAGCAGGAGTTACTAAAACCATCTGTCAGTTTTCATGTACAGAATCCTTAATAAAACCAGATGCTTCTACCCTAGAAAAAGCATAAAAGGGGTAACTAGGGAAAATAACTAAACAGCATGTGTGAACTTACCTTTCTTTGTCTGTAATATAGCAGAGTTTCCTCTTGGGCCTTCTCTGAAAAAAAAATATATATATATATATATATATATATATAAAAATATATATAAAAATATAAATATAAATATATATATATATATATATATATATATATATATATATATATATATATATATATATGGACAATAACTCTTCAATCTGACTCAACTAATTTAGTTTGATCCCTTCAAGGAGAAGGTTGTGAAAGATGCTCCAAGAATTACATAATTAAAAAGCAATACAGGCCACTGTCAACATAAATGTCTGTTTGAAGCAGCGCTTATAATAGAAAAAAAATGCACAATGAAAAGAGCACAGTTGAGGGCAGAGAAAGAGCATTTTCAAAACCCAATACTGTCTGATTTCTGAGCAAATAAATAGCTAAAGGAAATAGACTTAAATGGGTGAAAATATTTTAAAGAGATGGACGTTTTGAGTCAAAATTGGTTTCTGATTTTAGCATGTACTCTAGAAAAAATAAAACTCTAAATACACTATGAAGGACTCAAATAAAGATTTGTGCTTATGAGCAACATAGTGGAGTTCTGTCATTAAGTGAATCTCCAGACTTTTATTATTTGTTGCATCACCAGCCGCTAAAGGAAGATTTTACGATTAATGAAATTTCTGGAGAAGCATCCAAGATGTATATATATTTAAAAACTGAATGCTATAAATTGTGTGGATGAGAAACGACATTTAAATCAAACTCGTCCCTTAAATTCATTGCCAATCTACAGCAGATAAAAAAAGAAAAGATAAGGAAAATGCAACCTACCATCGTGGGATACTTTGTCTCCATTTGTGCTTGCAAAGTGTTATTGTACGCCCGGTATAAGTCTACGTCTGGAGCTAGCTTAAACTTAAAGTCCGGGTAACAATAACTTTCAAACTCCGTTAGTGATACCTGCGTATTTTTCGTCGCTATCGAATATATTTTGGTTTACAGCGCACCAGCCACATTTAGCAGTAAGCACGGAAAATAGTGAAAAGTAGCCCTTTCCATTCCATAGATATTAAGACAACAGCTAACGTTAGCAAAACAATGGCTTTCCTGACCATTTGTAAATAACCCGCGCAATTCTGTCACCCTCAGATGATTTTAGCCCTGTCCTTAGTCTTACAGGCAAACTCATTGCAGCCCTAAATTATAATAAATCCGCATTTGTTTCATACGTGTAACATTTTAAAGTGTTATATAAATAGATTAATGAATCACATGATAATGAATAGCTCTAAAAATCAAAGTAAAGTGTAACATGAAACGGACTTAACGCCTGGAAGACATTGCACAGGACATAATATGTTACTTTCAACAACAGATTTTTCTTCGGCATTTCCTATCAGGACCAAGTATGAGCTTTACTGCCACCTACAGTTCTAGAGGACAAACTACCGAAAACAAATACCGAATTTTCACATTATAGTTTTCTAGATCAAAACAAAATACAAATTCAGCTTTAAATTTGCACAAAAACTGATTTTTCCTTTATTCAGTTATTATTGTAAAACAATATATTGAAGAGTTTGTGTCCTTTACAAATAGTTTATGATCAGGTTTGATCTGAAGTATAGAACCACTAATATGAAAGAAAAACACATAAATAAATGACTGCATCTGTTTGACTAAATAGAAAAATGTATTTATGAGAAAATATAATTCAAGCACATTATAAAGCACATGGAATTTAATCTGATATTTTCACATAATGACACAATGTTTTTAATATTTAAATATTTCTACAGGGATAAGAACACATAAATGCATTTTAACTCTTTTTTACATTTGAATATCATTGTAAGATTTTTAAAAAGTTCACATTGAGACTCCCATACGCTTTGCTTTCTTTTGTGGTGTTTAATATTTTAACATCTGAACAAAATGTTTACTCACTAAAAGCCAAAAAATGGAAATAATGTCCTGAAATACATTGTTTTACTACTTGATAATGTAAATGTCATGAGATTCATCTTCTTTGTTGTAATAAATCATAAGGCAACTTTGTATAAGTCAGTGCTATGCTGCAGTTTTAGTCTGCTCACATCTAATAAAACATAAATTAGATATTACATAATATACAACATGTAGTGCAAGATTGTTTTTAGCATACATTTAAAACCTGACTAGCAGCTGACCTCGTTATGGCCCCAGTTTTACACGTTTGGCTAAAAAAGTCTAGCGAAATATCTTTTTGTCCTTCTTAGAAATGTCCATCACTTCCATGGCTTCAGGGCCTGCATCTTCGTAAAGTGGTTTTTTGAAGTGTCTCCAAACCACCAGAATAATCCTGATGACGAACAGCACACAGGAAACAGCCAGAAGTACAGCTGTGGAAGGAGATCAACTTACTTGAGATGACTGTACCATATTTGATCAATAAAAAAAAAAAAAAAATCTGAGATTTCTGTCTTACCAATGAAGATGCCAATCCGACCGGGTGATTTGGCATCGTAGTTTTTGTTTATGTTTCCCGCCAATGCCCAGATTACAACAACATAGGTGATCAAGATGTACCGAACGTGCTTATCAAGAATGGTGTTTTCCAAAGCAAACCTGTGATTGAATATTCTTTTATTAGCTTCAGATTATTTAAAAATGACTTTTTTTTATTTTATTTGAGAGTAAACTCACCACACAACCAGCAACACAGACAGGAGAGAGTAGGAGACAGTGGCAGCATCAACTGGAGACATGTTTGCATCATAAACCAGGACAATGGTCAGGTTGAGGAGGGTTGCTATGGTTGTCCAAGTGGTGTAGACCATCACACCATTCTGAACCTGAAATTTAGATGTAAGGAATTATAAAACAGCACCTATGCATATTTAATTTCAACTTATTTGTACGAACCAAAGCACGAATGAGCCAAAGATCTCTCTTGCAATATTTCTTGAGCCAGGCTCCGTAAATATGAAGCCCACGACAGCAGAAGAATATCATGGAGTAGTTTGTAGCGACTAGCAGGATGAGGAAAACCAGGGCAGGGATCATCATTCTATTTGAACAAGAAACTCAAAATGTCAGTCTTTTTAAACATTTTTTTGTGTCACTTCACAGCAGAATAAACTCTCACCCTCTGTCCCAAACAAGAAGCCAAGCAATGTTGAAGCACTGGTTGAGACACCAGCAAGCAAAGAATCCATACGGCAGAACAGGGGGGCTGCAGTACGTATATCCGGATTCATTCCTGCAAAACAAAAAGTCCAGTTGTATAAAAGTATCATCATTTAACATATATTTAAATGTTAAAACACAAAATGTGGTCCAGACTTTCTGAAGAGCCCCGCAACGATGTAGACGTTCATTGCTGCCAGCCAGATGTAAATGACTCCCCAGATGGAGAATGTCCATCCTGGTGGTGTGAGCAGCGTGTCGAACACAGCAGACACATTGGCAGTTGTGGTCAAATAGGGACCTTTAAGGAAAAAAAAAACACATTTTCTTTTTTTGCAAGAAAATAGTTTAGTATAAAGGATCTATTTAAAAAAAATGGGACTGAATTTACCAGCTCCAAACACAGACAGCACGTTGAACACCAGACTTATGACAAAAAAAGCAAAGGAGACGGCAACAGCACCAAGGCGGAAAAAGTTGTGCTTTCCCATCATGGGGTTTGCTGTGAACAATCACAATTTGTAAAGAAAGAAAGAGGCTGTTTAGCTGAAATGGAGGCACAAAAAAAATATATCTAATAAAAATGTCAGAAAAAGATTATTTAATCTGTCCTTATGAATCATAAAAAACATCAAAATACAACAAAATAACGTGTAATTCAACAGTTAATCTATATTTTATTTAGATTATTAAAACTCAGAGTGAAAAGCGAGTCTACATAATAAAGCAGAGAGAGATCAGACATGTCATACCTGGTGTGGATCCTCCTTGTATGAGCAGAGTCGCGTGACGGGGCGAGGTAAGTGGGCAGGGGATGGAGGACGCTGTTATATACTGCAGAGTAGCTGTTACACGAGGAGGAAGACACGTGTTTCTTATCTCCTCTATACGTTCAGCCTAAGTACACAGGGTCATAAACACGAACAATGTTTCTCTTTGGTAGAATCTCCAGAAAATATCTTAGCCTGTTAGCCTCACTTCAGCTTTGCTTTCTAGTAATGTTATTGTTGCTTTAACACATTTAGAAATTACACTAATAAATATATTTGGTTTGTTCTGGATTTTGCTATTTTTAAGCAACTGAATACTGTTTTGAACATTGTAATCATAGAAATGTGTTAACCCTTTAATGCTGAAGTTCTAGTTTTTCATGTTCTATGATTTACTGTAATTTCATAATTGTTAACAAAAGTCGATGTAATTCCAGTAGATTTTGAAGGAGGAAAGCAGCTTGACGAGACGCTTTTCTCTTAACAATTAAAATAATACAATATGTTTAAGATTTTATGTTTAAGCATCACTAACAACGCCTAGGGTGTTAAAGGGTTAAACTCTGTCGTGCAATTTGCAGTTTTTTTGGGGGTAATTCAGGAAAACACATCTCTGCCTATCTTAGGTAACCTCACCCTTTCTTCACTTCAATCTTCATTATGTTATCATTCAAACTCAATTACAACATCTCTCCCTTATCTCTAAGATTATTTTGAGACTTTTTTTAATACCGACCAGGTCAGAGAAAAACCTGGAGGTGGATGGAAACCCGTCAACAGATCGCAAAAAGATTGTTTCCAATCCAGTATGTCATTAAAATCTTGAATAATTGTAGGAATATAAATTTGCTTCTTCTCACTTAGTTATTTTTGACCGAATTCGTATTTAATGGATTCAATGGGTAATTTATTGTATGCACAAGTATAAAAATTCTATTTATGATTGAGAGCATTTACAATAGCATTATTTACATGTGATTGAGGTCGTAGTGTGTAACAATCATTGATTTTCTAAGGTCTTCAGTTCAACTTTTTTTCACTAATGTGTTTGTTCAAAAACTCCTTAAGAAGCGATGTCGGGTAGGGGTGGATATTGAGAGTGTCTATGTGTGTGTTTAATCAATATTTGTACTTTTTTGTTTGTTTGTTTCTATTCTGTCATTTCTGATTATTTTCACATATAAGGTTTATCTTCCCACTCTAGTATCAAATGTTTAAATAAATAAATGTATAAAGATGTATTTCTTTGACTTTTAACTTTTTTGTTTTGATTGCAGGAACTAATCAATTCTAACAGTAAAATATTCAAATTTTAAATTGATGGCATCAAAACAGTGTCTTTTGTAGTATATATATTGTAAAATTTTATAACTTAAATGTTTTTTAATATTCTGAATATTTATCAACAACATATGTAACTTCAATCTGTCTGAAGTATTTAAAAAAAAAGCTAAAAATGTGAATAACATTTTTAATGAAAACCTGATCATTTATTTTGCAATGTTATATTAAAAATAAATTATTATGCTCATTTACCACAAATGATTTGAATTTGTAAAAGAAATACCAGTCAAAAAATTGTGTTAAAATTTATTTAAAGAAATATCGAAAAATACAAAAAATAAAGAACAGAATGAGCAAAAACAAGAAACATTTCTGAATAAATAATCAGTTTTGAAGTGGAAGTTACAATTAGAATATTTCATTTTCTATTACAGCTGGATATAAGGACAATATATTGGTTTACATCATCTCAGTATTCATCACAACCCTTAAAGACATGTATTAAATAGAGACTTTAGCCCTCTGTAGAAAAACTTTTGAAAAAAAAAAGGTACAATTAGAAAATAGTGCATTTATTTAGGCTTTTTTTTTACTTAATAATCTCAATTGAAGACAAATTTTTGCTCCTTTTCTGCTGTTTCCATTGGAGACATGAGGTCTGGGTCTACATCCCTGTAGAGCGGCTTTTTGATTTGCCTCCAGACGACCAGAAGGAGACGGACGACAAACAGAAGGCAGGAGATTCCCAACAAGGAAACTGTGGTGGAGACACACAAAAATATTTATGATGATGTCAGCTGAGATTAAAAGAAAAAAAAAAAGTTCTCCTCACCAATAAAGATGTTGTTGCGCGTGGGAGCAGCAGGATTGTAGGTTTTTGTGTACACGCCCGTCAGCGCCCAAATCACAACAGGATAAATGGAGAGAATGAGCCTCACGTGTTTGTCCAGAACAGAGTTTTCCAGAATGAACCTGTTAAATGTCAACGTTAGCATATTATATGTGCTTGTTTCTCTTTTTAAATTTTCATCCTCCCATCTTTGCACTCACCAAACAACCAACACCACAGTCAAAATGGAAAGGGCAATAGTGGAGGCGTCAGTGCTGGACACTCCGGCGTCGTACACTAACACAATATTCAGGTTGATCAAGGAGGCTATGGTCGTCCATGTGGCGTATATGGCAACTCCATTTTGAATCTGTGAAACAGAAACAACTTAGATTTGTTTTAAAAGAAGAAATAAAAAAAACTGATCATCAACTCACCAGCACTCGATGGAGCCACAGGTCTACTTTGTGGTATTTGTTGAGCCACGCTCCGTACTTGTGAAGTCCCCAGCAGGAGAAGAATATCACAGCGTAGTTTGTGAGGGCAATGAGGATGAGGAAGGCCAGGGCAGCAGGCATGACTCTAGCAGAATACAGTTCAAACAATATAAAATTAACAAATTAAAATAAACAATTTGCATATTTAAGAATCTGTAGAGTGCAGATATTAAGCATAAATTGAACTTTCTTGGATTATTTGACTTAAAAAGTTACAAAAGCTAAATTTTGGAAATGCTGTTAATAATTTGAACTGATTATTACTATTTTTAACCTACCGTCGATCCCACAAAAACAGCCATCCTGTATTGATAGCCAGATTCAGGCACCAAGCGCTAAAAAATCCATATTGTAACACGGCGGGGCTGCAGTACACGTAACCATAGGCGTTCCTGAACACATCACACAGGAAATTAACAAAAATTGAGACTTTGACAAACATTTTTACAGGCTGCTTCTTTTTTTATGTTTTTATGGCTTACTTTCTGAAGAGTCCAGAGAGGATGTACAGCAAAACTAATGCCAACGCCACATAAATGATGCCCCAAATGCTGAAGGTCCAACCAGAAGGTGTGATCTGAGTCACAAACTCATCCGACACGTTACCGGTGCTGGACGAAAATGGAGCTATACGGCACAGAATGACAGACTATTTTCAGACACAATATAAAATTAGAAAACTTCCACTTGTTTTAGATTAAATTTCAAAACAGTCAGACTTACAGATTCCAGGTCCGGCCAGAACAGAAAACACCATCGTGATGATGTAGACGATCAGTGACAGCACAATGCATATCAGAAGTCTGATGTTGTGTTTCGCCATTGCTTCCAGCTCAGCCTTTCAGAGAGGAAATCAGCAGAAAAGTGAACAGGAACGTCTAAAATCTGCCTTTTTTACTAGTTGGACCACTAAGGGGGCTTGGTGCCAAGGAGGGGCTTCCTCTTATTTAAAGGCCTTTCTTTTGCAACAGCAGCACTTTTACGAGCCACCTGCACGTGTACATGTGCGAAACTTACATCAGCACAGATAGGAGGCTCGTTATGTAGCTATATCTATTGTTTAAAAGGGACAGAAAAAAAAGGAAACGACAAACTTCTTCTTTACAACTGTGTTCCATAATTATAAAGATGTTATATAGGAAGACTTTGCCCCAGCAGTGTGTTTGGTAACATGGTCTTTATCACCCATTCTTGCGCGACCCGACCCGACCCTGCCCCACCAGGTGAGAGCAGAGTTTGCTCTGCCATACTTGTACAATGAATAATCTCATCTTTAGGTTATGACATGTTGAATCTGTGCCAACCGCGGCGGTATTGTGGCTTCTGATATACATGGATGGCTCCTACTGACTAGCATAACCGTCTTCAAATAATCATAGATGCAGTTTTTATTTTATTTTATTTTATGCAGGTTATTCTAAATAATATGTTATTTATGTTGTTCAACTTATGTGATTTGAAACAAAAACATCTGGAATCTGAATTTTAACTGTCTACATTTAATTAAATGCTTAAAACTTATCTGGTTCCTGTTTTACACTCTGGATCACTCTCTTCTGCTTTAAACTATTTTTAAAAGTCTTATTTTATCTCATTTTTGCTTATTGTGGCTTTCAGGGTATCTGTTAAACACATTAAACATAATCTGTGAACTAAAGATGTCTTTCATTCGGTCCTTTAGTCTAATTTGCAGCATTTATTTTTCTGCTCTCAAGGAGGATCACCTTATTTGTTCTTTAAATTTCAACCATTTGAGCCACATTTTCTAGAGAATCCACTTTTTAAATGTTTTTTAATAGAGAATTTTTTATTTGTTACAAAGCAAATATTTTATTTTTAACCAGAGCTGTACTGTTTTATTCAACCATATTATTTTAAAGAAATTTTAAATAAAGTTTCCTGACTTATATATTTTTTAATGCATCAATTAATTTATAATGAATAATATAAATAAAGGCTGTCTTCTGTGTTGTGTCAAATCACATTTCTATTAAACATGACTCCTGACAATATCTTAATATTTCAACATGGTAATTTTAGCCAAAAATTATCAAATACATTAAAGACGAAGAGCGCCAGATTTCAGGATTTGGTAAAGAACTCAGGTTATATGAGCTTTTGTAGTGATCAAAAACCCAAGTTAAACACATTTTCTAGGAGAATCTCAATTTTTTTAGTGCTTTTTGATGCAAAATAACGTAGTTTTTAATCACAATTTTTAGAAGTATTATTTTTTAAGCAGGAGGTCTGTTATTTTTATCTAGAGGTACTCTGTTTTAACTGATCATGTTTGAAAAATGTGACATAAAATTAAAAAAAAATGTTAATTGATGTATTTCTTATCAAAGCAATGGTTTTTAAATGAGTAATATAATAACAATTGTCTTCCGCGTTATAAATCACATTCTTGGGATCATAATTCCTGAAAGTTAATATTCATTTATGTCAGTTTAAAAAAAACAAACTACTGAAATATAAACATAAAATCATGAGGATTGGTGTGATCTTAAAACTCCCAAAAATCAAGCTAAAACACAATTTTTAAGAGAAGTGTTTTTTTTTTTTTTTTTTTTTTCTTCAAAATTAAGTTTTGGTAAGAGCAGCACTTCCCACACTGCATTCCACATTTTTTTTCTGTTTGTCAAAGGCTCCAAAACTGATTTCATAAGAGTTTCGGGTTGTTCTCAAACAATAGTTAATCTTTACGAGAGTATAAAGATTTTTTACATAGACTACTTTAATTCAGGTACAATCAAACAGGCTGGAAAATATTATGTCATTGTGGTTGAATGTTACAAAAAGACAAAAAGTCTGGAAAAAAGGTCATTTTTAAACCGATTTATTGTTGCTTCAATAAAAACTTCTTAAAAATTATAAATATTTAAAACTTTTTGCATAAAAACACAACAAATTTGGTTTTAAAAAATTATAAAACTAAAAAAAATGTTTTCAAAGTCAAAATCACCTTCTTCAGCTGCAGATGGATAACAGAGATCTTAAAGCCAAACATGGAACTGCAACAGTCTTTATAAACGTGTAACGAGTATTTAGGCTTCTCCTTTGGTGTTAAACTGAAAACATATGTCAACGATGGTAATAAAGTCTCTCCAGTGGGAGCATCCGTCACCAGAACTTGTAGGCGGGCAGCATCCTCGCAGCATCCTTCCTCTGCGCCTGCGGGCAGTACTTGCGTGTGTGAGCGCGGTCCCCGGTGGCCCCACAGATGGGACAGGTGTAGTTTCGGAGGATGGGGCAGGTGACCTTCCTGTCGTCCGACCTGAGCGCGTGCGAGCGGTAGACCCGCTTGGTTTCTCCGTTCTGCTTGCAGAAGCTGCAGAATTCTGCGGGGCTCCCGCTGCAGCTGGTGTCCGAGAGGCTGCTGACCGAGCTGGTGTCTGCGGAGCTCTGCGTCCGGATGATGCGCATCTCTTGCTCCTGCTTGGGCTCCTCGGGGTTGCGCAGCCTTTGCGCACAGAGGAGTGCGCTCAGGTTCATGTAGTCGTGCCACATGTCGAAGTACTCCTCGCTGTAGAGGTGTGCGCTCCGGACATCCACTGTTTTCTGCACCGTGGACATTTTTGAAAAACAAAACTTGCAGATCAGTTAGTCTCAAATTTAAAGACTTTCAAAATAAAACCTGAAACAATGGCGGATGTCTTGGTACTCAGAGGCTTAATTCTTCATATAAACAGTTTATTTAGGATGTAACACCTCCTACTTGTAAGTACAAAAGAAGGTTAAATTAAGCTACAAAATATATGCAGATCAATAGATTTGAATTTAAGTGCCAAATGGGTCATTTTAGGTGCGTCTTATTCGTATTAAGTTTCATGATATTTTAATTGCCATTTCCTTTGTTAAGAATGTGTCACTTTTAATCTTTTGCAACCCTAACATTTAAGGCTACTTAATTTTGGATGTGCACGCTGTCCACCTCAGGTCATTTAAAGACCACAGGCGCCGGATCGTCTGGTCAGGGCCACTTCAAAAACATTTTAAAAACACACCTGCGCCCGGGCAGATGCCGCACGCGTGACCACTCCTTGAACTCTGAAAGCGCGTTTTCAGGCCTCGATTGAACTGCTATATACACACACCGACTGTGCTTCAAAACGAAACGACAATTGCGAACCCTAATACTGGATTTTGTGCCAAATTTCACGACTTTTCGCTTGTTTACAGACCCAGCTCCTCATGTGGGTGGGGCTAAAGGAGCTTCAACGAGGACGCTCATTTCACGCATGCGCAGTGACTTACCGGCGACGGCAGCAGAAGCGGTGGCCTAACGATTTAGGGGATTATAAAACCTAAACTGACAGGTATGTATATCATATCTACACCTTGTTGTTCTGTACTTTTAACGCCGTTATCTCACGAATAGACAATTTTAGTGTGTGAGTTAAAAAGTTTGGTGACAAATAAGCTGTTAAAAAGGTTGTGTTACTCGGGGTTTTCAGCTAAGCTAACGTCCAGCTAGCTCGTTAGCAACACAGGCTAACAAGAGCTGTGACATTAACAAGACAACCATGCGGGGAATTGAGTGAATAAGCGTTTTTTCTAAAGGTTTTTTTTATGTCTGGGTTGCTAATGAGAATCCTTATCTCACTATAAATCAAATAAAAAGTCATGTGTTTCACATTAATGATACTATACAAACATACCGAAAGCTAGCATACTAGCTAATAGCTACAAGCCTTTTTGACAATCTCGATAGTCATGTTTGAGGCGTCTGAAAACGACTAAAAGAAGTCAGTTCTTACATTTTCTATACTTTGTGGTGGGTGTCATGGAAACCCGAAGAAATATCCAACATATAAAAGGGAAAACTGACACAACATTGCATGCACAACATTAACCTGAATCTGTGATTAACACAGAAGTTCTGCTCAAATTAGACCAACCATGCAAGTAACTTCTTCATTTTCTCAGGCTACACAATGAGTCAAGGGAAGGACAATGCCCGATTGAAGAGCTACAAGAACAAGTCTCTCAACACAGATGAGATGAGAAGAAGGAGGGAAGAGGAAGGCCTGCAGCTCCGAAAACAGAAGAAGGATGAACAAGTAAGTGAAGTGTAAACTTTCTATCCATCCATAAATAATATTAACTTCGGGTGTATTCCTAACTGCATAAATTGCTGAAGTTTGTGCAGTATGGAGTTGTGTTATTTTTATACAAGACCCATAAAAGTAATAAAAATTGGTAACGGCAGGGATTTTTTGGTGCTATAAATTAAACACAAATGATGTTTTACTTCATTCTTTGTAAAATTTTAAGGTTTATGTCTTTTCAGCTATTTAAAAGAAGAAATGTTGCCACTGTGGAGGATGATGGCGCCCTGGAGGATGATGGAATGGCAGATAGTGGTTATCTGGAATCCCAGGCTAACAACATGGACCCATTTGGAGTGAGAATTTGATCAATAAATCTTATTTGCCTTTTTTTCTTAATGATATAACTTGTTGCATGTTTTACTATGAATTTGAGTGATATTTTATTGTTTTACTGTTTTCTACAAAGGGTGGTGTCATTTCTGAAGACATGATTCAGATGATTTTCTCCAGCTCTCCTGAGCAGCAGCTAATAGGCACACAACGCTTTAGAAAACTCCTTTCTAAAGGTAAAAGTCTAGCTGCATGCCAGCCTCTTCTATATGTATTTGTTCATTGCAGAGAGTAATGAATGATCGCATAGACGGAGTAAACTGTTTAACAAGAGCTAGACACTCTAATTTAGAACTAGAAGCAATAATGTTGACGTTTAAATGCATCATTTCTGAATTGAGTTTGCTGTATTATCTGTATTTATATAATTTACCAAAGAATGTTCTGTTTTGATTCATGATTAAAAACAAATATCCTCCACTGTTTTTGTCTCCAACAGAGCCCAATCCACCTATTGATGAGGTCATTGCCACTTCAGGGGTTGTGGAGCGTTTTGTGGAGTTCCTAAAAAGAAGAGAAAATTGCACATTGCAGGTAAAATAGTTTAATATCTGGA